>JAKCOX010000002.1:32757035-35157035 GCA_022605575.1 Laterallus jamaicensis coturniculus | reverse complement strand
GCTAGGTTTAATTGAGCTTATTTAAGTAGAAATGTGTGACAGCTAAATAGCTACCTAGTATTAGAATAGTTTGTGATACTGTGAAATTGCCATGTGCAGGGAGACAGCAGAGGTCTTCAAACAGCTAGCTTTTTCTATGTGGAGGCTGGTGAGACTTCATTTAATTAGTCTTTAGTTGATTGCCCCTAAGTCTAGGAATGTGTACACTCGTAAAAATGTCCATACTTTGTATGTCAATATATAGCAGCTGGAAGAGCATTTAAAACTAAAGAGGGCAGGGGATTTTTCACTAAGTGGATCCTATCACCCTTTAAGTTTCAGTGATGTAATTGGTACCTCAGAAGACATTGCAACTGTTGGGCTGAAATAGGGTGGTTCTAGGGCATCAGATGGATATTGAGTTGTTGTAGCCAACTTGGAAATGTCCCAGAGCACTTTTGGTCTCGCCTACTATTGTGGCTTCCAGAGTGTTTTATTTGCATGGATTCGATACATAGTAGGGAGGCAACAACATCCCAACTTTTCTGTATCATAGCAAACTGTGTACATAAATTACTTTTCAGTAAACAATCCAAGTTTGGGCTGTATTTTTATCATTTCTAAACAATATAATGCTTCATTTTTAGCATAAAAATTACTGAATTGAGGAAAAGAATATAAGACAGACAGACTGGATATAGTGCATACTGCCAGCACATCTGGAAGACAGTTATTCTCTAATTACCCAAGAGACAGAAGAGAAAACTGGCAGCTTTGCCGCTATTATAAATCCCATCACTTCTAAAGGAGTTAATGGATGCCCAGCTAATCAGTCTTAGTTATCTTGTATCATTCAGAGACAAAATAAAGGCCATAAAAATAAAAAGCAAAGGAAACTCATTGGTCTGGTACATTAAAATGTGTGGGTTGTCTTCCTGACATACTCTCAGCAGACCTGTCATACAGTATTTAATTTGTTTTTAAAATGTGCAGTGGTTTAGTTGTTTGGTTGAAAAACTGGTTGTGTAGATGGAATGGCTGTTGTGGTTACTAACTTACCTACGTTCATCTCATCTTTTGAGATGTATGCCTGACTTACATTAAAGATGGTTCAGTTTTGCCACCAGCTGCAGAGCAGTCTTGCCTCTAACAAGCTTGATTTTCTTTATTCTGAATTTGAGTGTAAAAGAAAAGAGAACATCATGTGTGAAAACCCAAAGTATTTCTCTCCCTCTTCTTTGAGGACAAGAACCACAAATTACTTCTGGGTAGACTTAAACGAAAAAGGAATCAAATTCTATTAGTACACAGTACTCTCTCATGAGAGCGGATAAACTGAAAATAAATTTGCTGAATGGCATAAATAACAGCCCGATTTGGAAAGGGTCCTGAATATCATCAGGGGCATTTTAACATTGCCGAAATATAGTAACAGGTTAAAGAGAGAACTTCTTATCTCACAAGAAAATTCCACTTAAATCAGATTCTCTGTCATACAGTGCTTAGGAAATGAAGAAAAAAGTACAGTACTTAGTGCACATTCCTCACTGAAGGATGGAGTGAAGAACAATGTTATATTCACCTGGGGATGAGTGGGGAGAATTCTCTGAAGTTAATAAAACTAGATTATGGCTCACCAGGTCTAACACCCATTTAAGTATGCCGCACTTCATAAAAAAACCCAACAGTTCTTCTCTTCAGTGCCCACTGAATAGCTTTCTTCAGGGATCCCCATGTCTAGAACAGCAGTAGGTCACAGTACAGTTCTGAATTTCTCTCTGGTGTTTGGGTTTAGGGTTTTTTTTTGTGTAGGGAACGTAGCCAAAATAAGCAGGCATAGTCACATATCCAGAGTTTAAAAAACAGCAACTTGTTATCTTTTGGTAAACTTCAGTGCCATACGGAAAGCTGGAAGGTCATCTTCCTTGGAGTATAAGATCATAAACACCTGGCTTCAAACACAGACATTTCAAGTTGGAAGGCAATACTGTAGTGTTTCCACCTTTCATTATGTATAGCATCTCCTGCTCTGAATTCTGTCTTCCCAGCGTTCATGGGCAGGCCTCTGCCAAAGAGCTCTCAGCCATTTGCTGTAGTTCTCACTGTTTGTATTTGGGCTATTTTTCCATACCTGTTTTAGCTGACATTTAGGAGTTGTTTTGCTGGCTCCTAATCCAAGATGACTGCTTACCTGGTTGAACCAAGAATTCACATCCTACAGCAAGGTCAGCTCTGCTCAGATGTAGGAACGAATGCTTTCTTCTGAATGGCCTCACTGCTCTGTTCTGGTGTCTTTGTGGGAAGGTGGGACTGAGAGCACAGTGTAGCTGGGTCCTTTGCAGACACACAAGTGCATCTGGGGTTTTATCTCAGCTGTTGGCTCCTTGCTGGAGTGGGATGTGAGTAATAGCCTCTACTGTGCTACTGAGTCATAGCAAGAAACATCATCAGAATGGAAAACTGTCAGGGAGTCTTTTTTACCGTGTACCTTGTCATCCCACCTTACACTGTCCTGTGAGAAAGCTGGCTTGTGAATAGGTTCATTTTGCTGCTCATAGCCCGAAATGTTGGAAACAGCTTTAGCAGGTTTTCAAAAACAGCAGACTGACTTCCACTTGATCACAAACATAACTTCAGTTGATGCTACCCATCCCCATGCAAAAATAGCAAGACAAAATAGTCCAATTGCATTTCTCTGTGCTTTGCTGTCATGGGGTGCTTTTTTTTTTTTTGGTAGAATTGCTTCAGGGAACCACATGGGGAAATTTGTCAGGCTGCCATTGAGTGAGTGTGTCCAGACTGACTGTGAATGTTCTGCATTCCGTTTTGCACCATTTTTGAAGTGTCCAAATCAGGTTTTTGACAAGTATTTTTCATATTCAACACATGACAAAAGAAGGCTTGTGTTATTTGAGATTGTAGTTGAAAACATCTTAAAGAGAAAACAAGGGATCTAACATTTCTTTTACCTTTAATTTTTTTTCCTGATGCGGATCAGTGACTGGCTAAGTAAGACCTGAAGTCTTAATTCATACAAAACACTCTAGATGTAAAAAAGAATTAGAAATCTGTCTTTGGGCTACATTAATTGACTTAGTTCAAGAATAATTTTCCCACACCTGGTCATCTTAAAAATTCAGCATTAACTGTAAGTTTAGTAACCTGGAAGTGAGATGAAACTTCCTTGTCTTCACTGTGGAACTGTCAAGATGAACACTGTGATTTATGATTTTACAGAGAGTGGGATAGTTTTTCTCTTTGTTTTCTGCAAGAAGAATGCAAAATATGAGAAGCTCTTCTCACCACCCTGTGGCACCATGACCTCTTTATGTCAGCAGCAGTAGGATACTTGAGGAGTTCTGCCTGGGATATTATAGCCATTGAGTTCTTAAGAGTTCTCTAGAAATGACTTGTTCAATAGAAATGAAGAGTGCAGCAATTATTTTTCACTTTTCCTTATCGCACCATGTCCCACTAAGGGTTTCACATGCAGTCAATACGTGGAAAAAAAGCTGAAAAAAAACCCCCATAAAAATGACAAATAATCTGGAATATCTCAGGAAAATTCCCTATCTGTCCAGTCAATTTCAACTGCAATGTTCATTTAAAATAAACATTTCATCAACTATCCTACCCAAAATTATAAACTGTGGTTCCAAAACCAGAGGACAGTGGAAGAGCAGGGATTTGAACTGTTATCTATGCACTTCACAAATTTCCGGTTTGTACAACAGATTTGTGTAAATTCTGTGTTTTCTACAGATTTCTATAAGAACCTTTTCTTTCTAGTATCTCACTTATGAGCTTTATGTTTTCTGGCTTATTGTTATGCCTGTATTTTCACACATTTATTCAGCAAAAAGTCGTAGTTCCTCATAGTAATACTAAGTTCAGTTTATTTCGGATGGTCATCGCCATACATCTTTTGGAATTACAATGCAGTAAACCAGATACCTTTGTTACTGAGAGACCTCCATATTCTCTCCCCTGTAAAACAGCCTACACTACAATGCAAAAGGAAGGGAGGTGACTTGGGTGGGAACTGATAAGGTTCATAACTAAATGGCTGAGCAGAATTCTGTGGCGGTGGATTGATGATAGAAATTGGTGTTAGTGGCTCCCAGATTTCCTCCCTTTCCCATGTTTTCCTTTCTGGGAAGCAGCAGAGCAGCCACTTAGTTGTTCCGCCTGGGATATGGATGAGGGAAATGATCCTGCTTTAGAAATACATAAGTAATCAAATAAGTACATAAGCCTTCCCTAACTCCTCGTCAGCCAAAATCATTTATTACAAGGCTTTAAAGGTGGCTCCACAGACAAATAGTCTTTTATTCTGGCACCAGCAGAGCACTGAAATAGGGACACAATCAAGTGGTTGGGGACGGGAACACCTAAAACTAGTTTTGTTGCCAAGGGCATCTTAACAGCCTTAGAATAATATTAGGAACAGAAATATTCGTGATCTCTGCAGGGAACTTGAGCTATTTTCTCTTGTGTTTGGTTAATGAAAATTTAAAAATAGAAGAATGTACAAAATCCTCGATGTTCATCTCCATTTGCCACTAATGAGAGAGAAAACACAATTTCATCACAATTCTTGCAGATTAGAGGCTTGAATCACAAAGTTATTTTTTCTCAGTCTTAGTGTTTGTCAGGGCCTTTCTTTTAAATACCAAAAATTTTAAAGACTCAAATATTGGTTTGGTTTGTGCTCTGCACCCATTCCAGGGTGGTCACTGATCATATAAGAACTGTGAAGCAATACCAAGTGACCACAACTGCTGGAAAGGAAAATTAATTTCTATAGAAAAGGTTGGAGCAAGCAGTTGTTGTGTATTAAATATTGCCTATTTTTGGCACCTGCTGTGAGGTAGAGTAAAACGTTTTATTAGGTTATTACATTCTATCATTAGTCCCAGTGTTGTAAAATGTAGCAGGATTCTCGGTAAAAAAATGCAAACTTTAGGGTTTTTTTTAAGCTAGTTTGCTTATAGAAGATTTACTGTGTGGCAGTGTAGTTGCTTTAAGGATTCAACACATTTTCCTCAGAGATACAATTTTAATCCATGGACATTTATACCCAGCCTACATAAAAGGAGCATTATCGACCAGTTAGAGCAATCAAATCAGGGCTTCTTTCTTCATATATTCCATGAGGAAAAAGTGAGCTTCAAATGAAATGCTAGGTCATGCTTTGTAGAAGTGCTGCTCTGTTTTTCTGTCTTTCACTTTGTGAAGGCATCTGAAAGGGACAGGTGATGAATTAACACTCAGTATTTGAGATGAAACTGAATGTTCTTGTCTACGTTGTGAGACTGAGTTCTCATTCAGAATTCATCCTTTCTGGCCATATTCCTGGATTCACGAGCCCTTATTATTATCTCCGGTTTCCAGCGCAGCTCTAGTGAAGGCCAACTTTGTGCTCCTAGCCAACGGTAGCTCATGTGAAAATATTTGTGTCGTTTCAGTGTAGACATTAGAGCACAAGAGATGAATAGAAGAAACTTCTACAGTTTCTTCTTACTCAGGTTTTCTGCTCAAAAGTTCATATGCGATAAGTAGATTCTAGACTCATAAGAGTGAATGAAGACATTTAAAATTAATAGAATATTATGTATTAATGCATTAGAGTTAATGAAATAAAGACCAGAAACAACTAAGGAAATGGATACAATTTTTTTTTCTGGAATGTGCTTTATGAGATGGTTATACTTTCTTTCCAGCTTAGTATCCAAAGAGTTTAGTGGAAGACCGCTATGTTAGTAAAACAAATTCAGAGTGATGCTTCTTTTCCCAGGTTCCAGTATTGAGTGTTTTCTGACCTAAGGAATTCATCAGCGGTGTCACTAGTGCTACTCCCTGGTGAGCTGTTCCCTCTGAATTTGTCTATATTGGCATCAAATAGAGGTAGAGCAGTAAATTCCATGGGATTATTTTTAGGGATATGAAGAGTATGTCCTTTATTATTTTATTTACTCAAAAAATATTTCCATGTGATGCCCCTATTTATTTTTCATTATGAAACAGTAAGCAATTATTCCCTATCCATCTTCACTTTGCTGGTCATGATTTTATGTCCTTACACAATCTCTATCCTCAGGCATGCCTTTTCCAGTCTGAGGCATTTCCATCATTTTAGTTTATCCCATTACAGAAGCTATTATGCACTTTTAGTGTGTATTATTTCCCTTCTCTGTGCATTTCTAGCTATACCATATCTGCTCTGAGAAGCAATAGCCCTGGTACTCAAAGCTACGTTGACATTTCACATTTTTACGGTATCTATCACTTTCCTGTTTTTGCACTTGACTTGCTCAGCTCTTGTACAAATGCTGTTGGGTTGTAGTAGACTTTTATTAATAATTTTATTGATTATTTTCCAAAGGCCTTTTTACTAATGCTTTCACTGAGACAGTTAGTTATTTAATGGCAGGAAAAAACCCAGCCATATCCAAAACAGTTGTTTGGATGCTGCTCAAGCTTCTTGGTAGAGTGATGCAAAGTATTAATTTAATTGGTTATTTTATTTTTTCTCTCACAGCCTTATGTACATTGGACATCTCTTTTACTTGCTGATGATCTTTTGCCATGCAGGCTCACTGACATTGGATATTCTTTTTGTTAAGATTTCCTTTCTGGTTTCTTCAGTTGGACACAGCTTTCTCTTTTTAAAGAATATATTTTAAAAAATATTTCTGCCAGCTTTCATTTGGTGCTTTTCAGATGCATGGTGTATATTCCATTTGATTTTCTACCTTAGTGTTTTTAATAATTTAAAATCTGTTTAAAAAGACTTTGACCTTTTAACAGCTCCATCTGCTTTCAGTTTACTAACTTAAATACTTGCATGTAGTTCATCTTTTTGAAATGGATGTTTTTGAGTGGATGTTTTAATTTGTTAAGCTTGGCTACAATATTTTTTTTAAAACATCATGGTATCGCCTCATGTATCATTCTCATATTTCTGTACCAGAGTGTATTCAACTAATTACCTTTCTCAACTCAGTTTCCAACTTGCCTAACATATCAGTGTGCTCATTTGTAATTACTCATATAATTTTTATTATTTTTGAACACACTATGTAGCTTTATAGTCTATATTATGTATCTTTTCTTAATACCCATCACTTCAGAGTTATGTGTGTTTCCTTAAAAAAAAAAAAAAAAGGAAAAAATTATATTATTTTTACAAAGAAAAGAGATTGTTGCCTGTGGTAGTTGAATGTGCATTGTTTTCCCTTTCCACTGAGATATTGAAAACCAGTCAAAAATCAGTGCTCTAATACCTTTTTCAGAGGATTTGTTCTACTTTTTGCTCACAGAAAGAGTTAAAGTTCCTTAAAATCCAAACAGATTCACTATCCTTTTCCATCTGTTTCTGCTTTGTGCTGCAGACCTAGATCCCACAGCTGTGTTTCTAATTTTATTTTATTAACATTAATGTGCACTTAAAAGAAATACAAATTCTTGCTCAAAGAAAAGGCAGATTGAGTACATGTAAATATCCTGACCTGTACACATCAAGAGGTAAGGGAGAAGCCTACTTTCTGGTTTCGTTCTGGTTTTTTTGTAAGTATTCTCCAGTCATTCACTTCAAAACCTTTAAACTAAAGCTACAGCACACAGGAATTTTGAGGAGGATATGAGACGAGTAAAGAGTAAGGTATAACTCCATAGGCATGGATTCCTTTCTTCAGATGTGGACACAGAAAAAGCAAGGGACCTTTGAAAAATGAGTTTATATAGATGTACTAAAATAAACTAGAACTAAGTAAGTATGCAAATGCAAGCTTAGTTCCTGAATTGTTTCACAGAATGCCAAAAGAAGGTCTTGACACATTTTTGGCTTTTAGTCTTCCACCTTTATATGCTGTGAAAATTAGTAAGATTAATTGCTCAAGCCAAGTAGCCTGCCCCATTGTTGCTCTATTTTCCTTCTGTACCTCATAAACAGCCAAAGCTCACAGAATTCGGCCAACACAGGTAGAACCTGTTGCTGTAGACAGTAAACTGTACAGTATATTTTGGCCTCTTTGCTAAAAAGCAGTCTTGTTTGCAGTAAATTGAGTTATAGAAATATTACTTATTTTCAGTGAACTCATCCAAAGGTAAAATTTTGCCTTAATTAGTTGAAAGAAACTATACATAACATCTCTTGTATTTTGGAACAGTAGTGGAATTTTTCCTCTTTATTTTTCAAGAAAGAAATTAATTTCTATTTCTAATAGAAATGTAATTTCTTTTCACTTTGTTATAAGTTGAAAATCTTTAAGAATTTTCTTTGTACATCATTCACTGGTTTATGAACTCGGTGGTTTAACATTATCAACACAGAAGAAACAAATAACAAAATGCCAGCCTCCGTGCAAGAACATTCCCTCTTGATGTGTACATTGCATATGAAAAAACAACTCTCTCAACAATCTAAAACTGAATTTGTATGAATCAACACAATCTTGTGCTTTCCAGATGACTAAAAGAACATTATAAAAGCTTGAAAAGTGTGATTTAGGGTGTTTTTTGGTGTGGTGGTTTCTGTTAAAATCCGGGACACATTGTCAGATTGGGGGGTAATTTTTTTCTTACCTATCAGAAGTAGTTAAGCAACTGTACATTTCCTACACTGTCGCAGGTGATTCTTATATACAGGACCAGGCTCTCCTAAATCCTATCCACACATAAGTCCTGGGCACAAAGCCTCAGATTGTTCCTGATAGTTCATGGGATCTGCATGTTGTGGGATTTTACTTATGCTAATATTTTACAAGAATGTTGATTTCACTCTTTGAAAGAAAAATAATAAGGAACATCTGGAAATTGGGAGGAATTTTCCCTCCACTGGGGAGGTCGGGCTGAAGAGCTATTCATATGTAAGCATTGTACAGTCAACATAAAAAGACTTACACGCTGCAGCAGGGTTAGCGGTTGTCCTGAAGAACAGCATTCTCCCTATTAAGTATGTTTGTTCTCAGCACTGGCAGTTAAGAACTTGAAAAGCAGGGACTGCTTGGCAGGTGGGTTTTAATTCCTGTTGCAAACATGTTTGCAATTGATTTTTACTCTGTAAGTTTACACTCATTCCATGAAAAGTTTTTAATTATTATTTAAAGATAATGCTAATATTCTTAATCTGAAAGTAAAATGATAGTATTTTTACAAGTAAAACCTGAAGGTTTAGACCAGGACACTGAAAATCTTGCACTATTCTAAAGTGTATTACATTAGGAGATTTTTTAAAAAATCTTAAGCATATAATGAAATTATTATTTTTTAAGATATGTATTTAAAGGGAAGTTCATGGAACACTTCCTTTTTCCTTCCTTATCTCTTCTGGAGAAGGAACATAATAGGTTTTGATTCTATTAAAATTGTCAGAAAGGTTATCATTCATGTCACTAAAAACAGGTTTAAACCATCTATAAGATGCTCTTTGAGGTTAAAGTATTTCGTATATTTAACTAATGAATGAATACAAATTTTACCCATTATATTCACTTAAGATAACAAAGTACTTTTTCATAGTGAGTTCTGGGCTCACATCTATTTTATTCCATGTGTTATTACTGATATTTCTCAGGTTGCTTTTCTTAATGGAGATTCATGACTGGTCACCCATCCTTGTATCAAACTTAAGGCATTAGTAATGAAAACTTTCTCAATCAATTCACAAATTACAATTTTCCTGTTGCTGCTGATGTACTGCTACGAATTTCTGCCAACATTAAGATTGCAAAGCCCTAAGCTAATTGACTTTTTCAATTTCACAATTGAAGTAATATTGTGCCAATTTTCTTGGAACATTATTTTATAGAAATTCTTGCACGGTATTGTCCCATATGAGCTATTTGCCATCTGTGAATAAAACAAGAGCAAACAAACCACAAACTTAAGGAAAAGAAATATACAATACCCTTTGCACAGAACATGCAAGAACACCATAGACATTTATATTCAGAGGCACAGTTCTGAAACAAAGGCACTGTTCTGTAACAAAGAAAAATCTGCAGTGATTGTTATAGAAAAAAACATGCTAGTGGGCATTTTCTACTGTATACCTTTTCTTGTCTCCAAATCAAGCATGTCAGGGGGGTTGTTTTGGGGAAGTCTTTCTACACACTCACAGTAATTCCAGTGTGTGTAGCCAAGCTTTACATTATTTCCAGCTGAAAGAAAAACAAGGGTGCAGAGGTTTAACATTTCATCTGAAAAAAACATAGTTGCCAACTTTTGGGGGGTTTTGAATTTAAATTGTGTAATCTGCCAAAGCAGAGTTTGCAAGACAGACTTGTTATATCTACAGCAAAAGTGAGAAGCAAATTATTTATTTTGTTTTCCTATAAAAAATATCCCATCAATACATTTTTACCTCTATGTTCCCAAGAAGCGATTACCACAATTATTATTCTTTTGATTTAAGAGATTGGCTCGGATAATAGCAGTTCCTCACTACATATCTTTGTACATTTTAGATTTTACATTAACGTAGCATTTATTACTGTAGGATGTTTTTAAAGCCTAGATCAGAAAATACTTAAAGCAATACAGAAGTAGTATTTTAGCTTCGGCTTTTGAAATGAAATGCCAAATTTTAGGCTTAGGTCCATTGACTTTCCCTTGCATCCCAGACTGAGGGGTGGTTATTAAGGGCTCAGTGTTGAAAATTGTAGAATAAGGATTTTACATCTCTCTCTATTGAATAGTTATTCAGAAACAGCTTAATAACCTCTAGTTGGAGAAGGGACTTAAAACCCTTTCAAACAACTCCATCAGCATTGCCTTTTTGAAAAAAATAATGATAGATAGCTTTTCTGATATAATATCCTGAAGAAAACATTTGTGTGAAGATCCAGACATGGATGTCCTACATTGTAAGTTTGCCATCATCTACACAATCAAATATAAGGAGAGGAAGTGGCAGTTCCTTGATTTTACTCTTACATAATTATAAGCAAGAAAAAGGTGTAGTTTTTCCAAGGCGGTGTTGCATCCTGGAAACTGGAATGGGTTTTTCCCATGTCCAGTAACTCAGTAGGATCAAGTATTCCAAAGAGTTCACAGGTGTTTCTTTAGCTTCTTCTGAAGAGCCTTTTAGTCAACGTGTTTTAGTATTTTGAGATAGGAGGCTTACAGGATTTTTGAGGTCATGGGTCTATATTTATGCATGATTACATACAAGTTTTTCTTCTGGGAACTAAATACTTACTTGAATCTGCTTTTAAGGATAATTTTTAAAAATGAGAAAAAGACTGTATGTGTTTTTGGTTTTTTTTTTGTTGTTGTTGATGTTGTCTTTTGGGCTTTGCTTTGTTATGGTGTGATGTTACTTTTACATTCTACACCTTCTAGCTTGTTTTTGAAAAATACATGAGATGTGTAAAGATGTGAGAAGTGACATTTTAATATTTGATGACTAAAGAATTTATAAACAAAGTTATTTACATACCAGAAAGTGTTATGGGGTTATCACTGGCTTGCAGTGGAGAATGCAGAGAGGGCACAACGGTGCTCTTCAGTAGCCTAAAAAAAGGCAGGCTAGTCATTGTAGAGGTATATTTCTGCATGGTTGCATTCTGTCTCTTTGATGCCATTGACTGCAGTCTTGTCAGATTTTGCAGAAAGAGGGATTTAGGACATGAAGGTGTTTAAGAAAAAATTGGATAAATCTGAAGAAAATTGGATCTTGTTACTTTTGAATTGTCATTGACAGAAAACTCAGCCGCCATTTTTGCCAGGGACTTATGCCTCAAATCTGGAGTAAACACAAAGCCTGAAGTTCTCATTTCATTTTAATCTCCCTTTAAGACTTTCATCAGGAGCAGAGAGATGACTGTTTGGGTATTGACGCAGCTCATAAGCATAAGATGCCTTGTGGGCCATAAGAATGAACAGTGCATGTAGCTCAGTCGTTTTTCTCCATAAGTGCCCATAAACTGACATGCAGTGAACAGTAAAAGCAAAACAAATCTATATGATATTTTTCACAACTGGTGTTCCAACCTTAATGATTGGAATCTTGCTGACTTTTATCAGAGAGTTGGTGAATAGTTTACACACATCTCTCTCACACCATGTCACTTTTGATCTCAGAGATCTGTACTTTAGCCACCTACTCTCTAGCCATATCATCTCTTCTCCAGGCTGAAGAGGCTTTGTTGGTCCTCTGACAGCAACTGTTTCATACCTTTGGGATGGCTTCTGTTTTCCCCTCTGATCCTTCCCATTCTCTCCCTCTTGGAGAGGAATGAGAGATGAGATGAGTTCACATGTGGGTGTACCATGGTCTTAGTGGCATAAAAATGCTCTCCATTTTCTCTGTTGCTTTCCTAATCATTCCTAGCACTTGATTTACTTTTCTGACTCAGCTGATGTTTTTAGGGAGGTCTCCATACTGATAGTGTGGTTTAAAGCCCCTAATATCTTAAAATAGATGGTCCGGGTTCTCCAGCTTGTGTTAACTGCTTTGTTTCTGTGATGAATTTTGGCATACTATTGCCATTGCAGCATTGCCAGTAGTGTTGCCATTTCAGCACCTGAATGCTTAGAAGTGCCTGGTGTGCATCCTCACATCCTGCCCTCATCCCAGTTATCTCCAGCACCAGTGTATCATTGCCAGTTGCCTCACCGCTTGCCCTCTTATGAGACTCCCAGGGAATATGGTGAGCACTACTGGACCCAGTGAAGGCTCTTGCAGAGGTGTGTCGCTGACCTTCCTCCAGTGAGAGGATGGAATGTCTATTCCCCACCCCTGTTTCCCATCTTTAACTCAACTGTTTAATGATAGTCCTTCTTATGACAAGGTTTCCTTGTGTGCTGGTTTTGGCAGAGTTAATTTTCGTCATAGTAGCTAACATCAAACGCCTTTTGGAAATCAAAATATTTATTCAATATTTAGGTTAATGTAGTCAATTATCCTTAGATAAATTGCCATTAATATTTTAGCTTATGTAAGTTAATTTCCTCCCTATGTTACACTATGTAGTACCAGTACAGGCTCCTAATCATGCACCTTGTTTCTTCTGAAATACAGCTTATTTTGGTGATATTTTCTAACAGGAGCATTACTGACATGAGCTATGTACTTTTATCAAAGTTCAAACTTCCTATCTCAATTTACACTGGGGAAAAAAAATATGTACAGGACACTACAGTACAGATAAGTCTTTCTATTCTTTTCCAGGAAAATTGGTTGCTACTTTAATCCTCTAAGATCAATGAATTAAATATGGGTTCGGGATAAATTTTCTGCCTTAAACTGAAAGACCTTCATTTGTTGCATAAGAAATTAATGCAAATTCAGTGTCCCAGGTAAAGATAGAAACAATAAATCTGGCTTAGATAGATAGATATTCTTACTTTCTCCAAGTGAGGGTGTAATGAATTTTCAACTGTAACAGATGTTAGTGATTGGGAAGTTTACTTTTGCTGAACAATAGCAATATTACTAAAAATTACTTTGCAGATTTCAATTATTATAATGAATGTAGCTTCTGATGGTATATTAACTTCCTTTAAACTGTTATTCCAAAACTCAGATCATTTAAATTTTGGTTCCCAACTTTTGGAGCATACAAATTTACTAATGACACGCCTGCTTTGTCCATAGAAATGTATAGCTATAGGTAAATATATTTATGCTAAGAGTTCTTTAAGATAAATCCCCTGAAATGCACAATGCAGAACCTATTTCATTCTGATTTATATCTGCAAAAGCGTTTGTTATTATGTTAAAAAAAGTGGTACCTTCAGGTTGTAAATTTTATGAGTTTTTTGAGAAAAAAGTGACTTTATACTAAATGCTTAAATGCTGAAACAGTGTAAAAGCTATTTAAAAAAATTTAGATGTCACCACTGGATATTGGAGTACATTGTACAGAACTTGAGCATCAGGATGGATAACCTCATCTGAAGAAAATATGGAGATGTGAGTCACTTGCCTTTGACACACTTGGAATTCAGGAAATTTATTCCCTCTCAACTCAGAAATTATCTCAGCAAATCTCACAATAGTTCTCTTAAATCAGCTCCTCAAAAAAAAATTATCTTTGTAGAAGAGTTTACAGGATTAGGGTCTGGAATAGAAAAAAGAAGAGAGAAAACCATTGTACAGATAGAGGAAGCAGTAATAGAGTAAGACATCAGGGGGATGGTTTGGTAGCTGAGTAGATGTTTATATTTTGGTATATTGCGAACTCTTCTCCAAATATTTTAAAAAGAAGATTCTTCTTCCCACTAAATGAAATGATTTAGAGAAGGGAAGTGGCACACAGGAATATATTCAGCCAGCTAGTTATTTTCCCTTATTTAAAATATCTATGTAATCTTATTAAACCTTCCCTGTCCCTCCAAATTTACTATTGCAATTGAAAATTCAAATTATGGTGTTGATGCCTACATATTAAAACACATTTTATGCATAAATAGGATAATTGTAACAGAATGCTTGAAAGACAGGAATTTTGTCCCTATTTGTATTGCTCAGTGAAGCATAAGCAGCAGCAGTAATACTCTCAGGAAAGATAAAAAGAGTAAAAAACCCATGTACCTTTAAAATAATTGGCTTTGTATTTGTGCATGCACAGCAGCCAAGGACTTAATGAAAACTTTAAAACCCTTCATTCATACAGTCTCATGGAGTGTAAACAACCAGGTAGAAGACTTTGACAGACTGCCTCATTATAGTGGTGCCTGCGCCATTTAATCACAAAGCAAACGGCCAGCCAGTGGCCTCTTACAATGTAGAATGTAATTTTTCTATTTGGAGCCTGTTTTGCACAAGCCAAACTCAATTGCTGCAGGAGGAGTCTGAGACACCTCTTCCAACATGCTTACGTTGACTCACACAGATTTTCCTTACGACTTGGGGTGGATATCCTGGCTGACGTTCAGAGTTGTCAAAATATTAGTGTACATCACTAAGTTAATTTATACTTAAAAACAATAGCTTTGACTATGAAAGTTCTTCATCATTTATCTCTGTTTTTACTGTAATAGGCATGAACAAAACCTGCATCCCTGATGCAGCTGTTGAGAATTCTTTGTTACTTTTCTAGAATTCTGTGGTTTTCTAACATACAGGACAAAATTCAGGTGAAAATATGTTAAAATTGGATTAAAATTAAAATTATGTATTAAAAATATTTGGTTTCTAATATTCTTCTAAACAAAGTGTGTTATCATCTGCATTTTAAGTGTGCAGCCTATTTGATGATGTTAGTCGAATCCATATGTAATGCTGTCATACCGTAGACTTAAGTTTTTTACTTTTCAGTCTTCATTTAAAAACAAGTTAATAGCAATATTTCAGTATTTGCCAACCTCGTAAATAATTTGTTTTTTCTTAATCATGAAAGTGCTCTATCTTAATTATAACACTGCAGTTTAATCTTAACAGTATGATTAAACTTTAAGAAAATGTGTAATTAAACCTTCCCTGATGTGATTCAATTTATAATATTCAGCAAATAGAGACTTTCTTCTTGAGTTCTGAACAATTTGTATTAGTGGTATGAGTGTCGTTGTTCCATTATATTCAGCTCTGGTGAGGCCACACCTTGAGTATCATGTCCAGTTTTGGGCCCCTTCTACAAGAAGGATGTTGAGATGCTGGAGCACGTTCTGTGAAGGGCAGTGAAGTTGGTGAAGGGTTTGGAGCACAAGGCTTATGAGAAGTGGCTGAGGGAACTGGGGCTTTTTAGTCTTAAGAAAAGGAGGCTGAGGGGAGACCTTATCACTCTCTGCAACTACCTGCAAGGAGGGTGGAGAGAGGTGGGGGTTGGTCTCTTCTGTCAGGTAACAAGGGATAGGACACTGAAAGAGTAGTCAAGTACTGGAAGAGGCTGCCCAGGGAAGCTGTGGAGTCACCATTCCTGGAGGTATTTAAAAGATGTGCAGATGTTGGGCTTGAGGACATTGTCTAGAGAGAAGTGGACTAGCCAGGGTTAGGCTGTGGTTGGACTGGGTGATCTTAAAGGTCTTTTCCAACCTAAGTGATTCTGTGATTCTATGTTCTATTGCTTTTTTCTAAAGATGTAACTACAGGGCTACAAACACTACAAAGGCTGGTAAGCATAAGTAATTTTGTACAAATATATACAGTTTTTCCAACCAAGAATTCTATTCTATGAAGAACAGTTAATTAGAGTTTGTGTGAGGACTTACATCCCAAATAGCTTGTCAAAGTGAAGCTAAAAGTTCCAACAGAATGGACCGAGTGTCAGCTTTCTGCACAGAGCTGGATTGTGCCCTACAGTTACAGCAAGTTGAAGCATGGACTACTTCAGTCATGGCATTTTCTTGCATTTGAGGTGGAAGTTTGAATCAGCAGATATTTATACAGCTACAGCAGCGTTTTGCAGTCCACCTCACTGAAACTAAACAGAGCCCGTTTATGTCTACCACGAGCTTCTATGTGAGAGTGTGTGTATATGACAAAGATGAGGTAACTAGGTGGACTGAGTGACAGCATTGACAGGAACCTTTTCTATAGCTACGCAAGTTCCATGGCCTGAAGTGAAGTAGGACGCACAGATGCTTTTTCAACTGTTGAAACTTTACTGTTACTAACTTGATCTTTAATATATTACTAACTCATGTATCAGAGGGAACCAGAAAAATATACGGAGGAAGCCCTGTAGTTAGTTACAGCAGGAGAAAGAGTGTGTCTGTGAATACAAAGTGCTGTCAGTGAGATAACTTTTCTGCTGTAAAGGTGATGTGTGAAATGAGGAGAAGCTATTCCAGATCAGAGTAAATTAAATTGTTAAAGTAAGCAGGTTGCCGACTCTGCTTTTCATTTTGACTAATTAGATACCTAGCTAAAAGTCACTACAATTTACACAGTCATGTTTCCTTTGTTTTTCTTCCCTTTATCTTTGGGGGAAGGGGGTGTTCTTGCTTTAAAAATACGCTATTCCAATACAGATTTAATGTTCTCTTCCATAAAGCTTGTCTATTGTGAATAGTTACTTGGTAATTTTGTTTCTTCTGGAACTAAGCTTCATAGGACAGAGCAACTAATTTCTGATACAGGTAATCAACAACTGGTTTGCTGGATCTTAACATCTGTGTATGTACATAGTTGTATATTATGCATATTATTAATCTTTTTGGGATTATATGTATGAAATACCTATGAAACCTGATGCCACACTGTCACAGAACTTTGACCTGTGAAGATTCACATCTCACAGGTTTTGGTAAAGCGATTTGTGTTATGAGAAAGCAGAGTGCTAGTATTTGACAAGTATCATCCAAAGTGGGACATGGATCTGAAGAACAAGATGATTCAGCTCAGAGACTTGGGAATTTTTAGCCTAGAGAAGACTGAGAGGGGATCTTGTCAGTGCTGATAAATACTTTAGGAGCAGATGTCAGAAGGTTGGGGTCAGGTTTTTTTCAGTGGTGCTTAGTGACAGGACAAAAGGCAATGGGCACAAACTTGAATAGAGGAAGTTCTAAGTAAACATGAGGAGGCACTTTACTGTGGAGGTGGCAGAGCACTGGGACAGGCTGCCCAGAGAGGTTGTGGCGTCTCCATCTCTGGAGATACTCAGAACCTGTCTGGATGCTGTGCTGGGCAGCCTGCTCTGGCAGAGGGGTGGATTAGGTGATCTCCCAACCCCTGTGATTCTGTGATTCCCAGTAATGGTTCAGACAAATGACCATTTTTCCTCTTGAAGAAAACAAACTCACAAGCTCTGTGGAGTAAAACTCTTGGAGGGTCTACCTTTCTAAGGGTTTCACTCTATCTGCTGCAAATGGTAAGGGTTTGATCATGTTCTTCTGGAAAGTTTTCCACTGATTTAAATGCAGATTGTAATAAAAAGGGACACCTTTATCCAAGAGACCAAAGGAAAATTACTGAACGGTTTGAATGTTTAAAAAACACTAGATGCAACAATTAGAGGCCACTTGGAAAGATTCTTTAAGTGCTCCTTTTAAAGAAATACAAATACAATGCAGATAAGTATTATTTTTATAAGAATTTACAGAATTGTAAATGCAGAATTTAAATTAATATTTCTAATTTCCAAAATGAATTAATGTCGTTAAAGCAAATTATCTATTTTGCATGTATTAGGAAAATAAATAATTCACTTATAATTCTCCTTTCCAAGGCTTCCTTACCAAAATTCATTCCCCATGGTACAAAATTCAGTCTGAGCTATGGGTACATATTACCATCAGTGTCAGTTAATCGGCAGTGCAAAGATGCTGGTCTGTAGAGAAAATGTTAACAGCTTGAAACAACTTAGAAGGCAGAGGCAGCGCATCACTACTGGGAATTAATTCTAAATCTCTGTGTTAGGAAAGAGAGACTTATGGTTATTTACTTCAAAATTTTTGTTATGTTACTTTAAAAAAATAAAACAAACCCACACTCAAGATTTCCTCTGTTTTAAAACAGAAAACCGGCACTGATATACAGGTGTTTTTCACCAGGCCTGAAAAACAGGTGTTTTTCACATTTCCTGAATATCTTTCACAGCACCTAGCATGCTGACTGTGGTTACTAATAACTAGCTTAACTAGGGACTCATTGCTGGAGAGTAATGTATGTGGCAAATACTGATTATCCTTCCAGTTTCGTACTTAATGTTACTATAATTCCCGGTGATGCAACACAATGCATTTGCAAGGTAGTAACTTTGTTAGTTTGCCATTTGTATGAGTTATTGCTTATTTCAGAAAACAAAGCTGTAGCTGAGCCGAGCAGAGGAAACAGGTTTGTTCACCTAAAGGTTAATAATAAGTGACCTGGATAATTTAACCCAAAATTCTCTTTGTTACTGTCTTCCTGCTTACAGTGGTTGCCTGGACAGCTGCTATACGGGTCATAGAAACTGCAGTAATTCATTCTACATGCCAAAATGGTTCTCTGAGACTTTGAGTACAGCTACACTAATTACAGTAACTACATTTTAACTATTAAAATACTCCTTTAAGATATGAAAACATGAGCTTTCAAGCTTAAAAACAAGGTAGTGCCATTTTACTTCCTTGTGATTTTGAAACCTAGTGGGATTAGGCATTTGAAGTTTTACATAAGAATGTAGTCATCTTTATTCAGTGATTTAGCAGAAGCACGGTGGAGATAATACCTCTTCCACCATCCTGCCTCTTCCCAAAGTGTGGCTTTGGTGGGCTGCTTATACCAAATTACGTAAGCATCTTTCTTATACTCTTAAAATCTGACATTGCTAAAGGTGTGCTAATTCCTGTCAGCTGCGGTAATACCGGACACCTGTGAGCTCAGAATTGGGCAAAGACAACCAATTCATTTTATGTAGGACACTGAGCAGGCAGCAGATGGTAATAAGCTTCAGCAACACCAAGCTGGGCAGGATTCACACCACCAAGCTACATGTGGGAAACTCAAAATCCCTTCGCTAATCCCATGAGCCAGCCATTCTCCCTAATTGTGTCTTTCCATAAGAAGATGTACTTTACATGTTCCAGTCTCAGTTGAATGAATAAACATGATTTAATGTATTGACTGTAGGATTTTACTAATCTATTTATTAGTTCCCCTTTCAAGGGAAGTTATAATGATGTGTTTTCACTTAAAGCAATTAGAATGTATTTTTAACAGGGGAAATGACTTAGATTATAATTACAGAGCATTATGCTGTACTTTTAATGATTTTGCTCTTTAGAAAAATGAACAGTGAGAATCATTTTGCATGAAGTTATTATCTTGCTCTTACCACATAATACTGACTTCCTTCTCAGGCTGTTGGGTCACCACAGCTGTTGGATCAGGGACCTGTGTCATAGACTAAAATTAAGAAGATTAATAAATATTTACAGTTACATCTCTAGTACCTGAAATAGCTCTTGTTAATTACACTATTTGACTCTTTATATAGTTTAGAGGCAAAACCAAAGCTAAATGTGTGAAGATTTTACCATTGGTTTTTTAGACTTATAGTTCCCGGTGTTACATGTCTAAAATAGCAAATTAAATCTAGTGCTATAGCAACAAAAATCTATGAAACTGTAAAGACAAGCATGCCTTGTCCTCTGTATTCAAGATAAAAGAGAAGGTAGGGCAAGTGCAATTCCGCTCCCTGCAGTGAAGGCAAAAGAATGCCAGAAGTTACGTGACTCGTCTGCTTTCCAAACAGCTGGTTTACATTCCCAGAGGATCAGTGGACAATCACAAAACAGTAGGTATGGAGCATGGCAGGCAGGTGTTCAGCCTTGTGCACCCACTGGCTTGCATGTATGCGTTGCAGTGATGGAGCTGGCAGCAGTACTGTATCAGTACCACAGGAAACTCTCACCCCTTTTTTTCTCAGCGGCTATGTAGGCTCATTTTGAAGAAGTCTGTTTGGATAAGAAGGTTTTGCAAGGCTCTTTCTCAAACTACATTAAAAGAAACTAGGTACACTTTCCAAATGCAGATTCTTCCAGCTGGTGTGGAAATTACTGAACTCATTGACAGTCAGGGAAAGAGAAATTCCTCGTTACTGAGCTCATCTGAATCAATCCTTTCTGCTGAGACCTAACCAAGAGGGAGTTGAACTATTATTTTCCTCTTTAATTCTCCTAAGTTACCTTACATCAACAATCTTTACTAGTTCCCCTCCTGTGAAAGGTACCTTTTGAAAAAAAAATCAAGCAACTAAAAAGTGTGTTACTGTGTTAAAAGTGGGACAGAATTGGGAAAGTTTAGAGATTGTGGGTTTACAGACAAGTAATTGGAAACATTGGTCCTTTGACAGTATTACATTATTGCAGTTATCTCTGTTATCTCACTCTCCACTTTTTAGCACTTTCACTGCACTGAGTACATGATTAGAGGGTGCTTTGGTGAGTTGGGCAGTCTAATAGAGGGGAGGTTCTGAACTCTAGGAATTTCAAGCAAGGATATGAGGAGAGCGACTCACAGCTTTGCTAAGCAGAGCAGGTGGGAAACGCACTGGAATGAGTGGAGGTGTGCTGGGACAGTTTGGACCTTACATGTGTGCCTGAAGTACTGGGCTGAGTGCAACGAGAACAAAAATAATAGGTTTGAATGAGGTCATGGTGCTGAGCTGACACTGGAGAAAATAGGAGAGTGAGAGGATGGGGTGGGAGGAGATGAGGCTGAGCAGATGAGGAAATAGGAAGGGTTCTGTAAATGGAGCAGATTCATACCATTCCTCAAATGTCTTCCAGACATGTTCTTGGTATGTTAAGAATAAAGTTTCACTTCACTTACTGTTTGTGTTGAGGTTCTCTCATTCAGATAAAACAATGGGTTGCAAATCATGACCTTTGTGATTCACAGAATATTTTCAACCATCATACCAGGTCTCTTTTTCCCATGGAGCTAGCTATGTCTCTTTTAAAGTATCCCTTATCTGACTGGCAAGTATATCTTAATTTGGTTATAGATTATTTTTTTTTAAATGCAGGGCTTTCCTTTAGTTGCAGAAGTTTATAAAATCCTCTAGGCCTGGGATGGATGGCTGTTTAAGATGAGCAGAATGGTACCACTGGAAGCATTTGGTTCTTGTAAAAATCTGTCAAACCTTGACTTTCCTGTTTTGAATCCCTGAAAGGGCTACCGGGCTTGAGAAAAAATGCATCCTACCTCCTGGGTAGGTGTATGGGTGGGCTGGAATTGTAAAGATAATTGTTGGGAAGAGGGACAGTACGGAGGTTTGATTCAGAGCAGTTCTGTAAAAGATAAAGGAGTCTCTGGAAGACAGAGCATGTTTAACCTGTTAGTAATTTTTGGGTTTTACTTTCTATTGCAAGGCTGCTATTGTGTGGACAACTTGTCAATGTGCAATACATTTAAAATGCTCTGATAGTAGTACAGTGATTAACTGGCTTGGCTGTATTGACGGCATAACAATTCGTAGTCAAATGATTGTTTATTAGCTTTAAGATTTCTTCTGAGAAATACACTCTATGGGACATTCTTGGAAAAAACATACAATTTTAAAATTTCACCAGAGTTCAGATCTCTTGCTAAAAAAGCTGGTGTAGAGTGGGGTTTTTTTGCTTGTTTTAGTTTTAGTGGTATCTTCAGCAATTACAATCTAGTTACTAATGCAGTAGCTTTCTTCCAAAGCTTATTTGTTTGTTAACTAATAATGAAGCCTATGCTGTTGTGAATATCAATTTGCTATTAGTGTTGTTTAGTAAATAATGAATGTCAGCGTTAGGCAAAGAAATTTTAAATGAACTTCATGTTTAAAACTTAGTATACCTTGTATTCTTGTATCCTCTAAGGTCTGCATTGAGTGCTACAGCATTGAAGCATGTGAAAAGGTCATTACTTATTTACATAATCTATGTTGTGCTGCAAATGATAGAAGGAATAAGAATGAAGAATAAAATCAAGCATCGGTTTTGAAGTAGTCATCCATTCACTGTTTGAAGCTTACTAGAACTAAAGAGCTTCTATGTTAAAATATATTTAAAAAAAACCCCATCAAATCAAAACAAAAAAACCCAAACAACAACAAACAAGCCCAAACACCTGCTTGTTGGGTTTTTTAAAAGTGTTTGTGCCAGTATTCTAGCTGAAGGTATGGAGTTTTGTCTGCTTTAAGAAGGTACTTGCACCTAACTGTGTTTCAATGCTGACAAACATTCCCTCAGCCTTGCTTTTCTGTCAGTGTTCAGTGACAGTAGAGACATGATGATGCTTGGGAAATTGGTGTGTTGCTATGGAAATGGCTGTGATGCCACCATCACAGTTCAGCATTTATGCTTCATTGCCAGATCCAATGCTAAAAGATAAATGAGGGCGAAATCTCTACGCTACTCTATCTACACATGGGAAAAATAAAACTAAAAATAAACCTTGATATTAATGATGAGCTAATTGAGATGTTTTTAATACCTCAGGACATTTGGATTATTTTTTTTTTAATATTTTTTCCTATAGCTGATCAGTTAAGCACTTCTCTGAATTTCGTGAGGTTCTGGTTCTGTGCCTGATTTGAAGTGATCGGAGACAAAACTATTTCAATCCAGGAATTAGAGCACTCAACAGGGATGTCAAATTACAGCAGAGTTTACATAAATGCCCTGTTATCCTACCTTTTCTCTTCCTGTGCAACAGGATACTTGTTCTCCAATAAGCTCCAGTGCAAGTTCTCCTCACTAAATCCAAGAAATTAGCAAAGTCATGGAGAAAGGAACTAGAAGCAGTTGTGTACTTAGATGTTTCTGTTTGGGTATCTCTGTGTGTGCAGGCAGGAGAAGAGGTTCTGTCAGGCATTTATTTTGCTTGTTTAGGAAGAAGTAAGTAAAGAAATGGATGGAGACAGGGCAGTATATCAAAACAATACAAGAGGGAAGAGAAATGGTCATTTCTGAGACTGTTACTCTCCACTTGTTTTGCTGCAATGCAGGAAATATCTGTCCTGTGGGTCTGAACAGGATCATTCATGTATGAGATGAATGATGTTTGGGGGTTGTCTACTATAGCCGCAAGAGCTGCTTCTAATATAAAATGTGTGTCTGAGTCATGACTCTCCTCTGAGTTTTTCTGAATGATAATCATGATCTATTGGTCATTCCTGAGGTCGCTGTTTTTTTTTTTTTTTTTTGTGGAAAACCATCCTGGCCTTCAGCCATAAGGCCAGATGCAGCTGCCTCCAAGTAGAGTGCAGAGCTGACCATCTCACAAGGTCACAACTGCAAGTCCTTGGTCCTCCTTTTCTCTTACCTGTTCTAGTTATTGCTGCTTGAATAGATGCCCTCAGGTCCAGAGGTGAAATTCTTGCTCATACACAGGACAACCGAAGTGCCAGATTTCAAATCACTGAGGTATGAGCTGCCATTTACACTGGCAGAATTCTCCTACTCTAAGGCTTGGACCATCTGGGAGACCTCTCTGGAGAGTAAATGTTAAGTATTTCATTCTATCGGAAAAATAATTCTTCAGTGAGACAAAATAAAAAATTAGTTCCCATTTCCTTCTAATTCTCAGAAATCAAATTAGTTTCTCCAGTTTGTATTTAATTATGAAAAGTTGCTTCCTTGGGTGTAGGGCATATTTACAAGTGAGCTAGAAAACAAAAGTAAGGTAAAATATAAGGGATAGCCAATCTCTATTTGCATATTTACTACTGTCAGCTTTCCTTTAAGTTCTTTACTGTTGGGAATTGAAATTGGGAAATGTTTTTTTAAGCTTTTTTATCACTTCTGGTGCATCTGATAGCCTGCCAGTAGCTTGAAGCAACTTGCTATGTTTGCCTTCAGCAGTACTTGTAGTTGTTTAGATGAAAAATGAAAGAATCAAAATCTAGTTATTCATCCTGTGTGTCTTTACACAAAAGTTTTTTGCTTTATTCATTCAGTTACCATTAATTGCAGGTGACATGCAGGAAATTAGTTTTCTTCAAGGCTTAAAAGAAAATTCTTTTCTATTCAATCGATAATTTACATCTGTGGAGACACACCAATCTTGGAACCTTAGGACTCCTGGATGGGTAATGAAAATGTTAGAAACACAATGGAGGAGCGTTTTAAGATCAATGAAGCTTCAGCTTCTAGTTTGCAAGATGTTAAGTACCTTTCTGAAATCAAAAGCAAGAAGCTGATTAGAGCCTGTGGCCTCTCTAGCTAGTCTAGTGTAACCTTTGTGTTGTTGTCAAAACCCTTGCTACAGTAGTGGCAGGACTGCAAACACTGATTTTTTTCGGTGTTCCTCTTAAAACATGACATGTAAAAGAGGAGAAAAGTGCCATTACGGAGAAAAAACCCTTTAATTTAAAACCCCATATACTGGCCATATACAATTTCCTTTCTAAAATTTAACAAAATGTTCATGTTTAATGTCTGTGGAATTCCAGTTGTCCTAGACTGAGAGTAAAAGCTAGATGTTTTGAATTTTCCCAGAGATGCCTTGATACAAGGATTTTGATGATGCAATCAAAATATCAAAAACCTTTGAACAAAGAGTACATTGTATCGTAGAAAGTAAAAAAACAACACATTTTTGTGGTAGGGGATGAAGCTGTGTTCCCAGGTACAGAACCGTTTCTTTTCCTTCACATTTTCAGAAGAATGGAAACTATCATTCCAGTGCTTGAAATCTAGTTTCTGTTCAGCTTTTGTTCAAAGTCTGGCATCTGCATGCATGTTTTGTACTGTGCTATGTTTAGACTGAAGAGATGAGGTCAGAATTTTGCGACTCAGAGGCATGAAGCATGATGGATTTAAAATAAAAATTACATATCCTTACACTAGAAAAAGCAGCACTAAACTTTTCTTTAGAAATTAGGAAGCCACGGATACTGTAGTCATATTTGACAGCTATCTAGCAGATGAAAAACATTGTTAAAAGACCCTTACTGTAGTTCATTGAGTTTTCTGTTTTCACTAAAGTTAACCACATCTAAGCTTTTTCGGAAGTCCTTTATTTGGAAGGGAAAAGTTGTATTTCAGATCTTTTTGCAGTCCTGAGAGGGGGAAGAGCTGTCATCCTAAATTACATCTCCCTAAAAGTGATCAAAGTCTTGTTGCTGAGGAGAGGGTAGCAATACAAGAACATTAGGAGTTGGAAAGGACCTTAAAAGTTCATCTAATCCAACCCCCCTGCCAGAGCAGGATCACCTAGACTAAATCACACAGGAAAGCATCCAGGAGGGTTTTGAATGTCTTCACACTTCTTATGATTGTACTCTCTATTTCCTCATTCAGGTCATCAATAAATATATTGGATAGTACAGGTCCCAATACTGACCCCTGAGGGACTCCACTAGATACAGGCCTCCAACTGGACTTTCTTCCATTGATCAAAACTCATTGGCCTCTTCACTTCAACCAGCTCTCAATCCACCTCACTACTTGACCTTCCAGACCACAGGATGCTGTGGGAGACGGTGACAAATGCTTTACTGAGGCCAAGGTAGACCATATCTACTGGCCTACCATCATCTATCCACCTGGTTCTGTCCTCATAAAAGGCTATTCTATTACTCAAACATGATTTCCCCTTGGTAAAATCATGTTGACTGCTCCAAACAATCCTCTTATCCTGGATGTGCCTAGAGACAGCACCAAGGATAAGTCTTTCCATCACCTTTACAGGGATGGAAGTGAGGCAGACTGGTCTGTAGTTACCCAGGAGGGGGAATGGAAAGAGAAGACTGAGGTTGTCTTGCAAAAAGCACACTGCATTAATGCTTTTTACTGTTTCAGAAGTAGACCTTGATAGAAGACTGCTTTTCTAACTTTCAGTCATTTGCCTTTGCTTGAGAGCCCTGCTTCCAAGGTCTAGAAGTGTCAAAACCTCTTGTAGGCTCTCTGGACCAATTTTACGCCACCTCATTGAAGTCCAATTTTAAAGATAATAAAGGGCAAAACTGAGAAGAAAGAAAAGGCTGCATCTTTCGAGGAGTTCTCCAGGTTGTTTTTCCTCAGAAATTCTTTTCACAGAAGGATATAACTAAACTTCTCTCTAAAAGAAAATGTAAGCATTTAAGGTTGCATTTAGTCATTAATTCACATATTCATAGGATCATGGAGGTCAGCTAGTCCAACACCCCTGAATAGGAGTGTTGACTACTCGTATGTGATTTTAAAATAATTTTGGCCATCATATCAAGCTTTTGCTGTTCACAGTTTGCAGGAGTCCTCTGCAGCAGTAATGAAAGGGATATTGAAATATATTTCTTAAAGCAAGCACTCTCCTGTAAGACACACACCATCACCATGGCAGCTTTAAGAAGTTTTAATCACCAGTGGCAACATCAGAAAGAGTTTGAAGAACTTCTGGCAGCAAAGGTTGCAAGTGCTTATGTTTCATAACAGCATATTTTATTTAAGTCCTCTGTTCTAATCAATTTTCCACTTGGGGTGCCTACAAATTAGTTAAATTTTGACATCTTCCAGGCCTTCATTTCGAGGGTACGTATTCCCCCCAGTAAAACTTCTGAGTAAAGGTATATGCATACACACATTCAGACATTTGATTGTGGGTGTATTTTTAGAACAAACACCTGCCTACGTAAGTGACTTGCATCTCTGGAGAAGATGATGTAGTGTTGTTAAAAAGAGTGGTGTCAAGTAGAATGACATAATATGAACAGCCTTAAAGGAATTAAGTATGTGTTGCATTGTGTAACTGAAGTACGGTCTTTTATGGACTCTGAAGGATTTTTTTCTTTCTTTTTTTTTTTACAGCCTTGCTTTTCCTGAAAAAAAATCAAAGGCCTTTTTTTCTTTTTTCTTTTTTTTTTTTTTTTAAATAAGACTCTTAAGACTAAGCTCAAAGCACGGTCTAATCCAAAGTTTGTGCTGGACAAAAAATAATGATTATCCAAGGGAATTGAAAATATTTCAATCCTAAGCAAAATTATTTGGGTGTAAGGTTTTTATATGGCTTCAGTTTAATTGGAGGTTCTTTGAAGACTTCTGAACTAAAGATTAAGATAAAAATATGTGGCCTCCTCAAAACATTTTGATGCTGAAGAGCACAAAAAGGCAACCTGAATATGCGTGGACTACTTTGTGCAAATTCTGTCAGGACAATTCTAATAAATAATTCTTGCAAGGGAGATACGGTTAATATATCCATTAATTAAGATTAATACTACTGTGCTTCAAGAAAGAGATTGCCTAAAAGATCAGCTCTAGTATTGATCTTTGTATGTGTATCTCCTAAAGGTATTCTTTTCCTATGTTTTTACTATGTTTTGATCATGAATTTTTGATAGCAATGAGCAGGACAGAAAATCATGAAAGAAACTGGGAAAACCTTCACATAGACCTCTTCAGAGTAATATTCACCACCCACCTTAAAAACAGTATTTTGAAGCCAAACTTGGCTCAGTTTTCTGAAAAAGACTGTTGCTCTCTTCTTGTTTCTGTCTGTGGTCAGCGGGAATACTGCTCTCACTCCCCTTTGAGATGTAGATAGCTAAATAACAAAAGATGACTGGAAAAGTTTAATATAAATAAGACATGGAAACCATCTAGTGAACAACTATGCTTTTACTTTCTGCAAAGACCAAGTTTAAAAAAAAAAATTAAAAACCCCATAAACCTCGTGTCTTAAATGACTATACCATTAACAGCTGCATTTTAATGATATTCCTGCAGACGTTAGAAATGAGAATAGGAGGATCAGAAGGGTCTGCAAAATATTTTAAAACACTTTATGCCAAAGCAAGTATTGTTGCAGAATGAAGTTTGCCAAATGTTGAAGAATAGGAGACTTCAGCTGTATGTAGGACGGAAGTAAACAGACTCTTCTATGTCAATGCATAGTGTTATCTCCTAGAACATATACTGTGAAACAATTACTAGTGCTAATAATATTCTTCAGTTGCAGTGCTGCTAATAATAAAAGAATGGAGACTATTCATAGTAGGAAGGAGTTCCTGTTACATGCAACAATGGAAATAGCTGTGATAATGAAAGTAGCATTAGAAAAATGCAGAATTCTGTGAAAAAGTAAAAAAAAATGTTCATTATAAATATGTCTGATCTTCCACTATGAGTCAGCTCCATTTATGTAATATTTTATTCATTTATAAAATATTAGAGCTTAAATCCATCATAAGCTAAGACTGGACTCATTTAAGGTGATTATTGAAAGATATTTAAAGTCCAGCAGGGCAGGCTTAAGAAGACCTGAGGGAGAACAATAGGAAGCAGGGAGTTGTTAATTTGAAAGGTAGAGGAGCCGAAGGAGAAATTGCACACTATATGCTGTCTGAAAATAATAGAGTTGGATCCTTCTAAAAAGAAATAGAACAAAAGGCTCTGCCATCAAAAGGTAAGATGCTACAGCATCCTCAATTGCTGAGTGTCACAGTGGCTGTCTTGCTGTGACCTGATGCTGTGAGTTCACTGGTGAGTGCTCCATTGAACTACCACGTCTGCTCTTTAGCAGCTCTCCCTGCTGATAGATTTGTTATAATATATGTTAAAAATACAAAAGCCAATAAAGGAATGTACTAAAACAAACGAGTTGGAGTCAAAGGCAGAAGTCCTTTCATGCAGGTGTTAGCTGCAAGAATTAAAATTTCTGCTGGGACAAGGCTCATAAATTAAATCAAAATAAAAGCTAGTTCTCCAAAGTATGATGATTTTGTATTAGCCACTGAGCACCTATGAAAAAATAGTTATGAATGTGAAATGTCTGGCATTTTTTCTCCCTGCTTGTGCTCAGGAAGGAAATTATTTCTATCCTAGTGAGCCAGTACCATAAGGACAAAAAGAAAAGCTGTCAGACTTCGAATATCTCCTTGGATATAAATAGTGATGAGTATAGAAGGGCATCAGAAAGTAGCAGGCACCTATTGCATGGCTTTCTGCAACTGTAGGTCTCGGTGACTTGCACATTTTCCCTCATTCATCTATGCTCAACACTTACCTAACTCTGAGTTGTTATGTGAGCTAGGTCATTTTAAGTGCAGGCTTTCAAAAAAAAAAAAAAAAAAAAAGAGTATGTGTACCAATTGCTGCTCTGCAGTGCTTGACTTACACCTGTCCATATACTGGCAAGAGTTTAATGGCCACATAAAAAGAGTTGCTTGGATTAATTAACTGGAAATGTAACCATGAATTTAGAATCCTATTTATGATGCAAATACATTTAACACATCTATTGATGAGTGATCCGAAAATGTATTGATTAACATGCAGAGACTGCTGTCAGTATGTATTGTCTGATATATATATAGATGATATAAATGTAAAAAAACCCCTCAAACTCTGAATTATTTAGTGAGGATGCCTGAGATTACAAAGTTCATTTATGTAATTCTACACTGAAAACGTTTTTTTTTTCCTTCCTTGTCTCCCCTCCCCACCCCCAAATCAGAAACTTTAATTCTAATGTGAAAACCATTTGGAAATTTTCCTTGTGGATTTGTTACAAAACAAATAGGTCAAGAAGATTCACTTTCTGTGGACTCTCGAACTGTACAACAGTATGTGTGATAAGCTGGTCAACTGGAACTGTATACATAAATTCATATCTTGAAAAATATAACAAGTGGTCATAATACTTTGCTTATTTCACTATTCTAATACAATCCCCCCCCTCCCCCAATAAAGTTGTTGATCCATTCTCTCAGATACTCTGAATTTATCGCATACACAACTTGGCAATTTCTTTTCTAGTTCGTGATTCATAATATGTTCTTTCTTGTTCAGAGTTGCTATTAATAAATGTAATCATTCTATTAAACCTTCTGGGTATTTTCAATGAAATCTGCAGCTTTTTACTGACTTTTTGCGCAGAAGGACTGCTTGACAAGAAAGCTGACTTGCCGTGGTTTTGTGAGATTGTTCTTTGCTATCACTGTATACTGACATTGTAACGTCTCCTACTTCTTAAGTCTTAAACTCTCACTCACACTTTACAACTGAAACATGAGGATTAGCCAGTTGATAACTGCAAAGCTGAATCTTGCTTCTGGCAGAATTCATACTGAGGAGCACCGGATGGTTTTTTCACCCTCTCTTGCTCCCTTTCTTTTATGTCAGGCTAGACATTACAACTTGGGATCTTGTAGTTGAGACCATCTCAGCAGTCACGGAAGTGAGCGGCACAGTTACCTGCTGCTGACCCATCTGAGCTTTTAATACTGCAAGTGAGAAAAAGGACTTGCATTAGCTAATATCAAACCAATGTGCTAAACATCTGTACTCTGTATATGGTATCACAGGTTGTCTGTTTAATTTGACCAGAAATGCTACATTTTAATTTTTTTTTTTCTTCCTACCCATTCCTGCCCTCAGGTGGTTCCCAGAGGACAGAAAATCAAGGTGTTTTCTATTTATATGCAGCTGATGAGAATATAAAATTAAATAGCATCACCTGGACATGCTAATAATTTTCATCTGCCCATGGAAATGGTTGTGAAAAGACAATCTTGGATCCTAAAAACTCTGGGAAGTTGGTGATAATCAGAGGAAGTGGTAAGGGGAATAGGGTTTTTTTGTTTAGATTTTTTTTTTTTTCTTCCTTTCTGAGATAATATGAGTAATTTGGTGGGATGACCATGTTTCCCGTAACAAAGAAATTTGTGTTTGGCCTATGAGTGTTACCACTTTGGGTCTGAGCCAAAAGCATACTAAAACACTGGCACAGCTTCCCTTGATTTACCTGGATAAATATTGGGTGAACCTTTATAATCTTCCTGGGCAAACTTTTTTGAGACCTATCACAGGTACTGTGCAGGAAATTCAGAGTGGTCTTCTTTTGGACTTAGGAAGTTTGTGTTTGGAAACCATCTGCTTCCCTTCTTCATTATTTCCCTGGGGCTGTACAAAATGATTTCTGATCCTCAGCAGTACACATTTCCCCACAGGACGTCATGGCTGGGAATGTAACACACCAGTGGTGTTTCAGTTCTTAGGGAAGCAGGGAAGCTCTTTCTTGCTTGTTTTCTTTGACTAAAAGCAGGCTTTATCTGTTAAAAATTTGTTGTTGCAACAAAAGCTGAACAGAACTGGTGTTGGTAGTTACAAGAGCTATGGGCTATAGCTTTTTCTTCCAAATGCTCTTTGTTGTGTGTAGAAGTGTTTTCTCATTCTTTTCTTGCTTTGGTTCACATGTTTATTCAGTGCAGTATTGATGCGTTATAATAGGAGACCGGTAGTATCTTTAAGTAGAGATTTTTAGGAAGTACTGTAAATTAAGTATCACAAGAATGGCAGAAAGCAAATCACTGATACAAATGAACAAAGTATTGGAAATATGTTTCTTTCTGTCTGCATACATGTTCTTAAGCTCAGATCCAGAGCGAATGACAGTTGGATTTTATTTGGGTGTTTGGTTTGGGTTTTGTTTTGTTTTTTAAATTCCAGCTAGTTCTTTGTGTGAATATTGCAGAAAATGTCACCACAGTTCTCAATTTTAGTATCAGGTTTATTCCTACTGAGGAGGATCCTTGGTAACTGAGCTTTGAACTATTTGCACTTATCCTGAGCTGTTAAGTCATCTTCCTCCCCTTTAGTTAGGTTAAATGTAAGATGTAATGAAGGGGTGGACTAGCATATGTTAAAAATAAGATTCCTTAGCAGGGGGAGATTTAACCTCTAGGTTACAGGAGCGCAGGTGATCAAATGCCAAAAAAATAGCCCTGATATTGGACATCCTCTTGATCATTACTATTTCTAGAGTCCTGCTCTAATCCTACTTCAGGCTTCATTTTGCAGAACATGTTGCTTTCTATATAAAATGAGTTTCCCCATAAAATCTAGCAGACATTTCATAGTACTTAAAGGGCAGTCAAAGCAGAATATATAACTTCATAAAACCCGGATACATTTCATTTGTAGGAAACCAACATGATTGATTCATACAACCTGTTACTTCAGAGGTTTATTGAACAATATGTCATGGATAAATGCCATTTTTAGAATCTTCACTCTGTTCACTAGTACAGTGTAACAGTGGATGCTTGAAGGGATTTTCTTCTACATTGGCATTTATATATTGTTTAGTTTCACTGTATTTAAACATGTTGCATACACTTCATGCATGTGTGCGTGCTTGGGACTGTGACCAGGCATGTAATTGTGGAACCTATATATTATAGTTAGCTATAGTTGATAGTTAGTTTTCACCTGCATCTGTCAGTGTGGCTAGTTTTGCAAGATTTTCTAACTAGATGGTGAAATGCCAACACTTGTCCAAGAATAAAAAAGCCTCTTAGCTTTGCTATTCTACTTTGAGAATTAATTGCCATTAGAAATTACACACCTACATAAATATACAGCGGCATATAGATTCAGCTCACATTTTTGTTCTTTGTGGAAAGTGCTTTAGATTTAGTGCAGTGCTCAGCTATATTAAATCCCATGCAAAACACGCTGTTTCCATTTTTTTTATCAATCAAAACAACAGCATCTTGTGGACTGCGATACCTCTGCTAATACAGGTTTCCAGGTGATAATGTAGAGAAAAGTATGAATAGATGTGGTAAAGTACTAGCTGATGTAAACCTCAAGAATAATTTTGGATTATGAAGCTGAATTAGAGCATGTAACCCTCTAAAGTGGAGCTGTAAAAATGATTTGAGTTTTTGTCCCTCAGTAGTATAGAACAGATGTTTGCGATTACTGTGCTATTCAGAAGCTCTGCTTTGGTTTAAGGTATTCTGTTGCATGGTTTTGATTTCGTAACACTTATTTTCACAAATCCCTGCCTTTCTAACATAAAATATTAAGGATTTGAGCAGATAGATGCCATCTTTCATTCTAAGTGTGTTATTGTAAATAGTGCACAAAGGTCTGGATTTTGTTTTGTAAAAACATAAATAAGAAAAGTATCACAGTAATTATAACTTGTCTGTCTCTCAGCATTAATTCCCTTGGAGGTACGCTAAATGCCTTTAACTTTTTCAAGAACAAAGTTGTGACTGTCTAGTAAATATGTGTAAAAGATACTGCATTTCAGCTTAATAAGCCCATTTCTGTTATTTCAATATATAGCTGTATGATTACAAACTGACAGGAGTTACAACTTTTCTTCTGTAAATACTGCTTTCAACTGCAGAATATCAAGCCAGTATTTATGGTTTATGACATTCAAGTGGACATTTATTTGTAACTAGTCAAAGTAAAACATTGTAAAAAAATAGGTATTTCCACAAAAAATCCCAACTCCTCAGATAAGTGACATAAGCTAGCCGCTCTAGTTCATCTTAAGAAATGTAATATTTAATATTAAAGTACAATGAAACCATAAGTTTCTCTGTTAGCATTTTTTTCTGATCCCATGTAGAACAATACCCACGCGAGGAGATACCCTCGCGAGTACAGATTCTGACTAGGCAATTATTCCTAAGTTGCTACCACACATTCAGTTTAAGTTTCATGAAATACTTGAGTTTTCTTGGGCATAATAATTTGTTTTAAAATATTGCAGGTTCTGGGATTTTGCTGCTGGATGCCTACTAAAACTGTTGTAACCAGTTTTTTGTTGTGGTCTGTTTTGAGAGGTTTCTTTGGCATCTACTCTTAGGCCAGACATGAAGCAAGCAGTGTTAGTTTTCCTCCAAAAGAATCGCTCAAGTTAGTCTTGCCAAAACTGAGTAGGAAACATGGAAAAACCCCAAAAAGGGCTACTGATTTCATTTATTTTTTTATTTAACTAATGCACTTTAGATCAGTCAGATATAAGTGATAAATTCTGCTGATCTACAGACTACTGTGAAGATGGAGGACATTATTTGTGTAGGCTGTCCTTCTGTCCTTGAATTGCCCTGCTGGCAGTTCAAAGCAAAGAAACTGTGGTGATTTTTTAAGCTGTGGGTGCTTGAGAATTGATAAAATTGTGTAACACTTTTCACAGCAATACAATGTGCAAATCTTCTCAGATATGCATCCCTTGCTCTTTTTTAAACACAGAAAAAAACAGGCTTTAGATTCCACAGCTAAAGTGTTTATACACACAGTAGCTTAGGAATAGTTGGAAAATTACTATGGTGTGCTTTGATTTCACAGAGCTCTCTAATAATAAAATAAATCTTTTTATGGATTACATGTATAGCCTGTGACTATAACACCATAAATTATAGTATATTATAAACATCTATATGAATCTATAATGGTATGTTATGGCAGCAGAAAGATGACGTATGTATACTATAACTGGGTGAATTGTCCCTAATCATCTGTCTCTAACCATACTAATTCTCCCTGACTGCAATCAAGCCCACAAGGATTGATCTAATCTGAGATGAAACAGATTGTAGCAGATGTTTCTATATTTCTTCTCTTCCTAATTTTAAATGCCAGCAGATTTGCAGTCTGGAAAATAATAATAATAATAAAAAATGCTATCAGAATTTTTTAGGATTTGAACTATGACACTAAAATGATCCAAGACTTAATTGTTTTCTGCAGTGTTACAGAAGGTTGTACTACTAGGTTTATAAACTAGAGGTTTAACCTTGCTTTCTAATTAGGATGATGAAATGAAGCTCAAGGGTACATGCAAGGTTATTATATGTGAGGAACGTTTCCCTGTTAACACAGCTTCAGACAGCATTTTTTTATTAATGGTATTGCTAGCAATCTTTCTGGGGTGTATTTGAGGGTTTTTTAATCCTCTCCTTGTAGTTGAAACAGTTTTGCTTTCATTGCAGTTGCTTTGTGGTGGATACTTGGGTAATGTTTGAAAAGGAATATGTTGGAATATGCAAGACTGGGCAAAGAGTTTGAGTCAATAAAAGAAAAGGAAAACCTTCCAAGGCTTTTCCTATCTTGTGGTAAAGTCTTGGCTCCACATCCCAGAGTTTCTGAAAGAAGTGAGTAACTTCCTGCTTCTGAACAGGGCTAGGGGTTATTTTTGCCTCTTCTCCTGTTAGGGGGCAGGATTGGTGCCTGAGGACTTCTGGAGGATCTGTGCTCTGCTGCTGGGAAATGAATGAGTTCCCAGTGCTGTGGTGAAGGAGCTTGAGGAGTTGGCTGCGATCCCCTGTGACTCGGTACCATTTGCTCGGATTTGGGAGCTTGGTGCTGTGTGGGATCCTGTTCTGCCTCTCTTGCTGCTTAAAATGCACCCACTTAGTGCAGTGGTAACAGTATTGCAGTAAAGTAGGCACTGAGTCAGTACTGCTGAAGGCAGGTAAGAGCACTGTTTCTACGGCACTTCAATTTTAAAGATGCTCAGAGGGATGGCGTACCTCGTTACAGCAGTACTGCTTTTGTCTTTTTGATGCAGTGTTGGAAACTTAACTAGGTGGATTGCAACATGAGGTGGTTTGGTTCGGTTTGCTTTATTCTATTGACTTTACTCAGCAAGAGCTTATATCCTGTAACTTGTTCTTTGGCTGAGGCATGAATGGTTTTGTCTTCCCATTTTCCTCTTGGGCCCTTTTACAGATAATAGCTGCTTTTCAATTTCTCTTAAATTTTACTTGAATGCCTGACAAGTGTAGTTCCACTGAAGCAGTAAGGTGTAACCCCTCATTTCTTCTCCCTTTGCCAAAATATGCATAGAAAAATGAAAAAGTGATGGGTGTCAAAACAATGGTTAAATATGACTTTACTGTGACAACTTATTTTTATTTTTCTTACTACCAATGCAATTTTTTTTTTTAATTTGTGAGTCAAGATATTTTTTTTTAGCTCACAACATACTGCATTTCTCTCACATACCCCATTAAAAGCCAATACCATTTTTGGCTAATAACTAGTGAACTAAATTTGAATGTTTTCATGCTTTAGTGTTTTCAGTGTATATACTGCGGATGTCGTCTTGTCTAACAGGAAAGCACTGCACATGGAAAGCCAGGGAGGAGAAATCAACAAGCCTTCCCTGCAGATAATGAGATGCAAATACAGGACTGAATATTATTACGTAGATGTCATCCTGGGAGAACCATTTGATGGGTTATGCTAGCAAAAAGCCCCATGGGCAATGCATTCGTGCCTGTCCTGGTCAGTAATGGTTTCTGTTAGTTACTGGGAACTGACTCGCTGCTGCTTCTCTCCAGAGACAAATGTTTCTACAGATAGTGACAGAAAATTAGATGGTTTTCCAATATACCCAGGAATGTGATTGCTATTTGTACTGTCTTTCAGATAGGGGTGGGGAGATTTTAGAGCATCTTAGGTGAGTTTTTGTAACTTACTTTATTTTGCATTACTGAAAAAAAACCAAAAAACAACCACTAAAAGATGGATGAAGGGGTTTTTTTATATCCAGTTTGGTTTTTTTTTATGGAGTGTGAGGTGGAGTTTCTGGAATAATGTGTAGGTTTGTCAATAAAAATCCCTTCTCTAAATACTGGTGATGACTGGCAAAGCGTATACGAGCTACAGCTGTGCATAAAAAGAAATGTTAATCTCAAAAGCATTTATCGAGAATGGCTAGGAAAAGGCTTTAGAAATCTCTGGAAAAGGAAAAGTCAAACGTATAAACCAATAATTTAAAATCTTTTAGGAAAAGGAAAAAGGCTTTCTTCTTTCTAAAAAAACTAATATAGCCAATGGATTTCCTGTAATATGTCTTTTAATGGGTTCATTATGAACAACAATAGAATCGATAAAACAGAACTGTGTGATATGACCATGAAGAATAATGATACATTCAGAGGCCAAACTTTTGCATATATTACACAAGAATATTTAAAATAAAAAAAAATAATAAAATAGCATGCTGGAAAGGTGAGCTGAGAGGTGACTTAAGCAGAAGTATGAAAAGAAGATTATGCACTGATTTTCATCATGAATTAATCTATTGCAGTGTTTCAAGTAAAATATAAAAAAGGGATTTCTAAAGATTAATAGAAATAGAGCAGCACTGGAAGTCAATCTCTACAGGAAAGTTTCAGGAAACAATTTAAGGATAGTAAAGTTATATTGTTCCAGGTCTGGAATCCTTTTCTCTTGCTAATGAGATGAGGCTACTCAAGAGTCTATCCCTAGCAACAGAGGCTATTTTCCCTTGCAAGCTTGCACATCTTAATGAAAATCATTCCCTTATGATACTGCAAGGGACAGCTGAATCAGTTCTGACCCAACCACGAGTGCACTGAGTTTCTGCTATCGCTTACTGGTATTTGGTTGTACAGGTAGTAAGATCTGGAGGAAGTTTGTTTTTTTTTTTTAATTATACTTTTTTTTTTCTTTGTCTATCTTGTAAAACAGAGAGAAAGGGTGTTGAAAGAATTTCTGCTATACCATGAAGTCAGCAGGTAATTTCAATAGAATCCTTATCAGGTTTGTATTGGACACGTTTTGGTCCTTCTAATTGATACTTTAATAAGAGGAAACCTAAACGTAGGATGTACTTCATGGTATCTTTCTGAATTTCTCTGGAAAAAAGCAATAGCATCTGGTTAAACTTTGGTGTTTGCCACTGATACAAATTTTTGAAGTCATATTTGCTGAGCAGTGAGTGCTCATCCAAGAATGCTGTAAAACTGATTAAACAATCAAATATTTGGCATTTCTTCAACTGTTTGTGTGAGAAACAGACACTTAATTCTCACAGGAAATATTAAATATTACGGAGACAATACTGCGGTTGTTTTCATTCTTTCTGTTGTTAAAGGGCTGATGCTGATTTCTTTCACAATAGCTACCCCAATTATCTGAGGACTTTAGAAGTCTTTCAGAAGTTTTGATTACAGCCAATGGCATCCTAAACTAGGCCAGGGATAAAAGCCTATCTCACAGTTTGTGAATAATTGAGCAGGCTCCTGTATAACAATGAGGTGCCTTATGAAAGGCAAATGTTTGTTTGCTGTATGCTCACATCTGCACCTATTTATTCATATGCTAATGCTTTTTCAAACACTGATATACTGACTGTCTGTTGGCATAATCAGATAAAGAGCTTCTGAAATGCAGTGGAACTGTATATGTTTATACCAGCTTTAAATTGATTGTAGGTTAAAAATATAAAATCCAAATGCAAGGATGCACCTTGGTGTATGTACGTACCAAATTAGGAGCCTTCATTCACCCGTTGTATTCTTCACTTCTCTCCTTAAAGGTCTGGTAAAAACAGATGCCAATACGTTGAAGCAGTAACAGTGTTGGGGTAAAACATACCTCCAACTATTTGCTGTTCTCTTTTAAAAGCAAAGGCTGTTCAATCCCGCAGTCTCAATGCTGAAGCCTTTGAATTCACCCCAATGCAGAACTGTGGGAAAAAGGCATCTTTAAAAATAACTAGCATCTAGCCCTCTTTGAGGCATAATGTAAAGCCCCAACTAATAAGAAGAGTATCAAAGCCTTCCTCTTGAATTTTGTCAGTTCAGCTGATAACCCTCTGTCCTGGTTTGGACTAGGACAGAGTTAATTTTCCCAAGGAGCCAGTACAGGTGAGCTGAGCTGGCCAAGCCTACTTCCACACTGTCCCAGATTGATACCCACTGAAAAAAAAGACTGAAGTTGTGATTATGGAGACCCTGCTCATTTGTCACTTGAAGCATTTGCTTTGGACTGTGCCACCAGCTGTCCAAAATCCAGGTGAATTCCATGGCTGGGATAAAACCTTCTATCACTAATGTGATGACGACTGTAGGTTGATCTGTTTTTCTAAAGAGAAGACAGTGATGACTGTAAATCATTAAGGGCAAATAATGGAAATAAATCAAGAAAAGATTTGAAATTCTGACAGTGGTTTTTCCCTTGCTGAAGAACTTCTTTGGAAAAGACTTCCCTCAGAGGGAGAGAGATTAATACATAGGCCAAAAAAAAACCCCAACAACCCACGACTCAGATCCCAGAAGAACCAGGAGTATGACTAGAAGTGACACTTTTATTAAGTGAATAATTTTTTCCCCTTTGGACAGTTGTTACTATTGCTTTTAATAAGGACAAAGTAGTGTGAATATCCTCTCTATGTGTGTTACCTGCAGAAGTGGAGCTTCTCACACTAATGTTGTGAGGAGTAAATATGGGTTAATCAAGAGATAACTGTGCTATAGCTTTGATAAAATAAGTGGCAACACTGACAGGATGTTATTTGAAGAAAGTACTGTCTAATAAAGTTGGTTTATGATGTCCCACAGTGTAATGTCGTGTTTTTTAAGGGAATAGGATACTGTCTTTAGTTTCTCCCAGTTTAGGTGAAGTAATTTCTGAGCTAGGAAGTACAGTTGTACAGCTGCCACTTTGCAACCTTATTAGAAAAAGACTTAAATCTTGCATGCTTTTTAAGAAGCATGCATGTGGAGGGTTTCATTACATGCTGTTTTCTTCCAAAAGTCTTCATAATTAAACATACTGATACTGTAGTCTAATGATAACTTTTTTAATGGAAACGTTTATTTTGACTGATAACATTCATCTGAGATAATACAACAGGATAGTGTAAGTACTATTATATCAGAATGTGGTTAATTAAACTTAATTATTTTAATGACAGTATATTTATTGTTTATACTCAGTTTAGACAGCATCACACTGAGGGGAAGACTCATTTTATCTCTCCCTTCTCATGTTTTCTTGTTTGTTTTTTCAATGGGAGATGCATTTGATCTGATCCAAATTAAATAGTACTGTTCTACTTGTGTTATGTCATTAAATTCTGTAGAATGTCTGAAGAAATAAGACTCTTCTTCACAGAAGACTAGTATTTACTAGTATTGTAGGGGTTTTTTTGTTTTTCAGTGTAACCTTGAAATAACAACATAAAATTCCATATGGTATTGTTTATAGAGCTGTGCAAGTACTGAAGAGGAGAATGAAGTAAACTATTTTCATAGATTGTAAAACTAGATTAACATCTAATCCCTCACTTGCATAATACAGTCATGGGGATTATCCTTAATCAGTTTCTCTTTGAACTGCAAATGTATTCTTATTTGATAATTCAATCCTGATTTCAAGTGTCTGGTTATGCCAGTACCACCAGAATGCGTGGTAAATAGTCTAATAGAGTACCCTAGCTGCTTTAAAATGCATTTTAAGCAAAATCTAGTGTGGTTCTCATTAAAATTAGAGGATAATACTGTTCTGTTTTCTGAAAGATTTTATTTTTTACTACATGTTCTCCAGCTTTAATAATCTGCATTGTTTTTTCCTTAGAAAAACTCTGAATTAAGTGAGAAAACTAGATGATATTGTCCAGCAGTGGCCACTTTGGTGCTTATTTCAACTTTTACTTCCCGTGCATACAAGCTCTTCTGATTACTGTATTGTGTTAAAAGCTGCAGTAAAAGTTTCTTAATGGTATCAATACTCTCACAGAAATAGAGTATAAATATGAAATCTGGAAATGGAGTGGCTTCTGGAAGTACTTTCTCTGATGACAGCCTTATAATTCTTTTCATATTCAGAGCTCATGGATTTGTTCACATCTCAGGAATTGTCAAATTTGGCATGCATGAAAGAAATTGAAGCAAGAAAGTCTGCAAAGTACTGACCATCAATATGTATAAATTTGAGGAATTGGGATTACTTCTGTAGAAGTAAATGATGTTTGGAATTTTCCAGGCTTTTTAAATATTGTCATTTTAAAATCTCTTCCTACATCAGTTATATAGCTGAACACATTTGTGATACTGTCCACCTTTAAAGAATAACTGATAAAATCCATTGATTTTGTTTGCAGATTTTCAGGCGCTGCTGGTTGGTTTTCAAGAAGGCTTCCAGTAAAGGACCCAGGAGACTAGAAAAATTTCCAGATGAAAAGGCAGCATATTTCAGGAACTTTCACAAGGTAAGCCATGCCTTTCTTGTGAACTGAAGCATTGCCTGCTTGCCACTCTTCTTTGGGAAGACTCTGTTCTTGGTGTGTCTTGTTTGCAAACAATGCAGTGAGAATCAGATTGCAAACTTAATCCTGACACTAGAAGCTCAGTAAAATGCCTGTAGATCTCAGTGATGCAGGTGACCTATCAGAGTTCTTTCCAGGTGAGCACAAAAATCCCAATGTGTGTCAAGTGACACATTGACTTACCTTTTTTTTTTCCTTAATCGTCAGTACTTTGGAAATGTATAAAATTGGCTACTTAATCAAGTTTTTAACCTTAGTTATTAACTAAGTATTGCACAAATGCTGAATGTGGTGGTTGTGATGGTGACATGTTTGAATAGGTAACATTTTGCCAGAACTCTTCAAGATTTACAATCTCTGTCAAAAGCAAGGATTTTTAAAGGTAAAAATTCAGGATTCACTGAATAACATTTTCTCTGCTTTCTCTGTCACTATCAGTTGTGTGATGGAAAGGGAGATATTTGAGCATGGGTTTTTCGTTCTGTCTTCTAAGTTACTTTTATCAGCTTCCCATGGCATGCACTAGACTTCAAGTTAGCTAATCCTAAAATAGGATAGGTCTCTGTGCTTGTAATATTTTCTTCTATGCAGTCACCTTTAGCTTTATGTCATATCAACGCTAGATATTATGTTAAAGCTGGCAAGTTGAAACACTAAGATGACTTAGCCAAGGTCAGAGGTCAAACAGTGAAAGAGTGTGGATGTAAGTCTAGATCTCTTGAGAGAAGTCTAATGCTTTTGATCTTGAAAATATAAAATATCCTTTAAGTTCCAGTAGCCTCTTGGTATCTTTAAATGAAAGATAAATATATCATAAATAGCTTGCAATTATCCTGTGAATACTTTGTGAGAAAAAGAGCCTCGGTAATTTCATTATTGCCAAAAATCCAGCTTCTGATTTTGCTACCTGGGTTTAAGACAGACATGTACTAGATATAGGATGAAAGTATAGGGCTTTGGGTGCAGCATTTGGAGGTGTTAAAAATGTCAGAGCGTGTTGCTGTCTGTAACATATTTTACGTGTAAGAGGATACAGGAACACTTTTTTACATGTCAACTGTTGTCACTGCAGAAAAATCATGTAAAATGCAAGAATCATTTGAGAAGCTAAAAAAGTGACATAAATACAGTTGCATTTGCTTGTTGTAGTACTGGTAGAAGTGTGGCTCTTCACATATACCATAAGAAAATGGAAAGGGTGTTGTAGTTCTTTTTCATCTCTTTTTTTTTCTCCCCCATTTATTCGACCCCTTGCAGGTGGGGAGGAGGAAGAGAAAGCAGTGGATACTTTTTCTAATTTTAAAGTATACTGGGTTTCTGGCTGTAGAGATCAAATAATTGTATCCATTCACGTGTATAATAAGCATTTTTCAAATAAAGTAAATAATTTCTAAAGTTATATTATCAGAAATAGAAAACTTTATTCTTCTTCTCGGTCTTGATGTTTTTAAAAGGGTATTTTATTATTTCATAATGATTATTCTCCTCAATAGCCTCCATTCCAATAAATGAAATAGTGGCAAAGTAGAAGTGCATGTGTTGTGAATAGTCATCAAGTGTGACTATTGAGGGAACTGTGGAGGTTGTTAAGTGTGCAGATATAGTCATTTGATTGCTGATACTGAATCAAAATATCCTCATTCTCTTTCTTTCTTTCTTTTCTAGAACTGTTTACTGCTTTGTCATATTTTGAAGTAGTTCAAAATGCGTGTTTACTGCTATCCAGTGCAAACTTTTAGCCTTGTGTTGAAATTTGGTTTCTTTAGTCACAAAATATAAGGAGAGCATCTGATACGCAAAATTGAACAGTAACTTTGAACTCTAAAAATCAATGAAAAAATGCATTAAATATTGAAGAAATGAAAGACCTGATTTTTTTAAAAGGAAGTTTAAAATAAATGTTGCAAGCCTGGCCCCTTAGGAAAGGACAACATGCTTGAACGGGTGAAATGCTCTGATCACACACTGATACTCACATAAGAATGTGTATGTCAACCCTGATATCCTTATTTCTATGCAATCTCTTTATAACTAGTAGGAGAAAGGGGATTGAGCACAGGGGGACCCAGAATGTACAGGGATTCTCTAGGAGCTCATGTCCTTCCAAGCTTATGGCTGGTCTAAGTTACCTTAGGAGAAAGTCAAGGAGTAGCACATTGTCATGGTTTTGACCCAGCTTAGAGCCAGGCACCACACAGCCACTTGTTCTTTAAGGGGGGTGAGGGGAGTGGAATTGATGGAGGGGGAAAGGGAGGGAGAAGAAAACCCAAGAAATCAAAACCTCACAGGTTGGCATAAGGATAGTTTACTGGGATAGCAGAAAAACAAATATAATAATAATGACAGGGCTTTATATCAAAATATATGAAACTGGTGCTACACAATGCAGTTCTCAATGAACCACACAACTCAGGCCATACAGCTCAGAGCCGTCGCAAAAACAGACCATCCCTAAAACCACGTGTCCTGGAGCTGCCTGCTCCTCCTCACAACAGCCCCCCTTCTATGCTGAGCATGATGTAATAGGCATGGAATACCCTCTTAGACCAGTTCGGGTCACCTGTCCTGGCTGCGTCCCCTCCATTCTCGTTAGCAGGGAAATATGAACAACTGAAAAGTCCCTGACTGCTTGGCAACAGTTAGAAACATCAGTGTGTTATCAGCCCTGCTCTCAGCCTGACTCCCAAACACAGCATTCCATCTGCTGCTAGAAAGAAATTAACTCTATCCCAGCCGAAACCATGACACACAGAGTCTTAACACATTGTACAGCGCAGGTTTTCAAGCTTTCTCATGTAGACTTATAGAAGTTATACAAGAAGTTATAGAGGTATAGAAGCTATAGAGTTAAAGAAGAAAGTTTTACCTCTCAAGTGGAAACATAACAAAAATAAATATATTTTTTGATTTATTTGCATTCAAATCAGTACTGAGAATCACAAACAGTATCCCAGTGTAAATACCTCATCAAATTCTTTATCATCTCCACTTTTCACTCATGTTTGAGCTTGAAATGCAGATCAAATTAAATTCCTGTTTAAAGCACTTTACCTAGCTGACTATGTAACTCTTACGCGATAAAACTGTGTAGTGGTCAATGTAAATTATAGAGGGAGCTCTATTGCCAAAAAACAAACAAACAAAACCCCCAACCAATCACCAAAATAGGACTGGTAGTGCAAAGCTGAGAAATAAAGAGATTTTCTGGTTTATGTATCCAAAATAGATTATTTATTGATTAATGTGCAAATCAGCTGATCTCTTTAGAAAATGTATTCCACATCGCCCTCGTATCCAGACAATATGTGAGTTCATTATTCTCTAAATTCTCTAATGCCGTTGTGCGTTGCTTTAGTGTTTGGGTGGGGGTTTTTTCTTAATTATTTTCTTCCTATAAATAACAGTAATGACTTGTCCTTATAGACAAGTCTATCCTGAGTAACAGTGAATATTACATTCGTTAGTCAAAACATGACCTCCTCCGTTCATTTCAGTTTTTGGTATCAAATTAAAACTTCTCATTACTGTAAATTTAGATCATTACAATCTTGCTCAGGTAAGTTTTAGCTTACCCGTACTGTTTTCTCTTGTTCATGGTAGAGGTTGTGCAGAGCATCTGTATTTACTCCCATTACTCCAATGAAGTGGCAATCCCAGGGGTGGGTACATTCCTGGGAGCTGTTCCTACACTGTCACAAAAGACCAAAAATGGACACCATAGCTTTACCAACTTAAAAGAGGGCACAAGTGTTCTCATTTTGGTAAGAGAATATGAAAGGTATGTAAAAAGTGAAAGTCTTTCAGGCTTTGGAGGCATGCTGGTTAGCAGTACCAGTGCTTGTTACTCGTTAGGAGGAGCTTGTAGGAGCATTATGGGAGGTGAGCATGGCTGAGCAGCAGCATTAAGGTTACTAGAAGTGAGAGATCGAACTTCAGCTTGAAGTATCTCCAAATAAACTAGATAGCATTACACAGTTGGCCAATTAATTATTAAAGTAGAATTAGAAAGAGCTAAGTAGACCTTGAAGAGCAGCTGACCAGAGGAGTTAAGACTGGTTATAAATATGGATTCTGACCCATTGGGAGCAAAAGGCTTGCCAGAGACCCTGTGCATCCAAATGATAGAGTATAAAGGAAATGTGTAAGAAAGAGTAGCAAAGTGTGGAGAACATATTTGCTCAGGAGCCCAAAGGGAACTTACGGGTGACATAGAATTACTACTGGTAGTCCATAAACTCTAAAATGGGAAGCAATAGATATGGATTCTTCCATTACTTGTAAGATCTTCCATTAACGCATGCTTCTCTTTTACTATTAAGGTAAATTACCTTCACAAGAAGTGAAGGTGTTTTGAGTTGGGTCTGTTCCTGGCAAGATATAGCTGTCTTTGAGTAAGGGAAGGTTGAATCTGTCAATGCTGGTGTGCTTACCCTTCAGGTAGATAAATTGGTGGTGCCTGGTGTAGAGTTCCAGACTTGCAGATTTAATCTCCCCAATATGAGCGATTGTTCTGTTAAGATTGTGTCAACAATAGCAATCTCTAAGGTTTTGAGTTTTAAATTAGCAAGATTAAAATAGGATGATTTTTAGAATTTTATTTTTTCTATTATTGTATTCAGTTATCATGTGCTTTTGCTTTTTATATATCTGCAAATGCAAAATAAAATTAATTGCACAACATTTTTGCAATTACTTCTGATAGTCAGAAATATATATGCAGCAGATGGTGTTAAGCACATGATTTATATCTGTCCACAAAAGTATATAATAATCAAGAAAAAGAATAGCAGTAGCTTGCTAATTGTAATCTACTAAATAAAATTTAGAGCCAGCACTACGTAAGGGGAGCTACATTACACTTCCTTTTTCACTGCTTGATTGTCTTGAAGAAACTTTTGGGATGCTAAATGCTAATTTCAGAAAATGGTGATTTATGAGTAGATGAAGCACTTAAGGACATGGTTTAGTGGTGGACTTGGCAGTGCTAGTTTAGTGGTTGGACTTGCTGATCTTACAGCTCTTTTCCAACCTAAATGATTCTGTGATTCAATGTTTCTTTGTAATGCAAACCCTGTGATTTATGGAAAGTTCTTACACCAGCTAGAGCAGCTTCTTCTACAGTTCTTGGCAGCAAGATCTCCTTTGCACGTGCACGCACAAGCACAAATCCAGTGTTTCTGTGGTGAGTTCATAACCCTGTTTTATTAAAAGGAAGAAAGGCACAGGTTCTTTTTGTTTAAAAGCTCAGTATGCAGTAAGAGTAAGATATCTACTCCTCTACAACACAGTTGCTAGCATCTAGTTAAGATGGCCTGAAACCATAAGGTGGTTATTCACTTCAAAATATTTCAGTGAATTTCTGATAACTTTGAAAAGCACTGAATTTTACCATATTTTTCTCAAATGTAATTGCAACTCTAAAATTAAAAATAAAATATTTGCATGTGGCAGCATTGTCATCGTCCTGGTAAGAACTTCCTTCTCATTGTTTCCACCTACTCTGTGGCCTTTGGGTTGTTCAGTGGTTGGTTGGGTTTTTTTCCCCTCTGTATTCTCTGTCCACTGCAGAGTTGCCTAAATAAAGATTCTTATTGCTTAAGAAATATCAACTAGCCTTGTGTTTAGTTCAGTTCAGTCCAAGGGTCCTACTTTATTATGGACTCTTTCAGCCTCTTGTGTTTCTCATGTTCACTACAAATCAGAAGTTAGGTCTCCTTATGGACATCTGTAATCTGGGGTGCTGCTGCTATTAGTCAGCATACTGCATTGCTTCAGATGCAAAGGCATTCTCAAAAGGAAGATGGATAAACATCTATCAAAATGTCATTGTTAGGCTTGAGTTCTTTAACTTTATGTGTTAAGATTTAACGCTTCATTTGCATCCAAATGTAAATATTATTTTATTTCCCTTTACTTGCCTTTTTTTTTTTTTAATGTTTTCTGAATTCCAAAATCTCAAATTCAGACCTGTTTGTTTCTGCTGTGTTGACCAGTCTGCTTCCACTGTTTGTTAGTTGAACAAAGTTTCCTCAATAAGTCTTCTGTTTTCTCAACTGGTAAAATTAACTCAAAAATTCATAGTAGCCAAAGGCTAAATAGGAGTACGATACGAAGATCTGATCACATTCACAGTTACTGGGTCTTTGAGAACCAACTTTACATGGTTATATGTTTTCCCTCTTCTCTCCTTATCCTTTTTCTTTAAAAGTGTGCTTGAATTTTATTGCCCAGAACATCTTTCAGCATATTTTAAAGTAGTGATCTCTGTGTAGTATTTCCTGAGGAGCCCAGTGAATGTGTGGTGAGTGTGTGACTATATGTTTGAGTAATATTTGTCAATTTTATCCCACAAGGATCAAGAATTTAACGGTTATTTTCAGTAATTCTTTGTTCTTTCAGGTCCAGATACATGGACAGATGTACTCTGTGTGGCTTTTACACTCTAATTTTGCTGAGTCTTCCAAAGTAGAGATAACTAAATTTTACTGAAAAATATATATCCTTATTTTCCCCCATTTTAAACATGTAATGCTCTTCAAATATTTTTTATAGCACTTTCAAGTAATACCTTGTCTTCTATCAAAATCATCTGGTTGTTATGGGAAGGTTAGAAAGGACATTGGTTTCATAGGCAGCTATTACTTGGCTGATGAAATTAAAATGAACCCTATTTAAATGAATAACTGTTAGTATAATTACTCACTTCTCTACACCAAACAATAAGATTTGTAGTAATTATCAGATTCTTCTTAAAATATGGAAGTATCTGAACAACATAATTGTTCAAAGCAAGTATTCTATGCACCAAAAAGCAAATTGCAGGAATAATTGGAGCTGTGCTGGTAATAAAACTGTTAATAGAGTCTGAGCACATCAAAGGGCAGCATACAAACTAATAAAACAAAATCTCTTCCTGTATTAAGGCAATATCTTCTTTCCTTAGCAATGTAGCAAAGATATCTACAGGCTGAGCATGCTGACAGGACTTTGAATTCCTACAAGCATGGGCCTAAAATGCTTAAATGACCCTATGAGTATCCTCCTGTGTAGGACTACATATCCTTCTAAACCTTGAAGGCACAAAGTATTAATTATGAGTGACAACTGACATGGTAAATAAATGATGTCAATGTATGGCTTTGAATTCCTCAGCAGTGGCATCAGTGGCTGAATCTTAAGTATAAAGAAGGGAAGAAGTGATGAGAAAAGTAAATCTCTTGGTCTCTGCTGCCAAGACAAAGCATCTCCCAGACATGTTAGCGGTGGTACTTATATGAAGGTGCATGTACACTTATTGCAGTAAATTCATAGCAGTACTTCAGTGTGTGCACAGTTTTGCAGCAAAAGGGGCAGTTAAAAATCAGCTGTTTAAATAGGAGTCCATATTCCTATTATATTGTATTCAAAGAAACTGGAAGACTGAACTTTTTACTGTAAAAAATGTTGGATAGAGGAGGAATGTTTAAGCATTTTGGAGAGGCAAGAGTGGGGAGAAAATCAATTTTATTATGTAACACTTCCAAAAAGTCATTGACCCATGGAACAATTCAAGGTGAAAGGGACTTCTGGAGTCCGTTTATTTCCTCAAAGCAACACCACTCAGATCACATTTCTCATGGCCAGGTCCAGTTGGATTTTTAATATCTTCAGAGACAGAGACTCTGTGACCTCTACAAGCTAAATTCTGAAGTCCTGCACCTGAAATCTAACAACCCAAAGCAGCAAAAGAGCCTGGGGGCTGAGTGGCTGTAAGGCAGGTCTGCTGAAATGGCTCTGAGGGTAATGGTAGGGAGTGAGCTGAGCCTGAGCCAGCTGTGTGCCGTAGCAGTGATTGAGGCAAGCCTGGGCAGCCTGAGGAGGAATATAAACAGCAGACTGTTTGACTGAGGACTCTCAGCTAGGAATCTTCTCTCTACTGAGTGTTTGTTAAGCCATACCTGGAATATTGTGTCCAGTTCTGGTTCCCTTGTTTTTCTATTCAAAGAGACAGTGAAGAAACTGAGAGGATCCAGCAGCAGGCCAGTGAGGAAACTGGAGGTTGGAGAACCTGACATAGGAGGAAAGGTTGGAAGAACTGGGTTCGCACTAGTGAAGAGAGAAGACCCAATGGGGAGGTTTAAGCACAGCCTTCTGGTTTTGATGAGGCAGCTGAGGTGGGAAATAGGGGTGCTGTCTTCTCAAGAATGAGCAGGGGAAGGACAAGAGGCAATGGACAGAGGTTGTTTCAGGGGAAATTAACTGGATATAAGAAAAAAAAAATTAGCCATCAGAACAACTAAACATCAGAGCAGACTGACCAGAGAGGTTAGTATTTCCTCACAGGAAATCTTGAATACCTAGCTTGGCAGGGCCCTGTGTAACCTAATCTAAGGCCCTGCTTTCAAGGTTGGATCAGATAATCTCCAAGCATCACTTCCAACCCCAGTTCTATGACCTGTGAAGTATGTGTCATCAAAGTTGGTGTGAGTTCTTGATCCACCCCTGTGCTGCTTGTATTATGTCAAACTGGTCCTGCCCTCTCATGAGTGTATTTCAGTTATTTCTAGTGATGGAAAAAAATAGTTAATCTTCCTAGTGTCTTTTAAAAAAGCCTCTAGAGAGCTTTTCTTTGAAAAACGTTAGTGTTACTGCTTTACAGTAGAAAATGTGATGGTTTGTGTGTCAGTTATGGATATTCTGGTTTTTTGCCATGAAAATCTAGCCATGTTTTGGCAAAGTGTACAGCTTTTGTAACCCTGTACTTTGTGCATGTTTGTAAGAAACACTTCTGAATTTGACAGCTAAAATGTCTAGTGTCATCTGTAGAGCTTTGTATATGATGGAAATTCAAATAATTTTTCTCTCTTGAGTAATGAAATGTGCTCCCTCTAGTTCTTTCGGGGCTACAGCCTGACATTCACTCTAATAGCTACTTGTCATTTCTGAAGACTAGTAGGGGTCAGGTGTTTGAGATGAGATCATGAAGCCATTCTCAGTATGTATATCTTCTGGCACTTAGGTAACGTGGAAAGGAAAATTGTTGAATTAAGGCTTAGAGAAGAAATAGACTGAATGCCAGAGAGTGGGAAAAAAATAAAGTAATAAATGCTCCAGCATGCTATGAAAGCACCTTATCAATTAGTTATCTAGGAGAAACACCAAAGGCTTCTGCCAGACAGAAAGCTGTCTGTTCAAGAAGTTGATATGAGAAATACTACAGGAAAGCATGGTGTGGGAAGTTGGTAAAGAAAGTTCGTATTATTAAGGGTAAAATGAAATCCATTTTAGTTGACTTTGTACAAAAGCAAGGAGACTGGTACAGAAATTAAAATGTGACGATGAAAAGGAGGTGGACAAGGAAGGAAAGAGTATGGACGCTTGCCTCTCCGGTTCTTCAGTTGTATCTGGGGCAAAGATATCTCTTTGCCTGCCCCAGTTGTGTCTGGGGCAAAGAGTATCAGTGCAGCAGGACATATGCACATTAAGAAAAAAACAGAGGGATTGTTCTGATTTTTGCACAAAAGCAAATTGCTCTCTGATAACACTGCCTAGTGTTTCTTGGGCTGGGAGATGTAAACTTCTCAGCCACTTCCCAGGTGCAGCAGGTTCTGGAATAGGAAGAACCTGTGTTTGGAAGTGAGAGTTTCAGTACCAGGTACCCAGATGAAGCTGAGGGATAGGTACTTCTGAGAGACTGGAAAAAAGGTCTCTGAAGGAATTCCTTACTGATGCTTGGGAGGAGATCAAGAAGATAAAAGACTATATAACAGCTGGGTTCTGTGGCAGAGATTTGCACTAAGCTCCCATTTTAATGCAAGAGGTGTTGAAAAGCTGAATCCTGGATATCTCAAATTCAGGTGGAAAGTTTATAGGAGATTTTTTTTTACTTTCATTTGTTTTCATGATACATTTTCTTTGTTCCTGCCCTGTCAGTATAATCCACACCTCTCAGAAGTGAGGTGTGAAAGGAAATCTCTATTTGTGGAATCATCTGTGTGAGATACACTTGTGTGGTGACCATTATGGAAGAACTCTGAGAGAAACCAGATGTAATCAGTATACCATTAAGTTGGAGAAACAATATGAAGTTATGAGAATCCAACATAATTTATAAAGCACCTATTTAACAAAATGGTATTTATAATTTATTCTGACTGAGGTGAAAAATAGTAGTGAAAAATCAATTGCAATCATATAATTAAGACAATGTGTATCGTAATGTGCATAGAAGGTATGCCAATAAATGTAAAGTTATTTATTTATGTTAACATACAGAGATCAGACCCAGTGTGGCCCACTGCCATACAGACAGTAGGAAAATGGATTAGACTTAGGGTCAAAGTAATATTTAAGTCTTCCTTTCCTGGCCTTCTGCATTTGTTATTTTTTTCAATATTATTTGTGTCTATTCTCAGTATTTAAGCTTAGAAAATAAGTATACTACATAAATAAGAATTCGTGATGAAAGCTAATGACCTAATTATCTAGCCTGCTGCTTATACCACTGATGAAGAAATGTTATGTGAGGATATTGGGTTTTTTTCTTAATGATGACATTTTCCCTTGAAGCTACCCTGAATTGTGTCTCTGTTGTTGAAGTAATGCTTACTGTTTTGATGTGGCAATGGAAAGAGGCATGGTTCCTTGTGCCGTAGCTATAAATGAAACAGACAGGTACAAACATCGTGTTATGTTGTAGCAGGAAGAGTAGACAGGTTTGTCACCATAATTTATTTTCTCTTAATAAAGAGAGATGAAATATAATAAGGTTTATGCATACTAAGTTTCATTTAAGATTTTGATTTGCTTATAGTAAAGGGCGACTTTGCAACGTAAATAAAAAGCAATTTATTATGAAAATTGGCACAAAGCTATCTAATTTTTACTTCTTCATAGAAGGAAATTTGAAATTCAAATCACCCTCTGATGAAGGTTATTAAAAATGCATTAGAGTTGAAAGTGTAGCTGTATGTAATTGTCATAATAGATATTCAAAATTAATTTATCCCAAATGACAATTAAGCTAAAAGAATTTTCAAATTATCAGCTAACAAATTTCAGTTAATTTCAGAAGTCAGTGAAGTGAAAAGACTTCCAAAAGTTTGTTGAAAAATTAAAGCTATCACTTTAAAAACAAAAATTCTAAAGGAACAGTTGCATTCCCGTGTAGAATCTTTCATTTACTTTTTCAAATTACTGAACATTATTGCTACTCCTCCCTCCTGCACCCTCCCCCCCCCTCAGATTCTCTGTATTGCATTTTTTCTCTTTCACATTTTTTTCCCAAAAACTACTGGACCACTTTGAGTGTATGTGTACATACACGTACCAGCATGTGCAGAATTAAGACTAATTTAAGCTCATAAATTTTCTTTCTGTATCTGTCTTTTCATCTAGTTGATGTATTTTTCTGATAAGCATCAAAAATCTCATATGCAATGTGGTGCTATTAATACTTCCTTCAGAATACTGGAATGGTTTTAATGTATATCTTTGTATTTAAGAACAGTATCAAAATGCCAGTTTTGTTCTTGGACTGAGATGGGTTGGTTTTTTAAAGACACTGAAGCATATTTACACACTTTAAAAATGAATGGGTGTAAAGTTTTCTAACTATTTTTTCTTTCGTTTTGTGTTTATTGATTTAATCATTTGAAAAACCAAAACAAAGCAAAACCAAACCAAACCCAAACAACAAAAAAAAGGCCATGGTTGTGCCTTTGTATGTGCACACATGGGCATGTGCCACTTGCTCTTGCCAACAGCAAGCTATGGGGCAGACCCCCTAGCTGAGTCCCATCCTTGTGTGTGGCTTCTTCACCTTTAGGATCACATGAAAAGAGCTATGGACAGGGAAGGCCTAAAGATGATGGTGTCCCTTCTCCTTTCCTAATGTAATTCCTTTTTTTACTGAACATAGCACTTGATAGTTCAGCAGATGCCCAGCATCTGAAAGGTCCTTAAAACCTGCATCATGGTGTGCCTCTCAACTGTAATATTTTTTTCCCTCTTCTTAGTGTTACAACAGAAGTATGACAGCCTTTCTCATCTAGTTTTGACCCAAGGCTTCCCCATGGTTTCTAGATCTGTCTGATGAGAGCTGCAGCCTAAGTTGAAGACTTTCACATTTTGAAAGGGGAGTCAAACCTAGGGCTTAGCTACTGGCGTAATGTAGAGCATAGATGTATCCCAAATAATTTATGTGCATTGAAAATCTGTGATTACTTGTACCCTCTAACACTCCTGACCCAGTTTGTCATTGCAGTGAGAGATTTCATGGTTAGGATTATAACTAGCAGTTTAGCAGGAAGATTTATATACCTATAACTCACTGCATTCAGCAAAGTTGTATTTTGTGTATTTTGTAAGCATGTCTTTACCTGTAATTTGTTTCAAATTTAGTCTGTGTTAATAAACACTTATTTTTTAATTGAGCTTTTCTAACACGACAAGTTTTAGAATTATTACAGGTCAGCCAGGTTACATAAACCAAGAGGAAAATTTAAAGGAAGTTGTGGAAAAGTGCATTTTTCCTTTTTACTTGAGGACCAATAACATATTCCTTTTAATTAACCAATGCCTTTGGGCTGTGTGTAATCATGTACTTTGAGAATGTTAAAAGTGAAAAGTCTTTAAAATAGAAGCAATTTCTAACTGTCCAGTGTATTTTAGTGGCCTCATAAGGCTATTAAAACTCATAAGGATCTAATTCATTTGCATGTTGATAGTGAAATATTGTCTATTACTCAGATGGTTAAACTACAATAATGAAATGCCCCATTTTGCTTCTCAGACATAAGCATGGTGCTACTATTTGAATACCTAGTAACTAGCAGGAAGTTTGATATGGAAAGTACCTTTTTCTTCATTGTAGCTGAAATTTTGAAGGGTAATTGGGAAACTTATTTTATTTCAGTTGGGAATCCTCTCTGCCACGTCTCTAGCATGGTATTACTTTTCAAGTGTGAACCCAGGTGTCAAATCAGAGTGTTCTGTTAGTATTAAGACATGAGTTATTTTTAATTTTGTCAACATTCATTATTACAGAAGGCTGTGGGTTTTTTTCTCCTTTTTAATCTTATATTGATACAGTAGTCTGGTATTCAGTTTACACATCAAAATGAATGGTCAGACTGGAAAACATATTTCAAAGTTTCTTTAGGATAGTGAGGAAATGGGTTTGGAGAGAACTGTGATTTTATATTACAAATGACTGTCTATAAAAATACCCTTTGAAGCGTGAAGACATTTCTTCTTCAGTACATATTTAAAAATCCTAATTAACATGTTTGCTAAGAAGAGGTCCACATGTACATGAACTGATCTGATATTAACTATAGCTTTAAAACACCAGGCTACCAGCCAAAACTAGAATAATCCCAACAGGCTGGTTGATTTTATGGATTAAGCAGCAGTTCAATTCTGGCAGTATTACAGAAGTGCAGTTTGAGGGAAAGTAAAGTAACTTGGCTCGGCAAAGCCCTATTTCTTTGCCTATTAAAGGTAGCTGGTATGACTTAATATGCTTATTCTGCCCTGGTAGGTTTGATTTCCAAACACTGTAAAACAATAAAGCATTTAAAGTGTCCTAAGAAAAGCTAATAGGGTAAGTTTGGTTTCCATACTTAATTTTTTTTAGACTTCATTGAGAGAAAGAGTTTGTAACTGTTTATATGGCAAGTGGCTAGTTAGAGTACAGCATGAATCTGTGTACCCAGATGGTAGCATGTGTGAAAGTCAGCAGTACTGATACTGAAGACTTAGAGAAAAGAGATTTGAGTTAAAGATTCAGATTTTATCTTTATTTTAGATGTAAATTTTGAGAAAATATAGTTTATTTTCTTTTCAGTCTAAATTTACACAGTTGTCCACATACTTCAAAATTGCTAAAAAAAAATCTTTTTCTTTATTTTTTAAATTTCAATTTTATCTGGAAGGCAAGAAGAAATTATTCAGTATTCCTCTACTATCAGACCTACACATATTTCTTCCCATCAAGCTTCACTTTCTTGCTCTGACATTACTAGCTTAAATCTAGAGTGATGTATTTGTAATATATATGATTATTCTGTCCCTTTTATTTTGTTTGTTTAATTTCTCTACTTACTCAGCTAACAGACAAGATTCTTACTGCTATTATAGGTGTGGTTTCCATTTATTGTGTACAGGAATTAACATTTACTTGGTAGAAGTTTCTTAAACCCTTATTCCTCTGAAATAACTGGAGACCTGTCCCAGAGGCATAATGTGGAGGTTGATATGCCACTCCTTGGCAAAATTCCTGGAGAGCGTTGTTACCATAACAACTCATCTTCTTACAAGGATAAATCTGCACAAAGAGATGGGGAAAACTTTTCTGTTTTCTTTGTGAATTGGTTTTGCTTTTATATGATCACTTTTTTCACTTTTCTGATCTTGGGATTTGTTTTCTCCCCTATTATGTTCCTCTTGTAATCCTGTAGTTTAAGTTTTGCTCTTCTTTCATGAAATACTTTTGGTTGGGTTTTTTTTGTTTGGTTTTTTGGTTTTTTCTTCTTCCTTCCTCTTAGTGCTTTTCTGCCTTGGGTCTTTATTTTCACTCTCTTGCATCCCTTGGTCCTATTGCTGAAAATTGGACAATGTGGTTCATCTTAAATACTCTGAATATCTGATCCCATGTGGGTTTACGCAAACCCATAAAGGTCCAAATAGACTCACAAATCATTTAGCATCACTTTCTTAAACTCACAGGTTAGTAGGCTTGAGGATATGTCTTGGCCTACTCCTGCTCACAGTAGAGCCAGCTCTGAGGTCAGACATGGTTGCTTAGAGTATTGTCCAGTTGGGTCTTGAAAATCTCCACAGACAGAGACTGCGGAGTCTCTTTGGGCAGCCTGTCCCACTATCATGTTGTCTTTTGTGGTGAAAACACTGCTTCTCTCATGCAGCCAGAACTTTTTTTTGTCTTGATTTATGTCCATTGTCCCTCTTCCTCAACAGACATAGCTGTGAAGAGTCTGTTTCTGTCTCCTTAATAAACTCCTTGCAGGCATTGGGGAGATGCTCTTAGGTTCCCCCAGAGCCATCTCTGCTGCAGGCTGGAGCAGCTATGGTCACTTAACCTCTCCCCACAGGGAAGGTGGTCCAGCTCTGACTATCTTTGAGGTCCTCTGCTGAACTCCCTCTGGTTTGTCAATTGCATTGGGGTCCCAAAACTTGACACAGTATCAGAAGTGTGATGAGTGTTTGGTAAAGAGGCAAAGTCACTTCCCATGATGTACTGGCTATGCTTCTGTTAATGCAGCCATTTCCCCAGTCTCAAAGGTCTTTATGCTTTTCAGGCAGCACATTGCTTCTTTTTAAGAGCCAAAATCACGTCCAGCTCTGTCTGAAGCTGTAACAAGACTTCTACTCTGTGACAATTGGATTTAACCATGTAAAAGGAACTGCTGCTGACTGCAGATAGGATGGCTGAAAACTGAGCAGAAGGGAGAAGTTTTATTTCTTTGAATTATGCCTCTCTGTAGTCCTTTCATCTGTAGTGGGCCAACATCTCCTCTTCTTTTGCAGACTGACAGCAGCATTCAGAGTAACATTATACTGGTGCCTGCTTTACCCTTTTCTTGCTATGATAGTTCATTGAATCAGAATATCCTGAGTTGGAAGGGATCCATAAGGATCATTGATTCCAACTCTTGGCTCCACACAGAGCCAGCCAAGTCAGAGCATGGGGCTGAGTGCATTGTCCACGTGCTTTGTGAACTCCGTCAAGCTAGGTGCTGTGACCACTTCTCAGGGGAGACCTTTCCAGTGCTTGACCACCCTCACAGAATCACAGAATCACAGTAAAGAATCACAGTAAATCACCCTCTCAGTAGAGAACCTCCTCTAATATCCAGCCTAAACCTCCTCTGTCTCAGCTTCATACCATTCCCTTGGGTTCTATCCCTGGTCACCAAAGAGAGGAGATTGACATCTGCCCCTTTGCTTCCCTTTGTCAGGAAGCCATAGACTGCAATGAGGTCTCTCCTCAGCCTCCTCTTCTCCAAGCTGAACAAACCAAGGGACTTCAGCCTCTCCTCATAAGACTCGCACTCCAGACCCTTAAGCATCCTCATTGCCCTCCTGTGGACACTCTCCAGTATTTTTATGTCCCTCTTATACTGTGGTACCCAAAACTGCACAGAGGACTCAAGGAGAGGCCGCACCAGTGCAGTGTAGAGCAGGATAATTCCCTCCCTGGACCAGCTGGCAATGCTGTGCTTGATGCACCCCAGGATACATTTGGCCCTCCTGGCTGCCTGGGCATGCTGATGGCCTGTGTTTAAATTGCTGTCAACCAAGACCCCCAGGCCCCTCTCAGCATGGCTGGCCTTCACTGTGTGATCCCCCAGTCTGTGTGTGCAGCCAGGGTTGCCCCTTCCCAGGTGCAGAATCCGGCACTTGCCCTTGTTAACACAGGTCTTGCTGCTTCCGTCACTCTCCTACGGTTGTCATGCTCTTTCTGGTTTGAGGTAGCTCTCTGCTGCCTGGGCATCGCTCGCTACAGTCCCGGCTCTTTGCCACTGTGTTGGCTTTTGCTCTGTTACGTTACTGCTTGCATGGTATTACACAACAGATGGTAGCATGTGGGACATTATTAAGAAATAAGAGGATGAACAATTACATTTTGTATCTCTTCTGCTTCTATTTTTTGCTGGATGGAAATGAAATGACAGGAAGGTAGTGCGCAATGCAAAACAGAAATCCATTTATGTAAATTCAGACCTTTTCCTCTGCCCAAGCAATTTTCAGGACTCTGCACGGTGGAAATAACATTCAGTAGATGGAATTGCAGAATCATTCCCCTCCCAATTTCATATGGGAGGAATGCATTTGAGATTTTACGCATGATTTTTGTGGTTTTCATCTTTTCTGGGCCTCCTTTCCTATTTACTCTGGACTTTTTTTGTGGTGACGTAGATGTCATATGTGATTTGGAAATAATATTTCTATAGCTGTGGAAGAGTGATTATTTAAATGTACAATTTGAGCCCCAGAGCCCTAGATTTGTTATATGCATGTAGTCCTTATGTGTCTATGTAACACAAAAAAGGACAGTGGAGATCATAGATGTTCATCTCCCTGACTAGGACAGATCTTTAGTACAATAAACAAATGAATGTCCAGTGTAGGTCAGTGATGAACTATGATGGATTCAAGAGAAACTGTATTAAACTGTTCTTAAAATCTTTCCTTTTTGAGAGAACTAAATGTAGTTCCAAAGAAAGTAATCAGAAAAATGGCAAATTATGTCAAACAAATCCCAGTTAATCTGAGCCTTTATTTAAATTAAGCATGTTTTGTCATTTAATAACCTTTCACACCTAAGAATGTAATTAAGATGCCAAAAAGAAAAGAACAAACCAAAAAAAAACCCCAAACATTTGAAAGGTCTAGAATCCTATTTAAGTTGCATTGGCAGTGGCTGCTCTGTCATATCAAATATTTTGCTAAGATAATGGAAGTAATAATAATTTTGCAATTATTTCCTGTAATTCACTTGCATAAAAAATGCACATTTGAAAAGAAGACTCCAGATTGCTACTCTGTGGGTCACAGACTCACAAACAGAAAAAAAAAGTGGAGTTTTTCCCATGTAAAAATAAACTCTTTTCATGGATGACTTGTTAACAGCCAGCATGCAGACCGGGAGAGTGCTAGAGTTCTGCAGTGTCATGTCAAGAAAGGTAAGGGCTAAAGTGCTATTAGAGAGACCCGAAGTTTGTTGCTAGCAATCCGTTATATGATATCTTCTGGTGAGCTAGAGGTAACTGTCTACTTTGGGGAATGCATCTAGTATTCAAAGTTTCCATGTAGCAATCCTGAGTAATTTCCTTGATCATCAGCCTGTGCCTGTGTATCTTGCTTGGATTTAGGCTATTGCTGCCTGCTGCTGAGGACTATCTTAGATTACTAGTTTTTCTACACTTCAATTATTTATTGGGAATCCATGAGATGACTTTACTGAAATCAGGCAGTGGTTGTTCTAGCTAGGGAGAAGTGGGCTTAGACTTCTGAAATTCATCAGGATGTTTTTCAGTTCTTTCCTAAGTCTGTTGGCACAGAAATGTATGAAAATTAATATAGACTGATGCTTTAGGGTTTTTTTGTAACCCAGTCCCCTGGCATCATGCAACGCTTGGGCATTCTGACAGTAAGAAATGGAAGTGATGTGGTATTAGCATCAAATTTCGCATCTTCATGTAAAAAGGTGACTTCAAGTTCCTGCGAATCTCTCAGGGTACAAATGGTTGCCATAAGACATAGGACAGGGAAAATCTTCAAGGAAACTAAGATTTTTCTGTTATACTTTTTCGAAGTGAGGGCATAAGTTCCCTTCTTCCTCTGATCCTCTTATCTTTTTGACCATGGGATTTGTTAGCTGTTGGTTCCACCAGAGGAGTCCCTTCCAAAATTTCCTCTTAATGCTGATGCCTTGCTCTACATTTTATTGTTTATTTTCTTTGGATGGGAAAAAAAATTAACACATTCATAATACAGGGCAGCAGGCAGCTTTTTTTTTTTTTTAATATTATTATCCCTATATTGCATTTACTTAAGGGCAGCAAGTAGAAGCTCTGAAAGTAGTGCCCTTTTTAGATATGACATTCTACCACAGAAAACAAGATTAAGGTTTGGGCTTATCTGCAGACTTAGATAAAGACAGACAATGAGGTTGACAGCAAGAGTATTGAGTTACTTGAAGTAATAGTTGGGTGATTCAAATGTGTTCTAGTTACATGAGCAATGGTGGAAGAAAACTAACTATAGGCTCTTTTGCTTTCATCTTCAGTGCTTGATGTTCCTCAGTAAAAAAGTTTTACTTTTTTGGTGAACATTTTGAGACTCATGCAAAAAAAAAGTCACGTGCAGATCAAATGCATTTCTTTTCAGTTCTGTTGATGTGGAAGACAATTCAAATTCCTGACTATCAGAAGCAGCAAGTTACAGCAACCAGCACTGATGGGTAGCCTTGATACCCTTGTGCAAGCCTAACCTAGTTTAATTTTGCATGAGTGAGATGCTGCCTTTACCAGTCCTAGAAATTCTCCTACCTTTTAGTCCTTCAGGTCTATGTGCTTTGATCAAATATTAACCAAAAGTAAAGGTGCTGGATGTCTCTGATATAGCCATATTAGCCCCCCTCCCTGAGAGAAAAAAACCCCAAACTTTTATATATTTAAAAAAAAAAAAAGTGGAATAAAAAAGCCTGGCAAAGAAAAGTTTGTAACTGTTCCACATATTTTCATCAACCAGTGTTTATTGTCATTCTAGAAACATGAAAAATTAGCTTTAGAGGCTGATACAAGAAGAGATCAAGAAACCAAGTGGAAAAAAAAAAAAAGGCAAGGAAATATGTATGTGGGCTGCTGAGTGATGGACATATGAGGCAGGAATTATTGATGAGGAGTAGAAGAACTGAGAAATGGGCCAGGTGCTAAGAGACCCTAATGTACCACACTGAGCACCATATGGAGTACTGTACTAAATGATAGTGCCAGTGCCTAGTAAAGAAAAGAAACTGTTAACATACTAATGTTAGCGAAAAGTTGTCGACTACATAATCATAGCTTAATACAAAAGGTTCTATTTAGCCTACTGGGAAAAAAATCATAAAAGATAAGGTTAGGCAAAAAGTCTATTTTCAAGGTTTCTCACTGAGCAGGTAACATTAAGAATTCTATTTGTTGTTTTAAGTTCATCTTGTTTCAGAGGGGATACACGTGGGGGGAATTAGGAAACCTGATTTTCTCAGTTTTGTTGGTTTGAGTTGTTTTTAATATTGCCAAAGTTTTAGGGAAAGTGTAAACCCACAATGGGAATGTTTCCATGTTTTTGTTTTGGCTTGGTTTGGGACTTTTTGTGGAACATCTAGGTAAGATGCTTGACATGTAATAGCACATGATAATTCCCCTTTATTTGTTTCTTTACTGGTACAAGGTTACCAATGGTCTAGGTAGTTCTAGAATATTATTTTGTTGTTATGAAGAACAGCAATGTTTTCAATAAACTAGGCTATATTTTGTCAACAAGCCTGTTATGATACCACAGGGAGCAAGTTTTGGTACAGCATTCCCTCCTTTAAAAAGATTAGCCTAATCCAGTACTCATAAAAAAGATGTTTTCTTTTTCTAAATTTTCAATTTGATTAGTCTTTTAAAAACTTTCTTAAATTTGCAAAGAAATGGTTTAAATTAGTTCCAAAAAGTCATAACAATTTTAAAGGAGGTGGGTTTTTTTGTCTTTTCAGTAGCTTTTATACTTCTTTCCTCTACAAGAGGGTTTTTGTTTATTTATTTACTGAAATGAGTAGTAGGTAAAAATTCAAACCACTCTTTCAAAAATCATTGAGATAAAGCACTCGGTTGCCAAGGCAAAGTACATTTTTCCTTCATACAAAATAATATAAAGTCTCAGGTGTGTATTTTTTAATTGCAAATGTTCAGCAAGTAGAGAAATGACTCATGCTCAGTTGGCATTCAACCCAGAATTCGGTTAACTTCATTTCTCCCTAGCAGTGGGAGGATAGACTTTCACAGTATTATTACTCTTGCCTCTGTATTTCTGCTCCGATTGCGGAGTGAAACATACAGTACAATTTTAATAGATGAACATGGAAGCAAAAAATCCTTTATCTCTGATATTAGAAATTACACATCCAGTAGAAATCCTAAGGAATTTATATGATCATAGGACCTTCTCGTGTTCTTATCATCAGCTCAGATTTCTGTGAAGTTAACTAGAGAATGGGGTGGGGAGAAATCTGTCAGTCTGTTGACTTGTCCAACAGACAAAACTAGAACTGTTTATTCAACTTGTATGTGGTTTGGTGTACACGAGCCAGGAATGTGCTCCTGCCACAAAGAAAGCGGACGATATCCTGTGCTGTGTTGGGAGGAGTGTTGCTGGCAGATTCATAAAGGTGATCTTTCCCCTCTAGTCACCACCAGTGCAGCCACATCTGGAGTACTGGGTCTAGTTCTGGGCTCCCAGTGTAAGAGAGGCATGGGCATACTGGAGAGAGTTCAGTGAAGGGTCAGAGATGATGAAAGGACTTGAGGATCTCCTATAAGTAAAGGCTGAGACAGCTTAGCCTGGAGATGAGAAGGCTCATTCATTATTCATTATTCACCAGTGACTATATGCTCTACACCTGAAAGGTGTTCAGAGCAGTCAGAGCCAGGCTCTTTCCAGCGGTGGCCACTAACAGGACCAGAGGCAGTGGGCAAACACTGAAACACTGAAGGTTCCATCTGAACATCAGGTAACACTTCTTTTACCATGAGGGAGAGTGGCACAGGTTGCCCAGGGGCACAGTGGAGCTATCCACTTGGATATACTCAAAAAACATCCAGATGTGGTCCCAGGCAACCAGCTCCAGGTGACCTACTTGAGTAGGAGGGTTGGACCAGGTGACATCCAGAGATCTCTTCCAACTGCAGCTGTTCTGTTGATGCTGTGAAGTTCGCTGCTGTCTCAGATACAATGACTGGACTGAGTGCTAAATTTCAGTTACTTTTTTTTCCTCTTCTTTTTTCTGTTACTTTGCCCAGTAAAATTACTTATTTTTCCAATCAAACTTCTCTATAAATTCCTTTTATCCTCAGAATATTATAAGTAAAACAGTATTATTTCCAGGAAAACATTGCTTTCTTATAAAACAAAGCGTTTCAAGGTGAAAAGTAAGTTTTTAACTTTTTAATTGTCATGTTTTTTAAACAAGCAGAAGTATTTTGGCTACCCTTGTCAAACCATTAAAGCATTTGACAAGAAAAGAGATATTTTGCAATATTTCATGGCAAATTGAAATATGTCAATTACTATGGAAAGATGTATACGAGAAGAATGCGACATCTGTGTGAAGGTATGAATGGCTCAAAAATACTTGCTTTCAGAAAAGAAAGTATAAGTCAGGGAGTTTGGAAGAGTCAATACATATAACTCTTTGCCAGTCACATTGGAGCTGTAAGAAGTTCTGTGCTGTCTAAAGAGGCATTATGTTTCCAGAGGCAAAGGAAAGATGATTTTTTATTTATTTTTTTTTTTAAGGCTCTTTTTTTGTTCAAACACATCTCTCATACCATTACCGGGACAGTAACAAAAAGCAACACATCAGAATTTGGCAGTATTTTCATTACCTCTTTCAGACATTAAATTACCACCAGCTCATAAAATTCTACTGTTTGTTCATTTTGTGCTGACAGTGTTCCTAAGTCTGTGAATGATCTTGCACTAAAAAAAAGTTCTGTCAATATATTAAATAAAACAGGCTCAATGTACTGATCAACAAAAGAACCCATAAAATCACCTTTAAACATCACTAGGTGTGCATCCCCACTTGTCTGCAATTATGTTAAGAAAACTTGCTGTGAAAGTTATACAGGTTTTATGCCAGGAAAGTAAGTCTTTTGCATCTATCATCGTATTTACAAGCATTGCAGGATCTTTCAGTAATCTTATAACACTCAAATGCTAAAGTAAAGTACAGGTCTCTACCATCTGAGGGAGACTAGAAGAAGGCTAAATATGTTCTGTTGTCAATATTCAAAGCAGTACTGTTTCCTTTAATTAAGAAAGAGAAGTTTTACCAAGTGTAGCACAGCGAGATATAAGGGGTACTTTTTCTTCTTGGAGTGCAGAGGCACACATGTGCACACATGTAAAATTACCATTTTCTGTTTTGTTTGCTTGTTAGAAACCTAATTTTTTCCTTCCTGATATTGTTTTCCCTTCATATTGCAGCATCAGTTAATTTTTTTTTTATCTTGAGAGGAAATCTATATACATCTTTATTTTAAAAAATACAAGTTCTTACATTAGACCCTCTCTGGAGTACAGCATCCAGTTTTGGCCTGTCTGTTACACCAAAGGTATTGACAAACTGGAGTGAGTTTTGCTGAAGGCTGTCAAGGTAGACCCCATAGCAGTCTTCAGTACTGGGCTCAGATATGTCATCAGCGCCTACACATTCCACTTCATGCTTTATCTCAGTTTCTTTCCCTGGCTCTCACTGCTCAGCTGCTCTCAATCTTTTTTCCAATGTCTTTGCCCTAACAATCCTTTTTTTTGCATTTTAATGCAACATATAAAATCTCTGTCTCTTGAAAAACATTCTTTCCAGCATATGAAAAGGAATGCTAGAGCTGTACACAGGGAGCATAAGAATTACAAAACCAAGCAAAAAAAAAATCCCACCCACATTCAGTCCATTTTTCCCTAGTCATTGATGGTCAAACTCATATGGGATGACATTTTTTAGAAATTAATTCTGCCTGAGGCAGATATCCTGCCTGGAAAAGCTAACTATGAACAGATAAAGTTTTTCCAGCGTTCCAGAAACTGAGAAAAAGGTTTTATAATTTGAAGTGTTAAGCAGTTTAATATAGGCTGCACTACCAGTTCTGGTTGCAATAATAAATTTTTCTTCCATTTTTGTTAATTATAGTTACCTACTTTCAAGAAGAGAAAATGGAAATAGGTTTAATTGCTCATGCTGTAAATTTCCTAGGAGAGTAATTTTTTGTTGATAAGCTTTTCTAATATTTGGAAGGCAAAACAGTGAGTTCTTATGGGGATGGCAGTTACACTTGAAAGACAGATGAGGATCTATCCTTAAAAATGAGGGATACTAATTGGCATGGTAATTCAGTTACTTCCCATAACTAATAAGACACTGCTGTTTCTACATGAGGCTATGTATTTGATGCAAATTCTGAAAGTGATCAAAATTTTCCAAACACAGAATAATCACAAGGCTATCATGATGTCACTGTAATAGCTATGTTTCCAAGGATAATTTTAATAGAGAAGCAAGCCATTCACTTTTTGATACATTTTATAGAAAGTCACTTTTTGGTAAGTTATATTCTACAGAAAATTTTGCAACTTTAGACCCTACTTTTCAGTTAAAAAAAACTTGGAAGTGTAAATAGCCTTTGGAGGGGAAAAAAAAAAAGATTTAAAATAAAAATTGAGTAGTTACTGTTAATGTTTCTGTTTGTGCTTTTTATACACTGACCTAAAATACTTTTCTTCATTTTAAGGTGACTGAGCTGCACAATATCAAGAACATAACTAGATTGCCTCGAGAGACAAAGAAGCATGCAGTGGCAATTATCTTTCATGATGAGACGTCTAAGACATTTGCGTGTGAGTCAGGTAAGCAATTGGTACTTCATCTCTAGCTTGAAGAAATCAAGTTACACATCAAAGTCATTCAGAGGAATTAACTTAAAACACCAATTAGAAATCCTTGGCTTAGAGGAATTCTTTGTAAACAAGAACTTTGGATTTTGGGGTTTAGAGTTTTGGGGGGTTGGTAGGGTTTTGGGGGGTCTTTTAATATAATTTGGGAGGTGTTGGGGTTGTTACAGAGCTCTTATTTCATTACATGGCTTTGACTACATGCAGATGTTCCAAAGCCTGGAGATTTTCAGTTAAACTTGTAAAACTGAGTTAAAAATACCTATGGGATATTTAGTCAAGACTTGAAACATTCTTTTTTCTTAACTATTTTTTGCTATAGGCCCTTACTAAACTAATAATTATCATGCCATTGCAAATAAGAGGTAAATGCCAGCTAAAACCTCAGGATATTGTGGAGCTGGATGTCAAGCAGTCTGCAGTTTGAACAGCTACATAATATAATGAATGAGTTAAGTTGAAAACAGACTTAGGCATCAAGGCGCATAATGACTGGTAGTTACTTGTGTAACACTGAACGCTGCACTGTTGAAGTGCACTGTTTTCTTGTTCTACATGTTTGTGTCCTAGGGTATACTTTGTCTGAATAAAAAAGTATTAAAAACTATGAGATTTTTTTTATTATAAAATTCTTATTTGTTTAGTGGCATATTTGAAAATGTGCATTTAAAAATCATATCTCAGTGTTATCATATAATGATTGCGTGGTGTAAAATCCAAGAAATAAAGTGAAACAAAATTCAAGAGACCTGTGGAGGAGGTAGGTTGAAAGTGTGTAAGGTTATGCATTAAGTAGATTTTGGATCAAGTCTTGCAAACATCAGTATGAGCATCCCATCACAAAGGATGGTTTGACAGATTTTTTGAGTTTATTAATTTAAATTTAAAAAACACACTCATAGAAAATCTTTAACAAATTATCAGATAAGTAGTTCACATTAAAGACTTCAGTTTCTAATGTGTAGAATTAGTAGTCACTCTATAAAATGATTAAAAATCAAATGCAAACATTTCAGTGGTACTCAGCAGCACTGAAATCAGTTCTACAGAAAGTTTTCCATTTGTCTACATGCAAATTCCCCTTGCTCTCTAATGAAAAGTTCTCATTCCTTCCCTAGAATGATTATGATACAGGTAAATTTGAAAAATAAAAACCTGTCAGGAATCATAACGTCTGGATTATTTCACCAAAGAAGACACCAGCCTAAGAGAGTTCAGCGTGTCTGGCCCACTCACTCTTCTGTAACAAGCATGATAGAACTCCTTAACCTTGAACCCAGATGTGTGTGCAGGGTGCAGGCGCCGTAAGGTGCTAGCAAGATGCCAGTATGAGATGCTCTAGTGTAAGGCTCTATGCAAAGGTGTGTTTCGAGTGGATGGAGCCTTCAGCCAAAGACTGAAGGACAGACAGGTACCCATGATACTGTCGTAGGTGTCTGCTGTAGACCTTCTCATCATCAAGAGCAGATGAAGCACTCTAGAGACGAATAGAAATGGTTAGAAAGATACTCCTGTTGCCTTTAAATACATTGAGGAGAAAAAAAGTAAAGTTGTTATTTACAAAGTGACCTTATCACAAGAACAAATATAGTGTGCCAGTGTCAGTCTCTGTCACCACAGCCATTCAAATAGCAGGAGCAGCACAGATTGAAAATTTGGAGGAGTTAAAAGTAGTGAGGTTCCATACAGCCTCACAGAAATACTTCCCCATTCTCACATGATGGGTTTTTTTCCTGCACTTCACAGTATATTATCAAGCAAATGGAGAAGTTCTTTTAACTCTGGGTGCTAGCTACCAGATTTGATGTGCTCACTTTCCTTAATGCCTTTTTGAAAAAGGTTATTGGGATGGGGTTTGTATGTGTTTGGTGATGGTAGTGGTTGGTTTTATGGTAGTGTTTTCAGCTAAGTGCTCTGTTAGTTTTTGTATAGGTATAGCTATGCTCAGACACACCTATCCACTTCCTGCAAGCCTCATGTCCGTAATGTGGCAGTAACCCAAGCATCTGCACCAAGGAATTCCAAAACCTCCCCTGTAAACTCACTGTAACATTATAGGTGTGAGGTAGCGGGCAGTGGTGGCTGTGCAGGATCAGCAAGAAAATATAAGTGCTGGATATGAATGCTGATTAAACCTAGAAGTTTGTAGTGCCATTATGGAAGTTGTCAACATGATGAGGATTGTGTCTGAATAATAGCTAGCTTTCAAGAAAGGAAGTTTCTGGTCTGCACTAGGTCAGTGACAGACCATATGGGAGAGAAATTTCTTTAGTGAAGTTAGCAAAATAGTAGGTTATATAATTCCCTTGCTCTTCTAGGCTCAGTGAACAGGCTTGTGTAAAATTTATTTTGATTTCTAAATGATACAATGTGAGGAAAATTGAAGAACTTGTAAACCTGTTGATAATATCAAAATGGGGGGGTGCAGATAACATGGATTCAGAGACAAGAAGAACAGAATAAATTAGGACTGAAAAATGTTATTTTAGTAATTCGAGTATAGAATGAGATGCAATATGAGGAAAGGGGGAAAATGACAGGGAGATTTTTAAAATGCAACTATGAAAAATGCAGGCATACTCCAAGATACTGATATTTGTCTGGCTTCCCTTCAGTACAATGCCTCATTTTGTATAGAATTAGAAAAAATGAAGGGGGTTATTTCTTTCTAGGCATGCATGAACTGCAGTTCTAGAGCCATTGCAATCATTATTTTTAGGAGGTTGTATTCTGGCATTTCCATAAAACTTCCACTGTTCAAGTCCTGGGGAAAATAGAGCCGGGGTATTGCAAAAAACTAGGTCAATTACACTATTCTGGTTTAGGGGGTTATCCATCTTTACACTATATGGATGAAGTTTAACTAATACTAGTATTCCTGCAGGTGTTTTGGTTCACTACACTATTTTAATTTCTTGAATGTCTTGCTGATGTGATGGTTACCTTGATAAAACTTTTTTATACATCTACCTCATAAACAGTCTTTTTTCTTCTATATTCATATGCTGTCAATTTTCTGAGTGCAGTCAAACTGCAATAGGTAAGTCTTGTTACAACCCTGCAAGAAGATGATGAGTGTTGGTGTCAAGTTACAATGTGTAACACATTTTTTTAGTTCTATGCATATTTTTTCCTTGTAAATCTGTTTCCACCATTTGTCGGTGTTGCCTTCTTCTCTTTAAAATATTACATCACTGCTACCATTAAAAAAAGACACAAATTCAGTTCATTTTTATACTGAAAAAGCTTTTGGGCTACTGCCAAATTATTACTGATTATGAGCTGAACCTTTTCTTCTTGTTATTTTTCACAAGCAAAAATATTCTGTGCTTGAAGAATTTGACAGACAGTGGAATATTAGATGTAGTTCATGTCACTGTATCCTTTGACAGCTAAGAAGCATGGAGGTTTTGGATTAAAATTACAGAGAAACATTGAAGCTTCTAGATGAAGCATCAGTGATCATGGTACCTGCTGTTACAACTAACAGTACAAATGGCTACATAAGCTTTTAAAACAACCAGATTAAATTCCCCATTTTCATTGTTAGTTTTGTGAGTTTGAAGATCCAGGATCATGGAGGTGGTAAAAATGAAGACCAGCTTCCCATATTCAGTTTTGGTACTGGAAAGAGAAATACAAAGTTCAGCTTTTGCATGTGGAAAAATAATACTCCTTTATAGGTGAAAATATTCTGAAAGATGGAATATTTCCCTGTTAAAATGGCAGGGTTGTTCTATGAAAATTTATGGCACTGCCTTTTCCATTATCTGTTTCTGATTATTTTTTATACACTGAAGGGGGCCTTACTTATTTCTCTTTAAAGCATACGATTCATCAGAGGTCGGATGCATGTTCCCACTGCCACACATGCCACAATATTTTGACATCCCCCCAAAAAAGTGAAAAGATGGGCATTGCATGACATTAAATATGTTGCTCTGGATTCTTGCATTTCTTACATTCTCTCTTTTTTGATGATATTTGAAACAGCATTCACTTTTCAGAGTAAAGTTCAGTCTGATTCCTAGCTATAAAGGAGAAAGATTATATTCTAAGATTAATATTTAGGAAGTAAAATTCTTTTTTTTCCCTAGGCAAGTAGTTCCCTTATTAATAATGAATTTTATGTCCTAATTTTGTCATGTTTACCTAAAAATATGCCTCTTTGTTCCGATTTTAACATTTATAAATTAGAAATATTTGCATTGATATTGGCAACTCATACCTGGTTGCCTTTCTGTTGGTCTTTCTTTTTCTTTGGTTATCTGTCTGAACTATGTTTTTCTGACACACATTGGTAATACCTATAACTGCCAAATGAGAGGAATGCAGAATATATTACCCCAGCTTCAGGTCATGGGCATTGATGGAACAGGTGCTAGACTGTTAACTTTCCATCATTTTCACTCACTTTTAGGTTATTAATCAAGTAGAAACCTCATTCTAAAATTCATTAGTATTTTTAAAAAAGTATCTTGGGAAGACAAGCTTGTATGCTTTGGGGTTGTTTTAGTAGAATCGCCGGCTGCTAAATTTGAAAATGCACAAAGTGGTCATCATCCCTTCAGCACTTCTCCCTGGCAAGTCCCTGAGCTGAGAGGCACTGCTGCTCTCTCAGTTTGTAGGGCAAATGGGAACAGCAAGGAGACAAGGGTAACATCCGGACTAGCAGAAGCAGCTGAGAAAGGATGAATAGGAAAGCTGTAAGATTTCTAATTGCCAAAACTGGGAAAGGTAAAGTTTCTCTGGGACTGCAATATGGAAATTTAAGTCTAAATTTAAGCCTTCTGGGGTGAAAACATTAGGAGGCTGAAGAATATTCTTTCTTTCCCTAAAGTTTCATCAGACAGCTGCAAGGTATGTAAGATATTGCGGATTGCAAGTGTGATAAGCATTTAGTTGCCCTTGCTGTTCCCTTGCTATAAACTTGTCTGGACACACTTCAGTAATGTTTAACACAGTGGATCTAGAAGTAGAAACATTCTGTACTATTCTTTCTTCCTGGACAAATATGTTGAAACATAGAAACATTCTCTATTCTTCTTTCTTCCTGGACAAATATGTTGAAATGTAGACACTGTAAGTGCTTTCCTTATCACAGATTTACTCAAAGGGACCGAAATTTATATGAAATGGAAACTGTTCCCATAGGAACAAAAGTCAAGCAAGATAGCTAGTATAATAGTGAATCATCAGTTTTAGCATGTGTGTAGGACTCATTGAGCCTAAAAGAGTAGGAAAATCCTTCCTGCAGCAGCTGAGCAACTTTAGAAAAGAATCAGAAAAAAGCAAGCCAATTTCAGCTTCATCTGGTAGGTGGTGAGAGGTCAGCTGAATTTGGGGGTTGGAGAGACTAGGATAGATACATGAATCTCAGAGCCTCTGCCCGAGAGGTTTCTCATACTGTTACCTTTCCCAGTAAGCACTGGCAGTTTACCTTAAACTGAAATTTGAAATTAGTAATACTTCCTGTATCTTTATGTAACAAGATTTCTTCCTCATCCCATTTTTGAGATTCCAGTGGATTTGATAAATATACTGTGCAATAAATGATAGTTCTGTGAAACAAAGATACAGAAATACTGTTTTATCCTTTATATAATTCATGACATAATTTAATTTTAAGGACAGTTACTATAATTTTTTGTCAAAAGTGTGAAAGTCCAAACCTACTTCTTATCATAGAAGCACATGTTATCAGAAGTGAAGGCAGTAAGGCACTACCTATTTTAATGTGCATTCATGTTATGGATCCCACAGTGTCCGTACACCATGCTTTTAAACATACTGACTTTTTCTACACTGCCAAAAACTAATCACACACAATTATTTTTTTTTCTGTGTTACAGAAACCCATCTGAGAACCTTGAGAAACTTTGTGCATAAAATTGCTTCACATTTTGAGTTGTGGTTGTTAGCAGTTTTTGGAAGAGGGAAGCAAAGTGCAGCATCTTTAATTGAATGGCAGATGTATGTAACAAAGTCTGGAAAAGAATCTCAGACAGAGAACTTGTCCTCGTATTAAACATCTACTATAGATACATTTTATCAATGTTGAATCTGCCTTCACTAAAACATCCATGTGTGAAGTTAGAGTATGGGTTTGCGATTGCTATTACCACCAATAAGCATGAAATATTAAAAACATATTCAAAATAGAGAAAAGTTTCTCTTCATCCACTTATTTTCTGTCTAGTTAGATGCATCTTTTCCAAGGCTATACCGTGGCATTCATCAGAGAAATTGCACAGTTGGCTTTCCACACTATATGAGAATAGATGAACTGTGTTCTAAAGCAGGTTTAAATACAAGTCATCATCCTCCTAAAAAAAAGCCCTGCTCATTCAAATTGCTGCATGCTTTGTGCAATGTAGAAGCTAAAACCACTCCAGGATTGTTTTTTAACTCGTTCTTACATGTAGGAATCATGTTATGAAACAACAGGTTGAGTTCAAAAAGGATGAAGTTTGCAAACAAATTGCATGTTTTAATTTCAAAAGTACCTTTTAAAAATCCATGATAATAAGCACTCTGGTGTTTGCAGAACAGATCATGACAAGTATTTGTCACTGAACACTAAGCAAAGTAATTTCTTATAGGCTTTCCACAATATTAAAAGCTTGGGATTTTTTTAAAGACCTTGTAACATTGTCATTTATGGTTAAGGTTCTTTTTCCTTATGCTGTTCAGTTTCTTAGGCATATTACCGAGATGTTATACTGTTGACTGTAGAACTGAATTCTTGATTATCAGAAAGTATAGAACAATACACAGTAAATCTGAGCAAGAAGAAAAAAAAAGTAAAGAAATAACTATTGCTTGTATATATTTATGATAGAAAATGACACTGGAAGTAATCTTGGGAAGCCTCCCTATCCTGAGGCGTTATAAGATATATCTATTTATAGGTGTGTATATATGTGTTATTGTGTATATGGATAGCCTTCCTGGTAGATTATGTCTTAATTGTTCAGGGTTTTTTGAACATAATTGAAAGAAACAGAAATGTCTCAGTATACTGAGGCTGAAAAGAGAACGGCGTAGCAGTGTATAGTTGAACCTAGAAGAAAAATCTGTCCTTTCCATCTTGGTTAATCTTTCTCCTGCTGTATTGTGCATGTGGTAGTCTTTAATTGAATAATTTGTTATAGGGGTAGGTATTTTGGAAGAGAAGTGAATGATCCTTAGAGTTTTAAGAAATTTTCTGTAAACCCAGGAGAAATGGATTCCATTTCTTTCCTAGGCTTATACTGCCTAGCACCTAGAACTACAAAACATATTAGCATATGTTGGTTTAGTTTCAAATTTGCTACTTCCTGTATTATAAAGACTGCAATTTAAAATTAGATTTTATAAAGTTTCTTGTAAGAAGGAAATTCAAACAAGATGTTTTCCTTGGAAATTCGGGCAGGACTCCAGAACCTGATTATTGTAGTGTAGCTGTTCTTTTAGGCTTTTAGGCTTCTGATCCCCATCAGCATGATAAAACTGCCCTTGACACTGCAGCCATGGATTCTTCAGCAGCCTGCCAGGCGTATAGATGAGTAGATTTCTGACAGTGCATTTAGGTCTCGATGAATCTGCATTTAGTCAGAAAAGCCCAACCAGCTCGAAGGATAACACACTTCAGAGAGAATCATCATCACTGCCTTGAGACTTATCCCTTAAGACCTTGCAGAAGTGCTAAGATGTGCCATATGCAAAGGGTTGTATTTTTCAATAATTTTAATTTTTAGGATTTTTTACCCAGTCTTGGCTGCAAACCAGGCTACTACAAGCCAGCTCTAGGGTGTAAGTAATGCAGCTTTAAGTTAGGAAGCCATCATGTCTCTGGAAATATCCCACACTTTACATCTGGTTTGTAGTAGAGTTAAAATAGAGACACAATCACCTGCTCTTACCAGTAAATATGATGCCAGACCTGTGAAGAGGCAGGGCTTATTCAGTGACAGTTTTCAGAATGTGTTGTTAGATAAAATAAATCTGCACTACCTCTTATTCTCAACATTCTTATCTAGGACCCACAGAACATGTAGTTATGTTGTAGTGGGTTGACATTGACTGGACACCAGCTCCCCACCAGGCTGCTCTCTCACTCCCACTCCTTAGTAGGGCAAGGGGAGAAGATCGGATGAAAAGCTCATGGGTCAACATTAGCACGCGAGTTACTGAAACAGGCAGAGCAGACTTGGGGAAGATTAATTTATCGCCAATAAATAGTAGAATAGTGAGAAATAAATAAATACATTTTAAAAATATCCCAACAACAGACTCCTAAAAACACCTTCTACCCGCCCTTCCCTTCTTCCCTTCCCTTCTTCAACTTCACTCACAGCTCTTCTGCATCCTTCTCCCAAGTGGTGCAGAGGGACAGAGCATGGAGGTTGCAGTTCATCGCATTTCATGTCTGCCACTCCTTCCTCCTCATGTTTTTAGTCTGCTCCAGAATGGAGTCCTATATTGTGGTATATAGTCTTTGCCAAACTTCTCCTACCTGGATCCGTTCCATACTTCCCACAAGGTACAGTTCTTTAGGAACAGACTGCACCAGTATGCAACCCACATGGGGTTACAGGTCCTCACAGAAAACCTGCTCCTACATGGGCTTCTCTCCACAGGCCGCAGCTTCAGACAGGAGCCAGCACCCTGGTTGCAGCTTCCTTCAAGGCACATCCACTTGCTTCAGTGTCTATATCTGCTCCACTGTGGCATCCACGGAATTCAAGGGGACAACCTGCTTCACCATGGTCTACATGGGCCGCAGGGGAATTTTTGCTCTAGTGCCTGGACCACCGCCTCCCACTCCTTCTCTGGTCTTTATGTCTGCAGGGCTATTTCACATTTTTTCCTTACTCTTCCCTATCACACACTGCTGCTCAGTGCTTTCACTTTATCTGAAATGTATTTTCATAGAAACACTACCAGCATTGCTGATGGGCTCAGCTTTGACCAGCTGGAATTGGCTCCTTCCAGCATTAGTGCAGCTTCTGGTGTCTGCTCAGAGGAATCATGCCTGCAGCGCCCCTCACTGCCCAAACCCTGCCATGAAAACCCTGTACATACATAAAGAAATATTGATGCATTGAGGAACTGTTAGCAAATAAGCAAGTTTAAGATAACCCTATGTAAATGTTTATCACTTATTTTGGTTCTCTTCCCTTTATTTTAAATTATTATTCAGACTAGTAATGTTAAAGGTCTTAGTTTTTTAGCACTTCTATTTATCACTCAAACTCTTAATCCTTTCTGTCTACTCTGAGATGTTACTGACTTGGTACTAACCTGCCAACACAAAGAAGTACGTAGCTGGTAGGCTTCTCGTTTGTTACCTTTTTCTCAAATTCTTTTTCCCACTTAAAAACTTCCTGTGACAATAGTAGAAGCTATAGTTTTTCAACTCATGCTTATTGTGTTTGTGCATATTTCTGCTTCCTTTCCTTTTGGGATTGGTGTAATACCCCACCTGCCCTCCACAAGTTTGCTAACGCTGGAGTGGAAGCCAGGTATCAACTGAGATAAAAGGCTTCTGCTCATCTACATGGAATGCAGGTCAGGTCTCCTGGGATTTGTGAATATGTATCACATATAGTAAAATGACATGACTTTTATGATTCCTGACCACTCCTGAGAATAGCACACATTTAGAGACAGGACAAAAATCATTACATTAATTTATAGATTGAATTTCGAGTATTAACAGATGATGTATGGCTGGCTGAGCCTAGGGAGAGTTCAGTGAATAACATGATAATTTACTGCTCCAAACCTGAAAGAACCAAACTGGTTTTCATTCTCTTTCACTATTCTGCTTTCATTCCATTTGGCTGCTTATAGTGTGCAAGGTATATAGGACTGTTAACTGCTTCAAGCCTTTTGAAACACTTTTCTCATTGAATGATGACAAGCTAAGAGGAATAGCATGTATAAATGAGCAGAGGAAGATTTGTGTGCTAATTATGTGTACTTAATCACATATTCAGCTTCATGTACAGTCTAGCCATGAAATGGACAGATTTGGACACACAAGGGAAAAAAAAAAGAAAGAATAATTTGGTGTTCATTGTCCATCTATCTTCATATAATTTAGAGAGGTTGCTTGAAGTCCACTGCCAGTATTAATGTTGCTGTCAACATTAAAACCACGGTGGGCTGCTGAACATTCAGAGTGAACAGTAAAGCTTATAAATTTGCAATTTGCTGCTGGCTAGCCATGACAACTAAAGCAATTCTTAAGACTGAACCATGTGTGGGACTACTACAGGTATATAGCGATGGGCAGAGTTTTATATGACTTGTGACAACATGTTCTTGTAGGATTTTCTAGAGTTGTCCCAGATATCTGCAGAGAAAAGTTACTTAATGCATTCTCACAGCCCACTTGATTTTTTAAATCTCTTTAGCTGTATTTCATGGGAGAACATACTGAACCATGATTTAACTTTAAGAACATAAGTAAATACGTTTTTAGTAGAAGTAGCTCTAAATTGCATTAATTAAAAATGTTCGCTTTTCCTGTGTATTTGAAAAGACTACGTCTCTAATTTGTTACATCCTCAAATAAAAGTAGAAAATGTGCTCTCTTCAGAAACCAGTTAGCAATTTTGCCCTTATAAGTAGCACTCAAAACAATCTTGTGTTCTTACTATCTTACTATCCATTCCTTTTCTAAATTTCATACATTATCATTTCTCTCTTAAGTATCTCTTAACTACTTCCCAGGAATTTTGCATTGGTTTGAACAGTAGTCTTATCAAGACTGTATTTCCTGAGCATAGCCTAGTACTACCAAGATTGGCTCCTGGCTATGGAGTTTTAGCTGGAGTAGTTCCAGTTGCAAACACGCAACAGTTTCTTTCATATAATGGTCAAGATTCCCAGGTTTCTGGTAGGTAGACAAATCAATCACAAATGCAGCGATCAGCAGAGATTTCAGTTTCTAAATAGTGTGTATCCAGATGACTGAGTTTTCCCTGTTTAGAGTAATTCATAATCCTGGGGTGAAGTTCCAAGCGAGTCAGCATTTCTTCTCTTAAAGAGAGAACCTGGCCTTTTCCTTAGTAAATAAATCAGAATATTTTCCTGAATGAATTGTACTGTATGAGTAGTTCCTTTGCCAGTTCGGGATGTTCAGCCTTAAATTCTCCAGAGATCTTGCACTAAATCTTTTTTATGTAGAATAAGAAAACTCAGTCTGAGGCCGAGAAGCAAATTGTGCTTCAGATGTCCAAAGAAGCTTGATAAAGGAAAGGCTTTATCAGTCACAATCAGTGTTCCTCTTAATGTAGTCTTAAAGTAACGTGGTTTTAAATGCAGCAGCCAAAAGTACGCAGATCTTCGCATCGGTAGGACATAAATTGCGATTCAGTCTTAACCTGTATGAAGATTGCACTGAGAGGGGAGAATGTGAACGTATTTTTCTTTAACTGCAGTGTGCTCAGGTACATTCACATAATGTTTTCATAACAGGTACAGAGAAATGAACCTCTTAGTTCTACAAAAGCTCTCTTGTTTCCAATTTCCCTCAGAAAGCATGGCTGTTTTTAAAGTTGTGGTTTTAAGCAATTCCGACTGCTTCCAACTGCTATTAAACCTGCCTTGCAGGTTAATCTGAGGCTGAAACCAAACATAATAAATGCAAAAAAAAAAAAAAACAAACCAATAGAAAGGAGCTATTGGCTGCAGATTTAAGTCATACAGTTCAATCTGGTTTTCTATTTTAATTGGCTTTGAAACAAAAAAATAGTGCATTAATATGCAAATAAGGCAAGTAAGGTGCTAGTGATGGAAAATGTGTTTATTTTCTCCCTCTGATAAAATAGCAAACGTTGGTCTGAAAAGGTGATATAAAAATATGAAAAAAAAGGGTGGACTTTTTTGCAATTTTTCTTTGGATTCCATTTTTCTCAATTTTTAAGGTTCCAGAAAGCAGAATAAATATCATATTAGGTTTAAATTTTGCAGGTGCTTGATAGAACTAAGTTTTCAATATCTTCCTAGGAGAGGTGGGGTTTTTTGTTGTTGGTTTGTTTGGTTTTTTTCTTAATTCAAATTGACCAATCACCTGCTTTAGTCTTTCTACATGCCATGGTGAACAGACAATCAACAATTATGTTTGGAAAAGTAATGGAAATACTTCCAAAGTGTATTCTTGTTTTTCTTCTAACAAAGCATGCATATGGTGTCCTGGTATGTGCTCTAGAGGCTTAAGCTTCATATTTAGTAAAATCCGTATGATGTGTAGTAGTCTTCTTGTCATTGTGTGAAGATTTGAGCCTTATTTTGAAATCAAAGCTGAATATTCATTGGAATTATGAGGAATTTTTATCTGCTTTTAAATGACGGAAATGTAGATACACTTACTTTCTGGAATGCTGTACATTTTGAAAATCTGGGATGTTTCTTAGTTTTTCCATGTTCCTATTTGGACTTAATTTTACAATTAATTCCTTTATACCTACATCTATATAAAATTACTAGTAACTCTTACTTGGCTATCACTTTAGTGGGTAGCCTTAAGGAGTGATTAGCCTGCGTGCTTATGATTATGTAAGGCAAAGTTGAAAAAGTGATAATATAAAGTTCCTTGTTTGTTTTCTAAACCAAGCTTTTCATTAACAATGTGTGTAGTTCTAAACTTAAAACACAGGCACGTTATTGTTATTTTCCTAGTAATGAAAACATAAAACCTCATCTATTATGAAGCATCGTTTGTTTTTAAACTAGACTTGATTAAAAATAATCCTGAATTTAGGACAAAAAAAATAAGCCTACTGGCTAACAAAAAAAATCGAGTCTTAGAATTAGTAAGAGAACAAAGTCTGTTAGTAAGGGGATCATTTAATCAGCTTCCAAATAAGAACAATGCCTCACTAACATTTATTATCACTGTTTCAACACATGGGAAATCTTCTGTAAAGTGCCACCCCAAAGATAGCTCTTTGGACTGCTGTAGGGAACTGTCAACTCCATTTCAAAATGGTACTTGCTCAGTGACAGTATGAATTTGTCTGTATCTTTAAAGTTCTTCATTGGACAAACCTCTCAGTAGAATAGCATTTCATTTCAATTTCAAGGGGAAAAAATAAATCACTCCTGTAACCAAAGTTTATATACCATAAATAAAACATGAAATCAGTATTACAGCTGGGTTTTTTTTTTCCTCCCCAGATTTTGTTATGGATAATTTTGACTGGACCTAGCAATTGAAATAATCAAATTAGAGAATTTGCTGTGGGCATGTAAAATTAATATGGCTCATAAATGTAAAATGAAAGAACATTTCAATGTGATAATGGACAAACCTGTAGATAATTAAGCTACCCTATCTAGGAAAGATAAGTCTTTGTTAGACACTTTCCTGTAAACATTAATACAGTAGGAATGACAAAATAACTTACTGTGTAGCTTCTGTTTTATATATTCTAATCATCAGTGATTGCAGCGCGGTAGGCTTGCATGAATGTGCAAGGAGGTCAGCCTAAACTGGTATAACTTACAAACCCCTTGCTGAAAAAAAGGGAGAAGTGAATTGAATTATGTGTCTGACATTTCTGACATGATCTATTCTCTGTACTGATGGGAAATGAATTAATGCAGGAAACAAAAAAAAAAACAAACAATGTAATTTCAAAATGTTTTTGCTCAGTGACAGTGTGAATCTTTTGCAAGTGTAGTACAACATCCATGACATCTGCGTGATTCAGGATGCAGTGCTCCCAGCATATGTCATTAGGTATAGCAGCACTTCCCATTCATAAATGCTGTCCTTGCTGCTGTTACTTACCCATCAGCAATAAAGTGCAGAGCCACGTTATCCTGATACGTCCTTCTCTATGTTATGTTTGTGTAACAGCGATTCCAGTGTGTGCTGGCTAGTTTTCTTTCTATATGTTATTTCACACTGACAACTAAACTTTTACTCTGAGCTGTGTTTATTACCTATCTGTAGAAAAAGACTGAGATCAAAATGCATTTTATTGTCATTACGGACAAACAGAAAAGAAATTCCAAGATTCCTGTGTCAATCAGTAGTCCTTAAAGTGCAGTGCCCTGCTATGCTTTTCTTGGTGTTTGGAGTTTGCATAGGATTCATATCCTATCAAAACCTGTGATTTTAATTAAACATGGACTTGAGTATAATAAAAATTAATAATCTAAGACAAAAATCTAAGTGAAAAGGCTCAATATCTTAATTTCTAAGGGTTTCTTTTAAAAATCTTTGATCATACAGTACTAGAAAATGTGAGTAGGAAGAAGCTGGAAGAAAAGTTGTGTGTTTCTGCATGTGATTATGTCAAACTACTTTATAGTCAGTTTGCATCTAAACGCAAGCTAAATTAAGAAAACAGTGGTAGCCTATGAATTATGAAGTTTTAAATAATTTAAATTTTGTAAGGTTGTCACATTTATAATTTTAGTCTCCTGTTTAAATCAAATCGATGGCAGCATATAAAAAATGTGTGTGTATTCTGATGAAGATTATTATGCATTCTGAAGAAATACTGTCTTTAATGGATGTCTTGGGGGGGTAAAGCTACAAATTTATATCTCTAAGTAGTGAATAGGTAAAAAAACAATTCAAATTTTATTTTTGTACTTATGAACATTAAACTTGTATTTGTCAGTATAAACCTTAGGCTTCATAAGGGATCAAATCAAGGAGGTAAAAGAAGATAGAGGGTTTCTGATATAAAAGCTATTTCCTCTCTTTCCAGCTCAGTAAAGTACTACTCGTCCAAAATTTCTCTGTGATTTATATAACAAATTTCTTTCATGCGTGCTTTAGTCTACTGTGTTACTGGTTTTGGGCATGGAAAAGGATTAATTAATTTTAAAAGTTAGAAAGATTCTGTGCAATGGCATATGTTAGGATTTATTATGAATATATAAAGAATAGTGTCTACCTGCCTTTATCTGGCTTGGTAGAAATGGGAGAATTATGCTTTTAGTTCCATTTTGTGATCTGGCTGTTCTTATGATGTCATAGTAACACTGATGGGGGAGGGGGGAAGCTGTCAGATTGATTTGTTTATGAGTAAGTCAATAAACCCCTAGTTACCCTCATATATCACAAAATCAAGAGGTTATTTTCTTGTATTTTCTAAAGCAGTGGATCTAGGTGTAGGCCAGAGATTCCAGGCAGAAGGAAAAGTAACATTGAAGTCAGCTGTTCCCTCATTTAAAAGCACTGATGCAGGAAGTAAGGAAGAACATATGTTGGGATGTATTTTGTACTTTTGCCCATGCTTTGACTGCAGTGGTGGTGTTAGATAGCTCTGTTTTAATGAATTATCCTATTCCTATCATTAATAACTCATTTCTAATTATAATTGGCCTTCCAGATTGTTTTCTCCATTAAAAGATATCAACTAGGTAGAATCACAGAATCTCCTGAGTTGGAAGGGATCTATAAAGCTTATCAAGCCCAATCCCTGGCTCTACACACGGACAGCCAAGTCAGAGCATGGGACTGAGTGTAGCCTACAGGTGCTTCTTGAACTCAGTCGAGCTCAGTGCTGTGACCACTTCCCTGGGGAGCCTGTTGAACCTGGATTTGAATTTAGCTTAGCTCACAAGAGACAGAAAGAGGACCCTAACCTGGAGTCCAAGTAAGGAACACAGAAGGATACCAGTCCTTGCTGGTGTATGAATCCAATTCTGCCATAAAGGAAAGGACTGTCCCCTGCCCTTTAGTGCTGTGTGTGTTCATAAAACTGTTCACAAATAAGCTGTAAGTGGGCCTTTGATCACCAGTGTGCATAAATTACAGCTTTGTCTTCAGATACTGGTTTTCAGTGTAATCAGCACCCTTGATTTAAAAACCTAAATCCTAACCTTTCTATTCAATTCTCACTTTATACATTTCAAAATATTACATTTAAACATTCTTATACAGCTGTGATTAGTTGTTTACCCTTAAATAAAGATGAAAAATTTGAAATAAAACAATCTTTCATCGGCGAGTCTCCAGTTAATGCGGCCATAAGCCATCATTCAGCAGAGTTCTTGAAGCTTTGAGTGATTTAATCTTGGTATGTTCTGTAAGATTGCATTCATCAAGACTTATTCTGATTTTCTTGGATGGAAATGATGCATAATTGAAGTTGGATCTATTTGCTGTTTTTCTGCTTCAGCAAAGGACATAGTTTTGCAGTGCTGAATTTTAGAAGTGCTCCAATGAAATTTAAAAAAAAAATATGAAAAAAGATATTTTACTTAATGAAAGTTGAGATTCTGAGTTTCAGCTTTAAGCAGACTGTCTCTTCTCAGGCAGCCATATGTGTCTCTTACTTAAATAGCAGTGATATATATCGAAAAACAGAAATCTAAAATGGCATAGCTTAGATACAGTTTTATTTTAGGACACTAATATTTACAGGAGATTTTTCCTAACTGGAATCTATTTACATAAAATATTTTTAATTGAAATGGATTTTAGGTGGATCAAACGTAGGGACCCATTTAATGACGAGAATAAAGTTTACAAGGAAAGTATAAAAATGAAAATGAGAGTAAGAAATCTGAAGAATTCATGATGAAAAAGAATCCCCCTTCTACAGAAGAATTCTCTAGGTATAAAATTTGAGAAATTTCTCATTTCATTTCCTTATATGCTAATTCTAGACTATGCAGGGTTTTGGGTTTTTTTCTTTATGCAGTAGTACCACATTAAAATCTACCAAGAAAAAATCAAAAGACACACAGAGTCATCTCTAGCTGATGCTTAGTTCTGTCTGAGAGTAAAATTTGATGCAACTGAAAAACAAGTAGAACACATACCACGGTCTTACGATCTTAGAGATTAAATCAGTCCGAAGTTCTCTGCAATTGCTTTGAACTAGTTACTTTGAATTTCCATTGACTTTGGTGGGTTGAATTTGACTCAACCCCAGATGCCCACCAAGCCGCTCTATCACGTCCCTCCTCCACAGGCCTGGGAGGGTAGAAAAATAAGATTGGGAAAAAAAAAACCAACACCTTTGTGGATCAAGATAAAAGCAGTTTAACAAAGCAAAAAGATGCACCTAGCAAAGGAAAAACAAAAGATTTATTCTCTACTTCCCAACAGCAATATCCGGCCATTTACAAGGCTTCAGTATGCATTGCAGCTGCTCCAGAAAACAACTGTAGATAATGAATACCACCCTCTCCTCCTCCTTTCTCTTAGCTTTCACTGCTGAGCAGACATCATATGGCATGTAATATCCCTTTTGTCAGTTTGGGTCACCTGTCCTGGCTGTGTCCCCTCCCAAGATCCTGGCCACACCCAGCCTACTGATGAGGTGCGATGCTGGAAAGAGACAGCCCTGCTGCTGTGGGTAAAATTTACTCCATCTCAGCCAGACCCATGCATTGACGTAGAGTCATGATAGTTAATTCTAACTTTATAACTCTAGTTTTAGGGTTTTGGGGGAAATGTTGTATTTCTTGAACAATGGAAGCACAGAAAGAAAAATATTTTTCAAGGGGCTTGTTGTTACCTTTAAAGCAGCATATATCACTGCACAGGAAAGGTTTTCGAGAGCCCTTGCAAAATCATAAGGGGACAAAAATAACATTGCCCTGTGTGCTCAGCCAAAATGGGACAATGCTTAATAAAGCTAGGTATTTAAAGCACAAAGTCTTGCTTTAGTCAGACATGTTTAGCCAAGGAGGAGCCAAAGGGAAGAAAGGAAGATACCAAGAACTTCCAAGTCTGCTTCTACTGATTTAGTGCAGAAGATCTGCAGATGGCTAGACTGACTGTCATGAGGTCAAAGGCATAAGAGCAATGAAGCATATAGTCACAGTGGTGCACCATGTTTTTTCATAGGGATATGGTTTAGCTTAGGATAGGATTGGTTGGACTTGATGATCTTAAAGATCTTTTCCAAGCTTGTGATTCTGTTATTCTCCCACGTATTGAAACAAGTGCTTATCACCTTGATTTTGAGTGGGAAAGTAATACTTTTAGAATCATTTACATCATCTAACAGTATTTCTGATCTTCAAGTGGCAAGATTTGTCAGTAGTTCAAAGTCAAGAATGAATATTTAACATAATTTCTAAAAGAATGAAATGAACCTTAAAATTGTGCTAGCTGGAGTATGGGTCCTCTTACTAGACTGTAACTTAAACACCTGACAGTGCGAAAGAGGAGCACTTGAGATTTACACAGATATTATTACATTTCCCATATATTTAAGATAAAGCCCTGTAACTTTTCCAGGTGGAATAAAAGTATTGTAGGAATAGAATAAATCTGGAGTACTGTGGAGTTTTAAGTCAGACAAATGCTATTGTAACTGCCAATCACTGGGTAGCTACATAAGTTGATGTGATAGCATCCTCTGTGTGTTGTGTTACTGGTGACAGATCCTTTTTGGACACTTGACTGATGGTGTTTATGTCATTCCCACTACAGACAGGCTGCCTGAGGTTATTTTGCTTTTATGCCATTGTCATTTAATGTTAATAACTGTTGAAACAGGTATGGACTGACAATCCAGGGGAACTGTTTAATTCCCAGACAGATTCCTGTAACTGGCCCATTAGTTTCAGACAAAATGTAAATTTTCGTAACTGTTTGCACTGGAGTGAAAGTTTGAATTGAGAGTGAAACTTTGCTAACGATATTTTTGAGCAGTGACTTTCTGTCAGCTCACTGTTGATCTTGTTATCAGTTTTAATTTTATTCTAGCTCATAAATGTCTTTTCATAATTATTTTAATTGTGTATGCTGTCATGCCCACACAAGTTCAAAATAGCAAATGATGGGAAAATAGAACTCTCATTTCATTTATACTTAGACTGTATCTTTCCTTATTTTTAAAAGCATATTAGAAAATACACCAACAGTTAAAATGATAGAATATGTTCATATTCTGTAATTATTCATTTAACATGAATGCTGAATTGTTCAATATTTTCTTAAGCAAAATAACTTAGAATGCTGAAATTGTACAGAGAAAGGTGGATATGTCATTAATCTGATGGTATATTCAAAAATATGCATACATTGTAATAGCTGAGAATACTTAACAAGTAATGTTTTTATGATATTAAAAGAAAATGGTGTCAGTGACCAAAAAAAAAAAAGAGGAACTTGACTCACCAACTTTTTTCCCCCAAAAGAATATTGTCATATTTCCTTTACAATAATTTGTCACAGCCTGAATTTAGACCGCTTGAAGTAAATTTTTAAAATTTAACAGTATATGTAGTTTTCCTTTCTTACTTTCCTTTGCCTCTTTGGTTCAGTGATTCACACTATACTCCAGGTGAAACATTAAAAAATCACAGTTCAAGAAAAATACAAAAGAGTTTCCTAAAAGGTATCATTAGTTGAAATACGAGCAAAAAAAAAAAAAAAAAAAGGCTATATGAAGTCCCGTATCTCATAAAATATCTTGGAATATAATTGATCAATAAAAAGCCATCTCAATAGCCAAATTCCTTTCTGAGTTGCAAGCTACTATCTTTGTTACTCTCTAACTGAAAGCAAGTTTCAGTCTGCAGAGAGACTAATTTTAAGTTCTTCTGCAGTATGTAGAATTTATGTTCCTCTCATTGCTTCTGTCTCTCATTTAACAAAAAAACCTGCATAGCCAGTGTTAATCAGCAATACATATTGTTACACAGCGCTCCTATGTTCCTCTGAGCAACAGTAAAGAGCCATACTGTTTCACATTTCTGTCTGTGTTTGTGTGTCGTGCTCTATTAGAAGTGCCCTGAGTAATGGAGATACTGTTAGGTAACATATTTTAAATACTTATAAAATAAATTTATCTTCTTATTTTCAAAGGGTTGTATATCTCCTGATAAAGTATAAAGGTTTTTTTAAAAAAATACATTACTGATTTTTGTTAGAAAAATGCAATGCTGTTATTTGCTAGTGAAAAAATACTCTGAAATTAAGTTGCCACATATATTGCATGTGGCACCATGTAATAGCACATCAGTCCTGTGGGAATTATATGATATTTTTTCCTATTAACTTCTAATTAAGGGTGGGTGATTTTTAGAAGACACGTGGCTTTTCTGCACTATCTTTGCTGTCAGACAATATCAGGTCTAAGTCATGCTAATCCAAACAGGAAAGATTCAGTTTCTTTCAGAGTAGGAATATTTGGTTGGATTTAGGCTCTTATAGTACTTTAAAGGGAAGAAGAGTCAAACAGTTTGTGTACAAAATAAAAAAAAAAAAAGTGTTTCAGAAAGGAAGAAACTAACATTTTAGGTTTATACAATCTAACATTAGGAAAAGCTCAAAAGGTAAATTAGGTTTCTGGATTTGCACAAGGACAATTTTTGTTACTCTCCTCTAATATTGCATACATGTTAGTCCTATTAAATCCCTGTTCACAACACTTTATGTGGACTGCATGAGATGGGGAAGAGAAAAACTTCTTCAGCTTTGTTTTTAACCTTCATAGAACGGTGGGGTTATTTTAACCAGTGCAATTATTTTCAGCTGGTAGTGATGGAAGGGATCTCCTGGAATGGTGGGAGACCAGGGCATGAAATTACTCAAGGAGACAAAAGCTGAACAGAGCAGAAATGATCACCTCTTTGGGGCTTTATCTCAGGCCAGCAACATTCCAGTACACTAGCATCCAGGGGTGAGGACAGACTCCTATAGGATTGTGCAATGTAAACCCAGGATGTGAAAGAAGTTACAAGGATTCAGAAGGCTTTTTTTTTTAGTCCACACATGAAATACATTGTGAGTTAGGTGTCTGAAAGCAATCTGACCCTCAGCCTCAGATATCTAGAGGATCTCTAAGGTCAACAAAGTGAAATATATCTGTACATCTGAATCTCCATCCCACCACCTCGTCCCACTAGAATATGTTGTGGATCATGGACTGTTGATAACTGTAAGTGTAGAAGTGCTCTTTCACTACTACAAACTTGTATTTCTAATACCATTTTCCAGTATTATTTCAGTATCATTATTATTTCAAAAAGCCTTTTGTCATTCTGTGATATTTACAATACCTACTAGGTTCAGTGGCTGGTGTAGGTACAGCACCAGTTTAATCACCTGGGAACTGAAGTAGAAATGACATATAACCTTAGGTATGACCTAGAAGCTCAGGTAAACGGCAGGGAAATATTGGCAATAAGAACATGTGTGTTTTCTGATAACAAGTTTACAGATTTTTTGCCAGTAATATCTCTTGCACAATAAACAGTGCCTACTTAAGGTCTTCCTGGTTTTATTTCACCTCATGATATTTGTATAGCAGCATTTTGTTATTGAGTAACAGTAAGGATGAAAATGCAAGTATTTGGATTTTATTTATAGCTTTACCATTTATCATTCCATCCAAGAATTCGGTTATCTTAAAAGCAAACTAAATTTTTCAGTGACAAGTTCCAGTTATGACTAAAAAGTCAGCACTTACAACCAATAAATCTAATCTACATGCATTAAAGGGAAGAATTTTGCTGACAGTTTCTTATGGCTTGGTTCCACTGTAATATTTCATCTGTTTCAATATATTCATATAATCAAAATAAGAAGTAACAGTGGTATCTGTGTTTTGTGATGTGGTAGCTGTGATTCGTAGATTGTTAGTGCGACTTATGCATTTATGTACTATAATTTATAGTAAATAAATTTTAAAAATTGTAAATAATAGTTAATTTGTTATTCAGAAACACAAAGCAGTCTATAGACTTGCCACAAAAGACTGGCAAATTACTTTATAGATGCACGAGGCAAAGAGAAATACAGCTTTGTCTTTGAAAGGTAATTCGCCTTCTGAAGAAGATTTCACATGTCTGTCAAGGGAAAGGTTGAAGGCAATCCCTTGCAAGTAAGCAGTAGCTATCAGGATGCATTAAGTAAAACTAACTTGCACAGAACCCTCATACCCTTGACCTTCCAAACACATTTGTAGATAATGTTGATGCTTCTGACAGCCAACACAAATCCTCACAGTTCAGTGGGAAGATATTTCAGTTCTGCACTGAAACTATATTTTCTGTAGTATTAAAAGTCAATCGTTTTCGTAAGATAGAAATTTTGAGTTACAGAGCAATACAATGCATCTTATAGCCTTCACTTTGCAAAATATTGACATGTTCTTTCTTATAATGCTCATAGTAAGTTTCTTCTGTGGGTCAGCTGGAGAATAGTCTAATCTGGGTCTAATCATCAGTGCCAGGCAGTGAAGAAGAAGCAGCTTAAATTAGTCTGCCGGAGCCAAACATTCTGAAAGGCAGTTTCTGGACCCAAACTTTCAAGATCTAGATGTTCCTCTAATAAAGAGAAGCAAGTGGAGTGAGGAGATGAAAAAAAAGACTCTCACAAACAGCTTCCCAGAACAAAGCCTTTGTTTGTTTGCTTTCCAAAAAATCTGCTGGAAATGTTATGTGAGAATATGTGTAAATAGAACTTGTTGCTTTTACAGAAGTGTCCTGTTTTGAATATATATTGATGTTAAGCTGGATTTATGGAAATGCCGATACGTTCTCCTTTCTCCTTTGGTATTTATAAAATTAGAAAGGTTAGTTCAGTGTTTGTTTACCATCATCTCATTCTACATTTCCAGAACGTACCCTTTCAGTCTGAGTGAAGACACAATGTAATAAAGTCATAAAACACAGGCTTTTTTAAATATGTCAAATGTTACGTACTGACCATCTTCTGGGAAAAAAATTACAGTCATTATATAGAGTGATGCACTCTGTCATTATATACATTGTTCTGCAGTACAGAAGGCAGAAATTACGAGGGGGAAGGGAAGGAAATTTGGGAGCCCTAGACTAGCGATGTGCTGTCACCTTTGCACTGCCAGCCTTTTCGCATGGATTCCCCTGAATTTATCTGTAGTCGGAAGCAGATATTGGGCAACACACAGGAAACCCTCTGTGATGGAGGCCTGGTTTATTCATGTACTGGTGCACTGCCCCCCCGACCAAGCCCCCACCCTTCGCCCCCCCATGCTGCCGAAATATTGCAGCATGTCTCGTGGTCCACTTTTTTCACCTCCCTGGCATGAAGTCCTCTCCATGGTAAGGCATGATTTATAGGCATGTCTCTGGCTCACTAGACCTCACAGATATCCAACGAAGAGCCAATGGCTGAAAGAGAGGAAGGGAAAGAGGGAAAGCAAGAATGAAATTTCTTTGTGCTTGAGTAGAATTTTTATTTTTTTTCATAGGCTTGCATTAAATTCACCTAGTTCCATTTAAAAGCCATAAGTTTCTATTGCTATCCAGAGATAGGCTTTTTCTCTCTGCACTTCCTTAATGGAAATTGTATCTGCAGAAATGTTAACCAATAGCACACTGTTAATATCAATATTTTCTTCTCATATACAAAGTTCAATGTCTTCTAGATATGACTGGCAGAAATTTCTGTCTCTTACCACCCAAAGCTGAGAGTATGGTGAGACCAGTGTGTCCTGAGACAAAGACAGCAAAAAATCAGAAAGGATTAATGGAAACCTTTGCTTGTAGCGCTCTGGAGAAACTCCCCCAAATTGTTTGTGTCCCTCTGATGACAAGCACATTTGGCTCTCAAAAATCCTAAAACTGGCCTTCTCATTTGAGCTATGTGCATCTTCCACATACCTATCTCCCTCTCTTATACCAACATACCTATCTCCCTTTTTTGTCCAGCAGGTGTTTATGTCACTTGTGATTTATGCCTAACCAGGCGAGGATTGTACCAGCTAGGGATGGAAAGAGATTTCTTGGATATAAATTTTCACAATTTACAATGAGTCATCATCACAGGATGCTGCAGGGTTTGCATGAGTTATTTCTCTATCTCTCCAAATTTCAGCAGTACTTTAGAGAGATTGTCACAGAAGTGTTTTCCAGATGTCCCCAAAAATAAGAATTAAAAAAACTGTGTTTAATAGATACAGTTCTAGATGACTGGAGTCACCCACTCCTGAAGACAATTAGATGTAGGCTGACTGTGAGAGTGGATACTCAGCATGTGCATGGTGCCGAGCCTTCTCTGTGCAAACTTCATGAAGCCTTTCCTGCAATAAAAGACAGCCTAGTTGCATTATTTTTTTTAATTGTGATTTCACACTGTGTGAAAGCCAGATTGAGATGTTGTTTGTTTGACCAATACCAGAGATTTAAGTTTGCAAAGTGGATAGGATGAGGCTGGGTGTGAAGGAAGGGCCATAGGGAGTTTGTGTCTGACAGATAGGGAGCTCTCAGGTGCCCATCAGTGGGATGCAATGGAGTCCTCAGAAAGGACTAGAAGGTTTTGAATTTTCATACAAACATTCCAACTAATGCCCAAAATTGTTCTGAGACCATAAGAAGGTGAACAGAACTGAAAAAAAGAAAAAATCCATTATTTAGGCTAATTTGACAGGTATAGCCATTCAGTAGAGAAAGAAGTTTTGTATTTTAATATATTTTTATTACTGGTTTTTTTCCCTTGCTCCTAGAAAAATGTTCTAGAACCTTTAGAAGGAGAAAGTGCTTTAATAGTTTGGATTCATCTAAAGAACAGTAAAGAATATTTCAGATATTATGTCTGTTATTATAAATTGCATTTTCTCTTTCAAGGTCTACTAGAAATCCTTCTTTTTTTGTTACCTCCACCTCCTATCCCCAAATCTATAAATTGAAGATACAGTCCTAACAGTGAAAACCCTTTTATAAGTTCATAAATCAAGACAAGGAAGTAGGTGTTGAACTTTGTCCTGATCCATGCATATTGTCTTAGAGCTGGTAAGTAAGTAGGTGTTGACTTAACTTTTGAGCTTTTTGATTGAAATGTTAACACTAATATTTTTTTCCTACTTTTCCAGAACTGGAGGCAGAGGAATGGTGCAAACATCTTTGCATGGAGTGCCTAGGAACCAGGCTCAATGATATAAGCCTTGGGGAACCAGATTTGCTTGCTGCTGGAGTCCAGAGAGAACAAAATGGTAAGTAACTTCATAGTCACTCTTAGATCAGTTTTTAGGTGATGTCCATGTTATCTTTCTTTGTGGTTGGTTTTGTGAGGATTTCACTATTAGCTCATTAATAAGCACCTCATTAATAGCTAATCATGTGTATTTGAGGCTCTGTGCTATTTTTTCTACGAATTAAGATGATTAAAGTCTATGCCATGTGTTCATGTGTTCATTGTGTTCACGTTTTTCTGTCATGGGAAATTATGACTATGACCTTTCTAGTTCTAGAAACGATGGCCTCTGTGCAGAGAAATAAAACAGCAGCTGTTGTTCCACAGCCTTTAAAAGACAGCGAAGAACATATCAACTCCATTTTGGAGTGCAAAACACATAATTGCTTTAAACTTATACCTGTCTTGAATAATAGAGTCAAGGTCATCTAACGTTTGTTAAACACAGATGAAAAGGGCAATGAGAGATGCTAGTCAGCACTAAGCCTGAATTCAAAAGTCTTCATGTAAAGGCTGTTTGGATCAGAACTTTAGATTAGACATGTCCACTGGAAAGATGCTGTGATTATCCTGTCATTTAATTCCTATTAATGAACATGAGGGCAACACAAAATGTGCTCATTTATTCCTCCCTAAATTACAGCACTCAATGATTATTACTGTCTTGATGCTTTTATAAAATCCAATAGCTTTTAACAAAGTAATAAACTGCCTCAATGGTCATAAAATATCAAGCCAACAATCACTATAAACAAAATTACATAATTAAATTATAGAATGAATAGCACTGTATCGATTGTATTCTATTAATTTTGTAATAGAGTCCAGACATCTCTAAACCTAATTATATAAAACATAGAGAAATCATTTAGAAGTTTTGTTCAAAAATCAGACATTGTTCAAGTGAGATTTAAAATAATTTCAAATGTTTGTGAGCTTCCTTGCCTGCTGCGAGGCACTGAGTTTGATTTGTAGTCTCAGGTTCCTTAACATATATAGAAGGGAGAAGCGCTAATATTGTAGGAAAGCGATAATGATCAGATCCCACTCAAAACATCTTATCTGCTATATGTTCGTAGGCTATAGGTATTAAGCTCATATGCATACTACTGAAAACTGTGTGAGCAGGCGGAGGTCCTTCAGAAATGCAAACAGAAATAAATCTTGTCAAAAGCCTGGGATGTGAGCAGAAAGATGGCTTGAAATTCCTCAAGCTCTTTCTGCAGTGAATTCATGTACTGTCCAGCAGTTTTCAGACCTAGATGGCAAATGTGACATTTCATCTTGTTCTTGAATGAGATCCAATTATACGTATGACCTCCAGAAGACATAAATTAGTTCTGTTGTGTGAACAAGTCTTGATTCAATTGCCGTAGTCTAGAAATTAATTGTAGTGTTACCAACCAGCATATATGAACATAATTAGCATCTTTATTGTTCTAAGTAAATAAATGAAAGGAAACAAAGAGGCAAAGCATATATTTGTTGTACAAATCACATGAATAAGAATGCATGGAGGGTATCATTAGCCATGTTCTTTTAAACCAGGTGGCTGAATACATACAATCCAATATTTGACAAGCATGCTCTGCTAAATCATTAGTTACAGTATCTCAGATGAGTAATTCTAATACCTATCTGCTTCCTTTCCTCAACCCCTTGATGCACAACTCTGCATTTTAATAAGTATGTTTGAAATTCAAAGCTGTCTCCTTGATTGTCTTGTTCAGAAGCAAAGCAACTTCTGGTTTGGGAGTGTCTTAATCAACTTGGATAGAGGGGACACTACAGAGATTCTTACTATTGGTATAAAATCAATTATGTTGTTTGTTTAACAGTTCTGAAAGAATGTGCAGTTGCACTTAAATTTTCTCAGCCGATTCCCTTAGTAAAATGAGTTGAGTCAAACTGTGACTTCAGTTTATATAGTTACCTTATTCTGCAAACCTGGCAGTGCCATTGTCCCACATGATGGTTTTATGGAAAAGGTGACTAATTAGAGGGTGGAATCATTGAGCTCTGGTCGAAAATTCAAATTTTAACTATATTTTCTTGCACATTTTACCCATACTGTACATCTTAAAGGCATGATATCAAAAATTGTAGTTCAAAAGATACCTCACAGACTTAGGAAAATCTGCTGAGCTTTTTCTGTCCTGAAACTGAAAGGTCAAAGTTAATTTTCCAATTTGAAATTCATGAAAAGTGACTGTTTGTACGAAAAGTCTACATTCTTGCTCATTGTTGGAAATGGCAGCTGTGTCACTCTCAGGGTCATTTTATTATTTTTGTGTTAAATAAAATCTGTACACTGGTCTAGTACCTTTGAATGTCATTAAAGCCTCAGCATCTGGTTTCATGCAGGTTCTGTTGCCTGTACCATGCGAGGGCTTTCTTTCAGGTCACTGAACAAAACATATCTCTTAATGTATGAGCAAGACCACAGATTGCATTGTCGTAAAGACTACAGTGCCTCTGTTTTTGTAGTTCAAGATTTCATTGGGTTGTGGGGTTTTTTACCTCTTAAAGGCTAAAAGCAATTGAACAACGGTGTTATACTCTTGATATCTCAATGACATGACAGGGTTTTAATGCCACTAATCCACAAAAAAATGATGCATTAACCGTTAACCCCATCTCATTCCAATGTCTTTTTTCAAATGGTCAGTTTGCCCTAAAGATTTTCTGAAATGTTTAAACTTCCTTGAACTACCCTAATAACTTGGCATTTCTTCTGTTGAGTTTTTTCCATGGACGGCTGTACATTTTCCTAGCAATAATGTTTTTAATATCTTAGGTGCTTCATCCATTCAGCTACTTGCCCATTTCATTCCTTAGAGGATGTTTGCATGCTGTGTGTCATGTACTTGTAAGGATATTCACTGAAGAGATCAAGTAGATCTGCTATCTCCTGAAAAAAGTTTTCTATTGCACAGGTTTCTGGTTTAGTCCCTACCTATGATCACCGCATCCAGTGCCTTCAATTTAGAACACTTGAAATAATTTTCTTTGTGGTTGTACATACCATGGGACCATAAATACTCATTCATATATGCTACTTACATTTTTTTTACACACATTTCAGAAAAGAATTGTCAAGGAAAATACGTATGTTTTCCATTATTTGTCCTAACATCCCTTTCAGTCGCATATGAGTCTCTTTGTCCTTCCACTCTCACTCTTGTGATTCTCCTGAAGCTTTCAGAAGGGAAGATGCCTGATTCTCTGTGACACGAATACAACCCACAGGGTTTGCGAAAGAGCTTGTTCCAAAGGCTGGAAAAATCTTGTATTTAGTGTGCAAACATCATGGCTAAACCACCAGACATTCATCAATTATGGTAGTGCAGCAGCCTGGAAGAGCTGTTCTTTACTTAGATCTCATTGTGGCTGCACTGATGCTCGCGCCTCCAGCACCGAGAAGTTCTGCAGTGGTGATAGATAAAAGGCCAAAGTATAGGTCTGTGCAGCTTACAGCAGAGACCTCTGCCTATTTCAGTCTCATAGGGAAAACGAAGAAGACATCTAAGCAATTCTTGTGTGAAGCCCATCAGTAACAGAAAGCTTCTCACTGGTTTTTATCTCAGTTACTGCTTCCAAGGAGTAATACTGCAAGTGTTACTGTGTAAACTCTGCTGCAGAGAATGACCCTTAGGTGGTTTTCCTTCTGTATTTCTTACAGCTAATGGTTCCTCAGTTTGCGATGGTACACAGATTCCAAGGAAAGTGAGATTTGAAAGGAAGCTCCTGCCACTCTTCAACCACTTTTACTTTCCCTACCCTGCAAATCCAAAGTGATTTGTTTGTTCTGCAGCCCTATCATAGCAACTCCATTTCTTGTTTAAGTTTCTTTTCTCACCAAACAAGTCTCCCGTACTGTTTATGAATGTCCATTTAGATTATTTGATAAAGAATGAAATATATCATTAAATCAAGAGCAGTAAAGACTACATGATCCTACTTAGATAAGAAAGTTAGTGTAATGGTAGTGGATCCATGTATACAAGGATAAGAAAATAATCATACAGAGTTAGATCTCCAGGAAAGAAAGTCTGGATTCAGTTGGATCTGATAACACTGTTGACAAGTAGTCTTCTCTAAGCTATATCATGTGATGCACATGCATTTCATATTCCTTTGGTTTCTCAAGCTGCTGCTAGAAAAAGAAACAGTGAATGAAGAGTGCTGTACTCATTTGGGAGAACTGGGAAATACATCTCCAGCTCTCAATGCACTTGGAATCATTTGTAGTACACTCCAAAACAACAAATACAAATTCTTTTTTTTTAGCATTTTTACCTGCCCAGTTGTCATAATATACAGAATTTGTCCGTGCTTATGCTTTTTTTTCCCCCAAAATACCAGTTTCCAGTGTGTATTTTCATTTTTATAAAAGGAAGTAATTAGAAAGAAGTCATCCAAATGGGCAGAATACAATGACAGACTATGTTGACTGTGAAGAAGAAACCAGAATATTCAAGACAGTATTGGTTAATGAAGTGGTATGTGTAGAGCAGGTGCTTCTCTCTGGTGAATACTTTATGCCTATCTATTTTGAATGCTAAACAATAACACTAAAATAACTGAACATTTGTAAAAGATCATATTTTATTAAACTTTACTTGTAAAACTAATGTAAACAGTGAAGAAGAAAGGCAAATGTAAAAATGCAGTCTTTTAAGCTATAAGCTATTCCATCTTTTGCTTCTGTCTTTTTTTTTTTTCCTTAAAGCATTATAAAGCTAATTTTTATTTTAGGAGTCTGGGAAAGTTTGAAAGATAATTGATTTTTATACTTTCACTCCCTGTAAATATAAATATTAAAATATATTTATATAAATATAATAATTTGCTTACACAAAAAATAAATATAGCTTATTAATATAAAAAATTTTCCCTATGTTTTTTCGTGACATTGTTACCTTCCTTTTTTGTTTTAAAAGAGTCTGTAGTATAGCATTCTTTCTTCCTGGGTTTAACTGAAAGAAACTCATTAATTTCTGCTAGTAAAAAAATGTAGCTTTTCATAGTGAATGACGTCCTTGAATCCTCAGAAGAGGATTATGAGTTATTTCTTTATGCTACATATGGAGATTACAAACTGCAGCAAAATCACAGAGACTTTGTAATTACATTCACAAAACTGACTTCTTTTAGGGCATTTTCTAGGGTCTGTTTATGATTTACTACATAAAAGCATTTTGCAGGTTTTTTATCCATCTTCTGTGATCCTTAATCCATTTTTATACTTTCTGGGTTGGTTTTTTTTGTTAAATAAACATAGCCAGCTTTATGCAGAAAGAACAGTGTTTACAGTTTTAATCCAGTGAATGTTCAGATTCTCCTCTACATTGTTACTTATCAGTGAAACAATTTCAAAATATTTATTTATTTATTTATGATAGCCTTTATATTTTCATTGAGATGTTAATAAACATTTCCATACATTTTTAATGGAAGAAAAGCAAAATAATCATAAGCAAAGGGACAAAATTAATTCTGAAGTCTGGTTCCTTACTGTATAAAGCCAGTGAGAATTGTTCTAATAGATCTGAGGTATAAATGAACACAAAAACCTGTGATTTCAAGACTTACAGCTCTCTTTCCACTGAAAATTAGCTAGAGACGGTCACCTGCAGAAGACTCCTAGATGGAGAAGTTTCTTCCAGATGGAAACTGAGTGCTTGCTTTTAAAGCCTCTTCTTCCATAGATACCACCAATGGGACTGCCTCCTTCCATAAGCAATTTTTCCCTCACACTTAAGGTGAAATGAAACAAAGCATCTGGATTGCAAGACTGCCATGTTATCTGCTCAGTTTTCCAAGTGGGATGATTTAGGCAAAGGAATCTAGTGATAAAATGGTTCGTCACAGTCATTTTGCTTCCCTAGTGCAGCTGGACTTTGAGCTGGAAGGCTGAGAGCATTCAGAGTTGCTGCCAAGTCTCTGTCTCTGTCAATATGCTCATTTTAACAAAGACTCTTACGCTCCTGTGCTCTGGAAAATGTATTAAAGGTCATATTCTTGCCAAAGCCCAAATGCTAAACACCTTTACATGCACAAAGTGTGTGATGAAGCATTGGTTTGCTTATTTAAGGAGATGGGAAAGAGCAGTTACATTGAAAAGAGTGGAATAACAAGTATGGATATATATTAGTATTTTTTTCTCATCCTGGCTTCCCCGCTGCCTGAACTTTGCTCTCACCAGTTTTAGAGGAGGGAGGAGGATAGTGATGCTGAATTCTGAGGAATTGCACCTGTTCGGTCTCAGTCTTGCTTTGTCCAACAGGAGAGCGTCTACTTGCTTGGTTTCTTTCATCTCCCTATTTTCTGGGTCCCTCATTAACTTCAGTTTACTTAATCTTACTACCCAGTGAAGTGTTATTATCTCATCCCACTCATATGCAGATGGTGACTGACCCACAGGGAAGGTAAATATTCCGTGCTTCCGAACTGGTGACAAAATTCAGCTGAAATTCTCTAATCTAGCCTATGAATTTTTGTTCTTGCCTGGATGAGTTTAACAACAAAACTTACCTCAAAACCTTAATTACTACATTACTGTTACCTCAATACCTGTGGAAATATTTCCTGAAATAGAAAAAATGGCCCCAGCATCTTAATTGCTAAAATCCTTTAAGAGTATTCACACCTCTCCCTGTCCTCAATTTCCCACTACTCAAAATCATGAGTAAGTTTTTGTTGCAAAAGCAAATATATCCATCCTAAATGTTCTCCAGCACATATGTTTGTACACTTGCTCTTCTTGCCATTTTGAGTAAGTTCCAAGGGTGCTACATTTTGCCCTGCAGCTGATGTTCAGTTTAATCAGACATACTTTCTTTAATCCATGACACCTCACCTTAGACACTGACCTCCCATGCAAAGTCAGCAAATGTTTCCTGACAGTTTGAGGATACCGTATGTCCTCAATACCCTTCATGCAGTAATATTCTCAGACACTTCTGAGAAGTTCAGCGTTTCATGCGTCTCCCGGCAACCACTAAAAAAAGTGGAAATAGGCTGTGCGTTCAGCACAACAGTTTAATGTCTACTTCAGAAGGTAATTGCACCCTTCCTTTTTTTTTTTTTTAATTCTTGTCCAAGGTGCTGTGTCAGTGAAGGCAGTTCCAGAAAGATTTCAATTCTCATATAGTAGCCCCATTCCCCTGTAAACACATGGTGTGATTTCATGTAGTGCAAAGGGAGTCTGAGAGAACCAGCTGATAAATCGCTCATCCATAACATTCTCTCAAATAGACAGAGTAAGTAACATGAAGTAACAGCATGGCAATGCAGAACTGGGGTTTAATGTGCAATAAAGACATACCAGCATAGCTCTTAGGCATTTTTGCATAGCCACAGCAATGACATGTGGATATTGAGAAAGGGCATTGACATTATGTGTGTGTGTATATAGAAATATACAGTGTAAGTTATCTTGTTCTCCACCGTTCCCTTCCCAATGCAGTCAATGACCCACACTCCCATGTAAGTCTTTCCATTTACAGGCATTAGGTTAGACCTATGGCCAATGCTCTCCTCTGAGGATTAGGGAAAATTCTTGGCAGTGATCTCAGCAGCACCTGCTAATATATTTGTTCTGTGTGTCAGAAGACTTTTACAAACCATTAGGAATTTCACACTTGGGACCTTAATCATAAAATGAAACTTTTAGGGCTAACACCCATTAGTGTGATTAATGAGGACTAGAGTCTGGGAGAAGAGATTGAATGGCTATGAAACTAAATGAATCAATTGGGGAGTCATTAATAGGACAAAATTAAATTGACTGAAACAGAATAACATTGGGGATGACGAATTTACTTATAGCTATGCCGGATGGCAATTCTTACTGCTCACCCAGCAGTTCCCTGCTTCCATTAATTCCTCAGCCACTTTATTGACACACATACTTACACACACTTCTAACATATTTTGTATTAACTCTCTTATTTGAAATATTTTCCCAGATTTGTCAGAAAAGTGTGTATGTGTTTATATATATATCTCAAATGTTTAAAAAGTGGAGCTAAAGTGTCAGTGATACTTTATGTCAAACACAATGGGAAGTAGCATCTCCTTTTGTCTGTTAAGATAAATTTCTCTCACTTCATTCCTCTTCTGATTACTTCAAATTCTTTCCTAAATTTTATGAGGACACCATGATAAAATTCATTGCAAATGGTGGATTAAAAATGTTTCTCACTAAACTGTCATTCATTAATCAAATGATTGGAGGCGGTTTTCCTACCAGGCATCCCTTTAAAACACATTTTCTCAGTTCTGTTTATTGAATGAGCTTTGCTTTGCTTAACTTTAGACTTTTAACCCATCTTACCTTTTTTTGTAAACACACTGCAGTGTATTGGCACTGACATTTTGCATATCCTGTTTCAAAAATGAAAGGAAATTTGAGACAAAGTTGTGAATCAGCATCACTCTCCCATATTATGCTGTAAAGCACTGTACAACCTGAAAATTATCTGTGTTTTTATATTGTGGAAGCAATTAATAGGATTAGTTATTCTTCAAAGAACAATGCATTTTTATTTGAAATTACTGTGGTTTACTTCCTTCCACGTGACTTTTTTGTTTTTTAATATATATGTTCTTGTCTTTTTTCCCTTTTTTTCCCCGGTTTTTCTTTGTTGGTTTGGTTTGGTTTGCTTTGCTTTGCTTTTAAAGATAGATTTTTGAGTTGCCGATTAAACCCCTTGCAATTCAGGCACTTCCAAAAATTGTTAATGCCCTTGACCTCCTACTAGAATGACGTGCACTCTGTAGCGGAAGTGCAGATGATAGCAATTGATGTCATGACCATAATAATATGTTGTGTTGAATCAATTTTTCAAGAAAGCAACAAATGATTAGAAGTGTTATTAGTTTGACAATTTATAATGAGTTTGTTAAATAAATAGAAACTGAACACAAAGAATGTAATTATTAACAAGCTTCAGTATGTAAACCTGAGTTTGCAACTTCAAGGGCAGAATAGTTGTACATAGATACTTTGCCAAGATACCCATAGTTCTTTTCTGTGAGAGATGATCCTCCATCAGAGTTGGAGTCATTGTGAATTTTGATTTGCAAAGAGTCATGTACCTTAATGTGAGATTAAGAGGGGGTTGGACTTGATGATCTCTTCAGGTCCCTTCCAACCCCTACAATTCTGTGATTAAAGGACTTTGGTTAAGTTCCTGGGGTCATATGTCAAAGAGGACTCTACAGATCATCAGTGAAAGATGTTTCAGTCTGCTGTGTTATTTAAAATGAAAATAGAATCAAGATTTTCCTCTTACTTCTCTCATGTACACTAGCAAGGCTTCTTCAACATCAGTGGACCCTCACCTCTGCTCAAGGCTAGATATTTGCCTTGATTTCTGAACCATCAGTACCTAAAGACTTTATTTTTTTTTCTCAGTATAAAATCTTGCTTTAACTGGTGATGCCTTATTCTGTGTTTTGTGTTGTCTTTTTCTTTCCAGAACGATTCAATGTATATCTTATGCCTACACCAAATTTAGACATCTATGGGGAATGTACAATGCAGATCACGCATGAAAACATCTATCTCTGGGACATCCACAATGCCAAGGTCAAGCTGGTCATGTGGCCTCTGAGCTCTTTGAGGAGATACGGACGTGACTCAACATGGTTCACATTTGAGTCTGGAAGGTAAGAACTAAGGAAAACCAGCAAGAAAATAAAAAAGCAGTGATTTTTGAGGTTAGATTGGCCTCTCTATAAAGAAAGATGGAATACGTGGCTTATTCATAGACTTCCATTTGTTGAATATTACTTTTCAATATATTCAACCCAGTATTGGAAATAAACATTAACATATCTTAGATTTAAAAGGAGCTCAAGCTTCCTCTGACTTTTATTTAACTTCAGTTGAATTGCATTCTTAAGGTTTATGAGTTTCACTGTGCTTAGACAGTAGGGTGGTATAATTTGAGTACTTTTGATCTGGAAGAAATTAATTCTGGATCATGGAAAAGGCTCATCACACACTATGAATGGAAAAACTTCTGTTAGGGTAGATATTACTCTTTTTGGATGTTCCTGATGACTGATTACCACCCTAGAGTGTAATTGCAAGCAGGAGTACAGAGAACATTGTGAACCGATAAAAAGGCTAGCTTTTTTTTCTGCCTGCTCTTTTAATCCTCATCGTCATTTCCACCCTCAGATCAGTTTTAAAAGTCTGTGGAGCTCTGTTTTGCCTCCTTTTCACATCTTTCAAATGCATTTCATATCTTGCCATGAGGTCCACTGCGTTTCTGCTTTTCTGCATAGAAAAAATTCTGCATTTATCTCCATCTTTGGTGGTGTTTCATCTTGCGTTTTGTGGTTCTAGACTTTTCTAAGTTTGTCATACTCCCTTGTGCAGGGCCTGAGTTGTCTGAAACAATCTGTGAAGTCACAGGTGTCTCTACACCCTTGGGTTTGCCCCACTGCCTTGTTAAAGATCCCTAGAAAAATGTTGATATGTATTTACCTATTCAGTATCATTGTAAATATTCAGAAAATTACAGTTGGTGATCAAAAAGACATGGATGAAATGGACCCTACAGCCCAGGGCAGGTAGTGAGGTAATGACCAAAATTCCTCTGCAGTGTCTTACAGACGAGGTGGTAGATGCCACTTGTAACTATCTGTATCCGGACTGATGTCACCAGAGCATATTAGTACTCTGCTACTTTTCTGCGATGACTTCACCACTAAAAATCATGAAGACATCATTATGTTTTTTGTTTAATATTGTTTTACTAAAAATTAACAATGGCTGCCCCATGTTTCAATTTAGTTTCAATTATTGAGCTGTGGGGCTCATTCAATTACACAATTTAAGCAAGAATAATTTAGTAAGTCATTCCTTCCCCTAGGCCTAAAATTACCTCATGTGAAACTAGTTCAAGCAGCATAACAGAAAGCAAATAAAATGCAAAAAACAGTGCCTGAAACCCATCATACTATTCTGGGAAAAGCCACTCAAGCAAGCAAGCAATAAAAAAACCTAGGATTTAACTTTATCTCATTTTTTGTGAATATCCAACTCTGGATAAATTTGTATTTGCAATTATGCCTTTTTTTTAACGGGGAAAGGGTTATTTTTGCATAAAAAGGTAATGAGTGAAGGCTTACTAATGTTTGCTTGTTCAGAGTAGTATATTGGTTTGTGATTAGACCCACTTCTTTTAATTGATTCCAAAGGAAACTATCTTTGGAAATAGAAATCATCATTAACTAAAATTAAGCTGCTAAAATTAATTCAGATTAATCACTTGAAGTTGATTTCTTATAAGTCTCAAAATGTAGGTGTGTCATTCTATACAGTATTTCAATTATAAAGAAGCCATTCTGCATAGTGAAATACTTTTCTTGTTTGTTTTTTTCCACCTAGATAGTTGCTTTCTCTGTTGCTCTATTTTTATCTATGGCACATCCGCACTAACAAACTATGTACAGTGGTCATATACATTCAAGTACAATGTGAGGCTTGTCTCTGCTTTTTCAGACCTTCTACAGTTCCATATTAGTATCTGAATATAATTTTCCCCTACAATCCATGGACCATGCAGCCTGATGGAAAGTGTATTGTTTTCCTGTGTTTTACTATGACTATGAGATAGCTGTATCTTTATCTGTCATGCTTAATTGTCTTTGATCTGACAGCACCCTTTTGCTTGCTTGGGAGTGCTTTATCCATCTGATTTGGATATTCATAAAGCCTAGATTTAGAATGGCAGAAAAATATAGAGGTAAAAAATAAGACTAGAGAAAAGTCAGTATCTTCAAAGACATCTGCATAATATATAGGACAACATTAACGGTAATTTTAAAATTGTCTCTTGATTTTCTTTTTAATTTTTATTATTTAATCAGCATCTTTCTCATCATTCTGAATTTTTTTTTTCTTTGTGCCTTGATCTGCTGGTACCTTAATAAAGTGCATTTCTGATTCATGCTGTCTTGTCAGAAGTGAAGCGCTCATCCATGTTTTATGAGAATGTTAGGCAGTAAAAGTGTTGTTGCTTTAATTTTTCCCTAAGGCTTAAATATTAAATGTAGACAATTGCTTTAAAGGAAATATTTTTAAATAGGTTATCACTTTTTACTGTTTTAGCACCTATGCAGTATATAAATATATACATATATATTTATATGTGGTTTGCATGAACATTAAGAGCTCAGCTTTATATACTTGGTATCCATCCTCAGTTTTAGTATTTGTTTCAGAAAATAAAACCCTTCCATTAAAATAAATGGACATAATCACAAAGAGATACTGTGATGAATAAAGGAATCAAAATTAGGCTTTCAGGCAATTAAATTTATCTTTTAAAAATACATTGCTTTGCATTTAAATGGAATATGGACTCACATGTATAAACCTGAACCGTTCACTTTTCTAATGAAATGTAATAACTACACGATTGGGAGGATGTCTAAAATATGGGAAGGATGAACACAAATTCTCTTAAACTCCCAAATTTAATGTTTAGTTTTGCACTGAATTGGAGTGTGTAAATATGTGCTTTTGCACTACCTATGAAGTTAGACCCATCCTTGTTTTCTGTTGTTTTGTGAAACAGTGAAAATAAATATTTCCTGCACAGTGATTTACTTAATTTGTGTTTCTCCTTACCCAAAGTCTGCTGAGATTTGGGAGCAGCACAGTTTTTTGTGGCTTAGTTGAGTGTTGGCTGGAGAGATTTTCATTATTTTAAAAAACTGGTTAGAACTAATCCTGTGGAAACTGTCCATTGATCAGAAAATAATAATTCACAGTTCCATGAGGCATGGCAGTAGCTTTGTATTGGTTAATACTGTGCGTCTAGCACAGCGATTGGATCCCACAGTACTTCAGAGTACCTGAGGTAGAACCTAGCGTTTACTTTTTCAAGGGGTAGGTTTTCCACCTAACCAGCTTCAGATTGGCTTGGGGAGTTTTAACGCTGAATCATCAATGAGTCAACAGGATTTCCTTAATTTATACACATGTATAACGTATTCAGACACGCGATTCTTGTTATTTTGGGTATTGAATGCGTTTGAGACACTGTGCCTAAGAACACAGTTCATCTGCAAAAGTGCGCTTACTTCCTCTCAAACTCTTGGAACTGCTGCTCCACGTAAGTGGGCATCAGCCCCCAACTCCCTCTGATTTTAAGCCCTTTGCAGTGGGAAGCATGCTCCATATGGAACTGCTTGCCTAACTGGGCAGATGAAGATAGGGTAAATTGGCACCGGATTGCATTAATTACAGGCGATTCAAGAAACATGCCAGGAAAGTAGTAGAATGGATATAGATGAAGTATTTCATAGCCCAGATGAGGTGTGAAGACACTGTTTTCAGGCTCCTGCCAGACTTAGAGGATTCATTTTGCTGATGTTGTAAACCAAACAGTCCATAACAAAGGCTCGAAGCAATATTTAAAATTCACTCTCTGGAAACTGCAAAAGGCGGTTGACCAAGCCTTCCTTTTAGCAAAACAAGTTGGCTGAGGCACCTTTTTAGCAGCATAAGAGGAGACTCCTAAGAATTCAGAACTAGTTTTATTTATCTCTTGGGGTGAGGCACTGAGAAAAGTAAATACATACAGACTCTTTGTTCCCTTTGAGATGTTCTTTCTTTCATTTTGCTGCAATTCTGCCACTTAGATGAAACAGTATTTTCTATGCTTGGAAGCTGTCGGCTCAAGTTGATGAAGTGCTGGCCAGAGGTATCAAAGAAAAGAAAAGAAACAAAGAAACCAAAAAAACCCAAAGTCAAGCTGAAGTCAAATCACACACAGTAAGAAAATACAATAAGGGGATGGGAATTGGAAGCCCTAGCCCAAACTTTGTCAACTACTGTCAAGTTGTTAGCCAAGTAGAGATGTAGAAACAGTGGGTGTGTTCTTGGAGCTTTGTGAACAGGACGCACCAATCCATGACATACTCCTTTTTTTAAATATATAGTCTTCTGTTTTTCAGATAAGACATTTAAATTTAAATTATTTCAGTATTTTCAAGTCTATCCATGCTGTGCATTCAGAGAGACCCACTGAACCAAACTAAACTATTCCTTCTTTGTCTTTTATTTTGTCTTTTTCTTTGTCCGAGAAAATCTAGTGAAATGTGCTATTCTCTGTGACTTCTGAGATCAGGAATCTGTTTCTTAGGTTGAGAAAAATGTTAAGCTCAGACATTGCAGCGTGGTGACATGAGAATTTCTTCAATTTTTTTTTTTCCCCTTTATGCGACCCAAGACCGTCATACTCATTTTCTCAGTGGTAGATACACAGATGCTAGGGTTATCTGATGCAGAAAATTCAGTGTTTGCTTCAGGCACTACATCTGACTGAAATGTTTCATTTGTCTGTCAGTCCTCAGTGGCAATTTTTGGTGTTAATGTGAAATGTACTAGTCAATTAACCCTTAAAGTTAGGATACAAGAATCATCATCCTCTTTTACCCTTATGTCAGGAGAAGCCTCATGAGACAGTTGTTCTGGGACTTCATGTGCTGATTTACATATCAACTCCAGTCTCCTCCATGAAGAGAAGCGTCCAATCCCTGATAATCCTGGAGGATTTTTTAAATTGTGGATTAAGTTTACTATACATGGAATTACAAATCATCTATTCTAAATAATTTTAAATTATCCTTATTAACCATAAGGTCATAATTTTAAATCATAAACTTGCAGAATATAAAAGTCAGTTTGAGTTGACCAGCAGTATGAGTATGTGCAGCTGCAGTATATTTATCATTTGACATAAATCTTAGTTCAGAGCTTTCACTAACCTGTATTTAATAGTTAAACTTGTTAGGACATTTTTATTCTTTTATATTTTCACAAAGTCTAATTACCTGCGATGTGAATTTTCTGTGACTTTATCTGTTTTCTTACCATGCCTTCCTTTCATCCTTATATTCTTTCCCCAAGTGGTATGTATTGCTAAAATCTAAAAATAACTTTCAAAAAGAAACAGGAATCTCGTGTAACATTTTTACCATTGAAAATTTTTAATTAGTTCTTGGTATTTAGAAATGCCAAGTTTATACTGCAGTATCTTACAGTTCCATTCCTACTTTTTTCCATTCCATCTTCATTCCAACTCTTAATTTGCTTTCTGCCAAATTCTTGACCTGGAATAAGTTCAGTGTTAGTCATCCAATTCACTTAAACCTTACTCAAAAAGAAGTTGTGTGTTTAACTCCTCCACAGGAGTCCTACACTGGTTTTGATTGTTGTACCTAATCTAAGAACTCTTTTACTACCAGAACCTAACATAGCTCATTTTAAGTGATTTATAAACTGCCTATTGCATTTTCTCTCTGCCAAGGCTCCTCTCAGACTTCTCTAGTGTGTTGGTACGTCAGAGAGTGTTCCACCAAAACTCACACACAATGAAATTCTCCACAGTATAATGGAATATGGCAGAGAGAAGCAGCAATTAAGTACAAGCTTCTTTATCCTAAATTTCTGCTATACCATCTGAAATGTTCTGCTTTCTTTTTTTAGACTCTGATGATATACACACCTACAAAAGACTTTCTACAATTCAGAAAGAATGCCTGAGTCACCCCTGTTAGCTGTCAAAGCTCTAATTTTGATGAGAAAAACAATGACATCTCAAAAAATACAATATATTGGAAGAATAAAATTATCTTTATTAAATTGTAATTTTATTGCAAATAGATTGAGAAGTCAGTGATTCCTAGGGCAGAGCAGCAAGCTCCACAGATTAAATTGTGTAGCGTCGTAATGAAGAAATTTGCAAATACTAAATTGATAGGAATGAGCACATCACTTTTTAATACCCCATTGCCTAATTTATGAATTTTTACTGAACAAAACGTGTAGCTAGAAAAACAGTCATCTAAAGTTTGTCCACTTAACAGAAAAGACATACAGCCAGAACTCTGTATGTCTCTGGAATTTATACAAGTGGCTCATATTTTCAGCTGAAGAGGGTGCAGCATAAATTTTCAGCTGATAGCTAGATATCCAATATCATTGGTGTGATTCAGATGTTGCAAAGCTTTTTAATGAAATCGCTAAGAATTATAGTGTTTTCGCGTAATGTATTAGCAGGCAGCAAGTTATGTGCATAGACAGGTGCATCCCTTTGAATAAGAAATCGGGAAACAGAGGCAGAAGACCTGCGTGGATGAGCAGGGAGCTCAAGATGATTAAAGGCCTGGAACATCTATCCTGTGAGGAAAGGCCAAGAGAGCTGGGGCTTTTCAGCCTGGAGAAAAGAAGACTGAGGGGGGACCTAATCAATGTTTATAAATATTTTAAGTATGAGGTGCAGGGTGAATTGGCCAGACCCTTTTCTTTGGTCTGTGGAGACAGAACAAGGGGCAATGGCTGCAAATTGGAGCACAGGAAGTTCCGCACCAACATGCGGAAAAGATTTCTCACAGTGAGGGTGACAGAGCCCTGGCACAGGCTGCCCAGGGAGGTGGTGGAGCCTCCTTCTCTGGAGATATTCAAGAATCGTCTGGATGCCTATCTGTGTAGTATGAGCTAGGGAGCTGCTTTGGCAGGGGGATTGGACCCAATGATCTCTTGAGATCCCTTCCAACCCCTACAACTCTGTGATTCTGTGATTCTCCTAATCCTGGAGTAACATGAACTGTACATTTCACTTGAAGTTTAATTTGTGTTCTCCCTTCCTAACACAGTTGTATGTCATAATCAAAAGACAGCTTTTTTAAAAAAATATTTTCAAACCAACCACCATTTCTTTTTCAATGGTTGTACATTCACACTTGAGCCCAGAAGATCTGATAATTACTTACCATATTCTAATTCTCCCTTTTTCATACATAGGCTCTGCTGTAAGTATGCATTGTTGGATTAATATTCCGGATGTTGAATATGATTAGCAAGGTTATTGCTGTGCAATGTATGAGCAGAGAAGAAGCAGACAAAATAATTCATACATTCTTAATCACATTAAGACTCACTTATGGTTTCCACTCTCCATTCTAACCTTTGAATTCCACAGTGAGCAACAGCAATAATTAATCTCATATGGCAGTTCTAAATGTCTTGATATGCCCCAGCAGCAGGTCTTTCCCTCCCCAAGAGTCATCATAACGTTTAAACTTCTACCTCAGAATAAAGGAGGATTGATGCATCTCAGATTTGAAAAATAAATAAAAAACCAAGTGCACACACACACACACACCCCCCTTAAAAAATTCAGAGCGAAACTCAAAAACTCATCTATGCAAAACACCAATAAATTTCATTATGCTCTTCATTTTTTGTATAGGCACCATTCACACTAAGTGCCAGGGTGTATATTTTAGCAGTTAAATAGTGTTGCATCTTTATCCCACTAAGCCAATTTGCATGAGCTGATTAAAAATGCTGAAAGAGGGCACCTAATTATCTATACAGACAGTAGGAGAGAGTTAAGCACTTCACAAAGGGCGATCCAGGATGCCACGTTTTTCACAGTGAAATATCTAGCCAGCAAGAATGCTAAGCACAAATAAATCCCCCTTTCTCCAAGGCTTATGAATGTAGTGTCATCGATCGAGGAGGAGGTCTGAAATCTCCTCTGTGCTGTGGCTGTGTACTGTACAAACATAGAAGGAAGTCATCAAAATTCAAAGGCCGGAGTTGGCACAACAAAAGAGCCTTGTTCATGAATATGTAGGAACCTGTGCAAACTCATGCTTGCACACACACAGACACACACACACACACAGAGCATTGAGGAAGAAGCATAAAGGGCCGTGGTTTTAAAGGTCTGTGGGCTCCATTTGTTGTCAGGAACTGTGGTCCCTCCGCTTCAGCTGGCACGCGCTCATTCCAAAAGTCATTTTAGTGCCTGAACAGTTGTCTTTTGTGTGTCACACATCAAACACGACTGTGGAAGTTTTATTTTTCTCTGTCAGTCTTGGGATTGAGTACACTGAATCGAGTTGAGTAGAGCGTGACTGCAGGTCACTGCTCGTGAGGAGAGGGAGCTGCTTTAGCAGACTGGTGGTGGAAGGTTTGTCCAGTATCTGCCCACCTCCCCCCTGTTCTGTTGGATAGGACGAATTCATTGTCCACACAAATAATAAACCCACTTACAAAATACCTATTGGCATCTTTTTGTTTAAATTTGCTGAGATACGGTTGTTCTGGGAGATGATGGTGCTCAGTAACTTTTTCTGCTTCAAAAAGAGGTCAGTAGAGTGGTTTTGGCCTTTACTGTCATTCACAGATGTATTGCAGTTCCAGAAATACTTCTGTATCCTGGATATAGTAATAGCATGAGAGCAGAAACTCTAGTGTGGAAATTTCCATGATAATTCTTCTTTTTTTCTTTTTCCTTTTTATTATTTTTTTTCCAGTAGCTGTATACTGGCTTTTTCTTAGTAAGTTGAATGCCATTACAGATTTCATGTATATATATATATATTACATATCCATTTCCAAACATACTTATAATATGTGATCTCAGTGTACTCAGGACTGTGTGTTGGAATATGTGAGTAACTGAGTAACTGTGAAGGTTACTGAGCTTTTCTTTCTTTTTTTTTCCTTTCTCCATTGCTGTAGGTTTTTCCAAGTTTTGTTTACTAAATCCATAATTATGGTGGAAATTAATATTTGCATCCATTAACTTAATTAATAATTTAAATAATTATGTCATTAATTAGAAAAACTAAATCTACTCTTCAGTAAAAAGCTGTAGTTAGGCAAACCTAAGACAATTATTAATATATTATGATATATTATATATAAAATGCGTTCTTCCCCATATGGGTATATAACTGACTAGGAAGGAACTATCAAATTGACCATTCATGAGTAATTCCTTTAATTTTTTAGATAGTGATGCTCATATGCTGCTTGAGTACGAATCCATGTGTTATGTTTCAGTTTTTGTATTCACAAAGCATTCTGGAGAAAACAAGCATAATAATTGAAAAACATGTCACAGCCCTCCTGGCATTATTGTGCATTATGCCCCCCTCAAGTCTTTTATGGCAACCAAGTGTCCTCTCACTCTAATTTAAATTAACTAAAGAACTATCAAAATATTGTCACATAGGGGAGATGGAGAGCACTTTACAGGCAGTGCGTGCTCAGTAGCATTCTGGGAAACTCATGCTATTTTCTAGGTGTGCTTGACCGGTCCCACAGGCTCCTTTAATCTTCTGCTTATTTATAAGGTATCAAAGGAAGGTTTGTCCCTTAGCCCCTGTTAGAGGAAATGCTATTAGCTACTGTGTCCCTCCTAATAGTACTTCTCTGCTATCACAGTAAGTTATTACTATTATTGCACTATTAATAATGCTGTACTCGGTGGTGTGTGATTTATTTCTGCTGTGAGTAGTCATTTGTCACATATTTTCTAAAAAGCCTCCATCTTATTAGAAAGAGGAGAGGGAGAAGCAGCATCTAATGGAATCCCTCAATCTCAGTGGCTCCAAACATCGTTTGATCTTTCTGACTTTTTGGAAGGAAATGCAGTACAGCACTATAATTCACTGAGATGCTTCATCTACTTGATTATCCTGTCAGTGGCTGCTGAGAAGTCAGATACCACATTGCACTTGCATGGCTTGTTTGAACCAATGCAACAAAGCTGATTTTCACGTTTTAAATACTATCTTTTGTCATTCCTCATCCAACTTACTAAAATCACTTATTGCAAAACTGCATTTATTAGTAGTTACAAACTAAAAAAAAAAAAAAGAAACTGTCTGACATAAGCATGATTTACTGTCAGGAAAGGGATTGAAGTGCAGGAGATTTTATAGTCTGTGTGATGATTCAGTGGAAAACCCTGAAGTTCTTTGAGGTGATGACTGAAGGTGCCAAATCTTTATTTAATGAAAGAACAGGTTGGATCATCTGTATTTCTGGTGACTTACTTATCTAAGAGTACTGTCACTGCCACCAGAGAGTAAAAGGTGACAGCACTGATGCAAACCAACATGGGTCTGGAAAGCGCCAGGGCATGAGTGTGTGCTTGTGCTGCTCTCCACACACATTGGGCAGCAAGTGGACCAGCTTGCTGGAACTAAAAGAAACTTTGAAAACCACAGAGAAGGTTTTATAAGGGGCTACAGAAAAGGCTAAACTCATGGAACATGGTGATGAAATGCACGTGCCGGTAAGACAGAGATAGGTAGGGTGGGACTTCTGAATGGCAAAAGGTGGTTGGTTTTCTAAGGGAACGCTGTAGCAGCCTTTGGAATATAAGTTGCATTTTAGGAACAAAATCTAACCAGGAAGTGTGGAAGATCTGAGCAAAAAGTAGCAAGAAGAGGTTGGCCAGGATAAGTCCTTGTCATTGGCAACTCTTGACAACGTCTTCTCAAATACTTCATTCCATAATCACAGAATCCCAGATTTGTAGGGGTTGGAAGGGGCCTCAGATATCATCGGGTCCAACCCCCCTGCCAAAGTAGCTCCCTAGCTCATATTGCACAGATAGGCATCCAGATGGGTCTTGAATATCTCCAGAGAAGGAGACTCCACCACCTCCCTGGGCAGCCTATTCCAGTGCTCTGACACCCTCACTGGGAAAAAGCTTTTCCACATGTTGGTGCGGAACTTCCTGTGTTCTAACTTGCAGCCATTGCCCCTTGTCCTGTCTCCACTAACCACTGAAAAGGGGCTGGCTAATTCCCCCTGCATCCAATGCTTAAGATAATTATAAACACCAATTAGGTCCCCCCTCAGTCTTCTTTTCTCTAGACTGAACAGTCCCAGCTTATTCAGCCTCTCCTCATATTTAAGTTCTTTGCCTTTTTATGGGAGGCTTCTTTAAGCCCCACTGGACAAAAAAAAAAAAAAAAGGAAAAAAGCAGTATGATTAGCTCTCACCCTTAGAAACACAGATGAAATGGAGGGCAGCCAAGAAAAAGTGTTCAGTGCAGGTGGAAGTAGTGTCAAATAGCTGGTTAAAGGGGCCATCAGAGAAATTAGAGCAGAAATAGTAATACACAGAAATAGAAAAGTATATTAGCATTTGTCTTGAGACTAATATTCTATCTATGATATGAAGGAAGCCTACAATATGAATGTTCCAGAGTGAGAAAATGGGGGAAAAATTCAAAAGAGATTTCAAAATGTTACCTAGCGTACTAAAGTTGCTTTGATGGCATTCATGAAATAGCCACAAACATGCCCAGTCTATTAGGTGTAAATGCCCATGGTTGGCATGGTCACTTTTTGCTGTGTAAGAACTACGAGTATCCACTATATATCATCCTGCACATAAATGATTTGTGCCCTTCCTCTTCTGCCACCTATTTGCTTCCTTTTTGGATATGTAAATGTTTGGTGAAGTCAATAGGTATTGCATCTGTAGTTCATAGATTTTTTTTAAGCCTGACATATGGAATCATGGTCAGAAGGGATTGAAGCTTTCCAGTATTCAGAGCAGTTCCATGGCTGCTATCAGTTTCTTATAAAAATATTACTAAGGCAGTGTAGAACAGTAGAAACTTTAACTCTGAAATATTGAACTAGACAAGTAAGCTCCAGTGTAAAAGTAGCTTGTTAGTGTTTTTTCACACCATAGGACAATTGCTTTTTTTTTCATTTTGCTCTCTAACAATGCCCCAGGATCCCTGGCAAGAGAGGAACCATGCTGTGCTTAGAAATTTCATGCATTAGAGAAGATGCATTTTATACTTTTAGATCCTGCAATCCCAAATTTGTTTTATGGCCTTTGTTTTTCCCCTCTTGTGGTGGGCTTGTCAAGGTACAATTTCTTGTCAATTAGTAGCATCTCGTGCTGGGCAGAAAGCTGGTCTGAGGTAATAATTGCCCAGAATAGATAGTGGCACAGGCACACAATGTCCACAGTTCTTCCGATTCTCACTTAAACCTTTTTTGGTTTAAGCAAAATCCTCACTAAAGTTAGCATCTTTTTCCTGTACAGCGTCAGTAGTTTCACAGAGGACTCAAGTAAAATAACCTAATCTGATTGCTGTTAATCAGAGGTGGAAATACACATTTATCAAAACATCAGAGAATGGCTAGCAGTTGCATCCTGTGAAGTTTTAGAAGGAAGATATTATAAGAGATAAGAGATACAAGGAAAAATGCAGGGTGCCCAAGTATGTAACTATAAACTGTAAATATTGCTTTCTGCTGGCCTTTTTCTGCATTATTTTATATATTTGATTCTTTGTGATTATTGTCTTTCTTCTGGGGATTTTTGTGCTTCGTTTTTACAGTCCTTGTATCCACTGTCACGTTTTTCCTACCCACTTATTTATATAATTGAAAGGAGTGTCTTCTTTTATGCAATAAAATTTTACAAAAAAATATATATTTTGAGGGTTTTCAAGCCCTTATCAAGTTGCTTTTTACCTGAATACAAACTACAACTGATTTTAGCTATCAGGCTAATGAGGAATCTTTGCCGAGAGCTTACCCAGTGCTGGAAACACTAACACAAGGATATCATACACATAATCAAAGTTAGAATCAGAGGTGCCAGGTGAATGCGGTGCAAGTTGTTTCATCCATAACTGAATTGCAGCTGTTTGCAATTGCAAGAACAGGGAAAATCTGTCTCCTTCACCTCTGCCTGGCTTTTATCAAAGGCAGAAAATTAAAGCAAGTGGGAAGGAAGTCATGTTTCCCCCCTAAATTAAATACCTCATGTAGAAAATTGGTGGAATGTCAGTAAATATTTTATTATTGTGGTGGGGGCTGTACATTTTCTGTAATCATTTTGCGATGTTATATTACCATTGCACATCCAGTTTACCACTAAAGGCATTATTTGACAGCTTGTGTCTGTATGTGTCTAGTTAAAGTTCAGACCAGAAACGTGGCCTTTAGCTAAAATCTTCAGTTCTTACTGTCAGCACCTAAGAAATACTTTTTTATAAAAAGCACAAATCCTTGTCTTATGTAATCCCTGGTGCATTTGTCTGTCCCAGGGGTTGCTGCTGTGGCAGTCTGCTCCCAAACTGGAGCTGACAACCTGCCAGTTTTGAGATTAGTATTGATGAGTCCTTGGATATCATTAGCATATGCTAATTACTCATTAGTCTATGTACAGAGCATGGTGAGTGTCTCTGAACCAACCCTGTGTGCCCATAATATTTGCATATGACTTTCTAAAAATTCCTCTGTGGCCACAATGGTCAAAGCAGTAGCTCCTGTACCCTGAAGATGGGGAGAGTGACATTGAAAGAAGACAGCAGCATTTTAATCCCCATCACTACAAAATCATGCTGTACTGAAAGTTTCAGAGTGGCTGACTATAACTATAAATGGCCAGAACCATCACTGATGGTGCATTTGAAAGGAGAGGGGATGAGGGACACATTTTATAAGAGCCTCATTTTGAAGTAATCAAAACTCAAAAAACTAAGCATAGATTGAGTGCTCAGTGTGTTCTCCTTATCATTTTTCACGCTTTGTGTGCCTGACTTTTGAAATGAAAGAATGCAGCATTAGTTTTCCATAAACTGGGAAAACTGACATTTTGAATACACATTATAATTGTGTGATTAATATGCTGTTGTTTGGGGGGATTTCCCCCAGTTCTGTGGTTCTGAAGCTGATTCTGTATTAGGTCCTTAACAAATTTTACTTATAATACCTTGATATTACTCGTCCATCGGAAAAGTTAATTGTAATAGTTCACTCCTGTTCAGCCCTCCAAGAATTTTCCCTCCCCTCCTTAAGAAGGTATACTTTGTTCAAAATGCAGCAAATGCCTATTTTGTATGCTTGCTATCAAACTAAAAAGGCTAATGACACTAACGCATTGTCTGTCTAAATCATGTTAGGTACGATGTGTTTCACAGAATCAGAGAATTTTAGGAGTTGGAAGGGACCTTGAAAGATCATTCAGCAGGATCACGTAGATTAGGTCACACAAGAACATGTCTAGGTGGGTTTTGAATGTCTCCAGAGAAAGAGACTCTGGGTAGTCTGTTCCAGTCCTCTGCCACCCTTACAGTGAAAAGGCTGTTCCTGATGTTCACATGGAACCTCCTATGCTCCAGCTTGCACCCATTGCCCCTTGTCCTATTATTGGACATTGCTGAGAAGAGCAATAGCATCAGATACACAGATAAGAGGTCCCTGAGGCATTATAGGACAATTATTCTTGTATCATTTGAGATGCAGTCCTATGCTAAATTCTTCATATCATATTTGTTGGTATTCACAGATGCAAAGCTGTTTTTTATTCATTCCTTTTAGCATGATCCATTACTCCAAATATTGCTGACACCTCTACAGTAGTGTACCCAAATGAACCCCAAGTTCTTTAAAGATGAAGTAAAATGAACAATTACACCTATGCAAATTAGTTCCTTGGCTGTTACTATGCTAACATCTGTGTACTGGCAGATGCTGCTTCTTACAAAGCTCATTACTTCCTGAGAGGACTGAGTAAGTTCAGAATTGTGTCACATAGTGTGCAGAATTAATTCAGACTCTAATATTGCTCCAAAAGCAAAAAAAAAGGAAAAAAAAAAAAAAAAGAAGAAAAGAAAGATCCTGGGTCACTAAGTTTTATTGCTTCTGATGTAGCAAGTAGTGATGTGCTGCCACAGGGCTCTTGTATTATTGCACTATCATTTATTTTAACTAGCAATGGCCTTATTTGGGTTTTATATCTAGCATTTTTGTATTTGTCAGCGTCATTGGTCTTCATATACATTCATATGGCTTCACCTGTGTTCTGCTGCTAAAGACAGTGAGAGGAACTGAGTAATACTGCTGTGGGACATGTTTGTCTTCACTGGGGAATAACAACTCTTAACAGGATGGCAGAAATCCTCTAGCAAGTATCTGTATTTGAATATGATCCCAGCCTCCAGGACTTGGAACCTGTACGCCTCTCACTGAAAAGTGAGAAGAAAATAATAAACCAAACCATGATGAGTGAAACAATTTCATCAGAAAAAATTTAGCTGTTTGTAGTCTTTAGAATCTTCCTGATTTCTCTCTGGCCAATGTTTTTCATTGGTCTGTTTGCTGTATAGCAAACCATAACTGCTGTGTCTGTGATAAAGTGATAATAGCAATATGTGAGTTGTTGGTGCAACTTTCATAGAGCTGTCAAGAATAGATACTCACCTGAGACATGGTTAAATAGTCTTTCATCATTATCAACAAGACATGGGTTTTAAAAACTAACAGAACTAATTATCTAGCAGCATTTTCATGTTTATTCTATTACTTAAATTGTCAAAAATGCAAATTTCTTGTGTATTTAAGAATGTGTCAACAGTTGGTTTTATTATCCTCTATTTTTTATAAATTCACTTTTTGTGTAATATATGTGATTTATTTCTATTTAACACAAAATATTAAGGGTCAAAAATCTCCATAAAATGGGTTGTTTTGCATATACATATGCACTAATGACCTACACTGATTTCTTAAATAATGCGAGGTGAATATTGACACGAGAAGGTAATATGCATGTGCACCCTAGAATCCTTCTTACATAGATGTGATAAAGCACAAACAGCACAGTTCAGTCCTCCCCATCAAAATGTCTAGGTCTCATTTTAGGAAACTAGTCTCTAAGCAAGAAGAAACAAAAAATGTTGTTATAAACATAGTAAACTACTTTGGATTCAATTTCTGAGACTCCAGAATATCACTTATTGACTGTAGTTTAATTTCTAGAGTCTAAGAAATAGAAACCAGAGTCTCTGCGCAGCATGTTTGCCATTAGGTATGGGTACATCTCATAATTACATGTCAGTCTCCACATCCTACCTTTTATGCATGACTTCAATAAAGTCAGGCTTTCTGCTTTTTATTCAGTAACTAGCATTGAGAATGAGTCGCTGTCTTTAACTCTTCAGCACTGGTTATATTTATTCTGATATATTAAAGCAATCAATATAAATAAGAGCATTTTTATGCGAAGCTTGGGAGCAACCAAATAAAAGTGGTCTGAAACAAATTCCAGACAGAATCCTCCTCCTTATGAAAACCAAATTTCCAGGAAAAAAACTAAAATGCATTTTTTTGTGTTGTGTCTTACGATGTACAGGCATAAACCCAGTGGAAATGAATCAGAGTTACAGCACGAGTGGTCAGTTGTTGCTTCGGTCCTTAGAAGGACACAGCCTGCCTTCCGCACTTCCATTAAGCAAAAACTGGAAAGCATCTAACATGCAGGAATGGGCTTGTATCCCTGCAACTTTAGTGGTGTGATAGGTGCTCCACAAGTCTAAACGTGCTGTCACAGAGGCCAGTGCAGAGACAGGGATTGTAGAGGCAGCACAGGCAATGAGAAGGAAAAATATCCCAAGAGGCATAATTACCACTAGCACTGTACAGAAATCTCTCCCGTCTGACAAAACAAATAAAAGCATATTTTCATGAGAAAATTTTTGTTTATATTATATTATACCACTTAAATGGTCATTTGGTTTAGGCAGAAAAAGAAATGATCTTATAACGAAAAAGCATTATAGATGCAAAAAGGCTCCAGTTTAGAGGGAGAATTTGCAGGGTATTGCATCTCTGTTCAGAAGGACTAGCACTGTATTCATTAGACTAGCTTGTAAGATTTTTGTTACCATGACTGCATATAATATCTTTAAAAGATGTGCAACTGTCACTTGGAAAGTACTAAGGTCCTCTAGGAAATACTGGAGGACTGATGGATTCCTCTGAGTGATAACAACCCAACTACCTGGTAGCACATCATCATCACTCATTTTCACTTCATCTCTGAGCATTTTCCTTCTCAGAATTGCAAAATAAATGGTTTTAGAAGGAAAGCTGCTTTAATGGCGTGAGGGATCCTTTAGCTCTTTCACTTGAAAACACAGAGGATGACCCAAGAAATATGAGGTCTGACCTTGAACAAATCTTCAGGGCTAAGCTCCACGATCAAGTTACTGAGTCATATCAGAGGTGTGGCAATACTCTGTGTTCCCTGTGATAACTCAGGCCAAATTCAAGGAGATTCTACATGAAAGCAAGACAATTTGCGATTAAATACTGTTATCTGTATCTCCTGAACATGTGCAAGAATAGTGGAAATTTACCCACCTCAGCTGAAGTGCAACCACATGACAATAAATGTCTGTAGCAAGCAATTAGTAGATATCAAGCATAATTACTTTTCCGTGTTGTGTATTCTTGTCAGCAAGTAGCCATCATTAAGGGGGGACAGGCGAATGCCTCATATATCAAATAATTTTCATTATTTGCTTCTCAGATCATGAAATTGCAGGATAAAATTGCAGGCACTCCAGATAAAACTGACAAGCTGACGGCAAAGCATGGCAATCTAACGTAATGCTCATGTAGGGAATGAGTAACAGGCCACACTCAGAATCTGTGTTTGCTTGTTCTGGATGTTGCCCTTTATATTGTCACTGTTCTTACTGATTCCCAGACTAAAGGTACCCTTTTTTTTTTTTTTTTGCCTACTTTATTCTAAGTTAGGATTCTTATTAAATTTTTCTTATTTCTTCCTCATTTTTTCTATCCTTTCAACATACAAGTTGACTTACAATTTTATAAAAACTTAGATAGTTCATTTTTATAGTTGTTTTGACACGTATTCCTACGTGTAAAGGAAGCTTTTTTATGTAACTATCTATCTCCCTGCCACAAAGGGTTTATTTGCTTGCTTTCTTTTTTCTTTTTTTTTTTTTTTTAATTTTCTCAGTAAAGAACAACTTTGGGAGGATGCAAGCTAGCATGTGTTGAAGGCTGGAATAAGCAAAGAATTTGGGCCCTCAGGGAAGCTCTGCATTAATTTCTTAGTGAGGTCTGCTGGTTAGCTAGCCTGTCTTTAGAGTATGAGGTGTGGAACGGCCTTGCAGGCAAAGAACAAACAGGATTTCTGTCAAAATGGCTTAGCTCAAGTTGAGATAACAACCAACAAGGAAAGAACAAAAGTTTAGAGATCCACGAGAGAGTGTTTGTGTGTCTCCTCTGATAATCTGGTTAAATTGCAGGCAAAATTGCTAGTTTCCATCACTTTTTTTTTTTTTAGAAAATCAAAGCTGTAGCAACACAAGAAATGTGTCTCAGTTTGGAGTTAAAATTGCATACCAATTAGTTCTTTCCTGACCGATAGACACAGCTTCAAGGCTTGAAAGACAGGCTATCTTCCATCTACTGCTCATCTTGTGACAGATACAGATCTGGTCCCATATGTACCACCTTCTTCAGCATACAGGAAATAAGTACTAGCCAAAGTCATTTCCAGGCCTTGAGGTGCCTGACTAAACAGTGTTTTCACATTTAATGCAGACTATGCAGTAGTGGTTGCATCCACTTTGGTACTGGTAGCTTGTAGCACTCATCATTACTAGGCAGTGCTGGTTGTCATTTAAAACTATAAAGACCATTTTTAAAGGACTAGAAATGCTAAACTATGGTAGTAGTTCTTTATTATGCATGTTTTACAAAAAGCTACAGTTAGTATTACTAATTAGTCACTAATAGTACAAGGTTTTGTTGCTGCATTTTTTTTGTTTTAATGATTTTTTTATCATTTTAACAATTTTTTCAGAATGTTCAGTATTTTTAGTTATTTGTGTATAATATTACATACTTTTGAGTAATGAATCTACAAATCAGCCATCATGTATTTAATGCTAAATTATTTGTGGGTAAAAATAATTATTTGAATCTATTAAAAAGTTAGATTTATATCTATGAAGAACTACAAATTTTATAATTATGTTTGCCATTTATTCTTTATTTTAAAACAAAGACTAATAGCAAATAATGTTTCTGAGCATCTCAGTTTTCAGACTACCTTCATTATTGGGAAAATGCATTTTACCCTCAGCTGAAGTAGTGAAATGAAGCTGAGATGTCAAATTCATGTCCCATGCAGTTCCTGAATATTGATTGCACTTTTAAACTTTTGAATTTTTTCAACCATGACATTAGAGTGTGAACCTCTGTTTGGTAAAATGTGCTACATGGAAATGGTGGTTCCTTTTTGAAGATGATTCTACAATGTTAATATATAGTACTAATTCTGCTCTAAAAGACTGAAATTACTGTAGCGAGCAGAATCAGTGGGAAACCATTTTGTGAATTTGGGAAATGTTGAAAAAAAAGATCTGGCAATTGTAGTAGAAAAATCTCTTTAGCTTGAACAGAAGCCCTAACTTTGAGCAAAATCAAGAACTTTCACAGTTGATCTCTGAATCCAGTTTGTCCTGGGCTGCAAGCTCTTGAGCCAGATCTGCTAATAATGATGGCTGTGAAAAGCTGTGGCACTGTATTAAGAAGTAAAACAATTCACAATGACCTGCAGCACTGCTTATTTACTGGTTTTTTTATCTGCCCTGTTATATCATGCTGTAATAATGCAGAAAAGAATGCACTTTCCTGTTCCAGTCAAAGCATTTAATATATTTTAATGCATTGAATCTTTAAATATCCTTAAGCACAGGTTAATGTCATTCCTGTTTTAAAGTTGGAAAACACAGAAATAGAGAAGCCAACATCAGCGTTTTTCAAGCATCCTCAGACTGCTAAGTCTCTCATAAAAAAAAAAGTATATAAAATATGTGAATTTTTTTGACAGTGAAGGTCATACTGAGTTGGTTGCGCTGCGGTGCATAACTCAGAGAGTATTAGGAAAAGACAAAGCCCATGCATTTCTTCTGTCTTCTCTCTAAAGAGATTCTAAGAAATGCAGAAGTTATGAAAATGTTATTACATTGACATAAAATTATGATAATTTTTTTTGTTAAGTATCAAAGATGCAGAAAAATCTTTTTCAGAAAACCAAAAAAGTAATAATTATGAAAAATTTTAATCTATGCTTTGGGAAAAATGGGGGGGTTAATTTCTTTTTATTTTTAAAACATTGGTAGAAAACATAGTTCTTTAAGGTTTTGAGAAAAGTTGCAAGCAGCAATTGATTTAATTGAATTTTAATGGAGTGATTAAAACATATAATTCATAGTAACCAAAACAGTATGCAATTAAACAACCATGTGTGCTTTGAACACAGAGAAATTGGAATTTACGCACAGCTATTTCACTTGTAGCTGTAATAAAACCGCACATTAGCAAGGCTAAACCTGAAACCGGAACTTTTAATGGACAATTACCTAGAATCTAGTAAAGGCTGCAGAGAAAACCTTTTTTTGTTCTGCTGACTATGTTTTGACTACAAACAGAACAAGAAGTGTGTTTCAGCTCATGGGCTTGTCCATCCCCATTGATCAGATAACTAAAGGTCCTCTGTTTTTTCAGCAAAACTCCTAATCTCGGGAGACCAAACTTACCCCTTTCCCCATCTCCGTCACACCTAGGAATGTTTCTTCTGTTTTGGTATGTGTTGCCTTGTTCTAGAAATACTGAAACAAACCCTAATACATGCTTTTTGGTGTTGTAACTAGAATACAACACAACATAGAAAAGAAAAGAGGGCAGAAGCCTAGACTAGACTAGACTAGACTAGAAGCTCTAAACTCAGGTTTTCATCTGAAAAAAGCAGTAACATCCTGAGGAAAGGAACAGAAAAACTTCACTATGGCAAAGGGATTAGTCTCCTTGGGAGGCATTACTAATGACAAGGTAAGATGGAAGAAAGAAAGTTTTATTCCCACAATTTTTGCTTTTACAGAGCTCTCATATGCCAAGTGCCAATTGCTCCATTTTGGGGGTTTTAAGTCCTGTTAAACTTCAGAGTGAGTTAGGGGAATTCATCACTTTTAAAATGATGCCTATAATTCTCTTCCACCTCCAGTTTTGAGCAGCTGTGTGCAAATCATCCATCATTAGCCAGAGAAACCCACAGTCTGGACACAGAGAGCCTGCCATCAATGGCTTTCCAAGGTTGGCGTGACATCTCCACAGCAGTCACCCCTTGCCTCTGGGAAGCAACTTTCCTGTGCAGTGGGTGAGGTGCCAGGAGAGTGCTCCAGCCCGCACCACAGCTTCCACCCTGCTCATACGGACAGCACAGACCCTGGTTCAACAGGAACAGTGGTGATGAGGTTTTCTCGGTCAAAACAAGCAGCTTAACTCCTGAATCTTAATCATGCCCACTTGTCTGCCTCCTTGTTTTTATCCCTGTAGGATTTTTTATCCTCTGAAACCAACAAAAAGATCATATTTTGCTTCAGTTTCTGAAAGCTCGTCATTTTTTTCCAGACTTTCCATTTCACGCTGTTTGAATTTTATTAAGATCTCTTTACACAAAAGCAGAGTACCAGCTATACGATGCCCTGAGGGATCTGAGAGGCTGTTGCCATAATGTCACAAAACTCTGGAGACATTTTATTTCTACCAGAAGCCCTTTGGAGGATTGTAGCTAAGGATATAAAATATCTTAAATGTTTACAGCAGGGAACTTGATCTCCATTGGAATTTAATACACAGGCTTTTGGGTGGGTTTTTTTAATCTATTAATTGGAACATCATATTAATACTAATCAAATAATACCTATCTACAAAGTGTATTGTGTTTTCTTTATATCTTGTGATGGAGATTATTTCTATTCCAGATTTATGGATAATATAATGAATCATCTATTCTTAAGACATCTTTTCAACACCTAAGTTGATCATTCCTAAGTGTTTTCACCAGGTATTTTCCAGAAGCACTTCTGTTTTATCTGTTTCTGCCTCCAACACTTTCCGTTCTGCCCAAACACCATCATGCATAAATTCTTTATAGGAGGTTCACAAAAAGAAAGCACATCTTCTCCAGTGAACAGGCAAAGATTTTGTATCAATAAGGTTTTATTTTCACTGATCAGTCTTGAAAGCAAAAGCAAGGTCTGAACTCTCAGTATTCTATTATATGGCACAGTAGTCCTGTTCACATGAGTAGGAAGCTGTATTCGAAGTTAAACAAAAAGATAAGCCTCATGGAAAAAAATACTCCTTTTTTGAAAAGTTGTAATATAATTGTGTGTGTACGCATGTAATATAGCACAAGACATATTTTAATTATTATTTCATTAAACCAACAGAGATCTATATATGTTCATTCAACAGGAAAATGTTTTGTAAGGTTTAGTGTATGAGTCATACAGAATCTGGATTGCAAATTCTAGATACTGATAGTTAAAACTTGCTGGAATGGTTGACTGTTCAGGGCACATTTTTTCTAAAATGCTTTGTAATTCCATATGCCTCAGACTTTCTGGGGCCATGCTAAAGGTGCTAGTATATTTAAGAAAAAATGATATGTCCTTAAAAATAATGTAAACAATGAAAACATTAAAAGAATCTGTTATTTTAAGGCAAATCAAAATGTTTCTGTTGTTGAAGAATGTTATACATCAGTGATTCAAACAACAATTTTCTGTCACAGATAGCTGAAAATCTTTACAGGAAGTCTCAGATGAAACAAAAAGGAATTTTTAATTCCATTTCTAAAATTACAGGAAGAATTCTATAAAAATACAGCAATCATATGCTGATATTGTAGTGGAATCACTAATATAAATATTTGCCACTGTTTAATAAAGTATATAGTCTTGAAATAACAGTTACTCAATAATCCAACTTTGTTGTCTACTCACATCTTCTATATTTCCTAGTCCTTTATGCCATTGCATTTACCACGTACCACTCTTCCTCCTCAGAATAATGCCACAACAGTATCACAGATAAAGATATCGGCAATTGCTCCCTCAAAAGAAGAAAGTACTTTTTTTCTTTTACATTATTTATTCTTCTTATACCACTGAAATACTGTTTCTTTTGTCAAATACACTGAATGTTTTTTGTAATTATCAAGATAGCTTTAGACACTGCTTCACCTGAATGTAGTAACAGAGACAATTATAATTTAACCCTCTTAATGCTGACTTTCAGTATAACTTCTCTGGAGTGATTAACCATAATAGTATTTTTAATTGGTCAGTGTTCCCTTAAAATGTCAACTTTTCAAAGTCATGATGTGCTATATACTTCTGGAGCCAGTTGATTAAGAGAATTAAATTTAGTTCCTACTAACCAGTGCAGGCATTTGTAACAATGCCTTAAATAGCTGACTCTATTTCCTCACATTTTTATTCTATGATAAAATTTCTTTTTCACTATCCAGGAGATGATTAAAACTGAATGTAAAGTTATATTCCCAAAGTTCTGCATATCTCTTGAAATATGTCTTTCCTTCAAGGTAAAATAACTGCAGATGTTCAGAATCTCAAACTTTAACTACAAAAGTTGGCGTTTTCTACCTTAGTGTGTCCACACTTTATAACAGCTTGTTAAAAATTGCATATTACTTATTTTTTTTCCTTCTTCCATTTCTGCTTAAATCTCACTACAGGATGTGTGACACAGGAGAAGGGCTGTTCACCTTTCAGACACGAGAAGGAGAAATGATATATCAGAAAGTCCATTCTGCAACACTGGCAATAGCAGAGCAACATGAAAGATTAATGATGGAAATGGAGCAGAAGGCACGGGTAAGGTTCTTTCACCAAAATCTTTAAACTTTAAAAAAAAAATTAGTAATGAGCAAAAGGCTTATGGAGTGGCTTCAGCCCTAATGGTATTAGCTGTGTGTGGCTAAGACAAAACAGCATTTTGGATTTGTGCCTTTTCCTGGTCAGGGATTTTCAGGGTGTGCCATGATTTATTGTCAGTGTCCTTTTGGAATGGTGGATACCATTGAAAGTGACCACTCATGGTTACCTTCTTTAAAATTGAGGCTCTGTCACTCAAAGATTAAGACTTTAGCAGAAGCCAGCTGTGAGTTGACTGTCGATGCCTAAGTACCAGTTGCTTCTCATAGCTTCATAGGTGGAAAAAAAAGTCCAGTATAAACACTTCTAGGTGACAGTCAGCATGTTCTGTTTTTTTAACCCCAGAAAGAAATTGCTTTCCCTACACTTTAATTTAAAGTAGCAATGCAATGTAAGTTCAAAAAAGAGCTATTTTCAGTTCAGAATTTCCAAGTTATGCATGTTATTTTTAATCACTCAAAGAAGCTACTGGAACTTCGGTGGTTTTTGTAAGAAACAAAAAAATAAAAAGTGATCCCTGTAGTCTTAGAACTACCGATGGTCTTAAATTATCATTCTGGACTGCTAACTCTCACCTGCAATGAAGCTACCTTTTTATCCACCACATTATGGAGATATGCAAAGTCCAGGGAGCCTCATCTGCATGCTTTTCCTCTCAGATAAGCACAATGTATCTTTGTCCCTATAAAGAGATTTCAGGGTAATTGTACCATTTCCAGTGACTTTCTTCCTTATTCCCCTCACCCACCATGAATGTAACCGCAGTCACTCAAACATGGCTTACATCTGGGGACACAGAAGCAAGTGTTGGAAAGCCCAAGCCAGATAGATGATGGAGTAAATGGAAGAGCCTTTGAAGTAGTAGAAGTGCTGTCAAAAAAATATCCATTCCACTGGGCAGAAATTGATGGAATAGTCCAAACCCAGCAAAAAACATTGTTATAAATATGTCTGCTTTTGAAGTGTCTACACCAGTAAAAGAAGTTAGAGCATTTTCATGTTGTCGCAGTATGTGCTTAGACTAGGCTCATACAACATTGTCCTTTTATGCAACCACCACTTTGAAGTCTTCCACCTATTGATAAGCAGCTTTGCTTCTCAACAAAGCCATTTCCATTGACTTCCTTGAAACCTCACTTATGAAGGCTGTGGCTATATGGTGGGTATTATCAAACTCTGAGAGCAGGCTGAGGAATAGTAATGACTCATCGGCCACGCAGTGTATCATGTACTTGGCTCCTGGATGAGGCTGCGCTGTGATTGGCAGAGGGAGATTTGGTAGAGGCCGTCTGTAGGCTGCCATGGGCTGTGTAGAAGCTGTGGGCTGTGTAAAGGAGGCTGAACAATCTGTTGATCTTCAACTGGTAAGCTAATGCAGTTTTGGTTTTAGAAGACCAGCTGTTCCTGGCTGATGGGGTGCTGAACTCTTAAAGGGTCATCGGTGTCATTGACAGCATTTAAGTCGTAATCATATTAGAAAAAAAGTCTGAAGATATTAAATAGAATATGTGTTATTTTCCTTTTCTCAACTATAATTACTTCTCCAATATCTATACCAAATAGTTTCACCAAATGCCTATGTAGATTTTTTCCTTAAGAATTGAAATTGAAATATAAGCAAGAGTATATTGTTAAATGGGGGAGGCCATAAGTGTATTTTAGATCTTCCCAAATCTTGGCCTTTGATCCTTTGTATCTATAGCTCTGTACTATATAGCTGGGGCATTTTTGCTCTTCCCTGGTTCATTCTTTCCATAATGAACAGCTCATGTTTGATATTTGAAAATTAAATATCAAAAAAGGTTGAAATTTAAGATTTTTTTTTAATATAAAGGAAGCTTAATGGTATATCCATTGTACAAATCAGAAGAAAGGAAGAAATGTGATGATAATTCCATCTTTATTTCTTCCTTCCAATCATTAGGTTATATATTAGAAGGGACTCTTAAATGTTTTTGTGTTCTCTCTTAAGTGTTAACTTATTTTAAGTAACTCATATACTGGTTTCATTTATTTTTTCCATATTATAATAGGTTGTGATCCAGTATTATAACAAATGAGCACAATTCATAAAGGAAATCAAAGTGTACTTTTTACTAAAGTAACCTTGTTGAAATATGTAGGTTAGGGTTAGTTTTCAAAGTGCGTTGCCTTACTGATAAAAAAAACAACCAAAAAACAAAAAAACAGGAAATGCACAAAAACCAGAAACAAATTCTGGTGGAAGAGAAAAAAATGTAAAATTAGTTACTGCTGCCAGAGACTTGTCAGATAAATGCATTTCAAGTTGCCACAGGCCACATTTACTCCATTTATGGAGGTCTCTGCACACAGAAAATGCTGCTTCGGAATACTAAGCAATGCATTCATTTTTATGCTAAGAAATCTATTTCTCAAGCCAGTAACATGCTGGATAACTATGTTAATAAGTCAGAGACATGAGAAGGAAACTAATTTTTCCCATTGCCTTTGGAAGAGCACAGACTGGAAGCTATATTGTTCCGTGGCATCTCGTGCAGTACCGAATCACCTCATTGTCATCACCAGCAGAAGCAGGCAGTTTAAGGAGGCACTCGTGAGCACATTTTGGTCTTCTGCCTATTTCCCTTTCAGATTATCACCCTGGAAGAATGACCTGGATTATGGGATCAATAGTCCATGCCATAGGTGTGGTTTTGAGTTAGTTACTGATTTTATTGTGATCAAAGCAGACTGGATTTTATTCAGATACTTGTGGCAAAGTGGACACTGATCTGATTTAGCTCAGGTGGTCATCTTGATTGAGCTTGAACCTTTAAATTGGAAAAGTGGTAGTATTTTACATTCACTTTGTTTAGGACAATAGCAAATTTGGGCCAGTGCAAGCAATTGAATTGTAATTCTTTTCATGGAAATTATTATCTGCATATTTGCTTTTTTCAGTCTTCATTTTTTCTTAAATGGATCAGTGTAATACAGGTGACAATTTTTGTCTGTGGGTGTTCTTTTGAGGGGAGTGGGTGATATGCGAGTGTTTTGCCAATGAGTTTACAGAATCAACACTACTAATTAAAATTAACAATGACTGATTACTATTTACAACATTTTGTTTAGTGTTCTTGCATTATCTATAGGAGAGTGTCTGTAGCTCTGATTTCATCATCTCAACAGTCTGCATTCTTACATACTTCTTTTCTTGCACGTACATACACACCACCATCCCTTTTGGTTTAAAGTGTAATATTTAGAAATTTGGTTGGACTGGCAGTCCTGGAATTACTCTTAAGAAGTCAGGGGGTAAGTTCTAGCCCAAAGAATAGCATGTATCCCCACTCCCTGTAGTCTGATTTTGAGTACAAAGAATGTATGTCTGAATGTCTAACAATCAGCTCTTCCATCCCTCCCCAGTTCCCAGGCTGGGTTGCAAACACCTTCCACTTCCCTTCTGTTAGCTCAGGTGCTCAGGGAGTCAATTCAGTTTGCTAATTTGTAGAAAAAAACCCCAATGAAACAAACTGGCTAAAAGGCAGAAGATTCAGCCAGGCTGCATTGGTTTACAGTGGTGCCAGTGATTAGTCAGAATATCAGTTATCCCGTCCCGAGGAGAGAAAGTAAAAGAATAATTCACCCTCCATGAATCCTTCTTGCAGTCGTTAGATGATGTTGGGTAAGGTGATAATTTTTTAAAGAATCTCCATGAATGTTATTTTCACACACCAGTGCAGTAGCACAGCTGTTCTCAGCGGCACTTGTCTACCTAACATCAATGCCAGGATGACAGCGTACTTACTGTCACAGAGCTCTGGAATTTAAGACCTGATTTTACTCCCTAATGCCAGCTTTGATCTTCTGCCACTCAGCCTCTACGTAAAACAATCGTGATGTAACTTCTTCACCCACTGTTGTTCAAGTGTATAAAACAGGGTCAAGAACTGTAGATTTCTCATATCATGACTACACATGAGGGAGGCACACTAATGAAATAGTTGTACCTCTGTGGCCTTATAAATAAATCACTTATTTCAAGGTCTGACAGTAAAAACCTGTTATATAATCTCAAAAGAATAAAAATTTACTATGTGTAAAACAATAATTCTAAATAAGATAGCACTAAAGTTGATGTTAACCAGCTGAAGTTAGTCAAATGTCAGTAAGACTGAAGAATAAATGCATGAAGAAATGGTAATGATGCAAGTTTCATAACATCATAGGAAATGTTGTATGCCACTTGTTTTGGTTTAAACAGCAGAGCTGTAAAAATAGTTATCTTAGAGTGTGATCCTTTTAACATTTACCAAAAGACAAACACCTTTATGAAACACTGCATCTGTACATTTCTCTTCTGTTCCCATTATTTACAAGTCTTTACTATTCAACTTGTAAGTGAATGAGTCATCGTGATAGATTTCTGTAATTTAAAGAAGATAGTATCACTGAGTTTATATATATATTTATTTTTTAAAAACTTATTAGGAGGGAAATAATCAGTGTGCCAGAGAAGACAGATATCAGGCAATGGAACTGGGCTTATGGAGAGGTTGAAGAGGAAGGTGGCTAAGAAATAATAAGCTAGCAAGTGATTTAATCAGAATGAGGAGTGTAACAGTATTTTATAGGACTGCTCTGAAGATAAATATAAATGACAGGATTGTCAGGCATAGTATTAATAAGAATGTAAATAGAATGGAGAATATCAGTGTAAATTGTCTTAGAGAAAAAGAAAAAAAAACAAAACAAAAAAAATCACAAACCAAAAACTCTGAGGTTGAAGAAAATAGCAGCATTAGTTTCATAGTGAACTTTTAATTTAGCTTTGCTCTGTACACAAGTTTGTAGTATCTACTTCTTCACGTATTTTTAACTTGATCACATGTTAAACACATACTCATTAAAACATTATAGAATCAAACATCATCAACAAACACATCAAACGTTCTAAATTTTCATTTAAAAACGCTGTTTTCAAATTAAAGTAGCCTACTTTTGCCAATGTAACTGCAAGACTTTGTCTGATTTATGTTTTTTATTTACAGCTTTGTGCAGTGGTATTACTATTATTTTCAAGTTCTGAAGTATGGGAAATTCAGAGGGACAGTAGTAGAGGCTGCCGACCCAATGATTATGTGAAATATTTCGTTAAAATATGTCTTTTGGGCTCCATTTCAACACTGCAATTTACTTAATATGACAAAGCTCTTTTATGTCGTAATTCTGCCTGAGTGCATTCGAGTTGAGTCAATACCTGGAGGAGAAAATGGAGAAGAACATTCCAGATTTCATCCATAGATGATCACACATCATGACACATTAGTCTTTCAGTACATTTTCTTCTGTTCCTATGTTATGTATAAGCTCAAATACTGAGGTTCTGAATATGTATGACCATTCATGAACTCATGCACTTTATCTAAGCTAAAGTATAGCCTCAGGTCACTTATTCATGCAAATACTTAGCTCAATATTGTTGTCTATTTCCCATCTGAAAATACTGTATGATGTTGTTTAGAAACTTTATAACCCTTTAAAAAGCTGCCTGCTTTATTGCACTACATCTTGGTGAATTGCTTACTTGGTTTAACTGGGAATTGTTTGACTGGGAGTGTTCTACTGCAGGATCTGGCTGTCCACAGGTAAATCATGACCATCTTTAAATATTGTCAAGATTAACAACAAATCCAAGAATGCTGACTTTTTTCTCTCTCTTTCCTAAGTCAGAACATGTGTACTATTAGGCTGGAGTTTTGTAAACCTAGTTCCCATAAGAATCAGTAATTTCCCATAGGATTCTTGGTTCATTAAGCACATAATGACATTTTTCCTGACTGATTTTTCTGTGAAGATGCTTTTAAGAATTTTTATCAGGCTCTTTGTTAGCTCAGAAAATTGTGCATACTTGGATTAAATAAATCCTAAAATTGTATCTATTTCCATCATTCAGCACTTCAGAAGAGAGTAGGGGATATCTGGATAGTCCCACTGGGTAGCATTTGACAGTTCCTCCAACTGGAGCTGTTTTACTCTTTAATCTGTTTTGAAAGAAAACATTTCCTCTATTGTAGATTTATTTTGTTGGCGTTTTTTCAGGGACTATCACTCATATCCAATATCAGGCAGCATTCAAAAAAAAGATGCAGCAGGTACCATTCATGTCCTAAAAGACTATACTTCATCCCACCTTGTAACTACTAGTATCCCCTGCCTACTCCTTTCTTACCGAGCCAATGCTTCTTTCAGCCCCTCTTCCTCTGTCAGCGGCAGGGCTCTGTTTTACCCCAACGTGGCACCTTGCATGCAGTGAGAGAGTGAGGCGTGAAGCCCAGCTTCTCCAGGGAATGCTGCGGGTGTTTGTTGGTGCTGGATGTTTGCTGTGTGCTTTAATGAAACATCAGTATAGGGAAAGACTTTATAGCTGTTTGTATGAAATGATAGAGCAGGAGGGGGTTTAGAGCCAAGCGTTGTGTCAGAAACACTGCCGACAACATAAAGGTTTGTAGAGTGTGTAGGTAAGTGGCGTGGGTAGGTGCGAAGGCAGAGCTGGCAAGTCCTTGCATAAGAAGATATCAGGTATTTTAGTAGCTGGTGACGTAATTTAAATGCTGTTCTGCCATTTGAAAACTGAAGCTTGCACTGGCATTTTGCATAGTTTTTAAGCTGTAGTAGTCATAAGGGCTCTCATTCAGAGCATGGTTGAAAAAATTCAATTCTTCCCCTGCCTAGCATGCTTTGGAAATATCTCCATAAGACTGGACAATGCTGAATGCAAAGAGATGTTCTACCTCTCACCTAGGGGCTAAAACCCAAGTACCTCACCACATGGATGTGCATTCTAACATAGGAATACTCTCATTCTTTCCTTCTTAAAAAATTCTGGAATATTTTGTGCATTCTTATAGTGTTCTTCTAGCTTTCTGTTTATTTTGCTACCTAAAACTCGGATTGAAATCTGCCTTCCTCCTAATGTAAACCAGGAACTGGTCCCAAATTTGTAATAAAAGCTTCACAGAGGTGTCTCAAAACTGAGACAAAAAAGTTTCTTGTCTGCAAGGAGCCTGTGTCATGCTATGAATCTGCCTTAAAGCTGCAAACATGAAACCTGTGAAAAGTTTTTTTTCTGTTCACTTCATTTATAAGTTTGAATGCAGCACTGCTGTACAGAGAACATTTTTATTTAAGTAGCCTAGGGTCTGGTTAGTTTGTTAAAATGCAACAGGGCAAAGTTTTTTTGCATAGTAAAGTATCTGAAGATGCAAACCCTACTGAGAATTTAGTGCATAGACACTTCAAAAATCCATGTAGACATCCATCTATATTTCTAGGAACGTTTTGAAGATCTAGGTAAATATTTCGTAGAAGTCAGGTATCATTTATTTCAACTTTATAAAGTTGCATTTAACATTAGTGGATTGGAGGGTTGGTAACATAAGCCTAATTGTATTTTTTTTTCTTTTTTTGTACTTTGCAAAATACTGCATGTTTGCAGAGCTGTCAAAGTAGTTGGAGAGGCACTGTCAAGTTGCATATTTGTTTCCAGAAAATGCTGAAAGTGAAAAGCCAAAAAACTTCCCCTGAATAAAATTGATGATTTGATTAGCAGTCTTATTTGCTAAAAGCTGTGGGTGATACAAGTGATAAATTAGGAATAGTTGCTGTAATTATACAGTAGCTGTTGCATGCCTGACTGAACCCTATTTGGCTATTCCCAGCCCTCCCCTTAACTAAACTCTGAGAAGCATTTAATGTGGAAGAGAGGTTTTCTTTAGCATTGTGTCCATTTAAAACAACTCGCTTGTGTAACTGTACTGTGAGGTTTATATCATCAAACACTTTACAGAGGAGCAGGTTATGTTGACTTAAGTAACACTAAAAAAATAATTTTCAAGCTGGTTCTCTGGTGGGCTTAATTTTTTATTAATCTCTTATTCGCTATTTTGAGAAAACTCTTTCTTGTAAAATAAAGTAGCCTATAGAGCTCCTATTATTATTATTATTAGCAGAAATAAAATCTGATGAAGCCACCCGATGCTCTCAGGAGACAGGTATTATTATAATAATTATACTAATGAGTAAAATGAGGCACAGAAAGATCAAGGCCAAATTCAGATGCATATGAATTGCCCAAGGTCATAGAGTAATCAGCTGTATGCTGGGAATAGCACAGCAACAAAACAACAACAAAACAAATCCTGGATTATAGTCAATTACTTATTCAAAGAGGAATTAACTTCTGAAAGTTGTTTTTCACATGGTTTTCATCAGTCTTTTGAACTAGAGTATCATTCCATGTCTCCTGTCAAGCAAGGTCTTCCTCTGTTTCAGCAACTCTGTTCAGGAGTTCTTTGTATCTCCCGAGGGAATAGTTAAGGCTTTGTCTCTGATTAATAAGGACCATTTTTATCAATGATTTACAGAGGGGCACAGTGCTTTTCAGAGAATAGGAGAATTAAAAAAAGTAATAATCTGAGAAGGGATCAAAAATTCTCATAATAGTCCTAAAGTTACACTGTAAATCCCTCCTGTGCTTTCTGTTTCTTGGCTCATCAGGTACCTGTTGGTAGGACAAAAATTAAGTGAAGTTCACCCTTTGTCTTCATTTTGCTCTTTTTCTGTGCCTTCATTGTTTTGTAAAACATGGCAGAATTTTTTAACATGAAAATTATTTATAATGATGTCTTTGATTATGTTTAAACTGAAGACAACTTATATTTAGGATCTAAAAAAGCCATATCTGATACATGGGCACTTTTCCAAGTACAAGCTGTCTGTTGATATGTATTAATCAAAGTCTGTCCAGATAGGGGTCGTTTATGTTCCTTCTTTTTCTCTCACCCTTGGGTCACTGTTCTTATGTTACTGATAGCCCATATGATGCTAGCCATGCTAACAGTTTTTATTTGTCAGCTGTGCCAGAATCTGGTTCGGGAGAAATGTAAGGCATGGGTACAGACAGTAAAGACCCTGTACTGTTGATTTGACATTATTTCACTTTCTGCAGTAGCTATATTATATAAAGATTTGCAGCTACTACAGTAAGCAAAATAACGTCAGGGTGACACACTGGCACAGCACATCTCCTTAGATTTCTGATTTTTCAAACCCATTGACTATAGGATTAGAAAAGTTTGCATCAGAAGGGAGTTCTAGTGGTCAGCTCTCTTAATCTTCTGTTCAAAGCAGGGATAGCATCAAATCTAGATCAAGTTACCCAGGGTCTAAATCAGTCAGCTTTTGAATACCCCAAGGATGTAGTTTATAGGTACCCATTTCAGTGCTTGGCTGCTCTCATTGTGAAGATTTTTTTTTACCATAAGTCTATCTCAAATTTCCCTTGCCTGTGACTGTTACCTCTTGTTCTTTCACTGTGCATCTCTGGTAACAGTCCTATCTACAGCATACCTTTAAGAAGAGAGCTAGAAACTGGAGTTAGATTTCTCTTAGCCTTCTCTTTCTCATGTATTAGACACTTAATCTGATCGCATTCTGCTTCTCAGTGGTTCTCTGCCAGACTCTCTCCAGTTTGACATTTCTTTTGTGCTAGGTCCCAAACCTAAAGACTGTGCATACTGCTGAACTTCCAGATGCGGTTTCATAAATGCCAAATGTGGGGAAATGTGACTTACCCCGACCTGCTAGCCATACTTTTGTCGATGTGGTCCAGCATGTGGTTAACCTCCATCACTGCAAGTCAGTCCCCAGACTGTACTTCTGTACTGAGTTGCCCTGACCCAGTTGCAGCATTAACATCTGTCATTGCTGAATTTCATTACATTCCTGTCAGCCCTTTCCTCTGCTCTGCTGAGGTCCCTTTGAATGGAAGCCTTCCCATCTGGATGTTTAGCTGTTCCCCCTAGTTTGATATCATCCCCAAATTTGCTAAGGGTGAAGTGCGTCCCACTGCCCAGGATAACAATGATGTTAAAAAGCACTGGAGTACTGATCCACCTAAGCTGCAGGAGTAGGTTTTTCAAACATGTTTCAGTTCTACGGAATTCAGCAGCAAGGGCTGAACAAAGATTTTCCATGCTATGGTAGAAGCATACATCTCTGCGTTACTTACAACTGTCTCAGGGTAAAAGCTGCTAGTCTCATCACATATTCCGTCTGCCAGAATCCATTTCCATAAAGGTATCTGCCAGGCAAGATTCATATGGATTCGTATGGCTGGCTGTTGAGTGCATATCTCATAGTGCCTGTGATTCAAAACCCATTGACAAATCAGTCTAGATCCTTGTTTATAAAATGAAAGAACTTGTGGTCTCTTCATTATTCTTAATCTTTTCCTTGTAGGACACAGTAGCAAAAGTTGCCTTTGCTACAAGCTGAGAAATGATGTAAAATCATTGTAAAATGATGGCATTTCTGTCATGTAGCCCACATACTGTTCAGTGATCACCTTTACATACATTTTGTATTACAGGAAGAAAAAAAAGTGATGGAGTTGCAGATTTCCATGGCAACACGTGCAGTTCTCTTTCCTTTGTTTCGTGAAGCTGGAACTTACCAGCACAGAGGCAAAAGATTGTTCCGTTAAATAGCAATGGTAGATTCAAAAGGCTTGAGTTATACAGCATGTGGTCAGGCACCTACAGCCCCTGCTACACCCAGCAACTTTTGCCAGTGGAAAAAAAACAACACCCAAGTTACTGTCTGAAAATGAAATTAAGTGAAGAAAGGTTGCCAGCTATAGGATTTATTAGGCTGATATACATATGTTGAAAGATACAGCAGTATCTTTTAGAAATACTTCTCGGCTTCCCCCTTTCCAAATCAGGTTCCTGATGTGCAGCTATTTATATATAAACTAGTGGAAATAAGGAAGCCAAAATTTCACTAGCTTCTTTTATATGCAGAAATTTGGACTGTGATTTGGAGAGTCTTTCCTCTCATTTTAAGTTCTTTCTCAACCCCCAAAAATATTTCCAAAGATACATAATGTACATCTATTTAGAAGTGTGCATTGCTTTTGAATGATTGTTTAATGCAGTTCTAAAACTGAGCAATGTCAAGAATTCTCTGGCTGTATCTGTCTGAATACATGATCACGATGTGATCCATATGTGTGGGAGCACACAGGGTGGAAAAGAATAGCCCTGTGTTTCTATGTAGCAACTCCTCAGCTATTTTTTAATCAGTAAAGCCCACTAAAGGCAGTGGAGCTATTAAAGTAAATATTATATGAAATATGAATAAATTACTTTAAATTAATAGGATCATTTGTACGTTCATATGCATAGACCTATATTTTAGCACACATCCCCCTCTGCTATAGTGTATTTCAAAGCTAAAGCTTAATAATTTACATGTATGTGCATTCATGTGCATTGCACATGTATAACTAGCCCCATTATGTATAATTCATGATGCACTCATAATGTTTAACTCGTTAAAAGGAAAGAAATGTGTCCTGTTGGAAGGTATTGAAGAGTCATCTAAGAGGGCTTTATACCTGATAGTGATTTTTTATGTATTCAGGGTTTGCTGTTTTGTTTGGGGTTTTTTTTAATTGAAATGTCTTTCTGTGACATATAAAACTAACTTCTGAAAATGTCGGAAAGTGGAGGTCAGCAAGACTGTGTGTTACAGAATACTGAAGTCATGCACTGATAAGCTTAATAAGGAATATTCATGAAAGGTTATTGATGGTTATTGTTTCAGCAAGTACTCAGAAAATTGTATTCCTGTCATTTTATTAAAGTTCATTGGTACCAACACTTTCTATATGCTGAAATGAAGTAGCTAAAAGAAATGTGATTTCCACAAACGTGTAATTGGAAACTACTGATGTGTTTTAGGAAATAGAAGAACTTTCTAAGAAAGCCTGTGAGTCCAAGGCTTTTTATCAGAAAGATTGAAACTCAAATAACTCTCTCAATTAATATTCTAGGGTTTTGGTTTGGGGTGTGGGTTTTGGGTTTTGGTTGTTTGGGGTTTTTTTACCTACAAAATACATGCATAAGCCTTGGAATTTGAATTTTCCAGCTCTAAACTTACTCAGGTAAGGTTGTCCCGACTGAGGACATTCTGAATGCATCTTTATTTCACCTTTCTTGCCACATGCTGAAGAGAGTTTTTGAATTCTATTCTCAATTGAGGGACATTTTTCATGCCCTGACTTTTACCATACCAACTCTGAACCTGGCCAGAGCAACTTCTAAGTCATCAGAAAGGCTGTCCTTCCAGTACTCTCAACTAAAATACGGAAGACATCAAGTGTCCCAAATACATATTTAAGATAGGTAATATATTTGGCAAACAATACCATGAAAAAACTCACATACTTTGAACTCTTCTCCAAAGCGTATCAGTTTGAGGTCAGACACAAGGAGCTTTGTCAGAGATACAACACCCAACAGAGCAAGGAGAGCAAAAAGCAGACAGAGGAAGGAGGATGAGAATTTGTAAGTTGGTGCTGATGGGAAGCCTCATTTTTTTTGACTTTGGATTGCCAAAGCTCATCTAAGGGAACTTTCTGGAATACCAGAAATCTCAGGTTGAATTTCCCAGAAAACACTCCTGGTGAAGCATACCAGTCTTTGTGGACAGTGAAAAAGTGTTTCCTGATACTCAGAGGCAATCTTTTGTGTTTCAGGTAGTGCCCAATGACTCTGGTCCTGTCACTGGGCAGGGAGCCAGGCTCCATCTTGTTTGTACTCCCTCTTCAGATATTTACAAACATTGGTAAGATCTCCCCAGAACCTTCTCCAGGCTAAACAGTCACAGAAGAAATGTTACAGTCCTTTTGTCATCTTCCTAGTTCTTTGTTGAACTCTTTCCAGCATGTCCATGTCTCTCACGAGAAATCCCAGAACTGGAGCTAACACTCCAGGTGTGTCTTCACCAGTGCTGAGTATAGGGGAAGAATTACCTCTCTTGGCCAGCTGGCAGCAATCCTCCTAATGCAGCCCAGGATACTGGTGGTTGTCTTTGTCACAAGGGCATCTTGCCAGCCCATAAACATGATAGCCATCCGGACCCCCAGGTCCTTTCCTGCAGAGCTGCTTTCCATGGTAAACTTGGTGGCCTTCAGCATGTTCTGATGCCAAGGACTTTTCTTTGCCAGGTGAAGGACTTGTTGCTTCCCCATGTTGAACTGAATTAAGTTCCTGTCAGACCATTTCTCCAGCCCATGGAGGTCCCTCTGGAACACAGCACAGCCCTTTGAAGAATCTACCAGTCCTCCCAGTTTTGTGCAATAAGTATGTCTGCTGCTTCCATCGTTATAATCATTTATATATATGTTGGAACAGGGCTGGACACAGTATTGACTCCTGGGGTACACTGCTAGTTACTGACCTCCAACTAGATTTTATGTCACCTATCACCACCCTCAAAGCCTATCCATTCAGCCTCATTGAAATGGGCTGCTCACCTACACCATACTTCTTTAACCTCTCCATGAGGATCTTATGGGAAACAGTGTCAAAAGCCTTCCTGAAATCAAAGTACACAATTTCCATTGCTCTCCCTTCATCTTCAAGCCAGTCATTTCATCATAGAAGGATATCAGATTGATCAAGCATGCCTTCCTTTTGGTCAGTCCATGCTGACTAATCCTGATGACCTTGCCCTTCATATGTCAGGATTAGCTGCCCCATCATTTTCCTAGGGACTGAGATGAGGCTGACCAGCCTGTAGTTTCCCAGGTCCTCCTTGCCCTTCTTGAAGAGAGCAGTGTCATTTACTTTCATCCTATGATCAACATGCTAATTCAGTGAATTTCTCCTGGTATCTGTCCCGGTTTCAGCTGGGATAGAGTTAATTTTCTTACTAGCAGCTGGTATAGTGCTGTGTTCTGTATTTAAGATGAGAACAGTGCTGATAGCACACTAATATTTTAGCTCTTGCCAAGCAGTCAAGGACTTTCCAGCTTCTCATACTGCCCTGCCAATGAGAAGGTGGGGGGGTACCCAAAAAGCTGTGAGTGGCACATCCAGGGCAGCTGGCCCAAACTGACCATATCATATGGTGTCATTGTCAGCATACAAACAGAGGAGTAGGCCAGGAGTCAGCACTGCTCAGGAACTAGCTGAACATTGGTTCCAGGTGGTGAGCAATTATGCCGTCCATCACTTGTATGTTCTTTTGTCATTATTATTGTTCTTCTGTTCCTTTCCTGTCTTACAAAACTGTCTTTTATCTCAACCCATGAGTTTTACATTTTATTTTTCAATTCTCTCCCTCGTCCTGCTGCAGTGGGGGAGGGAATGAGTGAATGATTGTGTGGTTGTTTCAGCTGCCTGCCGGCTTAAACCACAACACCCTCACATCACTGACTTGTATTTTATATCAGCTAACAAACAGTCATAATGATACACATAATTCACTGGTGGTTGGGTTTTTTCTAAAATGAGACAAAGCTGTAAATGAACATCTCAGTGATGAACTGCTTGAGATGAATGAGCCCCTAGAACATAACTTTGAAGGTTAAGCTAACACCCTAGAGTTTAAGCTCATCTATATCAGTGTGTTCTATGCCACTTTCCTTCACTTTAAGCATTCATGAGTCAACGTGATGAATTGTTCTAGGAATGTGATTCATTTACGGTTTTGACTTGAATAAAATGTGTAGGGATGTGGTGTTATTTTGGAATTGGCTTTTCAATTTTAGGTGTTTTTTTTTTCTCTGATCCTCCCCATTTCCCATCTGGAAATAGGCAGAGCTTAAACAAGTATATCAGGACTAAGCACCTTCAAAAATCCTAGGTTTTTACTTTTAAAACTTGAAATCTTTGCCCTGGATAATGCTGGTCAGAGAAATTATTTTATAGTTCCACTCAGTCTTATTCTGAAATGCTGTATATTTTCAGGTCGACAAACACCTATTTGCAAAATCATTTCTTCATGCAGTCCAGCACCTCTCTTTCATAAAGACTCTCATTTTGTGTTAACAAAAAGGACAGTCATCTGCAAATAATGTCTGTGCAATACTAGATGCTCTCATATATATTTAGATATGTGTGTATGTATATATGCATTTATTGAAGAAATTAACTCAGTCTGCTAGCAGTTTCTCCTTGGTGTTAGAGACTGCTACCTTTTAGTTGTTTGTTTACAGAATCACAGAATCATAGGTGTTGGAAGGGACCTCGAGAGATCATCGGGTCCAACTCCCCTGCCAAAGCAGCTCCTTAGCTCATACTGCACAGATAGGCGTCCAGATGGGTCTTGAATATCTCCAGAGAAGGAGACTCCACCACTCCCTGGGCAGCCTGTGCCAGGGCTGTCACCCTCACTGGGAAAAAGTTCTTCCAGATGTTGGTGCGGAACTTCCTATGCTCCAATTTGCAGCCATTGCCCCTTGTCCTGTCTCCACAGACTACTGGAAAGGGTCTGGCCAATTCCCCCTGCACCCCATACTTAAGATATTTATAAACGTTGATTAGGTCCCCCCTCAGTCTTCTTTTCTCCAGGCTGAACAGCCCCAGCTCTCTCAGCCTTTCCTCGTAGGGGTAGATGTTCCAGGCCCTTAATCATCTTCGTAGCTCTTCTCTGGACTCTCTCAAGGAGATCCCTGTCCTTTTTATATCAGGGAGCCCAGAACTGGACACAGTTTACACTAAGACCTAAGTCAGGTTTGAAGTACTCTCAGCTCTGTTCTTGTCATCTCCCATGTTGTTAGTGAATGGTTTTATGAGATGAAAAATTAAGTACTTCCACTGAAGTAATATACATATTGCCTAAGTATATTACAATGTCTCATACCTTGTAAAATTTTAAGAACCTGACCTTTTGCTCTAAATGTAATTAGCATACTTTCCGTAGATGGGAAACTTCTTTCAAGAAAGAAACAAAACCACAGTTTTGTGACAGAATATGGGTGAAGTCACAAACCTTACTGACATTCAAGAAATAATCCTGATGCACTGTAAAATCCAACTACTTTTCTCCAACATTAATACATTCTGTCAGACCAAAAAGTGATCTATTATGAGCTTCTTAAAAACAAACCCCACAACAAACTTCTGCCAGAAAAAAAGCAAAATGTCTGTATACTGTGGCCAAGGAGATTAGGAAAAAAAAACTACACCAAAACAAACAGTTCCATTGAATCTCCCTCCAGAATGCTTTTCTTTCACCATCACTTTATTATTCATGTATACTGTTACTCCGTCGCCAAAGAATAATCATCATTCACCTTGGCACTGCAAAGCACTGTTATTATTTTGAGATTTTTTCCTACATAGTGGATGAAGCAAGTCTCTAAAAGGTCATAACAAGGTTAGAATAGCTACTGAAAGCCTAAATGTTAGAATTACAAAGGCTGAAACAATTGAAATTACTTTCATTGCTACCTTTTCTGTAAATCTTTCAAAGACTTATGAGGTCATATTTTGGTGGGGGTTTTGCCAATGGTGTGTACTCTGTCAGGAACAGCAAGCTGGATAAAAATGTGAAAATAAGCATAAAGCACTGCATAGCAATTAAACAGCATGCTGATACCTGTAAGTGTTTGTATTAATAGTAAGCACCTTTAAGTAATGAACACAGACAAAATTACACAACTCTTTTCTAAGCAAGCTAAGTGATCATGAGCAACAGGTTATGGGGAAGTTATAACCAGAGAAAAATTATTAGTAACACATCCCCAAAGAGAAGAATATTCTTAATGACTTGCAGTCAACAGCTCGAGACCAGTGACAGTGACCCCTCAGGGGTCGGTATTGAGGCCAGCACTGTTTAACATCTTTGTTAGTGACATGGACAGTGAGATTGAGTTTGCTCATGACACCGAGCTGCATGGTGCCATTGTCTCTGTGGAGAGAAGGGGATTCCATCCAGAGGGACCTTGACAGGCTTATGGTGTGGTTCCATGCCAACCACATAAAGTTCAACAAGGCCAAGTGAAAAGTCCTGCACATGGGTTGAGGCAATCCCAAGGCTGGGTGGAGAACAGATTGAGAGCCGCCCTGAGGAGAAGGACTTGGTGGTATTGATTGATGAATCATCTACCATGTCATAGTACACAAGTTGAACATAGGAAAACAGTATCTGCTTTTGCAAAAAAGGTAAAAATTGCACCTTTTTCTTGGTCATTACTGAAAACTCATTTTAAAAAAATAAAAAATATTTCTACCTTACAGATTGTGTGGTTCTTAAACTCATGTAATATTTCATTGTAGATATCAGTGTAATGAGCCTGTGCTATTGCACTCTCAGCTAATGGACACTTAGAAAGTAAAATAAATTTCCTGACCCCTTTCTCTTCAAGGCATACACACAAAGCAACCTTCTTTAGACTTACGAAGAGCAAAAATCTAAATTGTGACATTTAATTCACATTTCTAGACTACAATTCTCATTAGTCTTCTGTGACCTAGTTCTCTTGCTATTTGCTTAAAGACTCTAATGAGAATGTGAAATGAGCTGGGTTTTGGGTTTTGTTTTGGTTTTTTTTATTATTATTCTGAATAAACTAACCTATTTCCAGAACATATTTGTAAAAGCAAACCATCTTTATTGAAGGCTAAAAAATGGAATGACCTGCTTCTCTCCAAACCAAATATATCTCAAATCACCTTCAGTATTTTGACTCTTTCAATGCTAAAAGAAAATGAGAGAATAATATCCTAAACAGATTAAAGCTCAGAACACTAATGCATTTAACAGGCTCCATTCTTGGAATTGTGTTCATTATTAATATCAGAGTAATGAATTTATTTAAGCCAATGGAGGGGGCCTGTGGGAATTGTAAGAAAATTTGGTCCTTGAGCCTCGTCTCATGAAAGAAAAATAATAAAAAATATGGAGAAATACTTGCAGTGACACACTCATAAATTGGTTGATATATATATATGTATTTTAATCAAATAGTCCTTTTAAAATTATAAAGATGTCACTGGCAATGTAAAGGTTTCATATGACTTAATATTTTGGATATTTTTAATATTGATATCGAATTCAGATACAGGAAAGAAATGTAATGTTCACTGCCTAGAAGGTAGGTTATGAAAGAGGGATTCTGGAGGAGACTGCAGGAAATACCTAACTGCTAGGTATTTCAAATCAGATCAAAAAAGATGCTTTGGTGATGGATTTTTTTTATGTTCCTTCCAAAAAAATCCCTGAGTTGATATGGTTTTAGGATATTCATTTCTACTTTTCTTTTCAACCAAGTTCTCATTGCATCATCATTTTCTCCATGTTAAATCGGGGAAAAAAACCCTGAATTATATTTTTAATTTCCTGAAGTCTCATCAGCTTTGCAGAATATTTGTAGCAAAATCACCCTAGATAAATGTTATTTTAATATGTATGTTTAGTTTGATATACTGCTTTTACTTTATATTTTTATACCTAGATACCAAAGCTAAAGGCAGTTCACAGGTGCAAGACTGCAGAAAACCCCTCAATGAAATCACAGAATGTTTTGGGTTGGAAGAGACTTTTAAAGGTTATCTAGTCAATGTCCCCCAGCAATGAGCAGGCACATTTTCAACTGAATCAGGTTGTACTGTCTAACCTGACCTAGAATGTTTCCAGAGATGGGGCATATACCACCTTTCTGAACAACCTATTCCAGTGTTTCACTATCTTCATTGTAAAAAAATTCTTCCTTCTACCAAGTCTGAATCTACCTTCTTTCAGTTTAAAACCATTACCCCTTGTCCTGTCACTACAAAGCCTACTAAAAAGTCTATCCCCTCTGTTTTTTCACAACCCCCCTTTAAGTACTGAAAGGCAGCAATAAGGTCTCCAGGAGCCTTCTCTTGTATAGGCTGAACAACCCCAAGTGTCTTACTTCTACTGAGGGCCCCAGAGCTAGCTGCAGTACCCCAGGTCCAGGTGGAGTCTCAACAGAGCAGAGAGGCAGAATTACATCAAATTCACTCCCAGATGAAAGTGTTTATTTCTTCTATGTGCCTGTGTTATCTCTGCCATCAAGGGTCCTTTCTGTACAGTTGATGCTAATGCATCAGCCTGTTTTGCCAGCTCCTGAAAAAAATGTGTGAGTGCTAGAAGCAATTGTTAAACATTGGCTTCTTACATAGGAAGCTATCCATACCCAGAGATGATGATTTAATTTTATAAGTGGTAAGTAGACTTAAGGAGATAGGTGGAATATTTTTTTCAAGGTATTTTTGAATTGTTATATTTATGTTAAATTAAATACAGGAATAATTATGGGCAGGAAACAGATGGTCTACATGTTTTGAGAACAGAAGAAAATTAAAAGGTTATTTATCTAATTTTCCATAGTGAAATGTTCTCTGAGTTAGCTGATGGTGCTGCTTTTGCCTGGGATCGAGCTAATTTTCTTCATAGTAGCAAGAATGGTGCTGTCTTTTGGATTTGTGCTGAAAACTGTGTTGTCAAAACAGGGGTGTTGTTACTGCTAAGCAGTGGTGCTTACACAAAGTCAAGGACTTTTTGGCTTCTCACACCACCTCACACCACCACTTCTTGCACAAGAAGTTTTGAGGGGGCATAGCTGGGACAGGTGACCCAGACTAGCCAAAGTGATACCATTTGACCTCATGTTCTGTATATAACCCATGTTCAGGACTTTTCACTCGGCTTTGTTGAACGTCATGCGGTTCACATAGAACTACCCTTCAAGCCTGTCGAAGGTCCTTCTGGATGGCATTCTTTCCCTCCACCATGTAAACCGCAACACTGGACTTTTTGTGAGGCATACTAAAAAGATGGAAGGGAAGAATATTTTGTATAAAGTCGCAAACTTACCCACAATTATTTCTTTCACCTCTCTGGAACACCAGCCTCAAACCTGAGTGATTAATTATTTAACAAGTAAACAGTTACTGTAATCAGTTCACTGATTTACATGTTGTTTATTTTCTTTTTTGACATTGTTAACTACCAGAAGTTCAGTTGCAGTTGGGGAAAGGGGATTATGAAACACCAGATCTCTGTACATTAAATTCTAGCTTAACCTTTAATAATTTATATAGCAAAAAGCTATTTAGTAGTATATGAACAATTTATTATATGGATGTTTATATGCCTGTGTTCTTCATCTCAGTTTCAAGGTTTTTTATCTGAAACACCTACAGTCTAGCGTATAAAATGGTCTCTAGAGAAGGTAGGTTTCTGTCAGTAGATTATCCAATTTTCTTTGAACACAGAAATAATTTTACAAACAGCAGTTTTTGGGAGTAAGCATTCTGTCATTGTCAATTACATTTCCCCAATAGTGTGAGGTTTATATTGCTGAAAAAGATAAAAAGCAAAATTTTAGCTAATAGTGATCTAACAGCAAGATCTGCGTAGCACTTGGAGGACAAATTAACTTGCTATTTATTATAAAACTTTGTATGATATACAAGGTGTTAAGGTCTTCAAAGCCATATGTTTATGTCTTTCTTTTAAAGTCTCAAATGAAAATCAAAATTGACAATGTATTTTAAAGTATTTATTTTCTGAAGATGAACTTTTAATAAAACAGAAACTGCATTTTCTCTCCTTTGAGTCCCCCAAAAAATGTAGTTTATATGATCCTGTTGCAGTTAACATATGGTGATACTTCTTTCCCAAAAGGTGATATCAGAAGTTGTTCTTTAATTAGAGAATCTCAGGAAACAAAGTAGATGGGAGGATATGCTTGCCATGCAATCTTCTGCTCTAGAGCATTTCTTAATTTATAATAAGAGCAGATTTTTTTTTTCAAAGCTTTAATGTATGCATATAAAGTTCTTTTGCATCAGTGTTGGTCAGATCAGGCAGGAAATAATCACCTCAGATCAGGAACAGTGATACAACTTTAATGACTTCAGTTCAGTCCATGGATTTGGCTTTCAGATAATGAACCCTAGTCAAAGTTGTTCCCTTTACCAGAATTATTTTTTTCAGAATAAATACTAATAAAATGTTTTGCCTAGAGCCTCAAGATTATAATTTACCTTTTGGGGTGAATAAAATATGAATAAATCATCTGTGTATTAATGGTACATTATTTGTATTTCTTACTCACCAACATCGCCCATGTTCCCTTTGCTACACTAACATGGTAAAACAGCTTAGAAGGTTTGTTACTGCTCTCATCTCCACATTAAAGGAAATTCTTGGTATTGATACACCTTAAATTATCAGTTTTCCGTAAAAGTAGAATTCTTGTGATAAGGATTCTGAACTTGGTTTAATGGAGGAAATTTTTCAGCAAGCTCTCTACTTCATATTGAATAGCTTCCAGTAATGAACTGCGCCATTGACAAATGAAATGTAATATTTGGCTATAAATGAGTAGAAAAGACATTAGCTGTAGACAGGGAGTAATTTTGATGAGAATTCTCAAGAAAACAACAACAGATGTAGTTACAATAGATTGATCTGAAGCTAAATACTGCCACACATCAGTGTGTGTTAATGCTCAACAGTTAAATACTTGTAGATTATTTAAATATCTATTATAAACTGTAGGTACCATCTCTAAAAGGGTTTTTCTTTTCAATAGAGTAACACGAATTTGTACAGATAAAGATGGCTTTTTAAATTTGGCATTATGATTCTGAATGAGGAATCCTTGTGAGTTAATCAGGACAGTAAATGATCTAGACTTTGAATACCTTCAGTTTCTAGGGACACCCTTTAAGAGTACCACCCTCATCATGCTACTTCTGAAATTGAAAGGTTTTCCACTCTAAATCTTGAGACATAATTGATCCTTCAGTGTTGAGCCTTCCAGACATCACCTAAAGAAATTACATGCCTCATAGCATCACAGTGATTTGTTAGAACCCTCAAGTTACTGATCACATTTTATATTCTATAAAGCCAGGGAGACAAAAGTTTTGCAGATACACTTTCTTTTCTTCTAGACAGAGAAACCATAAGTTATAGATGTATATCCAAAGAGGTTGTCAGAATGCATAATCCTCCATCATTCTTTTTTTTTTCTGTAGCCTAGTCTAATCTTTCGCTCACATCTACAGCAAGTTGGAGACTGAGCTGCCAATAATAAATTTATATTCCCCCTGTCAGGTTTCTGTGCCATTGCTTTTGTACACATGGACACTTACCATGCAATGCACTGTTCCAGTTATATGAAATTTTTCAGGACTGGGAAAATTTGCATTTGAGGCTGTAGGCTGCTACTGGTGATGAGATGCCTCCACCTGAGTGGAGGATTAGGGGATTAATGACTCTGCACTGCTCATTCCCTGCTGGTCATCTAAGATTCTCTCTTAGCATCTTCCTGGGTATTCAATCCAGTATGCGGGTTAAATGACTAAAAAGAAATGCGATTGCAGAGGGTTTTCAGATATCAGTCATATGCTAATCCATCATTACTGTAAAGCTAAAGGAGAAAATAACAAATTCCTGCCAGCAACATGAATAGCTGTAGCTAAATACATATTCCTCTGTACTTGCATCCGACTGTGCTCTGCAGCCTGATAAACCTTAACAGTTTTTGTTTCTGAGCATTCCCCATGCTGACGCCTATAATACAGTTCAATTCAGCGAATAGTGTCTTCCTAACAACAGTGGTTCCATTTTCCAGTATGGTAACATGTGTTCTTCCATTTATGTTTGCTTTGGTTTTTAGCTCCAGACCAGCCTGTCTGAACCAATGACATTATCCAAGTCGATCTCACTTCCGCGTAGTGCATATTGGCATCATATCACCCGGCAGAACAGCGTTGGAGAAATCTACAGTTTACAAGGCAAGTTCCTTATAAGTAAAAGCCAAGTCTATTAGCTGCTTTCCATTTGACCAGAATTCATGAAAATTGCTTTTTATTTGCACTGGTTGTTTTCACTCCATTTCATTTTATCAATTGTCGGGAACCTCAGCAGGATTCCCAAATTTACATATAACTGGTTTCTTTTAGTAGTTTTGTAAACTAATGGTGAAAATTATTCCAGAATCACCACATAAAGCTAGATAGACAATTTGGCTCAATGTAGCTTCTCAGTAGCTAATGAATGTCAAGTTGTTTTAGTATTTTCTTCCAATAGGATTATGGATGTATTTTAGCAACCTCAGGGTGCCCAATTAAATCAACATAAAGTGGCTATATGAGTTGCAAGATTAAAACAAAATAATTCTAGGAATAAGATCTATTCTTGGTGAAATTGCTTGGCAAATCATATATATGAACTGTTGATTTGACTAACTTACAGGTCTTTTGCATATACATATCATGTTTTTCTGCCTCCAGTTCTCTTTTGTATGTTTAGATTCTAAGCTATTTGTTTAAAACTGTAAATGCTATAATTAACGTAACTTGATGATGATGATTCACCACTCTTGAACTAAAACTGATTTGTATTTTTAGGAACCTGAGATTATTCTTACATTTAAAATGTAGACCTTAGTTAATAATATTGATTTCGTTTTTAAAAAAATAACAACTTATCCTAAAAATGTTCATTTTTTTATTACTTGGAACAGTCTTAAGGATTTCATTTCACTTCTCTCTTACTAATCTGTTTGGATAAGCAATTTGCATTTAGATAGGAGATGAGAAACTGCTCACAAACAAGAGTACCAAATGCAAGAAAACATAGTACACGTTTTCACAACAATAAGTGAAATGCAGTATGTAGATGAAAGATGTGAAGTGTTTTGTTTTGTGTACTATCACATAAATTAAAATCAGCAGGTGAGCTGTGAATTCAGTTGGTGACTCATTAAAGGGTACATCATTTGTTTCCCATCATCCCCAGTTCAAGAAAGACAAAGTGAGCTTCTAATCATGGTTATAACCTTACAGTTAAATAACAGTAATAAAAAAATTAAAATAACCCTCCAAAGTTGTTTGTGAAAAGAGTTGTGATTGTAAACCACCTTAAAAATATCTGTCATATCACTGATATTTTTTCATGACCACAGTAAGAATGGAAAAAAAAAAAAAAAAAGTTTATTTGTAGAGATGTTGGAGATCCTCTTCTTATGTTCTTGGTGGGTCTTTCCTTTGGCAAAAAAGTGGCAAACATGTTGTGATATACATGAAGTGAGATAAATTTATGCAACAATGTTCATTCTCTGCATTTTTCGTTTCTTATAAATGACTGTTGCAATAAACATAAGCAAGGCTTGATATGTCAAGTAATAGTTTAGTATCTATACCAACTAGCTTTGCAGGTTGCTGCAATGGAGTTGAATCCAGCTGGCGGCCAGTCGTAAGTCATGTCCTCCAGGGCTCTGTGCTGGGGCTGCTCCTGTTCAACATCTTTTTTTATCATCTGGAGGGGGGGATAGGGTGCCCTCTTAGTATGTTTGCAGATGGCACTAAGCTGAGTGGAGTCAGCTTGAGTGTTGGGATGCTCTGCAGGGGACCTAGACAGGCTTGATCAATGGGACAAAGCCAATTGTATGATTTTCAAAAAGGCCAAGTGCCGAGTCCTGCATATGGGCCACAACAACCCCCAGCAGCACTACAGACTTGGGGCGGAGTGGCTGGAGAATTGCCCAGCAGAGAGGCATCTGGGGGTGTTGATTGACAGCCAGCTAAACATGAGCAGACAGTGTGCCCAGGTGGCCAAGGCCAAGGGCATCCTGGCTTGTGTCAGGAACAGAGTGACCAGCAGGGCCAGGAAGGGGGTCTTGTCCCTATATTCAGCACCAGTGAAGCCACACCTTGAGTACTGTGTGCAGTTTTGGGTGCCACAGTATAGGAAGGATATCGAGGTGCTGGAGAGGGTGCAGAGAAGGGCAGCTAGACTAATTAGGCATCTGGAGAAGAGGTCTTAAGAGGAGAGTCTGAGGGAGCTGGGGCTGTTCAGCCTGGAGGAAGATGAGGGGAGACCTTATCGCGCTCTACAGCTACCTAAAGGGGGGTTGCAGTGAAGCATGTGTTGGCCTCTTCTCCCTAATAACTAGTGACAAGACAAAAAGGAATGGGTTCAAATTGTGCCGGGGAGGTTCAGATTGTATATTAAGAAAAATCTATTCACCAAAAAAGTAGTGAAGCGTTGGAACAGGCTGCCCAGAGAGGTGGTGGAGTCACCGTCCCTGGAGCTGTTCACAAAAACAGATACATGTGGCGCTTTGGGAGATGGTTTAAAGCCCACTGATGGTTGGGCTTGATCTTGAAGGTCTTTTCCAACCGTGATGATTCTATGATTCTATGATATTGGAAGTATATTGCTGCAAATGCAAGAATTTCACTTTTGTAAGTATGCAGATTTTATTCACACTTCTGTTGAAGCGTGGGACTAATAAATATTTCAGAACTTAAGATTTTAATTTGTCTTACATCTACTATGATAACTGGGACTTGCGAAACCATATTTGATTTCAGGAGAGATTATTTCCGTTTTACCAGTGGGCTAAGAAATGCCATCAGAGGACAATTTGTCTCCCTCTGCTTGCAAAACTTTTACATGCAAGAATATCATTCATTATCCATAATGAAGATCTCTCTGAGCCCTCTGCTGCAGCGACGAATTAAATGCAATGTATTTGGACAGAAGCTTAAGGGAGCAAAAAGTACACCTTTCATTGTAATACCTGTTCCTACTGGTAGTCTTTGCATAACAGAAACCCACTGGTTGTCAAAGCATCAGCCCACAGATGCTTCATAGATGTAGGTGGAAGGTGAATAGCGAGGAAGCATATTGTGAACATCACTTCAACCCTCACCTTAGTGCAGCAGCTGAGAAGAGCTGTTGCAGAGGGGAAAAGCACTTGCTGCTGCTGTGATGTCCTCTGAGCTTGAAAGGTGTATTACACCTTCATTGAGGAGACATTGTCTTTAGAGGAACTAATCAGACACAGCTCTGCACTTAATGTTGTTTATGAAAAACCTTTTTACATTCAGGAAACAATTTTGAAAATTTGACACATTCCTCTGAATATCTCACAAACTCTAAAATGAAATAACTAAAGTGGAGTCTATCTATATTCATATTACTATCAATAGCAGCCCGACTCACTGTTAAGTAGAGTGTAAAAGTGTTTCCATAGTGGCGATTATATCAAACTTGCAGTCTGAGGTGACTAGAATTTAATTAATAGCAGCTGGTGATGTGTAAGGAGAAATGAATATACGTTCATACTACCTTAGATAAATCGGCTCTTTGGGAGTCATTTAGCAGTCGAATTTAATTTAATTAGTAGTGTGAGCTGATCTGATAATGAATATGCTGTAGAGTGAGAAGGTGGGGGATTTTGTGTGGTCCTTTCCCCCCCCTCCCCCGATATTTCAGATAGGCAGTTCAATAAATGGACATTGGGTTTATCATCCTCCACCTGCCCATGACAACACTTATATGTGAAGACCTGAAAAGATTGAAACACAGAATAATAGTGCTAAAGGAACACGGACTGTACAAAAATACCTAAAATGAGGTGGGCTGGTTTCTCTCTTTAAACAGCATTTCTTCATTTTGTATCTTCCCTGTACTCTGCTCTGGATTGTACTGCTAAGATAAAAGTAGTAATTTAGTTGTCTAATTAATCTCGTCAGTAGGAACAGCGTGGTGGTTGGCTTTTAGCAGTGACAGCACTGTATTCACTTTGGATTTTACAGTGTAGCGCTGCAGGTCTGACAGAGTTCCCATCCGTGATCTGCTGCCGCTGTAGAGGTTGTGGCATGGGGCCTCATTAGCTGACACAGTGGTGCCCTTTCAGCGCTGTGCGCTACCTCTCCTCTCTGCCTGACGTGACATCAGGCATGAGGCACAAAGTTTTTAGAGCCATCAGGTTAAATTCTGATCTAAACTTCTGCGTTGGAGTGATTCCACTTCAAATCCCAACTGATAGCCATAGCTTTACAAATCACAGTGCCTCTTTCTAAAGGGCACAAATTAATAATCCCAATCTTGCCTTTAATTACAGTTCAGGAATGAAATAGTCTTCCTATAGATTTTTATCATAAAATAGTCTTCTTTCAGGTTTTTATCATAAAATAGCTAAAATAACAGAGAAAAAAAATATACAGGATTTTTCGTGCATACATGAGTAAAACTTAAATGAGTTGTACATTTTTTTGTGAATAATAGACAGCTCTACAAAGAAATAGAGGCCAAAAGAAGACAAACTTTCATTGATATAATATGCCCTCCTATACATAGAGGTTTACAAAACCACAAAAATGACAAAACAAGAGCACTTTAGTCTTTAATGAAATAGGACTTTAGCTGGAAGCATCACTTAGGCTTGTAAGTACATGTTCAAATCAGTACCACACAGGAGTAGAAACTGACCTCAGTGGAAGTTTGTAGGAATTTTTCTGTTGATAGAATTGTCTTTGGTATTTCACAGTAAAGATGGGGGGAAATAAATCTGCTTTTGCAAGTCAAAACAGAAACTCTGGCTCCTCTTCAGCCTCAGTAAGCAAATCTGCATTGCCCCTTGTCTTTTGGCCTTTTTAGGTGAGAGCTGACCTTTTTCTTCTTCTTGAATAAATTTTAAGTAGAATAACGTGTAGTGTTAACCCATTCAGCTAAAAGGTTTTGTATGTAAAAGGGAGACAGAGCATACAGAAATTATTTCTCCCAGTTTCATAAATTTCCAGATGTTCAAAGTAGAAGCTCCAATATGTAATTAAAAATAATCAGAGAATATTTGAGTTGATAAGTATTTAGAAGATTTTTGACTCATTCTATTCAACCCTCCTTAGGCTAACCCTGCAGGAATTTCCTATGTGGGCTTCTGCATTTTTCTGCAAATTAAAGTATGCAAAATGAATTGGAGGACATTCGTCATTTTGGCATTTCCATTGTTTGCTCATATGCCCAGCAACAAAGTACAGAATCCATTTCCCAATCTAATCTTGATGCCAGAATAATGTGAATGACATAAAATGTTAGAATATATCTGTTACATAAACCTGATCATTCAGTAATGTTTCACTAAGTGTCTACCAGCAGCTAAAGCTGAAATACTTTATAGCCTGCCACCTTCCCATTTCCTTTGCTGAATCTCATCAGGACTTTCCTACTGCTAAATGAAGCCTATAAAACGTGAAATATGAATAAAGGACACCTGAAACAAGATATATACTGAGCAGAAACTACATAAGATCTACATTATTTAAAATTACTCTTATTATGTGGCTTCTCAAGCCTTTTGCAGTGGATTCAATCCATTTCTTTTGAGCTTTGAAATTCTGTGCAAAATAGTGCATCACCAGACAGATTTTTAAATGGCATACTGGAAATGGGAAGTGGCTTACTCAGAAACTTCTAAAGAAGAATCTCATTTTGTCAACAATGATTGCTATAGCTAATTAAGAGCATTACTGACAAACTCCAGAGAGCATTGCCTTTCATTCTGATAAATAGTTGCTGAGGTAAGAGGATCATACAGTTATAAGCCATGAAGAATAGGGGGGAAAGCAAAAGAAATTAAGAAACCGTATTCTGTTGTCTGATTCAGAAGCTGTGATTTCATTTCAGGCCTATATTGTGATGTCGTTTGTCTCAGAAGATGGTCCTCCAGTGAGGTGATATGTCAGTGAGGTTACTCTGTGCTAGACCAGAAAGTTTAGAAGGCACCATAATCTCAAGTTACAGCTGAAATCCTTAACAGTGTAATAAGAGCAGTTAAATACTTGCTGATTGCCTCCTCTGTCCTCTTAAAAGCAATGAATATAAGTTCTTTAGGGCAAACTACACAAATTCTTAGTTATAAAGTTCTTTTAACATCTTAGCTTAATGACTGCATGAAGCTTGTCATTCACTGTTAGTGTGAGAAGCAATTCAAGCCACTAGCTTAACTTAAGCAAACCCAGGAATCTTTACCCTGAGCAAGCTTGAGACTAACTACAGTTGTGCTGCAGTCATTTGAGCTCTTGGCTGTATCGTAGAATTCAAGGACCTGCATTGTGTCATGAGAGATGCAGTCAAGTGTAAGAGTAACTGTTGCTGCAGAAAAGGTTTAACCTGCTCCATGGATGCTAACTGTCGCCTGGTTTTGGATTGTCTGAACAAGAAAGGTTTGCTATGTTATATCAAAAAGAGAATTGAAATACTTGTCAAAGATGGTTTGGGTTTTTTTCTTACTGAATCATTTCACCAATAAATCTGGGCTGCTTTAGCTGTGACTATCTTATTTTGTGTTAAGTGCATTGTCACAGTTAGAATCAAGAAGATTGTCAATTCATTTTTGTAATTTCAAATGAATTGGAGTATTCCTATGCTGACAAACCAGATTTTCTAGTCAAATTATTAACTCAAAATCATGGATACATTAAACCCCCTTTAAAACAATTTGGCACAAGGGGAAGCCTGAATATTTCTGGGGGGAAAAAGCAAAACCAAAACCAACCCATCTGGGCAAAGAGATGTATTTTCTTTTAATATCTATTTGCAGGAACTGCTTAAAGTTTAAACTTTTTTTTCTTTTGAATATTATTTTTAAATGAAGTAAAAAATACTGAAATTGATGCTTATATAGAACGTATTCACAAAAAAATGTAAGTTTTGAAAATATGCTGTGAAATAGGAAGAGTGGGGGTATGTTATTAATACCAGCTTTGGCACCAGTAATAATTAAAGAATCTAAGCCCAAGGATTTCAAGTGCAATTGATTGTGTTCTACTTTAGTACAAAAAAGAGCCAACCCCCACCTTTGCATTCTAATGTTTATGACGTAAAATGAGATCATATAAATACATATTTAACTGCTTCTTTGAAATGAAATAACATTGACCTGGCTGTTATTTGATTATTATGAAATTTCAAATATAATTGTTTTAGAAAGACCATTAAAAGATTTCAAATACATTAATCTCAGGTTTCAATAAGACTGTCTTGTTTTGTGTACCTCATTTTACTAATACACAACAATATTACTGGTGACGGTATTTGTGTCACGCAACATACGGTCTGTTGTTAATAAAGAACTATATATTTTCATGGTAAAGCAAATTTAAACACAGTGGACACCCTAGTCAGTAAGTTCAGTTTAATCAAGCCATAGGAATATATTCTTTGTAACTCCATGGTGAATTTCAACTGTGCAGAACCGATTAAAAAATCATAGCATCATTCAGTAGAGAGAAGAAAAATATTCAAAAAATCCTAGAACATCTTTCATTCTCTATTTGTTAAAAAAAGCCTTTTCATCTTGGTGGATTCTTATACCCTGACAACTCTTTATTTGATCAAAATGATACATTGTAAGAAACGAAGATAAATTTCACAGAAGAAAGAACTGGGAATAACAAGGGAATTTCCTCCCGGTGCAGAAGTAGCAAGATTTCACCAAAGTGAAAGTTTTTAATCTTTTCCAAAACCAAAGTCTGTCAACTCCTTGCAGTTCCATGTTTGAATGCTAGAAGTGAGTTTGCTGTTTAGCTGCTGGATACTTGTTTATCCTTCAAAAGTCTTTGAAGATGCCTTTTGGGTAAGGATTTTAATCAAAGCCTCATTGCCCTGAGTTTAAGAAAAAACAAGATATTTTGTTATAAAGCTATATGGAAGAAAGGAAAACACAGTACCAAACTGGGAGAGAGATAAGAGAGAAATGACTTGGTAGAAACCAGAGCTGCATGCTCAGAAATGTACATTAAGAATATCAAAGGTTCTGTCCTTCCCTACCTCTGAGAAAAAATGTCCATGTGAGGATTCAGTGCAGAGCAGCATACCGTCCTAAGTTGAATGAGGCTTTTCATTGTTCAGCAGCAGACACCTTAATTGGAGACTGAGGATGAAATTAAAAGATCCTTACTACTCTCTTTAATGACTCAAATATTTCTTTTATTGTCACCTGGCCAATTTTGCACACAGAGGGGCTGTGCCATAGTCATTGTCTCTGAGCTGGTGGTACATGTGACATAAAGTGGCATGGGTGGTTGTGTTTTCAGCAGTATCCTGCCTCCTTCTGTGTGCAGTAATGCCATCTCTCAGCCCAGCTCGAGTAAGGCATGGAAAGGCACAGCTTGTCCCACCGGGTTGGAGGGGATATTCTGCCCAGAGTCTGTTGACTGAGATGCCAAGGATGCATATTCTCTTTGACTCTTTCCCTCCTTGGAATTTTATTCTCATGTAGAGTAGAAAGCAGGGTCTTGTTCAACCCACTTTTGTCCCTGGGGATAATCCTAGGTGGGGGATATGAGTGCCTGTCAGGAGCCTCCTTTTTTCTCCACAGACTCTTCAGCTTTATATAGCCACTATTGCGCTCTATCTAGCCACTGCAGGCTGTTCCCAAAGCTTCTCAATAAGAGCCAGACTAGGTGCAATTTACAGTCACTGCTATCATGCACTCAAAATAAAGCAACAACATTACTAATTGAATACTTATCTGAGAATTAGCTAATGGTGCAGAGGTCAGTTTTCAACCTACAGAATGCTCATGGCTAGTTAGCTATATCTGTATGGCTGTTTCTATCTTTTTTGAATGAAATATAACTAAAAGAGAGGATTTCGATCAGTTGCTTTCAGCTTTCAAGAAAAATACTCTTCTCCTGGCTTGCAGCATTGTTCTTGCATTTCACTAAGGCATTTAAAAGCTGTCAGTTTTATTCTTCTCCATACTGTACTTCTGTAAAATTATCATTGTCAAGTATGGTTCTTTTTCATGGAAGTTAATGAAAACTGCATGAAGCAAGCTTGTGGTTTTGTGTCATTTTTCCACACATCTGTAAAAACAAATAACAACAACAGAATGTTTTCTTCCTAAACACTTATTACACACATGCCAGAGTATCATCTCAGTGTGCCTACTTTTTTGCTAAAATAGGAACAACTCCTGCTTTTTAATGAGGTTTCTGCATGCTGTGTTAAGGTGCCTCATAGGAGGTTTTCAGATTTTTCAGTTTCTTGGTCATGGACTGATGGCGTGAAACCAGGAATGTGCTTTCTATCTGCTCTCTTCTTATGGGGCATCCCAGGTTGTGGGAACGGTCCCAAACCATGTTGTTGCTGAAAGTACAGTTTAGAACCTGTCTACTTCAGTGCCGAAGTTTAAATTTTAATTTGAAAAAGACTAATCTCACTGTATTTTTTATAAATGCATCATCAATTTAAATGATTGGTTGTTGTCAGACTTAGGCCACTTGTTTTTTATCCGTTACTGCTGTTACACTGTTCCAGGATGTCTCAGCAGGTTTGCAGGGCTTCTGTTTTTGAGACCTCAGTCCTGTCATCACCAGACATTTGATGTCACAAGCATTTTATGATGGAAAAGATAACCTGTTCTGGGTTGCAAAATGGAAATGTATTTCATTCATTCTTGTCAACTGTCTCATTTTTTCCAATTGATCAGAGCAGGTATTTAACTCTGAGAAATAGCTCAACAGGTTTGCATCCCTTTCATGCCTCTTATAGAAACACTCTGATCAAGTATCTGCATTTTGGTTTAAGTGTCAAAGTGCCAGTCTGTTGTAGTGCTTTTCCATGAATCTATTTGTGAAAAGTCTTGTTGTTGGTTTTTTTTTCCTATCACCATGTATTAACTAAACCAACCCATTTTTAAACAAATAAATGCTGGGGAGGTGGGCAGGGAATAGGGGGGCACAAAGCCAGGGGTGACAAATACGGAACGTTATCTGTACCAGTGTATGATATTTTAGTCATAGTGTATACTGGGTTTGATGGACTAGTAATGCCTTTTGACTCTCTGAGATACCTGAGAAGTTCTCTTCTCAGTGCCTGTGGCTTCAGATTTCTTGTTGTTGAGTTCTTTAACGTTTTGTACTGGTTTTGATTGCTGGCCAGTGCTTCAAAGCAAAGGCATGCTCCATCTTATGCCCATGTACTGGACCAGCACGAAGGTGTCTTAAGACTGAAGGAATACAGAGGGTTCAAGATGCCTCCTCACGTACTCTTATTACCTTAGCTGTACTTCAAATCTTGTGTCGAGCTGTAGGAATGAGCCATAAATTTTGCAGTGGTGTTTATTGTATAATAAAATAGCAAAGAGGGGGACAATTTAAGCTGTTATCTTCAAGGTGTGACTGGATTTTTGCTTATGCTGCAGTAAATCAGGAATGTTGCCAGGGACATGAATGACATTATGCTGGTGCATAAGTATTATAAAAAAAGGAAAATGTACAGAAAATGTTAATATTATCTTTGCTATGAATATAAGATACCTACTCATTTTACTTATTTAAGTGTTCAAAACTATGCAAGATGTAAAAGAAAACCTTCATAACTAGACAGGAAAGAGAAGTTAATTTGTTGTTAAGACATTTGTCTTCAGCTGTTGCAAGTCATCCTTGCTCATGAAAAAAACCAACCAACAAGCAGATTTTGCTGATCTAGACAAGCTGAAAACCTTTCCCTATAATTCATGTCCACAGACTGCTGTAGCATAAACAGGACTCCCCACTTTTGAGCATTTCTTCAGTGACCCATGTAATTATGTGGAGCTTTTCTGACTGAAGTTAATTTTTATTCTGATAGTCATGGATCTGTTGGATTTTTACATGGTAATGTAGATGCATCTCATAAATTATATGCACATTTGCTTTGTGCTTAAAAGTCATCTGCGTGAAAGAGACATTTTTATTATTATCATTATTTTTTACGTTGATATGATTAGACAAATGAAAAAGAGAGTATCATTGCAACTGTGGAAATGGTTTAATAAAGCCCTCCAAGTACCGTCACATAGCATGAAATTGTCCCAACACTTAGACTGTTGCAGTGTAGCTTAATACTTTGAGAATGGGGCCATACCATTACAGTCAGTAAAGCAATGCTCAGCCTCAACAGTAGGGAGTGATGATGCCCTTATCTCCCTGAAAACAGCCCTCAGTCAGTAGGGGTTCTAAAGCCAAAGTCTGTGAGTTGCTGCTTGAAAGTATCTTTTATCCAGAAGTGATAGGCAGAATTAGCTTTGAAACCTGTTTTTGCTGACCTTAGAGGAGCAAATTACCTTACTTTTAGAGATAGCACCATGCACCATCTGACTGTGTGCACAGCATTTGCCGTTTTCACCTAACTGGGGAGGAATCTTTGAAATCTGACAGTTACTCTGGCATTTCTCCTCTGACAGCCTACTGGTTTAGTACATACTGTTTGAATTTTTTTGTTTTGCCGTGGCGACTGAAGCCATTACTTTTTTTTCCTAGGAGAAAATTATTCAGAGTCAGTTCATAACATTTTATTTGAAATGTAAATGTTTATATGTATTTTGCTTACACAGATGTACTTGTAAGAATGAAGTTTTTCCAGATAGTTACAGGTGGGGTTTTTTGGTCTGGAGATTTACTAACAGAAACTGAATACAAAACTTATAGACATGGATATATTAATCACTCCCCAAATATGCCATACAAAAACTTTAACAGGATATTTAAACCTGCACAGTGAATAAGCAAACAAAAAAGTAGTATGCAGATGAAAATTCAATACATGATTGTAGATTTTTAAAAATACATACTAAGACAAACCATGTTATAAAACGATCATTCCAGCATGAAGAGTTTTACATGTTATGATGAATTACTTTTGGATGCATTGCTGTAGTGCAGATGTTGTTTCAATGCAAAATCTCTTCTAAACTGTATGGCTAAAATACGTCAGGATGTGCCAAATCCTATTACATCTCTTGTATATTATATATTCAGTTCTAAATAGCTGAAACCTTGAATCCAGCCTGCATTAAGGTTTTTTCTCCTCACAGAAGTGTTTCTTAGATATAAAATATTTAGTGAAAATTGGAGGTAAACATATTCTTTACATATGTTTATCAAACTTCACAGACATAACTATGTGGCTAGGTACAGCGTATTGTGTCAGGCAACTGGTGGCAATTAGATCCAGTATTCCTGATTATGTGGCAGAAAAAAATGAGTGCCAGATCTCAAAGTACTATAGCACAGAAAACCTCTTAAGTTTATTACTAAAGTAGTTCGTATTTCTACTCTTATCCTACATATCAGAAATGTTTATTTCACTACAGTTAGGTGTCCTGTTTGTGTTAGCATTCTGTACTTTACTATTGGCTATCACAAATGCAACAGTCACTAGTTGCCATTTTACACGGCTGAAAATATTTTGCATTTGAAACTCATTCCTGTGGTCCTAAAGTTTCCTTTGCTCTAGTAGATAGATTTATGTTTTGTTTTGTATGCCAAACTATGACTTAAATTTTTTTGTGTTGGCATTACGGCTGTGTGCAAAATGATACTGCATTAAACCTAGTGTCTCTAGAAAGTGTAATAGATACGTTTAGTGGCAGATGATAGCTGGAAGCCTCTTTCCTTAGGACAGGCACAGACTTCGGCAGAGAGACAAAAGGAAACATTTTTCTGATATGGCTGGTCATAATGAAAGAATTATTGTTATTGCAACATTGCACCATTAGACTGAAGGTTTTCTGTAAGGTGATAATCAATTCGGGTCTTTCGTATTCACTGCAACCATCCATACACTGGAAAGGGAAGTGACAGAGTAAGAAGAAAGTCTACCTAGCAGGCCATGTCCATTAATATTAATGAGCATTGTTAAGTTGAAAGTTCATATCTTCAAGTGCTAATTTAATGAAAGATGTTTGTGATTGTGCGTTTTTAATAGGCGAAGAATCCCTGGGTGGATTTTGATGAACAATTTAGAGATATAAATGGTAGCAGCATCTTGATTAAAATGTTGCCTTGTTTCCTTATGATGCTCTTGATGCATGGGATAGGACTGTGATTTGACAAAACAATAAATCCAGTTTGAGAATGCCTGCTGCTTGATAAGAAATGCCATGGCTATGTGATTCAGAATGCTGAACTGACACAAACTCATTAAAATAGTTTACATTTGTTCAAAATATTTTGATAGGTATCTCTGTGAAGGCAAACTTTATGCCAAATTATTTATCACTTGAACTTTATGAAGTCAGGTACTATCTGTTCTCCAGTGTGGTGGCGAAATGCCAATTTAAAGGCATATGGCTAGTGTAAACACTCTGCTGTATGTTCCCACTTACTCAGCATAAACAAGCTCATGTTCTGAGGCCTGATCTAGATTCAGTCTGTGCAATCACATGAAACGTCTGTGCCTTAATGATATTAGGCACCATGATCCAAATCTCAATTCTGATTTTTTTCTCCCTATTGCTATAGCTGTGGGGCTCAAGTCAGTGTTGAAAGACTAAATCTTGAGCCAGAAAGCATGAGATGACATACACCACCATTAGTTACCTGAAAGGAGGTTGTGTAGCGATGGGTGTTGGTCTCCTCGCCCAAGCAACAGGTGATAGGATGAGGGGAAATGGGCTCAAGCTGCGCCAGGGCCCAAGTACAGGAAAGACATGGAGCTGTTGGAGCGAGACCAGACAAGGGCCACAAAGATGATCAGGGGGCTGGAGTACCTCTTCTATGGAGACAGGCTGAGAGAGTCAGAGTTGTTCAACCTGAAGAATAAAAGGATCTGGGGAGACCTAATTACAGCCTGCCAGTACCTGAAAGGAAACTGAACAAGAAATCTGGAGAGGAACTGTTTACAAGGGCATGTCGTGACAGGACAAGGAAACACTAATGGCTTTAAGATGAAGGAGGGTAGAGTTAGATTAGACATTAGGAAGAAATGTTTTACTTTGTCTAAGATTTTTTTCTGGAAAGAATATTCAATATTATATTTGGTCCATCCCACCAAAGAAGCTGTGTGCCAGGATTTAAGGTTACTTCTAAAAACTAACTAACTGTTCTACTTTCATTGCTGGAGAGTCTTAGTTTGAATTTGATCTTGAACTTCTTAAGATAAAGAGGTAATGCATTAAACTATTTTTTTCTTTTGACTATACATTGCATCTACAGCTTATCTTATACTTACTAAAAATGAGGACCTTTAAGTTTTGATAAAACTGTAGCAGGGTTATATAGTCAATCCTTCATTTTACCTGAGGAAGAAATGTGTTTAATATCCTAGACTTTTGTAATCTTACTGAAAATAGAGAGGGAAGAAAAAGGTGAGATTATATATTATAGCGACTCCAAAAAATGAAACATTTTGTTCTCTGCCCTCAAATGTTAATAAAAGCATTGTAGTGACAATAATATATAGCCCTTTCCAGGATGGAAGGAACAAAAATGTATGTTCTGCCTTCTGGCAAGAGCAATGGTTAGGCATTTTATCTGTCAAATCTATCAGTGTATGTAATATTTCTGGAAGCATAGTATCTGTGTGCTGAAACACATAAAACTTGAATTAACAATTCTATGAACTAAATTAATGATGAAAATAGAAAATATCTTCTGAATTATATATGTAGTTTATAGGAAAAGGAAGAACACCAGAGTTGTTCATTTTATATCCATTATCTAAATATTAAGTAGCTTTTTATGTGCGTATATAATACAGATGGTGCCCAAAGAAGAAATGAGCTTTTTTAAGAGACTATTAAATAGCTTAATTTTCAGAGAAGGTTTTGCATATTAAAACCTATTACTGGATTTTCAGCCTTCCAATAGCTAATGGAGGTCTAAAAGAAATCTGTAGAAGGGCTGTTTATAAGGGCATGTAGTGATAGGACTAGGGGTAATGGCTTCAGGCTGAAAGAAGTTTAGATTAGACGCTACGAAGAAATTCTTCCCTGTGAGGTCCTGGCACAGGCTGCCCAGAGAAGCTGTGGCTGCCCCCTCCCTGGCAGTGTTCAAGGCCAGTTTGGATTGGGCTTTGGGGAGCTTGGTGTAGTGGAGGGTGTCCATGCAGAGGGCTTTGTGATCCCTTCCAACGCAAACAATTCTATGATTCTACGATACTATGATTTCTTCTGATAAATTAAAATTTTAAATACAAATCTTCCAAATTGTTTGGGAGGCTTTACATTTTTGATTTTATGTTTTATGTTCTGAGAGAGTGGTCACAGTCACAATTAATATCAAAGTTTCAATTTTGATAAATACAGTCAGGATAATTCAATAATTTAACACGCTATCAACAGTTAGAAATTAAAATCCATTTCTAAAATTTTTCATTTTAGAGAAAAAAAACCCTAGGCATAGAGTATATTCTGTCAGAATAATTCAATTGGTTGACTCAAATTTACATTTATTCATTTAAAAAATAAAAGCAATTATTCAGGTACAAGAAAGTTTACTCAAAGCTGCTTTTTAACTTTGAAAACTGCTTGTCTTTGGTGTTATATAGATCTGCTCATAACCTTATTCTGTGACTGTACTGCATCCATATTTAACTAAATATATGGTTGCATCAGTTCCTGTTCTTATTTTTTTTAAATAAGATCAGTTAGGAGTGGCCTTTTACTTGATATTTTTGCACTTTTGTTACATTCATGTTCTGCATTTTGCGTTACTTCTGGCATTAACAACCAAAGCCAGTTTTGGACCTCTATATAGATGGATTTAATTAATCTTTTGTTAGTATGTTTTCTGGTGATAACTGCTTTTGTTATATTTGGGATTGCATTTAACATGCCAAGGAGATTAAGCACTATTATCAGAGAAGAGGAACTAAATATGTCTGTGAACAAATTACCTTATCATTAATCATTCTTAAAGGATTATCTCACATGCATAGATTTTAGCGAACATCTGGATCATTAATCAGCTTTGTCTTAAATATTAATTCTTTTCATTTCCAGGTGATACTACCTAGCAAAAAGGAGAAAAAAGTCATACTGATTTCCAACATATATCCTTGCTATTTTTTGAGACATGGGATCCACCGATCTATTCTGTAATTTCCTTGTAGTACAGATATAATAGATGATAGAACTATAATTCTGTTAGCAAAGGCCAGCACTGTGTGCCATAAAATTTAGGCAGAGACAACAGGAAAACCAAAAAAGCCAACCCTGTCACAGAACATCCAGCTGTTTATAAGACAAATAAAAAATACTATAGTGAACGACTCAGATGAAAGGGTAAATGAATGTGGGAATAGTGATACTCATTTGTGTGCAAGTTTTATCTTAATGTTTAACCTTTTCCTCATTTTAATTATACTTCTGTTGTTCACATTTGGTATCCATGAAAGAAACAGTATTTATTTTACTTTATTTGCATTTATGTCATTCTCAGTATAAGAATCTTAAGAGTGAGATGGTATGATCATACTCATAAATGTCATAAAATCATAACCTATCATCGACGTCTATGTGGTTTCCCCCAAAAATATGGAGTAAATGTGATGAGAACAGTGGGGTTTATGACACAGTGTTATTAAACTGCTGAAACGGCTGAAACTGCTTTGAACAGAGGCACCTAGATATTACCCAAGGGAGAGGCACGTTCTTTACTCCCCGTGAGACCGAGAGGCATGAGTTATTTCTATAAAAAGGAACAAATTAGCTGAACACTTTCCCAGAGGTCAAGAGGCATGCTACGTTTCACTGTCACGTGCCCAGGATGTATCTATGGACTACAATTAGAGGTCCCTGGGAGCTATATTTGTTGTTGTTGCCATTGAACACCAAAAAAGTACATGTCACTGCAAGAAAATGTGCTTGTTGCCCTAAGGACACTTCAGTTTTTCTGTAAATGGAAAAAGGCCAGTATTAGGTCATACCTGAAATATGCTTAATTTGGGTGGAAATTCCGTATTTCTTGGTGGGAATAAGGATGCATGACCTTTACCAGAGGTTATTGAATAAAAGTGGACTGTTCTACAAATTTCAGATGTTAGAATAAATCAGTGGACAGAAAATAAACAAGAGGAGCATTTGAAAAGGCAGGATCAAGGTAATTTCTTAGTTTATAATTTATCGTATTAGTTTCGCTAGCTGTGGGGTAGCTTATTTATTCTCATATTTTAAAGAGTTACATTTTTCTCAGAGAGTTTATTTTCCTTCTCACTTACTTAACTGATCTCAGTCCACTATTAGAGCTTCTCATTAAAGATGACGTTTCAAAATAAATGTTACCTGTTTCCTTTGCTCCCAGTCCATTAACTGCTAATGAGCAAGGGAGGGTTCTAATGTCTAAATAATGTCCAACATCTAAGCCATCAAAACAATGTATGAAACAGTCAGCTTCTAAAGCCTACAAATGTGGTCCCTCCAGTAATTTGCAAACTTGGCAAAACTAATTGGTTCTTAGACTAAATGCCATTTTGTGATCTGAAGAGACAGCAGTTACAAGATCACTTAAGTGCATCCATATCACAGTTAGAGAAAAATGTAAATGACATAAGTACTCCTCCAGACAGAGCTTCATACCACTAGACATTAGGTCTTCAAAAGGAAAATTGGACAAGTTTAACCAGGTGGGGTTTTTTCTTTGTGTGTGTATGTGTGTGTAACCATGCACAAACTATTTACAGCCCACAGCTTAAATATATTACCGAGCAGTAGAAATACTGCAGTGCAACATCTACTTTGATTAAATATTAATCATTATTATTCAAACTCATTCATAAACTTGATTGATTAGTCTATCTGGGATACTAAATAAAAAATCTTAAAATTGTGCTGATGATTGCATGCAAATAACTTTTCTGTCTGCCCAAGTGCCAAACCCTTCCCAGTCAAAAGCGACAACTTCAGAGGAAAGCTTTAGCATATTTGATAGGGGAGGCTGAGTTGTACTCGCTAAGACGGTGTGACAGAGTAGCAGAGCTGTTTGCCATCCTGCGCTAACAAGATTCCATTCAGACCGTTCAGCTAAGCGAAATGAGGCCATTGAGACCAGCTGGGTTTCATGTTTGTGTCTCTTTTTTTGCCAATCAGAAAAACTTTGGGATGTGCATCTTCATACTTTTCTTCTCCTATTTGAAGCTATGATCGATCTCATGTGCAGCACAAATGACTTTTTTTCCTGGAAAAGTGATTTACTATGCATTTTTACTCAAAAGTAGGCATTTTTTAGAGCGGGCTTATCATAGTTCTGCATGTCCTGACAGTGGGAGCACTGCTATTTCCTAAGCAATTTTAAACCTGCAATGCTATGTTACTTTTCCACAATTTTAGCATAACAGCAGAATGGAGGCATTAATTTTTCTGGTGAAACTTTTTGAGGTTTAAAATATTCCTTTTTCTACAGGTTGTGAATCTCAGTGCAAATGCCAGTGCATGTTTTGGTTTCATTCTGAAAAAAGAGCATAGGAATGATAATTCTCATTTCCTAGCACAATGTTCTTTCTTTTAATTGTTGTGAGGATAAAGCAGGTGCTTTGTTTCAGTCCCACACTGCTAAGTTTTAGCATTTTGTTTGTATGTGTGGCCATGGAGTGCTCCTGGTTCAGTGTTATTCTCAGACGAAGTATGTAGGAGGAAAAAATATCTACACTACCATTCATTACTTTCCATTATGCAACTCATTCTAATTGTTCTTCTTGCTTGTTTAATAATGCAGTGAAAATAGGTATCATGATTCTCTCTCTGTACTTTTCTGCAATACCTAATACCATACAGCCAAATTATCACCCATTATTAATAGGAAATGGTAGCTACAAATGTCCGCCTTGTTAAATACATTCTCAGAGCTTTTTAACTTCTTTCTGGAAGTATACACGATGGATGTATATTGTGTATGTCTGGGTGAGAGGATGCAGCCTACACACATAAACACATTTGGTATTGGAATACAGTGCTGTGTGACAAAAGAGAACATTTTCTAGGGCCATTCATTTTTTATAGGCCTAAGTAAACATGGTGTGGCTTCAGAACCAGGGAATTAAGGTCTGATGTTCAGTACAACACCACAGCAAGAAGACCTGAAAGCACCCTTCACAAAAGCAAGAGTTGGGGCCCATAATCTGCTTCTTCAAAAATAATCCTACAACAAGAAACCATACTCGGGTGCAATTTCAATTTGTGTGAGTTAGGTTTGGTAAATCTAATGCCACGAAAAGTGGTGATCTGGAATGTGGAGAACGCAGAAGTAAAGGTTGTCCAAGCCCTTTGTCTTTCATAGTGCCACACTATGTTGGGGCAATGAGTAGCATCTTGGAAATTGCTAAACGAATAATGTCAAATACTCTTTTGGCATGGTCACAAGTCTTCACTGTTTACCTGGTTAAGAAATTGGCAGCTTAGAGTGTAGCAATACATTGACAGCAATACCTTGTCACGGTCTCTTCCCTGAACTAGCAGGGATCTGAGGGAAAGAGGAGGAGATTCCCTCATTTCTTACATTTCTGTATCAATGGAATCTCCTTTAAACTGGATCACTGAGCTGCCACCAGATGCAACAATATACAACAGCAGCATAGCTTTAGCATAGACATATACATTTTTTCAGACTGCACTTCTTTCCCAACAGAATTCCCAGAATTATCCCAGACATGTCATTCTCCCTAGCCCATTCCTCCTGGGAGGATAGTATTGAGTCCAGCTGATACTGTTGTTACAAAAGCAGGCTTCTGCACCTACATTAGTAATCTGATGGTATCCTATCTGTGTGAATAAAAGGTGTTCCACTCCATTCAGTGGGCTGTGTGAAATACAGGTAGGTGTTCTGAAATACAGAAAAGACACCAGTCTGATATATATCTGCAATAGTTGCATGTGCTTGAGTTCTGAGGAAATAGGTGAAAAGCTTGAAAGAGTTTGAAATTTAAGTTCAGAGACTGAGACATCTTCCTTTAAAAGTCTTGCTGCATTTAAAGAAAGATGTCCATTATTAATAGATTTTTTCTGTATTCTCTGTTAACATTTCTTTGAGCTTTTCCCAGTTCATAGGGAGAAAACTGGGAAATTCCTGTATGAGCACACAATTGTATGACACTATCTATACTTCTCTTTGGAATGCACCTCTCCTATGAAGACAGGATGAGAGTTGGGCTTGTTTAACTTGGAGAAGAGAAGACTCCAGGAGGACCTTTTAGCAGCCTTCCAGTACCTGAAAGGTACCTATAAGAAAGCTGGGCAATAACTGTTCACAAGGGCATGTAGCAGTAGGACAAGGGGTAATGACTTTAACCTAGAAAAAGGGAGATTTAGGAAGAAGTTCTTCAATATGAGGGTGGTAGCTCACTGGAAGAGGTTGCCTGGAGGTGTAGTGGAGGCCCCATCCCTGGAGGGGGATCAAACTTGATGTAGCTTCGAGTAACCTGATCTAGTGAAGATGTCCCTACTTACTGGAGGGGGGTTGGACTAGATGACCTCCAAAGGTCCCTTCCAACCTTACACATTCTGTGATTCTATGATTCAATTCCTTGCATATGTATGATTTGTATGATATATCTGCAAAGAAGTGCAAAGTTCTTGACCCTGAATCTTGTGCGTTGGCTACAATATAAGTACCATGTTACACTAATACATATACACCTACACTTGTATATGTATATAACTGCAGTTATTGTTCTGTTTACTGCATATGAGTTCAGAGTCTGACCTGCACCTCCTGCATTGAATAACAATGACAAGGCTGCCAAGACCTGCCTATAACACTCATCCATCAAAGCAAATCACCTTGTCAGTAGCTTATCTATGAAACTCCATGTGGGTTGTCTGTTCGCTTATCAGGTATTAAAATAGAAACAAGCTTCTAAGCTTCTTTTTCTTTTTTTTCTTTTTTTTTTTTAGAATGGCTATAAATATCTTTGCTGAGTCTCACAACAGTGTTGACACTTTTCTTGTAAACTAAGCTTTTAAAGAAATACATGTTTTCAAGTATTTCCAAAGCAAAAACATTCTTCACTTCAGAATTTGGTCAAGTACATTTAACAATGATGAGAAACATATGTACATCTTCCCCTTTTTAAGCCATGATTCATCAGCTTTAGAGTCACATTAGGCAGAAATCCTTCCCAAGACTTAGGAAATCAACCAGAGATAAAAGAAAAAAGTTCTTCAGATTTCTAGCTATTTCACATGGAAGGATGGCAATGTCCCTTTCCCTTTTTGATGAGCAAAGGATATATTCTATTGCATTTAAGCTTTATGCTTGCTTTGTTCTCCTCAGTAGTTTGTTTTCTTTTGCTCTGGATCCCATGCCACTAGGTACATGGTATAAACAGAGGTGAAGTAATGTGTTAGCTTAAACATGTTACCAGATTTAAAATGTTCACATGTGGGTTCATTAGTGTGTGGAAATCTAAATTTTCTTCTTTCCTATTTTACATATTTCCAAACTTCTGTTCTGACTGTGATCACGGGATTCACAGCAAGGAACACTGAACAGGAGAGAGGGGAACCTTGTTGGCAGCTCTTGTTGAAATTCGAATGACAGATCACTTCCCTCTCTTCCTCTTGCTGTCAGTAGTATGGTTATACCTACACAGAGCAAATCTTGCAGCTACCACGTGTAGGTGCCTCTGCTTTGGCCATTAGAAATCGTGTTTTCAGTCCCTAAGTAGATTAGTGCCAGCAGAAGTCTCAATCACCTTCCATTCTTTTCCAGAAGGTTTCTAACAGAACTAATAGGTTCCACAAAGCACCATTCACAAACTACAGCTGAAAGGAGAAAATGCAGCATGCCTTTAAAAGCACTTATGGCTCCTTTTATGCATAAAGACACACAACGGTGTGTGTATCCAGGCGTATATTTTTGCAGAAGGGAGTAAGTAACTTTTATGGATCATGCATTACATCTGCAGTTGGAAATGATACTTCAGGACTAGATTTCACAAACTCATTTCTTCTTATTACTCATATAGCTTGTGATATCTGTTACTTGGTCTTTGTCAGTGACAATCAAATAACAGGCTACCTCCTGGATCATCAGGAACCACCTCTTCTGTCTTCTTCCTTGCTCTTTCTTCTGGACAGATTATCAGATATAGTTATTCTTACTGAAACAGGGCAGAATGCTACAAACTGCAGGAATTTTATTCCTGGAAAATTCCAGCAACTTCAGGGTTGCAAAGGACTTTCACCTAATACAGTTCTGCAGCTGAATGAATCACAGCTCAAAGCTAGGTGGCATATGTCTTGTGACTATTCATTCTCATAAATACAGTATAGCAGAAGCCTAAATGGAAACACATCTTTTTGAAACCATCTGTTCTCACAGATATCTGCAACAATATAGGAAAAAAAAGGCTTTAAATGCTGTTATACTGTTTTAAACCCTGAAGGCATTTCCTATTGGTCTCTCCTTTTATTCTGAGGAGCTCAATTTGTTTCGCTTGGAAATAACTTACCTGCCATGTTTGTTGCTGTTCTGTTTATGAGCTTTGGAAAAACTGGCAGTAGTTGGCTTACCTATGTATGAATATTTATAAAACAGAACCTTTTTCCTGCTGGAATGTGCTGGGTTGCCCTCTGGTGAATGTAACTTGTCTTTGATTGTATATTTTATAATAGCTTACAGTGTGAAACTGTTCCCTTAGTGGCTTGTTTGTTTATTTGAGGGAAGTTGTGTGTGAGTTGTTCAAAGACAACTGAGTAGCGGCTCAGCTACAAAGCTGATAATCTTTAACTGTTGATTGCTTATTTAATTGTGTCACATTGCTCTTATGATATGTGGACTGTTAAAATGCTCAGATGGAACAGTTCTTAAAAGTCTGCATTTAGATCATACTCCTTAATTGTTGCAGTTTCTATACTGTTAGCAGGGATCACAGAATCATAGGGGTTGGAAGGGACCTCGAGAGATCATCAAGTCCAACCCCCTGCCAAAGCAGGTTCCCTAGGACAGGTCGCACAGGGAGGCATCCAGATGGGTCTTGAATATCTCCAGAGAAGGAGACTCCACAACACCCCTGGGCAGCCTGTGCCAGGGCTCTGTCACCCTCACTGGAAAAAAGTTCTTCTGCATATTGGTGATGAACTTCCTGTGCCCCAACTTGAAGCCGTTGTCCCTTGTCCTGTCCCCACAGACACTGAAAAGAGGCAGGCCATTTCCCCCTGTGTCCCATGCTTCAGATATTTATAAACATTTATCAGATCCCCTCTCCGTCTTCTTTTCTCAAGGCTTAACAGCCCCAGTTTATTATTTCAGCCTGTCCTTGTAAGGGAGATGCTCCAGTCCTTTAATCATCTTCATAGCCCTCCACTGGACTCTACAAAAAGATAAGTTTCTTTCTGGGGTCATATGTGTTGTAATCTTTTGTATCAGTAAATGCTACAAAAAGAGTAATATTGCAGTTTCATATCCAACAACTCTTCTCATGACTGAAATCTAATTTAGGAGTTTACGGTATCTTTGCTAATGCTGCAATCGACATTTTAACTCTGCTAACAGAAGTTTTGTAGTCCCTTGCAGTGGTATTTGGAGACAGAGATTTCTTCTGAAGTGAATACAGATTACATCTTTCAGAAATTGAAGATACAAACCAATGTATGAAACTGAACTACAGTGGCATAACCTGTACGATTCCTGAAATACTAAGAGAGAGCAGAAGTGACGTAGGGAGAAATGGCAAATAGAGCTACAGTTTCCAACCTAGGAGGTCAGTGTTAATTTAAAGGCACCTCTGTTTTATCTGAACAGTTAAACCTATGTGCCACATACTTAGCAAGCAATTCTGCTTAGGCATCAGATTTTGGCAGGTGGAGAAATAGCATGGGCATCATACCTAATTATCTGACTGACAGGTTTTATCTGCATGTAACTACCTGACAGCATAAATTTGCAGGAAGCTCATTCACTCTCTTTTTCCATCATGTCTCATTTTCAGCAGTGATAGAGCAGGAGAAAGTTACTCTTGACCACCCTGGAAAAGGTGTCAGCCCCTGAACCACAAAGTGTAATTGCCCTTTTACTCGGGTCTGGAGGCACGTGCTGGAAGAGAGATCTTGACCGCCTGAGTATCTGCTCCCAGCAAAGGGAGAAATGAAATGTCACACCAATTATCCGAACAGTGGACAGACAGTGTGAGGAAAACTGGATGCTTGGTAAAGCTGCAGCCCTAATTACTGAATTAGGCTGAGGGCTTTTTATCTGCCGTTGGCCTCACACTTGGCTGTCAAACTGCACACCAACAGACCCCAGTGCATGTAGGGTAATCTGGTGTGACTGGAGCAAGATGAGGTGGTGAGCCTTCTGGGGCCATTGCTTTCAAAACCCGGATGTCATTCCTATGCCGTTTGGGAGCAATCCTCCTGAGGGTGGTGGGATGTCAGGGGCTGCTGCTGATATCTGGAACAGTGATGGAGACGGGCCTGACACTTGGGTGCACAAAAAAGATCCACTCTGCTTCAGAGGTGTGGTGTTGATGGAAGAAGAAATAATCCAGGCCATCAAGAACATTTGAACCATATCAGGGATTTTGGTTAGTTACTTCTCAGCAAAACTCAGTCAGCCAAAAGGTACAGCAGAATGTGACATACGATGCGCTGTTGTTTTATCAGGAAATTAAATCTTTTGGGGGAAAAATGTTTCCAGTTTTCAGGTGGGACCAGGTCATTCTCATCCAGATGCTTTATATCCAAATGATATACTCTACTGGTGCAGGAAAAAATGTGTATTGTTACACAGCTAATTAATATTCAGCCCTCAGCAGTTGTGCTAATTTCTCATATGACAGTGGGACGTTCTGCTAAGTGCTGTGACATGACAGCAGCTGTGATGAATGGAGCTAAGATATTAAAATCTTTAAAGTGGCAATGGTATTCCAGCAATAAAGCAAAAGCTTTTCTTTAAAAAAATCGATTTATTTAGAGTTTCTAAGACAGGTAAACAGACAAAGGAGTCCAGTAAGACACATTACAGGAGATAAAATGGTTAACAGTGTGTCGCAGCTTCCTATACTTCCATATATATCTCTTCATCTCCCTCAATAATATTTAGTATATGCTCTGTAAAGCACCCTTTTTTATCATGTCCCCTTTGAAATATATGGACATTTGAGGAACACATAATAGTGAAAGAGGTTTAGGTTTTTTTTTTACTTGACCTGGGTATAGGAAATAAAGTCAACTCAGAAATAAATCCTCTGATAAAAAAATAATGAAATCGTAAAATTAAAAATAATAAAAAATCTACTTGAATGGTTTTAGGAATTTTTATATTAAATTATACATTTTCTACATATCACTGTATAAGGCTTAAAGGAAAATATTTATGTGTGATATAGCTGATGAAGGTAAAAAAATGAGTAATGGAAATAAGGCATGCATGAATCCTATGGGAAAATTCAGGAGTTTTTTTACCACCTCCTCAGAAATAGTTTGCTATCATCCTCATCATCTATTGCTTGACAATATTTAAATGACTTTGGAATTTTTGAGGGGTGTCATGGTTTAACCCAGCTGGTAGCTAAAACAGCACACAGCTGTCCACTCACCCTTTCAGTGGGATGGGGGGAGGGAATTGAAAAAAAACCAAGCAGCTCATGAGTTGAGATAAAGACAAAAAAGGAAGATAATAACAAAATAATAACAAGAACAACAAAACAAGCAATAATAACAACAAAACAAATAATAAAAGAAGTGATGCACAGCACAGCTGCTCATCATCCACAGACCACCAATGTTCAACTAGTTCCTCAGATGTGGTTCCAGCACCCAGCCAGAACCCGCAGGTTATATACTGAACATGACATCATATGGTATGGAATATCCCTTTGGCCATCTCTGGTCAGCTGTCCCAGCTGTGTCCCCTCACAGCTTTTCATGCAGTCCCAGCCTCCTTGCTGGTGGGGTAGTCTGAGAAGCTGAAAAGGCCTTGACTAACAACAACCAAAATATCAGTGCATTATCAGCACTATTCTCATCCCAAATCCAAAACAGCACTGTGCGAGCTACTAGGAAGAAAATTAACACTATCCCAGTTCAAACCAGAGGGAGGAGGAAATACTTTAGTTTAATATTAAAATTATTCCTCCAAATTTTAAAAAGTCAACGATGTCTATTTTTTGTCATTTATCATTGACCAGTTTTTCGATTCTTATTCATTTAAGGTGAACAAATGATGTGACGTAATGCCAGTTGACTCTCATTTATCAGAGCAAAAGCCTTTGCCTGAATTCTGTTAAAGTCTAAGAATTTAAATTATTTCTCAGAGATAAGCAAAGAAATATGTATGTATGACAAAAGGGGTGAAGGTATCCCATTTCATTAAATTGCTGAATATATGAATATTTTGTCATCAAAAATGAACGGTAATGCAACTTACAGTATTTGCAAAAAGACTAGCATCTGGAAAGCATTCTGGGAGGTTTTGTTGATTTTTGGTTGGTTGTTTTGGGTTGGTTTTTTTAGTACTCCTAACAATAAATAATATTTAATGATGTTTGTAGCAAGAGAAAGAGGTTAAACAGCAGACTGAAAACAGCCATCATCACCAGGTCCCCCTATCTTTTGCGTACATTCATGTACTATCATGTACTTTAATTTAAAGTCACGTCATGCTGCAATAGCTTTGCTTTCTAGGCATTTCTAGTGAAGCAGGATCTAGATGCAATAGAAAATTATACTAATGGGGAGGAAAGTAAGAAAAGGCTGTGTTTGAAGAGGCGCTCTCCTTCTCGCTAAAAAGGACTGTACTACATCCCTGTGCCTTTACTGTAAGAACCGAGGAGTAAAGCAGGTAGCAGGGTGAATACTGTCACTGCAGAATAGCAAAAAGAGTGTTTTAGCCTCTGTGTGACATTCTAGGCAGAAAGATTAGCAACCTGCACACCTCCCAGCCCCACTCATACTGCATCGCAGGTGGCTTAAGCAAGGGATGGATCCTCTTTGTGGTTTGATATTGCTCATAATTTTATTCTCACTAGTTTCATAGCTTCTAGACAGTTAAGTTATATATATATATATATATATATATATATATATGCACACACACATATATTTGATTCTCCTTAGGCAAAAATAGGGTATTAAAAGAATTGAAAAGGGTGGATTTTGTACAAAATCACACAGGTGACTGCAGTAGATGCAAAGTCTCTGATCAAAGGGTGATACTCAGTGAACCAAAAATCACACCCTACTTTGAGGAAAGGAAGAAATGCTTTCTCTCTGTGCCTCTGTTCTTAAACTTAGCAAAGAATGCTATTTGCCTCCTTTATACGGTTCAAAGGTAAAGGACTACGATAATACTTCCTTTTCTTCCACTGCAGCTCTTGCAAAGATGCTGTCGTCCAAGCACAATAGATACTACATCACTTTTTTTTTCTGCTTTTATATGGCTCAAGTTAAAAAAAAATAAAAAAAGAAAAAAAGAAAGCATGTGCTGTAGAGTTTTTTCTTCTCTTTTATTTTTTTCTTCTCTTTTCAAATTAGATTGCTTTGCTTTTGGGGGAAAGGAAATTCAAGATATTGTGACACATCTCTGCTGATTTTTCAAGGCAATTAATTGTTAAAATGAAGAATAATAACTAGTTGGTAGGAACAGTAACACTACATTTTTCAGCACGCTCCTTGCTGCCAATGCTTCCTTATTTTTGCACTAAAGTAAGAGTTTGGTGGCGATAGGGTGGGTTTGTAACATCATAATGGTCCAGTTGCCCGAGTCATTGCTACTTAGCCATTCTACCAAAGACTTAAATATTGGATCTCCCCTGACTCATTGCCTCTACTGAAATCCCTGGGTATAATCTAAAAATCACATTTATAAGTGCAAAGGATATGCCCTCAAAGCCTTCAGCAGCCAGTCTGCATGTCTTCTAAAATTCAGATAGCTCCCCAGCTGCCTTTTAAATTCAGTTCCTGATAATCCTCTGAAGAAATGGATAGGCAGATCCCACGTCCCAGAAAAGTTCATTTTTTAGCATGTGATTGTTCTTGTGAAGCTCTTTAGAAAGGCAAAGAATGTTTGTTTAATTATGTTTTGCCTTTCAAAGTGAATTTATGAAGCCAGAGATTGTTACACTGAGTGTTCTCTGGCTGACATTTTGAGCTAGTACATCAGTTTCTGAGCAATTTGGGAGGCTTCTGTACTCATTCCTGTATTTCATTGAATATCCATTGTAAAGAAATGGAAGTGGAGGTAACTAACTGTTGCCTAGATCCCATTCTCCCACTTAGGATGACAAATAGAAAATATTTAAAGAATGCAAAGATCTCATCTTGTGAGATACAAAGCTCTCCAGTAAAGATATAATACTCCCTCCTCTGTGCCTTAGTAGTGCTCATGTCTGCAGCTGCAAGACTATATAAAGAAAATGATTTTAACTACAAGTTTGAGCTATGGGATGTAAATATGGTGATTTTATGATGCACAATCAGTGTCCTGAGTAATCAGGATGGTGCAGTCATCACTGGTGTGAGCTATAACATAAAAGATTTTAGTTCTTGTTCTTCTTGTGATACAAATCATTTATATTTTGTTGTTAATAGGATACTTGTTCTGTGAGAGTTATCTCACACCTCAGCTCGAGGGCTCAGCTAAGAACTCCTCTGTACTGCTTTATTCTGTTTAACAAGCGATGAGTCAAAGTCCTCGCAATTACTGATTTTTAATTACTATTTCTCCAGGGAGAAGGAGGTTACAATGGGATAAATTGGAAATAACTTGCAATTGCAAATGAAAAAATTTGCAAAAAGCCATTTTCTTTCTTCTTCATTTTATGAATTTGCTTTGTTAGGTATCTTTTGTTATTTTTCCCCTTAAAATTGTCCTCAGTATGCTCCTAAAATAGAGAATATATATATGTTTAATTTTAGTTTGGCTTTCCTCTTGCAACCTGGAGTCAGAACCTTATACAATACAGTTTTGCAAGCTGCCATTTTGCCATAATATAAAAGTATGTCATCACGTTTCATCGGATACAGTACCTTCAGAGTCATTTCTGCTAAAGTTATACTTTCTCTTCCTTTCAAATCACAGCTGATTTCCAGCTCTCTTAAACTCCCATTTTTGTCCTGCTGGAAAGCTGCTTGTATTCTATTATTTATTTCCCTCCTTTTAGAGCTGCACTAATAAACCTAGAAATTTACATACGAGTTAATAATTTTTTCAGTGCTCATGAAGAAGTAGCACTGTAACTCAAGAATGCCAGCTCATTTTGTATGCCTCTACATTATACACTGCCTGGGTATATTAGGCACCAAGAGGAGAAACAACACAAAAAGCAGCGAGAGGAAGGCAAAGCTGGTGTTTAATCTCTTTTGTGTCCTAGTGTATTCCACAGCAGCAACACACAAAAGGCTGCTCTGAGTTTCACCTGCCACTCTGTGGCTGCCAATAGCTGAGAACTGCTAGGAGCACTGGGTAGTGTAGCCATATGCATGAAATTCCCCAGATTTCATTCAGAAATTATGAAGCGAGTCCTTTATGGGACTTTTCTTTCCCTTCTACTGCTGATGGCTCTGTGCCATCCGCCTTGCGCTTAGCTAAACTGCTGCCCAACACCAGTATCTCACCATCCTGTGAGCTTCATCGTTGTTCACCTCATCATCTGTTATTGGTGTGGTATGGCTACACTCGTAACAAATGCAACTTCTGCGTTACAGCCCTTCCCAGTCAAAGCCAAAAGCAAAATCGCCATCAGGAAAATGCTTTGCTTTCTTGTAAGACATTCTTTTCTCCAAACATCTGTCTGAAGTATAATTACTGTGTACATGTCATGTCCTGAATATCATTGGTGGTTATTGCCTTCAGCTATCACTACTTTTATTTTTTCCACTTCCCAGCTCGCTTTAGTAACACCTAGCTGATGGGCAGAGAGAGGTCAGAGGCAATGCCACTTAAGAGATGATGGCTCTCTACCCCTTCCTGACTTCAGCCCATCCATCAGTTGATTTGCCAGAATGCATTGGGGTTTGTCAGGACTCTCTTCCCAGCATCTGGAATTAAGGAAGGCTGTGGAAGGGACTGCTGCACAGCTTCTGCGATTTAAGTGGCCACAAAAGGAATGCCAGCAAAAACAAACCCCAGCCTTTGTGAGCTGAGGAAAAGAAAATGCAAAATACAGGGCAGGATACTTACAGGTTTAATAAAGAATCTCAAGAAATAAGGTGTGTAGGTGGTAATTCTGGCATGTCTTATTGTTGGTTTTGATGTTCTATTTATTCATTTATTTGCTGGTTTGGGTGGGAGAAGGAAATAATACTTGGTTTAAGCTGTTTCTTCTGTCCTGTAAGAGAGTGTAAAGGGACTCCTCCCATCTCCAGACACAACCAGATCAAGCAGTTTGACACACCTTTTCAAGATTTACCTCTGCTTATTTCCTCCAGCTCTGCACAAGTCTGATGAAAATGACAGAGCTTGTTCACACTGAATCACAGTGAATTCCCTTTCAGGGGGCTGGGGGTGGGAAACAACAAAAGAACATCACTTGCATACCACAGTGAATTACAGCCATTGTTTTTGATTTCCTGGTGGGTAATTGAAGGCTTTTACAGCTAGAAGAAATTATTTATAAAGTCATGAAAAATGGATTAACTTTCCTGACTGCTTCATTGATGTTTTAGGCATCTGTTTCATTCCAATTAAACTTATATAATCTAAAATCAATGAACTTCTTTAATTTAGATAATAAATTATAGAGGAAAACAATTTGTTTAGCCTCTGCAAACTGCCTTGTTTCCACATATTTTATATATGTAATTTCTGCAAAGAGTGAAAGATCTTAAAGTGCTAATAAGCACAGAAACCTTTCCTTTGTTCCCGGTGCCTTCAGTGGCTGCACAGAGACCAAGCTTTGGGAAGGAACCTGGGGACAAACATTCCCACTGAGTGAGCCTACATCCATCTAATAAACTGTTCTGCCACTACTTTGCTGCTACCAAATGCCTCAGAAGAAGGCATGGAAATGTTCAGGAGATCTTGTGTATCTGTCACCAAAATTAGGTTTATATAGTTTCCTAATAGTTAGAGAAGACTCAAAATACCCCTGAACTATCTATCATAAAATACATTTCTGTGGGGTTTGTGTGCAGGGTGTATGTTTCCAATCTGAAAACTGTAGAATTTGATTTCCCATTCAGCAATTAGCCTCAGGTCTGTTGAGCTAGCTCAGAATGAGGATCAACTAAGATACTTATTCCCAGCTGCCTCAAGTTGCATCAGTTTTACCACATGGATCTCAAATTTTCCTCTTAATGATAAATTTTTGCACTATATCTCTTGCCCTTGTGTTTGAGCCCTGAGATATTTTAAATAGGCCGGGATTTTTATTTCTGCTGTGGTGAATCATGCATGGATTGTCCTCTATATACAGCTAAATGTGAGAAAACAGAACTAAATCTCTGAAAATAAAGCAAGCATTAATTTGTTGTTCTTCAGAAAATATTCAAGAGGGCTGCTTGAGGTAGATGGAGCACTTTTTCTGTAATTCCACTGTGAGAGGAAAGTGTACCTCTGTGATACTTTTCAAGCTTTACAACTAGCTGTCATCATGCTTCCACTGGGTTCACACCAGTGATGCATTTACTTCACAAAACATCAAGCACATTTAATGGCTGCATGTCATTCAGCAGATTGTCTTTGTTGTTCTAAAGTATCAAAGAATTCCTAAATTTGTAGCTACCGTTTTTAGGTAAGTTGTTCTAAGCAAGTATAATAAAAGGTAAAGTCCTGTTTTAAGGGAAGACAAGCAACCTTATGTTTTAGAAAAATCCCTACAAGTGTCAAGTCTTATTAATAAAGTTTCAGACAAGCTTCTAATTTCAAATTGTTTGAAAAAAAAATTGTCCTTTCATCTTAAGAACTGGTGGAGAGGTGTATCTTCCTGTCTTGAAGTGTTTGAGGAAGCTTCTTAATCGTTGCCAGAGAGCTAATTATCAGCTAATGCAATATTTTCACTTTTATGTAGCACATACTATAGCTTTCATAGAAAGCTTTCATAGAAAGCTTAAATCTGAATAATAAATTATTTAATAAATGCTTTCAATGCATTCGTATAAAAAGAGAACAGATTTTGAAATGTAAAAGTTCTAAGAACTGTTTCATCCCCTCATATATTAGTGTGAGATCTTTTCTGAAATTTGTTCATTGATGACGGGGGGGGGGGGGGAACAGGGAAAATGTTTACTCAGTTGAAGTAACTGATTTTATTAAACTAGAAACTACATTTTTTACCTCCCAGAAGCTATCCTGCTCCTCCTCTTCCCAGCTAAATACACATAAGCAAGACTAATTCCCCATGTTACACTATAAACACAGTAGTCCTTGAATGAAAAATATTTTACTAGAATCCAGGATTTTTTTTCCTTTCTTTGGAGCAAATTTGCTACAGTTTGAACCACATTTTCTCCGTAAATACCTACAGGGGAGTGTAGTAATAGGACAACTCTGTGATCAAAACAGATGATAACTTTTGCTGGTTAATTCCAGGAAGGAGCACTAGCAGAGCTCACATGGAACTGGAACTGCAGTGCAACAGTTTGCTGAGGTAATCCAAGACACAGCTGATGGATGCCAAATTGAATGGTTCAATTGCACCTCATAACCACGCACAACAGCTCAGCATTTCTGCCTTTTCTTTCATCAGCCTAGGCGTTGAGCATATCTGGGTCTACAGTATTGGCCAAACAGGCGTAGGACATGTTTTGAATTTTGGTTTGCTTTTTTGTTTGGTTGGTTTTGATAGAGGGTAAATTTTGTTACCCCTTGTCTCCCTGTTTACCTGATTCTTCAGGTGTGCAAAAAAGGTGCCAAAGCAAGGGCTCAGCTTTATCACCGCGCTCACCCTGAATGTCTGAGACTTTATATGTGTTGTCACATTATACTCACATGATAAAAGTGGATTTACCCCCAAGTGGGTCTCATGGGTGGGCGTGTGGGTGGCTGTGGGGTGTGAGAAGAGAGTCAGGGTGAAGAGGCTGTGATGGGAGTAGCGGGGGGGTCACCTCTGGCCAGACGCCATCTGCAGAGCAGGATGGTCAGCTGGAGAAGGAGGCAGACGCAGGACAGGGCCAGTGGCAGCGTCCAGAAAGGGCAGGGTCCTTTGGGGAGGGGGGGAAAAGAGAGGGAATACAGTGATATCAATCCTTTTTTTTTTTTTTTTAAGGGTTGGTTGGTTGCAGGCTTTTTAATCAAAGACGTAATTAACATAAAAACATGGTGAAAATCATAATCCTTCCACCCTTTCACATCAGATTTGGTCTCTGGCTTCAGATGTCATGTGCTAAGTTTCATTTTATGTCAATTTTTTATGGGCCAGTTATAAATCTTGTGAACACGTGTGAACAAAAAGTGTTTATAATGAAAATGCTGAAGGGCCAAGAAATACTTGCCACACCAAAGATCAGCAGAATTATAATGACACGATTGAACAGTACTAATCAATGAGTCTCAAGTACCATCCCGTTTTAAAGGCAGTATGCTATCTCTACATTATACACTTTTTGTCAATGTAATTTCTTCCTTCATTTCACTTTAGATGCTGTAGTATGAAATCAGAATTTTGCTGTTTCACCTCTGTACTATCGGTAGAATTGCATGAGGACTGCAGTGTTCTGTGGAATAGTTTATCCAAGGAGAAATGTCAACATGGTTTGAAATGCAATAAATATTTAACAGTGAGATATTATATCGTCAAAGAGAAATGCAGTGTATAAATTTGCATTTTTGCATTGCATTTTTTAGTAAGATGCTTCAAGCTAAGTATGTAATAGCGTTAGGGATTGATTTTTTTTTAACAAGCTGCCTGATAAGATCTGTGTTTTTACTGTGCATTTAGTTTGGCTGTAATAAAAATGCAACAAAAACATTGTGAGGAAGGGAAAAGTGAGCTAATAAATTGGTAAACCAAGATGATAACACTGTGTGCTTAGCTACCTATTTTAAATTACTCTAGTAGATGCAATTTTCAAGTATGTAAAAGAAAATTATACTCAAAATCTATTTATGCATAGAGATCAACAACCAGTTGACTCTGATAATGACTTGCTGCTCAACACAGGAATCAAAAGGAAAAGGCAACAAAGTGAGCAGCTTTACCTGCTTAAATACAGAAGAAAATCATTGCATGATACAGAGTAACTGAATCCACACAAATTATCTGAGACATTTGTGTCTTTTTTCAAGTAGCTTTATATTCTTCCTACTTTTCAGTTTTTCCAGGAGGAGGCTAATTTTGGCAGGTTTTTAATTTTGTTGGTTTGTTATGTCCCCATGACATAAGGTAATGTAAAGACTGAAATAATTTTCTTACTGGCGTTTTCCTTAGCTGATTTCTCTTCCCCCTGCTTTAGCCCTTCCCATATGCATTTTGGGTCAGAGCATTCTTTATTATTCTCATTATTTCTTGCATTTTGCCATCAACTTACCATGTTAACGTTCTTATCCAAGTCAAATATTCCTTCAAGTGAAATAAAATGCCACTAGCCTGAATTTTTTCTCTAACATTTTCATTCTTTAGTATGACCAACCTGGAATGGTTCAGTTTTATGAAGTTTCTGTTTAAAGGGCTTGTGAAGTTTCAAGCTTGAATAGGAAAATTAAACTTCCTGCATTTTGTATAAAAACATGTTTTATCTCTGTTGACATTTGTGGTAAATGAAATAATTTTACTTTATTTTGGACAGTTCAGGAACCAAGTCACTTTTCTCATAATAAAACCTCAATTTTATAACTTGTGTGGTAATGTTTTGTATTAGTTTCTGGGTGACTGAGTCTGTGGTTGAAAGGATAAATTAAGCCAGCAACGCTAGCCGCCTCACACAAAGTATTCAGCCTTTTCAGGTAGCTCTGTTAAGGCAGTCATTCAAGACTTTATTTAGCATCTTAAATAACATGTTTGATATTTTTAAATATTTCAGTATTAAACTGCACACATTTCCTCTCAAAAGCTTTTCTTCAAGGTTGTGATGCCTGTATCTTTCATTACTAAACAAAATTGTTGACCATAGTCACTTGTCTAGCTCACACGAATTGTACTACTTGTTTAATGATTCTGAGAAAGCTACAGGTCTCCTAATAACAGTGTGCCAGTCAGGAAGTACAGCTGAATGGGTTTTTTAACTGTTTTTTAAAACAAGGTCGCTTGTTTTCTGCCACAAGGCAAAATGGCAAAAAGTAAAGTATCGCATCATATCACAGAATAGTTCGTGTGTGAAAATGGCTCTGGTACTGATTCAACCCAACTATTGGCTCAGTGCAGGGCTAGCATAGATCAGGATTTCCTTATAAATACTAACAAATCAATAAATAAATTTCAACTATTGCTGAAGAAAATGCAGAATCTGTGAAACCAAGCCTGGAAACCCTTCCTCATGAAAATTTTCGTTTGGAAATTTCTGTTTGTTTAGAAGCAAAGTTGTATCTTAACCTAATTTTATGAGAACATGATTATGCCTTCTTCAGCAGTGTTGGCATAGCTAACGAGCTGGCCACAGAACAGAGGGAGAGAGGCGACTGGTTCCATATTGCAACACTAGCACCAGTTTTAAAAGCTGCAAAGATGAAATTAATTAATCTCTGTAAGGAGCACTTCAGTCTGTATATGGAAGACAACATAAGAAAGCTGCGTACAAGATTACTGTCTTTAGCTGCACATTGGCTCAGAGCACAGAACTAAAAAAAATTGCCATTCCAGTCCAATGTTTTCTTTTATTTAATCTCTATGTAGTTGAGGCATGCAGACAAACATCTGTGTATTACAAAGAGAAGAGCAGAAGTTGAAGAGATGTAAAATAAATTACTTTTCCCAGTTACATGTCATATTTTGGCTGCAGGAATGGGGGCAGAAAGGGGAAAGACTATTGGGTAATGTGCGACATGTGCAAGTAACTTTCTTTTCCATCTCCATGGGGAACATTATAGGTAACAATTGTTTATAAATGTCTCCCCCTTTTATAAAGTCACAGAGGCATAGGAAGCATGTACTACCACTAGAAAAAAATCGCCAAGGGACAAAGAATAATCAATTAAAAATGGAGAGCAAGGTAAACCTATTCATCATTGAGAAAGATCACAGAATCATAGAATTGTAAGGGTTGGAAGGGACCTCGAGAGATCATCGAGTCGAGACATGTCGCACAGATAGGCGTCCAGATGGGTCTTGAATGTCTCCAGAGAAGATTCCACACCTCCCTGGGCAGCCTGTCCCAGGGCTCTGTCACCCTCACTGGGAAAAAGTTCTTCCGCATGTTGGTGCGGAACTTCCTGTGCTCCAACTTGCAGCCGTTGCCCCTTGTCCTGTCCCCACAGACCACTGAAAAGGGGCTGGCCATTTCCCTCTTGTGTCCCATACATGAGATATTTGTAAACATTAATCAGATCCCCTCTCAGTCTACTTTTTTCAAAGCTGAACACCCCGAGTTTATTATTTCTGCCACAGGAGCCACAACAGCTTATGACAGCTTAAGTAGGTCGTATACAGTATAAATGCAATAGGAGAGCAAGGAATTGAAAACATTGCCAGGAATCACAGAACTGTAATTAAACCAACCGGAACTTTAGTTATGTGACCCAAGATTCTACTTTTCAATACTTGCTATTTTACTAGGGGTATAGATGCAATAACATTCTTTGGTTTTTTTTCTGTGCGTAATGTTTACAAGCAATTCACATTTTATATAAATATTAATTATCCCTATTGCAAAGCCCTAAGGACATGCATTTCCTTTATTTCAAAATACTGACGTGTAAATTTACTCTTCATAAAATTCCACCATTCCCATGCCAATATTGGACTGTATTTTTTTTTCCTTAAGACTCAAAAATTTGGCACATTGTAAATTTACTAGTTTTAAACAGCCAATCCTGCAATATTACTTCATTCACACGTAAAATTCCCTCTTTTCTAAAGGAGGACTTGATGACAATGCCAAAATCTTTTAAGATAAATTATAGTCCTCCAATTCTGGAAAGTGATAGGGTTCTGTAACAAATATATTCTATTCAGGTACTTACTATCCCCCCTCCGCAGCATTATAAATTCTAAAAAAAAATTTAAATGCTATTTAATTGAGAATAAAAAGGAAATATTTTTAAATGTTAGGAGGGGTGGCATTTTTATATTCACTCTATTAGTATATTTCCTATGTATTTTATAATAATTTAAATCATTTTTATTCAAAATTATTTCTAATGAATAAAAACCGTTTACTTCAGAATCTGTCTCAGAACATATGTTCCTTGATATTAATTTTCCCTTCAGAAAGATAAAAATTTGATGAAATGAAATCCAAAATTATTTTAGAAGATATAAAAGTTGGAGCCCAGCTGCTCCCCACAGTTTTAATTCCAACAGTAGTTAAATTCAAGGGAAAATTTGTATTTCTTTATTTGGAACTGAAACAGGCCCACAGTTTCACTTTCAGTAAGGATATGAAAATCAATATGTTGCAGTGTAGTTTATGCTGTTTTTCAGTTTCCATCTGCTCCCTTCCATTGCATCTTTTTGTGAGTGACAGCATAATAATTGCTGTACCAATTAATGCTCTTCCAATCCAACTGCATCCTTACTGCAAAATAAATGTTTTGCTTTGTAGCAGTTTGTCCTGCTATGAAACTTTGCTTTAGTCATTCCAATCATCCAACAGCAGAAAAGGAAAAGCTGCTTTGTCATCAACAGCTCAATAGAAGACACTGTATATTCGATACGGAGAGTTGGCAGAATTTTAACCAGTATCAGTTTATAAATAGGATAACAGCAATCATTTATTTTCTGCCTTAAATGAAAGTATCCTTTCTTATGCAATAATAGCCACTTAACTGATTTGAGATTGGGGGGGGAGGGGGGAGGGACGCGTTTATGAGGAGCATTTTCTTTATCCAGAATAAAATGTGTCTTCTCTTTCTTTGCAACAAAAGCTCTTAGCAGATAAAAGCTTCCATCTCAGATTAGGTGTCATAATAATTTAGTTTCTTGCAGTAAGTGCTTCATTTTCCCTAGTGGACTTCCAGCGCATAGCTACTATGCCTTTCCCATTTTGTCCCATGTCTTAACAAAAATGCTGCTAAGAAAGAATATTGGAGGTTGAAGCATCTCGAGACACTTCCCCATCAAAACCATATCCTCAGTACAATCTGCAGACCCCCTCTGGTATAGCTACTGTTGGGAAAGTCCTTAGAGAATATCTGAATCTAAATTAAAGGCTGGTACTAGTTTTGCGAACCTTTCTGGCTGAAGGGCCACATTTGTTGTCTAGTGAGAACCATGTGAGGAAACAGCATATAACTAACTCATTCATGCTAACATTTCTTTTCTAAAATGTCTGATAGCTAATTGTTTTTTTTCTACCTCCTTGCACCATCCTTTGTGGAGAAAACCTCATTGTCTCTGTTTCACTGGTTTCCAGACTATTCTGTTTATTGTGAACAACAGGATTTTCCAATGAATATTTCTAAATCAGAAGAGATTGCTTTATAATTCAACAAGTGATTCACTTCATTTGGCCTTAGCTTGCACCAATTGATTCATAGAAATTTCTTCTGAACAACTGTGTTTTTCTATAACATTTATAGAAACATCTATAGCTATCACGGAGCTCTTGGCCTCATAAAGTCTCAGGGCACTCCCAAGTAGGAATATACAAAACATAATACAGATAACGATATCCAATTGGGTTTAATTTAATGACTTCAATTTTGTGCTCATAATCCTGGGAATGGAAATGCCAAATTTTATTTTCAAAAACTAAGTTTATTATTATTACCTAGAAAAGTAAAGCTGCATTAGAAGAACATTACTTTGTTGGTAAAGTCATCTGTTCAGAGGTTAAGAAGTCCCAGATGAAAGCTTGCTGTGCAGCTGCAGAAGTCGGCTTCTTTATTTTACCTAATGACTATCTAATATGATGCACTTGAAAGGCCTGCAACAGAAACTGAAATGCAGGATTATCCGGTTCTATTAATTTTTAATCATTGTACTGCAGAAATATACACTTCCATTAGCTCCTGTATTAGAAAAGCTTAGTGACAGGGTTTCAAAAGTGATCCTGCATGAGAGGAGTGAGTAGTTTGGTGACAACGACAGCATTCGCCTGCGTTTGGTTGCATATTGCTCACATGTCATCATTCCCCAAACAAACTAACTGACACCAAAGCCAGTCTGAGAAAACCCTGCCATCTCTTTCCCTTGGCTGCTTGTACCTGCTCCTCAGCTGTGCCAGTACAACCATTTGTAGGGCTCTTACAAACCAGATGACCAAAGCGCTTTGGTCTACAAAGCCACCTTTCAGTTGCAGTGGCACAGCTGAGGGACAGTGAAGAGCAGCATGTGCAGAGAGGAGAAAGGGAACATTTTCCGCTCATTTTTTTCATTACAGAAAGTGCAATGTCAAACCTTCTCCACAGGCAGAGGGGAATTTTAACACAGGACTTGTACATGATAGATGAGTGCTCTAACCAAGGCATATCAGATGAGAGAGTTGCTTGAAGTCTTGTGTTGGGAAAGAAAAGTGTGAGCTTTTTTCTCAGCTAGAAAAGAAAAAAGGGTTGGCACCTGCCTTCTGGTTGAGAATTTGAATTCTGAATCTGAAACAGAGAGAAACGTCTCCCAAGAAGCAGCAGTAAGGGAGCGTTTAAAGCTTACCCTGGATCTCTTGTCTTTCTTTTTTTGTTGGGTTTTTTTTCCCTTTTCATTTAGCTGAGTACTCCAAGTTTTCTCTTAGATGTTGTGATCAATCTACTTACATGTACATCAATCGTGGCTGTTACTAGGAAACCATTGGGATTTTCCTCTAAAGAATTGTTATAAATAAGTACCATGTCATGAAATAAGATCCTTGTGTATACTGCCTCTGCTTCCAACATAATTAAGATCAGGCAAAATCTAATTTTGATGTAATTTTCCAGGTTATATTAAATTATCTTGATGAATCATTCATACCTAATTGCTTTGGACTACAGCTTCATTGCATTCTATGATCCTGAGAGTAAATTTAAATAAAGGATGAAGTAGGCTGAATATTACCTTTCCAAGGTCCTGTTCTAGAACAGAAAAAAACCCAAAGCATTTCATATGTGAACCACAGAAAATATCTCCCCCAGTTCTACTGGCACCTTCAGGTTGCAAAGTGTGTGTTAATCAAATTCCTCTTATGCTGACTTCAGATGAACTGTAGAGAAGAGAGGTTTGTATTCTTGGAAATAGCTGTAGTACCAGAGAGCTGCAAAATCCACAAACAGCATTCTCTTTTTTCTCTCTTAACCTTTTAAGACCCAAATATGACACAGAAAATACAATTGAAGCAGGAAACGTAGAAAGTTGTGGAACTTGAATTATTTACTGCAAAAACTTTTCTTGTATCTTTATTTTCAAAATTCTTACTGATGACCTAAAGTAAAACTGTGGAGATGCTGCAGTACCTAAAACCCCATAAGGCTGATCAGCTGTATGAGTATTAACGTTTAGTAGGAATGCGAATACAAGAAGAGGTCATAATTTCAAATTTCCAATATAAAATATTTTTTTAAAAGCTGAACTGAACCCTAAATTTTAGAAACTTAATACTTAGGCATCTTAAGCCAATTTGGAACCATTGGCATATTTAATTGTTTATTTATTTTTTTAAAATATATTAACATAGTTTCTTGTTTGAAAATCATAAGTTGAAAGTAAACATACTGCATAGAGGCATTCATTTCTGAATTCAAATTCTCTGTTACCTGTAGTTTTTTCCTATTTGAAGCAATGTCCTCTATTCTTTTTATAATTATTATCTCCATAGATATTGGTGTTGTACTCTTTGGTTTGAGCCTCGACCAGGTGTCTTAGATCTTTTGGCTCCATTGAGTGTGTGTGCATGATTTGGTTGATATATAGTTTTTCTTCATAGTAGCTATACAGGGAAGAAGAAATTGCGTAGTCTCATTAACCCCTTTGGCATCAGAATGCCTAAAATCAGCCCTATTGTGAGATTTAGCAGCTACAAGTTTTCTTTTAAAATACAGTAAGGAATGTGCTAGCAGCTGAGGCACACATCTAGGTAATGGAAGACCTGAATTTAATTTTCTTTTTAACCTTAATAAGTTCAAATTCATCTAAGAGACTGTCTTGATATCTTGGTTAGAAATTAGTTTAAAGGGGGCACTATTCATCACCTTATTAAAGCTGCACTATTCTACAGAAGTGAATTTGAAATTAATTATATGATTATATTATTGCACAGAGTACAAACAGACCTGAGTTTGGAGAACTCCCTGGGTTGGCAACTGTCTTTACTCCTGCTCATTGTCACAGTAGCTCTTTGGGTGTTTTACATCTTTTTGGATAAAATAGAATTGAGGAAAATGGTAACCTGACATATTTTATTTGTCTGTATTGGTAAAAAAAATTATACAGAGCCACTCATGTGACTGGATTAGCAGTTCCCTATGGCCTTTAAAATATATATTATTCTAGCCTGTGAGTAAAAAGAAAACAAGAGCTTACATCCTTAGAAGGAAAAATGCCAGATTTGGAAGACAAAATTAAAACCTGCAATCATGCAACTATGTTTGGATTCCTATTACATTTTTAAAAATCTAATGGTGATGCAAATACTCCAAAAAACAGTATAAATGTATGAACGCCTCAATGAATATCATGGGTAAAAGTTGGTCAAAGCAATAAAACATTTAAGACTGTTCTCAGTGTATTATCAGTGCTTTTGTTTTGCAGCTCAGACCCCACAGCCACCACATATTTTAATTCAGTTTGGTGCAGAAGCTTCTTGAAGCAGAAAACATTTTAACCTGGCATCTCAGTCAGATTTTGATAGCCAATGTCTATTGAATCTGTGAATGAATAATAAAAAATACATACACAAAATTCATCCTGCTTGGTCATGCTATGAAGAGGGTTTTTATGACCTTTAATGTGCCAGTGGGAATTCAGTCTCCAGTTTTATTGTCTCGGGTGTCACTGAGATGTACCTTTATTTCTGTTTTTCATTTAGGTATTTTTTCTCTCTTGGTGCTGGTATTTCACTGATGGATGTATCTTCAGGGGGATCATAACGGTTTTTTTGAAGCAGTCAGTGACATGTTATAGCCAGACTTTTCCAAGTACAAGTTCAGAAAACGTTTATGCCAAATCCAGCAAACATCATCGTTGTTTCCAGCACTACTGATGCAGTCTATAAAGCTGCTAGCTGTTCTGAAACATTTCAAAATGAGCTGAGTTCTTCAGCATTTGACCGTACTCTGCTACATCTATTCTTTAATATCACTGTGGTTGAAGAAGAAATGTGATTTTGCATTCCTACATATAATATATGTATCAAAACAATTTTTTAAAGCATTATCCAAAACAATTTTAATCTAGGCTTCAATATACATTTCCAAAAAAATGACAAATATATGGTGTGTGAAGGTACACACTTTGGAAATTAACTTTTTGTTACTAATTAAATTTCATTTTCAAAAGGGAATTTTGAAATAGGAAAATAATCAGGTTACAGAATTGGGTCATAGGAGTTGTCTTCTGTTTTCGATCATCAGCTTTTTTAATGTCTTTTCACACATGGCTGCAAGTGAACAGGCCATGGTTATATGAGATTCACAAGCCTGTCTGAGATGGCATCTCACACATCCTCTTCCCAACCAGCCTTCTGTCACATAGACCACATCTCGCCTCCAGTTCATTTGGAAATTACGATGACGCTGTGTTTACCTGACAAACTGGTATCCTATTTGAAAGATAGTAAAGACATGAAGCAATGCTTCTGTGACAAATCCCTTTGAAACCACTGGTATTGCTTCTACCACTTAAGCAGTGTTTCAGAGAAAGAAGAGATACATTATTGCTTTATCAGCTCCAAATAACAAACATAACTGAGATTTATAAAGCAGCAAATATACAGATACAATATTCTGCAATTTAAAAAAAATAAATTCAGAGCCTAAATTATGCCTGCATTGAATCTGGAACCTTTTGCCTTTGCTAGGCAGCCATCACCCGCTTGTGCCCTCAGGCAAGGGCTTTCAAGACCCTCTTCTGCAGCTCCAGAAGGGCCCAATGCAGCATGTCTGTTCTCAGGCTCCCTGGCACCGTGAGGCAGTACGAAGTCAGCTCATCAGAGTCCATGTCCCTGCTGAAAGGCCTCAAGTAAATTAAAATTAATTAAACCCAGTTACACTTTTTGTGTCCATTGTCTCCCCCTTCCACAGGTCACAGCCTTGGCTCTGCAAAGGTGTCCCGGGCTCAGACATTTCCCAGCTACCCGTCGGAGCAGGGCGAGGAGCACCAGCAGTCCCTCTCCCTGGCCAGCAGCTACGCCTTCAGCTACGGCTCGGGCCTGGTGCAATGACAGCCGGGGGCAGCCAGCCGAGAGAGACAGTCAAGCCTGGAACCTGCCGTCAGGGCTGGGGAGCCACCAGCCTCCTCTGCACCCACCATTTGCCGTGAAAACTGATGCCTACCAGCTCCGGATGGGTCACCGCCATGGCGGAAACCTAGAGAGGCGGCTTCCCCGAAGCAGAGGCTAAGTCTTTATTTATTTATTTTGCCGTTCCTTTTGTCAATACGTTCAGAAAGGAGGGAGGTGTGGGGGGGAGGGGGGGGAGGGGATGCGTTCGTGTTGTGAGAAAGTGATGGAAAAAGAAAAAGGAAACTGTGTTGATGTGAAGGTTTCTGCATGACCAGAGAAGGCCTGTTCTGGGGCTCCGTCATGATGGCGCATTCAACAGTGCAGCCTTCCTACCCGCCTCCACCAGCAGGCCCGCCTGTCTTCACCTGTAACGTTTTTAGGTCTTTGCCACAGCCCACTGATTCCCGCTGGAGTCGCTGAAATGCTGCCCAACTCAAGACGCAACATCAGCACTGCGGGGGTCACCTCCAAATCCAAGCAAGTTTGCTTATTACCCTAGAGGGTAGTCAGCTGTTCTTTGAGCCAGACACCAACAGATACTGAAGTTGCAGGCTAATGTGGTTTGTTTGGAATAGAGTTTGATGTGTTAAGGTAAGGTTATTGCCTGGCTCTAATCTTAAATTCCTGGGGCAAAAATTCATCCCTTACTAATACATGCATAATTCTTACGACACCCCTGAGAGCTGTGAATGTCCATTTCAGCAGCACAGTCTCATCCTCAGTACTGCCATGAAGTCATCTTATTTGCAAATTATTTAGGTAACCATGCCTGCAAGCCTAATTTTAAAAAGTGGGAAAACTGTTCTTCAGACAAATAAAAGTAGGCCGCATCCCCAGCTGGCAACTGCCAATGCCACAGCTGGGTCAGATACAGTAGAGCTGAGCTCTGGTCTTGTCTTTTTGGTCAGTGTTACTTTGATTTTCTTTGTTTCCTTCTCAGATTTCTGTTTTAGATGCACATTGTATTTTGTATGATCATGTGTCAAGCATTGGTTTACTTTGAAAAGGAGGATGAGTACCTCTCAATGGAAATCTTCTGTCTTTGGAAGACATCTTTAAAAAATGAACTGTAGTAGGTGTGTTTTTGATCACTAATGAAGGAATAAGTTGGAAGGCATACCTGTAGGTGGAGAACAAGTTTTATCTATCTTGAACATTTAGATTTTTGGAAGTGGTATTAAATATTTATGTACTTCTTGCAATGCCCTGAAATGTTTGAAATTGCGGGGAGACAAATCTACCCTCCTCCTATTATCTGAGCAGCCCTGTGTTCTGTTCCTAGTGTGAAATGATTGCCATGATTACTAGAGGGACTTGTCTCGTTAGTTGTTTCTCAGGACAGGTTGAGGAAGCTGATCAAGGAGGAGACACATAGACTCTTTTCCAATTAAACAATCAGTTTTATGTACCATACTGAGAAAGTGCTGTTGGGTTGTTTTATATATGCACATATATATATGTATATGTATGTATTAAAAAGTACGGAAGAAACTTCTGCTTTTGATTAAACATTTACTGATACAATATGTCCAGCTTCTCTCCAACCATTTTCCAGGCTAAGAGACCTTGCAGACTTACAGCTTTCTACAGTTCAGTGAACAGCTGCTGAATAACAAAGCTTTGTGATCCACTTGAATGAAACACTTCTACCCCACCACAGCTAGCTTTTTATTTATTTTTTCTGCTTTTTCCCTGTCTCATTCACTACCTCTTTTCCTTCTCACAGTGCTGCCATACTCAGGAATAGAATGGCTCCCTACAGAGATTATTTTAATGAGATGAAATGAAAAGCTGCTGTCCCACGCTGTCAGGGAGCTATACCTATGGTGTTCTCTGAGCTATACCCATCAAGGAAGCTTCATTCACACTTTCATTTAAGAAAAAAAATTTGGTTGACATTTTGCTTTGGGAAAATTTCCAGTTGGCAAACGTTATATGAAAAATGTCATACAAAAGGATAGATACTCTGCTGGTATAATTCCATTATTCGAGGCAGCTTTGCCAAATATATGCCTTTTGAGGAACTGGCCACTTATTTTTATTCCTATGCAACTGTGATTCTTTCATTTGCCCTAAATTTATATATTTTCTTTCAGGTCCTTTAGATTAAGTTTCCAATATGGTCTGCAGACTTCTATGCTGTGTCCATGTATTTTCCTCTGTGACTTGTATACTGTCACCATTTAATACTTACATATTCTACATAGTCCAAAAGTGCAGAAAAGGCAAAATAGAGGAGTATCCGAACTGCTTTGTAGTTGCTGTGCCCATATACTTTAAGAACCTATCTAAACCTGAAAGCTAGTGCTTTAGCTGTGTTTAGATAAAAAGTGTAGGAGCTGTACAGTATGCTCTTTCCTGGGGAACCGTTGCTGTCTATCACAGATGGTTTTGTCTTGCTATGCAGTGCATGAATATTTTCTAGTTAATGAGAATGTAGATGCTACTTCCAAACAAAATAAAAAAAAAAAGGGAGGTGGGTGGGATTCGCAGAGATTGGCCATGTAAAGGAGTTTTACTAAACATTTTGCTGTCATTGCATAAGGCACCTCTCCTCTCAACTCAAACATTTATAAACATCTGTGAAGTCCCATCTTGTAGCAATAGGCAGAAAACTGAACGCCAGCAGAAAGCTGGAGAAAGCAACGATCAAAAAGCAAACCTTACCCACAGGGCACCTGTTTCTTGTCGAGTAAACACAACCACACTGGAAGCTGAAAATAGGGGTGCAGTGTCACTGCTCACTATAACATGGTCTGAGAACACTGGGCACCTGAAGCACAAAGGTATTCAGCAGCTAGCGGATGTCGCAATTAGTGCCGCTCCACACCAGCAGATGATGTTGCTGTAAGGTTTGTACATTCACATAGCTTCCAGAAATCTTCCTCAAAAAAGCTCCATGAGAACCAGGTAGGCTCTGCGCCAACAGTTTGCCAGAAAATTCTGTTTTCGTGGATTTGCTTTAATTCCTGACATATGCTTGTCGATAATCTAAGTGATTTCCCACTGAGACTATTTTGTACAGCTCCTAGTGCTTACGCCAGAAGGAAAACTCTCTTTTGGCACACATGGTAGAGCTGCTTGCCTAGAGACTACAAGGGCCTTGAAACAGGCCCAGGGACCTCATGGGTCCCAGTTCAAGTCTCGGCTTTCTTTATGTGCAAGGCACACAGATAATACGTCTACTCATGACCCAAGGGGAGCTCTCTGTTTTCAGCTAATGAGCTGTGAAGAGATGGAGGGCAGCTAAATGTCTTCAGTGGAAACCAGGTGCAACTGGTACAAATGGAACTTAGCATTAGTACATTATAAAACAGAAGAAATAACATAAGGCTATGGCTTTCATTTTGGTTCTGAGAATGTGTTATGAGTATATAACCGTAATCATTTTTAAAATATGATCCTTGTTAACAATGTATGCACCCCTATGAACAAATAACACTAAGCATTACTAAATATAGTTCATAATATATCTTAAATGTATTCTAGATTGATGCATGCTGGTACTTTTGATTTTGAAGTTACTTGGTGCAGAAAAGGAGAAATTGAAGAAGACCAGTAATAAATCATAAAGTGGTGCTATGGTACTAGAGTAGCCCCATTTTTTAAACAGCTACATATTATTGGTAGTTTAAATCATCTGTGAGTAGAGTCCTTTGGAAAAAAAAAATGTGCCTGGCTATATAAAGGAAAAATAATATCTTTTAACATGGAGTTTGCTGACTTACTGAGTAAATGTTCAGTTTACTTTCTGAAGGTCCTCTTGTCCGTGCTAAAATCTGCTCTTGAATTTATTTTTTTTTGTTGGGTTTTTTTCCCAAAAGCTCATGAGTAAAGCTTGGAAATGTATTGACAAACCAAAGAAGTTTGTTAGACAGCAACAATAGCTTCTCTCTTTTGTTTTGACAAACGTCTGCCATGACAATTTGGGAAAATTCTTCATTTCATGACACAAGAATAGAAATCCTGATGGGAAGCAGCAAATACATTTCTAATCGTCTTGTTCTAAGCCAGTAAGACTTTGCTGGAAGATAGGTTGAAATAGAATATCTGAGGTCAACTTTCTTTTAAAGTGCTCTCTGTAGCAATAATTTAAGTACAACATACAGCCTTCAGACACCCATTTATTTAGGAGTTGCTAAGTGCAAGCAGTCTCTGAAGACCCTTGCCTGTTCATGGAAAAGAGAACAAAAAAAAAAAAAGCATTAATCAGATCTCTATATTGCATTTATCAGAAAAGGAATGAACTTCATGCTTGTTCAACTCCAGTGTAATAGGCAATACTATGAGGAGTAGTGATCTTTGAGATATGTGGCCTCTTGGTGACAAAGACCATCAGTCTGTAGCATATAAACCTCTGCTCAGACTTAGCTCACCAGCCATATTTACTAGTTTTCATCTGGTACCCTAGAAAATGCAGGGTAGCTTTCCATGAGAAAATACAACTCTTTTGAATGGCTGTTCTATTTAGCATGAAATATATCATTATTTACATCTGTTTCTTCCTAAACAAGAAGGAGAAAGGTGTTCCAGTCAATCTTATTTTTAGTGTTTAGTATCAGTGTATTTTAACTCATTCTGCTGTGTCATTTATCCACACACAGAATAGAGTGGACTGTAGAGAAAGTGTGAAAAACTGGTTTGTTTGCAAGAACAGATCCAACAGCACTGGGAAGTTTAATTTTTCCATACATCATCCAAATAAACTGCAACTCTTTCCAAGTCAACCTGTATATATTAGAATCTTACTTTTTGTCACCACAGAGAGTTGTTTGGGGTGCCTACCTCTTTTGTTTAAGCAGAAGATAATATCCGTGTAACACCGTTTTAGTGGCATAGTTTTTAAATCAAAGGATGTAAGGTTGGATATATGAATTCTGCAAAGTTTTGCATTCCATTAAAGGTGCTGTGTTTCTTTTTTATATTATAAATAAATGCTCTTGACCTTTGATTTTTGATAAAAAGGTCTGTTCTATTGAAAACAAGTACAGGCATATGGTGGAATGAAAGAAATGTTAAAGAATATTGACTAACCTGTTGTAACAAGAAGTTTGTCTCTCTATCCAGGCCCTTTTAAGGCAGTAAAAGGTGGCAGATAAAGGTGCTGCATATTCAGCAATTACTTAAATGGCATTATGCTTAGAAACCTAAATATTAGAATCCATAAGTGAACTGGTTCTATTGAAGAAAACAGAGTGTTCACTTTGTAAAGATGCTGTTTGCATCTTTGCATCCATATGCAGCTTGACAGATTTTTATGTATATGATTAAAACATATGAAAGTAACTGAGATTTAAGTATGATTACTTATAATTAAAGCATTTCAAAATATCAGGTTTTTTATGAAGATTGCAAGCTGTAATGGAGAAAATATTTCCTTTTCATCTAAATACAACCTACAAATCTAATATGCACTTTTGGTGGGTTGACCTTTGTTGGACATCAGATGCCCACTCCTCTCCTCCACAGGACTGGGAGGGCAGAAAATAAGATGGAAAAAAACCCCATCAAACCCTTGTGGGTCAAGATAGAAGCCAGTTTAATACAGAAAAAGCAAAGGATGTGCAAGGAAGAAAAGGAAAACACAAGATTTATTCCCTACTCCCTGTCAGCAGGTGATGTCCGGATACTTCCCAGGAAGCAGGGCTTCAGTACATGTAATCATTCCAGCATGGTAGACAAGTATCCCAAATAACCAATGCCTCCCTCCCTCCTTCTCCTCCTCCTTTCTCTTAGCTTTCGCTGCTGAGCAGACATTATACGGCATGGATTATCCCTTTGGTCACTTTGGGTCAGTTGTCTTGGCTGTGTCCCCTCCCAAAATCCTGCCCACCCCAACCTACTGCTGAGGGACTATGCCAGAGACACACAGCCCTGGTGCTGTGCCAGCACTGCCACAGCACCTTGCAAACACAACACAGTGCTGTGAGGGCTGCTGTGGGGAAAATTAACTCCCATCTCAGCCAGACTCTATGTAGTCTCCACACCTTACACCATACCATTTGCCACATAATTTAATACATACATATATACATATGTAGCTTCTAACCATCTTAGCTATCCCATTGTATTTAATTCTCAGTACTGAAATCCCATCTTACCAACATCTACACTTATACCACATACCAATTTTATACCCAATGTACAGATTTATACATTCTGATTAACCACTATTCCCTGTTCTTCAGCAGATAGGTATTACTCTCCCATTCCATGGGCTTCCTCTGCTCCTCCACATGTTGACAGGAACAGGCTATGACCCATATGTCAAGATGGGTGTTCAGGACAGGAGAAACAGTATGCTTGACTGTTGTGCACCAATACCAGCTTGGTTTGGGTGATCATTGCAGTCATGATTTCTTACAAAACTCACTTTTCATTGGTTCAGGTCATTCCTGCTACATAAATTCCTACAACATCCAACTCATCCCAGTTTATTTTTCTCAAGGTTAAATCTCCTTGAGGCAGATGCTGGGTATTCCCATCCTTCCACATTACTCACCAAGTACGCTCAAGTCCTTGATCAGAGACAACAGGACATAGGAGCAATGCACACCACCTTCCCCAGCCACTTCCCTATGTGCACTATGGGGACCTTATCTCTTCCCACAGTACGTGGGGCTTTGCTTGGGCAGGACCAGGATGGTTAGCAGATCCCCTGGTATTAGTCAGCCAAGTGGCTTCTGCTAAATTTGTATCCTAGTGTTTCCATGACCTATTACCCAACGCCCTCACATACTCTTTAACAGGCCATTATATCTCTCAGTGTTTCCAGAGGCTTGTGGGTGATAGGGGATATGATACATTCACTCAATGCCATGTTTCTATGCCTAGGAGTTTATGAGGTTATTTTGGAAATGAGTCCCATCATCTGATTCAATTCAAGTCTGCCTTTCAAGGCATAGTTTACACTGTATGTTTCTATCCAACCATTAATTGCATGTAGTGCTTGTGTGTTTGCTTGCATTCTTGTGGCAGTGGTCCAGTATAGTCAATTCACCAGACTTGCCATTTACTCGCATGGATTGCTTGATTGCAGGACACACTTCACATTCATGAGTTACCTGTGTGATGTCCTCTATCAGGTCATCACAAGCTCATCTGTACATTGCATGTTTACCTAGATGTCCCAATGTTTCATGGACCCATTGAGCTACAGATAGCTCACTCATGTGCTCCCAGTCCAGGTCAATCTGAGCTGCTTCAATTTTTGGCAGCCCTGTCTACCTGTCCATTGTTTTGATTGTTCCCGCTCTTGGGCATGTAAGCATGTACCTGATGTATCTTTAAATCTGTGTTTACTACCCCAGCAATGATGTCCTGCCACAATGCTGCAACCCAAATGGGTTTACCCCTGCACTACCAATTGGTCTTCTTCCACTTCTGTAGTCATCTTCATAAGTCATTAGCCACCACCTAGGGATCAGTATAGAGATAGGATATTGGCCACTTTTCTTCATTCAGCAATCTCTAGGGCTAGCTGGATGGCTTTCACTTCTACAAATAGACCTAATTTGCCTTCTTCAATGGCCTCGATTACTTCTTCTGTGGATCTCCACACAGCACCTTTCTGCTTCCAGTGATTTACCACCACACAACAGGATCCATCTGTAAACAATGCATAATGCTTTTCATCTTTTGATAACACATTAAATGGTGGTGCCTTTTGAGGATTAGCCACATACTCAGGCAGTGCTCCAAAATCTCTGTCTTCTCGACAGTCCTTGATCTCTTCCAGGATTCCTGGGAAGTTGGGTTTCCTCAGAGAAGCAAATTGTGTGATCAGTGCTCCACGTAGTGCAGGTTGCATGATGTGTAGAGGGGATGTTTCCTTTAAACATCCACTGTAGCATGGACAAACATAGTTCCAAGAGGAGAGATGATTCTATATTAACAACTGCTGAAGTTGCTTGAACCCCCTCATATGCTGCTAGTATCTCTTTTTTAGTTGGTGCCTAATGGGCTTCTGATCCCCAGTACTCCTGGCTCAAAAAATGGTTGACCTCAGGTTTCTCCTGATGTTTTCTAACACAGGCACGAGGTGAGACCATGCTCTCTAGCTGCTGTGTAGAGTACATTTTGCACAGCTGGTCATGTCTGGACAGAGCCAAGCTCTGCTACCTGTGCTGTTTCCTGTTTGATATGCTCAAAGGCTTGTTGCCGCTCAAGGCCCAAGTCAGAATAGTTCTTATTTCAAGCTGTTCAAGAGAGGGCTCACAAGCTGACTCTAACCTGGAATATGCATTCTCCAGAGTCCCACAAGGCCTAAGAAATCTTGGGTTTCCTTCTTGTTACCTGGTGGAGATATAGTTGCTGTCTTGCTGACCACATCTGTAGGCACATGACTGAGTCCATCCTGCCATGGTATTCCCAAGAACTGGATCTCCTGTGCAGGGCCTTGACCTTTCTTTATGGTGAAACCGTCTTTCAGAAGGATCTGAACTACTCTTTTCCTTCTCAAACACTTCTGCCTTGTTGCCCCACACAATGATGTCATCAATGTATTGTAGATTTCAGGGGCATCACCCTTTTACAGTGGTAGGGCTGTGTTTCCACCCATGGGGCAGTTGATTTCGGTACTGAACACCTCTCCAAGTGAAAGCAAGCTGCCAAAAGAATTGAGAAAAACTGCATTGTCATTGTCAGTTGTAATTTACCACTTGGCTGCCTTCAACTCCAGTTCATACTGGAGCTCTAACATACCTGCTACAGCAGCAGTCAGTGGTGGTATCACTTTGTTCAAGCCACAACAGTCTACTGTTAACCTGCACCATCCGTCTAACTTTCGCACTGGCCATTTGGGACTGTGAGTGAGTCTTGCTGAATCAGCTCATAGATGGGAGACAGGGAGTCTTGCTTTGTACAGTGTTGCTGCTGGTGCTGATAGCAGTTGGCACCAGCTGTTCTTCAACTGACAGCAATCCCACAAGGAAGGAATCTTCCAAGAGGCCAGGCAGGTAGATGGCTGTTTGATCTTCCCTGTGAGTCCTGCGAGTACCCTCTTCTGAGGTAGTCTATGCCAAAGATACAGGGGGTCTCTAGGCCAGTCACAATGGGGTACTTCTCCCACTTGTCCCTGTTAAACTCACCTCAGACCCCAATACAGACAGTCATTGGCATCTTCCTGTCACTCCAGACATCCAGATGAGTTCTGTGCCCCTAACCCTGATGATACCAGCATACACTGTACACTAGTGTCTGCTAAAGCCTTATACTTCTGTGGGTCTGATATTCCAGACCATGAAAGCCACTCAGTCCAAAATATCTGGTCATCCCTTTCCTTCTCCTGGCCAAGGTCAGGGACTCTCTATTCCTGTTTCTGGTCAGATAATCAGTGACTGACCCCTATAGTGCCAGACCACAGGTTCCCTCACCAGGATCAAGGGAAGTGATTTTAGTTCTATATCTGGGAGATTGCTGATTGCTGTCTTGTCTCTCTGCAGCAACTACATTGACAAGCTTCTTGGGTGATGCCTTCTTAACAGCTGTCTTCCCTCTGAGTGCACCTTAAAGGTGGGTTCACAATCCCAATTCTTTATGTCCTCCCCCTGCCATGCAGAAGAACCACAGAGTGCATTATGTGGCATGTGTCTGGGGCTCTCTTCCTGCAGACTGGAGCAGGAGAGGACTGATTTCTTGGGGTCACCCTGACAGCCAAGGTGCTGGTCCATAGGCATGAAGAGGTACAGAGATTTTCTTCAGAGTTTTGAAGCCAAGAAGATGCTGTCTCCACAGTTGATGTGTCCGTATCCAGGCAATACAAGCTGTTAGAAAAAGATGTTGGGGTACTTTGATTCACTTCCTCAACATGGCCCATGTACACAGAACATCCTCTGGACCTTTGGAGACCTAATCATAATCTAGATCACTGTACATGACTTACAGAACTGCTACTTCTCTCAGATAGTGAGTTCCTGTATATGTCCTGGTCGACTTCCATGGGGAGGTCACAAGATCTTCCTTGAATGGATATTATGCCCTCACACTTGAGAGAAGATATCTTCAGAGATGGCAAATTTCTGCCTCTTTCAGTTCCTGGTTTCTAGACAGCAATCTCAGCTGTTGGGCTTCCCTAACCTTCCAATTGCTGACTGCCAAGCCTGTTGTCCCAGCATCAGAGCAGCAAGGTAGCAATCTGCTTACCTGGCTGGCAGTTTTAATCTTTCGTCCTACCTCAAAGTTCTGAAGAAGTCAGGGACCAGGTAGTTTCTGCATCTTATCAGAGTTTTCTCACTCTTTTCTCCAATTTCTTTGACAATGGACTGACTTCTTGATCAAACTATTCCTCCTTTTCCTCCTCCCTTACTAATCAATTATATGAACCCATTGTTTTCCTTATCCACTGTTTCTTTTTTCACTACTGGGGCCATTACTGTAGTTGTTTGCATCCCTGTCTCAACCACAGCCCTCTGGAAAGAGCTGAACTGTGGCTCAATAGACACAGGCCAGGCACCAGTGGTAGAAGCTGCTGGTATCAGTATCATCTCACCCAAAAGTTGTCTTCACAAGACCAGATTCCACAAAGCCCGTAATACACTAAGAGTATTAATTAGTAATGTTCAGCAGCTCACATAAGGGTGAAGAAGGACTTTATCATGGTTCAGCCCCAGGCGGCAGCTGAGCACCGCGGGCTGCTTGCTCACCCCTACTCCAGGGAGGAGAAACAGACAAAAGTACCTGCGAACGCAGAGCAGTTACTGACACAGGACACGCAATTGAATACACAAACAGGGATAACACAAAGCACTTACCAATGCCATGACTGACCAGACACTCTGCCCACACCCAGATGGCCCTGCTAGGCCCCCTGGAGTTAACTAACCAGATGGCCTTGGCTAAATGCATATCCCAGTTTTTTAGAGTTCCTCCACCCATTGCTTTTATTGTGGTTTCTAACAGCCCACTGTACCTCTGTTTTCCCAGATGCTGGTGCGTGGTAGGGTATAGGATATACTCGTGCAATGCCGTGCTCTTTGGCCCAGGTGTCTGTGAGAGTGTTCCAAAAATGAGTCCCATTGTCCAACTTGATACTTTCCAGAACACCATGTTGCCAGAGGACTTGCTTCTGAAGTCCCAGGTTGGCCTTTGGGGCAGTGGCATGGGGTATGGGGTATGTTTCTAGCCAGCCAGTGGTTGCTTCTACCATTGTGAGCACATACCGCTTGCCTTGGCGTGTCTGCGGGAGAGTGATGCAATCCCTCTGCCAGACCTCCCCATGTTTGTATTTCAGCCATTGTCCTCCATAATACAGAGCCTTTAACCGCTTGGTTTATGCGGTGCTTCAGCCCCAACCAGTGGCTGAGCACCACACACCACTCACTCCCAGAAGAGAAACACAGGGCCTCAGTGAGTTGGGATAAAGACAGTTTCATGACAAAAGCACCATGAAAGTAGAACAATAATAGCCCCTGTCTTCCCAATTAAATAATGCTGAGAGCTGTTGTCCCAGATGAGGGCACAACAGAAATGCCAGGTACAAATACCTTCTGAGGCTCACAAACACAGATGATACCTTGTCAAAGGTTGATATCACACAGTACAACAGAATGAGAATCCAGACTCTCCTCCCCAAAGTGAGAAATAACAAGGCAAGGATTACATAAAGGGGGTGTGTATTCACATACCACAGCCAAGTGATCAAACAAAACATCATTGTTACCAGCACCTGTTTAAATGGCATGATAAACATTTGTCACAGCTTTTTAACACAATCGGGTCAGATCTATCCCGATCCTTTGAGCCCCAGTTGGGTGCCAAAAAGAACTGTGGTGGTTCAGCCCAGGCAGCAGCTGAGCATAACACACCACTTGCTCACCCCTCCCACAGGAGGAGAAACAGACCAAAGCACCCACAGGTTGGGGTAAGGACAGTTTACTGACAAAGCACCAGGAAAGGGAAACAACCGAACCAAGACTAATGACAGAATACACAAACAGTGATAACACAAGGCACTTACTGACCCGACAATGCTCTGCCCACACTTAGACAGTCCTCAAGCTGTGCAGACCCACCCCGATTCAACTGGACCCCTTTTATGGGGAGCATGATGTCATACAGTAGGGAAAACACCCTTGACCAGCTCGGCTCACCTATGCTGGCTTCTTGTAATAATTAACTCTATCCTAGCCAGAACCAGGACAGGACCCTGCATAATAAAGCCATCCACATTGATCCCAGGTAGGAAGATGGAGATGTATTCCCACAGGTGAGGCTGTCTAAATCATGCTGAGGCTCTTATTTTAAAGGAGGAGTTGGCAAACTCATTACTTGTTTGTCCCATGGTTATTCAGACACTCTTAATGCTTTTTACTTTTTGGAAAGAAAAAAAAAATATGGTCAAAAGCAGAAACAAGGACAGTCAGACACTCACTGGAGGAGTGCCCTACCGAGCCTGTGGGCTCTTCTTAGTCCTTAAAACATGGATGTTTCTGTATAGGAGCCCAGCTTCGCCGGGAGAGCTGGAAATGCAAGGGCGTGCATGTCTGATGCCATCTAGGGGAGAACTGGGCCAAAGTCTACCATTTCCTGGGTGATTTGGCAGGTAGGATGCTAGATGAACTGACTGTGGTAGCAGAAGCAGGCAGCATTTCATGTGACAATGAAAAGTCGCACACACAAATATCACAGAATGTTGGAGGTTGGAAGGGACCTCAAAAGATCATCTAGTCCAACCCCCTGCCAGAGCAGGATCACTTAGAAGTCCAATTTGGCTTCCTATTTTGATGACCATTTTGAGTCTCCAGGTGGGATCCTCTGCACTGGATGTCAAAAGGACATGGCCACCCTGAGCCCAAACATAGCCTAACACCACATCCCAGGGAGGCATGGCAGCAGTGGAGGTGCCTCTCATGCTCTAGCCCAAAACGGTTCCCCGGGAATGTGTGAGTGTTGGAAATTTCTTCTGAGTTCCTTACTCCCACCTTAAATAGTACTGTTTAAGAACTAATTTCTACTCCTGGGGTCCATAGTCTAAAAGAGCATTTTAGCACCTATCTTGTAGACAGACCGTGCTGGTTTTGGAATTAGCCCTTGGTGTCAGGCTTACAAAGCCATTTAGGGAATTAGCTCCTACTGAGCATCCAGGTTTTAAAGGAAGTAAGTCTTCTTACACTTGTGTTGTCCCAAAAGCGGGGTCGTTACCCGCTGTGCAGTATGTCTATACACACCACACACGGAGCAAAGAGATTGGATTTATTCCATGCCTGCTCAGAGGTGGGTGGTAGATGTCAACTCCACAAAGCCAGCCCCTACATGCAGAACTCACAACCTGTTTATCTTGTTACAGGATTAGAAAAACCTGCCTAAATTTACACTGACTGGTTAGTAATTACCACATCATCTATTATTGATCAAGCATATTCAAATTAGCAGGCATGCTCCTTTTAGTTGTGTGTGGATCATGTGCACAGTCCTTGAATTGGGTGGGTGGTCTCAATCTCTGCCTCCCACCTTTTTTCTCTTCCCCAGTTTTTGTTGACTTCAGGCCCCTCTGTCCAATCCCCAGCTCTTGCACCTGCTGGAGCAGGATGTTTCCTCTTTAACAGCCTTTCAGCTCTTCTCCAAGGATACTTTTCAGCAAAGCAAGTTAGTACATTTAACCCTGAACTAAACAGTGTCCAAGCACTAACCCAAACATGTTGTCCCAGTGAAGTGGAAAATTCTTCTGGGAAGTAATCACTGAGGCAGGGTTTCAGCTACTTAAATAAATACCATTGATCTGAACTTTCACATAGCTCAATAACATTGAAAGTTTAGAAGAGCCTGATGCAGATAATATTTTTTAAATAATTTTTTTTTAAAATCAGATCCCTGTTTCTCAGAGGTCTTTTGCGAATATTTTAGAATAAAAATCTCCACCTGTCCTCAAAAAATCCAAAACAAAAAAACAACAAACAGAAAACCCAATCTAGAAATGAATCTGATAGTGAAAAGTCTTCTGCAATCTTCTTTTTCTGAAGCAAGGTGTCTTATTTGTATCTCTCAGGAGGAAGCTAGTGTCCACCTGTCACTAGACTAACAAATGCAGGTAGCACTATCTGCCTGCTTTGTTGCCTTGGTCATCTCATTCTGTCCCCCAGTCCTGGGATAAGACCTGGATAGGAGGTAGGTGGTTAAGTCAGAACAAGCTATTTCTGAGTGTTCTTGAAAAAATGTAGGTGCCTGACAGAAAAGGTGCCTGGGAATTGAGAACAGGTAGAGATCAGGAAAAGGGTTAAGCGCTGGACTACCCTACTTAATGTGGAGGTTTGGAGGAGTTCACCTTCTTCAGTTCCTTGGTGTGTCCAGCCCTTAAAGCAGCCTGTTTCCTCATGGAAGTATTGTTTTACACCAAGTTCCACAGCCGAGGGAGAGCCAAAGACAAGGAGAATGAGCGGTAGTAACAGGAGATAAAATTTGTTACTGTTCTTTCACCTTCTTTCATAGTCTCTGAGTTCAGGATTTGCCCTGTTGATCCATACTCGGCCACCTGCCCCTCCTACTCTCAGAAGTCCCAGCAAAGACTGATTACAAATATTATTTTTTAAGAACTGAGTTTACACCCCTTAAAGACTTAGTGGTACTATTACTCATAGAATTTACCTTTGAACATGGGACTTAAATATCTACCTTTTTCACCCAGTATAAAAGATTCGTTTTATTATTATGGAAAAGATTAATTTTCCAGTTACACAGAAGGTAGTTACCAAGTGATTCAAGACTCAGGTTTCTAATTAAAACTTGCTTTATTATGTTTATTTCTTTTCAGCAATGGTTCTAAAGCTTTGAAACAGCAACAGCAAAAAAAAAAAAAATCTTAAAATTTCGATAGTATGCTGAGCTGGTTGCTACCCATAGTGGTGTCATGTTCCTTGATTATATTTTTTCCCCTCTCTCTTAACTATTTGGGCAAGCGGTACTGCATGAAATAGCAGAGTAGTTTTTCAACATAAAATTTCCAAACTACAGTTGATGAAGTTCACTCAGAAGGAACTAAATGTTCCCAAAAGAAGAAAGCAAATCTGTGGAAAATATTGGAGATAAACAGCAATAAACAATAGTTGGTAATATTTTACACTGGAAAGTGTATTTGCATAATCCAAACTGTCACAGCAAACAGGCTTTTACTGGGTCCCACCCTGACAGACTGATATAAAGTATGTAAAGAGTTTTTATATTACATTTCAGATTACACTTTTGGAAGTTTCTCTTGTGTGTATCTTACTACTTTTTAAAGCCAATGAGAATACTGATAAGTTGGGGGTTGTTTTCTTTCTGGGTTTAATTTGTATCAGTCTCATGTTCAGCTGCTGTTCACTGATATTACCATGGTACAAAAATGAAGCTGTTGGTTTGGGTTTGGGTTTGTTTTTTAAAAAAATAATAATATATTGTTCTTATTATGCTATGTGTGATGTGATTTTCCCTGTGGACTATCCTGATAGAAGTAATATGTCTATGAAATTTGAATTAAAACAGATTAAATACTTGCAAAGATGTGTACTACAGATTATTTTTTCTTCCTCAAATCTCAAAAATAAGGAATTGTTTTGAAAAGACAAGCTGAAAGTAACAAGGGAGGCAAGAAATAAGGGCATTGCCAGAAATAATCTAAACAATCTGGTATTCCAGGTACTTAACCTCAAACTCTCCCCCATTTTTACCCTCAGTAAAGTAAGGATGTATTTTAACTGTCTCTACAAACAATGCCAACTCCTTGGCTTATGGATATTTCTGTATCAGGGTTCCAATTGAGAACTTCAGTGTAATCAAATTCATTACATTACTGGTTTTGCATTTTAATATCAATGAGATCATCAAAGAAACAACCCGCTGCTACAGGGTTTTATTTGTAATGCTGTGCACAACTTAGAATTGTCTGCTATGACATTTGATAACTCAGGAAATAAGCCAACTTATTAATAGTACAGTTCTGTGTATCCTCATCAACTTCACACGCAAACATTTATATACCTGAAAAACTTCAGTAAGCAAAAGAAAGAAAAAAGACATCCCTTGCAAAGCGTGTACTTTTTCAGGAGTACACACAACCAAAATGAGATGTTTTCCAACAGTGTGTGACATTGCAAACAATTAAAGTCTTCAGTGCTAGGTTGGAGACCAGTTTGGTTAAGGACTTTAGATTTTTAGCTGAAGTGTAGGATAACCATACAATGCTATTATTGCTCAAATAGTCCAGAGAAGCCTTGTGTCCTCACTATTCTCAGAAGAGCCTGGGCTCCTGTTCCCTTGTGCACATGAAGAAAGCTTTCCATTGGAGAAGGCTACACAAAATGTGCTTTTCACTGTCAGGCTGTTGATGCTTCTTTCTATCCAGCCAAGTGGAACCAGGAACTGATCCGTAGGCAGGCTCACAATGCCTCCCCGCCAATCCCTTCCAAAAAAAACCAAACCCCAGCATATACAGCAACACTTTTACTAATGCTTTGAGAGAAAAGGGGAATCGAGCATAGGTGGGCCAGGCACACAGTTTGTGTACACAGACATATATGACTATCAGCTGTCATGGTAACATCTTCATCTACTGGGGTTTTGTTCTCAGTAATACAGCAGATTTGTAAAAGGCCAAAAGATGTGTAGATCCTAATTCTCAGGTCTGCCTTCTAGTTCTGTTTGTTCAAGGATTTTTTTATTTTATTTTATTTTATTTTGTCTGTTTGTTCAATTTCTGTGTGGTTTCTTCTGTAGGTTTCAGCAGAATATATACATATACACACATACAACTACATATGTATGTGTATTGTTTTGTAAATGTTCTGGATCATGCTTTTTTCTGCTTTGCATCATTTATTCATGTACCTTCCATGTTCTCATTTATTTTTTGTGCAACTAAACCTTATAATAAATTATTATTAAATATAACCTGACAGTGACAGAGTCTTCATGTTTTGTTTTCTCTTGGGCATGGGGAGAGGAGTTGGGGGGGGGAAGGAGGGAGGAAGGAGAGCAGGGGCCACGCTTCTGTTCCATCCCCAAATAGAAAGCTCTGAAATAACTGTTGCCAATGGCAAGAAGCCTGTAAAACCACACAGCTGTCAGATAGCAAGTTTCTGTTCATACTTTTAAATCCAGGTTCAAGGATCCCTGATATATTTGCTTTTGTCAGCTGATTAGCACTGTTTGCCCAGCAGCAAAATAACACCTCCTGTGTGGAAAATCGTGGCTATTTTTTATTCTATAGAGCTCTCAAATTTGAGATGCAAAAATCATGGACGTAGACGACATGGAGCACATTTTCTTTCTCACCCTGTCACAGAGGCTTCTCGCACACAGAGGTTTCTCAGACCTAATTAACTTTACGTAAACATACGCCGCTCCATTCTGCATGCCAGAGCTGTTCTAAAATTCTAATTTAAGAGCATACCTACTGGGTAAAAATGTTCAAATTGCAGAAGCACTAATAATCTTTAATTCTACATATGAATCTAAAGGTACATTAGTGCCGCGGGCTGCAGTGCAACACAGACACACCTGGTGTGACTTGGCCCAGGCTGGCTGTCCAGCCTAAGCCGCCCCAGAGATGCTTGGCACAGCCACCTTGACCTTCCGCACCTTGCCAGCACAAAGAGAATAAAGTCTAAACTGCAAATACAAGGCCTGTGCTTTGGTTGCTTCCTTCTCAAGAAGGAGTCTGATGGTCTTTTATTAGGTTTCTGCCAGGTAAGTTTTGCAGTTGCTGTAGATCTCCTCTGGCTGCCCAAGCGATGATTCCACTCTTCTTCCTGTGTTCCAAGCACCATGAAAATGGGGACTTCCATGACTGTTAGCAAGCTGGAAGAATATTTAAAAAAAAAAAAGAATCAGTTGAAGGACTCTTCTCAAAACAGCTACAGCTTTGAAAAAGGAGAAAAACAACAAAATTCCCTCATGTGCTTCTTTATTATTGGGAAATACTTAACCATCAATTAGAATTTTTTTTGGCTTCTTATTTTCTATGAATAAACTTCAGGTTCAAGTCAAATGAAAAAAAAAGAAGTTGTACTCTGCATACATTTCACAGCTGTCCCCCATCAGGTGCCTGGTGAAACATGGGTGGAGTGCCCCCTTCCCCTTACAGACACACTTCTGATGCTGAAATAGTCTCTTCTGTCAATCTTAAAACATTAATTACTCTAAACGTAATGACCGCACTTAATAATTAGTAATGTCATTAAGACAACTTAATGGGACAGTGACTTGATTAACTGGCATGGGAGGAAAGATGATTTTTGAGCAAATGGCCAGTTGTAGCTTATGGTCCCCTTCGGAAGAGCTTCATCCTGGATCAAGCAGTGACCCAAGAGTCAGGTGAGAAATGGAAATGGCAAGGGGTCAAAAGTCCTTATAAGGACATATCTACAGTGGCGATCACTGTTGGATCATACAGAAGGGCTATCTGAGAGGAGATAGGTGGAAATCTAGAGTGTCACATCCACTGTGAGAATTGGGTCATTTCTCTAAGAACAGCATAACTTCGTACCCTGACTTAGGCCATGAAGAGATAAGGCAGAAGCAGTGAAGTTGGCTTCTGTGTTTCCACTTCTAAACTTCAGGCCTTGAATAGGATTAAGAGGGTGAAAAAGACTCAGAGCTCCAAAAAGTTGATACAGTTTTACAAGTAGTGACCTGAGGAAAAAAAGGTTTTTCAATATACAAATATAAAAGCTAGCAAACTGAAGGAACCAATCTGTTAATAACATGGAACACAGTTGGGTCTCTAAATGTTAGTATGAATCACTGACGAATAATCATCAAAAAGTAGTGAATACCAATAATCATATTTTTAAATTCTCAATTTTTTCCTGTTTAGTTTAAGTTTAGACTATAAGATTCAAGGGATATAAAGAGCAGATACAGGAGAGAAAGATTTTAAGAGATCTACAAGACAAAATATGAGTAAACTCCAGTTCTCCAGTTGATCTTACCTTGGTCTGAGCAGGCTGCAAAGTTTTTGATACGGCCCCTGTGATCCTCTTCCTTCTGATGATACAGTCAGTCAGAAACACACACTTCATACAAGATAGAATAATCCAAAATATCTAATGCAAGGCATTTATTATACAAGAGATAATGCTGGTATCATTTACTTTCGTGCTGAAACAAATAAATACAATTAATTCCAAGTATTCTTTCATTTGACTTGCAAACTGTAACACGCAGGTGACAAGCACTGTTTCATCACAGCAGAAAAAGGCAGCCCTTTGATTCGGGGGCAAATGCAATAATACATCAGCAGTAAGTTCCAGCAGCCTCATATATTGTGGTAGGTGAAGAAATCTGTTTTCTGCTCACCATTTCTTTTTGTTGGAAGCAGAGATTCCGGATCACACCACTAGCATACATTTGGCAAGGAACACAGCAAACTTAGTGGTTTATACCACTCTGTGACCAAATTTGGAACATAAAATTGGAAGACAAAAAATGTTAGAAGATGTAGAAAACCTCAAGATGCCACCTGTCCCTCTCTATTCACAAAACAGGAACAGCCAATGCTTGACAAATCATTCTTTGCATGAAGGATGACTTGTTAGGCCTTTGTTATTCCTGACAAATCACCCTTGGCATGAAGTTTCAGCTAATACCACTGTAAGCATTTAGCCAACTAGGGAACTCAAGTAAGCTGTTTGTTTTTCCAATGTGAAAAAGGAAAGAGGGGAAAAAAAGTCACTCTTTTCATAGGCTGTAGAACTGAATAGTTTTCTCAAGTTTAAAATTTTGGCAAGAGAATTCAATTTTCACATCTACCTTTTTCTAATTTGTTCTGAAGTGGATAGTAGGATGAGCTGTCAACACCTTCATACTTACCTGCTTCAGTATATTAACCAAATTGGTTTGTTACTCACTTTTTGCAATAAGCAGTGGTGATGCAGATCAGTAAAAAAATGAAAAGCAAGACAGTAGCAGAAACTCCTCCAGCTATGTAGATAATAAACCATTTGTGATCCCAATCTGCTAAAATAAAATTGTAATAAATATTTTTAGTATTTTGTATAAACCAGCATGACCTTTTTATGGCAAACCAAGTTGAAAATCAACAATTATGTGGAGACATTATTCTGTGACAGGTCATGCTCAATGTTAAGACCCCACCACCATTTTCTCATTTCTCAAAAGCCTTTGTTATCTGAACTAGCTGTCATGAGAGTTGTGACTGGGGTGATGAAAGGCTAGTGAACACAGCACAGTAGTATGAAAAAAAACAGTGATGCCTTGTATAATACTTTCCTACCTCTTTCCATTCCCTTAGTGAGAAAGCAGTCCATACATCAGTGACTGGATATATGGAAAATAAAAGCACTCAGACTACTTAAGTGATTGTTCTTGGCATTGTGTTGTCCTATAAGAGATACCTAACAATCATGTATTACTTCCATGGGCAACAAGATGTTTTTCAGATTACCAAGAATATCATCACAGTCCTCATGATGTTGTCTATTCAGTACAGCCCCCAGTTCTGTCAGTTCTCTTCACTTTTTAACAAAAATATTTTCACAGAAAATTATCCCACTGTGATTGCTTTGTTTTTAATAGTACTGTGCATGACAGATGTCAGGAAACCCACCCAATTTGTTCTAGCCTAAGCATTACCTCTGTCTTTGAGTATTACAACCAAGGCAGGAAAAGTTACCTTTATAGTAACTTTGCTTAAAATACAAATTCTTCAGTAAAGAGCCACATCTTCAAATGAAGCTAAGGAGCAACACTTTATCATTAAAGGGTAGAGACAGGCAAAGCAATGGCTTCAAGGGATAAGTCAATAGATTCTTATGGTGCTCAAATTTGCAGAGAGGTAACATGATACTACCATCATTTTGAGGCAAAGCTAGAGGAAAGAACAAAGGTAATACACTCAAAATCACACAGGAAGCCCACAAGAAATTCCTCAGTACAGTTACCATGCATTTAAAACACTTATGGCTTTTTCTCTTGTCACAGTTCTGAATGTGGTTAGCAGTGGCATTAAAAGACAAATAATCTGTTAAACCACAGAACTTCAAGTCAGCTTTTTGCAGCCCACCACAGTGCCTTGCATCCTGCTTCTCTATTGCACATCTGCACTAGCATTCTGCGGACTGACAGCACAAAAAGCAAGCAAACACAAACAGTAGGTATTAAACACTTCCGTACATTGTGTGTTTGTGGCTAGCAGCACCAGCTATTACAGGAAACATCTTAGCCAGATGATCTCACCAACTTCCAGAGGCCTCAAAGGACCCTATGAGTTGGAAGTCTTGACGAGGCAAGCACTGGGTGTGACTCTGCCCAGTTATCTACCAAGGAAGTATTTCCTGCATCTCCTTGGGTTTCTCAGTATGTAGGAGTGAAAGAAAAGAGGAAGCGCGGAAAAGTGAGGATGCCCTGGGGTAGAAAAGGAACAATGTCTCCTGTATTGCTTACTGCAAGAAACCATGGTCATATCTCATGGCCATGAACTTGTTCATTGTGTTTCAGATAAACACCAGCAGCTCACTGGTAAACAGGAAGCAAAAGCGCGTCTTTAGGTTAGTCCCTCTTCAATGTTCTGCTCACTACACAGAGGAAGAGAGCATCTGAAGATGAAACCACAGCTGCTCCAAAGAGCTTTCATTCTGGGTAGACAAGAAAGTTCCCTGCTAAGTTCATAGGCAGAGGAAAGCAATCAGTATCTCTATGACAGTGTCCCAGCTAACCAGCTGCTGAGCCATCACCAGATGGTTTTTCTCTCCTGGATCAGAAAGGTTCAGAGCTTCTTATCTGGCTAACCTGCATACCCATTGAGACTTTTACAGGTACGCTTCCTCAGTATTAATGTGCTCATTGGGGAGGGCAAGTAAAAATACCGATTACAGAAGAGTCTCATCCTTGAATTTCAATGTTATTTTACTGGAAAGAAAAAAGAAAGAAAATTCTCTGAAAAGCTTATGTTGCTGAGGCTAGTGTAATAACAAAGACTGGTGTCTTTTGTATTATAACTGCAAATGAAATCACTCTTTTCCCAGCAGGTTTTCAACCTCAGTGTACTTAAAATGACAGGATGGTGCATGTCCAAATTCAGGAAAAAATATAACATCTTTTTTTCCAAGTGTTTAGCCACACACCACAGAAAATCATCGTCTGTGCCAGTAAGCACTTACAGAAATAAGAAAACATCCTGTAAGTAAACAAAGAAAAATTTTCAAACTCTTGTATTTAATTCTGATCAAAGATGGGTGAATCCAGATAGAGTCCCAGGCTTCAGCAGCATCTTTACCCTTCAGTCTAAGCACTCCATTTTTCTTTTCCTGAAGCTTCACCTTCAATTTCATCAGGTCAAGATAATAATCTCTGAGTTAATGAGTTTGTAGAGCTGAGATTATCAGCTGCCAGTTGAATTTGGATGAGGAAAATCATTAGATTTTTTTTTTCTTTTTTAGAACCGACAACAATTCAAAGCCCTTTTACCTTTTCTTGTATGAAGTGAGCAAAGCCTTGCTGAGACATTTGTTTTCTTTAACTCTACAAAACCTTTTGTAATTACTGACTTTAACATAACATCTGAGATTTTGCAGAAACATGTCAGAGGCTTGTCATGTGTCTTTTTAATTCTTCTGTCCTCATCAAAGGTGATACGCTGACTGGAGGCTATTAAGTGTATTTTCAGCACCAGTAGAATTTCTGTTCAGTATCAGATAACGTAACCCTCTCTCCCCCGTCTTCACAGCCTTGGCATTTTATCTGCAAGATTGTGCAAATCTTTTGTGGGAAGTTTTTTGACCTTCACTTCACCGAGTTTGGTTTTGAGGGGGAAGCGCTAATGGCCCAGTTATTTAACAAGAGATTTGAACTGCACTCAAAGGTCTCCATGTAGCTTGTCACACGCCTTGCTGGCGTGGCACGTTTGGTATTCTAACTAGGCATCACTGCAAGAGTTTTGCCCACAGCTGAAAGGCAGAAATCCAGCACGAATGCCTTCGTGATCAGAGAAAAATGTTTTGTTGAGTAGAGCCCCACAGACGTGGACCAATATTGTGGTTTCATACTGGATCAGTTCATGAAGGAAAGTGGGAAGGTAATTTCACTCCTACCCTGATTCTCCTCACCGCTGACTGCAGCCTTACCCTCTGTTTTCTATGGCACAGAAGTCCTGCTCTCTCCTCCCAGCCCAGAACTGTATAGTAACCCTCAATGACTGCATGCATAGTCCCTTGTTTTTCATCTGGGTGCTGTGAAGATCATACTGGGTGCTACTGAAAGATATTTAAAGGACAATTTAAAGGTATAGTCACCAGGTACTCACAAGGGGAAGATCCTAACTAATTTGATATCCTTATGTCGTGAGGTCACCTGTCTAGCGGATGGAGGGAACAAATGCTGGATCGTGCACCTAAGACAGAGCAACGCAGGGCACAAATATCAATTGGGAGAGGAGTGGCTGCAGAAAGGGGTTTGGGGGTGCTAGTCAACATCAGGCTCAACAGGTGCCAACAGTGTGCCTTGGCCAGCCAGAGGGCAAACCACATCCTGGGGTGCACCAAATACAGCTGGTAAAAAGATGTGGGTATTCCACTGTATCCAGCATTGGAATGGCCTCTCCCCAAGTGCTGTGTGCAATTCTGGGCCCTGCAACATAAAAAGGATGTTAAGGTACCTCAATGTAGAAAACCGGTGAAAAGGCTAGTACAAACCTTAGTGTAATGCTGACTCCTAATGTACATTTAACTATAGCCATCAGTTTTTCAGGTCTAGTGGGAACACACAGCAACACAAAATGTTTCTGTTTTCCTTTGTCTAGGAGGATGTTCAAAAACATTATAGACACCTTGCTATCCCACTCTTTGCCAAAATAAGAAAAAAAACCAACCCAATTTATTAAATCTTTCTAAAAATGGCTAGGTCTTCAAGTTGGAATAAGCATTTCTTGTTCAATCCTTCTAATTTTTTGGGTCTTTCATATGGTATCTCAATCATCTACCAAAATAATGCATGGATTTTAAGTCTTCTTCCTTCTTTCAAAACCTGCTAAATAATGAAGTCTAATCAAAGGAAAAAACACGATAATTAAAATGCAGAGATGGGTTCAGATGTGCAACATGGTGACATTCCAGGTCTTGAGGTCAAAAAAGATTTGCAGAAGACCCATTTCATTTGGAAATTCCTGTTACCGAAAAGCAAAAATGACAATATTTAGTGGGGTGGAATAGATGAAGGTCATGTTATGCCATGGATCTCATGGTTTTACTTACACTAGTGTTCAGAAACATTAAATGCAGCATGCCAACTTCTACTGATACAACTGCAAGAATATCAATGGAACAGAGACTGCCTGGAGGACTGAATCTAGTGAAGTCCCTCAGGGGTCGGTACTGGGACCTGTACTATCCAATATATTTATTGATGACCTGGATGAAGGAATAGCGTGTACAGTCAGCAAGTTTGCTGATGACACAGAAGTGGGAGGGGTGTCTGACACACCAGAGCTGTGCTGCTATCCAGTGAGATTTAGAGAGGCTGGAGAGTTGGGCAGGGAGAAGTTTAGTGAGATTTAACAAGAGGAAGTGTAAGGTCTCTTGCATCTAGGGAAGAACAACCCCAGGTACCAGTATAGGTTGGGGACTGGCCTGTTGGAGAGCAGCGTAGGTGAGAGGAACCTGTGGGTCCTGGTGGACAGCAGGATGAGCCATCAATGTTCTCTGGGGTGTGCCAATGGCACCCTGGGGTGTATTAGAAGGAGTGTGTTTAGTAGGTCAAGAGAGGACCTTCTCCCCCCTCTACTCTGCCCTGGTGAGACCACACCTGGAATATTGTGTCCAGTTCTGGGCCCCTCGGTTCAAGAAGGGACACTCCTTGAAAGTTTCCAGGGCCATGAAGATGATTAAGGGAGTGGAACACCTTCCTTACAAGGAGAGGCTGAGGGAGCTGGGCCTCTTTAACTTGGAGAAGACTGAGGGGCGACCTTATTAATGTTTATGAATATGTAAAGGGAGGATGTAGCCAGGCTCTTCTCAGTGATGGCCAGTGATAGGACAAGGGGCAGCAGGTGCAAGCTGGAGCATAGGAAGTTCCATGTGAACATAAGGATAAACTTTTTCACTGTGAGGTTAAGAGAGCACTGGCACAGGCTGCCCAGAGAGGTTGTAGAGTCTCCTTCTCTGGAGATATTCAAAACCTGCCTGGATGCATTCCTGTGTGATTTAGTCTAGAAGATCCTGGTAGTGGGGTTGGTCTAGATGATCTTTCACGGTCCCTTCTAACTCCTAATGTTCTGTGATTCTGTGAATATGACAGGCTTTCCCAATATTTGAATACCTATTGTCCTCTCTGTCCCTGGTTGGGGTTTTTTTTCCCATAGAAATTCTATGCTATTTCCCCTTGCAAATATGCATTCAGCTTTACACAAGAAATAAGTTGCTTCTTTTTACTGTACCAACTCTGAATTTGAACTTTTGTCAATTCAATTCTTCAAATAAACTTGTGCTCTCATTTCTACCTCCTTTCACTCAAGATTCCTCCTCTTTAAAAATCCTTTGCATCTTCTCAACAGCAGCTTCTCCAAAAAAAAAAAAGTTTCTTATCTTTCCTCTTACTGTCTCTCACCATAAACACAGTTTTCCCTACCACTGTTTACAGTGCAGCTATTATCCCAGCTCCTGTTTCAAAACATCTCTGGATCTGGGTAGGGTGAGAAGATTCTCATGGTACCCATGCAGGATCACAACAGGGTAAAAAAATTGGAGGAGTTTGACAGAACATCCAAGCTAGGGCGTGGTTTAGCTGTAAAACTCAGCCAAAGAAAATGGGAGAACATCCGCACAAAAATAGCGTCGTGAGTTTCTCTCACCACTCGGTCCATTCAAGCCATGGATGTTGCAACAAGCAAAGTCAGTCATTCCTGAGGCTGTGAGAGCTTTCACTGACTGTACCACGGAGTGCGGTGGGAGCTGGCGCCTGCCTGGCCTGTCACACCTTTCCCATCGGTGTTTCTCTGGATCTCACCGAAAATATGAACTGTGTGTTGTGAAACATTTCCCAACAGCAAAGAGAAACAATTGGAAATCCTTGGTGTTCTGCTTCCCTTGAAATTAATGGAAATTCAAAGAAAATGCACTTCGTAATATGGAGCAAGGTTCTGAAAAGGGGGACGATGGGGTGTTTCCTGAGTCATGTGGTGTTTCAGCTTCTTCAGTCGTTTCAGATCTTTTTTGTCCAATGAGCAGACATAGCTATGCTGGAGTCATTAGAATGATGAATAAGATGTTGAGCAAAAGAAGCATGGAAACTAAACTCCTTTTGGAGAAGAAATAGTTTGTGCAGGTAGGACTGGCAGTTCTTACAGTCACTCTGATTTGTGGCAAAACCTGATATGCTTTAATTTTGGTATGAGAAGCACTGCACTTTTGTAAGCAGAAATATTTCTATTGTTCTACAGTTTGGATATGCTTGATTATATGAATATAGGGAACATTTTTAAATTTTAGTGTTTAAAATTACCAGAGGTGAGAGGAATTTTTTCTTCTGATACCCCTTTTCTTTTCATCACATTCTGCTCCATTTCATGGACTTTTACAGTCAAGTATTCAGACTAAAACTGGTCATTGTTTTTTTCCCCCCAAGCACATTCTACACTTTGCAATAACAATACCACAGACCATATATATTCCGAAGTTTCATACCCTGTGCCACAGCTCTTAGTACTGTCAAAGAATGATCTACAGAAATTTAATACCAAGAACAAAAGCAGCACCATCAAAAGATACCAGTGAATGATGCAACAAGAGAACAACCAGGGAGGTACAAGAACCATGTCTTCAAAATGCACACTATAGAGAAGAACCAAAACTGAGAGGGTATTTCTGTCATAACAGAAAATAGAACTAAAAGTGGGATCCAGCCTGTGGTTTGAGAAACGTTGTTTTAAGTGTCTAAGTATGTAGACCTAAGTTTTCATTACGATCAAAGTGTGACAGTAGTCACAGCAGAACCTAGAGATCTTCTCAGCACCCTTAAAGAAACTCCTTAAATGGATAAGATGGTGGACATTTTTACATTTTCAAATGAGAGTGTGCTCTTTGCCTTTTTTGGAGGGTACGTCTCTCCCCCAGGACCTCACGGTGCGCTGTGCTAATGGGGAGCTCTCCCTGTGGCTTCTTTAGGAGAACGCCCACCTCTCCTTGCAGACTCAGGCAGTGTCTTCTCTCTCAATGCATCTCCTTCCCAACATCAAACCAGACAAATGTCAGACAAAAAGGTCTGAAGTCCTCTAATGTGTGATGGCCAGTGGATCAGGCGTAGTCAAGATGGGTTTACAAAAGGTAGATCCGTCAAACTAACCTGATAGCCTGTAATGATATTAGGAAAAACTTAAAACCAGCTTCTTTTTGTGGGAGCAGGATTAATTGTTAATGTTGCTGCCTCTTACATTCCAGAATATGGTATTGAAATAAATCCTCATTTGCTACCAAGGAATTATTTTATAAGGTGACAATACCTCAGAAGGTCCTATTGTAAAAACATTTCCCGCTTCCTCCCTTACTTACCAGTCACAGTGAAACTCATCACATACGTTTTGTTTCCTCCTGCAGTAGCCACGCAGCGATACGTGGCAAAGTCAGAGGCAGTGATGTTCTGAATGACGAGCGTGGAGCTTGCCTGACCAGAGCAATCCACCAGTGCACGGCCTCTGAAATCCGAACCAAAGCTCTGCTTTCCTGATGAGTTGCACACAGCAATGGTATCGACCTGGTCTGCTTTAAGCCTTTCCCACATCACTTGCTGCACTGAATCCCCAGTTTTGTAAGGGCAAGTAAAAGTGATGATTCCTCCTGGCTTGGCAAAAACGTGATTGTTTTGTTTCTGTGATACCTCAAAAGCATCTGTTGAAAAACACAAAAAAGATAAACAACAAGACCTCCTTGTAAGTCATACAAGGAAAGCTTAATATCAACAATTCCTATATGGGAAGTGTTAGAGAAATTGACTTACAACAGAAATATGCTGAAATAATTTGAAATATTATAGAATATCATTTATACCTATCCATGATGTAATTTCATGCATGTTTAGACAGAACAGTCTTTATGGAACTGCGAGTCTGTGATGCCATTGCAAGAATGCTATTTCTGTACATTTTGAGTATATGAATGTTTTATTAACATTTTCTGCAAATATTCAACAGCATAAATTATGGGGCCATTCTAATTTATTTTTTTTTTTAATAGTCTTGTTCTGCTTTCACACTAATTATAATAAAAAATGGTTTGATATGACCCTCGGGACATACATTAGTAAATTATTATAAAAGACATTCCAGCCAATGAACTACATTTCTCCCATTCACAAACCTCACCATTTAATCTTACCCATTCTTATGCTCTGCTGGAAAAAAATATAGATGATAATCATGCTGTGGCATGAAAGGAGACTTCCAAACTCAAGACTTTCACCACATACAAACCATAGTTATATCTTAAATTATTTTGACTGAAATCCCTCTGCTTTAACTTCTTGTTTTTAGAAATAGAATTCACTATTAACAAATTTTAAAATACTAAAAAAAATTAAAATCTTCAATAGAAAGATTGCCACTGTTTCTTTTATCCAGAGCAGCCATTTGGTTTCTAAAGTTGGCTTTGTAATTGTCCTGGTTTCAGATGAGGTAGAGTTAATTTTCTTTCTAGTAGCTGGCATAGTGCTGTGTTTTGGATTTAATCTGAGATTAATGTTGGCAACACCCTGATGCTTTTAGCTGTTGCTGGGTAGTTGTAGTGTCTACATTAAGTTAAGGACTTTTCAGCTTCCCAGGCCCTGCCAGGTGCACAGGAAGCTGGGGGAAGCACAGCCAGGACAGCTGGCCCAGGCTGGCCACAGGGACATTCCCTAACATAGAATGTCATGGGCATCAGGATTTTCTTGCCACACAAGTATTTGTGAATCACTTCAGGTCATTTCATTATTGTTACTACTACTATTGCTGCTACCACTGGTACTGCTATTATCTTCCTTTGTTGTCCTATTAAACCTATGAGGTTTATTTCCCTTCCTCCCCATCCCCTTTTTGAGTGTTGGGTGAGTATCTGTGTGGTGCTTTCTTGCCACATTACCACAACAGTAATGCCCATATCTCATCAGTCAGGGCTAGCTCCCTCATCTTTTTTAATACTTGGATGTTGAAAAATATCATGATCAGACTGTTTTTCCTATGCTGTAAAAGGACCAATCTTTCAAGCTCTTCAATAAGGTTCTTTTTTTTTATTTTATTAGATATCTTTAAGTGAAAAAAAAGCCAGTATTATATAGTTTTTATGTGTTTGCTTCTACCTCTGCCTCAGCTGGAAGCAGAGTTAGAAAACTGAAATTGCAAATGAAAGTCATTAAATGAATCAAAACCTAAATCTGTTTATAAATGAAGCTCTAGCCAGATTCGTGGGATGGGATGGTCACAGAAGCACTCCAGGTAGAACTGAATACACATAGGGCTAAGCTAGATTTAGATCCACCTTGATATTACATTTTTAGGGAAAAAAATACTGGTAAACTCTACAGCTTTGGATGCTAGTAGTGATAGCATTGCCCAAATCATAGGTACTGGAGAAATCATCAATACAGGGTTTCCTAGCCCACCTCCTAAGCCAGGTGCAAAGAGGAGTAGGGCTTCATGTGGGCAAGCATACTACCCTAAGTCTAGGAATAAATGATTCCATTTGTCTTGACAGGATGGAGACTTCACTGTGGAAGTCTGTGGCTTCTGAGAATTGTGCAGTCTTTGTGAAACAGTGAATGAAAGTTCCCTAATCTCCAATTTTTTATCAATGGAACACAGCATAGAAAAATTACATGCCCTCTGCCTTTGGAGACCAAAAGTATGATTAAAACATTGAAATCCTGAAAGACAAAAGGAACCGCGTCTAATGAGTTGACCTAAAAAAAAATTAATGAAGAACTTGAAGATCTATGTAGACTGCAATCAAGGAGACAAAATGCTAATGATAGACAAGGACAGAAGAGAGATAAATTTGTTAAACTAAACAGGAAGTACAACAGTGAAGCTAATTAACTCTTTGGACAGCTTGAGAAAGACAGCTAAATTTCTATTACTGAAGATGACTGCCAAGGCTGGATAATAATTTAAGATATCATGCAAGTTCCAGCAAGAATTTACTCATGTATGTCTAAGTATTATTCAAATCAGACTACTATGATGGGACTCAACACTTGCAAAAGATGTTCCTTGAAACATGGTCCCTCAAAAGTCCCTGAACTACAAAAGGTATTGGGTTGGTTTTTTTTTTATATCTAACAGATACAGATCTGCAGATTCAGAAGGGAAGTAAATGAAAAGGTAATTGAAAGCAATTCTCTCTCTTGCCCGTCATATTCTTACATATCAAACTCTTGCCTCCTGTCACACTTTCCAGACCAGTAACTTCCAGCAACTGCCTGCTTTACAATAAACCACATACTTTTCTCTAAGAAATCTTTTCTTCACTGCCAGCCTTTGCTGTCTTCAGCTATGAGCAAGACCTACTACTACTCACATGTTCCTTAGAAGCCTAGAAGTCTTCACATATACTCCCAGGTCCATCCTTGCTGTCCTATTCATTCCATGCCAATGCTACCGTGAACTCCAGGTGTTTCCCCTATCTAAACATGCTTATCAAGTGAATTATGTTGATGATGTTGATATCTCCCACCTTCCAGAGGATTTCCACCTGATTGAAAGGGCAGCAACCAGAACTGTATAAAAACTAGCCTTCTTCCCTGCTGCCTTGCTGCATGTTTGCTAGAAAAATATACTTATGGTGAACTGAACAAGCATATAAAACTTTTTCTACCAAAATCAGGGAAATTCTCTCTGTCCTAAAACTTTCTAGTTAACTTAGTATATTATATCACAATTTCCCAATAATATGCAGTACTACGGCTATAGTATGCCTTAACAGGTATGTTACAAAGCTAAGTTTGCCTTAAAACTTCAGTGAAGAATTTCCAACCAAAAATCTTGATATATTTATATAAGTTGCTGGTAAACAAATAATAATAAATAAAATGCTAATAGTGAGAACTATGTACAAAGAGCCAAACTAAAATAGAAAAAGTTTTCAGAACCTCGGCTACTGCACATTCTATCAAAACCACTTTCAAACACAGACTTCATGGGACATTTTACTTTTTGCATTGCACATGTATTTTACTTGATAGTATGCAGCAATATTCAGGCATTTTCACCCTTGCTGAAAGATTTAAATCACTGCTCTTCTTACAATACGAGACCTTGCACAACTTAAGTGATTATGTAAGGCACAAACAGCAGAGAATCAGGCCTACGTAGTTCTAATTAAATCTTCCAAGTATACTGAAGTAATGCAGGCTTTTGTTTTCAGCAATTGTCCCATTTTATTTTGACACCAACATCAGCATAGTTCTTTCATACTCCCTCTCTTCTGTTCCACCACTTTCTTTATTTAGCACCTTTCTGAACAGAACTTCTTTGCTTTCAGCCTGGTATGCATGGGAGGAGAAACTCCCGTTCTGAGAAATACTTCTATGGGGAAGAAAAGCACTCCCACGTACCTTTGCCCACGCACACACAGCTCAAGGTGAAAAACCATGTGTGAACAGTTCAGAATAGATTAAAAAAAACCCTGTTTTGTATCTGATAAAAATAGACTTCCCCTGCCCACTGCTCATTCCAGCCACCACCACTGCTACCTGGTTTGACCCTGCCACGGCCATGTCATCTTGCCTCCTGGACAGAATGTGGGAGGTGACAGCACTCATGGCAGGTACATTTGTCTTCTCTTAGTGAGGAAATGTTCTGTGTTTGGTATCTTCCCTACATCTCTTTTACATAGTGTTATCCCATCATATTTTGCAATTATACCTTTTTCTATCTGCTTTAGGTCCATGAGATGTATAAAAGACCAAAAAAAAATTGTTAGCTTTCCTATTTTTAAAAACATAATCTTTCCATATTTTTCTTGGAAAGCAAATCTTGGAAATGTGGAGGTATAGAAGGGTATAAACTACCTTCCCAGGATTTAAAGGATCAAGCAACTAAAATAAAGTTCTGCAGCAGGTACGCTGCTGAAGAAAAGAAATCCCTTTTAGAGGGAAAATAAAATAATGGTGTCATTTTCACACCCCCACTGGCTTTGCTGCATGAAAATAGAAGTCAAAATCAATGTTATGCAAAAGTTTGGTCCCCATTCTTTTGGGTAGAGACTTCCTACTTCTTTTGTTCCTGTCCTATACACTTTGATTATTTTTCTTCATTCTTTGAGTCTCCAATAGGATTACTGGGGTTTTTTCTTCAAAAGAAAGTCACTTAGATACCTGGACTTGTTTTCATCTAGTTTATTAATTTTTAAAGTCAGTAGCTATGAAATTTTAATTACGGTTGACTATAAATTTCACCAATCCCAGATTTATAGTCTTATTCAAGGTGCAGTGTTTCACTCCAGACTACACACAAACAGCATGCGTTCCTCCTGGTTTAAAAACATATACAAAGGAAACAACATGCATACTTCAAAAATCAGTTCTGCCACTTCAGTAAGGCAAGATTCTGCAGGGTAAAATAAAATGCCTTGGAACATTCTCCTGGCTTTGCACGTTGAGGCTTAAAGCTTAGCAAAGGTCGATTACTACCAGAGCTGGTTTTATATTAAGGGAGTTACATCAGCTGCTGCCAAGAAAAAATGCTAGGAGTCACACCCTACCCTCACCCATCCCAGCACACAAACATTCTCCATGTGCTCCCAGGTACCACAGGGTCAGGACAAGCTAATGCTGCTCAGACTGATGATGACAAAGCTACCTTCAAAGCTGCCACCCTCAGGAAATGATGCTCTCCATCAGAAATAACTAGTGATCTTTGCAGTCTTTTCAAAACTGCAAAGCTAACTTTGCTCTACAGCAGTGACACGGTCCCATATCCCTTTTGGTTTGCCAAAGCTCTGCATACAAACACAATCTTCTTCCTCTTCTTATAATAAGAAGCGACAAAATAAATTGCAGATGAAAAAGAGGCTTAAAATTTTATGAAGATGAACTTTCTCTGGGGCTCTTCTTTTCACCAAGAAAATCGACTTTCAGATGAGAAAATATTTTGAGTGACCCCTTCACACCCTTCCTGAATAGGCTAAATATGGAATTATAGCACGCTCCTAAACTGATGTCTTCCAACTGTATTAGCACATACCACACAATTTTGTTGAGTTTCTAAAAAAAAAAAAGAAGTGGTTTTGTCCTATTTTTGGATGAAACAGGGAAATATGGATGCATAGCTACTAAGTAAGTTGGAATACTAAAGATCTTAATTTCTTAGAAGATACTGACACCAGTTCTGCAGTAAGATTGCGAAAACAGAAGTAGTGCAGTATTTGAAAAGGATGTGTTTTCCCAATAGCAACTATTTTGAACATAAAAGTTAAAATGAAAGTATTTATGTTCCTTATGCTTTAAACATCCTTTTATGTCAAATTATATTGTGATAATTTAGCGAAACTTTCTGCAGCAATTATTAATTCTGCATGACATTAAAAACAGCATGCAGTTATAATTTACCTCCCAGTTCCAAAGTTTACATATATTCCATTACACTTTGTGGTTATTTTACTCTTTTACACTGAACTGTAATTACCTAGAGTTCAAGGAAAGGGAGATGCTGAAGAGAGAAGGAGAGAAAGAGCATAGTGCTGGTAAGAGTGAGAAAATCATCCCTTCTTCAGTTAGAAACATTCATGAACTTCCAGCAAGGAGAATTTCCTTGTTGGGGAGGAAGTCATCTGATAAAGGCATGCAGTGTACTATGCCAGGATTCATCTGAAAGAGACTCTTGAAGATATAAGAGAACAGAATTTCAAATTCCCATCCTCTCTAGGAATTTCATCAGTCCAGGATGAAGGGAATTTACCAGTATTCGACGTTCAAAGAGCAAACAGAAGGAGTGGCACAGGATGCTGTGCTCAGCCTTCACTTACCACTACTGACTTGTATAGCCTCACAGCGGGCAAAGAGAAATGCTGTGCTGAGCAGCCACGTGTCATGGCACAGGTGCCTATGTGTGTATTTGTGCCTACCCACTCACACCTCCCATGAGGCTCCTGTGGGTCAGGCTTCAGGCAGAGCAGAGGTTACCATGTCTTAAGCCACATGGGAAAAAAAAAAAAAGGCAGGGGAGAGGGAAAGAGGGTGAAAAATCAAACTGGTTCCATTTGAACTGATGTTTCTCAGGAGGGAAAGCCAGGCGTGCCAAGGCCATGAACAGGGTACACTCCTGTGCTGCCCAGACTTAGATGCATTAAAACGCCCAGGAGTACAGAATGAGGATGATCTGCAGGGAACTGCTGCCCTGTATCTCAGATCCTAGCTATCACATTTAATGGATTGGTTTATGGAATCAAAATATATTGGAGAAGAAAGAAAGATACAGTATATTTCATAACAAGTTTGTTATGCAACTAGGTAAGAAAATGAAAGAAATCTATGTATCATCAGTATATTTTACCGACTGCTTCCACTCCTATTTGTCCTTATTAAGTCATAAATTATATTCCTGTGTGACAGACCAGTTGAAAGAAAGATTCATCATTAGAAATATAAGCAACAGAAAGAGATTCTGCAGATGGGGAAAAAAAATCAGAACATAAAATATTAATCATCTCTTAGTGATTTCCTTCAGAGCATTTGGAATTTTAACTACCTGAATCTAAAATTCCTTTCACCCTCTGCTTTTCACCTACTTGTGTTTATTCCAGAACCTACCATGAATTTCCCCAAATAAAATATTATTTAATCGGTGTTCGTCTGTAATAGCTCCTTAATTTTGAATATTTTAAAGCTGTCACCGTGCACTTCCCATTTCCCACTGCAATTGCATCCTGTAATGATTGCCAAATTCCATTATCTAAAAATTTCATCCTTCACATTTGCACTTCAAGAAACAAACAAACAAAAAAAGTCATAAAGCTCTTGGATTGGGATTTAACTACTGGGTGCCACAGCAATTATGCTTGATACTAGAGCTAATACCATGTCTAAACTGAATTTCACAGTGATTGCTGCAGTGGCATAGAATTAGGGAATAGTAGCTCAGAAGATGAAATATATATTATATATATATATATTATATATTATATATATATTATATGTATATAAATATATATATATAAAATATTTAAAAAAAATTAAAAAATCACCAGATTCAAGTCAGTGTCCAAAACTGGCTTGGACATTATTTCAAGGTTCCTTCCAGGTCAACTGCCCGTGCTTCCATCTTGTCTATGCTTCCCTTTTATGTTTTAGTCCGGAGCTTCTTATTTATCCATATCAGCCTTCTGGCATTTTTGCCTGACTTTCTGTTTGTCTTGATGGAGGTTTTCCTAGAAAATCTTTTCTCCATCACCCTTGGGATCCTTCCAAGCAGACCTCTGAACAAGCCAAACTGTGCTCTTCTGAAAGCCCAGGTTTGGGCTCTGCAACTGCACACAGAGGTCTAATACTTTGATTGTTGCCTGTGTTTGATGATTTCCCAGAAAAGGTATGAGAGACTCCTCACAATTTGTTGCCCCAACTTTCCCTTATTTGTGCGGCCGGTCTTAAGATGGTCACCCTTGTGCCCTGACTTGTGTTTCCTGTCCATATAATTCTGTACCATTTATATGTCAACTCAGTCCATTTCCTTACTCACTTATGGGTTGCCACCTCACTTTCCTCTTCAAGCTCCCCTTACCAACCTGTTGGCAAGGCTGCTTTTCCCCCACATGCTCAGATGGATCCTGTCTTTTTCTAGGAGTCCTTGATCATCAAAAAGGGTCCATGGGTATAAAAGGTAATACCTTTTTGTTGACACCTGCCACATAACTGGGTCTTGACCAACAGACTCTGCCCTCTCTTCTTCAGCATGATATATCAAGGAGATGGCACCTAATCTGTCCATATCCTTGACCATCACCTCCAGCACCATTTAGTCATGCCTGATGTGCTCCAGTCTCTCCTGGACTTGTCTTTGGTGTACATGTGGAAAATCAGCTGGGGTTAGCACTTTGAGGAGTGGGCAAGCCCTGGCAGTTTCTCTGCAGCATCCTAGACTCTACCTTGGCAAGCAGCAAACATCCCCAGACAGCAAGTTGGGTCAGTAGATGAACGGACAAGAAGCAAGAGTCATCCTCCAATTATCATAGAACAGCAAGTCAGTTAATAGCTATGGTATCCAGCTGACAAGCAATGCCTGTTCATCAAAACAATGCTCATAGGGAACATATAGAACCACCCTTCTAATTTTACCTTACTTTAGAAAAACACAGCAGGCGTCATGGGTACTATTACAATTTTTTCCTTAACATAGCATATTCTGATGTAAACAAAATAACCAGGAGTCCATACTAGCATCATTATTCTTAGTAACTAACTGAACATCCAAAATTATAAGGAGTAAAAAGAAGAAAAGAGAGGGAAAAAATTTAAACACCTAGTCGTGTCCCCCCATGCTGAATAAAAGCATCTGAATGCTCTGATTGCTAGCCAAATAGAATAAAAAATGTCATCATATTGTCTGTTTCCAAAAGAGAAATTTTCCCTGGTATGTCAACAGTCATCAACAAGACAAAAGAGGCATTATTCTGCTTCATTTAGCAATGGTAAGACCTCAGATGGAACATTATTTTAATGAGGTTATATACAAACTGGGGGAAATTCTGATAAGAATGATGACATTTAGACTTATGAACTATGAAGAAAAGGTAGAACTGTGTTTGCTAAGTACAGAGGGATGACTGAAGGCTGGCAACATAAGAGCATTCTTTTTTCAAATGAAAGCTTAGAGTGAATAAACTCAATATTACATAATGTAATTATATCTAGGTTAGATATAATGGGGGAAAAAATCTCCATGTAAGGCTAATTAAACTCTATAATGACCACAGGAGAGTCCTATGCATGCATTTCCAACATGGTAATCAACAAGGGATAATACAGATATGTTTTTCACAGAGATAGACAAGGTTAATTTGGAAGGCCTCTCCAGCCTGAGTTTTCCACAATTCTGTAATTCTTTTTGATCTAAGCTTTTCCATCAGAAAGGAAGAGGCATATCTATTCTGCTTCCAACAGGGCTGGTTTGGGATTTTTTTTTCCCCCATGCCTTTTATAAGGGGCATCCAGTCTTTAGTTCACCACAGAAGATAAGAAGTAAGAAACGTAGCATTTAACAGGTCAAAAATTACAGCAGAGATGTGGAAAAGGGAGCTTCCTTTGTTTCTAATTAGGTGCTGACAATGTGGTTGACACTGTATAAGATACAGAGATAGTTCTTTCACTGGGGAGCTCAGAGTCTAAGAGCCAAAGAATGAAGATCCCTCAGGATTAGTTCTTGCTTCCATGTGCTCTAAAGGGCTGCTAATTTTTCACTGTAGACCTATGAATCACATTCTAAATTGAGACAGAGATAAATAGAAAGCAAGCTATTTCAGGTGAATAGGGACTTGGGGAAAAAAAACCCGTGCAACGTGCTGCTTTTGGCAGGCAGAAGAACATTAATATAGAAGTAAGTGCTGAGTGGCATGGATATCATCACACTAGCTAAGAATAGCAAAGCTCTGTCTTTGCTATCACAGAAGAGGTTGATCACTCTGTTTAAAATATGGGAGTACTTCATGGTACATCTGGCATTTAAATACTGTATTAATGAACTTCCACTTTTATTCAGAGTTGCTAGCAAACCATATCCCTGACCAAATGATCCATTGTCACTGATTGACAGAAACACAAGTTTACTCATGAATTTAAGAATAATTGAAAAACAAAAAAACCCAAACCCTAAAAAAACACTTAAACGATTTTTGACTCATATAACACACACACACACACACACACACAAACCAAACCAAAAAATAAACCAGAAAAAAAAAAACCACACCAAAAAAACCCCTCAAAACACAACCAATAATTCAACTGTGTATAGTTCACATTATGGATCTTTAAGTTATTATGAACATCAAAAGAATATTTGCCATTTTATTCAGAGCATAGCATGGGAATCTTTAAGTCAAACTATTACTATTGTAACACCTAATTAGAATAAAATTCCTCATAAAATAAGCATAAGTTTCAAAACATATATACATTTTTGTTAGAATTCCACAGTTTTGAATGGCAAATAAACACAGGACAAAAGTATTCTAGGTATTTTTAACACCATTCACTATGTAACTAAACATACAACACTGCTCTGCAGAAGAGGATAATTTTTCATTTAAATGTTTATATATCAGATAATTCTTCACTGCTGAAGACTTTTGACTTCCTATCTAGATGTGTAGCAAAGGCACAGTGTACAGGAACAGAACAATATCAATCTGTGATCTCTCTAATAATGTGCTATAGCAAAATTAAATGTAGCATGTAGTTTAAACAAAGGCTATTGCTGCTGAGGATTTCTGTGGTATAGTCCTATTCCTGTGTTAGTTAATGTTTATCCAAGCCATCTATGTGATTGTCAAAAAGGTAGAAGCATAACTGAAATCCTGTTAGTCTGTCCAACAAACCTTGAGGAGTTGCTGAAGATTAACAAGGAAGGAAATTAAGGGAAAGATAATTCCAACAGGGGGAGACCATGACCACAAAATCATGGACGACCCACCCTAATTACACCACTGACTCAAAAGAAAGAACTGTAAGGGCATGCTCACTAACTTACATGGGAGCAGAAGGTTTTTTTAACCAGTCATATAATGATAAATAATACATATGTAGTAGAGACATTAATATGTTAGGAATTGTATAAATAACAACTGGTTTAGAGCTTCTGTGTGATGTCTTGGGACAGGCAACATTATCTGTGCAATTATACAGTAAAATACCTCTTCTCTGTGTGTATTGAATACCAGGTGAAGGGACCCCAGATATGGAACAATAAAGTTTATTATTTTCTTTATTTTAATTTATATTTGCTTTGTATATTTGTCTATTGTACATTTTAAGATGGCTGATCCAATTTTAACTGAGTTCTGCATCACAAAGATCTTCGCAAAGTGATTTACTTCGCCTCTGCAATACTTTTTGCCTATACTGAATCATCTCTGATTCTGTTGAATTTTAAACAATCAGTATTCTATTTATTCATTGCAATGGAAACTTAAAAGCTCTTAATTCAGGGATTGCTACATTTTGACGCAATACAACCTAGGGAACTAACTATTAACAAGGCCAAGTGGATTGGGAGAATGTGTTGAAGCACATGAAGCCAGCTGTACTTATTAGTACTTTTCAAGGCAGTATGAATCAGAGGACAGTTCGTAGTTGTGTAGGAGGCATCAATAGAGTGGTCTGGTAATGTGAAAAGTACTGCACAAATCTGCAGCTGACAAAGAAATGCCTCATACTGTCATAAGGGCCAGACAGAAAAGGGCAAGATTATCATTATGGGAAATGACAACACAAAGCTATAACCAAGTAGTAATGGTACACCATGTCTCATCACGGATGTGAGAGTGCAATAGGAAAAACATACTACACACTGTCTGTATAGGAAGCCTAAATTAAACCCATTAAGTTCAAGATAATAATGGCCCTGGAAGACATTTTAAATGTAAATTGTCACTCATATATTTTGCCAGGTTGGAAAGATTTATAGAAGTCTTAAAATACTGACGTACAGACAGTAATGGAAATCATATTTTGAAACAAATATTTGTCTATTGATCTTATCTTAACTTTTCAGTTGATGCATCCTCATTATGGTGCTCCATAGAGACAAGAATTGCTGAAAATGAATGGACAAAACTAAGAAGGCAAATATGCACAGCATACTTTAATTTCTGTTGAATAAATTATAAAAAGGCCAGAATAATTCCTTAAATTCTTTTTCTTTGAATTGATACTTCATTCAAACTTCAAAAGCATCCCTTTAAAGATTAAAAACTGTTGGACTGATGGATTTAACTGAAGAGGGAAGAACCACAGTACTGAAGACAGGTCAAGGAAAAGATCAAGTGAACAAAGAGATCCATGTCTCAAGTGGTCATAGGTAAGCAAAGATCTGGACAAAACAGAAAAAGACAAAGCATACAGTATGAATAAAAAAGTAATTTTGCCAATACCTTGTTTGCCAATACCTGTTGGATATATGTTCATGTCACAGGATAAAATAAACAACAGATTCACCCAATTGGCAAATATATTCCTGTGGGATTGCTATGCTGTTCTTTGCTAATGCATTCGTGCCTAACTGTGGCAGAACATACTCTTGAGTTCTTTGCAGTTATGATACAGAAATGGCACTACATCCAATTGCAAGAATGTCCTGTAGCTACATAAAATGTGATATTTCTAATATAATACCCCAAGTATTATTACTTTTTCTCTTTTCAGTAACTGCCAATAAAGAACACATGGATAACACTGTGCAGTCTGCAAGAGTTCTTTCTTACCTATTCCATAGATAACATAGGAAATTTTTACCCAAAATGTAAGACATAAAGGTCAAAATATTTCCTAACATTTTTATTATATATCCTGAGACAGCCCCAGGACTATGCTGAAACTATACCTAGGGACAAAATAATCAATTACTAAAATAATTACATTTAAAAAAATATTTAAGTGGTGGTTTATCACCACTTCTAGGGTCTTCCATCTGATCCCAGTGATGGCAGAAAAGACCTGTGTAATGACAGTTGAAACCTTGTCTGTTGTCAGGGTTCTCAGATCCTTATGACAGCTCAGCCATTGCTTAACCAAGGTTAATCTGTTTGGAGAGGATTTTTTGTTGTTTCTTTTTTGTTTGCTGTTTTTTTAACTTTTGTCCTTAATGAAAAAAGAATCCTTCACCACACCCAGACAATGGTCAGGTAAACTGCTATTCTGTGACCAGAGACTAAGTCAGAAGGAAAGTCCAAATAGAGTTTCTACAGTATTATTTTGCCACCTCATACACTGCAAATCTGTTGTGATCTTTTATTCATCCAATAGCATCTTTAATCACATACAGAAGAGTGTAAACACAGAGGAGTTTTTATTTTTAAAGACACCTTTACTCAAAAGGTTAAAGAATGGGGATGTTGTCAAAATATTCATAAAAAGAAATATGGTTAATGCTTTTTAAGTCCTTGACTCCTCTTTCTGTGTTTTTGTTTAAAAAAGCAAGCCATGATCCCTAATGTTATTTAACTCCTTGATCTTGCAGTGCCAGTCTTGTTAACACTAGAGTTGCTGGATCTAATGGCACTACAGTAACGATTAGACATTAAATATTTCCTCATTAAGCAGCATCACTTGAAGCCTGAAGCAATGCAACTGAAATATTTTGACAAATCAGAATTGTGCCAATTTTACTCACTTCATATTCACAGTGTTTAAAACTCAGACATAGCACATGGGTAAGCAGAATCAGACTCGTGATCTCTGTTCTTTACCAGGAATGAAGCACTACAGCAACTTTGAGCAGTCCAAGCACAGAATCTTTCATTGTTTTGCAAGCCAGCAAAAGTTAATCCAAGATACTTTATCCAAATATAGATAACTGCCAGCAGATATGATTGCCATGTGAAGAACATTTCACCTTATACTTTAATTTAGTTCAGAATTTCCATCATGAGTATAATGCCATATGGCATTATTTTCATATATTTTCCCTATTTCTTCAATGGCATACTTGCCTACTTAAGTTGATACAGGAATGCCTGTAGGTCCCACAGTAACAAATAAATCCTAACAGTTTTCAGTATAGATAAACAGTATAGATAAATCCTAACAATTTTCAATGCTCTGGTAACACAAACTAAATTATAAACCAAGTTTCAGTTTTGATTGACACAAAAACCTTAATAATATCAACTTAATTTAATCGGTGCCAGTTAGAGAAAGCTTAAGTTTCATGTTTAACATTATGTGTCCACAAAGTTTCATCCATTTAAAGGCAGATAAAACTTTATCTTAGCCAACTAATCTTTAAAACTAAACTCACATGCATTTCTTTAAAAAATATTAGTCTATTAATGTTGTTTGATTAAATGTTATAAACAGAAGAAATGGATTTTTCAGTGATTTGTTAATTTGTCTGGGGGAGTGTAGGTAATTAATGCTTTTAGAAAAGTAATGCCCATTGGAAATCAATAAATAATAAATCCCAACCAAAGAAAACAATGTAATTTTAAAAAAGGTTTAATTAGCTCGAAAATGATCTTTCTAGTAGGACGTCAACATTTCTTTTTACCAGAGTATATAAGAGTCATTAAAAACCACTTTATTTTCCAGGACCTCAACTATTTGTGTGTATTAATCCTATGGAACAAGATCCATGCCCACTGAAATTTTGAGACTAACGTTCAGCTTTCTCAAAGCCAAATAGATACCTTCTCTAAAGTCAGATTTTAATTACATATTTGATTTGCAGTGGAGATTGAAGTTGTTATAGTTTATCTTCACTGGTGGTGCACTTCATTCTCTTCAGATCGGTGTATATAATGATCACGTTTATGCACATCTATTGGGAGCTGAACAGGATTGATTATTCCTGTTCTCAGAAACCTTGATTTTTCAAATTGAAAAGGTTTCATTTCTACTCATTCTATTAATTTCTATTGGTGGTGTTCAGCCTGGAGAAGAGAAGGCTCCAGGGAGATGCTATAGCACCCCACCAATACCTGAAGGGGTCTACAGGAAAGATGCAGAGGGACTGTTTACAAGGGCTTGTAGCGATAGGACAAGGATCAATGGCTTTTACCTGAAGGAGGGTAGATTTTGATGAGATATTAGGAAAAAAACCTTCCCTCCTTCAGTACATTCAGGAACAAATAGATGAGAACAAGAGTGCCTTGGCCAGGGAAAGCACTAAATGAGCTTGCAGATCTCTACTGTATCTAGCTGTTAGGATTTTACAGAACATGAACCCACCATGATGAATAAGGCCTCAGTACTGCCAGAACTCAGGTTGGACCAAACCACGCAAGAAATTTAGTTTGCCTGTTCCTTTTTGCAAACAGAAACCTGGATTTCCAGATCCTAGCCCATTTGAATTCAATCAAAAGGATTACAATGCCTACAATTGCATTAATATTCTTCACTAACAGGACTGCCAGAGAAAGTGAAACTGGAGAGTTACTAGTTCAGTAACTTTGTTCCTTACATGACCAAAAAAAAAGACAACAGTGTAAAGCAAGCATTCAGAGACACCCCTAAAAGAATCACAATTGAGGAACTCTGACCTGGACTACCAGCCTGCCCTGAGGGATTGCACTCAGCTCTTGCACAGCTAGGACATTTCCTCTACATGTGAATGACTGGGAATTGTACAGCCATGCCGATGTGCCAGAGCAGGTCCTAACTATCAAACCAAAAAATCTGATGAGACAGAATAACTCCGCTTAAAGTCAGGGCAATAACTTGTGAGTGGCTTAATTTCTTCATCAATATTTACTAATAAAAAGCTAGCAGAGATAGATTCCTAGAAGACAGATTCCTATTTCATTAGTGCCATCAACAAATGTGCTGGCTAAAATCAAGTTTCAAAAACCTTCAGTGGTGAAAGTAGGAACACCGTACCTTGAACTCTTGAAGTTTAGATATCCTACAAGAGTCAGGTCCACTGTTTCATTGTAACATTGCAATTTCAGAAGTGTAGATAATACAAGATTGAAATTAAGACTTGGAAGGATTAGGCTAGAGAAAGAACTGTTCTTTTTATTTTCTGGTCTTTCAAATGCTAGCAAGCAAATTTTCCCTTCAAAGCATTCTTTTCTAGCTGTGAAATACAATAAAATATTGAATGAAGATTTATTTTACTCTGGAGGATGGATGAGAAGATTCTTTCTACATTCACAATACCAAATCAACAAACTAATAACCAAAACTAGTTGGTTTTGAAAGCTGTACTAACATATGTAACAGAATGATCTGCGAAGGACTCCTATCAGAGAAGCCTGGTGACTTGCACCAGAGTTGCTGGCTGAGCAATGCTGAATAGGCATGCATGGAAAAATACTGGAAAGGGTTTCCTCTTCTTACTTATACAGCTGGAAAGGAAAACAAGTTGAATGAATGGTCAGGTAATTATGCAGCCTTTGGAAACTACATGGGCAACTACACAGAATGTACATAGGCATAAGTGGATCCTTCTCTTTCTTTTCCCTTTTCCATCTTTTAAGAGACTCCTTTTAAAGAAAATGCCTTTTTTCTTCATTTAAACTTTCCAACTCTCCTGCCTTTTGTTCCCACATCATTCCTAAATGGCTATTTCTTCCTGAAAAAGCAAGCACAGAAGAGCTTTTAGAAAGAAAACAAAAAAAAACCCAAAAAAAAGTCAGAACAAAACAACGAACCAACCCTAGTTTCAGACCAGGAATGCCCTCACCATAGAACATAACAATTAAAAGTATAGTATCCTCCATTAGTAGTTAAAAGTTTCATTCATGTAATTCTATGGGTAGTCGCAATTTCTTCCACTGAAGAGATCCTATAGCTTGTTGAAATATTATGAGAACCTTAGCCCAATAGAAATATCACTGTTGCAATGATCATTAGAAACTGAAGTCTGCCATGAAACATATTCCTACTGTGACATCTGTCCAGTTCCTCCAGGCCCTCTCTTTTAAAATGACCTCTTGTCAAAGTAATATAGCTCTTTTATGTTGTGCTAGTTCTTTGCCCCAAATCCCTTAATTTCTGCATGCTATATTATTGAAAAGAAAAATTACAGTGCTAGATACTCTCTCCTTTAATTGACATAGATTTGTTTTGCATATGCCAGAAACTTACACCCCCCCAGCCCCCCCCCAAAAAAAAAAACAACCCCCACAAAAAAAAACCTCTGAGAAAACAAAAAAAAAACAATGAGAGATTTACTTACCTGGCTGAATAATTTCTATAACCTTTTCCCAAATTCCATCTGGGTAAGTTACAACAGAGCAAAAATAAAGACCAATATCCTCCAGAGTGCTCTTGATGAAGAATAAGGACTTGTCTTCCCTGGAAGCATTTTCAAAATATATTCTTCCATTATATTTGTCTTCAATATGTATGCCATAGACTGGATGCAAGACAGCTATACTTTCTTTACATTAAGTTTCATCCAGGTTGTCTGAATTATCGCAGCTTTTTTTGGATATATGCATTCTAGTTTCACCTTCTCAGAAAGTTTCACAGTTGAATCCACAAAATTTCCTTCCACATTGGCTAAAGCATACACAGAAATTCAGTTTCAGAAATAACTTCATTGAAAATTGAAACTACAGAAAAACTCAGACAAACATTGGCAGCACTACAAGCAAAACACTGAAGAAAAAGCTCACTAAAAAGAAACCCAAACCCTAGCCATCATTATTACTTCTAATTAGTAAATATTATTGCACAGTTAAAATTTGTATGGATGCTTGAAAATTCTGACCATATCTGTCATGATACAATAAAAAAGGAAAAATATCTGCTAGGAAAGCACTCTTACTTCCATAAAGTTGGAGAACAACAATAAGGAGAGCTGTGTGGTCCATCTCAAAGAACACCAGAATCAGTGCCTTTAGTGCAATGTGGTTTTATTCAATTTCTGCACACCATGTGCCCTTCTCACATCTCAGGATGTTTTTACTTTTGAAATATGAAAAGCATCATGTGCTCTTTACTTTCACATTCTAAGAAACACCGAGTTTGAGGTCTTGGTGCAGTTGCATCAGAGAGAAACTGAATTCCTATCAAAATCCACCTCAGAGTTACATTTGCATTACTAACGAATCTCTAGCAATATGCATGAATACAGTGATAACTGATGAAAACAAGATCTTTAGGTTTCACCAACCGAAGCAAAGAAAGTTCTTGTGTGCCATTTATCCAAGTTCAACAGAATTTATCCATTTTTTTGAAGCTGCAGTTCAACATTTAGCTACTACTCTGTGCGAATAAAAACAAAAGAGAGGGTAAGACAGTTCCTATATATTCGATGTCATAATTCTGTGACTAGTTACAAAAAGTGATGTCTTAAGGTCTGAGAATTTATTTGTGAGAACATGCCATGAGGTAGTATTTTGAGATCAAAATTATGCAGCTCAAAAATTCTTGTTCAAAGGTGTAAGAATCCTGAGTATTCATGACTCATATTGAAATTTGTCAAAACAAGACACACTCTTACATTTTTTATGGATTTTTCTCAAGACAACTGCAAGCATTTTTGCACCTCGGCAGGCCATAGTTTTATGAAGCTGCTTAAAAGTGGAACAACATGATTGACTTCAAGTCAAACCTAAGTTTGAATTGAGTGGTTAAAATTCTGAAATGAATAAATAAATGTAATTTGAACTAAAGCTGAAAACAGAAATTAATACTTTAGGTGAGTAAAAGCCTGCAGAACCTTGAGCAGAACTTAGCATTAGATCCATTTAAGACTCCTCCCACAATGCAACAACTTGGGCATAAACCAAAACCTGTGTATATTTATCTGTGCTAAACTAAGCATGTTTTAGGATAATACAACATTTTGAATGTTTGCAATGACTCCATTCTGCCTAGTTAGATCTGTAATTCTTCATTGTCGCGGTTGCACTTATTTCTGCTTTACCAGCAGTCCATCTGATGCCAACTGTAAGAATCTGAATAGAAGAGAATTGAGTTGAAGACTGAGTCTTGGTTTATTTGCATTACAAACTTATCTTTCCAAACAGATCAAAAGATTAAGTTACATCAAGCTTGCCTCAGGAAACGGAAGTATTGCTGATAAGAAAAGCAGGAAACTTCAGAAAATGAACTGCACATATTGCATTGGAAAATAAAGGATCTTGTGAGTTGAAGAGGTCCAGTTTCTGGATGCCGTGTGGCATCACACTCTTTTAACCAGATGCACAGGATCTATATGGTTCTGACATTTAAATCTTGAATCTCAGTGGTTAGTGGTTCTCTAATGGCAGTTGCAAATAAGGCAAAAAGTCAAGTATCACTCTAGCTTGAAGTACTGTTCTTTGCATCATACTTCATATTTATACAGGAGTTTACAGAGTGACATTCCACTAAATCTAAAGTGGGATGATAAATACTGTTGTTGGTGGTGGTGGTTTTGTTATCATTATTGAAACTTCTTACACATCTGTTTTCATTGAATCATAGAATCATGGAATGGTTTTAATTGGAAAAGACCTTCAAGATCATTGAGTCCAACCACCTAGCTAGCTCTAATAGGTCCTACAGTAGACCATGTCACCAAGTTCAATATCTACTCTTCTTTTAAACACCTCCAGGGATGGTGGCTCAACCACCTCCCTGAACAGCCTGTTCCAATATCTGACAGCCCTTTCAGTAAAGAAATTTGTCTTAATATCCAACCTAAACTTCCCCCAACACAACTTCAGACCATTTCCCCTTGTCCTGTCACTAGCTACCAAAGAGAAGAGACCAACCCCCATCTCACTACAAATGCTTTTTAGGTAGTTGTAGAGAGAAATGTGGTCTCCCCTCAGTCTCCTTTTCTCCAACCTAAGCAATCCCAGCTACTGCACCTGTTCCTCATAAAACTTGTCTTCTAAACCCTTCATCAGCTTTGTAGCCCTTCTCTTGACATGTTTAAACATCTCAATGTCCTTCTTGTAGCGAGGGGTACAAAACTGAACACAGTACTCCAGGTACTCACCAGCACTGAGTACAGGAGAAGGGTCACTTCCCTACTCCTGTTGGCCGCACTGTTCCTGATGCTGGCCAGGATGCCATTGGCCTTCTTGGCCACCTGGGCACACTGCTGGCTCATATTCAACTGGCAGTTGATAACAGGCCGAGGTGTCTCTCCGCCAGACAGCTCTTGAGCCACACCTCTCTAAGCCTGTAGCTTTGCATGGGGTTGTTGTGACTCAGGTGCAGGATGCAGCGCTTGGCCTTGTTGAACCTCATGCAATTGGCCTCAGCCCATTGATCCAGCCTGTCCAGGTCACTCCGCAGGGCCTGCCTACTCTCTGGCAGTTCAGCACTCCCACTAATCCTAGTATCATCTGCAATTTTACTGAGAGTACACTCGACTCCCTCATCCATGGCATTGATAAAGATATTGATTAAACAGAACTGGCCCCAGTACTGAGCCCTGGGGAACACCACTGGTGACTGGCCTCCAGCTGGATTTAACTCCATTTACCATAGTCCTTTATGCCTGGCCGTCCAACCAGTGTTTCACCCAGTGAAGCATATGTCCATCCAAGAAGTGAGCCACTAGGTTACCTAGGAGAACCCTGTGTGAAACAGTGTCAAAGACCTTACTGAGGTCCAAGTAGACAATGTCCACAGCCTTTCCCTCATCCCCTAGGCGGGTCATCTGATCATAGAAGGAGATGTGGTTAGTTAAGCAGGACCTGCCCTTCCTGAACCCATGCTGACTGACCCTGATCTCCTGGTTGTCCTGCAATTTTCTTTAATTCAAGATAAGATAAAGTACTCAGGAAGTTTCCAAAATGAAGGCAAATTCCCTCAAATGCAAATTATTCTTCTTATAATATAAATTACAATTTTGTTGCTCTGCATTTCATGCTCATTTCTCTGCATCTGGCATTGAAAGGAAAACAGAAGTCAAGAAATTAATGTCCATCCCCACATGGTGACCAAATATTGATGATATGTTACCTAAAGACATTTATTTGTTGTGCAACAAACAGATTCTCTACAAATACCAGTAATTCTTGGTCAGCTAGTCCCAAGAACAGAGTCACTTGTCATATCTGCTAAAAAGAGCAGCCTATAACCAGAGCTGCAAGACTGCAATACAAGTCCTCTCCAGACACCAGTACAAGTCCCCTCTAGACACCTTGGAAACAAACCTGCAAGTCGTAAATAAGAAAGCTGTAGGCATTGTGAAAGTTAACACTGCTAGTACAATTTGGGTGTAGGAGCAAACCTAAAATATTACTTTTTTTGAGAAGATGTAACCTGTAAAATGAGAAATGCACACCATCTCCACCCTGCCCTCCTGGGCTGCGGACATATCAGAACAAGTAGTGCAAAGGAAGGTCCACTGTGCAGCTCTCAACCTTCCAGCATCTCCATGTACCTTATTTACCTCTGTTTCTCCCTACCTTCCAGCACTGAAAGGCTGGAAAGTCCACATAGCTCCAATTATCTGTAGATTAGAGAATCTTACAGCAGCATCTCACAGCCACTGGAGCAGCTCCTTGGTCTCTCCTTCTCTGCCCATCATTCCCCACAGCCTGGCTCTTCTTTCCTAGTAATCTCCATCCTTTGAACCCCAAAGCTAAGGAAAGGAAGTCTCACAAAGTCAAACAAACCATAGTTAACTAATTGTTGGCTAAATGCCAATTACAGTTTGACAACAAAAGCAGCATGGTGGAATTTTCCAGCTGAATATACAACTGAAGGATGTAGTTTAAAAGGAAAAAAAAAAACCAAACCCAAACAAATCCAATCAGCAAACAACTAGAGAGAAGGAGAAAGAGCAAAAAAAGATTGTACAGTAAACACAATGGAGATGTACAGCAAACACAATGGAGATGTACAGCTTGGATTTTAATTATGACTTGAACATACATCTTCAGTGACCTTGGGTGAGTAATTTCATTTCCTGGTGCATTAATTTCCCAAACCCCAATACATAGATAATGTGTAATGAATGCTGCTGTTTCAAAGCATGTCACAATAATCTCTGTAATGAGGTTTTTTAATGGAAATTACTATAAAACTGTGAAGAATAAGACATACATATAGGGACAGCACAATATGGTTAATATCCTTTTTAATGATTCATTAGTATTGAAGATTTAACAGATAGGCCTGTAGCAATAGTACAGAAAGAGTGGCAAATATACTTCCAGACTGCTGCTACCATCAGAAAGAAAGGCCTTGGCTGTGGCAGTACAGTGAAGCAGGAGACAACTAAAAAGGAGACAACTCCAGGTACCACTTCTTCACCTACAAAGCAGACCAACCAGAAAGTGATCAGGGGAAAATGGTTCTTTAGTTTCAGTGAATCTCCACTGAAGATAATGAAGCAAATGGCCTGGGAGGAGGGGGGTTTGAACATATTTCACTCTTGGCCTGAGCATCCCTGTGTTAGAGCATCCCGGAGCACTGTAGAAGCCAGCTTAACCAAAACAGATGACAATTCAGTAACAAGTGATACAACTCACTGTTTCTTTATGGATGAGGGTTCCCATGTTGCCAGTGCCCTGCCATCAATACTGTATTTCTACCATTCACTGTTCTATGTTTCTTTAAGCTTAGTGGTATAGCTGGATAAAGGCACAATAATTCAATTTGCTTTTTCCTACTCTGCATCTAATCTAATTGAACAGATAAAGCCTCCCAAACTGACTAATCTATAGGCATGTCTGATTCAGTAACATAATGGATAGGATTCTTCAGTATGTTTTCATTATCTTCAGAGGAGGCATTCCTCCAAAGAGAAAGGGAGAAGTTGTGAATTAAATACAACCATGCTTTGGGAATATATTGCTAAAGACGATTCAGAGACCAAAAAAGTTAACTCTAAAAAGCTTTCCCAAACATAGAACAATAAAGAAAATATAATCTACATACTGAAGTTCTTGATAATTTTTTTATTTTCGGGCGTATTGGTCTCCAATAGGCTATGCTATAGAAATTGTAGCTCTGTGATTAAATGCTTCAACTCCCAAGAGGGTATGTATTCAGGAATCTTCAGATAAAGGATGATGTTTCTAGATTTCTGGAAATGGGAAATTATTTACATTTTTTGGAACAGGGCTGCGAACTGGATATTCTTAATGCTGAACACCTAAACGGATCAGGAAACTGAAGACTGTTGGTGATTAAAAACCACAGCTGTAATAGGAAGGCTAGATAAAACTAAATATTGAAGTTCAGGAAGGGATTTTTTTCTGTTTTTTTTTTCTTTTTTTTCTTTTCTTTAGGGTCATTATTCACAAGGAATGGATGCTATCTGAATATAGAAAAGCTATATTTATTAAGAGAATAAGCTAATGGTGACACATACCAACACTATCAAGGCCAGCTTAAGGCAGTGGAAAAAAACGCTGCTGCCAAGCAAACTTTGAACTAAGCACCATATAGCACTACTGTGGATGACTCTCAAGCCAAAGGTGTGTTGGTGGGAGATAAGAAGGCTTGTGGTATATTTTTAAGTTCACCATGTCAGTAATGTTCCTTTGATGTGCTCATAGCAGGAGGGTCTGCCTGTGACTACTCACTCAACTTCAGTAAAGTTTGCATGTCTGCATGCGAGGGGCAAATCTTTAAAGCAGACATTTGAAGTACTCCTCTGTCTGTTTGAATAAAAAGAAAGTGGAATATTTGACCAAAATGTGAACTGAAGATAATTATGAAGACAATGAAAAGAGAAAATTGATCGTCTTAAGAAAGAGAGAGAAACACATCAACAAAAAATTCTAAGAAAATAGCCAATTATTCTGTTTCTATTTCTATTTACATGATTGCTTAGTGATAAAAACTATCACCAGGACTTTTTCTTTCCTCTAAACTTTTCTATTCAGTGATCTTCACTGTAAATTTTTGCTACTAATTAGCACAATAAAGTACAAAAAACCCCTTTAAAATATTGTGTAAGTTCTATTTTTATAAGATGGCACTGGATTCCTATTCACATTTTGTTGATACTTAGTCTATGCATTTTCATTGAGTAATAACACAGAAGACAGCATTTGAAAGACAGGGAAGAAATTAATCCATCAAAAGAAAGTAGCAAATTACATTTTAGTCTCTGAGAATTTAATGCACGAATACTATGGAGTTGGCTATGCTTATTTCTTTCAGTTTAGTTCTTGTCCTCCTGTTGAAGTCTCTTATTTTATTACTTTCCAGAAAGTGCTACTATTTGCAGAAACCTCAAAGCTTCATTTTAATGAAAGAAAAATGAAAGCAGAAAGGCTTCAAGGTTCTCACACAAATCCATTACTGGGACAGGAAATGGACGTTTCCATTTCAGAGCTCAGTCATTCTAGTACATCTATTATTTTTCCTGAATTATACTTTTCCTGGCTCAACTGTTCTTTTTATGTCTATCATATTGCTTAAAAAAATACCAAACCCAACCAAAAAACCAAGCCCTGTCAAAAGTCAGTTTAAGGAAATGAATGTCACTGGATTTTTTTCATTTGCCGGCAGAGGTTTACAAAGCTATTTCCTAAACAATGCCCTCAAATACAGCCTGGGTGTGAAAACTGCCTGCAGAGGCAGCTCACTTAAGTTTGAGGCTATCCTTAATTATAGGATGCTGTCAGCTCAGATGTGTCTCCAAGAAAGATCTGTAACTTTGATATAGCAAAGAAACTTATGATTAAAGAGAAGAAAGCTAAAGTGGGCAAACAATGCATCTTTTGTATATGGCATCTCTAACCCTTTTTTGTTGATGTATCCTGAACCTGACACAGCCTACCTTCCTGACACAGAAAGTTATCTCATCTCATGCATCTTCTTTCCCCTAAGCCCTTTGTGTGACCCTTTTTATTGGGAAAAATCTTGGTAAACAGCAAAGAGACCGTTTATCATTTTCCAGTATTTCGCATCTCTTTCCTACAACATCAGCTCAAACAGCCAATACTATCTAAAATCTTCCCTCTACACATAACAAACCCAGAGAAAACCAGAACCAGAGGAAACTACCCTAAAACACCAACTCAAATATCCTCGAGGTAGTAGTGATGATGCATAAAAGCAGAAAAATCAATTTACAAGAGGGTTTTATTATCTGTTTCCCGTTTGATGGGTTCTGCCTACTACATTTTCTGTTTAAAAATTGAAAAAGGGGTGTGGAGGAATCATTGTGCAACAGAAATGGGAGCCACCAGTGGTGCTCACTGGGGTCAGATGTTGAGCTGGAGATGGGAAACCTTGCACTTACCATGGAGGTGCTGGATGGAGGAGCCTGAAGCAGATAAGATGGGATCCCACAGCAGAGAATACCTGCAGGATCAGCATCGGACAGTGGCTGCGGGGAGCTGCCCATCCCAATGGAGAGGAGAGGCTTTGAGGCAGAACTTGGGGACAGACCTGCTCCTGGGAGGATGCACTGTTCAGGGCAAGAAACTTCTTTTCCAACTCTCCTGCGCAGCCTGTCCCAACTCTCAGATTTGAAACATATCTTTCCAAAGAGTTACCTTGCCCTGGTTGTTCCTTGTGTTCTGAAGAAACACAGCCAGGGACACTGAGGCTGTATCCTGGTATGGTGGCACCAGGGTAGTTCCTACTCAAAGGTCCTGCTGAGCTAGTGGGACTTTACACAGAAAGGGTTGTACTCAGATTTCCATACAACTACCTTGGCAAAAATACATGGTCACTTCTTTTCTTTTCCTCATTTTGATCTTTGACTTGTTTTAAATGTTCTAAGAGATAACCAACCATTCAAACTGCCCCTTGAAAGAAGCAACAAGCTTCAGGACAGACAAGCAACATCTTCCCCTAGAAGCACACTGCTATAAGATTTTAAAAATAGAAAGCAAAAAAATTTACTAGTAAACTTTTGAACAAAGAATGGACTAAGATCTTCCCGCTCCAGGGGGGTTGATGGGGAGAACAACCCACAAAAACTTGGGGAGGGGATTAAGAAGGACAAAGAAACTATGTAAATCACCTCCTAGAAAAATCTTTACTTATGTAAAAAAGATGTAAGAATCAACAAAGCCTAAAGAAAAAAATAAAATTCTCTTCTACTGTAATGAATTAAGGTAATTAGTTGGTTTTGTAATTTGAGGTTGTTTTTTTCATTCCACAGAGCTATATACTAATGCATAGCAGGTAAAACCCACTTTCCTACCAACCCTGCTTTCTGACTTGAGCATGTCATTGCTTTACAGATGGTCATTTGCTTCGGCAAAGCCCAACAAAACAGTATACTGAGTTTTTCCAAGAAAGGTATCACAGTCAACTGTAAATGAATGGAACCCAGGAATATCTGCTGCAATCATTTGTTTTAGTAGAAATAGTGTAATTGTACCATAAACTCCTGCCTGATTCACTGCAACACATTACATCTGTCTCGTGCTAATGTAGTCCCAAGGAAATCAATGATATTTATACTGACATAAAGCAGGGGTGAGTCATATCCTCAATTAGACTCTTCAGTTCGAGATGGAATATCAGAGATTTTCTTTATTTTCCAAAATTTAACCTGCAACCATGTTCATGGATTTCTAAGAACCTGAAAGTTTAATTACATCTATAGGGCTTTGGAGTACCCACTACAGAATAATCACAAACTTTTTTATGAGGACTGTTTTTTGTTAATTGAACTATTGTGACTGCATAGGCCTTTTGCTTCATTAATATATTCATAGCAGGAGGCATTGGTCTCTGACAGATTTTTTTTCAATTCTGTGATCTATGAGGATCATAAAATCCCTGTAAAGTAGCATACCTGCTTAAAAATGGCTTATCAACCATCCTAATACAGCTGTCCTAACATATTGATCCTTCTATCAATAAAAAATATTACACTTTTATTTTTACGGTTGGTTTCAGTTCCTCTTTGCTGAAATCATGTATGAAGCTCCTTTTAGTTGGAAACACAACCCATTTTCAACCATCCATAGCTGACAATTGCAATGTTTCTTTTCTTACCTTTATGTGTATTTTTAATTGAATTTTTGTTTCTTTTTTGTTGATGTTGATTCTTTTTAAAAGGTAATGACCCAAGTATATCGTGTGAGAGGTCTCAAAGGCTTACCAGAATAATCTGATGCATTAGACAGGTAGGAATTTGAACAGATATTCCAAGACAAACCTTGCTAGAATAGCTTTAAAGATAAGATGCAGTGAATTGAGGTTGATCAGAAATAACCAGAGATATTGTTGGTTTTGCAGGCAGTTCAACCTTGAAGACCTAAAGGATTGTCGTGCACACACTGGACTGTCACACACACACAACTTCAGGTTTTGGATTATTCAAGATAATAACCTGGATACAGATTTCCATGGCCAAAATTTCATTTATCAACTTCATTTCAGTAGCGTTCACTCAAGATATATTTATTTTGCAATGGGAAACCTGTATATATAGCATTAGTGGGCTTGGTTTGATTGTTTTTCAAAGCCTAAAATGAAAGATATGCTGTATTATTGTTATAGCCGTGGCTTGTCCCTGGATTCCTGGGACTGAGAGCTGTGTGTGCTGTATTTTGTTGTTTGCTGTAGATCACAGCAAATAATATTTCTGGGATATTATGTTTTGGTCTCAATGGGCTTTTTTTTTTTTTTAGCTCTTTTTTTTTTTCCCCACAACTGATCCAACTGCATTTTCTACTAAGCCTGAGACGAATACATATGTGTCCCCCTTTCATTTAAGTAGAAATTCTATTGCTTTAAAAACCCCATATATATATGTAATAATATGCAGAATGTTGCAGCTGACTTAATTCACCAAAGGGTGAATAAATTCTTCTGAGAACAAAGATACGGATTTCCTGCCATTTTAATATTAACCATTCTTTGTGTAGGACTGGTAGCATCAAAAGCATCTTAAATACTTTTCAGCCTGCTTTTCTGAAAAGATTTTGACAGCGTTAATTACTTCTGCTAACAGAAATCTCTGACATTTCTATGACCTCTTGATGCACTCGGAAAAGGCTGTCACGTCTGGTGTACTGATATAACCCAATGAAAAACCTAAGAAATGAAACAAAATTAAATAAACCAAAACAAATAAAACAAAACAATGTTTCAGTGGGGCAGACTACTGTACAAAGAAATTAACTCCTTTTAGATGTAGCAATAACACGCACTGATGGCCAGAGAGCCACGCAGAGCTCCACTCACTGCTGGGTGAGCAGCCAGCCTGGCTTCAGAGATGGGCGAGCTGCTTGTGACTCGTCCAGGACAGAAGCCAGTGGTGGGCTCAGGCACCATGTCGCTCCCTGATGGTCAGCATCCGATTATCTGTAACTCTAAAGCAGAATGTGTTAGCTCCTGTGAAATCAGAAGGAAAGAGAGAAAAATTCTCAACCCGAAAATAATTACTATCAGAGTGTGGAGAATGGCAGAATGGGGGCATTTTAAGCAGAAGAAATACAGAACTGCCAAAGTAGATCATAGTATATACTCTTCGATTTCCTTGCAAAGGGCCTTAGCGTGCATGGAACTTGCACCTTTACACTGCCATAGCTGAAGTAATGCCATTGTCTCTGGGCAGGTACATTTGTACCAACACAAAACCTCGTTTATGCATCACTTTATGGCTTCATTCACATAGGAGGAAGTGAATATATACATGGAAGTCAACTTGATGTAGTACGTTTGTAAGAGAGTCACTAATGCTGCTGTTACACTGCTACAACCCCCCTAGCCTAACAGTACTGTAATAACATTTGTATAATAGGATCCAACACTGAAGTGGTGGGCACAAAATCTGTTGACTGATCATTAAGTGCTTCGACTGCAATTCATAAATAAGGCTCAACAGAAGCTTCTAGAACTCCAGCTATGGAAAACATAAGCACAACAAAAAATGAAAGGGGAAAAAAAAACCCAGAAAGAAAGATCAAATAAATTAAATTCAAACAAACTCTGGTGGCACATATAGCTGCTGTTTCCACAACTGTTTATAGCAGGGATACTTTGAACTGACTGACAATGATACCAGACTATTTGACCTGTTATGCTATTTCTTTTTCTCTCGTGGGGCTTTTTGTTTGTTTGTTTGTTTTTTAAATGTAGTTTGAGTTAGATTTCAAACACTTGGTTTAGCACTTGTCATCTACCCCTGTTTCCAGTTGGCTGTTTCATCTCTAACTGAAGATAAAATTATTCCAGAATGTTGGGGAGAGAGCACAGGGTACTTAAAAGAGTCATGAAATAGTGCGTAGGCTGTTAAGGATCTTTCTTCTGATACATTATTGCAAATATTCTCCCAGAGCAGGATAAAGAGATTTATCACCATTAAGAGATGTTTCAGTTCAGAGGGAGAGTAAAATAATCCACCTTGAAAAGCTACATTCTGGGTGATTACATTTTGACCTCAATTCCTGCTATATTCCCTAGAGAATTTGTCCATACAATAATGTTTCCCCTGCTGGAACCTAGTCCAACATCACCTAAAGTTAGATTTTTCTATTGATTTTCATGGTCTTTGGCTTAAAATCAGTTGTTGCCAGATCCATAACCTCCCTCCCCCCCTGCCCCACCCCCACCCCAGCCATGCTCAATGGTCTGTTATGAAATTATTTTAAAAGCATACTGGATAAATGCCACAATGTTAAACTGTGTTTAACCACAGGCAGAGTCTGAGTCATGCTGACGGAAGACCACACACCCATGCAACCCATGGAGTGATTGCCGTGCTACCAATTCTCTCATTTTCATTCTTACAGGATGCAAAACTCCTGTCACTAAGAAACTCAGCTTTAAAAATAATGTTCAAAAGGTTTTTTCTGACAGCAGCCAGTCATTTTGTCATGTAAAACTGTATAAAAATGGGTGCTTTGTTCCAGTCGGTGTGGGGGTGTGGTGGGAGGTGCCTTGTTAATGTATGATAAATGCAACTAATGGAAATAATACCACAGTACATACTGTTGACAAACACCCAAAATAAGCAGAAATAGCTTTTCTCCTATGAATGTTAAATGCAAAAAACTTGTAAGGGATCATTTTTTGAAATCATCATTAGTTTTATGTTAAACATCACCACTCACCTCCAAATAATTCTTGTTATTTTGGCTGCTGCTTGGTTGATGAGACTTTGCCTTCCCCACACACACAGCAGCAGAGAGACCTGGCTGGAGAAAGGGTGAGCCCCCATACCCTCCCCACCCCCCCCTACTTCCCTCCTCAGTCACAGAGGCAGCCACAGGCTTCATAACACCCCGAAACCTCAGAGCCCTCCCAGCTGGCTGCTCCAGCTTCTGGTGACCTCCCGCAGAACAGCTCCACTCCTTCTCCCGTATTAATTAATACACCTTCTGTAGAGATACTTCACAAATCTCTATTTATTGCACAGTAATGTAGGACAATGCAAGATTTTTTTCACTCAAGTGTGGCATTTTTATTAGGTCAGAAACCCACATGCAGGTGAATTTGATACTTTTTTTAAAAAAACACCCTTATTTTTAATGCTGGAAACTACATCTTGCGGATGCAAAGCAACCACACCAAAGGGTTTAAGTCGAGTTGTGGATTGAGCAGCCGATGTCTTAATTTACTCAAACAAATTAAAAATGATACCCAAGGTTGCAGGAAAATTGTGAATTCCAGTGGCACTCTTTCTACCTGCAGGAGAAGCTTGTGTCCGCTCTTGAAATTTTAGGGTTATTTGCCATATATGAAAAACTTTCCAACTGCAGAGAATCAAATCATAAAGGCACTAAAGCATGTGTGCAGTCTCAGGATTCATCAAATTCCAGGTTTGGGAAGGCTCCAAAATTCAGATAAAGGAGCTTTAATTGGAAGCCACTCAATGTTTCTATTCAGGTGCTGCTGTTCAGCTCTAGAAGACGCCTTTCTGGGAAACAAATCCTAACAAATATGGAAAACTCCAGTTGAGGAAGAGGGAATCACTCTCCAACTGCAACAGTGACAGGAAAAATGCCCCTCTGCAATAGAGTGAAAACTAAGAGGAATGGCAATTTTTCCCCCTCCTGATTTGGTGAAATCCCCTTTTGTGGAGAAAGCACTTGGACCTTTTCAACAGCACCCTGAACTTTGAATTAAGCGACAAGTACTGCTATTCTGCTGCTAGCACGCTGGTTGCCACTGCTGCAGTTGAGAATCATCTTTCTCAGCAGCCCTAGATGGTGATAACTATTCTCTCCAAAGAGCTTCTGAAGAGGTATTTTTGTTGGGTTTGTTTTCTCTCCCCCAATCCCCTCCTGCCATCACAGATGGATACATAAGAGGGATGCACTCACTCTCTTACTCTTAAGAGAGGCAACAATATGTTTACTGACGTAAAACAAAGGGTGTAACAGTGCTTGATAATAAATGCAATCGTGATTAAGGTAATCTCGATTATTTAGTGAGTAGAGAATAGAGTCAGATGAAGCTGTCAAGGAGACCCTCCCATTGAGTCATGAGGTTCAGAAAGGATACCCTTGTTTTCTAAACTCCTCAGAGAGGAGCCTAGGTGTGGTTGGATCCAGTCTTAGTCCCAGAGTCGATCAACAGTTTATGTCTACCAGATTATATATATACACAATCAATCCTTTACACTTCATAGCTAAGATCACAAAGGTTAGTGGACTTATTCCCAACTCACTTACCGAGGATCTGCTGCAGATCTGTTGCAGCAAAGATTCTCTCGACTTCAAGGAGTAACCTTGAGAGGTGTCCCTTTCAAGATGAGATGCTGACATGAAGCCCACTGTCATCTCAGGAGAGCTCAAAGGGCTCTTGGACTACTCAATATTTATGGAGTAAGATGAGTGGCTCATAGTCATATTTACATACCATCTGCAGGTGCCAGTGGACACTGCCCAGTGCTCTGTCCAGGTGGGCACCTTAGCATAGATAGCCCTTGGCTATTGTGTTGTTATCTGTCTTCCGGAAATCATCGTGAGGTAGATGCAGACATCACAACCATCACCAATGGTTATCAATTAATCCAGATTTATGAGAAAAAATCAGGCAAAGGTGGGGGGCAGCAGAGTAAGCATACCATCACACACCCTCAATACTCTTCAGGTTTTGGTTTAATGATTGGCACAAAGCCTCACTAACGTCTCTGAAGTCAGTAGCAGCCTGTGATGCAGGCCTAACACATGACATGAAACTGAGAGGACATGATCTTCTTGTTAAACTCAGTTAGCAGGCCTCAACTAAATTATTTACAAAGTTTTTAGTGCCCTGCATTTATTTCTCCTGGATCTAAAACAAGGACACAGGTGATCCCTTAGCTCTCGGTATGCGTCAGATACTGGCCCACAGACAGCGTGGACACCCCATCCCTCTCCTGCTCTGATCTGTCTTTGTGAAGCTCTGCACTGCTGCTTAGGGTTACTGAAGGAGTGAGAAAAGAAAATATTTGGGTTTAAAAGGCGCTCCTCATTGCTCATGATCTCATACATATTTCAACTGCGGGTCAGTCTTCTGAAAATATTCTCTAATTACGGAGCATTTCTAAACATGCCTTTTAAAATAAAGTAACACCAGTGAAAATCTGCGAGTCATATATTTTACTTACTCTAGTGAAAAAAGCTTGAATTACTTACATGAAGCACTGGGAATTACCAGCCTGTATTCTGATGGCTTCAAACACTTCATTCAACTCTCTAGCACCAGTTCTTGTGTCATGCTGCCCTATGCTTCATGTTGTTTTTAGAAGCACTTTTATCATGGAAAAAGAAGGAAAATAGAACCTAAGCTTTACCTGCCAGTAAGAAGCAAAAGGCATTACAGGAACTGTGTATGGATAACTCCTGCCAGTGGGTTCAGATCTGCTTTTTATTGGCCAACAGAGAGTTGGGTTTGTTCAGCCCGGAGAAGAGAAGGCTCTGGGGAGATGTGAGTGTGGCTTACCAGTACCTAAAGCGGTCCCCTACAGGGAAGCGGGACAGGGACTGTTCACCAGGGAGTGTAGTGATAGGACAAGAGGGAATGCCTTCAAGCTGAAAGAGGGGAGTTTGATTAGATGTTAGGATGAAATTCTTTACTATGAGGGTGTTGACGCACTGGGACAAGTTGCCCAGAGAAGCTGTGGCTGCCCCCTCCCAGCAGTGTTCAAGGCCAGGTTGGATGGGGCTCTGGGCAGCTTGGTCTAAGGGAGGGTGTCCAAGCCCATGGCAGGGGGCGTTGGAACTGGATGTCCTTTGAAGTCCCTTCCAACCCAAATCCTTCTGTGGTCCTATGTAACCTTGCTTGCAGGTTTAAAGCACGGCATGCAGTGATACATTTGGGCAAGGTACTTAGAATATTGCACCAGTGTTAATATGCCTAATTATGCAGTAATTAAATATTTTTGCTTGTGATAAGTAACAGACATAACTATTTAGTTTGATAATTTGTGGCACCAGATTTGCAAGGGAAGGAAGCAATATTAGCAAAGCTTTCAGCTTTTTTGAGGAAGAGAACATGCTTTTTGTTTTTTTTCTAAGATGCAGGGCCTACCTGGCACATTAGAAATAACACGAGAGACTTGTACACATCACCCATGCTTTGTAAAACCACAGACCAACAGATACCCACTAGCTGCTCAAAACTCCTCTATTGCACTTGGTAGCAGGAATTACTGTAAAACTCTTGAGGCTTCAATGAAATCACAAGAATGCTGTTCTTAAGTTGGGGAAAGCAAAAGAAAAAACAGATGCTGCTTAGAAAAAAAGGGAGAGTTATGAAAAATGTAATAATGCAGGTACTTTTCAATATAACAAAGATATTGAAGTGTGTTTGGTTCAGATTTTTTTTTTTAAATCAACATTTTATTTCAGCCTAGTTTTATAACAACAGCTGATAACTTAAACAGCAAAATTGTTCATATTGGGAAGAATTAGAAATGCCAAATCAAACTCAAATTTATGTATTCAATAGAATCAATGGCCAGAAAGATTTTAATTTCTAAGCTCTAAAGAATGCATTATTGGATCTAAAATGTAGGTAACATTGTGTAACTCACAACAAAGAAAAAGAGAGAATTAAAGCAGAAAAACAGCAGCACTGAAGTTACTGAAAACTTCTTAGGCTTCTCTGAAAAAATATAAACATCTAGAAATATATAAATCATAAAAATGTAGTATTATAAAAAAATCTATTTATGAGTTTCCTGAGATTTCTTTATAAAGTAGATCGTTTCTAACTCAAGTGGAAAAGTAATGTAAAAATTATGTGCAACAAAAAAAATGAACCTGTTTCCAAGCAGCTCCATTGCATATTTATGAAAAACCCTTCAAACTCCATGTCCCAACATTTCCAATTTTAATAAAGCTGCAGAACTGAATGCAAAAATCATATGCACTACTGATTTATATGAAACTTCTATTTCTGCTCTGCAAAGACTTTCACACATATACTAACGAGTAAGGACCAAGATCTAAACATTTAAAACCTCGTAGCCCCATTGGCAGATGATCAAGAAGCTGAGATGATGACATAATATCCGGATCGATCATTCAGAATGGGCCTGTGTGTTTATGAAGAATGAGGACGTTTGTGAACCTGAGCACGTCTGTTTGCAGTAAATCCAATACAGACTGACGCGCTCCATTCTGGACGCAGGAAAGCAGGTGCTGTGAGAATCTCCACTTCCAGGGAAAATGGGGCCAGCTTTCACACAGTACATTTGTTTTTCTTTCTTTTAAAAGGTTGTGGTGGCTGAGATAGGGGGGAACATGCAGCTGAATACCAAACTAAATTTAAAATCCCTACTGTTAATCTTCATCACCTAAAGAACCAGGTACAAAAATAAGATGTGCCATCAAGTAGCTGGCACTGAGGCCACAGGGCTCAGACTCACCCTCATGCACAGAGCCAAACCCTTGTAGTTTACACAACAGGAGACCAGCTCTTGAGAAGGCCCATAGGCCACGCAGAATTGCTGAATGAGGTCAGGTAATCACCAAAAAAATGAGGAGGTGGTGATAAATGAAGAACACACACCTTCTACAGCATGGCCCAGGAGTGAAAAGATGAGCTAAAAAGGATTGAGGTGTTGTGAAATTCTATTTGCCACAGCTCGCTCTCTCCTGAAGTGAGGGTAGCAGGACTGCTATTGCGGCAGCGTAGCTGTAAATGATTACTCTAGGAGGCCCTCTGGGGGAAAGACTTGAAGGGATCACATACGTTTTCATGACCATTAGGAACTTCAAGTGAACTGCAGTGTCGCAAGACTCGCCAGAGGACAGCGATCTTCAGGCGTCTGCCTACCAATTTTATTTTATTTTCCCCTCAGAAGACAGCAAAAACACTGTTGTGAGAGACAATCAGATTTGAGGAGCTGTCACAGTAGCTTCTGCCTGACTGTGAAAGGCAATACTTATATAAAGCTGGGACAAAATCTCAGTACGGTAAACTCCCCTGCCCGGCACGGCCAGTACTGCTCCATCATTCCACAGGACCCAGGCACCTGTAGCTGCTGCAATTTGCTCCTCTGGAGAGGAACAGATGAAAAACCCCACCGGGGGCTGTGCAGTTGCTGTGATGGAATGAGGAGAATCCATACATCCAAATTGTTGGGAGAAGAAAAAATAGTGCCTTTCTCAAATGAAATCTTTCTCTGAGAATTTTCAAGTAGCTTTGAAAATCTATTACTCAAAAGTTTGAAAGCTTCACCAGCAAGTCATAACTTAATGCCTCTATTTGCACAAAAACACACACAACCTAAATGATTTAAATTTAATCCAAAAATGTTTAACCACTCAAGGAAAAACTATTTCTTTGAAAGTTCTGAACGTGCAATAAGTGACGCATTAGTCTTGAACAAGCTGAAAGCTTCATTTGTAGTGGATTTATGTACATACCTCTTCCAAATTTAAAATAACTTCTTTTATGACAAATTTGTAATCAAGAAAGATAAAGCAACCAAGTAAGAGCATAACAGATCTGCTGTTAGTGCAAATGTTAATTGTGTTCTCCTGGATAAGGATTTTCAAGACTCCAAGCTTGCACGGCCATGCCTTTTATTAGAGAAACTACATTCATGCTGAATATTACCTTTTACATTCTGTAGTCTATTAAGGGAATCCATCTCCACTTTAATTGCCCTTTCCTCTGTAGGATAAGAAACATTCTACAGATCTTAAAATGTGAAGTTATTTTAGGATTTAATTTTCTTTGAAAACCCAAGCATGATAAATACCACATCCTTAAAAACAGATGCATCTCAAAAAATTCTAAAAGTAAGTTTAATTGTGAATGAGTTCTCAATATTTTAATTTTCTCCATGAAAGCTATTAAGACTAAAGGCTATTTGTGCTACTCTATGTGTTAGTGAGCAGAAATTATAGGGTCATTTACATTTTATAACCCACCTCTTTATTAACATGCAGGGAGGCAGGATGCAGCTGCTGTCTGCTCCCGATTCTTGAAGGAAAAGGTGATGAAGAGAGTGCTGCCCTTTAAATAAATAAACAAGCCCTTCTTTTCTTATTCTTGAGGGAGAAAAATTTTAAGCATTCTGTGAAGGCTTTATACACAAAGTGAATACAGACATTTGATGCACATGCCCTTAGAGGCTAAAAATTGTTTTGACTTTCCTGAGGAGCAACACCAAACGGAGTATTTAGTTACACCATCGATACGGTCGCTTCCCACAATTGTAAAATGCTGCAAAACACTGAGAAAATAGCAGTTAGATCTGTGCTCATCTTGGGATAAACACTGCACTTGCACTAAGGCTTACTGTAACAACAAGCCTACAAGCAATTTTACTGGATTTCTCAAAATGAATAATTTCTTCACCAATTTTTACAGTTGAATAAAAAAGAAACGTTTCATAGAAAATAAGCAACCAATTCTTCTTATATTATACTTGCATTTAATGAAGTCATTCAACTACACAGCCCTATTTCACCTCACTAGATCCAGGTGTATTTCTACACTTGGAGAGCTCTCACCATCCCTGCTGAGTGGCTGCTTCCACTGGAATTAATCTGGCAATGAGTGCTCTCCTTTCTCTGGAAAAGAAAGCAAACTGGCGAGCGATGTGCACCTTGACTTACAACCTGATCTATGAAAGAACTCATCGGGGTCAAGTATATTGAAGCATAAATCACTGAAGAGAATCGGCACTTGCTGGTCTGAGGGGAAGAGATCCCCCAGCCAGGTCCAGGCAGCAGATGCTGAGTTGCAGAGCTGGCTGCTGTAGAGCGCGCTCTCCTGCCCCACAGCTTACTCTTCTGCAGCCCTGTGGGGTGAGCATGGCAGCTCACGTAATGTTGGAAATTATGATAGTTGTGCAGTCTACCAAGTGGAAAAGAATCAGGCTCTGGTGGTCTATCCTTGCTTTTGTTTGGTGGTGGAGTGGGAGGGTAGCTGATAATTTCATTTTAAGTAATGATTTAATCAACCCAGTATAAGCAACATGCTTATGTCAGCTGAGTGATACCAGGACAGCCAGCACAGCTTCACCAAGGGAAGGTCGTGCCTTACCAATCTGGTAACTTTCTATGATGGAGTGACAGCATCGGTAGACAAAGGGAAGGCAACCGATATCATCTACCTGGACTTGTGCAAGGCCTTGGACACAGTCCGCCACCACATCCTTATCTCTAAACTGGAGAGATGTGGATTTGATGGGTGGACCATCCAGTGGATAAGAAACTGGTTAACAGACCGTAGCCAAAGGGTGGTGGTCAAATGGGTCTATGTCCAGGTGGAGGCCGGTGACAAGCGGTGTCCCCCAGGGGTCTGTCTTGGGACCGGTTCTCTATAACATCTTTATCAATGACATCAATGATGGGATTGAGTGCACCCTCAGCAAGTTTGCAGATGGCACCAAGCTGACTGGTGTGGTCGACACCCTAGAAGGAAAGGAAGCCATCCAAAGGGATCTCGACAGGCTGGAAAGATGGGCCCGGGTGAACCTAATGAGGTTCAACACTGCCAAGTGTAAGGTGTTGCACTTGGGCCAGAAGAATCCCAGACATAGATACAGACTGGGAAAAGAGCTCCTGGAGAGTAGCCCTGCTGAGAAGGACCTGGGTGTCATAGTGGATGAGAAACTTCACATGAGCCAGCAGTGTGCTCTTGCAGCTCGCAAGGCCAATGGTATCCTGGGCTCCATCAGAAGAGGGGTGGCCAGCAGGGACAGGGAGGTGATTGTCCCTCTCTACTCTGCCCTCGTGAGGCCTCACCTGGAGTACTGTGTCCAGATCTGGGGCCCCCAATACAAGAAAGATCTAGAACTGTTGGAGAGGGTTCAGAGGAGGGCCACAATGATGATTAGACGGCTGGAGCACCTGGAAGCTGAGCTTGTTCAGCCTGGAGAAGAGAAGGCTGTGGGGGGGACCTCATTGCAGCCTTCCAGTACCTGAAGGGAGATTATAAACAGGAGGGGAATCAAAGTTTTAAAAAGGCAGATAATGGCAGGACAAGGGGGAATGGATTAAAGCTAAAGGAGGGAAGGTTTAGATTAGATGTTAGGAAGAAATTTTTTACAGAGAGAGTGGTGAGGTGCTGGAACAGGCTGCCCAGAGAAGTAGTGGATGCCCCGTCCCTGGAAGTGTTCAAGGCCAGGTTGGATGGGGCCCTGGGCAACCTTGTGCATGTAGATCCAGTACTGAGGTTGGTGGCCCTGCCTGTGTCAGGGGGGTTGGAGCTCTATGATCCTTGGGGTCCCTCCCAACCCTTGCCATTCTATGATTCTAAGGCACACCTTACAAGAATCACAAAACAAACAAAAAAATCCCCTCTCGGTAGAAAATACTTCTTTACCTGCTTAGGAAGAAAAGACTAATCACAGGACAAACGGCCTTGCTACAACTCTTTTAGAGATGCTACCCAAGTTTTCCTTTCTCTTTGCTCACTTTTATCTGTCCCTGACATAAACCAACCTGTGTTTAGGAAAATCTAAATACCCTGCTAGGTATTTCAGAAGCATGTTCAGCAAAACTGTCACGTGCCTAGGCATCGATGTAGTTTTCCTCTCAAACTCATTTATCACAGAATACTGAAGAACTTCTGACAATACATAGTAGCAGGTCAAAGAAAACACAGGCCTCACTAAGACGAGTTTTTTTTCTTCAAGAAATAGGCTTGAAGGGTATAGAAACTGGAAACCATGAGATTATGTCTCAAATATTTTCTACAACTTTGCAACATAACTAAAATGGATGCACACACCTCATATACTGAACGAACTGCTACGCCTGTCACCTGTAATACCAGCAGTTGAGAGCTACTTTTCAATTGTTAGGATCTTAAAAAAAACCCAACAATGTAACATTTTGAACTGAAAACTCCTTCAAGACTAAAGGAGGCATCTTGCTGTCCTACACCTAATGGCTACGACTGCCAGCAATTCCAGTTCTTGAATCTACGTATGCACTATGCACATCTGTAACATTACTAATGGCAATTCACTGACTACAAACGTGGATCTCAATTAAAAACACCTTTATTAAGACCAATGCAAAACATCAATTCCAATACTTTATAGTAACAATGCATCATTTAAGAAAATTACTTTCTTCTCTGTACATACTTTACATAGTGGCATTATTACAATTTCCCATTGGGATTACAGTAGAAATAGTTTGAACCATGTTTAGTGCAATCTCTTTGGTTCAAAGCAATGAACTCCTTTCTCAAAAGTATCATAAATTTCTACACCATAGCATGTATGCTGCTGCCAAGAATCCATGACTTAGAAGTGTTTTCTTGAAATTTCAGGTTCCCATTGATTAAGCTGTCCAATTTCAACATGAGAAGCCATCTGATGATCATTAACAATCAAGAAGCTGCACTACATTATCTAAGCATTTTAAATAGTAGGCATGTAGCTCATTCTCTTCTGGCTGTGGAGTAGCTAAAAGGAAGAAAAAAACCCATTATTTGAACTCCATTCTTAAGACAAAATTATTTTTTCAAAGATCACATGAAATGCCTTGCTAGAAATCATGGTATTTTATGATCTTAACCTCTATATTTGAATACCAAGACAAGTACTACTGCTTTATGCTGGAAAGTCTAGTTTTCTCATTTTCTTTTCAAAGGGTAGATTTTTTTAGCAGTATTCCCTGCTTAGTTGTGAAAAACAGGGGTTTGATTAGATTATGTTACAATGAGGTCATGCTTTTTTCGTGACAAAACTTCTCATGACGGAAAATTCCCCCATTTATATTTAGGAGAACCACCTACCATTTTAACCGAAGTACCAATATAAAATGATCAAAGCTTTAACAGGGTAGGTTAGTTGAGAAATTTAGTGCAGGAAAATATAGATTACACCTTCACGTGACTGCAAACTAAAACCATTATAGTTGCATAAAATCTTTCATGCTCAAAATTTTGATATTTAGATGTTCACTGAATTTAAAAAAAATAAATTACTGAATTAGAAAAAACCTCCCCAATTTTTCAGTCTAGGACTTTAGAATATAAAGTTGTGCATAAATTAATAAGGATCAAAGCTACAAGGTGCTTGTCTGTGAAAGCTGCTATGAAGAACATTAGGGATTTATTAACACACTCTGTACCTTAAATGTTGCAATATGTTATGTTTAATGGTTACAGTACTTTGATAAACCCAGTGGATCTGGGTGACAATGCAGGAAGAATTATCATGAGATATGCTAGCAAAAATACGTCTTATACTGACAGTGTTCAATCTAGGCAGACATTTTTGGCTATTCAGTTGTGCAAAACACTATTGGAATTTGGTATTATAAGCCTGCCAAGTGAGAAACCAATTTGAGTACATCTATAGAACAATTAAAATCAGTAGGAAAACTCACTGCCTTAAAATGAAAACATTTGCATATTTGAAACTCCAGCTAGAGACCAGTGTTTGAATATCCTCCAAAATCAGTGCTCTTAAGCTGATCATACAATAACTCTTCAAATAATAGTTATGTTCAGTTACTTGAGAAAAAAAAACCTTTCAGAAAGTCATCTAATTCATGGTACAGAATTTTAAGACTGGCATGGTGATCTGTTCTGATCCCTCATCCATGTGGCTGACCATACTGAGGTTGAGCACTGTTAAGCAAAGTCAATGCTAAATGAACCACTTTTCTTGTTTCTGAACTTAAGAATTAGTACACACAATGTACTCTGCAAAAGGTATTGTGCTGCCAGCACCATTAGATCTATATTATACTACTTATGATTTCAGACAGAAGAATCATTTCAAAAACTTGCAACACAACAAAAACTGTCATCACGTAAATTGGAATGTATTCATGATCTACATCTGTGAGGTACCATGTCCCTCAACGAATGCCTGTACCAGTGGATTTATGTCTCAACATTGCTGATTTGTGATAAGGGTTAAGGAAGACTTGCTAACAGGATGGTTTGAAGTGCCATAGAGGTGACCTCACATAAACAATGCCTCACTTGAACAACTCTGCCTCACTGATAAAGAAGAAACATCAATTGAGACATAAGGTGGAGTCTCTCTGTGAAAATAAAATGATTTGACAACTTCCAGTCCCCCCCCTCATTGCTCTAACGAACTCCCTATCTGTTCATGAATTCCTTGCTTGTCTTGTAATTGGTCCTAAATTCAGGCAAAGTATTTCATTGTAGCTAGTTCGAGCTCTCCCTTGTCTTTGAAAGCATACCAAATCTGCTGAAACCAAACTTGTGGTTTGGATCAGAGTCAAGGGGTAACTGAGTCTGCGCAAAACAGAAGGTTATTTGTGGTGATGAAGAGGAGCCATCCGACTTCATCACCATGACCCCCGACGACCACCACCATGAGACAGTGCCCAGACGCAATTGGGAGGAGGAGTTTATGGAAATCACTTAATGGAACTCATTTTAATACGAAGTGGGACAGGTTATGAATATGTACAGGTGTATGAGGTAGCCTAATGAATAAGTATCATTGAACTGTATACAACCAAGAAGTGCCATGTTAGAGACCACGTCCGCAGTGAGGCAATGCCCCATGCACCCAGCGCTGAACCATGACAACCAGCAACTAATGGCATCCCCCACCTGACGTGAAGTCGATTCGGACTGATGGGATACCTCAGCTCCATGATGGTAGATACTGCAATCTCTCTCTCTCTTTCTCACTCTTCTCTCTTCCTTCCCCCCATTCTCCTGCATGCTTGTTGCAGGCTAAATAATGTGACTTAAACCTTGACTCAGTTTTGAGTCTTAATTCTGTTTGCGAGAATTGTGAAGACCTGGTCACGATAAAGCACCTAACTGGGCATCACTCAGGGGTTAAGCTCAGCCGCCCCCAGCCACCCAGAGCGATCTGAGGTCAGTTGGAACGCAAGGGGGTTTAACCTCTGCCAAAGCAGTCTATCTGGGTGTGGATCGTGACAACATCATAGAAAAATACAGAATTGACATTATTTGTATGTAAGACTTACTTTTCTCTGCTAAGGAATAAGCCTCATCTAGTCTCCTCTTTATTGATGGATTCTTCAAAGTCACTTTTGCCTGTAGCACACACAAACACACAAAATACAAATGCTGCGATTAAGAGACGAGACACAGCTTGATGCAAGCTAACTGTCGTTTTATTGTAGCAAATCACAAGTTTATATACTCTGCAAAGCCCATGTGTGCCTTAGTTTCATTGGAGTGCAGAAGCCATTCTTACATTTACTATTTGCTGATTGGTTTAAAAACACTTACGGACATTATTAGAAAAAGCAGCTTAGGCCTAATCACACAACCTTTACACGTATTCTGGTTTTGTTTCTTAAAGCATGTTCCCTTCTCCCTTTCAAGGCTGACCAGGTCCTGTTATGCACTTCTGGTGTCAAGATGTCTAGTCACCCAACATTCTTTCGTCCCTTATCAACCAGCTCTTTGTTATTTTAACTCTCCCAAGGTTTGTGCACAACAAGTTCCAGCACGTCTGCCTCCAACAGCCGCAGAGTGCTAGAATTTCTGCTTGACCCTTTCAGGCCTTATGCTACATACAAATATTTGACTTTATTCTCCACATGTTCACATTTTAACAACAGGGAACAAGCTGCTTCCTTACCATGTTGTTTAACCTCCTAACCTGAGCAGCTATTTATTATTTAAAATAATAAATTAACTGCTGCTTTAAATAAATAAAACTAAAGTTTATAGGCTACTGCATGATTTACAGCACAATAAAAGTAACATTACAATTTCTTCAAGTATTTCTCAAATACAAACCTTCTGATAGTTGTGAAGCAAAGCCCAAAGTGAAGCTGCTCCTATTCTCTGAACAGCACAGCTATCACTTTCCAAACAGGCAGAAAGCACTGCAATTGCTGTATCTAATAAGAAAACAAACAAACAAACCAGTCATCTAGAAAATATAAAAAAACACACAAATACATTTACATGTCTCAGTATTTGGATGCTTGGAGCACACTTGTTTTTATGGCAAGTATTAGTATGTCTGAAGGATTAAAGAAACTTTATTTTCAGATTAATTAAATTTAAATATCTTCACAAAGTTGGCAAACTACTTTGAAAGAAGTGTTAAAAAGAATATAGCAAAACAAAACTAGACAATGCTAAAAAGTTAAGCCATCAGTAATAAAAAAATGCCTGTTACATACAGCCATCAGCTATGCACAACGACTGAAGAAGCCATAAAACTGTTTTATAACTCCCAGTAGCCACAATTAGAGCCACATCAGGATGGAAATTAAGATGTTTCTATTTTCCTTAGTACTTATTATGTAGATGATTTGTAACCAATGAGAAATATTTGCCAGTTCAGTCTTGCTGCCTTACTCTCCTAGCCTTGCTCTGAAGCCAGGCTCAGGTCTGCTGGTTCATGTCATAATAAAAATTCATACATTATGTAACTGGATAATGCTTAACTAAGGCAGCAAATCAGCATCTTGGGGGAAAAAAGCACAGACACTATGAAAAACATGCTGAGAACTTTTAACAAAGGCAGGAATTTTTTCTCTGTAATTAAATATATTTGCCATGGTCACAACTTTATCATTATCATACACACTTTCTACATAGCACGGATACACACCAGTCTGCCTCAATACCCATGGCTTGCAGGACCTAATAAGGTTTTGTCCATTGAAAGACAGGAGCTTCCACAGTAGAAATATTTTAATACAGTATTTCTAAAATACATTACTTCAAGCTGACTGACACAAAGAATCCTGCAACATGCATCCCCCTTCCGCCCCACCCCCAAAAAACTAGCTGTTTGAGAAAACTGCAAAAATCCTTTCATTCATAATGTGTTACCTTATTCAAATTATTTGTCTCACAATAAATCTTGATTAGTTTTTAAGCTATTTACTTGTTTTTTTTCTTTTTGCTATGCATTTTTTTTTCTATCAAAACATGTTTTCTATGATTATTTCTACAAAAATACTTTTTATAAAAATGCCTTTCTAAATAACAATATCAAGTTCTTGGTCAGTAACCCAAATTGCAAGGAAAATAAGGTATTCTGGGAGACAATATTCTCAGGTAAAATGACTTGTATGCCCTTAGATACTCACCATTAGCTAATATCTTTGGTTTATTAGTTGGACTAAAACATAAATTATGTAGAATAAGAAGTGCTAGATGTTGGCTGCTCTTGTGTTTGTATTTACACATTTCCACAATCTGGTCTAAAAACCCATTTATTTTCATGATCATCTGCTGCCCATCTTCTCCAAAAGATATGTTCAGTATCAGCTTTAGCCAAAGAGTAGACATATTACCAGGATTTTTATTACTTCCTTTTGGTAATGAAAGCAACAAAAAGTTCTGCAGGAAGTTACTCTGTCAGAAGGAAAGAAAAAGAATGTTAGAATTTATAGTGCTCCATGGTTCGTTCATTGATGTTTGACCTTCCAATCTGTATACTTGACCAAAAACTAAGACTTTTGTTTCATTTATATATGTTAGGGAAGCCATTATTAATCAAGGATTTTTGAAAGAACTACATACAAAAAAGTATCCATCCTAATATGTTGAAATACATTTTCTTCCAATAAAATTTATGCCCTACGGATACATAAAATTTAACCCAACACAATATATTTCTTTAAAGGCTAATTCCCATCAGTACATAAGCTTTTTGCTTTGCTCTTAGCATTTCTGCTCCAAAATAAGCTGGAAGCCATTTAACTGAATCAATACATTAGTCACCTGTCATATTCTTGTTTCTTTATTTATTATTGCCTGTATTATTAGTAAATGCTAAAGGTATCATAGAATCACACAGTCTCTCGAGTTAGAAGGGACCCATAAGGACCTATATAGTACCCCACTGGCAGTCCCAGCAATATCCTCTGTAAAGCTTTGAAGAATAAGATCTGTGTGTTGATATGGCATACACTACTGCTTCCCAATCCCAGGCTTTGCCTTCACTTTAAGGAGTTTCTGAGCACATCAAAATCTATTCCCCTGTTGCAAGAGGGAGATGTTTTACCATAACATTTCTGCGATGAAAAAAAGTCCTTGATTAAATATTCCCAACCTCACTGACTCTCGACACCACATACAGGCATCTGGTCCACAGAAAATCTGGCATACAAACTCATTGTGGTTTTCTTGACATGACTGTAATATTGGCAATTTGATTTTCATAGATGGAATCGGTAACTCAGCATAGCTTACATTTATGACAGCAGAGGTCAGGAGCGTGAGCGAAGGCTGTCATATTAGACTGAAACTCTGAAGAGAGCCGAAGCCAAAACAATTCACAGAACAGAACACATACCATAGAAAAGATCTCAAACTCTGTTTCTATCAAAAAGTTTGAGTATTACCAATTTTTTAACTGTATGAGCAGGTTTTACATAATTAGCATCGTATAAAAATCACATTTGTCGTGGTTTTGCCCCTAGCTGGGCCCTCAGCACCACACAGCTGCTCTCTCTGGAATGGGGGTGAGGAGAAGGGAAGGGGAAAAGAAAAACAAAAGGCGAACCTCACAGGTTGGGATAAGGATAGTTTACTGGGACAGGAGAGAAAGAAATAATGATAATAGAACTTTATAGCAAAATACACAAAACTACTGGTGCTACACAATGCAGTTTCTCACCAAACGGCACAACTCAGGCTGTACAGCTCAGAGTTGTCCCAAAACCATACCCTCCCCAAAAAGTGCACATCCTGGAACTGCACACTCCTCCTCCTCTACAGCTCCCTTTTATGCTGAGCATGAACTGGCATGGAATACTCTCTTTGGACAGCTTGCGTCACCTGTCCCAGATGTGTCCCCTCCCAGCTTCCTGGGTGCCACCTACCAACATGTTAGCAGGACAATACTGAAAAGTCCCTCACTGCTTGGCAACCACTAAGACATGAGTGTGTTACCAGCACTGCTCTCAGCATGACTCCCAAACACCCATCCCACTGGCTGCTAGAGAGAAAATTAACTCTAACCCAGCTGAAACCAGGACACATTTCTCCCTATCTTTTCTAGCAGGTAGCTAGGTTAAAGCACAGAATACCATTAATGTAAATTAATATTGTTCTAATTACTAAACTATTACAAAAGATGCCAAAACCAAATGCACTTTTCACAATTTCTGTTGCATTAGCTAGTTTTATCACGTCATAACTATAGCTGTTTTCTACAAGGTCTGACTTTTTGTCTCAAGGTGTTGAATTTATTTAAATGATCAAAGATTTAAAACAGATTTTTCAAAGAACATTTGATAAAACAGAGTAAGGATCATCATATATACAAGTTAAAAAGGGAAAAGACAGGTACTTACATTTATGTAATAAGAACAAATCTCTACCTAACAGCCAATTACAGACATGTAGGACATCTTTGCTAAAACTACAAGTTTTATAAAGATTGTATTTCACACTATATACCTAATGTTTTATACAATGCTTAATTTCTTGCTTACTCACATGCAGTTTGTTCTACTGTATACTCACTTTCATGACCCAGTAGTAATTGCTATCAATATGTGTGGGTATTAAAAAAATTTACACCCTGCTCAAACTGAGAGTTTATAAAAAGTTCTAGCAAAAATTGTGTAGTCCAGACTATGAATATGACCAAATTACACACTGCACTTAGGGAACAGCAGCACAACTAACTGAGGAGACACAATGGTTTTAGCTCCCACAGAAGCATCTCTATATGATCATAAGACACTCCATATTGAAACCTGAGGGTTTATTAAAAAGAAAAATATCCATCATATTGCTAAAATCAAGAATATTATTTACTTACCTTCTGAATAATGCCTTTACAGTCATGAGACAGAGCAAGGTTAGAAAGAAGACAAAAGACCACCTGCTGAATCGGGCTGTTGTCATTCGACACTTGGGAAGCCAATTTCAAGACATTCTGCATTAATGAACTGCCAGCTGCATTTCGTGCAGGTGGAAGTGATGACTGCCCACCACTGGCCCAACAGAGCGAAGCACAACCTTACAGAAAGAAGTTTATCATACAATAAATGCACATATACATTAACACCCAAAAAAAAAAAAAAAGGTATAGAAAGAACAGTTTAACATCTCAAATACTGAGATAGGACTTTTGAAAGGGTTGTGAGTTTTTTTTTGTCTTAGACAGTTGAGTCAAAGGGACACACTTGAACAGGACTGTGCCTGAATGTGGCAGTTGACAGAAATAGGCATCTACTGTTCCAGAATATAAGAGGTGATTCTGCCGTTAAAGAGAAGCAATTGCTCCACCTCAGCAAGTTTCCCTAAAAAAACCCAGAACATTGTATTTAAGGCACTATACAATTATTTGTCATCAGAATCTTGAAGGGACCCTCTGAAACTGGTTCATAAAAAGAGGTCTCTACAAAAGGTTTAATAAGTTCCTTAAAATATTATTCTGAGAAGTAAAAGCACAGTCTGCATCAGTCATTACCTTCTACAACAATAGCATGCAAAATCCTATGCTACAAAACCCTAGACTCAATAATACAGTGGCAGGGAGCAACTAATTTTGTGCAGAAATATGCATATATGACTTTTGATTTAGTAGCATTTGACCTCTGCAAGAACACTAGCTTCTTAGATGGCAGAAGTAAAAAAAAACGAGAGTTTTTAACTGTTACAAACATCTACATGCATTTATTTGTCTGACTACACTAAGGGAAAGTGGTCAACCAGTTCAGAGTAAGTTAAGTGTGGGTCACCTCATAAGCCACCTATTTTGAGCAGAAAGAAAAGACATGATTCATCTAACAACACCTGCTCTTATCTAGCAGGGAAAATAAAAGCCACCTAAAGTCATTCAGACTTAAAGGACAGGAAAGACCATCAGAACTTGAGTTTCATTTCATCATGGGGCATAACATTTTTTATTTTATATCCTGTTGTTCACTAACACGTATTTGACCTTTCTATGGTCCATATTAAAATATGACTTTATGAAAAAAAGCATCACAAGCTCATTTAAGGTCTGGTGACATTAATTTTAAAGAGGGTAAAAAAGCTTTACCGGAGTGTTCAGTTAATATCACAGAATCACAGAATTGTAGGGGTTGGAAGGGACCTCAAGAGATCATCGGGTCCAACCCCCCTGCCAAAGCAGGCTCCCTAGCTCATACTGCACAGATAGGTGTCCAGATGGGTCTTCAATATCTCCAGGGAAGGAGACTCCACCACCTCCCTGGGCAGCCTATTCCAGTGCTCTGTCACCCTCACTGGGAAAAAACTTTTCTGCATGTTGGTGCAGAACGTCCTGTGTTCTAACTTGCAGCCATTGTCCCTTCTCCTGTCTCCACTAACCACTGAAAAGGGGCTGGCCATTTCCCCCTGCATTCAATGCTCAAGATAATTGTAAACACCAATTAGGTCTCCCCTTAATCTTTTCAATCTAGACTGAACAGTCCCAGCTTATTCAGCCTCTCCTCATAGGGGAGATGCTCCAGGCCCTTAATCATCTTCGTAGCCCTTCTCTGGACCCTCTTTAGGAGATCCCTGTCCTTTTTACACCAGGGAGACCAGAACTGGACACAATACTCCAGGTGGGGCCTGACCAGGGCAGAGTAGAGGGGGAGGATCACCTCCTTCGACCTGCTGGCCACTCTCCTCTTAATATATTTTAACCATGATAACTCTTTTATGGTACCTTGTTAGAGAGAAATCAACAGATACTTATGTGTCTCTTCAAATGACTAGCAAATCATTATCTGAGACAAATCCATGCTAGAAAAAAGAATGGGTTTCCAGTAGTGGGCATAATTACTCATCAATGGAAATAAAGGGTTTCCTCGAATGAAGGAGAAAATCCCTATGAAAAATTTACAAATGAAAGCTACTGAGCCTAATGCATAAATAAATGGAAGAAATTTAATACAGAATTAAATTAGATTATTGATTATTTCAAAATCAGAATGTTCTCAATAAAGGCTGAAGTACAAATTTTATCAAGTACTGACACAGCGTGCTTTGAGAGAATTCCTAGAGTATTATTTCTCCAGCACACCTTTCAGTTTGGCAGGACTTTCAGTGTAACCTTCAAACATAATGTTTTGAATTAAATGCTATCTAATGCTTTCAATACAATCATATGCTTACTAAATCCAAGACTGAAACAGGATCTGAACAAAAGTCTTGAGCAAATTAAAATCAAAACTCTTGATAAGACTTTGATGGTCCACTGATTTTATACTTTCTTCTTACAATAGTGTTATTTTCCCTTTATTATGCTTTTCTGGTCTTAATTATTCTGGTTAAATATTTTGATGTGTTTTGTCATAGAGTGACTATCTTACCTGCAGGATAGTTTGCAGTGTAGACACAAAGCAAGTGCAGAGCTATTTGCATTGAGTCATCGTCTATTAAAAACCATGGCCACAGTGAATGCAGGACAGGAACAAAATGACTTTTGAGTGCTGCCACCTGCAAGAGTATGAGGAAAAATTTAAACTATTATACTATGAAATACTTTGAAAATTTAATACAGTGAACAAATACAGTGAGAAAACTTGACACCCTCATTTAAACTCTAATGAAATCAACTCCACCCCACTCAAAACCAGCACACATTTTAATTACCAAGAGATATGCAAACAAAAGTAAAGATTTATTCACTCCAACTGTGATTGTTCATGAGTTTCCTATTCTAAAGTTTTATTTTACACCAACTAAAATAATTACTGGGCCTCAAAAGCATGGAAATAAAAGACAGCAGTTCTGCAGAGCAAATAATAGGAAACTTGAGTTATCAACAGCAACCTCCTTCTTTCCTCCAAGCATTTGTCTCTGCAGACCTCTGATCAAAACAAGAAAAATATTCCACAATTATCTGAGATTATGGCACAAGTTACAGGGACCTTAGGGATAACCATCTGTGGTGGTTTGACTCCGCCTGGAGGCGAGATGCCCACCAAAGTTGCTCTATCACTTCCCTTTTCAGCTGGACAGGAGAGAAAAATATATATTGAGAGACTTAGGTGTCTCCACCCACTCTGGCGTGGGGTCCTCCACAGGCTGTAGATGGAATTTCTGCTCCCCATCATCATCCATGGGCTGCAGGGGACAGCCTGCTTCACCATGGTCTTCTCCATGGGCTCCAGGGGAATCATTCTCTACAGCGCCTGGAGCACCTCATCTTGATCTCTCACCCTCCTTCTTCCCTGGCCTTGGTGCCTGCACCGCTCCTTACATCTTCTCACTCCCCTCTCTGGTTGCAGAAAGTGGCTGCTTGCATTTTTTTTTTCTCCTAACTGTGATTCCCAGAGGCGCTGTGACCATCACTGATGGGCTTGGCCTTGGTCAGCAGTGACTCCAGCCTTGAATCAGCTAGTGTTTGCTCTCTGGTGCCTGCAGCATCCCCTCCTCCATCAGAACCCAGCCACGCAAAACTACACCACCAGATGGCTTACTCAGGCCCATATTTATGTGGTCCTATGTATACTGTGAGTACTGTGTGCAGTTTTGGGCGCCACCACAGTACAGGAGGGTTACAAAACTATTGGAGAGTGTCCAGAGGAGGGCATGAGGATGGTGAAGGGTCTGGAAGGGAAGTCTTATGAGGAGACGCTGAAGTCCCTGGAGAAAAGGAGGATATGGGGGACCTCATCACAATCTATGCTTCCTGACGAGGGGAAGCGAAGGGGCAGGCACTGATCTCCGCTCTTTGGGGACCAGTGATAGATCCCAAGGGGACAGTATGAAGCTGTGAGAAGGGAGGTTTAGGCTGGATATTAGGAAGAGGTTCTGTACTGAGAGGGTGGTTGGGCACTGGAACAGGCTCCCCAGGAAAGTGGTCACACTGAGCTTGACTGAGTTCAAGAAGCGTCTGGATGATGTGCTCAGTGCCATGCTCTGACTTGGCTGGCCCTGTGTGGAGCCAGGAGTTGGACTTAATGATCCTTATAGATCCCTTCCCAACCCAGGATATTCTATGATTCTATACAAAAAGGATGCTAACACAGTATTGATACTTCTAGAAGGTCTGGAAGTCCTGTGCTTCTAGCAACACGTTTGTTCAAAGTAGCACAAGTTGTATCACAATGCCAATGCAAATTAAATTGTGAAAATAAGAAATGGAAATGTGTGTGAAAGGAGTATTAGCAATAAGGAAGAGGAAGAGTATTGATAAGAAATAAAAAGAACATGGGAAAAATTTAAAAGTATTGTAGCATTTTCTCCATGGAAAAAGAGACACATGCAGAAGAAATAAAGAAGAAGAGAAATTGAAAAGCATAGAGAAAAAGACAATCAATGTGAAAAGAAAAATCAAAACAAGATTCTGAGCAAGAAAAATTACTAAAAAACCCCCCAGAGATTAAAACAAAATTTGGCCTTGCAGTATGAGTGGCAATTAAATGTAAATAGTAAATTATTATTATAAGGTTTGTTTTGGTTTTCTTCTTTCAGAAAGTGAAAGGAAAAAAGGAAACTGCTTTCCAAGATGTGAAGTGTATCTCTTATGCACCTTTCTTGTGGCCCCACGCTTTTCTCCACATTCATTTTTCACATTAAATGCTTTGAAAATTGGACTTATTGATTTAAGCAAAGCAGAAGTGGGTATAAAGAATGGCAGTCCTCTGAAACCTTCGGAAGATGATGTTTCAATGTGAACACTGAGTTCTTAATGCACGTATGAAATATTCTTAGGAGACGGGAATAACAATGAAATTAGCTGTATTTCTTGCCATTAGTATCAAGCCTAAATTTAGCCAGAATGAAAATAATTTCAAAGTAGAAAAAAACCACATTATGCTCATTCACAACCTGAATGTGCTCACATTATTTCAGTATAAAAATACTTACTTTGCATTCTTCATTTTGAAAGAGGCAGTTTCTGAGGAGCTGCATAGAACGCCTTAATTGCTTGATAAGGTTATCCTCCTATCCAGAGAAAAATATTTGAAGATCATCAACATAAGACCAGAATTAACTTTGTAAAAAGATGAAAGAGATTTCAAAGGACAGGTACAAATCTAAGGTATCAACATTCAGGTCACATCTCCCCAGCACAGTTTCCCTCTGATCTCAGGTAGGATTAATCTCAGCTAGCTTTAAACGTGTATACTAAAGACATTTAGAACAAATCACATGGAGTCATTCTCATCTCTCTTTATAACCCACAGATACCATTTTCTAGGAGCACTAATCTGGCCAAATGCAGAGATCCGTAATGTTGAGCTCCATTTTTCTTATAACTAATGAAGAATGGGTGGGAACACTTTCTGGGTATTTGTTCCACCCTAGAGCAGACATACAAAACAAGTCAAACGACTCACTAGCTAGAAGAACCTATTTTTCTTTTCTGGATAAAAACAAGGATTAACTACCTCTGTCTTCCAGATCTCTACATCTGGTCAGACCAATTCATCCTTATATTCCCAGTGTCTTAGTTCCCTATCCTTAATAATAGAAATAGTTTCTGATTTGATAAGAATAACACAAAGATAAATACAGATCTTTGGACAATAAGATACTATAGAATAGGTAAACAAAATACCTATCTTTATGGTAGTGAAGTGACATTAAAAGGCTAGTGATGGCTGACCTAACTTCTGTAAGGTTGGTATACTAAACCACTTCTGAAAGATGATTAAACTCCAGTAAGTTTGCTCACCACAGGAGACTACTTCTGTTTTATCATGGATAAAGGAACAAAAATGTGAAATAGGATTCATATTTAATCTTAGAAGATGTGAAGCAACAATGCTTACTTATAAATCATATCACGTACAGTTCATGACACAAATTAAGTCTATCTCAAAAAAGTTCATGAAAGTTGGGTGTGGTAGATGAAAGAAACATGCAAGTCATCATTGCAAATGCATTTTATGAGTGGTTTGTCTCATTTTTAATTAAATAAAATACTAACTCTAAGAAGTTCAATCAAGAACTTCTATATGCATTAATTATTTAATAAATACAAATACCACTAAGTACCATAATATACCACAACTTACACCTAATGTGCAAACTCCTAGAATGTTAGAAAAGTTAGAGATTGTGTTGACGGCACTGTTTTCATTTGTTCATTTTAGGATATCTTTAGTCTTAGTATGGCCCTTTTTGAGTTGGGTTGTTTGAGGGTTTTTTGAAAGCTTGGCTACTTACAAATACTTTTAATGCCCTTGGTGGTTAGCATGACTGCAATTACTGTGAAAGAAAAGGAATCTCAGGTAAAGTTGCCCTGAGAATGAAGCTAGGTCAGATGCATTTTTCCCCAACAGTTAAAAGAAATAGAAAAAGAAAAGAACCTCTGATAATTTCACTTTGAGAGCTGTGCCTCAAAGTAGGCCGAGGGGCAGTTCTGAGAATGATCAGTTAAATCTGACTGCGAAAGCAACGTATCAGTTTACCCTCACAGGAAACTAGATTGCTTGTCATTACATACCACATATGACACACAGTATGTTTACATAATGCAGCAACCTACAGTCCCAGCTCAGCCAGGTAAACTGCCAAGTCTTTGGCAAATCTCTTTTAAAGAATTCTTAATTAAACATAAAGTCCTCCTGACCATTCTCAGAAAGTGCACTTTCTGTACTGACAGGGTGACTCCTGTTCTTACTTCTGCCATCAGACTGGTTCCGAAGAATATTTATCAATATGCTGATAGGCATTTTATATATATATATATATATAAAAAAAATTATTTTCAAGTTTTGAATTCCTTCTACATTCAGCAGGGGAGCAAACATACCCACCTTCTCCCTTCTCAACCCTAGAAATATAAAGCAGCAGCTGTCTTTAACCTCACTGAAGATCGGCAGAGTGGGAGACCTTTCAGCCTCCACCCCATGAAGAAGGGACAATAAACCTGTTTAGGTGATCTCAAGAAAAAATACTGTAGCCTTCAAATGTCAAGGTCAAACTCAAATTCTTTTAAGAGCTCATTGTTATAAAACAAAGTTCCACACAAGAGTAATGTCTGTTTGTGCTAATGCCTCAGAGAAAAATACTATTGGGCTCAAACTATGCAGAAATATCCTGCAGGAACATGTTTTCTGCAATTTCTGCTTTATGTGTGAGTGGACAAGATATCACACTTGACAGCAGAGGTTATGTCTGTATTTTAATAATTCTCTTGAAATTGCTAAAAAATAAGCATTTTTTGGTAACAAAAAATCTTATGAAACTGTTGTATGATGGTAAGATACAATTTATGACTATATGTGGTGAGGAAGAGCTGGGTGATATGAGAGTCTGGAACAACTGGAAAGACAGTCAAAAAAAAAAGGCTAAACAAAGAAATTATGAATGGAGAGAAGAAATTGGGAGTACAGACAGTGGAAGGAGACCCAAGTATGAGGTGAAAACCTCTGACAAGAAGTCAAAGCCTGATTACAAGAGACCAAGCATACAGTAGGACAGAAAAAGAATTAGAAATGGAAGCCATATAGTAAATTAGCAAATAAAAAACTATAATTTACATGTGCAAGCATGGAACTTGTTTTGGGGTGGGAGAGGGAATGACTGGTATAGGAACAGAAAAAACAAAAATGCCTACTACTGGTTGAGAGACACGGAGAAAGAAAAGCTGAGAAACAAAAATTGTTGTAGAAATATGAGGAGACCAAGAAGTCAAGGCTGAAAGTCAAGCTATGTTTGAAAACAACAGAGTACTCTTAGATATTGTTGTAGGCTAAATAAATATAAACTGCAAGCACTGATGGGTGACCAATGAACGTTTATGTGCGTGAATGTCCAAAACTGAACTTCTGAATCTTCAATCCAGAGCCTGCTAGCTGCTGACTTCACCCAGAATGGTCTAGTTACTAAATCTGATAACCTGGACTACAAGTGGGAAGGAGTGAATCGTCCAATTAATGAAAAGTCATGAGACAGAAACACTAATTAGTTCAGAGGCTGACCCCATGTTGTACTTCACAGATTGCTAAGATTAGCTAAATGGGAGCTTATAGTTCTGGGGGGAAAAAAAACCCAACAAACTGGTGGCAAAATTAATTTTTTCTCTGATAAAAAACCTTCTCTGAAAGAAAGAAATGGGCCCAAAAAGAAGAATGTGAAGATCTCAGCTGGAGGAACAATCCTGCAAGTGGGAGAAAATTCTGATACGAGAGATGCGTCGCAACAAACACCAGTGCACCCCCAGGGTTTCTGGTTAGGAACACCCAAGACTGGTAACTAAGCAGCTGCAAAGCACAAACTCATATGATTTTCTGCCTGAACTCAGGCTGGTTCCAGAACCAGCAGTCTCTTCTGTAGTGGAAAAGGAAGTTGAGACCTCTCTGTCTGGGAGAGCAAGTGTGCGAAATAATCGTGTTGGTAAAAAAGTCAAAATCATTGACTCTTAAAGTAGCCCCAGTATCTAGATCCATTATAAGTTGTCACACTATCTCACCTGTGATGGATACCAACAGTATCTATCTCAATTAAAAAATCCAAACCAAACAATAACAAACAAAAAGACCTTGGAAGCCCCTTACTGTATCAGTCTTTTGAGTTTTATAGTTACCTTTTTTTTCTGCGTTTTCCCAGGCTTTAGGGAATCCAAGTTCAGCTGTGCATGGATATGTTTAATGTTTTCTATACAGCTGTCTATTAGTCCATCTGGAAGACAAAAATATTAACATTTAGAAGTTCATTCAGGATCAAAAATATTTTATGAAACATATATTGAGTAATAATCTTGATTACTATTATCCTACTGAACTGAGATTTAAGGATTCAGATATCCAAATTCTGTGAGTTCATAGTACGTTATCTTCTTGATATCAGAAAGTAACTAACAATCTCCAGATGCAAGAATAGATTTGAATCATATTGCGAAAAAGTCTTGTGAGAGGAATGCCCAAAGGAAGGGCTGATAAAATGGAGAGAGGAGGATTATTTGTGAGGAAGATAGCAACTCATAACTCTTCAGGGTATCTTCAACCAACCTCCTGCTCAAAGCCAACCATGTAAGATTTACCTGTGGCTGTATCCAGTTGGGTCCTGAAAACGTTCAGAGACTGCCAGTACACCTAGCCAACCTGATCCACTGCCTGACTGCCTTCAAAGGGGAAACTATTTTTTACAGCCAGTCTGACTCTTATGTTTCAATTTATATCCATTCTCTCTCATCCTCCTACCCCATGCACTGCTGTGAAAAACCTGGCTCTGCCTTCGTCAAAACCTCATCGGTAGAAGACTACTACTAATAGGTTCTACCAAAATCTTTTTTTCTCTAGGGTGAACAAGGCCAGTTCCCTCAGCCACCTTTCTAGGGACTGGTGGATACAAGTACCTTGCTGGCCCCCTGCTGAACTTGCTTCATGTCTGTCTTGTACTGGGACAAAACTGGATGCAGTATTCTAGATTTGTTTTAACAAGTGCTAAGTGGAGGTAAGATAACCCTTTCCCCTTGATCTACTGGTTGCATTCCTGTCCAGCTCAGGATGCTGTTAGTCTTTGCTCATTCAGCTTAGTGCCTACTAAGACCTCAAGGTCCTTTTGCAGCTCATCAGTCAGCCTGTACGGTTGTAAAGAGCTGTTCCCTTCCAGGTGCAGGACCTTGCATTTGTATCTTACAAAGTAGTCCTTAAGAGCTGCACAGGTGATGCTAAAGCTACATATATCTTTAGAACATTGATTTTAACCCCAGATCTCCTATTCTCTAAGATTTGGTTTGCATCACAGCAAGGAGGACTCAAAGACTGCACTCATACTGAACATGATGCACTTCACGCACTGGTAGCGCCTTCGCAGGAAGTCAGCTCTTAGATGATCTAGTGGGTTATCAACAGAAAGAACCCTGATTGAAGCAAGGGATGAGCGGGCCATCAACACACTGGGAAAGAGCAGAGTTTAAGTATATACCACAGGATTTGAAGTTTGGAGCTTTCTGCCACTATAAGTATCTGACATCGAGTAGGTATGTCTAGGATATCAATTTCAGGGCAGTGTAGGTTTAAAGAACTGTACAAACCAACAGAGACACGAGCAACAAAAAAGCACCCAAGAAAAAGTGCACCTGGGCTGATCAGCAGGTATGAAACGCATGGTACATGAAAAATGCAAATTAACCAGTCTCCCCTGTATTCCAGTGGGCACAAAGTTTTTTACTTTTGTTTTAGTACTGTAAGAACCTTAGGCATGAAAGATGTTGCACTGCAAGAGGAGAATGTCCTACTTAAACTGTAAAATGGGAAGAAAGAGACAAAGAGGCAGAGGAGAACAAAGCTAAGAAAAAAGAAGTCTCATCTTCTCTAGGTACAGCCAGAGCTGAGAAACCAGGACATACTATCACCAACAAACCTGCACTGGCATTGCATGAAACAAGAAGTGGAAGAGAACGCCAGTGCACAACACCCAGTTTCAAGTGGACGAACATGACACCAGCAGTTAAAGGCCCACAGCTGTCTTCTCATTCTATCACAGAGCTGTGATTTCACCACAAATTTTTACACTGACGACAGCGTAATATTTAATCTATAGCTGAAAACTTTAACTATTAGTAAGGTTTCTGTGTAAAAATCTGAAAACATACCACTGAAAATTATTTTTCTTTTGATGAAAAACCATTATAATTTTATAAAAATACATAACACCTGCAAGCATTTGACTTATAAAGCATTTAAAAAACATTTTGAAATGCTCACCTTCCAAAGCACACTTCTGGGCAATTTTACTGACAGCCAACAGAGACAGCAATGCATTTGTAGCAACTTCTTTCAGCACATCCTTTGAAGATTTTCTTTCACAGAACTACACATAATACATTATCAAAATGAAACAGTGACCATATTAAACATAGTATACATACATATAAATATGTTATCAAAGTAAATATTTTCACCTGGATGTTTCATCACTATATTCTGATCCAGAGTTCTCCCTCTCTATACTAATCTTTACAGTCTGCCTGCCTTGAAGTGTTTAATTATTTTTTCCAATTATAATTAAAAAAAAATATTAATTCTCCTAAATTACTCCTCCTACTCTTCTCTTAACAGTCTACTTTCCCAGTTCTGGCATTTCAGACTTTTCCAAATACTGAGGCTTGCTATAACAGACAATTCACTGACATGTTTAGTGCAATCTCAACGCAATGATGAAGAGGAGACATTAAATATCAGGAAGTTCTTTAGAGTGAAATTATCACAGACACATGGATAATTTTTTTTTAGATTAGAGAAAAATGTTAGTTTGTCTTATTTTTCTGAGTCCTTTGTGAGCATCACTGTAATTCTAACAACATAAATATATTCTCTGTGCTTCAAAGGAGTATTTATTTGGTGTCATATAACAAGATAGCTGAAAGACAAGGAGCTGCCTGTGCTTTATATATTCCCCGCCAGGGAGTTTTGGCCATTCAGCAATTTTCCCTAAAATACCATTCCAATACTGGCATCCAATGCAATGGAAAATAGTATGCATTGTAGTCAGAAGAATATAACAAAACAGGAACTGTTTCTGGATCACAGCAGAAAGAAAAGCATATTCTAGAGTTAGCAAAAACCCCAGCATCTTAAGAAAAGCTTATAGTTCAGACAGAAATCTCTTGAGTACGTAGCCATAGGACCTCATATGTTACAACTCTACATACAACACTTCTTATTTGCTTTAATCCTCTAGCTAGTAATTGACTAACAAGTTTTCCAAATTTTAATAAGCAGTAAAATATCAATGCATCCTTTAGGATTATCACTTACTGAAGTGCTCAGTGTAACCAATACTGAATAGGTCAAGAGATGAAGACTAGTAAAAGTTAGTAACTAAAAACAAACAAATACCAACTCCCCCCCATAAAACCCCATAAAAATCCACACAAAAACCCACCCAAACAACCCACCTATAAAGCCCCAAACCACACCCCCCCAAAAAAACCCTCCCACAAGCCCAAACAAAAAACCCCAAAGACCCCTCATTGATAAGGACAACTGACACAAAATTAAAGCAGCAAAGCATGCTTAGGGTTCTGCACTTAAATCTAAGTAAACAACCTTTGTGTACTGATATTTTGCCGTTTCCTTTCAAATTATTTAGATGTTTGAGTAGTTAAAAATATAAAAAACTTAAACTAGACATAAATTTAAACATCCCAGGAAAATCAAAACGTCAAGTTCCTTCAATCTTGCATAATCTAAAAATGTTTGCTTTGTCATTTTTCCATTCACAGGCTTTTGCCCTCTAAAGGTAACTAGCTGGGTTTATTTTTTTATTAGTATTTAGGAATATTTTAGCTAATAAAAAACATATTTCCTTGTCAATCTCTTGGGCTTTTTCCTTTAATTATGTGGCTGATTAGAAATTATTCAATAAGGTGAGATGTCCTGTATTTTTGTCTTTTTTAAATATTCCAATTTCATCTATTTTCTAAATTGTATCTTAAGACAGAACAGAATTCCATTCTTGCTTGAAGCATGCTCCTTTATGCATTTTTTCTTTACTTTGCAATCAAGAATTGCTGTTTTTAATAAAAAGAAAATTAATGTCAATTATAGGGAACACTAACATAATTAATAATTAATTACTAGCTACTAATTGAATGGAAAAATATGTAAGTTTATAATGCATTCCACAAGCATATTCTGTAGTTTAAAACTATTAGTATTAAAGTACTAAAATGAGAATGTACTCTTTTAATTCTTTTCTTTTTCATTAAAATGTATAATTAAGATATCCCATAAACTCAGAGCGATGTTATGATCTAGCAATGTTATTTTGCATATAACTAAGTTAGTTGAAGAGGATATCACAGCATTTCTAAAAATTTTCAGTTTTATACCTAGGAAAAAAAAAAAGCAGGGCTGAGATTTGAGACTTTATATATGGATTACAGTTTCCTTATCGCTTTTACTTGTGATCTTGATAACATGTATACAAGGTTAAATTTACACAAAAGCACCATAACCTTTCAATGTCACCACCTGCGTTTATCAAATTGGTTGTGTGCAGTAACACATACTAATTTAGGACCTGGTCTGCTAATATCCACACCTGCAGACTGGGTCCTAAGTTAGCATTTGCCTCTGCAGATCACCTAACTGTAGATTTTATGTTGTTAGGACGATTAATGGAGATGACTGCCTGAAAATTCTCTCTCACAGTCTTCTCTATGTTATTCAATTATTTGCTTGAGAGATTCTCTTGAAGAAAGATCATATTTAATCCTTTTGGGTTGTTGATTTTTTAGAATTTATTTTTCTTCTAAATAGCTTACTTAACGTCCTGTGGGCTCCCCTTTCAAACTGCCTCTCAATGACTACTGCAGGAGGCACAGGGCAGGGGAAAGGAGGAAGCTAATAAATGTATCTACTTTGCTCTAAAAAAAATTGCAGCTGTTTCTTTCCTTATTTTGTTATCTTTTTTGGGGATCAAAGCAGCTATATCCATCCCTTTCATGTATTATAAAGCTCCAGAGAGCATAAGTTATCTTTTGAGCTCTTTTATGAATAAATGCAGTGTCCATCTACAGCTCTGGACAGTTAAAGTGCACACTAAAAAAGACAGTATCTCTTATGATATTCAAACTATATCACAGTGTATGATATACTTTCATTGACCTAGCTATAATTAATTCCTCATTATAGGATTTTTCTGTTGTCACCACAAGAATACTCATGTTTTGCTAAAAAATGGTCAGCAGCCATGCATACTTGCATGAAACTTCACTTACACCAGAACACACATCTTTGTCTGACATACTTTCCTGTAATTGCATTTTTTGTGCCAGAGCCAAGGGGGTCAGTTTTAGGCACACAGTTAAGCATTAAATACAAAAAATTAATAAGGTATTTTGTAAATACTGGGATTTGAAAAAAGTGCCCCTGTTTTGTTGCTGAAATCCATGAAAATTTTATTATCTGAAATTACCTGTCAAAGTGATATGGTATGCTAGTTTTAGTGGCCTACACAGTGATGCCAAGGAAGATCCTCTAAGGAAGCTTCTCCTCCCTAAAGGACACTAGGTTCTCAGTGGACAGAATACTATGCCCCAGTAAATGCTACAAAGCCACTATGGTGCAACACAGCAGCAAAAGGGATACCAGCTACATGACAGATGTTAGCTGGATCAGGACAAGTCTTGGCAGGAGCAAGGTTATTCTACAGGAATTCAGCACCCATAGGAAGAGAGAAGAGGAAATGATACTAAACATTATTTTGGTCACACTATCCAGCCTGCACTAACACATGTTGGAAAATATAATGTTTTACACACTAAAATAGTACTAAATATGACTCTTATAAAAAAAGTGATTACAAGGTGCTGACTCCAGCACATCAGAAAACATAAGCTACACTATATTACATGAAAAGTTCATCCCAGACAAACACACACTTCTAATCATGGATCACTATTACTGTTACAGCAACAAACTGCACAGAATTAAAGGACAGTGAACATATAGATAAAAGAATGAATTTGTGAGGGAAAATAATTAGCTGCATATTCCTCATACAATTTTTCTTATTACTAAGTAATGGAAGATACTTAACAGTCTGTAAGTAAGTAAAGGTTGTAAATATAAACAGGTTAAAAGAATCATTAAGAGAATATATAAAAGTATAAAAAAGAATAATTAATTATATTAAGACAGAACATTCAGGATAAGTATCTAGAAAAAAAAAAAATCTTGTCATGAATGTATATTACGTAGGGCAACAAGATCCAAAAAGATCAGTGAAAAATACACTACCTGGCCAATTTAAAACTAGGTTGGAAAGAAAGTGCAACACTCCTCTTACATTATCCCAGAACAAACTGGAAGACTTAGTGATTCATTTTGGTTCACAATTTTTACAAAGGCAGCTGTTATGAACAACAATGCTGTTCTCTACAATGGAGATAACTACATCTCAAACCTTAAAAATCTCATTAAATGCATGGAGAAGCAGGAAAAATGCATGTATCAGTATGGCCAAACATACTCTAGCTATATATCATCTTCCTACTACAGACGATTTCATACCACACTGCTGCCACATAATTGCCTTGCAAGGCACTTCCTAGAAGTTGCTTCTTTGCAATTGTTTCAGCTTATTAAATGAATTTCCAAAATGAGTGTAATAGATGTCTCATATTAAAGATGTCTTGATTCATAACTGTAAATAGATTTTTTATGAGGTAACTACATTCCCTTTTAACAAAATGTAAAAATACAGAAATATATCCAGTAATCATAATATCCAATTTTAAATACCTGAATAATTAATGCAGTAAGTTGAGTCACAGATGTCTGGCAACTTTCAACATGATCCAGAAGAAAGCTAATAGTAGGATTCTGACATATACTCTCTTTCTCTTGGAGCTGTTGTCTTCCTTCCTCGTTCAAAAGGACAGAGAGGAACTGTAAACTAGCCACATATAAAGCAGGATACGTGGTTGACAGATGAATACAGTCACAAATGGTATCTGAAAGGTTAAATAGAAAAATAAAAAGCTTTTATATTTCACTCTGAGCAAAGCTTCAATGCTTTGGATCAGAAAGACTTAGCAAAGAAAGCATGAAGCCAGTTTTAAGTGTCTTTAAAAATCTAAGAAGAGTTTGAGTTTTACAGGCTGGAATAAATTAAAGGCTCTGCATTAATTTTACTATAAAACAAAGCAATTTCCATTCGCTAAGTCACTCATTTGCTCGACAATTTTCTGAACTCTCCTCATTTTATTCAACCACTTACATTATAATACCAGCAGTACCCTTCAGCTGCTTTATGTGCAATTGGATTTGGATTCACCAGATCACTCACCTGACTGAAATCACAAGCTTGAATAGGCTGTGCTCATACTTCAGTTACTGAAACATGTCAGAGAATCTTGATGACTGAGCACCCTGGCTAATGAAGGAATAATTAAAAACCACACAAACATAGCCCTGCAAAAGAACCTTGAGTTCCTATATATTCCTGAGGACTGGAGGAAAACCAGTGTCACTCCAGTTTTCAAAAAGAGCAAAGAGGACACAGGAAACTAAAGTCCATTCAACCTCAGGTCCATCCCTGGAAAGGTGACCCCTGCTTATTCTAGGGGTCAGCAATAAGCATGTGGAGGAGAAGAAAGTTATCAGGAGCAATCAACATGGATTGACCAGGAGGAAACAATGCCTTCTATGGTGGCATAACCAGCTGGGTGACTGAAGGGAGAGCAGTGAATGTTGTCTGCCTTCACTTCAGCAAGGCTTTTGACACTGTCTTCCATAACATCCTCATAAGCAAGCTTAGGAAGTGTGGGTTGGATGAGTGAACAGTGAGGTGGGTTGAGAACTGGCTGAACAGCAGAGCCCAGAGGGTTCTGACAAGTGGTGCAGAGTTTAGCTGGAGGCCTGTAGCCAGTGGCGTGCACCCCAGGGTCAGTGCTTGGTCTGGTCTTATTCAATCCCCCAATGGCCTGGAGATGAGGGGACAGAGTTTGCTGATGATACAAAACTGAGAGGAGTGGCTAACACACCAGAAGGCTGTACTGCCATTCAGCAAGATCTGGAGACTCAAGAGTAGGGCAGGGAGAAACTTAATGAAGTCCAAAGGCAAGTTTAGGGTCCTGCACCTAGACAGGAATAACCCCAAGCACCAGTACACAGTAGAATTGCTGGGAAGCTGTCTGCAAAGGACCTGAGAGTCCTTGTGGACAAGTTAAGCATGAGCCAGCTGTGTGCCCTCATGGCCAGGAAAGTCAATGGTACCCTGGGGTGCATTAAGAACACTGTGGCCAGCAGGACGAGGGAGCCAACTACTCTGTCCTAATGAGGCCATATCTACAGTACCATGTCCAGTTCTGGGCTCCCCAGTTTTAGAAAGACAGGGAAGTACTAGAGAGTGGAGGGATACAAACACGTTTGGAGCATCCCTCTCATAGGGAAAGGCTGAGAAGGTTTGGTTTATTTAGCCTGGAGAAGAGAAAACAGAGAGGATCTCACTAATATGTATAAAAATCTAAAAAGTAGATGTCAAGAGGATTGGGCCAGACTCCTCTCAGTGGTGTCTAGTGACAAGACAAAAGGTAAGGGGCAAGAACTGAACACAGGAAGTTCCATGTGAATATGAGGTAAAAACTTCTGGTGAATGATCACTGGGACAGGCTGCCCAGAGAAGTTGTGGAATCTCCTTCCCTAGAGATATTGAAAATCTGCCTGGACATGATCCTGTGCAACCTGCTCTAGGTGATCCTGCTTTAGCAGGGGGTGTTGAGCTAAATGATCACCAGAGGTGCTTCCCATTCCCTAACATTCTGTGATTTCTCTTATTTCCCCTCAAAACTTCACTTTCCTCTCAAGTAAGTTTTGTATTTAAAAACAAAAGTGCTAAAGGATCATTTCAGGCTCTACTTTAAGGTGCCATATTTGGTTACAGTTTACATCTACAATTACTAATCTATATATGCAAACAAGTTAAAAAGTCAGTCTGATAAGAGTTACAAAAATAAGTGAAAAAGTCAGTCAAGCTCTGGAAAAATTTGATTTTCACTCTGGATATGACATTGCTTATTACTTAATAGCATCTAAACAGGAATGACCCTTTTTACTATTTGTTTATTTACTTTATTAGCTGTTAGGTTAAAACCCATCCAGGAATAGTCATTACCAATTATTGCTGCACAGTGATTTGCAAGGGCTGCTGCCACAGATGGAAAAGATACTTGGCCACTCTTCCACAATAACGTAGTTAGAAGGCTGTAAAAATCTACCCATGTTTCACGAAGTACAGATGTTAACTCGGCATCTGCAAAGATAATACAGAAACAAAAAATCATCAAACCATTGTGCACAAACCTGAAGCATTCAGCCTGACAACAACTGTCAGTTAAAATGAAGGTGGTACATAAATGGAAGATCTGCCTCTGACAATACTGGAAACAAAGTACTTCCTTACCTAACCCATCTTTGGAACGAATGGTGAGAATCAGGAAGGCATTTCCCAGGACAGATTTCAACAGTTCATCTTTGATTACAAGCTGAGAATCCACCAACAAACATGATTTCAGAAGCCTGGCCACAGATGACAAGTACTGAAGTAGCAACAATACCTGTTAAATATTTTTTTAAAAGATATGATATAAAGCCATATATTTTCACCTTACTTCAACTGATTCATAACATTTTTCATTAATATACAACACTTAAATAATAAGATATAAATAAAAAATGTTCTCAGTTTTACTGTTGAAGATGAAACAGAATTCCTAGTCTGGAAACACGAATGTGAAATCAATTTTCTAATGACAAAGAATAAGGTCCCTTGTGAGAAAGTTGTGATTTTCATTGTATGTACAGTATTGTATTCTCTGGAAGCCCATAAAGAAAAACATAAAAATGGTCATTAGTATGGATAAATACATCTGTATTTGCTGAAAACAGAAGCTCAATTTGAAGCTCTAGGAAAAAAAAATAAAATATTCCTAGTTATGTATTTATTCTCACAAAATTTCTACAGAACCACAATTTCTTAAAAACCTGGGTATCTTTCTTCAAAGTAATTCTAAATGCAGAGCAGCAGTAGCTGTAAAAAGGTGCTGTGCCACGAACACAGTATGTTCTAGAAGTTACATGAGGAGAGTTCAATTTTATACAAAAGCAGTTCCATTGGCAGTATGCTTTGCATACATCAAAATTAGTTGAGTACTTTGTAAGCACCTGCAGAATTGGAGGCAAAAGCAAAGCAGCCAGGTTTGTCGTGGAAAACAAATACGAAATGTGTCAGTAACTGTAACTGGCTCATACTTCAATACTGTACAAAGAAATTCTATCAGATGATTTCTGTAACTGCTGCTAAACTCTATCTGCATTTTTAACACACAGCTGTTTTTCAGTTTGATGGCTCTAGGTATAGTTCTAACACAGAAATTAATTGTTCTGCAATGAATATAACATGGCTTATTTTCTCTTAAGCCTTGTCAACAGCACAGATTCATATGAATGTAGCCTACAGCAGCATGTCTGGACTATGTTAATCAATACAGATTAGGCAAACATGATTAATTTAATAATTTTTTAAAAGTATAAAATAACAAATGTTTCTCTAACCTGAGCTTTTACATGTTCTATTTGACATGGATGACCCAATGGAGCTTTCAATTCCAAGATACATCTCTCAATCAGATTAGCACTTACAAGACTAAAAAAAAAATAAAGTTGAGAAATATATTTAAACATCTAAATAGTCTACTAACTTAACATTACATACAAGAGAACATTTTGAATAAACAGAGTAAAAATAAATTATGAAGAACTATCTTAATATAGTGGGGTTTAGCTGTAAGTTTAGTGTAAGGGCAACCACAGTAGCAGTAAATTGTTTCAAAATAGTTAGACTAAAATAAATTCCAATCGCTGTTATTGCACTAGGAAAAACTGTTTGTTTATATGTGATTGCTTATTTTCATCCCTGTAGATAAATAAACAGCTCTTTAATAATATAAAGTGTATTCAAACAAAGGTTGGGTTGTTTTTCATTAATTGCTGCATGTAGAGGAACTATGAAAGCTCTTCAAAATAAAAAAAAAAAACTGAACTAATTTTCATGCTTCACTTCACAACTTCCAAACACTTTCTACAGATGAAAGAATTTGTTACAATGCAAGTTGAAACATGGAGTACAATTAGAAGACTATTCTGACAAAACATTAGCTAGAGTCTATCATCTAATACTTTCTGAAATCTGATAAGCATTATTTATTCTTTTAGCCCTTTGCTATTCCTTAATATATTGCATACAATTCCAAGAAGAACATAAAATTAACTGAAGTTATGTGCAATTCTGAATACCTGACTATATCATCTACTGTTCCAGTAAATAAAAACAAAAATTAAAAAATACCCCTCCAAAAAGGATGACTAAATGTCCACCTAGACAAAAACCTAAAACATTAGTAAAGGAATTCAGTAGTCCTGTAGAAGACAGACACCAAAAATGGAATCACCAATATGACTACCTTTTATGTGAAAAAAAAAAAAAATCAAATTAGTTTCTTTTCATTTTTTAAGACATCTTTGAACACATAAGAAGCATGAAGTGATCAATATATTTAACAGTTCTGAGAAGACACACTAGTGTATTTCATTTCAAACTTTCAAGCTCTACTGCTACACCTTGTTTGTAGTTCAGCAGTTATTGATCTCATACCTGCTGAGAGCTGTTAGCAAATGTGCTTGCTGAAGAGCAATTCCAGTATCTTTTGGTGTGACAACCAGCAGATTGTGCAGAAGGCTGCAAACAGCTGACAAAAGGGCAGGTGTGACTACAGCATGCTGCTTAGACAGAGTAGCAGATATGGGAGAATCATGTCGACTCGGAGATTCTGTTGTGGTTGTATCACTTTGACCTCAAATGTGTTTAATAAAAAGAAGAAAAAAGAAAAAAAAATACCAGAAGATTAATTAGAGCAGTTACATAAAACCAGTTGCTTTCTCTTTTTCATAAATTATCCAAGTTCCCTCTACATTTAAAAAAGTATATTCTGGAATGAGAGAGGGGGAAAAAAAAGAAAGAAAAAAAACCCCAAAACAACAAACCAACAACAACCAAGAAAGTAGATACAGGAAAAGTGGTTTTTAAAGGAGTTCTGAAATAAAATGTTCCTTCTACAAGACACCAATAATCATTAACCAATAAACATGGAAAGATACGAGTTTTCACTTCTTTCTTTAAGAGAAAAGTGGTGTGTATTTTTCTTTTTGTTCTTGTTCTGGCCAGGCCAGAGTCAACCTCCCCAGGCAGTCATCACAGGTGAGTGGAGTTAGCCTGAGATGTTTCCACACCACGTGACATCACTCCCCCATAAAAGGGGCTGCTCAGGGAAGGGTGCTCCTGGGGGCCTACAGGGTAGCCTGGGTCAAAGTTTGTGTTGGGCAGCACTCTGTAATTGTTGGGTCGGTAAGGTACTCTGTGTTATCACTGGGTGTGAGTGTAATTGGTCATTATTTTTCTACTTTCATGGTGCTTATCCCAACCCACAGAGGCTCTGTCTCTTTCTTGTCTGGGAGTGAGAGCGCAGCCTGTGTGGTGCTCAGCAACTGTTAGAGGCTGAACCACCACAGATCTCTATACATATTTTTTTTTCACACTATTTTTAACTTTCTACATATGAAGAGAATTATATTTACACCTCTGTGTGTGCGCACATCCATGTGTGTGCACACCCACGTGTGTGTGCACGCATGCAACGGCTTTACCAAAATGGAGTATTTTGAAAGGGTGACAGGAATAAAACCTAAGTCTACATTCCAAGCAGTAGCAATCATTTCCACTTACTTCTGTCAAATGGGAAGTATTAAAGGAAGTGTTTGATGTTTCCCAAACAACCAGAATCGATGGTGATTGTTCCAGCAATACACAAGCTTCATACTCATGTAGAAATGCTGGAATATGGACAGGCTTATATATTGTATTCACTGAGCTGTACACAGACTTGGAAGCCTGACTTACCTTGTGCCGTAAGACGATCAACCACAGTTTCAGGAATAAAACTGGTTGAATTTGTTGGGACTGTTGGCTGAAGCTCAGCAACACTCCCCAGTGTCGGTGATGCAGACTGAATCTAGAAAGGCACAAAAAGGAAACCAGTTGATTCCTGCTTTTACATAGCAGATTTCTATTTATATTTGGGGTGGGGGGGACGGGATATGGACAACAAAAGAAGTTAACCCACCAAAACTAACAACCCCAAACCAATGTGGAAATTACTGTTCAAAACCAAATTTGAGTAAATTTTTCTCACTGTATCTTTTTATATATATAAAATTATAAATATCCAATAACTGAAACTATTGAAAGCCATGCAATATGAACAGCCTGAAACATTTCAGTTAAAAATTGATCAATGTCCATGTTACTGGAAATTCCTTCTTTTCATCTCTCTTTTTCAACCATATAATTGACTCAGTCTATGTTTAGACTAAGATAGAAAGACATTACTGAAGCATTTAAACTCAGATTTTTCATGGACTATTTGCTCTACTGAGAACATCATCACTTGTCCATTTATACCAGGACACGGTCAGATAAAAATATCACAATCTCATAACTTATCAGCCAAAGTTGCAGTTCTAGAGTCTTTCCAACTCCAGGTACTTTTCTTAACCTTGTGCTGTGATCCTGACACGTATTTGTATCATGGTGAAAATATGTGATCTTTATATGACAATAAATAATTTTACTGACATACTGCCATGTTCTTTCTACCAATTCCACATTACCTACCATATAATTAATTTTGCATGCTTTCACAAGTTATTGCTACTCTATTCAAAAGCACAAACCTGAGCTCAGAAGACCTAGAATCTCCATCTTAATAATATACTTCAGTGACTTGTTTCAGAGTATGGGATAAGCATCTCCTATGTCAGGTCACCTGCTCACTTCTGGTTTTTTGTTTCTAGCTGGACAATTCACATCAGAAATTTCTTCAACTGTTACTATACAATGTATAGAATACAGAACATTGGGTAATCCAATGAAATCCCCAAATAGTCACAGCTTGAAGGACATTATTAGACTTTTCCTCACAGTGATCCAAGGAAGACTGAAATTTTTCAAAGGCTTTAAAGTTTTATTAGAATATAATTTGTAATATTTTTTTAACCTAAGGAAAAGTCAAAAGTGACTTAATTGACAAAAGGGTTGGAGGGAAGGAAATCACAGTTTACACCCTTCCTACCTATCTTATCCTTGCAGTTAGGCCACTGCTTTCCAGGTTTGGCTTCTACTCAGCAGCATTTTGAGGTACAGAAACCATCTACTAATTCTTTTCTCGTCACCTAGGAGGATCAATCCCACCTCCCACTCCCCATCTCTTGCAAGTATTTCTATCAGCACATCTACTTGAGATCAGAGTCCCCGAATGATCTTAAGTTTGCCACCTCCATCTTATAATTCGCTTCTCCCCCCTTATTTTCCTCTGATCTCCAAACAGTGTCCATCCTTTCTCCTCAAGCATGCTCAGTTGCATCTCAAAAAAGCCAGAAGTGGGTTGTTGTAACACAGAAGACAATCTACAGAAAGATTAGGGGTTTCTGAAACCCAGGATTCACATATAGCTTGGGTCATATAAATACCAGGACATGCTTGGCTAAGTAATTTTCTTGTTAGCAAAATGCAGTACCAAATTGTACTGACCAATCAAAATTTAAATTCTGCTTAGATTATACAAATAAAACCCTTATTTGCCAACTGAAATAAATTATTTAAAGTTTCATGCATGCTGATTGAAATAATTATTAAAATCTATTATTTATATTAGAGTAAATCAATCCATCTTGGCACATGGTAAATTCTGCATTTATTCAGCACTTCAACTTTAAGCCAGCTAAAAAGTTACAACCCCCCCACCTCTCTCTCTTAAAAAGTACAAACCCAATATGCAACCTGTTACAGTTTGTATGGTTCTGCAACAAGTAAAGCCCTAAAAGGAATTATTATTATTATGACAGTAATCTTAAAGATACTGTTATGAATTTACACAAGCTTTCACATATTTGTAAATAACATCTTCAACGTCGCACAACAATTCTTTCTCCATCTTCTAAAACTGTCTAAACATTCTGGGTAGAGAAATAAAAATAAGGTCTTAGATATGTTAAAAGAATAAAAAAATCAATAAAAGCTGTATCTGGTTAGAAAAATATCAGCTTCCTGCACTGATGGAACATTTATTGGTAATTGCCTCACAGTGGGACACAGGTTAAAACCAGAAATTTTCTGCTATCTTAACAGAAAACACACAGTAGTAACACAATGAAGTTCTTTCCACAATGCTCTGCCTTCCAGGAAAGAAAAGATAATACCATTTTATAAATCACCTTTGATAACAATGAACTGGGGGTCAGAGACATTGTATCTAGTCATTTAGTCATCTAGGGCACTTAGTATTGCCACCATATTCTTGCTGGGAACAATGAAGCATCCTGTTTCTTCACAGTGAAACAACAGACTTTTGTTTAAAAAAAGGGGGTTTTAATTGGGGAGAAGAAAGGGTTGGCAGAGGGGAGATGATGATTCCAGATTAGAATTAATACAAAAGAGTACAAAAATTGCCTGAGTGGAAATGAAGGAGAAACAGGCGGGTTTGTCGTTTATCTACTAGATATGAATAAAGGGTCTTTTCTTAACCTCTAGTAAAAAAATCCCTCTGGCATTGCTTTAATAGGCTTGCAGTGATTAATTCTATTCAGTTCTCTTTTCAAAGGTTTAAATCACTTAACTGTATAGCACTTTGGTAACCATGGTTCCAGAAAATAAAGCACACTTTTTTTATAAAATAGCAAGAAGATTTCATAGGAAAGAACGGTCGTGACTTAAAGCTATCTGGGAAATAAATGTCTGTAGATCTTTAACCTGCACCATTTTTAGATCAAGTTTTTAAATAACTGCTCATTTTGCTAAGCACAGAACAGCTCCAGTGTATTTATGTAGTGTGGAGCCAGTTGGTAGCCGTTTGGTGTTTTCAATCAGGCGTAATAAACACAAAACAAACATGTTCGTTAAAATGAGAATGTGTTCTCTGCAGTGGTAACCTGAGTTAGTGCTTAAACTATGAATTCTACAAGATACAAAGATTTTTAAACTTCTCAGAATTTTTTTCCACATTTGAGTTTAAAGAAAAATAAAGACAAATTCGACAAAACCCCATAATCCACTGAGATCTTAAAGACACTAAACACAGTGCACTGTGAGTTAACGCAGTACAGACAAACCAGCTCTGCTGCTGTCTTTCACATGACCTTGGATCACTGACTTGATCACCACATTGCTGTTCTTTATAAAATGGACAAAATTGTACATAAGGCCTCTGCACATTCTCTAACAGGCTGTGTTATATACTAAAGTTAAAAAAACCCCTTCTCTTATTAACGTACTTGCTTTTTAATTTGCTGAATTTTGCTCTCTACAAATTAGAGGAAAAAATGTGTATGAGGAAAAAAGATTAAGCCAAAAATTAGCTTAATGTTTTCACTTAAGGTTATGTGAACCCTATGTGAAATCAGCCTTTGGTAACAGATAGCTCAATTAAAGTGCCAATTACATGAAATGCAAAACCAGAGAAAACCAGTAATATCTTCTTTTTTTTTGTCAAAACTGCTTTAAAATATAACTTTAAAAAAAAAAAATCCAGCAGACCTTTTCTCATCACAGAAAAGAATTTTACATGATTCCCTAAAAAGCCATCACTTTTGCTTCTGCAAAGATCTTCAGAATGATGCTTACTGAACCAAAAAGCAGTTTCAGCTTCCTGGACTGTCATTCATAAAATGAATGGCAATAGACATATTTAGATGAACTTTTTATTTTTAATTATTTATCAAAATATAAGAGAAGAGCTTCCAATAGAAAATGTTCTACTTGGCTTGATAGCTAGTAACTCCGAATTATTTGTGGCTGTTGTCATCAAATCTGTAAAAATACAAAATCCCCTTCACTAAGACCCATCTGTGATGGGGAAAGCATGCCATCTAGTGGCCTTAGAATAACTACATCTTCCTGGTACCGTCAATGTAGAAAATGCAGAGACAAACTTCTATATGACTCCATAAATACAGTTCTTTTTTTCCATACATCAAAATGGGAAAGCTTTGGGCCAACACGCAGGAACCTAAAACGTGAAGTTATATAGGAATAAACTGAAAATGCCTAATTTCAGGGCAAGTTTGAGTTTTTAAAAGTACCAGACTTAGACACTTAAAAGGCATTAACTGGTCTCTGAAATACAGTTTGTATTCAGCTTCAGTTCCCTTTGTCTATCTTTCTTCATCTAAATAGTACTGGTATTGGAACATCAGACCTCTGCATCCTGCCTTCCAACTTGGAAACTAACCATTTGCCATGTCAGTACTGGTATTTTTTTAAGGGTAATAATAAACTTAGTCAATAAAAACATGAGATTACCTGGCCAAACACGTCAATGAAAGACAAATGGAACTTCAATTAACTTATATAAATGAAAAACTTTTTGTGTGAAATCTTTCTATGTATCACAGGAATAAGGAAAACAAAACCCAAACTTGGATAAAACTTTTACATTAGCTATAAGACCAAAATCTTAGCAAATATAAAGCTTACAACACCTGGAAGACTGTATCTTAGTATTAACCTCTGTTTTCAACTTTAAAGAATTAGTTGTCCACTTCTTAAATGGAACTGCAGAGCTACGCCTTTATGTTCAATTATGATGATACTTAACTCATATAAATAAAAAGACAATTATTTTATATAGTAAATTGCAAATTATCTTCTCCCTTTGTAAACTACTGAGGTATTTACATGTACAGAACTCTTCAACTCTACAAGAACTCAAGCATAATTTTAGGCAGATTAGATATTCAATCTTGAACAAGAATTGCTGAAATCTAGCTTCTCCCTCAAGTAACATAAGCAAAAAAAGATTAAATTTGTTCAACCTCTATTTCTGTAAGAAAGTGGCACTCAGTTTATTCAGTAAATTGCAATTGGGAAACAACTGCGTTTAAACAACTTGAGATTCATATGTAAATGTGTTTAAGTCATGTTCATGTTGTCATCGACTTTCTGATTTACATGCACTTATATTTAGTTTTAAACACAAATATTGAAATTCAAGTATTTAAAATAAGCCTAAGGGGTTTATTGGATTGGGGTATTTTAGATATATGAAATTCAATAATAAAATTTCTGAAAAGATAAATTTCCACTTCAAACCAGAGTACACTTTTTACTCAATTATTAAAAACATATCAGCTAAAAGTAACAGTACTGGACAGCCAGTATAATATAATAATAATTTATTATGTATAATAAAAAGTAAAAACAATAAGGAAAAATTTTAGCTGTGTAATATTGAAATTTTGTCTTAAAATATTGGCTTTTTTAAATTCTTATGATCCACAGCAAAACCGGGCATAACAATTTTAGTTAATAAAATAAGATAGGCTCCTGTGCTTTATCAGCCTTTGTCAGATCAGCACATCTGTTTATCAAAAAAGAAACTTTGAAGCATGGTATCATGGCTTCCATATAACATTAGGTGGTTATTCATAAATGAAAACTTTTTGAAGAAAAAATAAAATTATAAGAGTGAAACGTCCGAGCTTTCTTGGAGTTACGCTGTATTCTTTGAAAATGTATGATTTTTATTAGGTAACTAATGACTATTACAAATGTTCCTTCCACAGCCTCAACTGATACCACAAATCTGTTCTGAAACTGGAAAAACATATTTCAGTTTCTTTTCCTTTGCATTGCCAGCTTGAAAGACAGCATATGTTTGCAGCTTTTCATTGCAGTAATCATCCTAGCCAGAGAAAAAAAAACATCTTTCAAGCAGCCACCTGCTTTCTTATATTTTTCATGTCTATTTTGGGTCTTGCAAACACTTGTGCTACTTTTATGTTTTAGAAAAGCATTTTCAGAACCCAGAGTTTATTATGACACAGAATATAATTTTAACCCAATGTACTTGTGTGATTTTGATTGATCCTGTTCAGTAGCTGCATAGTGTAAATATAGGTTCGCTCAGAAAGGACGGGTGGGATAAAACCAGCAGAAGTGACAACTATAGATGGAGAGGTCTGCATTTTGTCAATAAAGCCAATTACAAAGTAGTCTCTAGAGAATATGACTTGTTGGGAGAAGCTGCAGAATTTATCCCTTATACATTTAACTAGTCAAAGTAAGGTATGTATTTTTGCTTGAGTAAATAACCATCGAAGTTTTCTTTAGCCATAATAAATCTACTTTAGAGTAGATTTCAATTTTGGTTTTTAATTTTCAGTTTAATTTCAGGTTTTGTGGGGTTTTTGTTGGGAGGGTTTTAGCATGTTATTTAGCATTTGAAGAAAAATAACATTTTTCTTCAAAGCATTTAATGAACAACTTTCTATTTAAAATAAGTATATTACTCTGCAAGTTACCATAGTTTCAGATGTTGACTGAGAATGTGAACTTTGACTGGATGGAGCCTTCCAAAGATTAAGAGATTCATCAAAATCTGTAGGAGAAAAAAAAAAAAAAAAGATCAAAACCAGCTTTCTTTTTCATTATTACATGAACAGTAGAGGCCATGACAAGCTTTTCAAATTTTCTCAGCAAAACAGAAAAGTAGCCAACCACAGTTATCCTTCTGAGAATCTCAGAATATGAAGTTTTCACAAGATTGTTCCTCTGAATTCAGATTTATGCAGCAAATCCCTTGCAAAAACAGAAACTAAATAAAATACAATTTTCAGCTGGAACGTGAAATAGTCTGGAGAGAGCAACACTTAGATCAAATTCCAATTGCGTAGCCTTTAAAAATTTAAAATAGTTCAGATTTAGGTTTTATTTAATTTGTAATAGTAGAAAAATATTGAAGATACAGGGGTCCTTCATAAACATAATGATTAGATGTTCTTTTCAAAAAACTTCAAATTCGCATTTTAGGAGAATCAGTTTGAAGACAACCCAAATTTTAAATATAATGAAGGCAGAATTACTTCATAAATCTGTTTCAGAATATAAAGTGCCCAATATTTTATAGGAAAAAAACTAAGCTTTGAGGCTTTCATATATTTAGAAAAGAAGAATAAGGCAGTAGATTACATAGATTCTGAATGCAAAGCCCACAAAGTCCTATACATAACTCTCCTAATTGCTAAACTGTGCTAACTAAATAACTTTGTGGATGAGGGTTTTTTTATATTCCTGGAAAACGTGAGGAAAATACAGTGGGGATAAAAATTTCAGGAAAATAAATGAAAGCAAGATCTTCTATTGAAATGACAAGGGACCCACTAAAAACCAGAAACTGGTCAAGATCATTATAGACTAGACAAACAAGACAATTCTGAACATATGAACAAAGGATTTAAAAGTGTTTCAAGCTCTAGTTTTAGAAATGGAGTAAACTTTTTCCTGTCCTCCCCTTTTTTTTTTTTTTAAATTCTTTCTTGTTCCTGAAATATTGTAAATGACTCCCCATGATTTTCAAAGAAACAGGAAAAAAACATTTTTGGCTTAACTTTTTAGTAACTTCAGTGACCAGATAAAATGTATCTAAACTTCTCACTGAATTGCTCTCAGATATGATATTGCATCATATAACAGAATTACCAACAGGCACAAATAAGAGAACCATGGGAAGAGTAAAAAGTGTTGGATTGAAAAAATTACACTTAAATAAAACAGCCACAGAAGAACTTGAGGATATTTTTAGTGCTGAAATTTTGTATACTGCTGAAGTACTTCTCTGAAAAGTCAGTTAACCAAGAATATCCAGAGGGACCTGGACAGGCTGAAGAAGTGGGAGCAGGTGAATGTCATGAGGTTCAACAAAGCGAAGTGCAGAGTCCTGCACCTGGGTCAGGACACTGCCCAACATTGATACATGTTAGGAGATGATGTGCTGGAAAGAAGCCCTGAGGAAAAGGGCTTGTGAGTACTTGTGGATGAAAAGCTGGACATGAGCCACTAATGTGCATCTGCAGCCCAGAAAGCCAACATCAAAAAAAGTGTGGCCAGCAGATCAAGAGAGGTGATTCTGCCCCTGACTCTGCTCTGGTGAGACCTCACCCAGAGTACTGTGTCCAGCTTGGGAGCCCCCAACACAAAAAGGACATGGACCTGTTGGAACTCGTCCAGGAGTGCCACAAGAATGATCAAAGATCTGGAGCACCTCTCCTACGAAGACAGACTGAGAGAGTTGGGCTTGTTCAGCCTGGAGAAGAGAAGGCTCTGTGGAGACCTTATAGCAGCCTTCCAATACCTGAAAGGTGCCTATAAGAAAGCTGGGAAGACCTGTTCATGAGGGCATGTAGCAGTAGGACAAGGGGCAATGGTTTTAAACTAGAAAAGGGGAGATAGCGCTGGTGAGTCCCCACCTTGAGTACTGCATCCAGTTTTGGATGCAGAAAAGACATTGAGGTGCCGGAGTGTGTTCAGAGAAGGGCAACGAGGCTGGTGAGGGGACTGGAGAATAAATAGAACAAATGTTATGGGGAGCAGCAGAGAGAACTGGGGTTGTTTAGTCTGGATAAAAGGAGGTTGGGGGAGAGACCTAATTGCTCACTACAACTACCTGAAAGGAGGCTGTGGAAAGCTGGGGGCTGACCTTTTCTCCCTAGTGACAAGGGATAGGAAAAGTGGAAATGTCATCAAGTTATACCAGGGGAGGTTTAGTTTGGACATTAGGAAAAACTTCTTCCCAGAGAAGGTTGTTAGGCATTGGAACAGGCTTCTGTGCTGGAGCCTCCATCCCAAGAGGTATATGAAAGAGTCAGATGCAGTGCTGAGGGATGTGGTTTAGTAATGGATGGCAGGCTAGGGTGATGGTTTGGCTTGATAATCTAAAGGGTCCCTTCCAACCATGACAATTCTATGATTCTATGATCTAACTTGGTATAGGAAATAGCATTCTTCTTCTGCTCATGCTTCTGTAACAGAAATTACCAGAAGCTTAACAGAAGCAGGCCTACAACAACTGTTTAAATCTGTAGTCTTAAAAGACAGAAACACAGAAACCTAGGCACACAAAGAAAGAAGGCAACCAAAAAGAAGAAACCTGCTGATCTTCCCTGCCTTGAACAGCTTTGACTACGTGAGCTCTCTGAAGAATTTCCTAGCTTTCTGGACTTATGATCACAATACATATTTGGACAAGAATGTGGGTTCCCACAATGCATTATAGTAAGACTTAGAAATATGGTTCAGACAATTATTAGTCAAGATAAAAACTGGATCTGAGATACTCCAAGGGTAGACAGGTTAAAAAAAAATAAATCAAGCCAACCTGAGTATTAAATTTGATCAGTCTATGAATTAAACTATTCCTGGATGTCTTAGAAAGCAGCTAACTCCAGCATATTAAAGTCCACTCCTATTTATGTATCTTTGAAGTTGAACACATGAAGAAACTTTTTTTTTTTTCCCCTAAACTTTCATTGTACTGGTCCCAACTGTAAAAAGAATTTTAGCCCAAATTTTTTTCAAGAAAATGTACTGCAGACCCAATTATATCTTCTCCATTTGTAACATTTCAAAAATGTAAATAACAACTCAGAGCTTTTTCTAAGATGTTAATCTAGCAACTTACCACTATTTAAATCCACAGAGCGCTATTTTGACTCAACAACATAATTATATTCATGGATCGTATACACATTTTCAGTTCTATTTTTATTGAGTTATTTGAGGTATATTACTGTGGTGGTTGACCTTAGCTGGACCCCAGGTGCCCACCAAGTCACCAAGTTGCTCTATTACTCCTCTCTTCAGCAGGAGGTGGTAGGAGAAAATAAGATGGAACATAACCCTCATGGGTGAAGATAAAGGCAGTTTAATAAAACAAAAAGACGTGTACAGAAGCACAGGAAAGCACAAGTTTTATTCTCTAATTCCCACTAGCTGATGATGTTCAGCCACTTCCTGAGAAGTAGGGCTCCAGTGTGCATACCCGTTACTCCAGAAAACAAATGTAAACAACAAATGCCCAATGCTGCTACACTTCCTCCTCCTTTCTCTTAACTTATATTGCTGAGCAGACATCTTACGATACGGAATACCTCTTTGGTCAGTTTGGTTCACCTCTCCTGGCTGTGTCCCCTCCCAAGATCCTGCCCACCCTCAGCCTACTGCTGAGGGGCGATGCTGCAGAGACCCAGTCCTGGTGCTGGGCCAGCACCGCTCAGCAGCAGCCAAACACTGTTGTATCCACAGCACCTTTTGAACTACAGATGCACAGCACAGTGTTGTGAGGGCTGCTGTGGGGGAAATTAACTCCATCTCAGCCAGACCCAACACAGTCACTCAAAAAAGGAAGTTATTTAAGGAGGTTTAAACAGTACAAGATTACATTAACATCACTTACCACTTATGTCACCTTTTTCTATGATGAGGTTGTCTTCTTTGGAAGAATTTAAATCAAACATATAACACCCAAGGTAACAGTGTTTCACCATCTGATTCACATGTTCATAGAATTGGCAGTGATACAAAAGAGCATTAAGTGCAGGTTTTCCTGTCTGAGAGAGGCCAGATTCCTCATCATGTACACAGAGACCCTGAAGACATGAAATTCACAAATACCATTTCTTAAAAAGAATGTTTTACACAAAATAAACTGTCAAAAAAACCCAAATCAAGCCTAATACAGTGTGTGTGTATACATAGCTCATTTACAGTCTGCAACTAAGATTCCAAAAATCAAATGTAAATTTCATTAAAGCTGAGCTAAATAAATTTATTTTACAAAAAAGGTAACGATTTAGCAAAACAGAAGCAGCTATTTAGGGTTCTGAGAAATTGTAACAGCTAAGACAAAAGCCATGGAAAGCTGTAAATGGGTTGTTTGGAGACAGTATGTGTAACAGACTTCAGAATTTCAATTTCTCATTTAATTCTACTTTAAATAACAAGTAATGTAGAAGTTTTCTTTAGAAGAAGAGCATACTCATAATAAGACTATCCTGAAAAGGCCATCCTGTTGTAAAGTATACTGCTATTGTACTACATCTAGCCATACCAATCTACTATGATAAAAGATTTATTTAGAAAACAAGACATAAAAAGAAATAAATTCTCTTTGAAGAATGGTTTTCAGTCATTTCTTTTTAAATACTGACTTCAGGGAAGACTTTCTTGAGCAGTGGATTTAGACCTGAAAAGGAAGACTTTATAGTCTTATTTCAAATAAACAGTTTGATTTGACTGCTTTTGTTGCAGTATTTCTTCAGTGCTTTCCATAGTAACAAAAGAAAACAAGTTTATTAAGCTACAACATTTTCTGGTCTAGACTGACCCCAAAAATTAAGTGGCAGAAGAACCCACACTGAAAGAAATTCAAACCAATTACGTTCTGCAAGGAAATTTTAGGAGGCATCTTGCAGCACTTCAAAAAGAAAATAGTTAAAACTACAAAAAAGAAAATTCATTGGTGCTAATTAGAAATTTCCTTTGTTAGTCAGGAGAGAGACACATCACCTGCAAACATGTAAATCAAAACCCACTATATGTCCCCAAGATGCTTTAGATCTTCCTCAACCCCTCCATTTACACAGAATAAAAGATCATTTTCCAAGAAAACAACAAAAAAATAGATCAAGTGCAAGCAGTAAAATTATTTTGTTCTACAGGGTAAGTTACAACCAGAATTTTAGATGGCTACTGCTCACTCTGTCTGGTTTCAGTAATACATGAACAGCTGATTTTCACTATTTGCCTTTTATATCAAATAATGAAGAATCAGACATGAAACAGTTTGAAGAATGGAGTCTTTCATCTAAACTCTTTATGAATTATAAAACTGTGCTTGCACACTGTCAGCAATATACTTAGACTGTATCAATTATGACAAATGCAAACTTGGGAAATAATATTAAATTTAGGCAAAATTTTACTATCCAGAACCATCTTTGATAGTTTAAAAAGGTATGCCAGATACTTTACTATGCAAGGGCCCTGAAAGAGTTACCTAATCCTTACTTCAGCAGTCCTCATACAAAACAGTATGTTGAAGTCTTGAGAGTGCTTTACCCAAGTTGACTCTACTCATGACAAAAAATTTCCTACACCACTCTTTAAAGTAATACAGCAAAACTAATTTTGATAAAGCAGATCAACTATAGCAAGCCATTGATATTTTCATGAAGATACTGGCCTACAAAATCTATTTACTGCCTTTCCTTTTCCAGCCCTATTTGCCTAAGGGATAAAATGACAATATTCTGCTTTGGTTATGGTACATTATTCATACTATTCACCCAGATCTACTTAATAGCTCCCATTTGAACGTGCTTGCATTAAATCAATCGACAAAGCATCTTATCCAGGGCAAGGGAAAAAACTAACTGTAAAATACAGAATTTGATCCTGGTGGTATCATGCAATTTTGTTTGTATTTTCAGCATGTTTCATTTACCATTTATCAGGAAGTGTGTCAGAGGGATTGGACTAGGTGATCTCCAGAGGTCCCTTTCAACCCCTACAAATCTGTGAATCTGTCAAAGTATCTTTCAGCATGAACACTTAATAAGTGATAAGCAATTTCCATCGAATTGTTTTTCGTAAGAAGGATCACATTGATTCAAAGCTTCCATTAACTGCAGCTTTCAATAGAACTTATATCAAGTCACAAGGGTCAGCTGGTAATATTACAAGTCCCCTGCTATTGCAAATATAAAAAATTACTATTTTTACTGATAAAAGTAATAAGACTGAAACAAGGGACAGATTCATCGAATTATTTGAACATCTTCCTCTATGATGAGATGTAAAGGAAAAACATACTGTAAAATGCAGCTCTGCAAGAAATAGCATGATTGATTTTGTGTGCTGCTGAATCTTAGATAACTCATCCTAGTAAAACAGGAGGAGTGCCTTTCAGCACTAACTTATCTTCTACAGAAAGGAACTGGTGGAAATGGATATGGTCACATCTGCAACTGGGAAGAGCAAGATGGACAGAAAGAATGGGTATCAAGGCCACAAAAAATCTGAAAAGTGAGGAACTAACATCCAAAGATCTTTAGGTACAATGAACAAGACTTGCTGGAAGTAACATGAGATGACTGACTCAAGGTCAGACCTGGAAAAGTCTCTGCAAGAAAATCTTATCAGTTTGTATAAATATCTGATAAAAGAAAATAAAGGGAGACATGTTCTCATTGGAATCCGGTGAGAGGACGGTAGGCAATGACCAAAACCAAAATACGGAAAATTCTATTTAAGCTTATAAAAAAACCAAACTTTCCCTGTAAGGGTAGTCAAACATTAGAACAAGTTGCCTAGAGATGCTGTGGGTCTCCATTTTTGGAGATCCTCAAAACTTGACTGGACACAGCTCTAAGCAACCTGCTTGAGTTCACCCTGCTTTGAGCAAGCGCTTGTGCTTTTAACAAACTGACTTAATGCTTTCATCTTCCTTTGGAAAGGATTGTTTCTCATCATGTACATACTTCTTTCAAAAAAATTTTACAATGATCATAACCTCAGAATTTATTTTTCCTCCTACACCTCAAAGAGTGGGTAAAATAAATATCTATTCTAAAACATTAACAACACTATGCAAGTAAGTATGTAAGCAAGTTTCCTAGAAGCCCAAAGATAACTATATTCATGACATACAACATATTTGCTAACTAACTTTTGGTTCTTTTTCTTGCACCTGATGGAAGTTTGAAAGACATTTGCCTATTCATAGATTTCTCTTTCCAAAATGACACCTTAGAAATGTAACTTTTTAAGACATAAGTTTTTATACCAAATAACGTCTCTCTGTGACACCATGACCCTTCTCATCAAATGTAATAACAACTCACTCGCCAAGCGCAATCCTTCACGTCTTCCGTAGGAATTGGAATCACCAGGAGATTTTGTAGAATAAAAGCAGCCTGAAAACAAATGAAAGCATCAATATTGCCATCTAGCTATCACAGTTCAAAAAAACACATCAAATTGAACAGCACATTATTCCATTGCTTTAGACATATGTTGAAACACTAAGAATTTTCAAGTTCATGTTGGGAAAATAGAAATTAGGATGACAGGATAACCCCTCGCCTCCAACAGATGCCATTAGGGCATGGCACAAGAGAAGACTGGTAAGAAAAAAAGACAAAGAAGAGATGGGATAGAAACCACTAGGAAACAAATTTATTTTTATATATAATACTTTCATCATTGTTCCAACATAATCAATGCTGCTGAATGAGCATTCCATAACAAGGACCTTTGGAAAAAAATCCCTGAGCAGGCAAACGCTGTAAGTGCAGAGGAGGGAAACGAAGTTGATCAGAGGACAGGAGAACTTCTATGCAGACAGGCTTACAGAGTTGGATTTGTTCAGCCTGGAGAACAGAAGGATCCAGGGAGACCTTATAGCAATTCCAGTACTGAAGTACAGGAAAACTGGAGAGGGATTGTTTATGAGAGCAATTACTGACAGGACAAGGCACAGTGAGTTTAAACTAAGAGAGGGTACATTTAGATTAGGTAAGACAAAGAAAAAGTCTTCCTATGAGAGTGGTGAGGTCCTGGCACAGGCTGCCCACAGAAGCTGTGGCTGTCCCCTCCCTGGCAGTGTTCAAGGTCAGGCTGGATGGGGCTTTGGGCAGCCTGGTCTAGTGGAGGGTGTCCCTGCCCCTGGATTGAAACTGGATGGGCTTTAAGGACTTTTCCAACCTAAACCATTCTGTGATTCTACAATTCTATGAAAACCTAGATAACTGTTTATGACCTTTCATTCAATTGTCCTCATGTCCTTTTTTTTTTTTTTAATTATTATAAAATAATTGGAACACAGACTCATATGTTCCACATTTTCCCTTCTAAATAGATGGCATGTGTTTTTCAAATTTATTATACACATACATGTGGGTGGAATTAAACTTTTTTATATTTTGTCAATCCTTTGTCAGTAATTTGACTCTAAGAGACTAATAAAATTATTTTTAAGGAAGAACACTGAAGCACACATTCTCAAAACCATTTTGCACAAGAAATCTAAACTGTAACTTTGGGATATGTAATTAGTTGAGCAACAGAGCTGGGAAGTACCCAACCCACTACTTGTCACAGTTGTTCTTTCTTAGTCATAGGAAAACAAAAAAGAAAAATCATAGAACTAGAATTGATAAAAGGTTGCAAAAACATGTACAAAGTTTAAATACAGTATTATACAGCTCTGTGTGCTGTTATTACAAGAATGCAAACTTTTGGTTCTCACTAGTAAACTGTAGTGCCTAGGTAATTTAGATTACTTCAAAAGTATTTCATATCTGCAATGAAGAGATATTTACTACAAATGGGGAGATGAGTTTGAACCAAAGTTTTCATAAATGGAACACAAGAGCCATTAAAATCTGAGCTAATTTGTTATGCTTTAGCAACCTATTTGTCTGTCTCATGAGCCTTAGGAGTTTGTGTGTGTTCACTTCCACCATTTATATAATTTCTGCTCTTACATTAATCATCTGTATTTGTTGCTTCCTGAATAATACAAAATAAAAAGCTAAACATTTATTCTAGTTAGGTAGTATTTAACTTACAAAGCAGCAGGTCTTTTGCAGCATCAGAGAATAGATATATATAATAAAAATTAAAAACACCTTAATAAAAAAAGCCTTGACAATCTGTTATATCAGAATGACACAAGAAACATACCTCCCTGCGTACCATGCTACATTCAGACTGGTCCAGAAGGATGTTTATTACCGTTCCCCACAGACCTCCTGAAATGTTCTGGCAACTTTCTGCTAAAGCAATACATCCTACTTCCAGAGAGGTAAGAGCTGATCCTATTCCAAGTGCTGTAAATCTGACCTAGTACATATAAGCACAATACACAGTGATATTTCTTACAGTAATGAGAAACACATTTTTTTAAAATGATTAAGTCTTAACAACTGAATCTGTAGCATAATGGAATAATTTAAAGAGTGACAACTTCTTATATTTCTCTGTCCCTATATTCATAATCACAACTGTGTATGTAAAAATGACAGAATTAACAACATAGATTTTTGAAAAATTAAAAATACTAAGAAAATTTCCATTTAGCAAACTCATGTAATTCAACATATTTGCATCATGTACATTTGCTCTAAATTTCTAGTTCATTTAAGTATTTCTGCATTGTACTTAAGTAACAGCAAGTAACTGCCTGTAAAACATTGTCATGAGTGACAAATGAAAGCAAAGGAGACTGAAGATGCAGAGAAAAATTTCTCAGAAGATAGTTATATGGAAACATTCTCCCTACTTTATTGTTACTTTTAGTTAGGATATAGTCAGTAATGTTTTAAATAGTAGAAAGAGGTAGTTTCAGTACTAAACAGATTAATGAAACCTCTTCTGCAAATACTTAAGGGTCAAAATAAGATATCAGCTTGCATTAACTAACCTCAGGGTCTCTATCTACCCATAAGGGAACGAGCCATGCCAGACCTAGATGAGAAAGAACTTGTTCTTCACTGTTATCATAAGGCAAAGACCAAAGAGAGATCCAGTCCTGATAAGAAAACAGAAAATAACTTAAGAAATTATTTTATAAATCTTTCAACACCATGCCAGTCTACCAACAGCCTGAGCTACCAATTACACAGTAAAAGATTTTAAATGCACACAACACAGATGTTCCAGAAAAAATATTCTGATTCTGTCTCTATAAACATGTATTTAACCTGCTGACTTCAACTGAATTTGTGTCATCTTCACAGAATTAGGACAGCACTAAAGAGAGACTACATATTTTACTTGAAATACTAAGATAGTTATTTCCAATCAAAATTTAGTCCTTATAGTTTTTATTTTTGCTTATTATTAACATTATCTGTCTTCTCTATTATACATGTGCAGAAAACTAGCAAATAAGAACATACAATTATTTCTTTGATCAGAATTAATTCTTTTTCTTCCTGCACTTGCCACATGATTAAGGTGAGTCATGCCAACCACCACATACTATTTAGCTGCAGATTGCATGACATCATATTCAACTTCTAATTTCTGTAGTTCAGTTTAAGGAAACTCCAAACCTACAAGGTGGTCTGTTTAACCTTATAAAACTGCAAGGTGGTCTGTTTTAAGCTTATAATGAATCACAATACCTACATTTTAGGTATGTGCCTGCTGACCATCTCAGACCCTGCGTATTTTTTTACACAGTGATTGATGTTTTATTTGGAGTAGCATATTTTGCATGGATCTTCTCAATACACACAATATTAATACACATGATATTATTCATTAATTCATAATTTAAAAGCACAGCATTTTACAATGTTTGAATTTGGGGAGGGAGGGCATTAAAATACAACATGAAATATGAAACAGAGGTCAGAGAAGCAAGACCAATGAAATGATACCATCACAAACAAAACATTGCAGCATTTCTGGTGCACTATATGTTCGATTTCTCCTGCGCTCCTATGAACACTGCTAAGTAACCTCTGACCATCTATATGAACTCAAAGATCTCATGTCTAACTTAACAAGGTGTTTCTTTTAATAATGAAGAATCATAATGGTTCATAATGCTGTTAATGTGTAAAAAAATAATTTCCTTTAATTTGTGTTTATTTCAAGTGAATAGAATGAGCATTTAAAGCTAGCATTTCTTTGACAATTTTTTTAATTGTAGTTACCCAGAATGTCTCTTGTGTACCAAAGGAAGAAGGCTAACTTTGTATTTCTCTTTCCATAAGATTTGATACTAAATCCCACAACTGTAAACAACGGACAGGATTTAAAATTTTTTTGATATTATAAATTATTAGCACAGTCTAGGCAGTAACCCTTTTGAACCCACATTACCATTTATAGACACAAAAAAATGCCACCGATGACTATGCTACTGTACATATTATTCTGGAGATGGATATTAAAAAAAGAAAGAAAAATGCCCCTTGCAATTTTAATACCCTGTCAGCACTGAACACCTCGAAGGAGTACCAACCAGACTGAACAAACAGACACCTGGAATTTGGAGAAGCAGCTATACTGCTATTTCTAGGTACATGTGTACTTGATCATATTGAAAGGTTTTCACATGCAGCTATCACAGATGTTAACAAGAGTAGATTTTCATTCTCCAAAATGGTTACACTAAATTGTTGAATTTGCTTTTAAGTGCTTCAGTACGAAGACGAACATGTATGCCTGAGTAAATATATGCTAGAAAGCCTGCTATCTATACAAGAATGAAGAAATAATGCTGTTACAGATCCTTAAATTCCTTACTTCCACATAAAATCCTCATTTCTCATTTTTATAAAAAAGAAAATTACACCTTATTCTAAAAGAAGGCCTTTCTAAATACATAAAAATATTTGCAGAATAATTTCAGTAAGGTTAGAACTGAGTCTTTAGCTTTCTTGTATATTATACTTTATTCATTTATCTAACATTACATACCAAATGAGATTGTAAAAAAAAAATAAATTAAAAAATCTAGCAATCTGCTACCATAAGATATTTTCCCCCACCACGTATGAAAAATCATTAATTAATTTGCACATTATACAAAACACATTATTTAACAGCAAAAACTATACAGCTGTGCATAGCCCTCAAATGGCAAGGACAACTGTAATTCACTCACCGTATCCTTGGCTTGAGCTATCATTTCATGAGATAAATGAAGCAAGCAAAGAACTGTACTTTTTGTAACACCTTTTCCCATGAAAGACATGGCATTTCCTCCCCATTCAACATAAAATGATGAGATGACCTAGGAGTGAGGGTACAAGCTCATGGTCACTTTAGTTCAGTAGTGCATAGGTAGAGAACCAACTGTCTTATAACACTACAAACTCAAAATTTAAACTCATGAAAATATGGTAGACATTTAGCTGAATTTTAAGAACTTTTTTATTTATGAGTCAATTTGGTCATCAGAGGTTTAACTGCACAGAAAACCATCTCAAGTTCAATGCTTTTTATCTACTTCTTCAAACAAAAACTTCAGTGGAGCTTAATAATAAGCATGGTATTGAATGGAAGCCTAAAAGATTGATTTTTATAGAAATAGGCCATTTATTGTGCTGTCATGGTACAGCTTTGGCCAGCTCAGCTCACCTGTGCTGGCTCCTTGTGAAATTAACACTGTCCTAGCCCAAAAAAGGACACATACCCAGCTTTTTATGCTATGTCTGGAATTAAAAATATAGTTTATTTTCTTCCATATTACCAGCTAATTTGATAACTTATTATAATTTATTCCAGTAATCATCTTTCTTTCACATGACAACATCTATAATCTTGGTGTCCTTTTTAGTCTAGATTTCAAACTGCAGAGCTTGTTTAATCAAATAGCTCTAAAGAATTCACTTCTACTTGAGAAATCTTTACAAGTTAAGATTTTCCCTAAAAGACTATATCTTTTTTACAAGCACAAATACAATTATCATCTGTATACAAACTTCCTCGACACTTATCTAATTGTTATTCATGTTATTCAGGATGACAAATTAATTAAAACTACTTTAAAACTTTTTCAAACCTCTACGAATGTAACAAATTTTAGTATTTGAAACTATAAAGAAAACTTCTAAATGTACCTATCTTACTAAAAACCTGTAAGCCCCTCAGAAATCCAGATCTATGCTTTTTCCACATTTTTAAGAAGACTGGAGCTTTCAAAAGATATCATTTTAAAAGTAAAAAGTAATTGTCTATCTGTGGTGGTTTGACCCTGGCAGGAGGCCAGATGCCCACCAGAATTGCTCTATCACTCCCCTTTTCAGCTGGACAGGGGAGTAAATATATATTGAGCTTAGGAGTCAAGATAAGGACAGGGAGAGATCATTCCACAGTCAGCGTCATGGGCAAAACAGACTCAACACAGAATAAAGGAAAGAAAACTCTCTAATTCATTACACTGCACTGCACACACAGTGACACCAGAGTTGGCTCATGAGAAGTGCAACCAGATCTTAAAGCACCTCCCCCCACCCCTCCCTTCTTAGCAGACTTCACTTTAGATATGATTTCCTCCCCACCTTCCCTGGCCTTGGTGCCTGCACAGCTCCTTACATCTTCTCACTCCCCTCTCTGGTTGCAGAAAGCGGCTGTTTGCATTTTTTTTTCTCCTCAATGTGATTCCCAGAGGCACTGTGACCATCACTGATGGGCTTGGCCTTGGTCAGCAACAGCTCCATCCTTGAGCTGGTTGGTGTTTGCTCTCTGGGGCCTGCAGAGACCTACTGGCTGCTTCTTACAGAAGCCACCCCTGCAGCCCCCCCTTCTCCACTCGAACCCAACCACATAAAACTACAACACTATCACATCCATGGATTTAGAAAACAAATAAGAATACTGAAAACAAGAGTGAAATTTTGCCTTCCCAACAACTTCAACATCTGGAATTACTTCTTTCTGCCTTCCCTGCATTAATAACCTGCCTAATGAGTTACTGTTCCCCTGACCACCTTTTGACATATGGATTTTGCCTGTGGGAGAGTATCTTGGATTTTACTTTAGTGTTTCAGTTATTAAAAATAAAGTAAAATCTGTTTTTCATCTTACTTACACAATCATCACTTCATATTGCTTCTTAAATAAGGGATGAAGACACATATAATACAACCAATCATCATATGAACTGATACACGTTCAGTCCTGGTTTTGAGAGGGATAGTTAATTCTCGTTCTAGCAGCTGATATAGTGCTGTATTTGGGATTTAGGATAAGAACACTGTTGATAACACACTGATGGTGTTAGGTTTTGCTAAGCAGTCAAGGACTTCTCAGCTCCTCAAACTGCCCTGCCAACAAAAAGGTGAAGGACACCCAGGAAGCTGGGAGGGGACACAGCCAGGACAGCTGGTCCCAAATGGCCAAAAGGATATTCCACACCATGTGACATTATGCTCTGCATATAACTAGGGAGTGGGCTGGGAGGCCGTGCAGCTTGAAAGCTAGCTGAGCATCACCTGTATATTTTTATTAACTTCTTTTCCTATTAAACTGGTTTTACCCCAAACCACAATTTTTTCTTCCCCCACCAATTTTCTCCCCCATCCCAATGGGAAGGCCAAGGAGTGAGCAAACAGATGTGTTGCTGTTTTAGCTGCCTACCACGTAAAACCACAACATCACTGACCTAGTCCCTACATTTTTGCTATTTACTTAGCAGAGAAAAGCATCCTTCCCAGTAATGTTATTCGTACTGAAAATGATAGTGCCGTTAGTCCCACCATTCTTTGCAAGCATTCAACCCAAAGCTCAGTTCTGACATAAGCTACCTACCTCAAGGAGACCGGTTAAATATTTCTTACAAAGTGTAACAGGTTCAACTGCAGCAGAATAGGTACTCCAATCTGGAAGTGCAGTAACATGAACCATTCCCCGTAACGTTCTCTCCAGTGAAGGAAGCCCATAAAAATGTGGTGCATCTGTTAGCTTTAGGCACTGTAGCAGCTTCAGAGCCAGCTCAGTTCTGAAAGAGCCAGCAAGTTCCAAGCTCCCTCTGGTTTAATTGGAAGGAAAAAAAAAAAATTAAAAAAAGTCAAAATGAAGCTATGAGAATGCCTTGTTCTTCTTCACCCAGGTTCTGAAAGCATATTGCATCTGATTATAATAGGGTTGCTTACTCCCCCAAAAAAAGGATGAATGAGATGTAACTCTAATAATTAGAGGAGCATGTTAAAAAAAGAGCAAGAGATTGAAGAAGGGTAACATAACAAAAAGGACTGCGAAGCTTAGTACCTATGTTTATGTTTGTTCTGGTTTAAGATACAAGTTTTAAAGCATTTCCTACAAAATACTGTCAATTTAGAATTCAGAAGACAGAAAATACAGGAATGTAAGATGTCATGAACAGGGATTTCTATAATCCTCTCTTTTCCAACTGTCAACATTTTTAGAAAATTAATAACTGTGTGGGAAGAATGAGAAGGTACATTTTGAAAGTATCTTTACAAATACTTATGTTGTGGCACTTAAATATCTTAAGCTGCAATTTTAGTACCTTTTAGAATACAATTGGACAGAGAGATTTAGTGTGGGAAGATGTTATATTAAAAACGTGGTGGGAAAAAAGCCAACTGTGTTTGAATAACAAAGGTTGGAACTTCATGCTGGAAGTAGCTGTCTTAAATAAACACCAATGTGCATTAGGCGAAAAAGGACTTCTATGAAAATAAGCATTTGTCAATATTTAAAATATTTCAATGCTTTATTTTGCTATAAATTAATGCTACAATATCAACCAAGTTATAACTGGCTTGTGCAAACTTCCAGCAGTGAAAAGAAAGAGTCCATCTTCTTCCTCCAATGTTTGCTGAAAAACTATGACCACTAGTACATACTCTACCAAGTTCCCAGGTTACTTTCCTTATTTTACTGTGAAGGGACCTATCTAATGTTGATCTTCACTTCAAATGAGTATATTCCATTTTTACAACTTAAAATGATAGAGTGATGATGCAATTCCATTCAGCTTGTGACTGAGCTACAGCAGCAGCAGGTATTATAATCCCCTGTCAGAATTACACAGCCAGGTGCATTTACACTCTACCTGTTGGTCACCGACATGGAACAAACCAACAACGTGTTACAGAGGCAAAGGAGTTCTTTATCCAGGTGCTGCCTGACAGCAGACTGGATTTCATCTGTTTCATCCCGCACCTGGGATTCTGGTCGCACCAGGAGGTCCAAAAGGGATTTTGGCTTCTAAAAGAAAAGAATAAAAATACAGATTGTTTAAATCCTATTTTAATACCCACACTAGCGTCATTTTTCTGGTGAGAGCTTGCAAATCACACACACACACACGACAAATCACAAATTCCACAACTGTTTTATTAAGAAGCACTTCTGTAAAAAGCAGAGTTAAAACTTCTGATATTTACCAATGACTTGAATCTACTAAATAGCCTACAAGAATCTACTGTTAAGGCTTTGAAAATCTCCTGGCATCAAGCCCTGATACAGCAGACTGTGACACATGAAAAGTCAAAGTTATATACAGCAATAACTTGCAATAAAAAATTGGAATCACAAAACCCTAGGAAAAAGATCGTAGAAATATTACTTCAAGATGTATTTTCTATGTCTCAGTTGCTTGAAAGACATTTTATACAAAGAATTTGCATTAATATATTGAATGGGCTATACTTATAAAATTTTATAGGATTCTCAGACATGTAAGTTGAAGTATCTGAGCTCTATAACTAACTGAAATGAAGTCTTACTAGTATTTTTTTCCTAAGTGCTTAGATTTTATTTTAAAATGGGAAAATGCAAGCACACATAGGCTGCACTTAAGAAAGAGTAGCTGTTGTAAGATCATGAGTGATTTTGTGTGCAGGCAGTATGCCCTTGCTTTGTGCAGAACAGTACTTGGCAAACTTCTAAAAGGGCAGCCATCAGTTTTATATTTGACAGTTAACTATTGGTTTTAGACAGCAAGATGAATTGTTATATTTTGACAAATGTAATAAAAGGGTGGTTTATGCTACTTGATGATGTTCATTTCGTATTTGTTGTTATACTTTCCAATTTTACACATCTTAAATGATGAGTACTGAATAGAATGACTCACAAAAAAAAAAGCACAAGTCTAGAGAAACTGAAAAGAAAAAATGACATTATTTCAATATTATACGTGCATTTTAACTAGAGCAGCTGAACTGTACACTCATATAATGCCTTCTTCATGCTTATAAAAACATTACTTAGACATATTATAACCATCTCAAACAAAAACTAGTGACAAACACGTGGAAAGAAGCAAAAACTACTGTACTAATTTTCAGGTTTTGTTCTTAATGCAAGATAGACAATGTTCATTTCCTTTGCTTTGCCAAACAGGCTCCCTCAAACCTGTTTGGAACTTCATCCTTTAAGTTTCTGTGCTGTTTTTAGCTGGCATAGTTGATTTTCTTCATAGTAGCTATTATGAAGCTATGGTATGGATTTCTGTTGAAAACAGTTATGATAACACAGGGATGTTTTTGTTACTGCTGCGCAGCACTTACACAGAGCCAAGGACTTATCTGCTTCTCACGTCACCCCACCTGCGAATAGCTTGGGAGGTGCACAAGGAGTTGGGAGGGGACACTGCTGGGACATCTGACCCCAACTGACCCAAGGGATATTCCATAGGACATCATGTTCAGCATATAAGCTGAGGGAAGAAGGACAAAGGAGGGGATGTTTGCAGTGATGGTGCTCATTACGTGTGATGGAGCCCTGCTCTCCTGGGGATGGTTGATACAAAGTGGTGAATGAATCCCTTATTCTGCTTTGCTTGCATGCGCAGCTTTTGCCTTACCTATTAAACTGCCTTTATCTCAACCCACGAGTTTTCTCACTTTTACTCTTCCAATTCTTTTCCCTATCCTGCCACAGGGAGAGCGAGCAAGGGTGTGTGTGGTGCAAAGCATACCCCTGGGGTTAAAGCATAACAGATACATAGATAATACATATCTTGTTACACAGCTAAGCAGAGCTTCAACAGCTGTATATGTTTGCACACACATATGTGCATGTAGTTACACAGTTAACCATATATGTAGGTACATGTACATCTAGAACTCTGCATAGAGCTACTGACAGCTAACTATAGTTATGACTCTATACAACCACATTGCCATAGCTAACTACATCACCACAAGGCACACACAGATAGATGTTTGCTTTTGGTAAATACCATATCTGAGTTTAAAGAAACAATTCATGACAAGGAGGGAAAATTTACTCTTGTTTAAAACTAAATTCCCTAAACAATAAAAAAAAAACCAAAAGCACTGACCACAAAGCAGCAGACATTAGCACCACATGATTTGCTAGTTCTTGCTTTTGTTGAGAATTCATTTTGCTTGAGGAACTCACCAGAAATAAAACAAAGAACCAAACAAAAATAAACAAAAAAAAAACCGTTACATAATTTCTTACAGTCTACAGCTAACTTCTTAGGTATATTCTTACATTTTTAAGCAATGCTTTCAGGATCCATTTCAAATGGTCTGACTCTAAACTTGATCTCTGCTCTCTAAGCAATTTGTTTAAAAATCTTAAGACATCTACTAAAAGCTTCTCATCCTCCACAGAAGCTGGAAGCACTTGCAGAAATCTGTCAAGAAAACAAAAACATTTACATTCAAACTTGTCACACATTAGAAGAGAGTTTAAGATCTCAGCCTAACAAGACTCAAGTCACCTGCAAACGTGGAACTATATAAACTAAATAGGCATATTACATATACTTACATGTAGTAAATATGGAATTATGCTAAAGATATCCTAGATAGTAAATGACATATATTTAAATAATTTTGCACAAAACTTTGTCTGTGTTATTATATTTATATACTATTATAGCACAGATTTATGGTGCATTATTAAAACATAAAATTGTTATGTATATTAAAAGTGTATTTACATATAGGAAACATGGAATTGCATACAGCAAAAGGTAGAAAAATCTGAAGGCAGCCACATATAGGAAATAAAAAAGGTAATTAGCTATTAAATACTTGGAATTAATAATAGCAAAGCCTGCCTATAGATTTTAAATAATCCTTATTTTAAATACCACATTCTTAATTTTTGCTGGTTTTGTGTATGTAAATTACAGAATCCCATCATCGAGGCTGGAAGTCTCTGGCAGTCACCTGGTCCAACCCCCCCTGGTCATGCAGAGAGAGACACTGGCAGCCAGCTGCTCATGACCATGTCCAGGCAGCTTTTGAGTATTTCCAAGGATGGAGGCACTGCAACCTTTTGTGACAATCTGTATCACTCCTTAGAAGCCTTCACAATAAAGAAGTGTTTCCCTATTTTCAGAGGGAACTTCCTGTGTTTCAGTGTGTGCCCACTGCCTTTGGTCCAGTTACTGGGCAACACTGGAAACAGCTTGGCTCCTGTCTTCTTTGATAAGATCACCTGTCTGACCCTTCTCTTCTCCAGACTAACTAGTCCTAGCTCTCTCAGCCTCTTCTCACAGAGAAGATGCTCTAGTCTTTCATCATCTTTATGGTGCTTTCTTTGACAGTCTCCAGAACGTCCACATGTCTCTTGTAGTGAAAAGTCCAGAATGAACACAGCAATCCACGATTAGCCTCACCAATACCAAGAGCAGAGAAAGGCTCACATCTTTTTGTGCAACACTCATATATACATATACACATATATACATATATATATGTGTATATATATATGTCAGAATCAGAGATGCAAGGACAATTGATTTCATAAATTTGAAAATATGAAAACTTGGAAATTTAAAATTTCAGCATCATGATCTTTAATAGATTTCTGTAGTCAATGTTCTTACCTGTTTATTGCTTTTTGCCAAACAAAGCTCTTCAAAGTGGTTCTACAAGACCCAGAGCTACATTTTGATGCAAGTCTGTCATTCAGAATGTAAAAACTAAGCCTAGTGAGAGCAGTCCTAACATCCCTGTGAGATACTGCCTGAATGACTGAATTAAGACAATCCTGAAGTCCACGGTTTGTGTGAGTTATTTTGAGTATAAGAATGTCTTCTGAGGACAGTTTTAGTGAGTCTAAAAATCTGAAAAGGTATAAGAAAACAATTATTAGCAGCCAGTATCTTTACATAATATTTCAGTGAGCATTGGCTCATTCACTTCCCAGTTCAAATGAGAAGACAAAACATAAATTGTCCTGAAAATTTACTTTTGTTAACCAAGCATTTCTCCTCCTCCCCCAGTCCCTCCTTAAAAAAAAACCCCAAATAATAACAAACTACCCTATCACATCCAAATCCTGAACTGTTTGGGTTCTTTCAAAAAAAAAATGGCATCTCTCAAATAGTTACTTGAAAGGTGCTATTTATAATTTTTGTAATTAACTTTGCCTTCACACCCCTGTAAATGTTGGCCATTGGGACTAAACTGTCTTCCTATTTTCTTTTTAAGGTACTGCTTTGGTTTTGCCTGAGGGAACTTAAAATAAAATGATTTATCAAATCAATAACTGCAATGTTTCCAACGGCTCAGAACCACATTGTTTACTAATAAAACTTGTATGACCCTTAAAGGACACAAGCAAAAACTGAAAAATTGTCAAGATGACAGGACATAGATACAAGCGTTTTAGTCCTGTTGAATCAAGGAGATAGTGAGTTCTGTATGCAAAAGTCTCAGAGAGAAATGATGCTTCATAAAGAGCTAACCAAAGGATAAAAAGGGAATTTCCTTCACTATCTACCATGACTCTTACCATTGCCATTAAAAAGAATAATTATTATTAAAAGTTTAAATTTCTAAGGAAAGAAATAGAACAGTTATACAACTATAAAAGGGACAAAAGGCAGCTCCCTAAAAAAACCCACAAAGACAAGAAGAACAAGTCACAGAACCCATTTAAAATTGTGTGAAATGAGTCTTAAATTCAATAAAAGCTGGATCAAGCTCTAGTCTTCATGTATAAATGCAATTTAGGTAAAAGATTAACTGTGACAACATATTTACAACCTCTTGGGATGAAGACAGCATTTGCAAAACAGTAAAAAGTTGAACTGCCGTTTAAAGTTGAAAACCTATTTTAACTTGATGAAACAGTCATTTAATTGGAATATATTGGGATTTGAAATCAAGATAAAATGTCTCACGTTTCTGCTTCCTTCTCATAATTTATCAGCTGCAATACGTTTTCAGTCCCATGGTACCATGACAGATTCCAAGTCATCTTAAGCATATCTGAGACAGGTTTCATAGTCAAGCACTCAGATGACAATGGCACCACAACAGTATTAGGGCTAACCACATGATGACCAGTGATCTTGACTGGGAGATGATATCTAAGAAGAAAAAAAAAAAAAAAACCAAACTTGTTTTGGTTTTTAAATTAAAGCTTTGAAAATAGGAGGTAAGGTTTTTGAAAGTCTTTTTCAGAGAACAAAGACTTGGAGAAAAAGATTCCATGCTTAAAAACACAGACAACTTGAGGTTTAACATGTCCCTTCGTTCTCCAACCAACCATACTTCAGGAAGGACAGCAAATGGAAAGAAGCAAAGTTAACTGTAAAAACAAGTAAAACAAGTTAACTGTAAAAAGAAGTAAAACAAAACCCTTCAAACAACCCACACATACCTTCTAACAACAGCAACAGGCAAACTGAAGGCAGGTAGGCCAGTATCATTAATGGTTATGCCATCAGCCCTGCAAGAGATTAAGTTATAAATTCCTATTTTAGACTTCTCTTTTCTACTGATGCTACACTTATTTATTATTCAGATATAACTATTTTTTCTTCCAGATAGCTCTTTAGTAACACACTGATGGATAATTTGTATTAATAAATGTTTCTTCATGATTATGCAATATTAAGATAGTTCTTAGATAACACATATACAGAATATTTGTTGAAGATGTACTGCAGGTAAAAATTAAACATAATATACTAAAGAGCATGCCTGTTTGCTTTTCTCTATTAGAGAAAAAAACAGGCATTATACTTCTTTTCAGTGTATTTCAGTGGAGTATATGAAAATTTCAAATAATAAATATCATAAGCTGACATTTGTTGTTTTAAGGACAACCGCTACAATTAAAAGCCAGAGTAAACAGAGGAATTCTGAGTTAAAACCCCATGCCTACAGCTAGCTATTTGATTTGTGTAGTTTCCATTTATGGAAAAGATAAGATTGCAGATCAGTCAGGGGTTTTTAATATTACAGTAAACTTAAAATTAACACTGAGGCAACAAAGGATTTATACTGAAAAAAATATGCTTTGTAGATCTATACAGTATGCAACCCAAATATTGAAATAAATGTGTTCGGCCTACAGCTTTGTAAAAGTTTGGGCCATAATTTTTGTGTGTATATATATTAGAAAAAAAAACCCCAACAAAGAAACCTTATTTTCATTAAAACCTTAAATTTTGACTAGAGAGTATGCCATTAAATAACTTTTTTCATACCACGTTTCTGTTCTTGCTACTTCATCAAACAACAGAAGACAAAGCAATACTGTAGTTTCAGTTAAAACAGCACGATCATTGTGGAATATCAGGGAAACTGAATAAAATAAAGATATTTAAAACTGTGTTAAGAAAATACTGACATTTAGTAATACACAGGAGGATACTAATTAAAAACCAACTGACTTTCACAGTCATTTTTGCCAACATCTTCAACACCACAGGTAACACTAACACACAATGATTTCTCTTTTAAATACTAGAAAGTCTGAAGCAATCCAGGGTTCTTAAGAAGGCTTTTAGATAAACATCTAACCATATTTCACACATTGTTTTCCATGCACGTATTAAAGTCAAAATAGAATCCTTACCTCTGAAGAGCAAAAGCAGCAACGATGATTGTTGTGCTAGGGACACACGAACAGCTGGGTCAGCATAGACAAATTTGCGTAAAAGCGTCAGACACGGTAACAAGAGGGATTCCATCAGCTGCAGAACACAGAAAGAAAATGAAATACAGACAACAGTTAAGATAATTTATTAGGAGATGCTTAATAAAAACTGTCATGCTATGAAGTGATATATCCCATCGTTACAGTAAAGAAACTTAGAACTTTTAGACAAGCATGTTTCACCCAGGCGATAACTGCATATTCACTAGAAAATATTGATTCACCTTTGGTTTTATTGCAACTGATGGTCATTTTATTAGTCTCTAGCACCACACAATTATAATAACATCCAAAATATGTATTTTTAAGAAATGTGTGACCTGAAGGATTTTTTTAAAAATCTCCAAATATTTACAACCATATAAGCTTTTTATTTTTTAAATGCAAATAGCTTATTGTATCCCGTTCATTTTCTGGTCCCAATCTTTCAAATCAGGAAACCTAAAAAGGGAAAACAGCTTGCGAAAAGTTCAAGTCTGAGCAGATGGACAAAAATATGCAAATAGTTATCCAGTGAAGTGATGCTGAGTAACTTAAAGCCTAAATAATACTTCATAAAATTATTTCAAATAATGAATTGCAGAAAAAAAATCAAGCATCAGTTTAGACAACACCAGGAAGCTCGGCCATCTACACCAAATATAAACTCAACTCTAAACATTACGTTATCTCCTGAGACTCTCCCTAGTAAGGTGTCCTTCCACTGGTCAGAAAATTACTTGTATTTGTAACTCAATCTGAAATGTACATTCCTGTTTACAATAACACCTCGGTTTTAATTAGAATTTGCTTAAGGACTAAAGTTTAGAGATTAAGAACTACAATACAATAGTTTTTCTTCTTTTTACGGGTTCGGTTTTTTTTTTTTTGCCTCTACTGAGAAAGCTTCAGGGAATTTCTGATGTATTTCTGAACCACATCACACATTTTCTGAGAGGTAGGTAACCCAGTCTTCTTCTCTCATTGACAGGACCTTAGCGTTATCAAAAAATGGAATCAAATACATACTGCAATTACAGTTGTTAGCAAACATTTATATTCTGTACAGAATTAATGCATAAAAATTACTAGGTGCTGAAAAAGGCAAACTCTAGTACTCTCATGCTCTTCTTGCAGAACTTGCTACAATACTTTTACCTTGCCATCCACATGTATACATTCATTAAGGTAAGCCAAAATCTTTTCTATTACACCCAACTTTTTCACAATGCCATGCATTTTGATATCTGTAGCAAAAACAAAAGATAGAAAAAATCACTGATTCTGCATCAATTTAATATTCAACTTCTCTCCGCAGGATCACGAACACTTGCTGTTGAGAACAAGTTTACAAAATTGCCAAACAACAAGTACAACTCTAGCTCTACCAAGGTAAGACACCACAAGTCTTGTTATCTGACTACAGCATCCTCTTGAACAGTAGAATCTTAAACTTCTTACATAACTTCCCATAAGAACTTTATGTTCCACAATTGCAACATACAACTCAATCTCAGCCAAATGAGGATTTCACTTGTAGTATTTTAAAAGTATTCAGCAGCTTAATACAGAACCAATACTGGTGTCTACAAAAGCTCAATCACCATGAGAGTGCTTTCCACTGATCTCATCTTTCAGAGCATCTGCTTTAAGATTATTCAACAACAAAAAATGCTATGTCATTTGGGTTGGGTTGGTGTTTTGAGGATGGTTTTCTTTTTTAAAGTAATTATAAATTGGTCCTTCATCTGCAATTTGTTCTGATACGGCAACATTTTTTCCTTTACAATTTCATCCTCTGCGATGACTCACATTATCTTCTGACATCTACAGTAGCCATAACTAAATGTATTTTAGAAGACAAAGTAGACATTTCTTCATTTTCGTGATGATTTTTCTGACACCAAAAAAATGTTAATATTCTCTAGTACCTCACCTTCTCATGGTGAAAAACTTATGTTCTATCATTGGGGTTTGAGTTCTTTAAAGAAAACATACTTGAATCAGATTTTAAGTAGGTAGAATAAAAACATCCAGGTTTAAAACTTTAGTTATGACCCTGCACCAAGTCAAATAATGCTTCATGCAAGATTTCTTACTTGCATCTTAATTCAATCAGATCTTCTTTACCACAATTCATAATTTTTCCCCATAGGAGCAACACATTATAAAAATAAAAAACACCAATGATGTAAAGTTGTGATTTAAGTGACCGATCATAAAGGGGAAAAGAAGGAACATTTTCCCTTCAAATACATTAGATGAAATACCACATGGAGTCTGCCTCCTGATATTGAAAGAGGTTATAGTCATGGAAGTGTTGCTTCAATTTACTGAACTCTCATTCAAATGACATTTCAATCCATCTTAGGCCAAGTAGTAACTGCAGTTAACTCAAAAAGAAGGAAAAAAAATCAGGATTAAAGAAAAAAATTATTGACTAAGCATAAAATCCCATTAGCTAGCCTATGTAATCTAAGAATTAGTTTTCCTAATTAAAGTATACCACCACCAAGAATACATACATACATACATACATATATATATATATATATATGTATTTATTTTGACTATCATGTCCCTCACTCAAGACTGAGTACCAGAATTAGCAATTAAAAAAATGTGAAGCCTCATTAGTTCTGAGACAGGTCAAAAAATTGACAAACATTCCAAAAGAAAAAAAAAAGCAGATAAAAAGCTCTGACAGAGCTTATAGAATTCAGCTTACTCCTCTATTATCCAAGGGAGCCATTTCTTAAATAGTAAACCCACAATTTCTTATTCTTCAGATCAACAACAATAACTTTTCTGAATTTGAATTCGTAGATTATGCACAGTATTGTTAAATTTCGGGTGTAACGATACAGATAAAAATTAAAGAGGAGTGTCCTTAGCAGAAACAAAGTAAAACTACCAGTTCATGTAATGATTAGTACACAAATACAAGTTTTCTGAATAATTTTACCTTCTATAATGATAGCCAGCTGCTCAGCTGCAGACTTCCGTAAAACTAGGTCGACAGCATCAGAAGTCAAGATGTCATAGAGCTTTTCAACAGTTTCGACCTAAAAGTAAAACTTTATTAGATTTATATCCAGTACACTATTATGAAACAAGGTAACCAGCCAAATTTCCTAAACGAAAGTAGAAAATAAAAAGATCTAAATTTCTTGCATATTAGGATGTAGCTGATTAGACTCCATATGCATGTAATAAGAAAGGATTAGGTCACCAAATCTCTAATATTACCTGTGGAATATAACGACAATAGTTTCTAGTGCACAACAGAGGCAGACTTACAACAACTAGTGCTTAATTTGTACAGGACTACAGAAAGATCACTTCCACGCAGAAATGCCAGAATATGCTTCTAAGGCTGCAAAGAGGACTGATTTTGTAAAAGCAATAGGGTTAGAGAAACTCAAGTAAACCTGCATAACCATACAGATTTCAGGTCTTAACTTTCTGAATGATGTAGGGAAAGCACATAAATAAAGAAGTGTGAATGATCAGAATAGTTTTTTTCATAAGGCAAGCATCTCAGCATTTTTTTAACATTGTTCATCTGAAAGCACCGAGGGTAAAAGAAAGGAGAATGGAAGGGAGATGGTAAAAAAAAACAAACCAACAAACACAAAACCCAGAAGCAATACCAACTTTCCTATAGGTCAAATACTGCAATTTGTTTTTTACATAGCAGAAGCAGCAATATTAAGAAAACAGAAATAAATATGTAGTATGTTTAAAAGTATTTCATATTACAAATTATTTGCGCTTGTTTCACTAAAACTTGATTGGGGGGGGTTGGAAGCTCTATCTGAAAAAAAAAAGAAAAAAGCAGACTCTCCCCCTGCCCAATAAAATTATTCTAAACAAGGCAAGCCTGTGCTCTTTCTTCTCAAGTTAAGTCTTGCTGTTAACTTATCTGCACAGAGAGAGGGGAAAAGAAAAAGAGTTCTTTTCATATTGTTGCATATGGCATCATAAAAACTACTGTTTAAGTTCACATGGAAAGTATGTATCAAGAGGTTTCTTTTTATGAAGCAAGCCAACTTATGAAATGCTGCCACTTTCAGAAAGCGATTAACTTCAGTGACTGGGCAGGTAGAAAGGTAGTAGAGCTGAACAATGACACAACATTTAGACAAAATTTACTCACCTTAAATATTGACTTAGTTTTATCATCCAATTTCAGCTCAATAGCTCTTTCTATAATAAATGAGTTGGAAATGCTGGAAAGTGTGCTACCATGCAGATGCGGGCGCTTCAGGTTTGCCCCTTCTTCATTCAAAAGATGGAATGTTAAATGTTTAAGTGCTACAGAACGAACCCTGGGATGACAAACAATTTCAGTAAATTCATCCTACTGGAAGACTTCAGCTGTAGAGTTAAAATTAATGCATTTAGAAAATTAATACAGTGGGAGAGGAAGTACTCAACTCAGTATTGATTGATCTACCTTTTAAATCAGCCCATGGCATAGTAATAAATCTATTTTTTTAGAGTAAACATTTTTTAGAGTAAACATTAGAGAATGTGATGAAGGCTACATTACTTACAACTGCTTTTTTGAAAAGAGAAGACGCAGAGCGGCCCGTAGTCTAGCAGTTCTAGGGAGAATGCCCTCTCCCTTTTCAGAAGTGGTTTCACTCAAAGTGATGATACAGTTACCTAGTTTATCTTTTGTGTCAGCATAACCCTAATCAAGGAAACAGAACACAAAAATTTTTAAAGTTAAAAAAGTCCACTTACTGACTTAGCAAATGAGACAAGGTAATTCCACTTTTAGGGAATAAGAGGATGGAGAAGGAGCAACTCACACACCCCAACCCCCCAAAACGCAATGCCTTTTAAGAAAGCATTTGATTTCTGGAAAGTAATATTCCTCCATAAAAACAATACCTAAAATTAATATATAAATAAAAATAAAGGTTTTTACATGGCCCAGAGGTACTCTGGCCTGAGGCTTTACCCTTCAATTTGTTCACATGATGCTTCTCTGTAAGGCCAATCTCCATTTTCAATAAATAAAATTCAGTCCCTACAAAAAAAATTACTTAAAAACATTATCTTATCTATTTTCAGATATGTAGTTGAAAGCATTTTCACCTACAATTAAGATGAATCAGAACCAGTTGCACCAAGTAATGACACTGCAAACATTTAAACAGTAGAGTAAAATACAAGGCGTTTAACATGCACTGGGTAAATAGAGGCCTCTGGTGTGCTCTGTCCAAGTATCTACTGTACACAGCCACTTCAGGCTACAGAACAGAGGAAAATTCTACTCACAAAATTGTGAGCTGGAAAATGTTCTCTTACATGTTTAGCCTACAGCTTGTATTAAACTCCTACCTATGAAATCGTGAATATCAATGGAAGTTACATATGCGGGTTACACAGAGAACCTGACACGGATGAGAAAGCTCTGAGATAACCTTTCTCCCACCACTTTTAAGTTTTCATTGTATTTCCTCTGCATATTTTTATCTCTGGACCTTCTATTTCACAGCCCATCTTGTCTGCAATTTCTCCCTATTTATGCCTTAAATTTTGGGCAGTTTATGTAAGGGCTTAATTTACACAAACAGTTTTTTCAGTTTATAGTATACAGAGGTGCAAGCAACAAATTAATATCTAGTAGTGTGTGGGGATAATTATCAAGAGTGGCATTTTTGTAGAAAAAAAGATAAAAACCATTGGATTTATGAGATAAGTCAGAAATAAGGCAAAATACAGATGAAAGGAGAAACAATTATAAGTGCAGTAAAATATCTAATCTGGAAGGCTGTAGGCAGATCATAGAAGGGACATTTCTAGCACTAGAAAAAAAAATAAGAAATTGGATGGAGCAATTGGGCTGAAAATCAGACTGATAAAGGCAAAATTTCCCATTCAATGAAGGCAAGAGTAAAGATAATGAAAAGAAAATTACACGTCATTACAGACATGAAGATTAAGGTTTAAGGCTAACACTGCTTCTGTAATATTGGAAACAAACAAACAAGAAAACCAAACATCAAAATATACCAAAAAATACAGCCTGCATCTACTGCTATTTATTGGGTGCATACAAGATCAGAGAACTACATGTAAGCATTACAAAGGAGGTGGAATTTTCAAATTTAAGATATAGAGGAGCATTTAAATTAACTTCTAAAAGCATGCAATGTTTTAATCTGTACTTGGATTATCTACTCAAATCTTCAAACCATTTAAACCCCAGTGAACACTTGCCAATTTCTACTACATTTCTAAGTCTTACATTCTAGCAATACCAGACTAAAATTTATCAACAAATTCAAAGCAGTAACTTTGACTGGCATTAGGAACCCTATAAAACATATCTCCATTTGACATCTGACGTAACAGTTCTGTAGGTGCATTATTCTATTCTCACCTCTCACTTAGCTGAATATTGTTTGATGTTTAACATGACAGTGGATCTGTTTACATTATTTCACACATCAAATTCAGATTTTAGCACTTAGAAGTACCTGTAACACAGGAAGAACTGGACAGAGGGCCTCCATAAACTTGTTCCAAGTTGATATCGCCATGACTAATCGTCCCTGCAATAGATACAGCAGAATGGCCTTGGCTGCAGAGTTCACCTGCTCAACAAAAAATAAACAAAACACACAACTAATGCAACCACCCATGTATCTAGGTCAGTTTTTCAATGCTGTAAGTGGAAATGTTATACTAAAACATCTCAAAGAGAAAGAATCTAGAGACAAAACATGGTCATTGCAGAATGCTACTTTTAAATTGTCAATCACACTAAACATTAAGTTGCTAGAAAATCCACTCAGATAGAACACAGATAGTTCTGCCTAAATAGCACACAATCATTTTTCCCTTACAGCTCCAGGTTGTCTTTTCTGAAACAAAATAAATCAATAGTTTAACTCGTATACCTATTGGTCCCTCAATCCTACAGGGAAATAGATTCTGTTTCTTTTCTTTCCTGACCTTAAGTTTCTGGGGCATTTCACTCCCAATCTTTATGATATGCTTCTGAAGACTGAGGGGGGGGGGGGGGGGGGGGGAGGCAGGGAAGAGAGACTTTAAGTCTCTTCACTTTCTTGAGACAAACTAAGGAGGTTATAAAATATTTCAAACTCTACATGACTTCATCTGAAGTTCTTAATCAAAAAGGTAAAAAGGCTTATGATACAGTACTTACACTGCATTAATGTATGCTGTATTACAGTACATAACATATACTATATGGATTATTAAAGCATTTACAAGCTAATATTATTACTACAATAGGATCAGGAGGTGGGAGGAAGCAGCTTCTCAGAGTTCACTCTTCTTTACATAGTGTAAGAACACCTACCTTTTGCAGTTAAAACCCTGCAGTTAATGCCAGAGCTAAAATTCCTCTCACCCCAGGCAACAAGAACATTCTTTAATAATATCACTCTAGCCTATATTTAAGGGACTGGATTTGTAAAATCACATGGCAAATCTTAAGCCCAACCTTGGAATACAGGGTTTTTCTCAAATTCTTTTCATTGTCACAAAAGATGAAACCGATGCTTTATGAAAACTTAAGTAGCAGATATAGATCCAAGAAGCAAAACAGTGTGCTTGGATATGATCTTCATTAAACACTTTGTTAGAAGTGCAGTAAGAAGTATTTATAAGGTAAGGAGAACAAATTGAGAGCATTTTGCAAAGACACATTCTCTGCCTTGATGACTTTTTAAACTCAGTATCAGTTAAAGTCTTATTTGTTATGCTTGACCAATTACTAAAAAAACCAACCTGGCAGCCTTTTTAATAAGGAATCCAAGGTTGCAGTCAAACAAAATAAATGCTTTCCTTGGAAAAGATAAATTACATACAAACTACTAATACATAGTACATTATCAAAGATATTTTACTGTTTGATATTTCTCTTTTTGATATGCTAACATCTAAAAAAACATCTCTTCTAAATAGAATCATGCCCAATAGTGTGTTTAAAAAAATAAAACTTGTTTCAGGAGACAAGCTGGAAAAAGAAAAATAGAATTGTTAGTCAATGTTCTGACTGTAGGGACCTTCTAGATGAGCTATAAAGTAGTTACAAATAGCCAAGGTAATTTTTGCCCCTCTCAAAATTCCTTAGTTAGCTTATATGTAAGCTAGGAAGTAGTGGATGTATGTTAAGCATTCCTGCACATAAACAAACCCAATAGAAATTTAGACCTATTCTATAATACTAATAAACCAACTCTATAATACTGAGGTAATTACAGATGTGTTTGTAATAATGAAATACATTTTTACAGCAAAGACACTGCAGATTTAAAATGCCTTTTTGCTCATCTAATGCACACGTTTCAGAAGTCAATACACCTCTACAAAGACTTCAGACTTCCTGATTTCCATCATAAATACTATTTCACCATATGTATGTTTTATTAGGGCTGAATATATTACAGGAAAATATTTTTTAAATAGCTTATTTCATTTTTTATCAGTTTTTATTATATTTAATAGCACCCCAAGCAGAAAGTGTTCTTTCGTCTGAATTCATCATTGAAGAAAACCCAAACAAAATACACAAGTCTTTGTCTGGCTGTTCTACATACAGCAAATTGTATGTAGTTAATACTCCAAGAAGTATGGAAAAGATAAACACATTTTTCGCATGCACATCAACTTATAAATACAGCTACTAAACCCAGTACCTCATTCTTATCTTCCTGAAGGCCAAACGTACAGACTTCATATAAAACTTTTGGATGAAGAAGGAAACGTACTCCATGGCAGATCGAAGACACAGGCTTAGCAACATTATGAATACCTAAACAGTCCTTCAGTAAAAATAAAAGTGGGTTAGTTTTAAAATTCAAGATAGTCTCCACTACTACATCTTGTTTTACAGACTGCCTGAAATTGCCATCCTGCAAAAGGCTTTCTCTGCACAGCGTGCAGTTGCAGTTTGGAAGGCTACACTTCTGAAAGCTAAACATTACAGCCCTGGAAGAAAGTCCATCTTTAGAGATCAGCGATTGAAAATTCCTGTTGTTACACGGGCCTAAGAAATACAAAATAGTTTCAGTTTTATTTTGAAGAATAGTGAAATAAATTAGACAAGCTTTCTATGCTGTTTGGTACTACGTTAAAGTAAGCAAAACTAAAACAGGCAGCTAAAAATCTCTCAAAAAGATACAAGTGCCATTCAGTAGGGATAGGAGTGGGGTTTTTTTGTGAAAGCCTAGCTACATCATCTTTGTACATTAGTGAATTGGGCTAAAGCACAGTAAATTTAGGTGATGTCCATTACAGAAAATAAGAATTATCACAAAGTTTAATATCAAATTAGAAAAGTGATTTTTATTTTGTGAGTCAAAATTAGTGAACACCTAAAATAACCTGATGTCTATGATAGTGCCATTCTTCATGTAGAATACAGCCATACTTTTAGGAAGTTCACACTCTATATACCTTGGGCTATCTTTATTAAAAACTCTGTCAGCATCAAAATACCCATACAAAACAAAATCAGAACAAAAACAATAAAGTTCTAAAACAATGAGTACATAAAAGTACTTGCATGCTTACAATCCAAGCTTTCATACATAGGGAAAATACACAGTTTTCTTTCACATTTTTTATAAGATCTAACTAATTAAAGTGTAATCTAGGCAAATTATTTATTCTGAAAGATGTTTCCTTTGGTAAACATCTTTGCAAAAATCAGAAGAGACATCAACTCAAAATTATTTTTGCTTGGATACAAGAAAAACCCCAAACACACCCCCACCCCTCAAACAACCAACCAAAAGAAAAACCCCAAAAACCCAAGAAAACCCAAGGGGAAGTGAAAAATCACTACAAAGGGAACAGAATCTATCCTTGCGGAGTGAGTACACGTGAAATTCATCAGGTTCAATAAGGCCAAGCACAAGGTTCAGCTGATGGGTCATGGCAGGCCCAGTGTCAACACAGGCTGGGAGATGAAGGGACTGGGAGCAGCCCTGCAGAGCACTTGGGGGTGCTGGTGTATGACAAGCTCAACATGAGCTGGCAATGCATGTTCACAGCCCAAAAAGCCAACTGTATCCTGGACTGCATCAAATGAATCATGACTAGCAGGTTGAGGGTGGTGATTCTGCCCCTCTGCTCCGTTCTGGTTAGACCCCATTTGAAGTACTGCATCCAGTTCAGGGGTCTACATTACATGACATCGAGCTGTTGGAGCAAGTCCAGGGCAGGACCACAAAGATGGTCAGGGGGTCTCCTATGAAGGCAGGCTGAGACAGTTGGGCTTGTTCAGCCTGGAGAAGAGAAGACTCCAGGGAGACTTCATTGCAGCCCTTCAATACTTAAATGGAACTTATAAGATGGGGACAAAAATTTTAGTAGGGCTGGTTGCAACAGGACAAGAGGCAATGGTTTTAAACTCAAGAGGGTAGATTCTGGTTAGATATAAGGAACAAAAAAATCACATTTAGTACAACAGTGAGAGAATTAACGATCAGTTCTAACCTTAACCACTTCCAAACAGCACTGATAGGCTTCGGTTTTTATAATCAGCGAAGGATGAGACAACAGATGGAGAAGCACCTTCTGACCTTCAGCCTGGAGCGATGAGCTAGCCTCAGCAGGCTTCCAACTGAAAATGAAAAAGAAATAATGTAACTAATTATTTATTTTACAGTACCCATAGATGTCTACAAAATTTTTCCTGCTAAATTTCAGGAAAAATACTTCTTGAAGAATGACTTGACAAAAGTTCAGAGACCACAGAATATTTACCAAAAAGCATAGTATCAATCCTCATATTTGTATATTTAGTTTTTTTATGGATATATGTAGATAACCAAAGACCAGTTTTTCAAAATTTCACCATCAAAATTAGGAACCTGACAAATGTTCATATTTATCTTAAAGCATAAAATATGCTGAGCTTCAATGGGCTCCTTAGATCGTCGCATATGATTAACAAAAAAAAAAATTAATACTCTGCTTTTAGAATGTTTCCTTGTAGAGTTAAGTCCAATTCACTATCACAAACTAAATATATGTTCATCAAAACCAGAATTTCTTGTTGATTTAAAAACTAATCAAGACAATAATTAATTCTAAAAACACTGGCACACTGGAAAGTGTTTTGACATTTCATAATTTAAAAGTACGTAGCTTTTAAATGTAGCTGCCTTTGAAAAAAGTCCCTTAAATCAAATTCTGAGTCAGCATAAAATTACAATCTTGTATTTCTAATTAAGTGTTCAATATAGAACCTTTCCAGGCACCAAAAGGTAATTTAAATTATTTTTAACTAGAGACATGGAAAATCTAAAAAGCAGTAAGTCCTTCACAATTTGTGAAAGTAAAATGTTACACAAATACACTTGGGGAAAAAGGAATTCAGAAAGTTTGAAAGACTGGGCATAGTGTTTTAAGACTACTTTTAGAATAACATTATATAAAAATGTCAAAAAGCTTGCACATTAAAAAAAAAAAAATCAAGGTTTTTAGTATCTGAAATTAAATTTTCAAAAAATCCCCTAGAGGATGACACAAAATATTTAGAAGAGACCTCTGAATGGCTAAAAGAAAACAATTGTTCAAATACAGGGAATAAAAAAGTTGAGCTCCTACTTGAGATAGTTTATCCATACAAAAATTCAATTTTCTCAAGTCAGAGTTTTAATGTACTCACATATTTGAGCATATGTGAATGCATTCCTGAAGCAAGGGAAAGTGTTGATGGTAGGGTAGACTACTCAAGGCCTGATCTGCCAATTCCACTAACTCAGAAAGATTCTTGTCCCCCTGAGAAGTAAAATGAAGAGAAATAAACAGAATTAATAATATTAAAGTATAAAATGTTATCACATAAAACATCCGGTATTTATTATAATTTAATACATTTACTAACTAGTGTTTAGTTCAACACTTCACAGAGTTTATAACTAACCTGATTAAAAAATTTAACACATTTCAAACAAACAAATTTTAGAACCTAATCCTCGGAGCTAAAAACACTTCAGCTGCTAAATCCAAATAAACTGCTATTAAACCAATGGGAATAATGTATGTCTAACATTTCACAGCATAAACACTGTAACTCTATTGAAAACATTTTCTAAAATGCCCAAGAACAGACTCATCCTTGAATACTTTATGATTTTAATCAAACTATTAATTTTTAAATCACTAAGCATTTTATGTGAGAAGAGTCTAATGAAAGATTTAACTACTAGTATTTTAAAAATTCACTATTAAAGAGTAAGTTTGGGGTTGTTTTTTTTTTTAAGTAAATATGCCTTCACACTTTTGGTTACCAAATAGATTAAACATAAGCCACTTGATAAAGTTAGTTTATAAAAAAATGCTTACAATGAAGTTAGGTATTCCTTTTAAGTTCAGAACCTGCCTATAAAATAGGATAGATAAACTCAGATTTAAGGTAGCACTGTGTTTCTATTGCAATATTTTATTACTTTATTTTAGTATCAATGGAACAAGCATTTTGCACAATAGTCTGGGTATTGGAGAATATTTCAATGCTGTGCCAGAATCTTTTAACTAATAACACAGAGTATATTAGCTGGCTTCACAGCAACGTGAACCATGCAAATCCCACACACCTAGAAGCAGCTGTTTATTAGAGCTACAATTGCCAAGCAAGAGAGAATTAAAATTTTCTGATTTCAATATTGGACAACGTAGACACACACTTGTACTGTATGTTTAAATAGAATATTTGTTTCTTTTTTACTTCTTTGCCTATAAAAGAGCTTGTGCCTACTTCTAATCTCCAAGCATTTATTTATTTCTTTGGTTTTACTTCAGATAGGATTTTTAAAAACATCATGAATAGTATTAGTGAAAACAAACATAAACTAACTACATCTTGCGTTGTATGGAATACTCATACTTCTGGATTTTCTTTGGCTATGCGAGAATATAGGTTTTATCACAGAGAAATGTAAGTGGAGGAAAGGAATTTGCCTACAAGAAATATTTTATTATATGAAGTTCCACACCTTCTTATGAACTTCACTCATAAAGCTACAAGTGCATTCGATCGAATATGCCACTTCTGAAGCTTGTTTATAAATGTTGTAGTTCTCAGTACTCATCTGCTCCAGATAGGCTGCAATGGATTCATGAATGCTTGGGTATTCCAAAGAGAAGGGCGCATCCAGAGAGAGAAGAAATAAAGCATTCAGCAAACCCTTTTGTAAAACTTTACTTGCCTTTGAAAAAGAAAACAAATGTCAGAATAGCAGCCTGGAAATAGAGTTAAACCAACAGCAGCATTTGCAGACATACAACAAATACATTCACTACATTGCTGCAACATAAAAAAGAGAAAGAAACACCTACCTAATGAGTTCTTCATGAAGATTTTTTTTAATTAAAAATTGAGAGCTTATTAGATGTCAGTCCTAACGTCAGACTTGCAACTAGTCACAAAAGTCGTGTATGCCCCAGCCACAGTGCTAACAACCACATGCACCACTGGCCAGGATCAATTTACTGACTAACCACTAGATGGCAGAGAACACACAGACGATAATTATTTCTGTATTTAATAAATAGTTGTCTACGATTCTACATAATAATACCACATATTAAGGACTGAGATTTCTGTTGTCTTTGTTTTGGTGGTTTTACTGCAGATGTTCAGTATCCCTTCAGCTCAAATTTTAACTTCAAACTTTTTTCCAACTCTCGTCATACACAGAATTGAAATTTTGTACAGAGCATGAGGATAAAAATTATATACAGTAATTAAATTAGCTTGCATACATTTATTTTCAGGTACAATAGACTAATTATATTAATAGCAACAAACTTATTGTGACAAAAAACCCTGTAACTCAAAATCTCTCTCCTACTCAGATTGAAGAATGCCTAAAACAAACAGCTACAGTGTAATAAAAACATATCCAAAAATGTAAACCCACACAGACTTAAACACCTAACACTTTTCATCCCACAAAAACTTCCAAACACCAGTCTCTCATCTCTAATAAACATGAAAAAAAAAGATGAAGGGGGGGAACGGGGGGAAAGTAAAATCAAAGTGCTACAACAGAATTTCTTCTAAAGAACATTGGAAGCAGAGAATAATTAAAAGCACTATTGATGCCTGAAACGCAATTGCTTACTATCTTCCATCAAATGAAAAATGAAGATTATGACAATTATGTAGTTCTAATCTGGCTAAGTCTTGCTTGCACGCATACTATAAACGAGCAGGGGGCAGCATAGCTTTGCAAACCACGCATTAGACCAAAGAAAAACATTTTATAGAAGGAAAAAAGAACACTGAATTTAAAAACTCATTAAAAAAAAACATTAAAAATATTTTGGAAGACTTGAAATCTGCAGATTTCACAGGATGCATTCCTGCATGACCTAGGCGATCGTGCTCTGGCAGAGGGGTTGGACTAAATGATCTTTCCAGGACCCTTCTAACCCCTAACGTTCTGTGATTCTGTGTGAATGCGCTGATAACTGAAGAACAAAGTTGCCTCCTGTGATCTTACATCTTTAAATTTTTCTGCCCAGTGGCTATTTACACAGTGCTAATAACTGAGAAAGGTATCACTTTTTTTCCCCCCTCTTAAAATCCCAAACCCAAAGACAATCACTTAAAATTAGCGATGGCATACCTTTTCTACAGGGAGAAGTATTTGCAGCAGTCTGACAGTAAAGAGTGAAATGCTGATAAAAGCCATTCTGTGATGCACCAACATCACCTCGGGCTGCTCTGCACTTATATTGGTTTTGTGATATAATATAGTTTCTCCAAGCAAACCCAAGATCAGAAGCAATTTGTCTTTCTGAAAATAAGATCAGAAATACAATCATTACAAATAATTGAAGCATTACTCTGTCTTTACTGTTTATACAGCACACATAGCAGCATTAACACAATCATACCAGATAATTTAAAAATGCAGAAATGGTACAAAGTGCAGTTGTTTTCTCTGTCATCTGACCATTAGTTCTAGATCTCACTCTACCTTCACTCTCAATACTGTGGTCAGTAATTATCCGTTAGTGGTTACTGTCCGTACTCCTCCTAAACCAACCCAATTCCTGCTCCCAATTCATGACCTCTTGCCCTTGAAGCTAATACAAAACACAGAGTGGAAGCATGTTTTCCAAGCAATGAAACCTAACAACTTTAAAAATACAGCCCACTTCTGATAAAAGTCGTTTTTATTTAATGTAATGCTAAAGGTGAGTTTATTGGGGTTTTTTTTTCTAAAATTGTCCATTCAGATTTTTTTATTTCCAGAAACACTAAGAAAGATGAAGAGCTGGGTTTTTTTTATCTCCTTCCTTGCAATTTCTTTGTTAAAATTAGCTTTATTGAATTGCACTGCACAGTCCAGTTCTGCATCACAAATTGATGCAAATTCATAACTTTCAATAGGAAGTTAGTTTTATATCTAAAAAGCATTTTACTAATACATGTCAAAGTCCTACCAATGGAATAACGTTATACAAGCAAAGGTGGTTTTTTTTTCTTTTCCTTTTTAAAAAAAATCAATATAATTGCATACATTGTATTATTTGCAGAGTTTTGCTCATTAGTAGCCTGGAAACAAACATTATCCTACTAACAACAATCAGTAAGTATGATGTACATGGGATGATGTTCAGAGTTTCTACTATAGTTTGACATATTTAAAGGCAATGGAATATATTGCTTTTGGTCATACAACTAGATGAAAGGTTATATTAAGCTTTACTTAAGCGTTCTGCAAAGAACCTTCAGAACTGACTTGATGTACATCAATTATAATAGGTTATGACAGATGAGTACCCTAAATTCAAAGAAAAGTTCTCATTTACTACTAGATCCTATTAATAATATAAATATTATATGTTTTAAAACAGAGAATAGGAAATCCTACAGTAATCTTTTAATTAGTAATTACTGCAATGCCATTGTTTTATATTGAGTGGTATTTTCATAAACTCTAACTTAACGTCATGTGCATTTAAGACTACACTTAAGTCTTTAGACAAGTTTCAGTCTGCAACTCTGGTATGTTTGTTATGTGCAGAAATCATATTGGCTTGTTTCAGGTTTCAGTTGTCTTTGAAAAAGCAAGTCATCATTGTTATTTCATATCTTATTCACTAATTTTATATTTAATGTATATAACAATTCTCAACAGTGCTCAGGTATGCATTTCCTGCAGTTTTAATTGTTCAGGCAACAGTGCCTCGATGCTTTGAATCTCTCCTGAGCCAAAAAAGCTTTTTCCTTTCTTTCCCAACTAAGGAACAGAATTAAGGATCTTTAGTCCTGTGTAGGAATTGGATAGCAGGCATCTTACAACTTTGGCCTTGGATATAAATAGTTACCTCCCTATAGACGGTTTCTAACAAGTAAAGAATGTGAAAGCTAATTGTTCTCCAACACATCCTTCAGATCTCTTCCCTATACATGTTTCTCTCAATGGCTGCTTAATAGACTTTCACTACAAGACAAAATTCATTACTTATTTTCTTCAGGTGAAGCCTCAAGTATCATGTGGTAAAAGAATTCATATTTAAAATAAAAAGTGGGCAGTGATAGAACCTAGTAATAAACTAAGATTTTCAAAAGGGGACCTCAGCAGAAGATTATATACACATATGAATCACCGCATAAAGTGTCAGAGGCTTATAAAAGCAGACTGTTAAACACATCTGATCAAAGTCTAAAGAATCTTACCAATTCCAGTGCAAAAAGACTATCATCTTCCCAAACACTCTCAGAAATAGCATCACCAATAAGGAACATGTCTTCAACAAGCAATTCAAGAACTTCCATCGTCACTCTCCTACTGCCTACAAATACAAAAGAGAGGATAAATTAAAATGCAACATATTATACTTTGATATTCAGCAAACACCATTTTGAACAAGGGATTATTCCAAATCCAATATTCCAGTATTTTAATTTTCCTATAGACTTCGTCTAAACTAATGCTGATTGCCCTCATCCACCAATATCTCTGAATCATGGAAGACAGCAACTAGACAAAAATCACAGTAGAAGAGATTAAAGCAATCATATACATGAAAAAAGAATGCATTTCCTTAAATCTTATAGTACTACAGAAAACTTTATTGCAGCTGTAAATTCAATTACTAGACTTCTTGTAAGTTCAGAATAAAGTCACTTAATTTCCCCTGTACAGACAGTTGGTTACAGATCTTCCATATATATTAGATATTCTCCCTCATCTGTATTTTTGGTATAGCAGGAGTGACTTTCTTCCTAGATAATTTTGTCTGAGATCTGATTTTCAAAGGCAAGGAGATGAATACCCATTTAATCCACTTATACTTTTTGCCATAACAATTTTCCCCCTTGCTTTCAGGTTAATATTTATTCGTGCTCATTGTTCCTTCTGATTCAGTATCTCTTAAGAACAAAGCTACTCTGGTCTGTCTGCTAGTGGCTTCTATGCTTCCTGCAGTTTTATGCTGGAACACAGGACTGCAAAGAAACCTGACCCAAGCTTAAACATTTTTACTAAAAATATAAGCCTCCCCTTTAAAGCCCCCAGATAATGAGACAATAGAGAAGAAGCGGTCAAAGGCTAGAAGGCTTCATGAAGAACAAGGCAGAATAGCTGGAGCCAGACCAAGTATTTCCAACCTCATGCACCAAAGGATGCCAAAACGGTCTGGCATCCTAGGGAACCATACGGTGACAGTTTCCCCCAAATACTCAATTTAGTGCAACTGTTGGCTTAGTTACTTGTTGATGGTATGCTTCTATTTAAAACTACATATGGATTTCACAGAACACCCTTGAATTTCCAATTCATTTTTCAACTACCATAAAAATTTTGCATCCTTCAAATCCCTGTAAAAAAAAAAGCAAGATTATAATTGAACATAATTTTTTTGTCACTTTTCCAATCTTTTGTAGATTTCATACACTGTAGAAGCCTTGTTGATATACTTGAGCAAAAATGTATCTCTGTGTCTGAGTGTGACTGTGTATGTAGTGACAATGACCACAGCTCATGAAATTTGCAGTCTAAGTGATCTGCTCTGAGTGAGCATATGGCAGAGAATGGCACAGGGACTTTATGAAAGCTTGCTTTTTCATACCACACAGAAATGCTGTTTTCCATTTATTTTAGGCAAAATGTTGCCAGTTTGAAGAGTATATGCCTGAAAGCTCCCAAAAGCACTTCTCCATAATTATTTTGCAAAATCCTAATCAAATTTCTGCAATTACACATTTGAAATATGACTTTATAAATTTCTCCACTATAATGCAAAAATTAAAACCTGGTGGGTTTGAGTTATAGATTCAGAAATATTTTTAAGCTAATAACAAAACACATCTGCCATTAGGCTTTGCCGTGGCTATCATGATCTATAGACATGTAAATTGATTTCACCATACTCTTACCTGAATATACCAGCAAAATACTCATTTCCTAACACCTGTGGCAATTAGTATGTGCTAAGAATTCTTTATTACTAAACACACAGCAAGACAGATAACAATCAATGACTGCAAAATAAATCTTTTACTGTTCAGATTTCAGTAACTGTCTTTAAAGCATGCAGTACTAACACTGAACTTCAGACAAGTAGCTTAAAACTGATCACAAAAAAACCTCACAAGAAAAAAACAAACACGACTCACACCACTATTGATTTCTGAAATATCTTCACTCACAACACAGTCCAGCACAAAGGAAGAAAAAAATGCAATTAACATGTCCACAAGGAAGAGAATTTGAGCTTCACTGAAACACATGAAGATACAAGCAAGCAAATTTTACAGTAAGCTTTCTGGTTTTCCTTTACCCAGTAGTTTGACAGTTAGAAGAAAATCTATACTATACCATATCCACCACATACAGTGATAACAATATCAGTAAAAGTCTCTGCCACTTTTACTGAGGAAAACAATTCCAAATATATAACCACACAAGAAACAGTGCGTTACTGTGTGCCACTGTCTCACAGCATTAGAGTATACCTTCAGATCAGAGGATTTCAAATCAATGGGAACAGGATAAAAATATTAGCTTGCTTACAATCTACGTCTCATTACAGCACAGTGGAAAAAAAGAATAAATATTATCTAGTAGGTTAAAAAGCATTAAAAAACCCCAAGGGCCAGAGAAACAAAGACAGATCAACTTCATCTGAAAATGAAACTCTCTTAGTTCTATGATAAGGTGCAAAGTATCTTGGAAGATGGAAGAACTCACTTTATTTTAACTCAGCAGATTTGAAGTGACATCTGCCAGAAACAGAAAACATAAAAAATAAACTTCCTGCAGTTTTTACATTCTAAATAAAAGATGCCAGAAGCAATGCATATGCTTGTGAAGAATTAGTACTTAACTGTTCTGTAAGGGGAAAACAAAACTTTTATTCATTTTAGGTTTATTCAATCCTCTTTTGGTAATAAAAAAATTTTCCTGCAAACACATATTAATGCTGACATTTCTATGAAATGCACTAGTAAATCACTATTTTGTGACATAACAGAAAATCATAGAATGTTATAAACAATCATGAAAGCAATAATAAGTATAAGTTGCATACATATTTCATGTAAGTTTTATAATGCCTCTATCCAGCTCAGGAAATGTTGACAGGTATATTACAAAAACCAACTTTTTGTATTCTAGTCATAAACAGATACACAATTCCAGCTCCTAGATTTGAAAACCTTACCACATTTACCAATACCTGGTTTGGATCACATTGTTTTACAACCAGATATTGGTTTAGACAACCTAATAGCAAAAGGATTTTGCTTTCAAAAAGGCTTTGCAATTTAGAACCTTCATATGTTAATTTTTTTTTTTTAAAGTTACAATTAGACTATCATTACTTTTAATTTTTCTTAAAACATGATTATAATTTGTAACTGCATTCATAAGAACAAAAGCAAACCTTTTTCCATAATTGTTATTTCTTATTTCCTAAACATGAGGAAAACTATATACTCAAAGACATCTGAATACACATTTTGATAAGTGTAGTTATTTTTTCATCTTTTTGAATAACATTTTTATTCAGCCACACCATTTTTCTACATCCAGTTTTTCCTGCGACTATTTCCCAATTGTAAAAATCACTTGAAACTTCTGCAGCAATTCTGGAAATCAACTAGAAGATTCAATCTTTATGACCTGAAAAAAGTCCCCTAGAAAAGACCTGTTATAACCACCTACAGTGTACCAGTAATTATTAGTAATTTATTTATTTGAGGTACTCCTAACAACAACTACTTCAGAGGTTTTGTCGCAGTTTTGCGTGGCTGGGTTCTACTGGAGAAGGGGGGGCTGCAGGGGTGGCTTCTGCAAGAAGCTCCTGGCAGCTCTCTGCAAGCCCCGGAGAGTCAAACATAGTCCAATTCAAGGCCGGAGTCACTGCTGACCAAGGCTGAGCCCATCAGCGATGGTCACTGTGCTTCTGGGAATCACATTTTGGAGAAAAAAAAAACCAACCAAAAAAGCCCACAGGCAGCTGCATTTTGTCACCAGAGAAGGGAGTGAGAATATGTAAGAAACTGTGCAGATACCAAAGTCAGGGAAGGAGGAGGGGGCACGGGCGAAATGAGGCACTCCAGGTGCCAGAGAGAGAGATTCCCCTGCAGCCCATAGAGAAGACCATGGTGAAGCAGGCTGTCCCCGTGCAGCCCATGGGTAATGATGGGGAGCAGAGACCATCAACTGCCTGTGGAGAGACCAACCCATGCTGCAGCAGGCTTGCTGGGGGACTTGTGACTGTGGGGGACCAGGCTGAAGCAGTCTGAGTCCAAAGGTCAGCACCGCATGGAAGGGAGCCGCGCTGAGGCAATTGGTGAGGAGATGATGCCCTGATAGAAAGGACTCATGTTGGAGAAGTTTGTGGAGGACTGTCTCCTGTGGGTGGGACCCCACAGTGCAGCAAGGGAAGGGTGTGTGCCCCCCTGGTTAAGAAGGAAAATAGCTCAGGAGTAACTGACCGAACCCCTCAGATCCCCAGTCTCTGCCCCTCCCTGTGCTGCAATGCAGGGAGAAGAAGGGAGAAAAATTATTACTAAAGTCAAATCTGCTAAGAAGGGAGGGGTGGGGGGAAGGTGCTTTAAGATCTGGTCACACTTGTCATTAACCAACTCTGGTGTCACTGGGTGTGGGGTGCAGTGTAATAAATCAGTTTTCTTTCCTTCACTCTGTGTTGAGTCTGTTTTGCCCATGATGCTGATTGCAGAGTGATCCCTCTCTGTCCTTATTTCAACTCCTAAGCCTCCCAATATATATTTTCTTCCCTGCCCAGCTGAAAAAGGGAGTGATAGAGTGGCTTTGGTAGGCATTTGGCCTCTAGCCCAGGCCAAACCACCACAGGTTTGTACTACAGATGAGAAGGATAAATAAGTGAAATACTTAATTCAAAGTCTTTTCTCACCTGTTCTTAGAAGAGGTATCGCATTTTCCAAGACAGAAACACAGAACTGAGGAAGGCTAAGCTGCTTCATCTGCAATTCCAAAGTGTCCTCATTTTCAATATCTGGTAGGTCAATATGCCCTACATCAAGTGGGGAATGTAGAGATATTCTAGAGGTTGCATTTGCTTGAGTACTGTTTCCACTTAAAACAACAAACAAAACAAAATAAACAAGAGACATAGTTAACTCTTGTAAAACAAAGAACCTACACACGTATAGGTGTTAAAAATATCATCAGGTATTTTAATGTCCTCCTTACTTAATGGATCCTTCCTTCCAACACAATTTTCCTCTGCTACCTACCAATGCTGCAGGAAAAGAGGGATTTTGTTTGGTTGGTTTTTTAAGTGTCAGAACTGGCAGCATCACAAGTGAATGCCTACTGTCTTGGCAGTCATCTTCAAATGCACTGAGAAATGCATACCGGAAGAAATACAGGTGCAATGAATATGATATTGCAAGAGAAAAAACAGCTGACTTGAAATGTTATTTTTGATGAACAGTCTATCAAAGCCACTTACCAAATCAAATCTCAGCCTGAACCATACCTACTACATTAAAATCATTCTACGTGGCTAGCCAAAAGACTCCCTAGAAGGAAAACAATGAAGCCTGACCTATGTTTAAGCCTGTAGGACTTCTTTGTCCACTGTAAACCGGAAATATTCCCTAGCCCATGAAGGCCTTAAGTTCAACTCAGCATGTATTATAAAATATACATCTAGTTGCTATAGTATAAATATAATTATATAGTATTAATGTAATTATTAAAATGATGAGCTCTATATACAGTTCATAGTATTTTCAAACTTCGTTCAAAAAAGAATCTAATTCTATTGGTACATTATAACTAATAACTCAGAACAAATGTTTTTTAAATGCTTTTTCCTTATCCTAAACAACGTTTAGTAATCCTGAATTGTTTTAAAAACCTGTATGACTTTTATAGTTCTTTTTGTTTAGCTGCTTTTTTTGGTTATTAAACAAGCTGAAAAAAATGAATTGTGGCATGACTGTGTTTCATTTAGACAATACAATCTAAGACATGCATAAAGAATAGCAATTAAGAATTTAAAAGCCAACTTATTTTAAGAGGTCAAGAGAAGACTGCAAGTAAAACAGACAAGTTCACCAATATTCTCACTGCACTTACCAGAGGGTAAGGAAGGAGAGGTATCAATCATGAAAACAATTCAGAGGAGGAAAAGTTAAGATTCCAGGCAGAATTTGAAACAGACAAACAGATAGATTGAAGAGTCTCAAGATTTAAGAACAAGGAAAAAGAAAAGTTAAATATAGAACAGCAAGAAAAAAACCAGAAAAAAATATATTACAATTATGTCAAAAAAATACAAGATTCACTAAAGCTGTTGCATAGCAAAATCAGCAATGTCAGCAACACTACCATCATTTCCCTCCATCATATTTTCTGTTCATGTTTTTCTGTATATTGTCTCTGGGCTAAATAATATCTTCGCAAAAAATGGGATTTGTGGGCAGTAGGCAACTCTACTGCAACACATGGGATGCAAGAAGATAAAAACATACAGTCATGAACAGCTCATAATATAGCCTTATACCTCCCTGGTTTGTAGATGTTTCATCATGGCCTTAACTGGTGCTTACTCTGATGCAGATTTCCTGACTACACTGGCAACTGATAAGCCAGGCCATCCCTATCTCTTAGGTAATATACGCCAGCTATTATTAAACTGTTATCTGTTGAACTGGAGAAAACAGTCAGGTCCTAGAATGCATAAAGCAGGAGCTCATTTATACTGCCATACTAGTTACATAATAAAAACATTAATATATTAGAGTTAAGATCAGTAAAAATAACCTTTTAATACAATGACTGTCAAGTTGCATTTACAATTAACTACGTGAGCTATTCTTATCTTTAACACCACAGCCTATTTGAACACCTAGGAGTTACTCAACTACTAAGTCAATATAACAGGGATTCAAAAGAACTATCAACAAGCACAGAGTAAGGACTCACAAGAACTTCTAAATTCCCACATATTAAAAGAGATGGGTTCTTGAACAGCAGCTTTAAGTCTATTGTGTCAAGATAAGTAACAAAATCGTACATGAACAACCTCCTTTACATTTTAAGGGTATACAGGCAATTTCATACTGGAGTAGAATTTTAGATGACCTTCAACTGAAATATGTTGTCAGGCTGAACAACAAAGTTTAAAGACTTTAATGAAAATCTTTACAGATTATAGCTTTTTTGACAGGACTGTGTGCTGTTACCTATGGGATGGCCACTCAACTCACAAGAAATTCAGGTGTCATTTGGTTTGAATTTTCACAGGTTAACAAAACTCTCACACTGACAAGGACCTGATGATATAATCCCATATTAATCATTTTTTTAATTAAAGTTTAAATTATTTCTTATTTTATTCACCTGGAAGATGCTGCATCCCAATCTTGACCATCTCCTCTCGGACGCTGAACTGTCCGTCCAATCACGGACGGCCGAGGGCTGCTGCTTCCAGGTGATGGATTCTGAGAACGAGCAGGACCTCTTGTTTCTTGGCAGTAAGACATAGATGAATTCTGGGAAGCTGTGCCTTTATGCAACACAAAACCATATGTTTTCTATTACTGGAATCCACAATTCTGAAAGACCCTACATACTGAAGTAATGGTAAAAGTAACTGAAGTAAGATATGAAAAACAGAAAGCGAATAATGGAGAGTTATGACAACCTATCACTGGCAAGTAGCAGAGTTCAGAAACTCAATTCCAAAGCAAAACCACTGAAAATGGCAGTTGAATCATAAATCTTGCTTAAGTTTTAAAAATACAAACATAATGTCTGACTAAGGCAATTGGATTTGTTGATATTATAACTGAATTAGCAAAGAAACAGACAATATAATGTATTAAGACACCAAATATAGTGGCAATCTTATGAAGAGAACCAGACTACCAATTTGCAGAAACAAAGTTGATTACATTCAAATGGAATTTAATGGAAAAAGGGAAACAGGAAGATCGTTATAACTAACCTGTAGGATTAAATCTACAAAATGTAAGCATTCAGAACATTGTAAAATCACCCTAATGACTATAAAATCCAAAACAATAATTAAACTATTTTCAGCCATCAGAATTAAAACAAAAATATTAACACAGCTCATTAAATTACTAACTAAATTATTAAGCACTAATAGCTTGACAACTTTTCTGAATCTCTGAGCACTTATTTTTAAAGATTTAATTTATTTTTAATTAAGAATCCCTCTCCTGATGACACAGAAACAGTTGGGAAAACTAGGAAAAATTGATGAATTGAGAATTACAGGAGAGGGTAAGAGTAAGTATTTTAAAATAATGCACGGAGTCCTAAAATATTTGCTAACATGAACAGTCCTAAATACCATCATTCAGCAAAACAATTTCACAAGATTACATTTGCTATAAAGCTGTGGGTTGCTTTTTTTAAAAGAAAAATTAGAAAATCTTACCTTCAGTAAAAAGACAACAGTATCTCAAATATTTCAAAATACCTACCTTGCTCTGCGGAAGAAAAACTTGGATCTCTGTGAAAATTAAGTCTGCTTCTCAAGAAGATGCACAACTGTTTTAGGCAGGACACAGCCTGCAGAGCTAACCGCTGCCTCCCGTCTCCTCCAAAGGCCAGGTTTAGCAGAGACAAAAGGCTCTGCAAATAAAAAAACAAACCATCCACACTGGTAACTGAACATTAATGCACCTTCATGAACATCCAAACCCTGACAGCAAGAGTCTTGTTCACAAGAGTATAGTTCAAAAACGTTTCTAAGTGTTTAAAAATCACAGCAAAGAACAAATAGGTTTGACTGCGGTTTTCTTAGTGAATGCAAGATTATCAGTCCTAAGGAAAAGCCAAGTTACACATTATGTTTCCAATAAAGTCACTACTTTCATTATGGGAGACTGTGAGATGGTGTGCATATGACAGCAATGATTTTACTTTATCCAGAAGAAACAAAGGATTACTTCACAACACACTCCAATAATGATTAGTGACATATATTACTATAACCAATTAACTTTGTAAACACAATATATAGCTATATGTCCCCTTTTCTATGCACCTAGTATACAGAAAGGATTTTTTTGTTTTGGTATTTTGTTTAGAAACAAATTGTATAAATTATGTCAGTTCTTACGGCACAACTTACACCACCACAGCACAATAAAACCCTTAAACTTTATGTGACTTCTTGCCTGTACAATCTTTGGCCTCTGAAGAAAGATCTCAGCAGGAAAATCTTGCATAATCACATCCTGAAGAAGTTCACACGTACTCCAAATTAAACTTTGGTTGGTACTTCTCAAAGAGCTAAAAATGCAGTTCATATTTAAATATGCATTAAGCAGAAACAACAACAACAAAAAAACCAACGAGGCATCACTAGCTTGAACAAGCCTTTACAAGAAAGTTATAACTACTGCCATACCATTTTAAACCTGAATTATTCCTTAGCTATGGCAACTCTATACAATGAAGAGCAAACTCAATTCCAGCTGTTACCAAACCACATGTAAAATGAAGTTCCCAGAAAATAAATAAAAGTTATTAATTCTGAATTTGAAATTAAGAAAGACTGGAAATTCCCTGTGAAGCTAGTGATAATCTCAGTGGTATATAGCAAGTAATCTGACTTTTACCAATAAGAAAGGGTTTTTTTCATTACTAAGGCTCATGTATAACTTAAAAGCACTTGAATTACATATGTGGGAAGTTACATAAGGGGAGAAATTTATTAGCTACCCTCTAACATGTATATTATAAAATAATAAGAACCTTATGGGTATTGTACTTCACTTGTTTTTCACCCTGTTTTTATTGTTTCAGAAAGCGGGAACACCACACAAAATAAAAACATCCCCCAAAACCAAAACACATCCAGTTTTAGGGATCTGTGTTCTTTTTCTAGACTCAGGCATAAAGGAAATTAAATATTAAGGAGGTTTTAAGCTTCCAAGATCTTTCAAAAAAGCCAACAACATAAACACCCTATTACAAGAAAGCTTACAGCTAGACATTAAATAGTCCAGTCCAAGACACTGCGTTGCTGGCTCCGCTAGAAATCTGTCACAGCTCTGTGTTAATGTATCTTACCACAACTCATTGGTTATCTGCTCTGCCCAACTTCAGCACAGCTTTATTGACCATTTATAAAAAATTAACTCATTAGGTTATTTACAAAATTAAGAACCACTCCTACCCAAGAAAAACGCACTTTTACCCAAGAAAACTGTAATGTTTTTATTACTATACCTTTCATTTGATGAAAGAACATGTCTATCTGTTGAAGTCAGAGTTAGCCAAGGAAATGTGGAAAATTTCAAGCATTTTACTGCAAATAAAAGAAAAAGTAGGTATTTTTGAGTGTATTTTCCATCGTGTATTTCCATGACAAAGTCAAAAACTTATGAACTATACACTACCTGAAACAGAAATACCTTTTACTATAGACTTGCACTAACTTGGGTGCTCCTAACGTGTTTTCAGTCATATTTTAAAATATCTAGCTCTCAGCACTGTATTGTATGTTACATATGACACTCTCTTGTTTTGCTACTATTATATTGGTACAGGCAAAAAAAAGTTATTCTATTTTTGTCAGTGTAACCTTAAACATAATTTTCCTGAAAAAAAAAAAAAAAGTAACACTTTTTCATTTAGACACAAGATCAAGATTTCTAAAGCACTTAATATAGTTTTCTGAAAAGTAGAAGGGTGTTTTGTACTAAGTTTTGTGGAACTAAAAAGAAGGTGTTTAAACAGCAACTTTTGATTATGGAATACATCTTCTGAAAAGCATTAGCAATTTACATAATTTAAAATATTATGTAATATTTTAACATACTTTACATCTTCCAAAGAGTCATATTATTTACTAAAACAAGAAATCTGTTAAGATGAACATTATTTTTTAAGCATTGTAATGAAGTTTTTGTGATACCAGAGAATAACAGAATAACAACATGAAAAAAAAAAAAGAATAACAAATAATAATAGTTGTAGTGGGATTCAATCTAAATTAAAATTCTAAGTACTTTCAGTAATTAACGTAGTCTTATTTTATAACTACACATACCAACTGTTCTTTTGGGAGGTATTTCTAATTGCGATGGACGACTTCTACCTTGGCAAAAATATCCAGTGAATATTTCTTCTTGATCTAGAACTAAAACAAATAAAGGTTAAATTTTAAAAATTTACAGTAAAAAACCCCAACCAAACAAAAGCAAAACTCAGTTTATCTTTGTGCTTTTCCTGAACTGCCTCCCTTTAGCCCCCGAGTTTTCATCTACTGATTAAAAATACTCTCAGATTAACAGGAAAGGAGAGCAAAAAAAAAGTGCATCAATGTTTATTTTTTACAGTCATATTCTGTAGGGTTTTTTCCATTTTCTTACATGACCTCACATATCATACCAGCAATAACAGAATTACACAAAACATATTGCTTAATGGAGAGTTGGCAGTCATTTTTTTTCCTTCTAATTCAGCTATGCAGTAATAAAATTACTTTTTAAACTACTATTTAAAACCTTTTTCTACCAAAATTGCTGCCATTTCAGTTCAGCTAAAACATTGTCTCCACTCTATATAACATGTATATTATTAAATACATGTAATTAATACACAAACTGCATAACAGAATATACACAAGGTATGTAACATTAAAAGCAATCTTTCACAGACCAGAATACTTGGTTCAAAGGATCAAACTACATAATGCCCAGATTATTAGTTTATAATTTTTCCCTGTAACTTGAAATAGAAAAATTTCATCCATACACGTATACATTTTATAGAGTAAGTAGAGAATATGCGCAATACTTCAATTGGGTAGTTTCAAAAAGAGACAGCTTATTATTATATTATTCCACATACAGTGGCAATCTTAGGTAAAAATCTAGCAAACCCTTATGTGAGTACGGAGAGGGGGAGGAAGAAAAAAAAAACCCAAAACAACCTGAAATAGGCCAATCAATCAACAGCCACTGCATAGTTCTAGCAAACTAAAACTCCAAACATTAGACAGGTTGCAGAAACCACAGGGAAATTGCTTCTGTCTCTGAGATCATATAAGTGAAAGAGGTGTGGCCACTACTACACTATGAGGATAACAGCAGTGTCTTTCCCACAAGAACCAGGAGGATGAAGTAAGGACCTCCACAGTACGTAATTTTCTCCTCTGTAAGTTTTGTTACCATTTTTAAGGTAGAAGATGAGAACCACATGGGTTTACTTCTTAACTATACCTAAGAGAAACTGAAAATCATTATAACAGCTAGATAATAAGCTAGGTAACAGAAGCAAGTGATAGCATTTTAGACATGCAAAACACTTCACACAAAATAGGAAATTTTAAACAAATTTTACATCATTTTCTATGACAAAAACTTATTCAAAACTAAGTCGATAGTGCATACAATACTTGATGTACATCTACTATGAAAACTTACTGCTTTTTTTTTAATTTTAAGATTTCAATTGCTGTCAAAGTTAAAGAAGAGTATTGTTCTCTGTGGACACCTGGCTAGCTGATACAGGCAATAACTACATCTCGCTGCTGCTTGCAAAACAGCCATGGGAAAGCTTTGCTTCTTGCTGAACATTGAGACAAAGTAAATCACAGCCTAGAAGCTTTTCATTTATGTTTATTTTAAATAAATCACACTTACAACTATGTAATTTACCTGGTTGATATACTGAAGACTGAGACTGAGTTTGATAGTGTACTGATAAAGAACTAGAAGGAAGCTCAGAAGGAAGGTAGAACAACCCATCCACAATCCCATCAATTATAGCTTGCAAGTTTGGATCCACATTGGGACGAAGCTGAGAGAAGAATTCCACTGCACCAATTCCAATCAGTTTCTGGGCAGCTGGTGGATGCTACAATAGGACAAATAACTGACAAAGTTAGAACATAACTGTGATGACAACAAAGAGTCTCATCACCTCTTGACCTTGACAGAAGGGGAGGAACACGAAGAACTGTAATCAAAACTTTTATTAACTTAAAGTTAGATTTCATCTCTGTTTTGACCATCCACCAGTTTCAAGGATGGGATTTTTTTTCTTTCTTCTGCATAGCCGCTGTACAGTGATTAATACATAAGAATGAGATGAAATTTCTGCAATGTTTTCTCAATTTTTAAAAAATAATCACTGTTCAAATCTTCAATTTTCAGGAACAATGCAAGTGTTTAGCCGCAAATCATGTCCCAAAGAAGAAATTAAATACTCAATGAGAAACTGAGGAAGCAGCAGAACCAAGAGTAGAAACCCAGAAAAGAATTATTTTTCTCTGCTAGTCCCATAACCAATGGCAAGTCTCTCAATTTTTATTTCTGCCTATACACGGTGGCTTTATTATTCATGTCTTTGTAAAACTTTAGAATCTCATTACATGGAGCTACAAAACCAAATAATGCCCACTTTTATTTAACATTCTAATGGCATATAATTTATACATCAATAAATGTTAGTATGTCATACCTTGATCAAATTGTTCAGAAAGTTTAGTACTTCCTCTTTCATTGGCACAACTGGAAAATTGAACCACTCCAGAAGATTAAAGAAAAGCACTTTTTCATGGACCAGATCCACATATGAAATCAAGTTATGGTCTAATTTTAACAGAAGAGTCTTCAGAGATCGTTCTCTTATCTCTGCCAGTTCGTGACCTGCCCAAAAAGATACAATTAAAAAAAAAAACCCAAACCCATAACATCATTTGGCATAACTCTATTATCTGGGCAACCAGAATGCTGTCAATGATCTGTGAAAAAAAATCTGTTTTTCATGTTTGTCAGTATTACGCTTACTGAGAAGACAGGTATGGTCCCCCTGCCCAGCAGTAAGCTCATCACCTCTGCCTGCACGGTGTGGAAGTGTGACACATTGAAAGACACAGCGATATAATCTGGTGCCAAACGTACAAGAGCGGGGCCTTTTTCACGAAAACACGCAACTGAACGCCGAAAGCCTCTGCCAGAATACGCTCCCGAGAGCTGCCTCGGACTCAGAAACTGTTCCAAAATCTACAGGAGCGCACCGAATCGAAAGGCGCGGTATGTGAAGGGGAAAGACTCCGGCATCGCCGCGTTCCATCGGCCCTTCCCCGTCCGAGGGGGAGAACAGCAGACGGCGGAATACTGCCGAGAGGTCGGGGGGGGGATGGAAAGCGACGGCCGTGTGGGAGCGGAGGCCGGAGGGGGGCAGCCGCACTTCCCGCATGCCAGAGGAGGAGATCTCCCCCCAGCCTCACTGTCCGGGGTCCCACACGCGACCCACGGGCCCATGTCGCAGGTGAAACCCCCGCAGCGCTGTTCGTGGGCGGGAGGCAGGCCCCTCGCCGCGCCCCACAGCACACAGCCCCGCGGCGGGGTCGGGACAGCCGCGGCTTCCCCTGGCAGCCGGAGCCAGTGCCTCGGGAGAGAGAGTGGAGCCGTTACCCAGCTTCTTGACGAGCGACGACAACTCCATCGCGCCCCTTTCCCCGCCGGCATTCAACCGCCGCGCCGGCTCCGCCGCCAGCCCGCCTCGCCGGGTCAAGGGCGGCGCGGTGTGCCTCGGGAAATGTAGTCCGCTTCACTACCCGCCCTCCCCGCTTCCCCGGCCGCCCTTTGCTACGCGCGGAGCACACTGGGAGCTTTCATCCCCCGACGGAACCCCGGAGCGTGTCCGTACCACAACTCCCATGCAGCCCCGCGCTGGGCCTTATCACCCCGCTACGGGAGCCGCCGGAGCCGGGCGGGTACTGCGGGCCCTTGCCTGGGAGCGACGGCGGCACGGAGAGACAGCGCTAAGGCGGACGGGGTTCCCACGTCGGTCTGTTGCCGTCGTCTTCCCGGGGAATCGCGGACTGAGGCCGCTTCCCGGTGGTGGCACCTGGGGAGGGCCGGGGCAGCCCGGCGGTGGTCTGCTCAGCCGTGGGGAGGCAGTTGGCGTGCCCTGCCTCCGCCGGAGAGAGCGCGCCGGCGGGGAAGGGCGGGGGCAGTCCTGATAGGAAGAAGCGCTGTCGGGTTTAAGTCAGAAATAAAGATACCCTCGGTACTTATTTATTATCATTATTTCTACCTCGGGCTTCTCAAGCGATTCCGGGGCGAGGGCAGAGCTGAAAGAGGCGCTCAAACGCGGGACGCTCGGAACCGCGCTCTTCAGACGGGAGGAAGGGGAGCGGTGGCGCTCGCGCTGGCATTTCAGCAGCCGCGACCGAGAGACCTACAACCCCACCCCCGGACACGCACACGCAGATCAGTGGAGACGGGCACGCGGCTTCACCTTCAGAGCAGCCGGAGCCGCTTCGGGCGGAGACGCGGCGATGTCGGGTGTGCTTTTGGCAGCTTGGCGCCGGCTGCCCGTGCCGTGGAAGGGCGAACGGTGCTGTGTGAGGGCGAGCGGTGCCCCTCAGCGCCCCCCCGTGCAGCGCCGCGCCGCCGCCGCGCAGTCCGCGCCCCTGCGTACCGCCAGCCGCACGGCGGGATAACGCCGCGTCGGTCCTGAGGATTGATCAGCCTGCCGGAACCAAACGGGCGCCTGTTCGGCGGCGTTCGGACCTGCAAGCGTGTCACGAGGAACTGCTGTTCCCTGCCCAGGCAGGAGCTGGCACCTTGCTCTTCTGCCTGTAAGCTTGAACGAGCTCTGCCTGTACCTTGTAGGGATGCGATGGCTCTTCAGCTCTGCCACGAGTCTTCAGCACGTATCTGTAACAGACGTGCAAAAACCAGATTTTTGTCGCTTTCTGAGTCCGGAACTGAAATTAAAAAGGGAAGGGTGTGTGTTTCTTCACCCTTTGGCACCCCCATGGCCCCAATTCAGAAGCCAGAGAATTATTTATGTTTCTAGTAATAACGGAGTTATTATGAACTCATGTTCTTTGATGTGCCTGGCAGCACCCTGGAAGCAGCTCTCACTGACTTGTGCAAAGCAAACGAGGGGCTGAAGTAGGAGCTGAATCATGAGGGTGCTCGGGTTTTCTTTTTTTTTATGTAACAGACTCAAGAATTACATTGTTTGCTTGTAGTGCAAGGAAATTTTGCAAAGCAGTTAGTTTCTTAAACGTGTAGTAAAGATGTCTACTACATCATAGGTTATCTGACCAGAGGGCTCATCTTATTTTACAAGATCGTGCTTGCCATCATAATTTGAAAAAAACAGATGGTGGTGGACACTGCTGTGTGTATGTGCTCATCAAGTTTTTGCATGTAACTGCAGGTGCACAAAAGATGGCCTTGTAATAGCCATGGCTTTGGTTTTATATTGTGTACTGCATGATAAAGTACATTTTTATCAGCACTCAACAAAAACATGAAAAATGCAACACAGTATATTCAGTTATTTCCAAAAGCATGTATGTGACTAACATCTCAGTTTAGGTCTAATTGCTTTCCTACCTTGGTCCCCATCTGTGGTGGTTCAGCCCCAAAAGGTGGCAGAGCACCACACACTGCTTACACAGAAGAAACAGACAGAACCTGTTGTTCAGAGAGTGGGTTGGGTTAAGGACAGTTTACTAACAAAAGCACCGTGAAGAGGGAACAATTACAGCCCATAGCAAATTACACTCACACCCAGTGATAACACAGAGTACCTTACCAACCTGAGGATAACTTCCTGTCCAGAAGACCAACCCAGTGCCCCAGTCACACTCAGATTACCCAAGAGCACCATTCCCTGACAAGCGCCTTTTATGGGGGAGTGATATCAGGTGGTGTGGAAACAGCCCAGGTTGACTCAGCTCATCTGTGCTGACTCAGCTCATCTGTGCTGACTCAGCTCACCTGTGCTGGCTACTTGGGGAGGTTAATTCTGGCCTGGCCAGAACCGGGACACCATCACTGTGGAATTCTTTCACAGTAAACTTACATTAATATCACCCATCTGCTGTGTCAAGGTTGTACTGAATTCTTAATTGCAACTCAGTACGGTCCATCCTTTTGCAAAGCAGTATTTCTGTCTGTGCAGCAATAAACCAAAGTGATTTTATTAAGCTAATTAGAGAGGTGCTGTGTTTGCTGCAGTGAGGTTTTTTTCCACAAGAGGCTGAACTCACATGGATCTATCTGTTTTTCAAGAGCAATTACAGAAGCATCACTGAGTAAAAATTCCTTTTAGCTGTACACAATATGTTCATTTAATGAAATATGAAGAGATCTAATCAGATGTGCACAGGACTGCTCACATTTCCCCAAATAGACTGGTGGGAAACTTTATGAGATCCCATATGAGACTCATAATAATAATGAAATGGATTTGTGTCTCATTTGTCCTGCAAGGAGAAGGAATTGCTGAAGTAGTCACTTCCCAAACTAGATATAATAGAAACATTTAGTCAGGAGGAAGAGATACGTCATTCACATCTATAGGAGTGTTCTAGCCAGGTCCTTCTCACCTCTTTAAATATGGTCAATCTATATTGCATCAGAAAAAAAAAAATGGGTGTTTGCCTACACTGTGTTCAACGTTCAAATTAGTGGCCATAATAAATAGAGTTGTTAACAAGAAGGTGACAAATGCACTCTCCATTGCTACTACACTCCCCTGCACTGTGAGCGTGGGCATTTAATTCAGATGCTTTTAACAAAAAGCCTAATTAACCTCAACTCAAAAAGATACTCTTAACCTTGAACAGTAGTTTCAATTTTGCTGCTCTTGTTTTAGACCAGAAAAGGGGTGGTGATGTACCCAAAGCAGTGATCCAGGAGCACGCTGTATCGCTGCAATCTCTTTTATGCTATCATGGCTCAAGGCTGCTGCTAAAGATGATCACCAGTAATTAAATGTTATTTGTTCCAAACAGAGGGGTGATATTTTGAAGGCAAAGTGTATATCTCAATAAGAATGAAAAAAAAAAACCCAACCAAAAAATGCACCCCCTCAAAAGAAAAAACCAAAACCCAAAGCCAACATTGACTGGATATTAAAAATGAAAAAAAACCCAAACAGGTGTACAGGTTCAATAATTCCTGTTGGCATTGTGAGACACTGTAAATGGAAGATCAGTCTCTCACTGCTGGGAGTGCTGTTGCTCTCTGAGCTTGCATCTCCTGTTTTGGGCTCCCACTAGTGCCTCCACTTTCCCTCCTACCTGCTTGTTCCTATTAGCTTGCAGATTCCGGTTAACTGCTTCAGAAGCCAGTTTCACTTTCCTCTCCACTGGCTTTATTTAACCAGAGTGTCTCTTCTACCATATATGTCCTTACTGATCAGCAGTCAAAGAATGTGGGAGTTCCACCGCTGGGGAAATTAAGTCACTGAATCTCATTTCCACTGTCCCTTGTTGCTTCCGTATTGCACTGTACATATAATGAACTTTAAAGAGCTGCCTGCTCCTGTCTCCACACAGACATGGTTTCTCTTAACTCAAATAACTTTAAAAAAAAATCTCTTCTGCGTCAGTTGGGTTCTACCCCAACAAATCGATGAGCAGAGGAGCAGTGGTGGGTGTTGCTGTGTGTCTATGCTCATGAAGGTTTTGCATGCAACTGCCATCTCACAAGGGAAGATGGCCTTGTAATTTTCCCGTGTGTATGAAGATTTTTTTGAGTAAAGCCATCTTTTAACACTGTTAGTACAGGATGATAGGTAACTTTTAAATTTCCCTCCAGTTAAATGTCAGAGAGAGGTGAGCTTGAGTCTTTTTTATAAAAAGTTTTCTATCTCTGCTTATTTATCATTTCTGCAATTCATTTGTCGCAGGATGAAGTCTTGTTATCTCCTCATATTCTTTTTTCAAAGCTGTCACAACATTTTTTTCCTTTTGTTACTGCTTTTGAGTTCTGTCCTTTTACATTCCTAGAGTTCTCTGAAGATCAGCATATTAAAGACTCTGTCTGACAGTGTCTTTATACCACTTTTGATACTACTGTTACTGTACTTCTGAGCTTAACTGTTGCAACTTCTAATTCTCTGTGGATTTCCTGCTGTCTGGCTCTTCACATAACGCCACAGAGCAGCAACCGTATAGAGAAATACCAGTGAAAAAAGCCCATGAATTCCAGATGCTTCTCTGAAGGGAATGCCACATAGGGACTGGGATGCCCAAACCATACTGACTGCTCTAGTTAAAGTGGACCTTATGCCTTGCCAGCTCAAAGAAGGTTGGTAAAAGGGAGGAGAGGAAGCAAAGAGAATAAGAACTTTGGAACGGAAGGAAGCAGAAATGGTCAAGAGAGTCTAGATAAGGTATTGGCCAGCTGAGAAAATTATCTCTGTGTGTTAACCATGCTCTCAGTCTGCATCTTGATTCATTTCAGAGTCCACTTTAAAGTATCTTTTCCTGTCCTGAATGCCTTCCTTGCTTGCTGTCACCCCCCACTTTCTCACCCTTCTCCGTTCGTTAGCTGGTTATTGGTAAAAAAGTACACTGGTATCTAAATTTAAAAAGCAAAGAACCCGAACAAACCCAAAACACTGTTAGTTACAGTCTGTACAGGACCTACAGCATGTGCATGGTAAAGGCAACCTGGGAGTATGCCATGGCTGTGTGTTTATTGCTCTGACTACCAGGTTCCTGGAATTATTATTCAAACTCAGTAGGCTGATAGCAGACTTGTAAAGGTTTTCTGTAAACATCAGTGGAGCTGCATGTAAAAAAACCCAAAACTTTTTCTTTGTGCTATTTTCAACCAGGAATAGAAGTTTATTAAAGCATTATCTTAAAGCTTGTGACAAGATCTCAACAGGTGCTTTAATGTAAATTCCTGCATTTTACTACATCCAACTCTGTTATGTAATACCCAGGCTAAATACATGATACACATGTGTGTGTTAACAGCAATGCAGATGCAAACTTGGAAGCTCAATTATGATATTATTAATGTATTGTTTATATTTTCTCCCCTAGTGAGACTTCCTAATTTCTCTGGTTGCCTTTTTTATTTTCCACTTAACTGGATCTATCTTCTATGCTAAATCGAATATGCAGATAGCGTAACTGACTTACAGAGTGGTGCAGAAAAAACCACTTGAATATAAATAATTGCTAAACAAGTTAATTTCATACAGATTATTGTATTTGGTGAGCCAGTCAATATCAATGTCTAATGTGAATCTGCAAAACAAAAGGATTTAAACCAACCTAAGTGAGAAAATCATTATTTGTGATGTCTGTTTAAAACGTATAAAAGCACGCTTTTCACCACGGGTAACAAACTTGGGGAATTTGTTGGCCCAGAAAGTTGTCAATGCAGGTAGTAAACCCTAAAAAACAATTAGGCAAATTAACAGAGAGCCAGCCTGTAGACACTAGAGGCATGGGCGGCGATGTGCCCAGTGACCATCCCAGGCAGCGGTCCTGGGCTCTAGGGAGGATGGGAAAGCTAGACCGGGGATGGCAGCTCTACCCCAGAAGTATCTTGGGTCATCATGTGGGGACATCTACATTGGTATCCCCTGCCAGGAACAGGAAGGGAGTACAACTTCAGGTATGCAGATAAGTGAGATTATTAGCCTTTACAACTCTGAAGAAAACCTCCTGCTTTTAGCATTTGTCACATTCCAAACCCTTCAAAAGAGAGATGCGGCCCACAGATTTTTAATGACCTTTTCACAGGCAGTAGGCATCTTCTTCCCTCAGAAATGTAAAGCCAAATCAAATTGAATGTTGGCATGTTTGGGTTTTTTTTCCCAAAATGAAAAGGCTGGATTAAACTACCATAAATGGTATATGCATTCACCTCACAGAAAGAGCTGGCAAGGCAATGCCTAATGTACATAACTAGTTTGCTTTATTTCAGGGCAGAGTACATTACACGTGATTTCTGGCTCAGGATGCATAATTACCATACGTATTTTCCCTTTTATATACAAATTATAGTAGTACAATTTAAAATTAATTATCCGCTCTGATCAAACCTTTGATGTTACTACAATATTGAGCATTTTAGTTTGTATCAAGGCACTTCCTTACTTCTTTTAGATAGTTAAGCACATTGTTCAGCGTGCTTACTTCATAAAGGCAGTTTATTCTAAAGGAACCTTCTGTGATTTATTGCTTGCATGATATTAAGCATCTCAAGATGGTCTAGGATTTTACAAAACTATATTCTTGAGAACTGTTAAATTGTTACAGGAGTTACTCTTTTCTGGTAGTACTAATGCTGTACATCATTGCAAAGATAAAAACATTTAAGTAATCAGTTCTTGGATTTGGAAGATATTCCAATTTTAGCCAGCATTATGACATTTTTGTTTTCATTCTGATGTAACTGTAATTAAATTACCAAGTCTAGGCCAAAAGACGAAATAATTCTTAAAATGCTAATGGAGTATTCATTTTGTATCATATTAATTTATGAACTTGTAAAAACCCCAGGTGATGTTAATAGAGCTGAATATATTTTTTAATATTATTAATATTAATTTGTTATAATAGCATTTGTGAGCTATGCCATACTCTTTAATTGTTGCAGAAAGTGAGTGCTCAAAACTTGTGCCATTGCCCCCATGTGTCTCAGCCACATAGTCATACTCACTAGTTTGGCCATTAATCTCATAGCCTTCTATGATGCCATCACCACCTGGGTCGATGGAGGGAGAACAGTAGATGTCATCTTCCTTGACATCAGCAAGGCTTTCGATACTGTGTCCCATGACATCCTGATAACAAAGCTGAGAGAGTATGGGATAGATGAGTGGACAGTAGGTGGGTTGAGAATTGGCTGTCAGACCGAGCCCAGAGGGTTGTGATCAGTGGAGCAGAGTCGGACTGGAGGCCTGTGACCAGCGGTGTTCTCCAGGGCTCGGTGTTGGGTCCAGTCCTGTTTAATATCTTCATTGACAACCTTGATGAGGGAATAGCATCCACCCTCAGCAAGTACGCCGATGGTACAAAGCTGGGAGGAGTGGCTGACATGTAGGAACACTGCACTGCCATCCAGCGAGACCTGGACAGGCTGGAAAGCTGGGCAGTTAGAAACCGGATGAAATTCAACAAAAGCAAGTGTAGAGTCTTGCACCTGGTGAGGAACAACCATTTGTTTCAGTACAAGCTGGGGGATGACCTGCTGGAGAAGAGCACTATGGAGAAGAACCTGGGGGTCCTGGTGGATGACAGGTTGGCTATGAGGCAGCAGTTTGCCCTGGTGGCTAAGAGAGCCAATGGGATCCTGGGGTGCATCAGGAGTGTGGCCAGCAGGTCGAAGGAGGTGATCCTCCCCTTCTCCTCTGCCCTGGTTAGGCCCCACCTGGAGTATTGTGTCCAGTTCTGGGCTCCCTGGTGTAAAAAGGATAGGGACCTGTAGATAGTCCAAAGAATGGCTAGGAAGATGATTAAGGGCCTGGAGCATCTTCCCTATGAGGAGAGGCTGAATAAGCTGGGACTGTTCAGTCTAGAGAAAAGAAGATTAAGGAGAGATCTAGTTGGTGTTTACAAGTATCTTAAGCATGGGATGCAGAGCAAGTTAGCCAGCCCCTTTTCAGTGGTTAGTGGAGACAGGACAAGAGGCAATGGCTGCAAGTTAGAACACAGGAAGTTCTGCACCAACAAGCGGAAAAGCTTTTTCCCAGTGAGGGTGACAGAGCACTGGCACGGGCTGCCCAGGGAGGTGGTGGAGTCTCCTTCCCTGGAGATATTCAAGACCAGTCTGCACGCCTATCTGTGCAGTATGAGCTAGGGAGCCTGCTTTGGCAGGGGGGTTGGACCCGATGATCTCTTGAGGTCCCTTCCAACCCCTACAATTCTGTGATTCTGTGATTAACCATCACATGCAGTTCAGAGTCTCTAAGTGACCGAATCCAGTGTTGAGCATCTCCCATTTGATGCTTTTCCTCAGTGTGACCTTTCCCTTTGGTTATTTGCAAATAACCAAAAATGGTGCCAAAGAAAGAGGAAATTAATTCTGTTTCCATTCTGCCTTTTTAAGAATCCTCCAAGTTCCTCAAAATTATGGTTCTCATCACATGAGTATGAGGTGACCTGCTGTTCATGCACAGGGCTTGCATCCTCCGAAAACTGTGAATTCACATCAGGCAGAAAGGACAAGAGGGAGAAAATTACTGAGGCAAGTATCGTAGTGCAAATTGCATCCTGGATTGAGTAGGGTACAATTTCTAAATATAAAGATATACAGCAGTGATTTGACTTGAGATGAAAATCAAATCGTGTATTTTATGTTTCTCAACTATTTTTTTGACAAATGTTGAAAATACACTGAAATACGTGACAATGGAGCTAGAAGCTTTATCTCATGTTCAAGTCAAAGTAATATGTTGGGAAAACTCCTTATAAAAAATATTTCTATCTTGAACACAATTTCAAAGCAGTATATGTGTGAATTACAGATTTCTATTTAATTGTTTATATTGATTTTTCATGATTTCTCATGTGACTTTCCTAGAATTTGAAACTGAATATTGGTATCTTGAGATACCATTCCTTGTCCTCTCAATATTGCTATTGCACTTGGTCCTGTGTGCTTTTTTGTGGGCACAGTAATTCTTAGAGACTCTAGTACTGCCTATTTCTCAGTTGTTGTTTGTGAAGGCAGCAGAAAGTCACGTGGCTTGTCATTGCCTGCAAATCTGACATCATGACATCTGCAAGAGCTGTAATTGTCTGAATGTTCTTGGACAGTAACATGAACAATGCGAGACTCTCAATTTCTGGCAAGCATTCAGAGCTTCTTAAGACTATTAAACAGTCTTGAATAATATGTATTTTTTTTTATGACTGCAGATCTGAAAGACAAGATGTTTGTTTTTGATAATTTTATCTGTAAATTGATCTATTGTGTATAATTGTCATGCAGTTGTATTCCTTACTGTGTTTTCCTTCTCAGCCTCGTATCTTCCTCTGAAGTGCTAAAAATTGAAGTCAGTCTGTCAGCTGGCATGTTTTGAATGGCAACACTTACATTTTCTTTCTGTCTTTTTTTTTTTTTTGACCCTGTAAGCACTTTTTCAAAAGCATCATACTCAAATTCACCTGCATCACTTGCAAGAGATTCTGTGCATACAGGAAACCGATTTTCTGGACAAAACTTCAATTCTGTCTTTAAAACCAAGAGTTTTTCCAAATGCCCTGAGAACATTTTTTGGCAGTCAGTTTGAAAATGTAACCATATGTATGCCTTCACCTAGTCATATTTTCTTAGTCAACTGACAAAAATAAGTCTTAGTTAATGTCACCCTACAGTCAGAGTAGCTGCCAAGCAGCCATAGAGATGGACCATATTCTGTCTCCAGAATTAACCACAGGGCTGATTATTAGCAAGACTGAATTTCTCCAGCCTTCAGTGGCAGCAGGCAATGAATGATAGACAGAGGAGAGGGGACGCAGGTCATTTGCAGGTAGCTGAATACAGCGCTGTTCTTGGACTGGCATGTGCAGACTCAGAGAATAAATGAGACATTGACAGACACCTAGCAGAGCTGCCAACTTGTCATTTTTAACATTTTTTCTGATTGTAATATCACTTGCTTAGCATGCTAAATATAAAACACAAAAGTTTCAGTTACAGTCAGTGAAGGAGAGGTCATATGTTAAAACACCAAAGCTTAGGTGTCAGCACTACTTATACAGGCAAAATGAACCCAACACCAATGTTTCACCAGGACAAAAGGTTTATATATATTTATATTTTTATTTATTTATTTATATAAATCTATGTGGAAGTTATACAAGGAGAAGACTTCTAAGTCTCTCTTCACCTGTCTCTGAATTCTACCTTCTTTTGCCTCTGATTTTTCCAGGTCTGTCTATAATTCACTCAAATTGTATGATGGCATCTATTATCTGAGGATTTATTTTCAAGTGCAGGCACTTTTAAAGGATGTTAATAATCCACAGTATTTGTAAGCATTACAATATTGAAAGCTTTCTGCTATTATCAGTGAGTCAGTTTTAATTGGTTATCAAAGTGTAAATGACAAAAAAACATATTTTTACAATCCCTGGTAATGTCTTTTTCTGGTTTCATATAGGAAAGCTTTATAAATAGCATCCCAAGGATAGGAGATATCTGACACATTCTGGGCTAAAAATACTTTTATTCAGTACTGGATTCTTTACCATCGTGGTTCACATATTCATCTTAATCCAACCAGAAGCATGTTTCATACAAAGTATGCATATTTGGATTTTCATTTCATAGACTCATAGAACTGTTTTGGTTGAAAAAGACCTTTAAGATCTACTCCAACTGTTAACCTAGCACTGCCAAGTTCACCACTAAACCATGTCCTGAAGCACCACATCTACACATCTTTTAAGTACCTCCAGGATGGTGACTCCACCACTTCCTTGGGCATCCTGTTCCAATGCCTGACAGCACTTCTAATGAAGACTTTTTCCTAATATCCAATCTCAACCTTTGCAGGTACAACTTGAGACCATTTCCTCTAGTCCCATTGCTTGTGACTTGGGAGTAGCGACTGACGCCCAACTGGCTACAGCCTCCTTTCAGGTAGCTGTAGTGAGCAGTAAGGTTTCCCTTCGGCCTCCTTTTCTCCAGGCTGAACAGCCCCAGCTCCCTCAGCCGTTCCTGTACTGGAACACACTGGGGTCTTTTTTTAATGACTGATATAATAGTGGCCATTAGGAGAGCTATGGATGTTTCATTGGACAATGCTTCTATTCCGCAGTTCACAAGATAGAAATCTGTGTTTCCTAACATAATGGTATTTTTTCCATATTTTCCTTTTTTTTTAATAAGTTTATTAAATTCTGTCTATTGAATGTAAGCCATAGCAAAATGACCACCTAGACAGATAGACCTTGCAATTGCTAATGTGTCAGGGCAGAGGAAATTACTAATCTCTTATGTATCTATTGCTTTGTTCACTGCCCGAAGGAAGCAGTTACATACCTATCTCTAAAAAGGACATTTATCATGAAAACATTCCTTGAAATTGTCTCTGCTTGCACTAAGCAAATTTTCTTCACAGCAACTGAAAGACACCTGGATCAGAAAGCTACAGCAGAGGTCCAGCAAGCATAAAGTAGTTCAACAGCTCTTTTAATAGGAAGGCTGTAGCTGAAGAATGCAAAGGCTGTTTCTGGTGCCAGTCTTTACAATTTAATTAGCTCTATGACTAGAAAATAACCTCATTTCATTAAGAATCCATTTGAGCTGTATGACCCTTTCAGAAAGCAACGTGCCAGTTCTGTGTTACTAGTGGTAGATAATAGTTTGTCCAATACAAAGCACGAATCACTTTGTTAGATCTCGCTCTTGACATTCTCTCAAGTCAGGGGTCTATTACTGGCTCACAGTTTAGTAGGAAGATGACTGTGGGTTTGTATCACCTCACCATCTATGGATTAAAGAGCATTCAGCTGGTGATGCTTCGAAGTGAGAGGTTTGGTCCCAGATTGTGCCTCCCTACGCTTCTCTTTTAGCTCCAAGCCACCCATTTAACTGTCTGAAAGCTGTACCACTATGTAGACATCTCTTAGTGAAATGACAAGCTGTTGACTAGCATTTCTCCATAAGTGTATGCATAGGAATGAGGATAAAGAATACCATATTCTTCTGTTTCCTTATTTTGATCTTCTCAGAACCTCATATATTTCATCGGGAACTGTCAGAAGTGATAACAGAAACCTTATTAGTGGTAGGCGGTAGCCCTGACACTGTTCGAGTGATAATGCTGTTTGTACACAGATGTCATCAGAGCTGGACTCTACACAGGCAGCAGCAGCTGCTGCTGTGTGTGCACTCCCAGCACAACAGGGAGCATCGCTGGGAACTGTTATTAGTGTACAGCTCATCTTCCTCACTGCTAGCGTGGAGTTGGAACTGCAGCCTAGCCCCAAATTACTGCTCGATAGGTTATACACTGTAAAATGACATGATCCTGCTCTGCTTCAGCTGCAGCGTATTTCTATCTGAAGACAGCGACAGCCTCACTGCACTGTGTTTATAGACACCCACTGCCTGACAGACTGCTTACAGTGCATGACAACTAATGAAAAAGGGTTTAATTAAATCTTTTTTTGTGGTTGGTTCGTTGGTTTTTGGTGCAGTTTTTTGCTTGTTTTGTGTTTTTTGCTTTTTTTAAAGGAAATATTCTAAAAATGGAGAGATGTAGAGCACCCCTCTGGGAACCCTAGCCACTGTGCAAGGGATTGATGATGCTGATAAGGATGCTTTTCTTTGCCTCAAGGACTGAAGAGCAGCAGAAGCATAACCTGGGAAAATGGGAAACTATCTGAGATAAGCTACAGATAGAAGCATGGTTTAGTTCTGACACCAGAAGATATGTAGAAGCAATTATGAATTCATCCTGCAATGTTTCAAAATAGCATTTAAAAATACCCACTGAATACTCAAACTTGTCGGATTCCTCCTTCTCTTTCTGCATCCAGCCACCTCTGATACAAGCAGCAAAGCCTGGAACACCTGGTAAAGAGCAGAGTAAAATTTACTCACAGTGAGAAGGGAAACTGATTTCCTGTAAGTCCCCTTGAGAAATATTAAGGGACAATGAAATTAACTACTTCACTGTCTTAAGCAAAGTACTAAAGAAAGCAGTGCATGACCTGTAACACTAACAAAAGAAGTGACAGAACCCTCCTTTAGCTCTTCAAAGGAGGTAGGTTTTTTACAAAATACCTTTTTAATCATGAAATGATGGGTTAGGGCTCAGAGTTCATAAGGAGCTAAAAGAGCTTTCCTGTTAGCAATAAGGAAACTGGGCACTCAGTGTTGCTAGGCAGTTTGCAACATCCACATCTAGAAATTACAAATGAAAGGAAGTCTAGAAAGTCTTCTGGCTTATTTTTGCATTAAAGGGAAGAATGTCATGTCTAATATTTATGAATGTTCTCTTTAGCCTATTTATTTACCCTATTTTGACTTTTTCTAGCGATAACTTACTTTTGACTCATGTCATTATCCTGAACTCTTCTTATTACTTTATATACTTTGACTAAAGATTAATCTTGTTTTTCTGCATTCCGTTTTGCATGCTTCCGTTTTCATTCCTGACAGACAACAGACTATTTATACCCCTCTGATTCTAACACCCTTTATATATTTATCAACAAGTAGCATGTTGTTTGTCTCAAACCTTCTTCCTCCATGCAATTTCTATACATATTCATTTTTTTTGTCATTTTCTTAATAAATCAGTTTCCACAAGCTTTTCCTTCTCTAAAGCAATTCAGAATTAATCAATGTAATTCACAAGCTGTAGTACATAAAAATGCAAACCCACTGACACCATTACAAATTGCACACAAAATTTGCAACCATGGTCTGGTTATGTCATAGATGTTTTTTACTGACTTAAAATGTAGTCAATTCAAAGGTCATTTTAATTTATTGGCAAATAACCAGCCGAAGAGGTATATATGTTGCTGGTCATTCAGTAAAAAAAAAAAAAAAACAAACCCAAAAAAACCAATCAATGTGCAAATCCTAATATCAAAATATTAGGATTCAGAACAGAGGGAGAGAAATGTCCTTTAAGAAGACTCAACAATACTCAGTCCCAAAATATTTCTGGTTTATATTTTGTTCAGATCAAGTCAGAAATGATTTAAACTATGTTTTACAACTAATTTTTAAAATGTTTTCCAGATCTCAGGCCTTAGATGATAAATGTTCATGCCGAAATTGTTTGACAATTACCAGCTTCAAATAAACAGAGCTTAATACGGTGACACTGAGATAACCCCAACAATTCTGCTGCTCCTAAGATAAAATGATATATTACAGTAAAATGTACAGTTACATTTAAAATTCTTTCTGAGAAAATGATCAGTAATTCACTACTAGAGAAATTCCACTGATTTCATAAGCTGTGAAAGAATGCCACTAGAAATCCAAGAAGATCCTGTTACTTAAATATTTAATCACAAGTTATTTGTTCTTGATGTGACAGTTTTCATAGTTAGCACAGCAAGCCATCTCATCCAGCAGCACTAAAACATCCTTTTCTAGAACACATCCTGCCTTTATATGTGAAGGATATTTCAGTAAGACATGCAGGCATGAGGGTGCACATGGACACAGAGTCACTGGCTCTTTTTCGTTGCAACCCTGTGTTTATCTTCCAGCCTTAAGTCTTGCTTTTCATCAAACTGCCTGTCTCTGGTTTCCACTTTTTAAAGGAATTATTTTCATAGTTCTCATTGCTGTAAGAGAAGAGAGAAATACAGCTGTCAGGAGGGACATGTGCTTGACAGGGAGGAAATACAGCAGGGCATGCCAGGGAACTGGTCGTCACATGCTGGTTATGGTCTCACAGAGCCCAGTGCATTAAGGAAGTCCAGGGGCTCAGCTTAATATTTGGACAATTTAGGTAGTAGTTGCATCTCCTAAGCTCTCAACAGCATTACACAATTACCTTGGCATTTGAGGGAGTAGTGAGACTTCCTCTTTGAATGAAGCGTTGCACACTGGGTGAAGCTTTAATTAGATTACTAGGTTTAGATAGGATGTTAACTCAGATGTTGGCCAGGTATGATAAATCTTGTCTCTGTATCTTGCCATGACACAAATAAAGCCAGTGTTTTTCTCTCTCCGTTACTGTCTGTTTAATCTGAGATGTTAACATTGCAAATTTTTTACTTTGAAAGGCTCTAAACAGTTTTCAAGTTTCAGGCTGCAGTTGTAGAATAGAGTCTTCTAATGACGACGCTCTTCTTTTGATAACGGATGAGTCAGAGAAGAACATAGACATGGGCTTCTTGCCTGTAAACTTATATTAATAGAACTTCCTTGTTTGAGAAAATTGTTCATAACTTCAAAAAGAGATACTGGCCTAGTTGAAGTAAACACTCTTAAGTGCCCGGATATGACAAGATTTGGAAAGAAAAGGTATTGCTATTAGAGCTAGTTCAGTGCAGCAGTGTGTCAGAACAGCTGCAGTGAACAGTGTAGCACTTCGGGATGCTGAAGTGCATTTTAGTGCTTATTCCTGGAAAATGGCATGGAAACAATTCTTGCAAAATATGAGAAGATACAAATAAGGTACTCCTCATTGCCAGATATGTGATCTTTATGGATTATGACTTTTAGCTTGGCTAGAACATTATGACAAAGAAAGCAAAAATAAAATACTGTCTTAAGGAATCACTAGTTACCTAATCACAACTAAAATAGATAGAAAATGTCTACTCTTGGATTGCTATATACCCAGGAATTTGTACACTTAAAATTTCCATACAGAGGCAGGTCCTATCTTTAAAGATGGTCTGAGTCTTGGTTGGGGTTGAGACCATCAACAAAAGCAAAAAAATATAGCACTTTTATAGATTTTTATTTTACCGAAGCACTGAGGTAGGCTTACAGTTGTGTGAGGGATTTATCCCAATGCTGCACTGAAATCAATGGGACTATGTCTGAAAACACTGGAAGGGCTGGCTTGGCCTGGCCATTAAACCGAAGGAACGGGAAAATGTGATGAATAATATGGTCAATCATTCTCAGAATGATACACTTCTTTATATTATTGGATATATATTATTAAAAAAACCCAAAACCAACCAACCAAACAAGCAAACAAACAAACAGAAAGACCCAAACATAACATCACAGTATTTGTGGTTCCTTTTTCTATTTCCTTAATAGAAATTAATACTCCACTCTATGGCATTCCATGTGATTTCATGGTTTATAAAATCTCTGCGGGAAGTCCTAAACATATGGAAAGGCCCTAAATAGAAAATCCTAATGACTATATTTAACTACATTTATATAACTGACGCAGGAAAAGGTTCCTGGTGATTTTCAAATTAAATTTTTCAAGCCAAAGGAAAGGGGCCATAGAAACAGTGGTAGTAAGCCCACTGGTTATATGTCCTTCGGTGGAGACGTATTGCCTGTCCTCAATTATGTATTACATGTAACAATTCCCATACACACATAGTAAAAAGGCAATAATACATGGGAACTGGAAGAACCAGGAATATAGAGGAAGTTATCTTCATTCGATACCTGCATGTCCTACATACATATATCAATGTACCATAAAATTTTGTGGCTTTTTCCTCTATGATTAACAACATAAAATGGATTAATTTTTTCTTTTACATGGAAATGTCTGTAATTGAAAGCCAAACTCCAGGGGACAAATGCTACAAAGACGTTTGGCTCAGAGTTCATTAACTTTTATATAATGCAAACCTATTTTATAAACAACTGAGTCACAAAAAAATATGCAAATTTTATACAGAACAAATTTATGAGATCAAACAACCCATCTCTTGGCTGTTACAGGACTGTTCTTTACGCTCCCCAATACAGTCCATTTCATTATCATCAAAAAATGCAGTTAATGTAATCTGAATTCCCTCTACTACAGATTTTGCATTTAAGTGGATCTACACTGTCATGCCTAAATATTTTGCTATTTCATGTCAACTCCGAAGTGACTGGTGTCCTCCTCCATGCTTCCCCAATTTAATATAGCTTGAAGGGGCATCTTCAGGGGATAACACATACGCTTTCTCAGAATCCTGACATTTGACAGCAACTGCCTGCTCTAACAATTCTCTACGGAATACGCTACACTGAAATTAATCAATGCTGTTAATTTAATCATATTTAATGCCCTTTAGATATTGCTTGTGAGAAAATAAAACATTAATAATCATCTAAGAACACTTCTGTTTTGAAATAAACCTGTTTCTCAATGTAAACTAACCTTTTTTTTTCTTTTTTTCCCCCTGGGGTTGTAACAGCTCTGAACCCTCTCACAAACTGGATTCTTCCTTTTCCTCTGCACTCTTCTCTCGATTGTTTCTTGGGTGCAAGCCCCTCATTCCTCCACTGACAACTGTCTCTTTTCTTTTTCTTTTTATATATATATATATATATATATATATATATATATATATATATTCCTGCTATTAATGCCAAGAGATGTGGACACCTGAGGGAAATCGATGCTAACTTTTTGTTTCTTTCTTTGTATCTCAGTCCATTGGTTATTTGCATACATTGTCATGTAGTTGGGTTACAACAACGAGGTCCTAAATGCACGCTGGACCAGATTTGCATGAATAACAATGACAAGCAGTGAAAGCTCACAAATGGCTTTGTTTGCTAATTTGTAATGTAGAGGTCAGATATAATGGAATCTGACCTTTGAGGGTAAGAGGAATTGCCCATATGCTGTTCCCAGATCCAGAAACAAAAGCTCTACACATAAAGTGAAACTATTGTTAAACCGCTGTTGCATGGGGAACACTTGATTCTTTATTTCTTTGTTTATTCTGTAAGCCGTTTTCTCAAAACTTGGTTACATTGGTGCAAATTGAAACCAAGATCTGCTCTTGCAACTTGGAAGCTCTGTTTCTGCTGAGATTAAAAAAAAAAAAAGAGACTGAGTTGATATAGGAAATTCCAATTATTTTTTCAGGCGATAAAATTAGTCAAGGATGCAAAATTTCATTTCTCCAATATAAAATTAACATTAAAGCATTACAAAAGGTATTAATGTGGGGTTTTTTGTTTTCTTCAAAGATTATTAAATATTGTTTGAGTATACTTTTATTGTTTCCATTATTGGAGAAAAGATAAGATTACCCTTTTGTTTAAGAATAGACAAATGCATTAACAGAACATTTGCATAGGATTGTCCAGTGTCTACAGACAGGCTTTGTGAAAATACTTTTTAGTTTGAATTAACTGGAATCCTGAAACTGAAATCATAGCCAATTAGTCACAGATTATAGAATTGTGGATTTTGACATCAGACAGTCAGTGAGTTCAGTCTAACTATCAAACTGTATTTATACTGTGGAAAAGAAAAATATGACAAGTTTTACGAAGCTAACTTTAAGCTAGTTCACAGTTGACTGAGAGTTCACTTAAAGCTCAGGACAAATCTAATAAAGTTTTAGGTTTCCAAATATTTTTAACTTGTTGGCTAAATACAGTGAAGTTATATTTCTTGATCTTGTGACACAAGTAAGAAATTCCATCATTTTCGTACATTGTGGTCTGCTTTCAGATTGTAAGCCACAAAGTAACTGTGTGTGCGTAAAGCAATTCTATAAAAGCTGACTTTAGAACAGAGCTAGCTGAGGATCTCACTGGAGCAGTGACATCCTCCCAGCCAGGGACACTTGACCACATGACACTGTCAGGAGTGTCTGAGTGTTATTTGTGTTGTTATTCTCATTACCATTAAAATTTTATATACTTTTATTTGTGAATATCTGGATAAGGTTAGATCTAACATAGTAACTATTAACAAGTATTTAGACGCTCAATAAACGTACATTTATTTACAATCCTGACATCTGGTTGGTTTAATTGGTTTAACTCACTGGTGCCCAGTGAGTACAGCTCTTTCACCTCTTACTTTCATCCATTGATTTGTGGACGTTGGTTTGGTATTGTACATATACTCATTGTTTATTAATTTCCACATAAGAACTAGTTCTTGCAGGAGTGGTGGGCATTACTTTGCCATTGTAAGTTTCTTCTGGGAGTGTCGCAGTGCCAGAGCTCTTGTACAATCAGCTCCCATAAATCAAAGAATGGTTTAGGAGTTAGAATCTTAGATAGAAATACATAATGGTTTTGGTTGGAAAAGACCTTCAAGATCATTGAGTCCAACCATCTATCCAGCCCTACTAGGTCCTACACTAGACCATGTCACCAAGCACAACATCTACTTTTCTTTTAAACACCTCCAGGGATGGTGACTCAACCACCTCCCTGGGCAGCCTGTTCCAATATCTAGCAGCCCTTTCAGTAAAGAAGTTTTTCCTAATATCCAACCTAAACTTACACTGACGCAACTTCAGACCATTTCCCCTTGTCCTGTCAAGATAAGGGGAGTTCTCAAAGCAAGGTCTTCCAAGGAAATTTGTAATTTCTAGATGCACATATTTCTGGGGTTTTTTTTCAACATCATGGTAAAATAAAAGAATTATTTACTGTCATCTTTCATAATGTTCAGAGCTTCTTAACTCAGACGTAATATGCCAGCTAAAATAGCATGCAGAGCTTAAAAGGGATTTTAGATGCCAAAAAATGCAGAAAATTTTTTACTAGCTTCCAAACATCAATGTCACTATCAAAAGAATACTTGGATGCAACTGTGGGCTTTCTCAATGGGGGAATTATGAATTCTATTAAAGACTTATCTGCCATGTATATATGATCCTAAGGAACAAATAACAGAATTTTATTTGTTTCAGTGTTTATCCTCACTCAATTTATATAAAGAAAAGCACAGCTGAAGGTCACTGAAAGTATCAGCTTGTGGCAAGATAATGCAAGTAGAAGTATCTTTGATAAAGGACCAACATAAATAAGGTCACAACACCAATTTTCAGAAGAAAAAAGCACAGTACTGAAGGAAACTGTTCAGAAGTACAGGATTTTTCTTCTGTCTGGCTGATGGCTCCTCTCTGTAGAAACTTCCAAATTTTATCATCAGTTTATGTTTTAGGCACTTCATCAGTGTGGTTAACAAGAAATTAAGAAAACTTTATAAAGCTAAAAAATACTTCGTAATGACAGAGGAGAGGAATGTAATACCTAAGAGTGTCCAAAGCTTCTGCTCTTGGGTAGCATTCAGCCTGTCCTGGTGGCCAAACATCAGACTATAGCAAGTAATTTTTAAATACCCTCCAAAACACTATGCTTTTACAAGATAAGTCTAGCAGAAGATATGATAGCTGCTAACTCCCAACTAGAATTTATCTGAGTGATAACATGTTGTTTCATTTTACAAGCACAGCATTACATATCCTTTATTACAATTGGTGATATGGCAACCAAATTACTCAACAATTCATGCTTATTCCACACTCCACCCCCCAACACCCCCCCCCCCCCCCAATATGGAAGAAGAGCAAACATTTCTTAAATCTGACAAAAGCTTTGATATCCAAAGAAATTTGTTAAGTTCTTTAATACTGGATTGTCAGAAAATATGTCTCTTCAGTAGAACAATTTTCTCTGCAAATTTGAAGAAGCCATGAGAAGTTTTGTTATGAAAAAAAACAAGCTATGAAATGGTCTGCTGATGAGAAAATAATGCAGATAATCTCTGGGTAACTGGAGATTGGAGACTCAGCTAAGACTTCTTTCCTGTTCTGTGATACCGCCACATTCATACTCATGCCTATTGCCATGGTCAAAGTTCCTCCTGACTTTCCTTTGACACTGATGTGCCTTCTCCAGCTACCACTCCTCATGATGCTTAATGCAAAATGATAATCTCTAAAATAATAAAAAGGACTGTTCTGTGGTGAACACTGCCATGCAATCAGAAAATTCTCCAACAAACTCCCCTGAGACAAACCAACTTGCTCTATAAGACAGTGTCATTTAACAGAATGTCAGAAAGCAAGTATGAGGACATTGGTTTCTCTTCCTTTTATTACTATCTTGACAGTGGTGGAAGAAAGGATATTTATGATTAGAGCTACAAATATGATCTTGAACCTTGTCAGAGAGCAACACACTCAATTCTTTACACTTTAGCAATTAAATATGTAACCTTTTCAAATGGATGGCAAAAATGCACAATTTTGCAAAAACTTTCCTGGCTTCAATATTTTGCAGTAATATACATCACAATTGTGCAGAATCAGCTTTCTTTTGCTGTACTTTTTGTTAAGATGGATGATATAAATTAATTTGGAGCATGAAGTAGACTTCCTGTAAGCTTTAAGGACTGCTCCCCACCAAAAGCCCCCAACCACTTAGTCTCCTTGCTTGCATAAGACCTAACTTCAACTCTTGAAAGAATCTGTCGTGAGGAAAGCAGATTTAGCTATTTAGAGACAAAAGAGCTGAGTAGCTTGTATCTATATTTGATTCTGTGCTTCTAGACAGTTAAAAAAAATCCAAACCTGATGCTTACACTGTCAAACTTTTCCCACACTTTTACAAGAACTGACAAGGTCACAGCCTGAGGTAGTATGGTTGCCAGATGTCACACCATTAGTTACAATCTTAGACAGAATAGGTGTAAGTAGGGAGAAGCAAGACTTAAAATAACTCTTCATGTAATGTTTTCCCTGCCAATGCTCTTCTAACAATGTGAGCACTATTTCTTATTTCATAGCATTAGGTGTATCTCAGTATTTTTATTTAACAGAACCTAAACATTCAACTCACATTATAATTAGGTGGAATTAACTGTAGCTATTTATCTTGTATAAACTGTGTTTTTAATTATCAAGTTTTTTATAGAAAAAAAAAGCCCTTGAACACATCATATCCTACTAGTGACCTATGATTTCTTTGAACTGAACATTTGTGCAATCACTTTCAGACATATTTGTTATCCATTTCTCTTTAATATATTGTGCCCAATAGAAAGCACAGGGGCTTTTTTCTCCAAGCAGAGGCAATATTTTTTCAAAACACCTCTCTTACCTTTGAAAGTCACTTTCTCATACTGGAATGCACATAAATAAATCATTGCCTCACTTCATTGGCTTTTGATGTAAGTTTTCTACCGGTCATTCTTCACTGAATGAAAACTATATATCTTTAGTAGCAAGCTTGTTAATGTCAAGCTGATGGTGGTTACTTGCTCTGAAACTTCCAGAGAAAAACTGGAAAATGGCAAGTCATTTTCTGCACTTTTGCTTTTGTTCAGTCTGTCCCTCCTGGACTGTGTATTCTTATTCCTCCTGGACTGTGTATTCTTATTTCTCAAATCAGGCTTACTACAGTGAACTATTTTACCTGCTCAAAGTTTTCTAGAAGTTACTCTTATATAAAAAAGTTATTCATATTAAAACAAGTAGAATAATTTTCTATAAGAAAAACAGTGACACAGAAAGATGAGAATAACTTGTAAAAATAAATTAGTATATGTGGAAATATATATACATCTACCTATATATTTTTGAAAAAAAAATGCTGTTCTTTATAGTGCTATATTCAACTCATCTCATGCACCTGCACAGATCAGTAAAGGGATAAAAACATTTAACTGTATACTGCAATACAGTGATTATTTCCCTCTGTTTTGCAGCAGAAAGGTGGATGCCACAGTTTGACATGTTTCACAATGTGGCTAGAGCTGTTATGCCAGTAGACTCAGGAAATATAGACTACCTGGTATGGATCCAATGAAGTGGCAAATGTTAAACTGGAAAGCAAGTCAGTAAATCAATGTACCCAATCACCAAAACCACATTGAACCATAGATGTTTAACCCAGGAAGGTCTATAAAAACATCCATTCCTCTTCCAGCATGCTCATCAAATCATACTTAACCAGGCAAATGAAAAACTGCCAGCACCAGCAGCAATAAAAGTTGTGGTATTATTGAACAGTGAAACTGAACTTTGAAATAAGGAAATGAGCAAGACTGACTTCATAACATTTAGAACTACTAATTATTTTACTCTTTGATCTTTAAGTCTGACAAACTATACATAGCAGTATACACAGTTACACAGAGGACCATTACAAATTCAGATCAAGATAATACAGAAAGTATTGCGTTGCAAAAAGGAGAAAAAAGTCCAAGCCAATGACACCAACAAAAAACCAACAGAGAAAAGGAGAAACATCTTGCAAACAGGCCCACTAGTGTAATATGGTCAGTGTCATGGCAAAGGAAGCAGCCCATGTATGAGACCCTAGTAGACCCCCACATGTAAGCAAATAGTTGTTCTATGCTGTTTTCATATGGCGTTCATTAGAAAAACAAAAGAAGTGCCTCCAGCAGTTTTTCCTTAGAAGCAGACAATACAGCTTTTGTCTTTTGAATCTGCATAAGAGAGGCACAGACTGGGGAAACATCTAAGTTTCCCCCATGAATTAATGATAGTTAAAAATAACAAGAATGAAATACGTTTTGATTATTAGATGAATGCTAAAGTGTTAAGTAATGCTCTATTAAATTTCACTCTTAGAGAATGACCCTTTTCAGATGTGATGACTGTGCTTAGGGCAATACTGCTAAGAAATGTAACAGTTAAATTATCATATACAAATTAAACTTTGATATGAAGGGGTCCTTCGAGAGCTGGTGAGAACTACCTGAATACAAATAGTCACAATATGGTACAGAGGAATCTACTGACTTACAGAGTAGTCATCAGTAAATCAGTATACATTACTATGGAGAAGTAAAGTCATCATAAAGGTTGTCTCCTGTGCCAGCAACTTGAAAGTTTTCATGGTGAGGCTTACATTCACTTTCTATTGCAGCAGTGACTGACTAGTAAATGATTGGCTAGAAACAAACCCTCCACTTAAATCAATTAGTGTAATTTCACTGAAATGAATTGATTTTCATCAAACATCAACTACTTAGCATACCTCCACAAGCAGACTGGAAAATCTGAAAACACTGAGGGTTCCCAGAAGAGTCCTCCCTTGGCATAAAATGAGGAGTTAATGTTATTTTGATGTTTATGAATGAGGTTACTTCTAGAATCCTATATAGGATTTTTCCTGTAAATGCTTTAGAGCTTCCACCTGGTAGGTAAGATAAATTCAGGAACCAAAACAGTGGTTGTCAACTGAAAAAATACTCCAAAAAGCTGTGTGTCTGCTGCTGAAGTGCAGTTGCACTTGGCCAAAACACGCCTTACACTCATCCTTTAGACGCATGGCCTATTCACATTGTAATACCTGTAAATCAGAGATTTCTTGCATTCAAGGCTCAAGAGGCCGAGATCTTAATCTCACGTAGAGCTTCTGGGAATCCACTCCTTACCAGGAATGACAGAGCACAGGTACAAGGGTAGAAATGCTCTGATCTGATGGCGTCATTAGTCTGAGTCACCCTACACAGGTATGAAGCTCTTGTGACTCATTTATACTGTCCATACCATAACAATGTAATTCTCCACGAATTTCTAGAAGAACTTCTGGCACAGTCAAAAATGTCACTCTCCTTTGTGAAAAATATAGGTAGAATGACGTTGCTCAGTTTTCTTCAGTGTGCTTCATTAAAACTATTTTTTCCCATTTATATTTATGGTCTTGCTTTTTGCAGAGGAAAACCCAATTTACAGACTTGCAGAACAGCTGGGGTTTTTTCCCTCACCATATACAGTGATGCTTTATTACACAATTCATTAGATTATTTGCAAAGTGATTAAAAAGTGACAGCATTTAGAAATGCTGTCATTCTTTTTTTTAATAAAGTGTCATTCTTTAGTAAAAAAAAAAAAGTTTAAAATTAATTCATTGAAAGCAAAATAAAATAGTTAGTATTGAAATCCCATTTTAAGATGTTTGACCAGCTCTAGATTTCATGGTGAAAAAAATTCCACGACAGTGATCTGAGGAGATATGGTGCAGTTTGCAGCTCATGAGCCTAAATTCGTTGTCCCAGGCAGCAGGTGCTGCTCCCTCTCCCTGTTCTCCCCAGCACCAGCAGCACCCCTAACAGTAGCAATAGTCTCTGACTGTTCTATCTTGACTTAGCCCATCTCTGCCTTGCTTCTCTTCTTCCTTCTACAACTGAAATATGGCCTTCTGGGACAGGCAGAGAACAGGCGGAACAGACATTTGCCCACAGATTTGGGATAAACTGCAGCCTGTGTCCATGATAAAGAAGGGCAAACTAATCGGAAACTGGTCTTCCCACTGCTGCAAAGTGAGAATGAAAGTGGTAAGAGGATGTGGCTTAGCAGGCTGGGAAGTCCTAACACCCAAGTTCTTACACTTGCAGAGGTGTGCCCACCAATAGCACACGTCAAGTTTGTGTTTTAAGGAGCAGCTGTCTCTTCTCATGTGTGCCCTGTCTCGCTTCTTACACCTCGGGCAGTACAGCTGCACAGGCTGACTAAAAGATCTGCAGAGGACAGCACTTCTGCAAAAAAAATAAAGTGTTTCTTAGTTTGATTTTTCCACCTAGATTATTTCCTTGACCTGTTCCTTGTGCAGCTGCCAGAAGAGCTGCAAGGTTGTGCAGGGCTGGGAGGGAGCAGGCCCAGGAGAAAAACGTGAGGCTGCTCAGCTGAGCAGCAGCAGGGTTGCCAACTGAGAAACCTCAGCCTGAAGATGAGGTTTTACCTCACACCTCATCTGGCATGATTGTGGGTTGCTGATAAAAGGGTGATCCTACTCTTCTCCTTTCTTGCCTGACCTTGTATCAGATCTAGCAGTTACACATCTGATGGGAGTGGGATCAGCATTTGATCTGTCAGGAAACTACCCCACCACCTTCCCTGGCAGACCCTAGGTAAGGGTTGAGTTGATTGAGTGGATTCTTCCCTGCAGCAGCACAATCCCCAGGCTCAGTTCATGGAAGCATCAGGGACAGTTTGTGGGGAGAGTGTAGTGAATAGATGTTTGCAGATTAGACCAGTTTAAATGTAATATGACACATCAGATCACACATAGCTTTGTAACTGGTTTCAAAATCACAGTCCTGCTGATGGGTGTTGGTTTAGTATTACAGAAAGTACAAATTGGCAGGAAGTCAAATTAACCGCATCTTCTGAAGGGCGGGGTGCCTTCCTCACAGCCTGACAGCGAGGAGTTGCCGACCCCACATCACAGAAACCATCCAGGCAAAATCTTCATTAAATTTAGAAATATATGTTTAGTTTTACTGCAACAGATAATCCTAAAATGCTGCCTTCGTCACCAACTAAAGTCCAAAGTTTGCTCCTACCACACCCCTACATATGATCAGTCACAACATTTCTCTTCATATTCAGTAAGACTGAAAAAAGGTAGAGAAAATTCCTAGCCTGCTATGGTCATTGATAGAGAAGACTTAAAAGAGAGAAATATTAGTTTCTAAACATCACAAGTTTATGAGAAATGGGTCTGGTCAGGCTACCAAACTTCTTATGAGACTACGGATTGTCTGCTAAGTGAAATAGTATTAATGTAATAGGCTGACGTCTTAGTATTGAATTAAGATTTAATACAGATAAATAAAAATGTTGTGATAGTGAGTAGATTAAATCTTGTTGAAATGACATATTTAAAGACAGTATTTTACTTACAGAGTAGTTCAGCACATTTATGTGTTTTTCAAGAACACAGAAAAATGCAAGGTTTCTTATAAGCCTGAATGTGCTGCACAAAGGAGCTGACCTGTACAGCAATCAGTATTTATTGAGATTAATTCAACTAAGAATAGACAACAGCTAGCAATAATTTGATGTAAAGATCAATAATAGTGAGACAGTTCTAAAAAAACCAGGGCATTAATTAAATATAGCATTTTTACAAGACCCATTGCCCCTTTAACACAAAAAATAGCCGCTGTTGTTTACATGAATTTACATTTGATGGCCCATTTAACTAACTCATGCTTTTAATTACAAAAAAAAAGTATGACTCCCTCTTGACCTGATCAGCAATGCTTTAAATTTATATTCCATTAGTTTTATCTGTAGATTATTACAGGAAGGAGTTAATATTCAGTAGTATACATAATACCAGCCATTTTAGTTAGTATTTAAGCAAGAGTGAGGAACCCACAGGTGGAATAGAGACTTTGACTCAAACTGCCCACTATACAAAATTAACTGTACATTGATAATTAAACATCTATCTTTATTTGTCCACATAGGGAAATTGCTCCCACTAGGTATATACTTATATATTTGAGTTTTTAAAGCATTTTCTTCTTATTATCAAATATGGCTATCATTATGAAGAAAAAATAATGTTCTATATCACTATCGATGTGTTCTATAACTACTTAATATTAGTGTTACATAATATGGTTTTTAATAACTTTTTTTCACTATCATTTTGTTCTGCATTAGACAAATAGAGATTATTTTTCATGTATGATAAAACAGCCTTTCTGGTGTGCTCATGAAGAGATTGCATAGAATTTTTTGTAGCTGTTGAATACTGTTTAAATCAACATTCCTCAACTCACGCTCTTCACTTTTGCTAAGTATCCTTCAGCCTTACTGTGATTAATATTTTCCATGCTGCCTATCAACGTATTTATAAAACCAAGAGAATGTTTTATTTACAGCAAAGATGTGATAAAAATGAGTCATAAAAGAATTCTGTTAAGAAAATCCTAACAGAGAAAGCACCATGAGACACCTAACTGATGTATCTGAGTGCCCTTTATGTCTTTGAAAATCTGCCCTGAATGCATGCTCCTTAGTAGAATGACATCGCCTTCCATCAAAGGAAGTATTTTCTTTACTGGAGGAAAGTTTTTAATGCAGTTGAAGAGTAGTTTTTACCCACAAAAGAGACTGTGGTTATATATTCACTATGTGAGCACATTTTGAAACACACCAACCTCCTTTTTCAAAAAGAATAGCCTCACTTATCGGTTTCACCTGAAAGTTCTGGGGTTTAAAATCATAACATTCTTAGTGTTGACTTTTCAGTTGTAGATTTTAGTGGTATATTGGGGAACACGTTTTAAAACACTGCATTTGCAGTGGGAAGAAGATGCTGCAATGTCATTTCACATCAGTGAGAATTCCCAGCTTTGGAATAATAAATTACATGTTCAGCGCTGGTCTTTGCTTTGATAAGATCCTGGATGAACTGAATGAGAGCTGTATATGACCTTCAGCATGTCCAGGTTGTAGTCATCGAGTCTGTCTATTTTCTTTCAAAGGATACCTGCAGCTACTTCTACCCAGAGCAGAGTAGAATGATTAAAAAAGAGTCTTGCTGTGTTACAATCACAGTGACAAAATTTACTGTTTCATAAATAAAAAGCAGAGCAATGTCTAAGGGATCTGCAAAGCATTTTGTGGAAGAAGGCGGCTTACATGAAAGAACACTCACTACTACAACTCTGTCTTTGGTCATCAAATAGCAGAGAGAGAGAACCTGGCAGAATATTTGCTGGCTGCTGGCTGTTTTGCAAACTGAATTGTAAGCCCAATTACAATCTGAAGAGTTCTCACCTTGTTTGCTTCTGAAGCTGTATAACACCATCCTTCCCTCTTAAATTGTATTTTCAGATGTTCAGGGTACTTTTTGTGATGAAGTTGACAAACTTATTTCTGAAGAATAGCCTAAATTTAATGAACTGATTGTAAAGCTTCCTCACATTCAAATGTGGACTGTATTTTACTATGGCTCTATACTTGTATAGATGTCTTAATAAATGTTTTCAGAATGCTTTTGAAAATGGCACGTAGGCTACTTCCTAATGACTGCAGTGCCATTTCAGGATCTTAGAGTGACATGACTTACAACTGAGGTCTACCGAAAATGTGTAGGTGTGGGCAACAGGGGCTTTTCCACCCTGCCTTCCACTTCTACTGAGAGATCAGCACGTATGTAAAGATCCAGCTGAAAGCAGCAAATTCAACAAGAAAGCAGCTTCCAGGTACAACAGAGCTTTTAATGTCAGGATTGTGTTGCTTGCTGGGACCATAGTAATTAAAGGGTGTTTTGCAAAATTGTAGAAGTTGGTCCTGTTGACTTCTTTTTGATGGATTTTTCATTTTTGAGAAGCAGCACACTGAAACATGCATATTTAGAGTACATTTAGAAACAAATTAACCAATCATGTCTTCTGTGCTATCCACTTTAGAAAGCAGCTCATTTTATACTGGCTATTTAACAGATGTCAGTTATTGATAATTTTAACATGTGAGTAATGAAGGCCTTGTTTCACCTGGTGACCTAAATGTGAAAAGTTCCATATGTACCTCCGTGAGCCATCCAGACTTAAATACTGTTTCTTTCTTCAACAATAGGGAATTTTATCCCAGAAGGTTGTGAACTGTATTGCTTGACTGAAATAACCTGAAATTTTGGTGTATTTTCGTTTGTTTGTTTGTTTGTTTTTTAAATTTGAGCTTTATAAGTATAATAAATAGGAGTTTAAATTATTTACAAATACTGTTGAGTTAAAAACAGCAGCTGCAGGTTCAGTCTGTAATGATAAGCTCTTGAGAAACAAGAGTATTGGGGCAACACTTGATCTAGCTGAAAGTACATTGTGTAACAATAAGCCCCTGAGAAATGAGAATGCTGGAGCAGTCCTGGATCTACCTGAAGTCAGTGTGAGCTATGGAACCAGGAGAAATTGCTTGTGGCATTACAGGCGCAGCTATATAATGTGGAAGGAAAACTGGATCTTTTCTGGAAGTAAAACTGGATCCTTCTCTCTGGAAGGAGAGAATGATCCAGGCTGGACAAGAACTGCTCAGCTGGCACTGTGAAAACTGCTGGCTGCCTGCAACCAGACACCCATTTTATGGGGCAGGGGTTTTTTTTTTGTTTGTTTTGTTTATAATACACAAATGCCTGTAAATTGAGTATTTTTTAAAATGCTTTTATCCACGTTCTTAAAACCATATTCTTAAGAAAACAACTGAAAAGAACCCACTTGACTTTTTTATAAGTAAGGAAATGGCTGCAATAAGTAAAGCCAAGTCAGTCGTTACACAGAAAGCAGAACTACATTCATTTCTAGGCACACCTGCTACTACTGTTTTGAGTTAATGTTTGAAAAGTTTGGGGGTTATTTTTTTCATGAACTCTACCCTGAAAGAACAGTTCACCTTTTCTTGACCAGTTTCACCTTCCAAACAAGGAAATCAGGAAACAAACACTGAGCAACCCATGCCCTTGCCACAGTCTCAGTTAAATCACACAAGTCTCATTTGATCCTCCAGACTTATTGCAAAGACCTAACTAAACTTTCATAATATTTAAATATTATAAAGTGTCATCTGGAGTTGTTTTGGTTTATCTTTGGCTCTTGCTCTTCAAAATGATTGCCTCACAATGAGCTATATACTCCTTGAGCCAGTTGTGAATACTGAAGGGCTACAAAGCCAAACCCATGAGCTGCATTGTAAAGGAAAACGCAGAAATTAAATAAAATTAATTTGGCTGCAGTGAGGAATATAATGTTCCAAATAAATGTATGTGTTTTGAGGGTTTTTTAAAAGGGTCTGACACAGGTACCCATAAAAATTCTTACTGGACATGTATTTTTATCTTCTAAGGGCATACACTTTACTCATTTAAGAAGGAAGAGTCTGAGGTTTCTGCTCTTCTGCTACAGAAAAATACATGACAATCACCTTCTATTATATATAGATATTATTTTGATGAACTAGTATGGAGAACCAGGTGAAACAAGCCTATACGTACTCCTGTGCATTGGCTTTGAGAGTAGAGACTTTATATGTTACTGTCTTTGTTACCTTTGCAGTACGCCACGCTAAAATCCACTGTGTCAAGAAATTCAGACTGGTTGTGTCAACAGTGCTGGTACAGATGAGATCTGAACTGGATTGAGTACTCCACCTTGTCTACCTTGGCTTACTTCAGACCTGAGCTGGTTTACAAGTGAATATACAGGCAATGTATGGACAGTCGATGAATAAGATGCATAAGCTAACCTAACAGCATAGAGCTACTCACAGAAACTATTGCCATGATTTATTGTGTGTCTTTGACAACAAGAAAAGTGATATATTACTTCCCTGACTTCAATAGAAATCCATTCGTGAGGCCCAATTTACCCTGACTTTATTCAGCTTTTGGACCATAGACAATTAAAATGACTTCTCCCTTTCTCCATTACTCAGCAGATTAGAAGTTACTCTTCTTGTGCTGTTATTAGAAATGTCATTTTGCTAAACTCTGTTGTCTGTCATAATAAAATCGTTAGAGAACTTTGATCTAGGAGAACACTGAGCTGTGTTCTTGCCAAAAACCAAACATCCCTATTGTCAACAGAAAACCTTGTAATGGATGTTAAAATCTTAATTTCAGAAGTACTCATCAATCATTTTTAAGCATGTTTCCTCTTGAAATGAAATGAAACAGGTGAGAGTGGCACTTAAAACCAGGTGTAAATTAGGGGAAAAGAAAGAGTAAATTGGGCTTTTTTTAGGCATAACAGACACAGAATATCACAACATAAACACAGTATGTAGAAGCATTAGCACTACTCAATTAAATGTGACACATGATTCATGTGTACGTGTTACATAGTCTATCCTTGGTAGCTATAATGAGGCCTTAACACCATTTATACCTTAGTCTGGTTTCAGCAGTCCTAGGAGACAGTGCAAATTTAACCCCAATCTGAGACAAAAGTGGATGTGAAAGAACTTCCTGCGTACTTCACAGTGTTTTGATGGTTTTGGTTTGTTTGTGACTCTGTTGGGGGTTTTTTTATTAAACTGGGTGGAAGGAAGGCCAAAAAAAACCCCCACCCAAACCCAAACCCAAACAACCAACTGAAAACCCAACCAAAATAAAATTAAAAACCAATTCAAAATAAAATAAACCCCCCATAAATTAATTGCTGTAATGGAAATGCAATTTACTGACAGAAAATGTTAGTAATACAAGGATCTATAAGAAAACAAAGTAGAACAATCATTCTGCAGTGTCTAAAAACTATATGTGATGATCTGATATACAAACACTGTTAATATATATTATAAAATAGAAATGTAAATATGCAATACAACCTAAGGATACATAAATAAATAAAATACATATAATTAAAAGGACTAAAAGAAGTAGAAGACCAGAAGATTTGGCCACAGGTATCAAAAAGAAGCAGCATTCTACAATGATTTTGTGTATACTGCTTTCCTTAAGAGTTTATGATTTTCCAAGACCACCTGAACATTTACCATCTAAAAGTTCAAGTTCCAGTAAAGAAGAAAACCTGAAAATTTCACTAAAATGGCAACAAACACACTTACTGAATTATCCTTAGGAAAAGTGAAAAAAACAGGCATTTGTGGCCTTAAAATGTAATCACATGGAGTTATATGCCTACAAAGAGCAGTGAGACGACAAAGGCATTAACCTCCACCACAATTCAGGCCAAAGGGCCAAGATGAGAATACTTGTTAAAAGACCATGGCAACCTACACCAGAGAGGTAGGCCATGGTAAGATAAAAAGTAGATATGGTGGGCATAACATTGCTTTTATTGTCAATGAACACTCATAACTGAGGTTTCTGACCTGTCTCTCAGATTTTTATATACACAGATCAAACTTAAAAGTTATAAAATAATTTCCAATCACACTTCTGAGTATAAAAAAGGAGGAAAAAAAATGACATAAGCATATAAAAATGCAGAACACATCAACATGCAGGCCCCAGTCAAAGTAATTAGAACTGGATCTAGAGCTCCTGATTGTAGCTCACACCTATAAGGACACTGGATATGAAAGATCTTAATTTTGTATTACTAAAACAGAATGTCTAGTCCTCATAATTTTGAACAAAAGATAGCAACTGTGAAACAAGTCTAATAGGTGATATATCCAGAGAGCATTATCGATGTCTGAACGTATGAAGTGCCCGATTTTGTTCGATGCATGGGTTTAAGCCAAGAACAAATTTATCTGAGAGACCCTGCTAACATCCTCCTCACCTCCCATCCAAGTTGCAACGCCAGTAGCACACTTTGGCAAGTTCACCCTTGATGATAACCTGTTGCTTTTATTGGGATACAACTGCTTGCGGACACATTTGGATGGAAAAAACACCTGTCCAGAACATGAAGCTGTATGTCAAGGCTGAGACACGCCTGTGGTCTACAAAGAAGACTGCGATTCCTAGTCCTCCTCCGCCTTTCTGTCTACCTCCACTCCAAATGTACAAACTACCTTTTATTTGTGCAATCTGCAATACTCACCTGATAACAGGTTGAACTACATCAGATACTAATCTAGCTAGAAAGTATTGTTTGGTTTTGCTCATTCGGTTTGCATGCCTGCCTTGGAAAGGCCCTGAGCTTCCATACACTGCTTAATGCTCACAGTCTGAAAGTGCTGTTGTTGTGAACTCTTACAGCAACACACGACAGTTTCTAAATGATGGGAGTGAGAAATTAAGCACTTGTTCTACTTTATATCACAATTTATTGTTAGACAAAAGTGTTTTGAGAGACTTAGCTACCCAAGCTGGCTTAGAGGTCCAATAAGTACTGGAACCACTAAAAGAAAATTAAAGGAGTGTGGCAGCAGGAGGGAAGGAGACACAGAGACAATATGAGTATGTCTTGTAGTAGCAACTAAGGTCACTACTTTTAGTAGTGATACTAATTTAAGCCATATTTAGTTAGCATCAGCCCTAGTGAGAAGAAAGGTAAGGTATGGAAAACAAACTGAGGGAGGGGCAAAGCTAGCAAGTTTTTTGGATTATTTTCCTTCAACTCTGTAGGGTTGCCTATCAGTGCCAACTCTACAAAAATATTTTGATTCATAACAGAGTGACAAGGGGACAGTTTCAGTCACCTGAAAACCTTTGGTTTACACACAGGTTGGAAAACATCCACCAGAAACAGCGGGGTTTTTTTGTAGTGTAGGAGGCTGTAGAATACAAGGTTCCTAAGGACCTTTTCTAATTTTATTTTATCTCATGCAGTCTAGTCTACTGCAAAAGGTGCCTGTGGTGAAAACTGGCTGAAGGTGGAAAACCATTTTTAGTCCATTTGATTTCATCACATATGGCTGCTATTTTCCTGCAGCTGCTGAAGACATGCTTAAGTTGTTACTATGTACACGTATGGGCAAGAGTATCAGCTGGATCCTGTAAATAATTATGTGTTCGAGTACTTGTATCCAGAGGAAATGGAGGCCTAAGAAAAGCAAGACAAAAAAAGCCCCCAAACTTATTTGAGAAACTGACAGAACTGTAAGAAAATTTAACTGAAACTTTCCCAGTCAGGGCCTTCCTTTCTTCCGCACACAGCTCTTTCAGTCCCCATTCAAACTAGGATGCTAACCTCCCAAGGGTTGAAATAGGAAAGGATGAAATATTATGTTGAAAAAAAGTAAGTTTGTTGCTTTTTTCTGTCTTTGAACACCATTCCCAACCTGGAAAGTCACTTGGATTTTTTCAAATCAACAGTATTGGTTTTACAAGCAAGAGCTTACACTCCGTAAGGTTTCTGAAATGATCTACTTGGAGCTATTCTTAGCTTTGTTTGTTATACCACTGATAACACGTAATCATAATTGTAGAACAAACAGTTTTAATACAAAACACGTAACAAAAACATACATCATTCTAGATATGTTATACGTGAAAAAGCCAAACTTTGTATTTGAAAAAGACCATTTCCTTCTGCAACTCTTTATTAGTCATTGCCTCCTGAAATGGTCCTGGCCTGCCAGCAACTGAGGCTGATCTGTGACACGAGAAAGTGTATGATTTCTGGATGAGACTCAAGAATAGCCCTTAACTCTTAATAAATGCCCGAGATATAAAATGGAAATGCAATCAGGACACATTCTGACCTCAAAAAACTTTGGGAATGAAACAATTCACTGACCCCAACTCTCAAATACCTTTGATCTCAGCAGAATAATCCAGGCACAATGTACACAAACATTCTCAAAACCCTGCCAGCTTTGCCAATTTCTTTCTAACCTTAAAATCAGTTACGTACTTGCATAACAACTCATCCCAATAGTCTCACTGACTCCCATGTGATTATATCGGTAAGCAAATTATGCATATCTTTGCAAATCAGGTATCTTGATTTGCATCAGTTGCACACCACAAGCAGGAAACTAAGCCTGCATTTCACTAGCTCCACGTCAGTCAGCAAATATGACTTGAGACAACTTGCAAGACCCATATTGTCCACAGATTTTAATTCTTCGCCCCCTGCTAGTCACTTCCGTTAGCCTCACACGTCCTAAATTAAGAATCGTTTTCTTGCTCTTGATTTAGCATTGTATTTCATTTATTTATTTTTTTTTAAAGCAAGCAAACACCGCGCTCGGCTGAAGCTGCCGCAGCACGGCAGAGGTGGCTGAAGTTCGGCGGCACTTTTCTCCTGGAGCCCAGCGAAGCGAGGTAGAACACAGAATAACGCCTTTCCCCCACGCACCGCGCTCACGCCAGGAGACCGTAAGCGAAGATGAAGGGGAGGAGAGGAGAGGGGAGGGGAGTCAAGTCCAGACCACCTCCCTCCTCCCCAGCGCGGCGTGGGCCTGCAGCGCCCATCGCCGTCGCTTCCCGCCGGGGTAGCGACAGGCCTGGCCTGACCCGACCCCCGTTCGGGGCAGGGAGCGGCTGGGGGTGACACCGGCGGTACGGGAGTCAGCGAGGCCATGCCCTTCGCCAAAAGAAGGCGGGGGGGGAGGGAGCGGGGGAAGTACCTTCCTGTGAACTTTTTAATAGAGCTTCCCTAGCTTAGGGGAACGGACAAACAGCGGAGCGGGGGTCGGGCTTTGTTAGCCCGTTCCACCCTCGCAGCGCGAATCCCGGCCGTTCCCCGCCGTCGCCACCAACCGGAGACGAGCTTGAGCAAAGGCGCCCAGACCCAAGGAAGTGAAGGGGTCCGGCCGCCTCAGCCGGGCGCTGCCGGGCAGGAGGGCTAGTGGCAGACGCCGGGGGGCAAGCAGGAAGACGAAGGGGACGGAGCGGGGGTGTCCCGGGCCCTGCTACCCCCGCCGGACTGTGCGAGGGCGCCACAGCCGGAGCTGTGCCTGCGGCAGGCGGCGGCCATCGCGGGCTCGTCGCCCCCGTGCGCCCCTCCGAGGACGGAGGGGTGGGGGCAGAGGGAGGCGGAGGAAGCGGCGGCGGCGCCAGGAACAGGGAGGCGGCGAGGGAGGGAGCCGGGCCGGGCCCCGCAAGAGCAATAGCAGAGCCAGCTCCTCCTCCTCCTCGGTGAGTCCCGCTCCGCCGCCCCGGGAGGCTGCTCGCCGCCGAGCCCGGATGCCAGCGCAGGCCGGGCCGCGCCGCCGAGGTGCCTGGAGAGAGAGGCCCGCACCGGGAGCGGGACACCGCGGCCTCCGCTGGGTGAGCGTCCCCGGGGCAACGGGCGCGCGGCGGCCTGTCTCTCCACCTCCCTTCCCCCGGCGGCCGCAGAGGGCTGGTGGGGCGGAGGAAGAGCCGGGGGATGGGGACGGCGCGGTTCGCGGCTTGCCCACCGCCCTCCTCCCGAGCCGCAGCCCCGGCCCTGGCCTCCTCTCCCTTTGTTTGCTCGGCTCCCCGAGCCTGCGGCGGCGCCAGGCCCTGCGGAGGCACCGGGGCCGCGGCGCGGCCTGCAAAGCGAGCGGGCAGGGGGGGAACAGCGCTGGGCCCCGGCCGCCGAGGCGCTGCCCAGCCCCCGCCGTGACAGGAGAGGACCGGGGCCGGCCTCTCGCACCCGCCGGCCGCGGTGGTAGGGCCCGCCGGCTTCCCCTCCTCTTCACCTGGGCCGTTGCCCAAGCGCACCCCGCTCCTACCGGCACCATTATCGAGGGCGGCTGAATTAAGCTGTTTCCCCCCCACACACACCCAAAACTGAAGGCGGGTGGGGGGAGTGGGTGTCCGCGTCCCCAGCTGGACGGGTGACTGGAGGTGGCGGTCTGGGCAGCCGCTGCGGGGGCTGGTGCGGCGGAGGAGCCCTGGGGCGGAGGGTATCGCGTTGTTGTGAGGCGAGGGTGCGCCAAGGGTTCCCGAAGGGGCGAGCGAGGGAGAGGCTGCCTTGTGTGACAGGCGGCACTTCGAAACTTGACTTTAACAAAACAACAACACCGCACCCCCCACGCCTTCCCTCCCCCCCCCCCCCTGCCCCCCCCAACTTTACTGGCTTTCATTGTTCTTCAAGCTGCTTCTTATTCTTTTTCCATAATGGTGCCACTTCTCTCAGAAAGCAACTGGGTTTGTCTGGTCTGTGCCTACCTGTTTGCTTAAGAAAAACCCCTTTTGAAACACTGAGGACCCGCAGAAGATGCTTTTGTGATTTGAGGTGCTTGAACTGTCTCTATTCTTTTGGGCTTTTTCTCCCCGTGTTTTGAAAGTTATGCTATTTTGAAGTTTTTGGGTTGTTGTTTTTTTTTTTTCCCATGGGGTGGGTTACTCTGTTAAAGAGAGTTGGTTGAAGAATACACTTGAGCCCGGAAGAGCTTCTCTTTCGTTTACTAACTTACTGTGCCACTTCATCGATAGGTCCCAACACCACTTTCCTACCTGCCAGGAATGCTTACACAGTGTCCAGCCTCTGAATACACCTGTAGTTCAGAAATGCCAGCTGCAGGCCTTCTGTCTTGGAGAGCTGCTCTCTTAAGTCTGCAAGGGCTTGAGGAATAATCCGCCCGTGTTTCTGCTCAGGCTGGAAAAAAACAGCGCTATTTTTTCATGTTAATAAACACATCCTTAGATTGTAGAAAATATGGAGGCTTCTCTATAGTTATGAAATAAATCACTTAAGCTTGGCTGGAAGGCTTTAAACCACTGGAGAATGTGTAGGTATTTTTGGAGTCTTCTGCAGTAAGGCAGTAATTGTAGCTCACAGTTTTATGTGTAACTTAATGAAAGGCAAATTTCCGCTTTTTCAGAATGCTTATTTTCATGATGTGTTAAGCAATACTTGAATGGAACTTTGATTTCCTATTACATATTTCTTGGTTTTGTGGCATTGCACAGTGTTTGGAATTGAGATTTTTACTTAAAACAGGTTCACCTGTTGTATGCTTAATTGGGCACATACTCCCTGTATTCTGAGTTGTAAAATTTAAGTGGATTTTTTAAAGTTAAAATTCAACTACATGAGGCCTTAAAACTATGAGTGGAAGTTGCAAGGCTATAGGGACTTTTAAGAGTGAAGCACTCTCTTGTTTCATGAGTTTTTGTGAGAGTCACTTTGTTGCGTTGTGTTATGTGCATCATTGAAGTATTTGTGTGGATTCAGGACTCACCTTGGATAATCCTGAACTTCTCAGGAACTTGACATACAGAATCTAAATAAGATGTATATTAATTTATACTGTGCTGTTAACTTGTTTGATCCTAGATAGTGAAGTAGGTCAGTCAAACACCTTAGGTTACTCTGAGAAGGATAGTTTGAAGACATGATAACTGATCCCTCATTGTTTTGCAAGTGGCTTACACAACCCAAGTCTCTTTAGTGCAGTGAAGTGTTAGAGAGTGAACTCTAATTAGGAGTTATTTGGAAGCCAGTTAATTCTTTCTGTTCTAATGAAATATTCTGCACTCAAACAGTAATTTGAACATAAACATTTGAAAGAATCTAGTAGTGTTGCCTTGAGTTCCCTACCTATTTGCTATGCTGTTGTTGGCAAAACTGAGGCCACAGTCCAGGGTAATCCCGTACTCAAGTGCCTTATTTGCGATTGCTTTTTACTGCCCTCCTGGGCCTACACAGCACTATTTTGGTAGCGTTTGGGTAGTATAATATGTTATCACTCGCCTCCCTACAACACAAGGTACATAGAAAGGAGACTCTTCTCTGCTGGCTGGTGCGTGTCTCAGCATTTTGTTGAGAGTGTTGTAGTGTCTGCTAGCAAATTAGAGGGGGTAGCTCTAGTGGTTGTGATCCTCCAGGGAGGAAAACAAGATGCAAGTAGTATAAAAGTAAGTCTAATCTAATTTAGGAATGCAAATGCTGAAATGTGTCGAGTATAAATTGGATAGGATTTGGATTGAAAAGCAGAATAAAGATTTGCTATAGGACTTAGCTCTATATTTTCTAAAGTATTAATCTGAAGAGAAATACAGAACTCTTGAGTGTATTTTAATTTTTTTAAAGAGAAATTACAAAATGCATTAATAATCCTTATGTATAGGTTTGTACCAAAATCTAATTACGTTCCATTTTAGTGTCTGCTTATTTTCTGGAAATACATATCAGTCTTCGTAAGACAATAGATGTACTTGATTAAAAGCTCACAAGTTCTTACAGCTTCTGTCCCAGTGCCCCCAATAAATTTGTAGTAGTAGTAGACAAGAAAGAATCCTTTAAAAGCAAAACTTTCAGGATAGTTTCTTTGTGTGTTTTTGTGGTTTTTTTTTGGGTTGTGGGGGTTTTATTGGGGGTTTTTTTGGTTTGTGTTTTTGTTTTGTTTTGGTTTTTTTTACAATTTCAGATAGCAAGTTTCTCACAGCAGTATGCTGTGGAGGGTTTTTTTTCTCCCAAAATGTGAAGATGGTGCTTGCACTGGAATATTTATTGTCCATTTTAAAAAGCAGCTTCATACCACTCAAGTATGTTTCTGATATAGCAGAGGATAAAAATTCATGGCACTCAGTAAACTCCTTTTATTGTTATTTTTGGGTTTTATTCTAGGAATAGTTTATTTCTGAATTAAAACTCTGTACTGTGTAAGTTAGATACATTTCTGTGTTAAAAATAACACTAGCCTTGAAACAAACATTTTAAAAACTTGTAACTTTGTATCTTTTTGTTGCAGTAGTTTTTTTCCCCAGTGTAGGTGAATGATCTTAAACTGTTGAAACAAAAACATGTCACCTACTTCAACCTCTCTTGGTGGTTAAAACCGAAACAAGCTGGCCTTGAATGAAAATGGAAAGCTGACTATAAGGTGTTGTCCAATACATCAAGTATGTAAAAAAAAGTGCTAGTCTATACAGACTGAATTTGAAAAGGCAACATGATATAGAATCTGCCTTAGTCTGTTTATTGTGAGAATTAAAATTTGCATATCAAAGTGTTAAGAAATCGGAGAGCTAAACTTCCACCTTCACTTAAGTAAAAGTTGCTCTAAACTTTTTTTACTACCAATTTTCATGGTCTCCTGACTCCTGGTATTCTCATGTACAGGCATGCAAACAATAAGCATCTGCAGCCCCAGATGATTTCAGCAAGTTTTAAAGTGTATGGCTTTGCAAATCTGAATGGTGTTCATCAGAGTCTGTAATGTGGATTAAAGGACTGTCTTTATTATTAAAGAAAAAAAAAGACTTAAACTATTATCTGTCATGAAACTTTTTTCTGGAAAATACTGAGATAAAGTACTGTGGAAACTATTGTCCTTTTTCTGTGTCCTTAACTATCCACCTAACACTTTGGACTCTGAGGAACTCTGCTGACTTTGTTTATGACAAGGAGGTAAGCTACCTGGTACCTAAAAAAACCCCAATAAATAATTCTTCGGTTGTGCTTCCTCACCAAGAAAAAGAACTATGATGCAAGTTAAATACGTGTCTCTATTTAGCATGGATGAAGATACACTGGCTGACTTGTTCAGCCTCCAACTTTAAAACTGTGCTGAAGGAATGTGAAAAAAAATCTCCTTGCTTGCAGGTAACCTTAAACTAAGGAGATATATATATACATATATATATATATATATATATATATATATATATATATGTATTTCTCTCCAGGTGCTGCTCTCCAAACATTGTTTCCTATTGTGTATATATGTAGGGCTCATAGAGCACGAGATGCTTCCTGTCTTCACTGAAACATTCTTTTCTTTTGTTGCCTGCCAAGTGCAGTAAGTTGACAGTTAAAAAAAAAACTCTGGTTTGTAAAGTACATGGGTTTTGTTATAAACACAAAATAATTTTTCTGTAAACTGCTGTAAAACAGTTTTGGATCAGAGCCATTTTCTTTGGCAGTGAAGGTATAAATAGTAGATTTTTTTTTGTTTTTTTTTTAGGTAGTCTCTAGGTAAAAAATTCAAACAATGAAAATAAACTTATGCATGTTGTTAGGTAAATCATATGGATACATGGTATTTTTATTTCCCAGTGCAGTGTATAATCAGCAACTGTATTTGTATTATACTTGGGTGGTGTGTAATACTGATCTGTAAGAGGTCTTGAGTAAGGTTTTGATGTTCTGGTGAATGCAGCTAGCAGATAAATTGATTAATTTTAGGATTTGAAATTGCAGACTTAATAACTTTGGTATTGTTCCTCAAGGATATTCTATATTACTTAATACATAGAGTGTTACTCTTAATGGCAAAGTTGTTGGTAATGAGATTCCAGTAAGGCTCAGTTTTGCAGCGTGTGATCTCTGTTTTTCTTGAGTAGTTTTATTCTTAATTAATCTTGACGTTCTCTGGTAAATGTGCTAAAACAGCAGTTTGTAGGAGTCTTGAGTAGGTGATTGTTTTTCCTTCTCCAAAGCAGTCTGCATTCCTCAAATAGGTTGCGAACAAATTAGTAGGCTACTCCAAATGCTTCCGAAGCATGTTTGATCCCAAGATATCTCTCATACTGTGGTCGAGCTCACTTGTTTTGTTCCTTCTGACTTAGGGAGTCCCACCTCCCCTGACTTTGCCTTGTTAAGCTCTACAAGTCCACGCATCTGCAAGCTGTAATGTTGTCTGTGGTTTTGGCATTAATGCTGGGGTTTAACAGGAAGCCCCTTTTGCTTGGTAATCTGGTATCAGATTTGGAGGTTTAATAGTTGAAATAGAGAAATGAAGACAAGTGGCATCAGGGCAAAGGTGGGTTGCTCTTTTTTTTTTTTTTTTTTTTGATTACAGAAGGTGTGCCCTCTAGGATGAGATTTGTGGAAGCTGTACTTCAAAAACAAGGTAGACAGCTTTTCAGGTTAGGTCTCTTGGGGAGCTGGTGGGAACTGGGCAAGTGAGGAATTCTCGCAGGATTCGCTGAACAGAAGCTGTTTGTACAGGCATACTGGTTTGGGTGAAACCCACACTGGGCAAGTTTTCCAGGCTGGAATTTTGGCCAGCCTGAGGAGGCTGACTCCAGAATAGTTGGCTTGTGCATTCAGAGGTATGAGTCGCCAGGTCATTTGTGAGATGGTAAGTCTGCGTCTGTGTAAGCCTGATGGCTTTATTTATTTCCCTTATCTCTTCAGTGAAAAACAGAAGCAGAACCAATCATGATCCTTTGCTCTCTGAAACACTGAGTTTTCTCCTCTTGGCTTTTGAAACTAAGAGAGTAGTGAGTAATGTTGAGAAGTAATAAAGGATTAGTCACCGGTCTTTGACATGATATTGTAGAGGAAAAAAAAAGTTACTTTGGAAAATGCTTACATGTAAATATAACTATTTTGTAGGCCTTTACTGAAGGCATAAAAGAGGCTATGCTGACCAATACACTAGTCTTATTTGCTCTCTAATCCAGTGAAGGTCAAAGGAAGCGAAGGGAACTTGTTACATCAGTTTTGACTTTGATGTCTTGCATATTACAAAAAGAAGTGGATTTTGGAATCTGTAGTGTTTTAAATGTTGACATGGAAACAGGAACAGAAATTCTGTGTATCAGTACTGAAAAGTAAGGGGTTTTAGTTGGGCTAATACATTTTTTTCATTTTATTTATAGTGTAAGTTTAAATGTATGTCAGAACAGAATTTAAAAAACAGTATGTGGGCATGTACATGACTCTTATTTTTTTCATGCTCGAACTTTCAAGCTTAGCTAGCTTTTGCAGCCAGGCTTCTATATTCCTGGCTCTGCAGAAATTTGACCTTGCTCTAGAGACAGTTGTCTTAAGGGCTTTTGAGTTTGTGTAAACCTTATAGAGCATATTACTTCATGTAGACAGTGAAAAAGTTGTCTTTGATCCTGCAAACAAGAATTTATACCTCAGTGGGAAGCTGCTCAGTCTAAGACCTAAATTCTTAAAGTGCAACTGAAACATAATGTACATCGTACAGTCCTGTTGATTTGAATGTGTGCCTGCAGTTAATTAATCTTTTCTGGATTGAGATTGAAAAGAATTTTTTAGGGCTGTGTGGAAAACTGTATTTTGTGCTTCTGTGGAACATTTAAAAAACAAAATAACCCCCCAAAACTACTACCACCACCAAATTAAAAAAACCCCAACAAACCCAGAACTCTTCCAGTGTGCATCAGGACAACATAGTGTGTGTCTAAAAACTTTAATTAAAATGTTTTCCATCAGATTTACTGGTTGGGGTAGTGAGACATTTCTGTCTGCAGGTGATTAGGGTGTCATAGGAAAAAAAGAACTTCATGATCTTAATCATGAATAGTTAATAGTCTCTAGTTTTGACCTAAAATTTTAAAAAATTTACATGTAGGGTAAGTTTTGTCAGAACTAGTATAGTTCTGGAAAAAGGTTTTATTCTGACAGATTAGGACTTCATAAAAAAGATGGCAGTTCCTTTTTTTGATCAGTGCACTATCTGTGTGGCTTTAATGTATGTGCCATCTTAAAAGCACTGCTTGGCTGTAAAAGGATTGTCAATTTAGAAAACCTGTTTAATTTTCCACCTTCTGTTTTAAGGGAAACAGAATGTTAAAGTACTGCTTTGGGATGGGATGTAGATAATACTCCCTGTACAGGTGTGCTTACCTTATGTATTCGACACTACTTCAAGCATGGCCATGTCTCCTGTTTCCCATATACAGATATGCTCTAAGCATAAAGAAGATAATTATGCTCTTCTTATTTGTGAAAATGGAAAGGGAAATAATTTAAATAAGTCGTGCTTTATGGTCTCACTTCCCCAAATGCAAAGCTTGGGTTATGCTGCAATGGGTCCTAAGACCTTGGAGGCGTAGCCAGGCTGTCCATGTGATGCAGGGACCAGCAGGTAGGCATCTGGTGTGCCTCCTGCTCCTCATCCACGTTCTGTTGCTGCCCGAGTGCGTTCCAGGGTCGACTCTTAATTGCAAAAGGTAGGTACAATCTGAAGAAGAAACTTACCTCTTGGGCCCTCACCTGACTGAAAATCCCTAAATCTTTAAACAGAAAGAAGTCATGTTTTTTGTTTAAATGTTTTTGTTTTGTTTTGTGTTTTTTTTAGTATATTCTTTTCCCCTATGGTTAGTTGTGTTAAACTGGCTTGTCTGTAAAACCCCACTATCTGTTGCACTGATTGGGTCTGTTTTACTGGCTGTGAAAGACTGATCTTCAGTAGCCAACAGCATTTGACATTCCATGTGCACAATTGGTTGGAGTTGAGGTTGACAGTGATCTGATCTAATCTTCCTCTGTGTAGTTCGGTACAGGTACCAACTTTTTTTTTTTTGAAGTGAAGAATGTTTGCTTAAAAGCATCAAGACAGTTTAGAAGCATAGTTTTCACATGTCTTATTCTTAAGAATATATGCCCTCAGAAAGTTTTAAAACTGTCTTAAATTTGTTTAGCAGTTGCCAGGCTAGCTTATGAATCATGTAGAGTCTCAGGGAGGAAATAAAATGCTGGAGATAGTGAAAATAGAGTATGTTGAAATAAGGATTGCAATAAAAATAATTTGGGGCCATAATAGTGGAAAAGAGAACTGAAGCAGGCTCAGAATTCAATCTTGTTTGTGTGCTGTGCTCCTCAGAAACTTGATAGTACATGACCCTTCTGTAGCCATTTTGTACTAAACACTTCCTGATTCTGAAGAAACCGATTTCAGTAGTTTTAAATACTGTATTATTGTCTTACTGGGGTATCAGTTTATCAAGGTGAACATGTGAGTAAATGTTAAAATAACCCGTCTTTCAGTGCTTACAGTTTTGGAAGAGGCTTATACCTGTGTGTACCTGCCCCTCCCAGCCCCTCCAAGTTTGATTGTATTTAGAGGAGCTTAAAATAATTATCGTACTACTTACAGAATTGAGATGCAGGCGGTAGGGAGCTTGTGTACTTAGAGGTATATAATAGGTCTGATCATATTTGATAAGCACTTTATTTAAGTACAGATAATGGGGAATAGACTTTTCAGATTAAAGGAATCCTTGGTTTTATTTTCAGATTAATTGTTGAAAAGCAGTTTAAATTCTTTCTTGCATCTTTCAGAAGTGATTTTTTTCTCACTTCCAAATATACTGAATAAATCCACCCTAATGAATCACTTCCCATGTGCTATTAGTTGTTCAGAAAATTGGATTAAAATTTTTTTATTTAACTTTGGAGATCAAGTTGTTTCTGTGTTGTACCAACTTTTGACTGCTAGCATTTGAAAGACTCTTTAAGTGTTTATTGCTTTTTTCTCTTTAAAAAGGAAAATTGTTATGCTGTCTTCATCAGCATGAGGTACTAAGTCATTTTAAGTTTTTTATTTCACAAACAATATTGGACTTTGGTTTAAAAAAGACAAAAAAAGTTATTCAAACCTCATTTAAGCAGTGCAGAAGGCATTTATTTTTCTGGGTGAGGTGGTTCTTTGAGACCTAAACTACAGGTGCTTAAAGGCATGATGAGCAGGGACTTAGGAATCTGATTTATTATTGCTATGTATGGATAAAGTGTTTCTGCTGATAGTCACAGAGAGAGAAAAGTATATATTCACTTGGAAAGAAGTTATAAGTTTTGGGTGGTTTTTTCTGGTAACGTTATCTATACAAACTTTTTACTTGGATCGAGTTTTTCCTTTTAAGTACTCTCAGAACCTAGACCAAACCAAAACTATTCACAGTTGAGTTTCATCTTGTCAAATAGCATAGGTGTTACTGAATAGAAATGAGATACAAAAAGAACTGTGTTTAAAGGTAGGTTCCTTACACTTGGTTGTGTTAAATGCTGTTTCACATTTAAAATAGATTTAAAATAGCATGTATGAGTGAAGTATATTGTCGCTGAGATTTATTTGGGACCATGTAATAGGTGGACATTGGACCTAACATCCATATGATGGACAGAATTTCCCTGCAATGAAGTATGTAATTAAATGCAAAACTGTATAGCTGAAAATACCCTTGTTAATTGCATGTACAGGCTTCACAGACTGCAAGCAGCAAAGGCTGCATTTCCCAGTGACATAAAATGCAGGATGAAACAGCCCAGTAGCTAAGGCCTCTTTCAGAATGCAAGATAGCCAAGGTAATTCTCCAGTGTTAAACTTTCTGTATGAGGACTACCCTGAACACCAGCCCTTTGGCTGCTCTGTAGTGTAAAACATTTTCTGTTCCTTCTTTTAAAGCTGTTCTACAAAAGATTAACGGAGCTGAAAAAAAAAAGATGGGTTTTCTCATCCTGGTGGAGTAAAACTGCCTTGGAGGGGGAATACCTGGCCTTGATATCTTGATTAAGGTGTCTTAATCAAGAATAAGTGAGGAGAATTTCCCTTCCACAATGGCTAGGACCACTATCCAAGCTGCTAGAATTTGTAGTTTGATTTCCCTCAGTGCAAGCTCCTGGCCTGGTGCAGGGGAATACGGTGTTCATCCACTTCTCTTGATGTCTGGAAAATGAAGCGAATGCTTTTGTTTTTGGTTTTTTTTCCCAGCATGATTCTGTATTGATGGACAATTTTAGAACATGCCTAAGGAGATAGGTAAAAACATAGCCATGAGGTAAACATTGATAGAGTTCTGCTAACACTAAGTACTTTTTTAATTAAAAAAAAAAGTCTGAAAATTTCTATTTCCTGGATTAAGCAGCTATCTGTTTATAAAGGGGAGAAGGGTTTTGATGAACGACCCTTTGAATATGAAGTCCTCATATCTGTATAATCTTAGGGAACCTGACTCTCCTAGTGTGCTCTGAGTACTTGCAGCTCCTGTTCATTTTTGTAGGAGTTTCTTATGCTTAGGTATTAAAAAAAAAAAAATCTCAACTTGGACAAAAATCAGATGTTTTATCTCTATTTTAGGTAAGACTGGTTGTAGTTCTGACCTCTGCAGTTTGTCAAAATGTACTTTGCTTTGAATTGTATTTTTGGAAAGCAGGCCATCAGCCTCAGATCTGTTGTGTTGCAAGCAGAATGTGGTAGGGGTTGTGAGAATACTCTGTGTCTCTTTGGAGACATCAGTTTAGCAGACTCCAAGTTTGTATTGTACAAAGCTTAAACTCTAGACAGAAATATCCCTGGTCTATTTGTTGGTCTGAACTTACTTTCTTTGCAGGTTGCACACTAACCTTGAAGGGTGGGGCTTTTTTGTAGGGGCATTAGTTTTGTTTGAGGTTTTTTGGGTTGTGGTTTTTTTTATTCACCTCCTGTGTACTTTAGATTTTTGCTCTTTGGTGTGGTTACCTCTCTTCCCCCTCCCCCCTCCGCATACTCCATTAGGTATATACCATCGATGGATCTTCTGCTTATCATCCAGCATCCTACTTTGCACTGTAAGATGTGTGATTCACTTGCTTACTGCTTTGATAAACAAATCAGTTGGGATGAAAAGACTTTGTAAAATATCTGCTGCATTGTAAAGTTGTAAAGAAAGTCAGGAAGTTGAATCATGACTAAATAGAGGACAGTGGTAGAAGGTATCCTGAAAGGTTGGGTGTGTCTCCACAGAATGATTAAACCCAAGGTCTTGTGTTTGTCTCATTCTTAACATAGTCAGAAAGTGGGTGAAAGGGACCACCAGCTCTAATGGATCCCCTTCAGTAGGTAACAACTTGCCATTGAGTCCAGTAGTGTCTCTGCTGCTGGAGTCGCACTAATTGGTTCTGTTGCCAACTTATATGAGGAGATGAGAGAGATTTCAGTAGGTATTTACACAAAACCCAACCAAATACACCCCTCTTACCACCTCTACCCAAGGTGTCAGAATTAAACGACCTCGATTTGGCCTGATGGCCAGCTTATGAATCTGTCTAAAAAAGGGGAAGTTGAGCTCTGGGTGTTGAATGCAGTGTTGAATGTCTGTACGTTAACACTTAAGTGTCAGATGTGGAGACAGCAAAAAAAAACCCAACACCATATCGAAGCCAGTAATTCTGTGTGCGAGCTCAAGAATTTGGAATTTAAGTAGTATGCCCTCAGTAAATGATGGAACTTTACATTTTAAAGGGTGGTGGAGAGTAGAATTATTGTCCCGTGTGTGAGGCAAGAAAGAGTTTAAACTGTTTTGCTCCTCAGGCAACTCTTCTGGCTTTTTTAAACTTTTGAGTTCTTGAACTTTGAACCTTAATGAAATGATCTACTATGTTTCCTATATAAATAGTTCAGATAAAGTATATAAAAATAATTTTTCTCCATATGTTGCTGCTCAAGAGGGAAACAAAAAAAAGGTTTTACTTATAGAAGTTGTCTATGATGTTTGTATTTTAATGGTTATATTTTAATTTTTCAAGGAAGTAAAATTGCTACTGGAACTTACTGATCACTTTGGGAAAAAACCATCATATTTTTAAATTGCTATACATAGAAAATTCTTTTATTTTAAATATTTTTTCACTTGTGATTTGTTGCCACAGTGGTTTAAAAAAAAAAAAAAGGCTTAGGTGATACTTTTTATACCTGCTAGTCAGAAATTAAAACCAAATCACAGTAACAAACTAATTTTGCTTCTGATGAACATTGGTGACATGTTGACAACTGGAGATAAATATTTTTTTTTTCTTGTTACAATGAAACAGTTTTGTGAAAGGTGTGTCTGTGAGGAAGGCATTTATTTCACGCCACTTTTCTCCTTGGTTTTTGAGATACTTTCAAGCTCCAGATAAAACTTTTTCTGTATTTAGGAATGTCTGTGCCTTGGATTTTTTTTATTTTTTAATTTTTTTTTAATATATAACAATGTGTGATTTTCTGCTGTGGCTGCTCCCTCAGTTCAAACAGATCTGCCAAACTTTGTTTGGCAGCCCTGAAGGGGCTGCAGGATGCACAGACAGAAGGAGCCTTGCTTGGTCAAGCTTTGTTTCTGTAGGAAGTAATGCTGAAACAAAGTGTAGTCTCAAAGTAGTTTTAACTGCACTTTTGAGAAGGGACTAGAGAACTCGGCTTCTTAAGTAGTGGCCTGTACAGAGATAATGTGTTACGGTATTTTATCTAGCTGTAATTATTTCAAGGATGGGAAAGTCCCTGATTCATTTAAAGCATGTGCTATTTAAATGCAGACAGAGCCTTTTCATTCCAGGTTTCTCTGAATGTATATTTCTCTTTCAATGTGTTATACTTCATGGGGGCTATATGAAAGAATTTACTTCCGTATTATATGTATATCTCTGCTAATGATGTGCATTTGCATTAAAACAGTTGGTTAGTACTTCAGAAAAATATCACTGTCTTAAAAGAATGAAATCTATGTGAATTTCAGGAAAACTAGATTTCTTTCACATTGCACACCTGGGGAATAGTTGTCGCTGTTTGTATTCTGTTAGAATTTTCTGCTGTTAGAATTTGAAAATACCAACTGCTTTAATGTGCATAAAAAAGCAAAGCTGTGGAAGTAAGAGTCTCTGCAGGTTTGATACTTACTAAATCTTTGAGTTGTTTGGCAGTCAAATGCCTTGATATACAGCAGTTATTACGCAGTATCGACGTTGAACCTTTTTGTATGGTCTGGAGGAGAGTGGTGGGGGTCTTTGAGGTGTTCATGTAGCAAGTACATTATATTTCTATCTTTGATAATTTAGAGAATAAAGTCTCAAACCAGAGTCCAGTCCCTTCTTCGTGCTTCTGAGGAGTTTCCTTATGAACTGCCTCTTCCTCCTCAGCATGTTTGGAGATTTTTCTCCATGTGTGAATGCTGTACCGATGCTGTGGGAAAGATCTTTCTGCTTTTATTGCTCCTTAATCAAGGCACTGTGCTCTCTTTCCCCTCAGACCATTAATGGGTCAAAATAGTCCTTCCATTTGCGTAGAGGGTTAACGGCATTATAAAGAATTAGTGCATCTTAGCTTAAATTGAGAGAATAGAGCGTTTTCTTCTAATGGAGGAAAGCCTTTATTGTTATTGAAAATGACATGGTAAGAAGTGGTGGGGGCAATAACTGCAAAGAACTCGGATGCCCTACCTGCTCACAGTAGTTTGAAGGGTGGCTTAGCCTCATTCAAGAGCTCACCCAGCTGTGCGGCCATCCTTAGTCCAAAGATCTGAGGCACAGTGGTAGGCACAAGGGCAGTGTAGGCTGCAGTGTATTGTCAAGTGTTCAGACCTTCTAGAGGAGCTGAAAAAATGGGCAAATGAGTCTTGCTTCAAGCACAGGTCCTTCACTTGCAGAACATGACTGTACTTGATATGGTGGAAAAGCAGAATCCTCTCTTTCTGTGTAGTGGATTTTCAGACTAGTCTATTTAAAACTTGTTGCAACTGCTTTTTTTTCCTCCATCTAATCTACATGTTAGACAAATCTCTGTGGAATTAATGTCTCTTAGAGTTTAACAGTATTTCATTACTAGTGGAATAGATTAGATAAAGTTTGAATTATTACTTGATGAAAAACATTAATTTAATCAGTAGGCTTTGGGGGTATTTTTACAAATACTTTTTTTCTTTTTTTCTGGATATTTTGAAATTTATACTACCCTGAAATAGTTTGTACTTACCCGTTTAGTGTGTCTTCGATGCCAGGTGAATGTTACGTGTAGGAACAAAGGACAATTGCGTGTTTACAGCTGTCTGTACGTAACCATAAATGGACGTGGGAAGGTGAACAGTTTACAACTTGCTGGTCAGATACCAGCTTTACAGATATGTGCTGTGTTGGCTAGTGAAGTGTTGCAGATACGTTAGGGCTAGCTTTGTGGTGGTGTTTGGTTTGGTTTTGGTTGTTTTTTTGGTGGGGTTTTTTTTTGGCTGGTTTTTTTTTTTTTTCCTATGAATGTGACTTTATTGCTCTCCTGACATGTTGCTTAGGTTTTTCATTTCTGGTCCTCAGGAAGAGAATTTCGTTAGTTGCACCTTAAGGAAAGCATAGTTAACATTATCAGTCATACTTGCTTGTTGCTACAGATTATTGGACAGGCAGAAGCAAACATGATGATGGTAATGATTAAAAGCTCCTGATACAGGGAGAATGGCAACATTTAAAAAAAACCAAAAGTATTTATTCCAGCAAGCAGTGTAGTGAAAAAGGTGGTGATCACATGTAAGCTTTTTTATAACTTTCAGCAAAAATATGGTACAAGGTTTTTCTTTGTTACTTTTCCTGCATTTTCCTCCTTCCCCTCACAGTGTCTTCCTTTCTCTTCTAGCCTTGTTTTCCTGGATGCAGACAAGCACGTACCCATGCAAAGCGAGTGGTGTATTTCTGAAGTACGTGCCCCCGTGTACTGCGGGGTGGGTTCATCGTGGGCAGAGGTTTGGCCTCAGAAGCTTAGTGTCTGTTTCGATAGTGCTGCAAGAAAGATCACTTGCGGTACCTGTTTTATGTCTTCCCATCAACATACCTGTTGGCAGGAGACCCTCTTCCACTGGCTTCATTTGTGTGTTGGAGGTTGTGTGCAGCGACAGTGTTTCTCTGCTTGCTGTAGAAATACAAGGCTTGAGTAGCCTGGTATAAACTTTGAAAGTGAAACCAACATCAGTGCAAGTCAGTATGAAGTGGTAATATTCAGCTGCTGCTTGTCTGCTAAATGTTTTCTTCCCTTTTTTGGAAGGGCTGCAAAGCTGTTTCTCACATTTATGTTGTTTAGTCACTAATATTAGAAGTACAGTCAGATTATTGCTGACCACAAAAATCACTTTGAGGGAATGGTCTGGCTTATTTGCATCTTTCTGGGGTATGTTTTAAATGGATGGATAGCACTTCTGAATTACATTTCAAAATGCATCGGGATTCAGAAGCAAGGTGCATCTAGAATTGGGCTTTGGTGCCTGCATCCATACAATTAGATGGCTTATATTCTTTTCAACATGTGTTCAAGGATTTAAGCATTTGTGCGTACTTCTTTATAGAAACAAGCACAGAAATGCAATCATCCCCCTGGACTATCTCTACAATTCTTTCTTTTGTTTTCATTTTATTAAATTCAAGTGTTTATGTTCTTAAATAAGTAGTCACAGAATCTGTTCCTTGCCAAAGGCAGTTTATTATTTTAAATTGTATACTGGCTTCTACAGGTAACTTTACAAAAAACTTGTAACAAAACTTAAAAAAAAATATTTCTTTTATACAGAATATGATGTTGATCTTTATTGCTAAATGAGAAGCTGGTTTGTAGAGCATTGTAGTCTTACAACTTTTTAGACTCCTAACATAACTGTATTAAGATTTAAGATGATTGTGTAAATAGGTTAGATAAGCCTAAAGTCCTCCTTGTTATCATGCTGAGGGTACTACTGTACTTTACAATGGAGGAGAAATACTTTGGTGTATCCACACTCTTGTCAGGATGGAGAAGCATGATGAACCTTTACTTGGAAAGGAATTCTCATATATCATCTCCCAGGAAATCTAACCTTGGCTTATGAAGTTAAACGTAATTTTTGCTGACAGCCTGCTGCAAGGCTGGCTGCTGCAGTCTTGTAAAATAGTAAAAAATGAAAACTGAGCCTGACCATTATTCTTAATCTTAGTGTGCCTCTGCACAACTGAGAAAAAGAAAACCAAAGGTTTATTTGCACTCAGTATGATTTCCTGCAGTGACACACGTGCACATGGGCATCAGGCTACTTTAGTGACTTCTCTTATTTGATTCAGCAAAAATGTTTCACTTTTTCAGTGATTTGGCTTACATTGATCTACTGGGTTGTGTTTGCTAACTCCTTTTCCCTTCACTTGTAGTTCACTGGGGTCTTGGAGCCAAGTTGTAGCTTTCTGTTTCCCCATTGTTTTTAGCATGCTTGAAAAATATTTTTAGTAGTATACTTTATCAGATGTCTGCTTTAAAAAGGGTTGAGAGGTGGTACTCGTGCCAGTCTTTGAGTAAGTGTATCAAAAGTACAGTCTGCTTTGTTTCCCCTTTTGGGTGTTGATTCCCAGTTGGTGAGAGATGTATCAGGAGTGGCTCAAGTGGTTACTGTTCTGGCTGTCATCTACCCAGCTCCCCCCAGAGCTTCCTATTCCAGCAGCAATCCTGGTCTCGTGATGCTGCGCATGTTCTTGAGCTGATACCAGCTAATACCAACTAGAGCTGGGTTCGGTTTAATGCACCAGGTTAGTGTGTCTGTGGTAGCTCAGGAGCAGGCATGCCTCCCAACCAGCCATCCTTGTGGAAGGGAGATGTGATCTTGGGTGAGGACTCTTAGTTACTGTGTTTGGCTATTGCGGTGGTGAGATTATTGTAGTTACAAGGCTGTATATACACAGATGAACTATAATACAAAGATGCCATTTAACACTCTTCAGTTACTCTCCAGAGGAAAACTACCAATCAGATAGAAATATTCTGTCCTGCAACCAAATATGGGAAAGAAGAACAGGACTTGCAAGCTGCCATGGATTAAGTAGTATTTAAAGGAGGGGAAGAAAAAAAAGTCAGGGAAATCCAGACATTTAGGGACATCCTTTTTCAGCAGCAGGGCATGGATGAACAGTCACAGTATTCTGACGACTTCAATGGTTTATTTCCTGGCTTTGCATACAGTTAATTCCACTAATGATGGTGAAGAAAAGCCCCTTCATCTCAAGTTTTCATTACTATCTTATCCTACTTCTCTGCTTATTACCAAAAGGGTACCTCTGCTAGAGGTTGCTAATTGTGATTAGGATTACTCTGTATGGTGTTAGATCATTAGTCCTCGCTTCACTGTTTTCCCTTCAAGCTTTGTAAAAGGAGGGAAAAAATATAGGAGACATTACATGATGTACTGTTGGGATTTTCTTGTTTTAAATTGTAGTTTGTGCAATACCTATTAAATTATATTATATTATACTTTCCTCAGCTGCTCAAATCTTAGAGGGTGAAAGTTGACATCTGTGGTGCATAACATCTAATCGGTGTCCAGGTCTTTGATTAGCTTGCTTAGAAGTAGGAGGCTTTAATTACTCTTGAACTGTTAAGAGTAGAAAGTACTGCTTTCTACTCTTTCTACTTTTTACCACCTTGTTCCACCTTTGTATGAAGGCATGCATATGAATTTCTCTGCACTCACTAAGCAAGCAGGTATGCAGAAAGCATGGGCTTTTATAAAATTTGCAGTCTTATATATAAATCAGTGTTCATCCATTACTAATCAAGCCATTAGTAAGCCACATGGTTTTTTCTTATTTTCAGTAAGAGTATGCAAAGGAATTTAGATTACATCAATTAAAGATTCTTCATATTACAGTATAATACAATGTAGGAATTTACCTAAAGTTCAGTGATGGAAAAAACTCAGTACCTGTAGTATGCTAATGGCATACATAGTGAGAAAGCTGGAGGTTTCCATGTAGTGTATATGTTCTATCAGAAATTGATAGGGCTTGAAATAGGTATCTAATCTCTCTTTACTTAATGAGTATTTTATGTGTATTTTTAGTGCTCAGGTAGACTAGAACTGTAAGTACATAGGAAGAAATATCTTGAGTTGATACGTTCTGTTACTGGCCTGAAGAAATAGATTATAGTGATAGAGTCTTCGTTATTAAAGTAAAATTAATGGAAGCAAGTATGAAGAACAGCTCTTAGTAATTTATATCTAGATTTAGGAATTCTGGAATAAATGTAGATATTTTGAAATTTTCTAAATATAACACTTGAAAGCTCTGGTATCTTAAGATGCTGTTGTTGAAGCACTCTTCCAAGTGATGCATGAATACATGTATCAGTGAGAGTTTGGGGGTAGCAGGGGAGCAACACCTCATACTTCTGCAGGTAATTAGGCTAGACTTAATTACCTAACTGGTGCTTGTTGTGCCCCAGGAATGTAGAAACATTTTTTAATTTTAAGGTATTTTTAGTTATTTTCTTTCTATTAAGAATTATGTTAAAAATATGACACATTTGAAGTATGTGTGCTGTGATTAAAATTACATGGAAGAAAAATACTCTGTAGTGTACAACGCTTGCAGATAATTCTAGCTCTTACATTTTCTCTATAAGCTGAATGTATCTTCTGCTCTCTAGTATAAATAGTTTCCTGCATTGAAGTTGGAAATTAAATTCCTAGGTATTATTCAGACATGAATTTTTATTAAAAATTCAAATCTAAAATACGAAGTTTAACTGAATTTAAGACAGCTCAGTATTTTAAAGTCATAGAGTTATAGGATAATTGAGTATGAAAAGGACCTCAGGATGTCTGAAGTCCAACCTTCTTTTGGCCCTGAGATCGAACAAGGTTTCTCCAGGTATTACATGGTTCAATCTTAGAAACTTACAAGACTGAAGATTCTGCAGCTTTTATGAGGAACATTGTCCTCTTCCCAACTGTCCTCATGCTGAAAAAACTTTTCTTTTTGTTAAATTGGAACTTCTAAATCTCCAGAACATATTTTTCATGATTGTTCCTCAACTGGCAACACTTTGCAGTTTAGCTCTGTACACAGTTGTGCCAAATGTTCTGAAGGAAGATCTGCTTAATTTGAAGTTGTAAATGATTTAAGCCTTACTATGATTCACAATAAGGAAAAATATGATATAACTCTAATTCATAATAACCAGACTTCTCAGGAATAATGCAGCTGTGAGTTAAAAAAAAAAAGTTTAATTCTCCATGGTTTCACTTTATAGAAATAAATGAGCAGGTTAACATATATTTTAGGGAAATCTAAGTTACTTGAAGCAGCATTAATTAATATTTTCAAGCCATTTTTATGATCGCCTTTTTATTAAAAACTTTAAAAAGCTCTTCATTTGACTAAGAATTGTGTTTTGCTCTGTTTCCGGTATTGATGGTTTCTGGCTCCGCTCTCAGAAGTTAATGCTGTTTTATTTCTGGAGTGAGGTATTCTGGCAATATTGTTTATAGAAATTGTCTCTGGAAATGATTACATCTAACCTAAGGTGTGAAAAACAGAAACAAGTAAAGTTCGTATGAGCAATAAAACTTCTTGCTGGTGTACTTTTGAGAACCCTGCATGGAGATAGCTGGGTGATTATAGTCCACCCAAACAGTTTTACTGAGTCAAACTGAAACTACTCTGAAGTGTTCAATATTCAAACTAAATTTGCACAAACATTTTAAAGCTTTTGTAGTTTTTCATGAGTCAGTGCTGTCCACTGTGATAACAATTAGTACATGATTGCATGGCCTGCTTTTCAGATTTTTGAGAAGGAGCCTTCAATGTTTTAGCTTTAAATCCTTTCGCTGATAATTCCACTTTTGTGTGAGATTAACACATGTTCTTCAGAATGAGATCTGCAACTTTAGTTTTGATTTGATTGGTTTTGTTTTTTTTTTATAAGTGCCAATGGGACCATAGTGTTTGTTTAGTAGTAGTCTGCTAGTCCAGGTAACTTTTGTTATCCTGTGTTTTGTCAACCTGCATAAAAAGATGCCAGGATACAGAATTTGTGAGGAAAATTCTTAAGTCAGAATTTCATTCTGACTCTTCATTCTGTCAACATCTTGTTCTCTTTCTGGGTCTGAATAATCTCCCATTTTCAATCTATGTGTTTCAGGTATTTCTGCATACATATCCACCAGGCTTTGGGAGTACACTGGCATAGTGCAGAGCCTGTTTATAGTCGCAAATACCTGCCAGCAGAATTTCTGGAGGTGTCTCTAGTTAAGCTGTCTAAATTCGCTGTACAGCAGATGGCACTGGAAGAGCACATCAGTGGGAGTCTTCGGTGATGCCGTAATTAGTACAAAATACTAGTGAAGCTGTTGCAGTGCTGAGGGTTGTGAGTAGCTCATTTGAATGTATTCCAGGAAGACATGCATGCTGGGCTCTTCTGTTTCAGCTCTCCTAGATATAGACACTGGAAAATTCTACACTTGCCAATGTATGAGTATATCTTGTCTTGAGGCCTATTTATACAGTGCATTTAAGCACATTAATGTGCAATGCAGAGTTGCTGGTATTTTTAAAGTATTCACAAAGAAGGACGAGTATCTGGATCAATTAGGGTGTTTTACTTCAAGGTGTGTTTGCTTTCTCCTGTCTTGCGTGAACTACGTGTAAGACATATAGAGTGTTTCTTTAGAAGCTTGCTTTCATCTGTTAGGTGTGTTCAATTTAATTCAGGGAGCTTTGACCTGGACTGTCATTCACTAGATTTTATTATCTTTTCCTGGCTGAATGAGCTGGGCTTCTGGATATATGAATATTCTTTATGTGGTTAATATTTGAACTTCATGCCTTTCTCTTTTCTATAAGTGAAATGTTGCAGTGATAGAAGTAGTGAGTCATGCATTTGGACAATCATGCATTTAGCTTGATAAAGATATTGTCGTCTACAGTAGGCTGGTAGATGCAAACCTCTCTTTTGCTCAAGCACACTTAGTAATTGCTCTGAAAGCACAAAATTTTAATTTCTCTATATGCTGCCACAGAGATTTATCTGCTGAGATTATTTTCAGATATTGAATTTTCATTTTTAAGAAAAGCCAGATTTGATACTGAAAGACTAGTATGTGATTAAAAACCTATGTGCTCCATAAGGCTAAACATGTCACTTGAAAGAAGCTGAGGAAACAGTTCCTTCCTTCATTCCAATTTAGGTAACTAATTATTTTGAAATGCACCAAGGAAAAAAATAAATGGTGAACCAGACAGTTTGGGGCTCTATACAGTGTTCTCTCCTCAGTCAGCAATGTTATTTCTGCCTAGCTTAGAAGGCATGTTTTATTTCATGCTTGCTATTTTAGAGTCAGGAATTGCAAACAGTGTGAGGTACGTCCCACAAGGATGGGGAAATATATCAGGTAAAGTGGAAATAGTGTCAGTTTGTGGATGTCAGAAGCAGTTGGAGAACATTGGCAATCTCACAAGAGGGATGGACTAATGTGAGGATTCCCAGGCTTCTGGCACTACATGCACAAAGGCATAGCGAAATGTATCAAATGAGCAAACACTCTGTCAGTTCAGGAGCAGTGTAGAATTCTGAAGCTGTATTTTTCACTCGTGTTGTAGGTTCATTTGGTCAGATACAATGAAGAGAGAGCTGTAAATTGGTAAGATGGCGAGATCCAAGTCGTCTGGGAATAGAAAGTCAACAAGGCATTTTGAGTCTACATTTAATTAACATGCAAGTTCCTCTATCTGTATCTAGCTTTTTAATTACTGTACTTTGTAAGTTATTCTGATATGCCAGATTTCAGGCATATAAACCCAACTAAATATATTCTACTCATGTTTGGATTTCAGTACTTCCATATTTCTCAACTATTCCAGGCATATGGAGCTCATATTAAATATGAGCTAAAAATGCAGATAGTGTACGGAATGTGAAGATACGACTAGGGTGCAAATCCAAGTAAATCAAGCTTTAGTGCTTCTCCTGTTTATGATAGTGGTGTTCAAACCCCAGCAGCAAGGTGGTATTCAAGGTATTTTGAAGTTCAGAATGCTTAGATGCCTTGCATTGTCTTCAGTTTGCTTTGGGTAAGATACTTTAGCCTTTGTGTATATGAGAGACACAAAAGCTGGGCTGGACAAGAGTAATAGTCAATGGATTGCTGTTCCATTATATTAACCTCTCTACTTATAGGCTTTTATGCATTTTTGAATTGTTGTTTAAGAAAATGATATTGTTCAGTTGATAAAACTTATTTCAGTTCATCGTACTGTTTTTCTCAGTTGCTTGTATTGTGATACCATGGAAGAGAAGTGAGAAGTGCATACATAAGGGCTGTTTTCCTTTCCCCTCAGTCTCCTAAACTTGGAAGATTCCTTGAAAGATTCTTAGACTCCTCCAGCTTGGCATGCTTAGCCTGCAGCCAGGCTTGCAGCTGTACTTTGTGCTGCTAACATATCATGCTTTTGGAGGTACATGGAAAAATGGCTATTACTGAATGTAGCACCTACTTCTGTAGCAGCAGCAATTTCCCTCTCATCTTTCCATTCTTGTCCTTACCCTCTCTGCAGAGCTGCTTACTTTGGAAGGTCTGACACTAAAATCCACAACAAAAAAAGAAACCAAAAACGAACCCAAAAACCAAGTCCTAAACAAAATAGAAATCAAATTTATGGAGGGGCTGGGTACATGACTCTGGAAGATGCCAAGTGGGAGAAGTTGTGTAGGAATTAAGCAGATGTATCCATTCAGTCTAGGCAGAAGTAGTGGAGGAAGAAAAGCTTTGATAGTACTAAGTAAAGAGGGCCTGTGGTGTGACCTCCTCTATACCTAAAACAAAGTCTGGAAATCACTTTTCCAGAGAAACGTGAAGTTAATTTTTTTATGCCTGATTAGTTTGCAGATCATCTCTCTATATTTACTTTTATTTGATGCCCATTACTTAAGTACTGTAACTTCTGTTTTGTTTGAAGAGGGGAAAATCCTTATGGATAATTTAAAAAAAATGCCTATTTTGTGAAACTAATTGGTTTTTTTATTTGTTTCCAGGAAATGGCTCTTGAAGTTAAATGAGGCTGGATAAAACACATAAATGAAGCAGAAGCTGCTCTGCATGTGTTAGGGCTATATCACCACAAGCACTGCTCATCAGCCAGACTTGGTAACTTGTCATAATGAAGAAAATTAGTCTCAAAACAATTCGCAAGTCCTTTAACTTAAATAAAAGTAAAGATGAAAGCGACTTTGTAGTGGTTCAGCAGCCATCGTTAAGTGAATTTGGAAAAGATGACTCCTTGTTTGGCAGCTGCTATGGTAAAGATTTGGCTAGTTGTGAAGTCAATAGTGAAGATGAAAAAGGAGGCAAAAATCGATCAAAAAGTGAAAGTTTAATGGGTACGTTAAAAAGGAGGCTTTCAGCAAAACAAAAACAGAAAGGCAAAGGCAGCACACCATCTGTAAGCTCTGCAGATGATGACACCTTTTCTTCCTCATCTGCTCCAATAACCTTCAAAGATGTGCGAGCTCAAAGACCTCTGAGATCCACTTCCCTCCGTAACCACCATTACAGTCCCACTCCGTGGCCCCTTCGACCTACAAATTCAGAAGAGACTTGCATCAAAATGGAAGTGAAAGTCAAGGCCTTGGTCCATTCCTCTAATCCAAGCCCAGCGCTGAATGGTGTTCGAAAGGACTTCCATGACTTGCAGTCGGAGAACGTGTTCCAGGAACAAAACAATGCATTAAAAAACACGGAATCTCAGAACGGAGACTTGCATCTTCATATCGATGAACATGTGCCTGTAGTTATTGGATTAATGCCTCAGGACTACATTCAGTATACTGTGCCTTTAGATGAGGGAATGTATCCTTTGGAAGGATCGCGTAGTTACTGTCTGGATAGTTCCTCGCCCATGGAAGTTTCCACTGTTTCTTCTCAAGTGGGGGGAAATGCTTTCCATGAAGAAGAGAGCCAAGTGGATCAGGATGTGGTCGTTGCACCGGATATCTTTGTGGACCAGACGGTGAATGGTTTATTGATTGGTACCACAGGAGTCATGTTGCAAAGCCCAAGAGTTAATCACAACGATGTCCCTCCACTCTCACCTTTGCTACCTCCAATGCAGAATAATCAAATCCAAAGGAACTTCAATGGATTGAATGGCACAGATGCCCACGTGGCTGAAAGTATGCGCTGCCACTTGAATTTTGATCCTAACACTGCCCCTGGAGTTGGAAGAGTTTATGATTCTGTACAGAACAGTGGTCCTATGGTTGTGACAAGCCTCACGGAAGAACTGAAAAAACTTGCAAAACAAGGGTGGTACTGGGGCCCCATCACACGTTGGGAGGCGGAGGGAAAATTAGCTAATGTGCCTGATGGCTCGTTTCTCGTTCGAGATAGCTCTGATGACCGTTACCTTCTCAGCTTGAGTTTTCGTTCCCATGGAAAAACTCTTCACACTAGGATTGAACACTCAAACGGTAGGTTTAGCTTTTATGAACAACCAGATGTGGAGGGACATACATCTATAGTTGACTTAATTGAACATTCAATCAGGGACTCTGAGAATGGAGCTTTCTGCTATTCGAGATCCCGGCTGCCTGGATCTGCAACATACCCAGTGAGACTGACGAATCCGGTGTCTCGGTTTATGCAGGTGCGTTCTTTACAATACCTGTGTCGTTTTGTAATACGTCAGTACACCAGAATAGACCTGATTCAGAAACTGCCTTTGCCAAACAAAATGAAGGATTATTTACAGGAAAAGCACTACTGAAAGCTTATGGGAATCTTGCATCTTGCACTTTGGGAACAACAACAACAAAAAGAGATTGAATTACAGTTTACAGACTTTCATTATTATCAAAATCTTTTGCTGCCATAAAAAAATATTTCATTTTTGTGTGTAAAAGATAAGTAATGCATTTGGATTTATGTTTGTTCGGGGGGGGTTGTGTATTTTGGGGGGCTTTTATTTTTTGAAAGAATGATCTCAAGTTTATTTTTAGAAGTGTGAAATAGCTATCTTTCATCAATGTGCAGATTAATCACAATGTGAATGATCAAATTCTCCTTAATTTCCCCCAAGTCCTTTGCTGCTATCCACTGTGATTTTTATGCATTGAAAGCACATTTCATGTGTATTCAACCATAAGTAAAAGTCAAATGAAAACTTGTTGAATGGATTATTTTTTTTCCTTTGAAATAGCCTGTTTAAAAAAATAATATCATGGACAAAACCCATATTGGTATTCTAAATTACAGAATTTACATCTATGTTAAAAACAATTTCCTAATATCATCATTATAAATTTCTATATAGATATGCCCTAATGTAGGACTTATAGACAGAGCTGTGTGATAAGAACATGGTTATGCAGCATACATTTGGGAAAAAACCCCACCCTTCTCCTAAGCCTTTTATTGTCTGCACATTATTTTGTGTTTGAGAAGTTTGGTTCAGCTTTCTTCTTGTCTCAGTATTTTGTCCTTCTAAAAATGGCCTTTGAAAAAAGAAGTCTGTGAAAGTTGATGTGTAGTACCTGTAAGGAAATGGCAGTATTGGGGCCTTCTCAAATACTTCCTTTTAAAATCATGACATCTGTTAAATAAGTGAACACCTATGAGATTCCCCTCTTTCTGTCCTTTTCCCTCCTACCTCCTCTTGGGGGGGTGGTTTGGCGGGAGCGGGGTGGTTTCCTCGATTTGTAGGAGTTATTATTATGGGAACATAAATTGATAAGCCATTTTAGGGATGGGGTAAAACTTCTGATAGGATAATTCTACAATATATTTTCAAACTAGTCGAAATCTTATTTCCTGCATATATTCTCCCCCCCCCTTCCACTCCGGAAATGCATTAATACACTAACGTCCTTGGGATTGTCTTCCCCTTTTCTTTGGATATCCTTTGTGGAGGAGGGAACAGGACTGATAACATTTTGGATGGAAGATGATTAAAATGCTTATCTAAAGCTCTGTTCTCGTAGCCTTGGAAATTATGGGGGAAAATGGGTTTGGATATACATTGACCACAGGAGATGTTTTGGCTTCCTGTCATGAAATGTTAGGACATGTGAAATATTGGATCAATTAAGTAAATGTTTATGTCATCTGTCAAAGATTCTGGCATTTGAAAAGCTTACAGTTATTCTAACCTTCTGTAAGGAAAGAAAGACTTTCAATGGGGAGTACAGGTTCTACACTGTAACATTTTCATCATGCAAGGTTAATCCATGTCATTTTCCTATTTTGTTTCATGTTGGTTTTTTCCCCAATAATTTGGTCACTTTTATGAGTTACTTGTTAAAGGGGTCTTGTCTTGCTTGGGAGAGATGCCTGCCTCTGCTTCCCTGGTTGTTATTCTAGAATGTCATCTTCCCCATCTCTGTTAGGAGTGGCTAGTTTGCTAGTCAGTAAGCATCAGTTTAGAAAAGGTGGTTCATCTTTGATCCAGCTTTCTTGTTTAGGTCATTTTCTTCTTGTTTGATCTAGCCTTTTGTCCCCTGAAATGAGTCTTTAGTAATGAATAAAGTATTGCTGCAAGGTGGTGCAAGAGCACTGCATCTTGGGTTGCCTGAATTGATAGACTAAATTTATATTTTTTTAATTTATTTTTTGACCATAATGCTTAACTAAAAAATAATTTTAAAAATAATGAAATCAAAGGCAGATCAAGTCTGCCTTTGCTTCTAAGGGATGGAGAGCAAGGAACTTCTTTACTCTGATAAAGTTTTAAACTTAAGAAAAAATATCTAGAGCGGTCTATATGCGTAACTTGTTGGCTCTGACATTGAGATATATGTATGCAAGTGTGAATTCTGTTTTCTTTTTTCCTCTACTGACTTCCCTCCCCAACTCCTGAATCAGGATCTCTAACTTTGTTCAAAAAGGCACAATAACCTATCGTATGGTACAGTATTCTGATTCTGTCTGTGGGGAGGGAAAATAAAATTATTTTTATGGATTTTAGACACATACTTTTGGAAGAAAACCTCTGGCATTTTCTTCACTTTAAAAATTCTTTCCCCATACAACATAGAGGGCCTATGCATTCTACAGAATCTTTGAAAGATTATACTATATTAAATATTTTTTTTTGCCAGTTAATACCACTACTGAATGCATTAAACATACATTTATACTCTGCCACGTGCATTAATTTAGCAGTCATTGCATTGAAACTTAAATAGCTGCAGCTATAATATCCCCATCAGTCTTATTGCTGAACTGAAAAACATGCAGGAATACACATACTAAATTTCTTGCCCATGCCTTTGTTTCATTTTGTTGATACTTGATTATTTTTTAAACTTTGGTTCAGCTGTGCAGTTTATGAATTGCCTCCCTTGCTATGTTCTTCATCTGCAAACTTAATGAGGTCAAGTTAACTTTGTCATCCTCCCTCCCTCCTCAAAAGAGCACTGTAAAGTGGTTGAGGTCTAGGATGTGAGAACCATATAGCACTTTGTTTCTAAATAGAAAAATGATGATAACATTTCTACTAAGCTCAAAATACTTTAGGTAGTAAGTAGACACAAATGCATATTTCTACATGTTTCATTAATGGGAACCTCACAGTGGGTTTTTTCATGCTGAGGTAACTGACCAGCCAGCAGAAGGAACCCAGAAAAATGACTTTGAAAACAATGCAGATACTTAGAATTTCTTATAATAAAGATTAATATAAAAGAAACATGGTAATGTTAAATTATGACACAATTTAGAAGTACATGGGGGTAGCTACAAAATTTGAGTTCTGCTTCAAGGAAATTAAAGGAAAAGGGCATCCACGACACATAAAAGGAGCATGATTGGGGATATTTTGGGATATCTTTGGAAGTAGATACACTAGGAATAAAAGCTAACTGATGACAGTTCATATGGAGTAGAAATATGGCTATTTATTCAGCACAACAGCTTAAGTGTTCAAAAAGTATGCTTTTTGTGGAGTCAAATTGTGGAAAATTGTTTTTGAAAATGAAACTTTGAAGTATAACTGCTCTTCTGAGCATCTGAGAAATGAGTGACCTGATTTACCAATTAGAAAAGTAAAACAACACCTTGTATTTGGAAATAGAAAAATAAATTTTCACAATTTTCTTCGTGTTTCTTTTTAAAGCCAGTGTTACAAACAACTGAAAGTGATTTGTACTCTTTGATCTATTTGAAGAATATAGCACTTACCCTGCTGTTGACAGAGTGAATCCCATCTTTTTATCAAAATGCCTTTCTGTCAGAAGGATCAGAAATGCAATTATTAAGTAAACTCTTTGTTCTTAGATGAGCTGAATTTTCCATTTTGTTAAAGCGGACCTCTCCCTCTGAGTATTCACTGCTGGGCTAACTGAAACTTGTGAAGGTTTTGTTCTGATGCCTTTTCATCTATGTGAATACTGGAATGATGAATTTAAAACACCGTACCAGCAATATATGGGCTACAATTCTGATGAGAAGCATTTCTCCGTTACTGAACTTTCACATTCTGAGCTAAGCTATGGATAAACTAAATGATTGCTAATTTAATATCTTAAACTCTTTTTACAGCTGCAAAAAAAAAATAAATTACAAAAACCTGCAAGCATTCTTTATAAATGAAAAATGGGCTAGATTGCAGTTCGTAACACGGGAAATATGGCATTGTTGTACCTGGAGAGGGCTCTAAGTTCTACACAGATAATGAAAAATTCTTAAAGAATTTTGTATGAACATTATGTTGGGTTAAAGAATTTTTATAGTGATGGAGTGCCATGAAGTTAATACTTGCAATCCAGATTGCTGTAGTTTACACTTTTTCTCTGTTTCAGACCTGGTGTGCACTATTTGTACTAAGCACACCACAGAGTGAATTATCCAAAGTCCATTGATTTTAATGTGTTTTGGTTTGTAAACAAAATTATAGTAATTTCTTGCACATTTTTGAAAAATAATTGTATAAGGATTTATGTATCTGCTTCTGGATACAGTGTGTAAATAAAAACTTCATTCACAAAAAAATTTGTGGAGTGTTCTATACCTTGATGATGTTCTGAAACAAAACAGTTGAAAGTCATGGAAAAATTTGGGCTTCTGACACATTCAAATTTGAATGGCTACAATTTCAACTGTTTTTTAATATATATTTATATCTTTATGTCAGTTAACTTTTCAAAACATTTGTATATACTGGTTATAATGATTCCCGCTTTTTGAAGCAAGAAGAAGCAGAACTAGAATATGATTTTTAAAAAGTCTGTATATATGTACCATACGTTACCTTTCACAATTCTTGTTTCTTCCTCTTAAAGAATTACAAAATTCATAGCAAAAAAGTCATATACCATCTCTTTTGCTTCCAAGCAAGCAAATAATTCTTGCATATTTCCAAAATAAAAGAAATAAATATGGTGTTGATCTTCATATATTTGCTTGATGCTGTCGTAGATTTACTCAAAAGGGAATAGCATTTTAGTCCCTGGGTAATTCTTTGTTCTTCTGCTTTTTCTTTTTTGTGTAACAAATTTCTGCTTTACAGAAGACACGTGCTATCCTTCACATGTCTTCATGTAGTTTTGTGTAAGGTCTGTACTCAAATTCAAGAAGATACCACCTGCTCCATAGTTCTTGGTTATAGCTGGGTTTGTGGGGTCTGTCTTAAAACCTATCTCAGCCTTGGTAGCAAGCAGTGATCCATGTTCTCCACAGCTGATAGGTGCTTTTCTGTGTATTCTGTAACTTCATTCCTAAAATGATAACCAGAAGTCATTAGGGTTTTGCCATCTGAAGGAAAACTGCCATATGCTGTCAGCTGCTGGGGCTGGTACCTGTGCTCAGTGTGGGGGTTGGTTTTGTTAAGTTTGCACAACGCTACTCTCTACCTTCGTTCTTGCTCCAGAAAGCCTGGCAAGTAATCAGCTTAGGAAATATTCGGTTGGTAAGTTAGTTTTACAGCTGCCCAGTGTGATCCAGGTAGGAATGAAATGTTTATAGTCAGGGTGCCTGTAATCCTAATTCTTTCTGCCTTGCATTCAGCCAGCGTCATCAGTGTGAGAGTGGAAGAGAAGTGCTGAGACATGGCCAGGTCCTGCCAGCTTGCTGTACATCCTACAATGTAAACCTCTCTTACCAAGGCACAAAGGCAGGGCTTTGGGGCAGGGAGGTGAGTTAAGTCACGGAATCAGAAAACAGGAGGTTGGAACAGGAGACCTCGAGGGACATCTGGTCCAATCTTTCTTGGCAGAAGCATGGTCTAGCCAAGATAGCCCAGCACCTGTCCAGCTGAATCTTAAGTGCCTGATGTTGGGGAATCCAACGCTTTCCTGGGGTTATGATTCCAATGGCTAATTGTTCTCATTGTGAAAAATTGCACTCTTGTATCCAGTCAGAATCTTCCCAGGACTAACTTGCACCTGTTACCCCATGTCTTCTCCATGTGACCCCATGTAAAAATGGATTCTTGATCTTTGTAGGCACCCTTTAAGTACTGGAACCTGGTGGTAAGGCCTCCCATGATCGTTCTTTTACAGAATGATAGGGTTTGGAAGGGAAGATCGTCTAGTCCAACCCCCCACCAGAGCAGGGTTGCAGAGATTAGATGACACAGGACCACTTTCTCAAGACTGAACAGCCCAGTTCTCTCAGACTTTTCTCATCTGTCAGGCTTCCCAGTCCTTTGATCATCCTGGTGGCCCTTTGCCAGACCCTCTCCAGCCTGGCTACTCTTCTGTGTGTGTAGCAGGGCCCAGAACTGAGCATGGTATGCAGGTGGGGCCTGGCAAGAGTGGCATAATGACTTCTTTATCTCTGCTGGTGATGCCCCTGTTGATGCAGCCCAGAACCCTGTTGGCTCTCTTTGCTGCTGCAGCACACCTTCACTCCTGCTGAGCTGCTTGTCCATCAGGACCTCTGGGTCCCTTTCCTCAGAGCTGCTCATCAGCCAGGTAGACTCCACTCCTGGATTATGTTTTCCCAAGTGCAAGACCTTACAGTTGTCTTTGTTGAATTTAGTCATCCTCCACATTTAAGAGAAAACCTCAGCCGTGTAAGATCTTATAGAAACCTTTAATGTTTAGGAAACAATGTTTGATGGCTTCCTTCCAGCACATGTGATTTGCTTACAGTGTCTGCTTTTCTGTGGGTTTTTTCTTTTTTTTTTTTTCCTTTTCAAAGGCTGAGTGCTTTAACATCCCTTGTGACATTAGTATGCACATCTTTGACTTTTTCAAGGTAATACCTGCTGTTTTCTGTCAAAGCTATGTAAAGTAAGAAGAGGATATTACAGGGAGAAGAGACAATGGTTGGTTGGTTGTTTTTGAGAAATGACTCAAGAAATAGGTGATGGTCTGCCTCCTGAGCCAGGAGTCTGAAACTCTCCCAGGCCAACTTGCCACATGCTGTCAGTAGACTACTGAGTAAATGAAGTGTGATGTAGGATAGCGCTGCTGAGGGTTGGGGTAGGCAGGGCACCAGCCCTCACAAAATAGGCTTTAAAAAGAAAGGAATGTTGTTTCCTTGCCCAGAATGAGTAGAGGGTGTTTCACACTACGTGGTGGGAATGAGTAAGTTTGGATGCACGGGGAGGGAGGAAGGATGCATGACTGATCTGAACCACTCCTGACACCGACAGCTCAAGTGCCATTCGGGCAATTGTGTTGTGGAGGAAAGAGTCAAAACACCATGAAGCGAAGAGGAGCTATAGCAAAGGTAACGTGGGTTTTGTACAACTTAAGAGCAACTCTGTCCAATGTTAAATGTGTGGTGTGTCTTCCTTCATCTGCTCTTTGAATGTCTCAGTTTCTTAACTTTGTTTAACAAAAACCTTTAGCTGCAGTTCCAGTTTCATGTGATGGAGCATGGAGTTGTTCTTGGCTGCCCCTGCTGCAGGAAGAAGGGCAGTTTTTTGAAAGCAATCCCTGTTGTTTTCAGCTATTCAAATATGAAATGTTGCTGAAGTGTTTGGAGAAAGAAATTAAAATTTATTTTCCAGAAATCTTCATGAAGGTAGGTAGGGCATCTATTATCATGTGATCAACATTGTATATATTTCTTAATAACGTATTGTCTTCTCAGTCGCACACCTTTCAACTAAGAAAGGAAAAACACCTCTTGAATTTCTCAGACCATCATTGGATGCTTCTGTTTGACCACATCACAGGTGGGTATCTGGGCTGAAGAGGTTTTTGGCAGTATTGCTTTCCCTCAGCCCACATTCAACATGTCAGCTCTGCCCCAGCTCTCTGCTTCCATCAGAAGAGAGCAGCCGCCTTGTTTAGTTTCTGGTTGGAGTTTGTATTGTCAGGTGTTATGTGTCCACTGCTACAACTCGGGTTTCCCTGAAAAGCATACCTTATACTTTCTTTCAGAATACCTTTCTTCCCTGGCTGTGTGCCCTTTGTCACTCTGGGAATTAAAAAAGATGCTGTTGTGAATGTTCCAGCCTTCCTCAAATCTAATTTTATCTGAAGCAAAACTTTTCTCTTTTAAACAATTCAAGCTAATGGAAAAGTTAACTGTACTATTTTGTGTGACTAGTATTTTCAATCAGTCTTATAATGATGAAACCTCTAAAAGTCTCAGTTTCAAGGCTTCTTTGTTCAACAACTTCTAAGATACTCTCTAGTTCTCATGAGTGTAAAGATTGGAAAAATGTTTAGACTGGAAAAATCAAGGCTTTCTGAAATTTATCCTGTTATCTTTTCATATAAATATATATATATTTAGTTTCTGCTTGGGAACACCAAAGGGTAGGGACCCCAGCAAAATGAAAGGAAACTCATTTCTGTTGAGGCAGTGCACGTGTACTTTGTCACAGTGAAAACTGCTTAGCTCTGCTGAAGGAGGAAGGTGTTAGGTAAATTCCCAAATACTAGACAGATGAACATAACTCCTGTTGTTTCTGGAAGCAAAGGAGGAGTTGGTGCTCAGGGTAGATGGTGCAGCAAGCACCACTCTCGATGTGTTTTCTGCCTGTACTGAGAGAGTCCACAGGCTATAAGACCTGCCATACCTGAGTTTCTTTTTAACCTTTGACTTCTTTCCTTAAATCTTGCTGCTAATGGCAGTATGCTGTGGCTGACAATATTCTGAGAAACTCCTGTCTTTCTAGGCTCTGTGGAAGGTGAAAGATACCAAAGTGCAGGTCCATGGCAGACTTGTTCCTTTTTGTCATTTATCTGTGACCATCATCAACCAATTTCAAGTGTTTTTACCTTCCCTTAAGTTTTCCTTCTGCTCATGTATCTTTTAAATTTCAATGGATGAGTCCAAACCAAAGAAATGATAGAAGGATGGAAATTATTAATATCTCTGTCTTTTCAGTGGGATTTTTTTTTTGGTCTGATTAAAGGCTGTTACATGAAATTTAATATTGACATTGTTAATATCTTCACACCAGTTAGATGTTAGGAAGTGTTTATCAAAGAATCATTTTAGTTGGGAGCTAATTAACTACTCATGTGGGTTAATATAATGCTGAAAGTGAAGATAACCCCACCATCATATTTTTTGGTATTTAATTTACTGGATATCAAAGTTTCTTACAAAGATAATTGAATACTTAGAATGAAAGTTTTAGCTTCTCATTATTAGCTCATCACCTTTTTTCTAATTAACTGTGGTATTGGAGAAAAAAATTATTTAGATTCTACTTTTCTTCCACATGTTAATTTTGGAAACTGTTTCCCTACATGTTTAAAAACCCAACCTACTAAATTTTGGCACTGTCACATCTTCAAATGAATACTGACCTCAATAAAATTTCAAGTATAATTAATTTAAAATGTAATCCTAGAACAGACAGTTTCACACGGGTAGTCAAGAAGCAGATTGTTAGACTGAAAGACTTTTGTTTCAGAAACAGTAATTGCCTTCATAATCACTAAAGACTACTTTCTAGCTCTAAAAATCCTGTAATATATGAGTTTATTATATTGCCTTATTCTAATATAATAAAAAAGTCTTTCTAACTGTAATGCAACACAAGAACTAAATATTACTTGCACTGGCATTGTCTAACTGAAATTCTGATACATCAAGTGGAAATTTCCTAGTATCATGGCTAGTATCATAGCTTAATGACAAAAAAGCCTGTTGTAACAAAATCTGTCTCTAGCTACCCCAAAATCCCAAATACTTCCTTTTGTACATGAATGCCATGTACAACTATGAATGTAAAGGTTTATGAAAGAAATGCAACAAAATAATCAGCACTGAAGATTTATTCGAGTATGGCTAATCTAATTAGAGTTCAATGGCTTTTATTATGCACTAATAAATCAATGCTCTGGATAAAAAAATAAATTCTAGGGCATAATAGTTTAATACACAAAGAAATGATGCTGTCATTTAGAAGTGGCATATGAAAATATAAAAAATATCTTTTAATAAATTTGTGTTTCAAGAAACTTTTCAGTGAATTAGTTATCCCTCCAAGAACTAATAACAGTCTTACTCAAAAAAGACTGATTTTTAGGTAAATTATGGCACCTGGTTAATATCCAAATTATTTGGTTACTTTATATAAATTTAATTATATAAGAATTAAACTTGTGGTGGAGTCTAAGAGGGTGTTTTGTTTTGTTTTTTGATTGGGAGTGGGGGTTTATTTTTTTCTTAATGTCAGCTCTGCTGCTTCAGAACTGGAAAGTTCAGGTTTATACAGGCTCAGTTTGGAAACTGAGGTTTGTTTGGTAGAGCTTTGCTTTTCTATAATTTAGGTAGGGTATTCAGTCATTGGAACAATATTTGGCTTTCAATTCTGAAAATATTTTGTAGTATAGTATATGTGATGTACAAAGCAATGCAAGGAACAAAATAGTTAAAAAATAATAGCTCTGAGGTCTTAGGAGAAAAACTTGAATAAAGAGATATCACTATGTGCCTTTGTTTTCTGACATAAAACATAGTTAGTAAATGTAAAGAAATCTACTTGAAGAGTAATAAAGTTTTAAAAAATATTATGTTCTTTTAGAAAAGAGATAATTATGCCCTATGCTGTTGTCAGTTCACCACATGCACACCTATCCCAGAACATGCGTGTGTAGTGGTGGCAGTTCACTTCAGAGCTGTAACTCTCAGTTCTGACACTTCTCCCCCCAACACTTTACCCAGCCTGGTCATTTACAACTCCATACCTTCTGAAGCTTTAATCACAGAATCACAGAGTTGTAGGGGTTGGAAGGGACCTCAAGAGATCATCGGGTCCAACGCCCCTGCCAAAGCAGGCTCCCTAGCTCATGCTGCACAGATAGGCGTCCAGAAGAGTCCTGAATATCTCCAGGGAAGGAGACTCCACACCTCCCCTGGGCAGCCTGTCCCAGGGCTCTGTCACCCTCACTGGGAAAAAGTTCTTCCACATATTGGTGCAGAACTTCCTGTGCTCCAACTTGCAGCCATTGCCCCTTGTCCTATCGCCACAGACACTGAAAAGAGGCTGGCCATTTCCCCGTGTCCCACACTTCAGATGTTTATAAACATGAATAAGATCCCCTTTCAGCCTCTCAGTCTTCTTTTCTGAAGGCTGAACAGCCCCAGTTCACTCAGCCTTTCCTTGTAGGGGAGATGCTCTGGTCCTTTAACCATCTTCATAGCCCTCCACTGGACTCTCTCTAGGAGTTCCCTGTCTTTTTTGTACCAGGGAGCCCAGAACTGGACACAAAACTCCAGGTGGGACCTGACCAGGGCAGAGTAGAGGGGTATATTTGTATTAAAACCCACAGTGTGACTTAAAGAGACACTATCCCTTCATGTTGGAGAGAGGGACGGAATACAGCAAGAATGTTGTCCAGTTGGCTGGTGCTGCCCATGCTCAGCTGCAGCAGGATTCCTACAGCCCTGCGAAAGGGCTCAGTGCAAGGCCTCGGTGCAGGGGGGAAATCTTGGTCTGGTTTCACCAGTGTGGTAATGATTGTTGCTTGACAACTTGAAGGAAGTTATCCTAAAGTTAGAGTAGATAAAGTATTTGTTTCTGGGAGTCTCTGTAGAAATCTTCCGCATATGTATTAGTGCCTGAGGCTTTTCATGATTTAAGACAGGCGTTCTCAAGAGTTGTCATAGTAAGAATAAGAATAATATGGCAGAGAAATGAGCTCCCATTTATATCTGGTGCTGCTAATCACATTCTGCTTGTCCTGAGTATGACCTGCAGCTACTCAGGGTCACCATAATCAGCCTGCTGCTGAAGCAACATGCAAGCTGCTGGCCGTGGGTAACGAAGGTATTTTAGGTACTGATGTACTGAGTGTGAGCTAGGATCAACGATTCATTGTCTTTCCCAAAACAAGATCTAGGGGGGAAACAGTGAAAGCAGGAGGACCTGGTTAAAAAAATATTAAAAAAAAAAAGAAAAAAAAGAAGAGGAGGTTGTTCATACAGTGGATCTTAAGGTGTGGAGCTCATTTTCATAGGATGTTTTAGGTGCTAAGAATGTGTCTAGGCAAGAGCACAGTAAGTTCATGCATTAGAACAACTTACAGCTCTGCTAGGTGTGGAGACAGAGCAGGATGCCGAGGACGGCATCTGAAGGGCAAATCATTTATACTTTTTCTATTCTGGTTCTCTTTTCCAGAATTGGACTCCAACTGGACAACCATGATACAGAATTGTGAAGGTCTTTTGTCTGACTTTGTGCTTATGTTTTTACATTGTGAAAATTTGTTACATGTGAGAAATTGTACATCTTGAAATGCTGTCTAACAGTTCTTGTTTCTATATTTTGGGGTCAGTAGGGATTTTAAGGACGAGTACATATTGATCATTGTAAAAAGTTACTTTTTTTAAAGGAAATGTTAAACAGAAAAGTAAATAATTTGTCATTTGCAAGGCAAAGCATTGCACCCAGCTGAGGCATCTAACAGATTTTTCATGAAGCTCTTCTGTACTTTTTTTAGAGCAAAGACAATGTTAAAATTAATTCAAGATCTGCTTCAGATTCATTATAGCTCTGAAAGCTTTGAAAAACATCATATCTAAGAGAGGTCTGTATTTGAACTAACATAGAATCTGTGTGGTATAAATATTTCAGCACATAAGAACAAGAGCAAATCTGAAATTATGCTCTTTCTCCTTTGCTTGCCAAAGCAGTTCTTCCATGAGCTTATTTAGCTGCACAGAAAAGGATTGAAATCTCTGTGTATCATCATATATCCGAAGAAAATTGGACCTGCTTATCATTATGATTGATTAGAAGCATACTGGCTTATTTATTTCATGTTATGTATTCACAGACTGGTTTGGGTTAGAGGGACCTCAAAGACCATCTAGTTCCAACCCTCCAGTCAGGGGTAGGGACACCCTCCTCTAGACCAGGTTGCCCAAAGCCCCATCCAACCTGGCCTTGAACACTGCCAGGGAGGGGCCAGCCACAGCTTCTCTGAGCAGCCTGTGCCAGGGCCTCACCGCCCTCACAGGGAAGAATTTCTTCCTTGTATCTAATCCAAATCTACCCTCTTTCAGTTTAAAATCATTACCCTTCATCTTATCAATACACGTCCCTGTAAACAGTCCCTCTCCAGCTTTCACATCTTATTGTTATGTTGTAGGTTGTTTGGTTGAAGTTGCAGAGGTGATAAATTAGCCTGGGGGAAACAGAAAAAAATGTGAGGAAATGAGGAAAAAAAAATCATTCATTCCTCTGTTTTTGTATGCATGTAAAAAAGAGAAGAAATACCACTAAAAGGATTTGAGATGACACAGATAAAGATGCCTATCAACACTACTTTGCAGAGGTTTTGCTTCTTTTTTTTTTTCCTTGTGTGTGGCTGAGTTTGCATGATGATCATACTATCCATGTAAATAACATCTTAACTTCATAAGTTGGCACCTATATATCTATTTTCTCTCTGATGCATTTTATAGCTTGCTTCTGGAGAATTTTTAGAGATTCTGTTTTCAAAGACCTATCAGAAAATAGCCCCCTCCCCCTCCTTTTTTCTTCTTCTTACTTTTCTCTGAAAGATTACATTGCTGTAGGAAAAAAATTAGTGAAGTCTAATTTTTCTGTCCTGGATAGTCTTGGAAAAGATCAAATGCTCAGCTAATGAATGGATTAGTGCTTTTTCTTATTGCTTTATGAGTCTCAGATATTTCCCAATGGAAATATATAAATAGATTTGATAACGAACAAAGGGAAGATGTATTTTAGTCCAAAAAGCACTAAAGCTGAAGGGCATGTCAAATACTTTAAGTTTTTTTCTGTAGGAGAGAAACTGAAAACCACCAAGGATTTTGACCAAAGATTTTTATTTTTTTTTTAAAGGGTAGGAAGTAATTAAAAGTAGTAAGAACATAATGAGTGATTTCCCAGCTCTAAAAGGATACTACTAGGATCTGCAGCACTGGGACATATAAGAAAATTTGAGGTCTCATGCATATAGAACCATAAATGCTTGTGCATTACCTGTTCCTTTTCAAGGCTGAAACTGAAAATGTTCTGTATTTCGAGCTGTGTCTGTCAATAGTATTACAGGAAGAAAAATCAAGTATCTTTTATATTGTAAAAGGAAGATTAAAAAAACCCAATAAACAAACCCAAACCTCAAATTCTAATTTGAGAGGGCAGATATTTTGAAAACATGGTAATCAATTGAAATTCCTGCCTTTCTTTAGGGATCTGTGTAAAACACCCTCGTCCTTATCACAGGAGTTTATGGTGTTTCATTTTAAACATAAATTATTTTCGGGGGAGGGGGGAAGTTGGGGAAATTTAGGGTACATTTAGATATAAGGAAGAAATTCTTCCCTGTGAGGGTGGTGAGGGCCTGGCACAAATCACCCATAGAAGCTGTGGCTGCCCCCTCCCTGGCAGTGTTCAAGGCCAGGTTGGGTGGGGCTTTGGGCAGCTTGGTCTAGTGGAGGGTGTCCCTGCCCCTGGCAGGGGGTATGGAACTGAATATTCATTAATGTCCCTTCCAACCCAAACCGCTCTTTGATTCTATGAAATATTAAAAAAAAAAAAAAGAGGAACTCAAGGTTTTCTTCTCCGTGAAGCTTTTACAAGTTTCAATTCTTAGACTTAAAACCACATGTACTTTAATAATCATGATAGTGTTGGCATTCAGGTGGGAAGATGACAAGAACTAAAACTCTTCATACAGTATATTATTAAAATCTCATCTATCCATAGTTGTAAGTACACTATTATATCCTCATATGTTCTTAATAGTAAAGCATGCTTTATTTTGGAACTGTATTTTAACACATTTTGAGTCAACCTGAAGCTTTTCCATGCTTTTTTCCATGCTTGCATCTTTTCAGATCTATTACTTCTTTTCTTAGGCAAACAGTAATATCAATTCAGGCAATATTTTATTACCTCATAAAGTCCTTTGTCTTGTTATTAGATGTCACACAAATCTCCTAAATGCAGTTGTTTGCAATCATAAAACATGAATGTTTAAAAATCAGGACAGAAAAAGGACCTAATCTTTACTGTACTAGCATCCTGTTGTTCTCTCAGATTCCAAGAAATAAAATGACAAATAGTGGGTTTCTGTGGTCTAGCAAAGGGTTTCATGTAGCTACCAGCATCTATATAAGCCTTTCATTTTCTTAAAAAACAGCATTGATCTTTCCTTTGCTCTGTCCCTCAGGGGAGGTACAAGAGAGGAAAAACTCTGATGTACATGGCTGTGTTGTATGGCACAATCAAGTTTCTACTAGGAAGAAGGAGAGAAAGGAACCTCTTGATATGACCAAAAGTTACCTAAAATTATATGTAGCAAAAAACTCCAACAAACCACACCCCCAAGTGATGAGGTTTCATCCTTAACTTTTATGCATTTATAGATTTAAAATTTTTATTTATGAAACAATTTAATTTTTATTTGTTAAAACATTAAACATTTATTAACTGTTTTTAATTCTTGATGCTGATTTTGTCTGAGCTGAGAACTGAATGAACTTGCACTGGTTGTTTAATGCCCCTGAGACTCAGTAAACTTGCAGAACAAATGGATAAGAACAGAAGATCACTGAATAAATCAGATGGAAAATAAACTTTTTGCAAAGTTTAGGTGAATAATTTGAAGGGAAGGCATGAAACAAGCAATAGACTGGATGCAGGCTCCAAAGAGATCACATAATCTGCTCAGGTGGTTAACTTACTCAAAGAACAGTCCCACAGAGTTATTTGTCTGAACATACAATGCATCTGCTCCTTTCTTTGCATGTTTGTGCACATACATATGACTGAGTGAGAGATGACACTGAAGGAGCTCACACAGTTCAAAGGAACATTTCAGGCCTTGTGAATGCACTTGTGAATTTCTCTCATGCCATCACAAGCAACATTGTAACATCTGCATGAATGTTTACCTTGTCTGGAAATTGCTGTAATGATGTATGCATGTAAATGGCTTGAAAGCACTCTATGGAGCAGTATCAAAGAGCCCGTGCAGTGATTTCTATGTTGTGCATGTTAATCTAGAGTTACTCAGAAATAAACGAAGGGACTTGTTTCAGTTTTGTTTCATTCTAAGCTCCAAAGGACCTGTCTCACGTTAAATAGACTTCAGAGTAAGAAACTGGAGTTTGACATACCTTCTACTGGCAGCTGCATTTAGAGATGAAAGCCAGGTAGCCTACTACCAAAGTTAAATTATGTGAAATACACAATGTTTAAAAGATGATTCCCAGAACTCTGTAAAAGAGTGGAACTTTTTCTGGTTTTCCTTGTGAATGAAATTAGTCAATAATATCCTACACCTGGGACATAACAACCCCATCCAGCAATACAGGACTGGGGGAGACTGGCTGGAGAGCTGTCAGGCAGAGAAGGACCTGGGAGTGTTGTTTGACTGCAGGCTGAATATGAGTCAGCAGCATGCCCAGGTGGCCAGGAAGGCCAATGGCATCCTGGCTTGTATCAAAAATAATGTGACCGGTAGGTCTAGGGAGGTGATTGTGCCCCTGTATTCGGCATTGCTGAAGCTACACCTCAAGCACTGTGTCCAGTTCTGGGGTCCTCACCATAAGAAGGACATTGAGGTCCTGGAGAGAGTCCAGAGAAGGGTAACCGGGCTGGTGAAGGGGCTGGAGGGCAAATCATATGAGGATTGGCTGAGGGAGCTGGGGCTGTTTAGCTTGGAGAAGAGGAGGCTGAGGGGAGACCTTATCGCTGCCTATAATTATCTGAAAGGAGGTTGTAAAGAGGTGGGTGATGGTATCTTCAACCAAGTGACAGGTGATAGGACAAGGGGAAATGGCACAAAACTGCACAAGGGCAGGTTTAGATTAGATGTTTGGAAAAAATTCTTCACTGAAAGAGTTGTTGGGACCTGGAACAGGCTGCCCAGGGAGGTGGTTGAGTCACCATCCCTGGAGGTGTTTAAAAGACAGATAGCTGAGGTACTTACAGATATGATTTAGTAGAGGGCAGGTATGGTTAGACTTGATAATCTTAAAGGTCTTTTCCAACCTAGTCATTCTGTGATCTTTGGTTTTTTCCAACCTAGTCATTCTGTGATCTTTGGGGCCTGTGTTTCATATTCAACTTTAAGGAAACACACAAAAAAACTATACAAGAATTCATCATCTGTGAGCAAACCATAGTCTTATTCTTTTGCATTATATAGATACCATTAAAATTAATTTGAACCATAAATGTGGACAAGTGGTTCCACTTGATCTTTCTGGCTAGAAAATCAGGAGTAATTTGTATCATGAGAAATGTTCTTACTAAAAACCACAGCATTGCTTTAGTAAGCCAGTATAAATTGCCAAACATTGATGAGGTGCTGCTGAGTTCGGAGGCTGTTGTTAGTCAAAATTTGGGGGACAATTACGCTTCTGTGGCTGTTGACAGTAGCTCATCTTTATATTCTACTCAAGGGAGAAATTTGTTCATCCAGGGACATCAAACTGTACTTGGAGATATTTCTAGGAAATGAATCAAGCCAAATGGTTTTGCCAGCCAAACAGAAGTACTAATTTGTCAGAGGGTGTAAGAAACTACCTGTGTCTGTGTTGTGAGGTGTTTTGTGTTTGTTTTGTTGTGGGTTTTTTAAAACATTCCCAGGCTGGTAGATATTGAATTGTTTTAGGGAACTTAGATTTAACAAGAACTTTAAATATCAAGTTACCCTTTCCTTCATATTGCCATGCTTACTAGTTTCTTAGGTTCTGTCAGCTCTGATTTCTCTAAGCAGCTTGATTATTATTTTAGTGGTGATCTGGAGGTGAAAAGAAAAGCAATGAACAGCTCATTTGTTTATTTTAGAGTGTGAAAATTATGTCTCTCATTTTAGCTTTTCCTGGCTGTTGAACAGAAAAAATAAGAAGTAGACTAAACCTAAAAAAGTCTGAGTAATTCTTATCACTTACTAGGGGTTTCAAAGTTTGTCATGGTACAGCCAGTAAATGAAACTACAGTTTTGAAATCGTCTGGTAGATAATTTTATAGCTGAATTGATTTCCTCTGTGTCACAAGATTTTTGTGTTCTTGGAAAGTAATGGAGAGAATTCACCTGTTTGCATTGAAATCAAAAGCATGTCACTTTCAGAGGCATTAAAATATCACTGAGTACTGTTTTCAAATTTCACAATACAGTCAATGTTATTATTATAATTATTACATAATTTAGTAGCTGGAGCAGCTCAGGCTGCAAAGGCACCAGTTTCATATGGGCAAGTACTCAGATTGCTATTGATCAGTAGATATATATATATATATATATAATCACTCTTCCTATTTGGAATGAAACTATTCATACAAAGCTGATGCCCCCCCAACAATGTCAGTAGACAGCCTCGTAGAGAAATCTCTGTTCAACAACATGGTATTGCTGTATTTATCAATTTATTTTATTTATTTAATCTCAATGAAACAAAATTAAACTTGCTTCTTTGAAGCGAGTGGTGCCAGGATCATGATTCCTTCAATCTTAGAAGTTGCTAAATATTTGAAAGAGTCATATTTGTCTAGCACTGATGTACATGCCAGTGAGATGGATTTGTGAAACTAGTTGGCAGTCAGCCAAATGCTGATTCTACAGGTTAGGATGTTAAAGTTAATATCTTTTAAAAGCAAAACCTTTCACCCAGCCTTAGGGATTCTATGAAGGAAGGCAGGGACATCTTTAAAATCAATTTTAAAAGTATTTAAACCATTTACAGCTGCTGGCTGAGAAGTCTGGTTTCCACTACTGACACTTGTTTTTGGTGCAGCTAATATCCAAGGAATATCCCTGAAACTCCGACAAAAGGTTGAGACAGGATTCCACAGTGAGGCAAAGGTGCTGTTGCTGGGTATCCATCTCCTCCTTTCACCTCTGAAACCATCTTTGGACCCAAAGCCTTGAGATTAGTCAGTATAGAAGGTTATTGTCATGCAAATGAATTTTTGTATCATCATCAGTTTACTACAGTAAGGAATTTATGGGATAATTACTGCAATTTTAGTAATGCTACAATAATTTTAACATTTTAGAAGTCTTGATTTGCAATCTTTTGCAAATACTGTGGAGCTTGACAACAATGTACAATTACCAGTTAGTAGGAAGAGCAAAACAAGATTATCCATTCAAATATAATAAGGAAGATAGATATATTTTCTAGCATTACCAGATTTTGCTGATATACACTCAGTGGATTGCCATTTCTTATCTTTCCTTGCGAGAATGTGACAGTGATACCTTCCCTGCTTGATTTACTCGCTTTGTGGCTTTCAAATGAGTGATGTCAGGCATACTTGCTCCTTTACATTATCTGAGTCTTGAGTTTTCAGAAGGATTAATATCTACTCTTCCAGTTTTCACGCTTTTGTTCTGTCCTGAGATTCATAAAGCAAGAGAGATTGATAGATTCAGCATTTTTCTCATGTAACATGGAGAAATCATTTAGAAGAGTGATTTATGGTGTTGCAGTGAAACAGTTCATAAAGGATAATGTCTGTCTACTTAGAATTCACATGCTATTACATAGGAAAAGCATTGGCATTTGAAGGAAAAGTCAGCTGTGGTGTCATCCATTTATAACAGATTATTTGAATGTGAGATAGAGGGAACCATCCTATCAAACACTTAATTTCTGGGAATGTTAGCTTCCCTGGTAGTTAAACTTAATTACTCATGAAGGATGCCATTTGGCAATTAGACATAGATTTGTGACTGTGGTGAAGAATGGTTGGAAAAGCAAATGAGAGACAGGAACCTGTGCAGCATTTCTGTATGTGTAGAAGAGGTGATTTATTCAAGGACAAGCCTTTAATTCTTCTGTCTGTGACATATTAAGATGACACAAAATGGGAAGGTTGAGACAGGCTTACCTAGTTTATTCCCACTTCAATATTCAGCAACAATAATTAGATTAGAATATATTTTCTTGTTATCAGCTGACCTGATACTCTTCAATACACAGTAGAATGAAAGCTGCTGTAGTGATCCCAAGATATTTGAGTCTATTCCCATCCCTCTTTGATCTTCCTCATTTTTTATTACTGATCAGGGTTTAAATTTTAACTCAGTTCTTCACTCAGTTTAAAACCAGCAAACCAGATCCTAAGCATCAGCTTGACTGTTCATTGATTCCTGTAGCTACTCTGCCTTTGGCTGCCCTGCTGACACCCCAATAACATAACTGGCACTCCCTGGGGAATAAGAATTTTTTAAATTTTCTATTTAAATTTCACACACATATCTTAAAAAAACTTCTGAGGTACTTCCCGGTGTGGGCTGTGGGAGGAAGAGGGGTGTCACCAGTCAGGAAGTCCGCTGAAGTGACAGCTAAGTGGGGTTTAATAAATTTTTAACAAAGTAAGTTCTTCACCCACTGTGCACAGAAGCAGAATAACCAGACTTAGGGGACACACCTAAAGTTTTGCGAAGGGTAACTGGGATGAGTCATAGCATTAGGGGCCTGATCAAAACAAATTCCGTCTTGCTAAGTTAAGTACAATGGAAAATCAGAATAAAACTCCCTTTATATCAAAGGGATTCTGCATCTTTTAGCCTTCTTCCCCTATTAACTTCTCTGGATGCTGGCAGAACAAAGTATGGACTGTGATATTCTGAGGTTTGGCAAAGATGCAACATAAACCTGTTTATTCTTAAATTGTGACAATGAATTTTAGGGGGAAAATGTGGTGTGTTCTTAAAGTGACTGTATGCAAATACCAAAAATCTGGCAGAAACAAGTAGAAAGAACGTAGGTTGACCCTACTTTATAAGAAAATAATGTTGTTATAACTTAATAATGTATACAAAAATAATAATTTTAAAAAATTAATAGCAATAAGATTCATGACACTGAAATTAAAAAGATTACAAAATGGGTTATAATTTAGACAAGTATAAAGACTGTCAGTAGTAGAATGAGTTAGATTCACAGTGAAAGAAATGTCACAGTATCTATTAGCCAGTAGCTGGGGCATTTACAGGTGGCTGGTGGTGGAACTCAGGTGAATTGAATATACCTATTTACCTGAGTAGACAAGTAAGAGTTGTTCTGCCCTTCTTGTAGAGGAATGCCTGAATTTTAGTTTTCCATTTTAGATTTTGTATGATGCACCCATAAAAATAATCAGCTGTGTTACAACTCAGTTAAAAATCCCAAAACAAAGCAAACAAGTGAGAATGTAGTTCTGTGACAAATAGGGGGGGTTCTCCCATGTCAGTCAAACATATATAGAATCTACTGAATGCCATTAAGAGTACATGTTAGTGGTTTTTCTCTCCTGATAGCTAGTAGACTAATCTGATTTGTCACAATTTTGATCCTTTTCAATCACTGAGATGTGGATACCTGTCTTTCATGTATTAGGCCACTATCCAATGGCTAAACCCTAGAGAAAATGGTGTCCCTGCTTTCTAAACTATTACCAAAATCAACACAGTATATTTAGAAGGTGTAAAATTCTTTTACAATGGGGCACTGATGGGTTTAACAATTTAGTTTTGCCAAGAGCAGGTATGTCGTGTGCAAGGAAAAGAAAATGCCTGAGAAAGTTATGTACTTACCATACAAAATAACATCAATTGTCTTCAGAACTGCAGAATTTGCTCATGTAGCAATGAGAAATTATTTAGAAGAGTGATTTATGGTGTTGCAGCCTTTGGGATATCCTTATAAGGAGGAGTATGATGGTAGGACAGAAGCTGTTTGTCTTGCTGACATTCAAATCAGGGAAGGGGCAGAGAAGGGTTTGGTAACTATATTTGCTCAGCAGAACTGTTTCTTGATCCTTTTTGAAAGAAATATTGCCATTTTTACTGTTTAGATCAGTTTTCCTTGATTTTTTTTCTTAAATGGGCTAACCCTAAATGTCTATGTCTCTCTCCCTCTGAAGTCCTTAATAGAAACATCAAATGAAATAGGACCTTAATAATGACCTTGTTGGTATTCTGCTGTGTTTGTGTGAATAAAACCTTCAAATCTAGACTGTTTCATAATTATTCATTATAATTCATAACGGCATTCATCAAAGACTGTGATTAGTATCTCTTGGGGGTTTTGAATGGCTTTTATAACATACAGAATACAGAAGAGTAAGAGGAGTTGCAAAACCAGAAAGTACGTACTTGACTGTAAGTTTTTTCAGTCTGCTGCTACTATTTTATTTTTTTTTAGGTTTTTTTGGAAGCAGTGATGACAAATTCTGAGAAAGAAGAGCATATGAGTTCTAGCTCTTTGAAGTGTTGCCTCCATAGCTATGTTTTTGGAGAGTTCTCTCTCTTCTTTCTTCCCTTTCACTCTGCTTGCCCATTCCCTCAACCTGAGTGGTAAGCGCTGTCATATGCACATCTCCTGTCTCTGTTCCTGGTGACATGTGAAGAACAGCAAATGTTTTTATGTGGCAGAAGTCCGGCAATTATAGCAAACCACATGCATTATTTTTGTATTAGTATCTGCTGTGGTATTCAGTACTTTTTAAAAGTGACTTACTGCTTTCTGTTACTTCAGAGATGCCTCTATACCTGCAGTAGTTGGGTCTTGGTATCACTCAGGCCTTCCCTGCTTCTAGGGACGTGCGGTACTAAACTGTGAATTTCCTTAAACATAACAAGAGATGTGAAATTATCTACATATGCAAGAATTTGCAGCATTGAGATAAAATTTATATGCTGCTTTGGGATGAGAAAGTTTAGGCAAATTGATGTGTAGTTAGGATTCCTGGAGTGTGAGGGTCAGAGGACGTGAAGGCTCTGGGAGATGGAGTACTCTGCCACTGGTGTGCCTGTGAGCTTGAAAACCACATCTCCTTTGAGAACCAATTGTAATTAACTCTCAGTTTCCTGAGTAATGGAGGATTTTGGTGCCCAAGAGAAAAGCACATCTAATACAAACCTATATAAATGAAGTTTAGAAAATACAGGGTCTGTGTAAAGCCCATGCACCCACTACCACTTACATAAACACTCACTGCTTTCAGTCCTGAGCTGATTTGTGTTAAGTGCTACCTGAATCACTGAGAATGTCTAACTTCCAAAGATATAAACTTGGTGAGATTTTCATTGAATGTTTCTTAGATTTTTCAAACATGCAATATGATGGTATTAAAAAAAAAAAAAAAGACTGTCCAGATTCCTGAAATTCCATATGGACAGAAGAAGAGGAGACATCTGAGCACAAACTTGGATAAGTAGTAGTAGCCTGGTACTTTCTGAGTGAAAAAGAGAATCAATGAAGTTTTGTTGTACCCATGCCAATGTAACTGAAAGCAAGGTCTTGTCCAGGAGCTTAAAGAAAGTTAAACCCCTTGAAAACTCCAGTCCCATGCTTTAGGACACTTTCAGAATTTTAAAGTAAAACTTCTGTGCATGAAAATGAGGAATGTAATTCTCAGCAAAAATAAAACAAACCCCCCTCATCTTTCTTCAACAAAAGCTGATGCTGAAAAATGCAATAAATTCAGGTGCCCTCTAAGCAAATAATTCATTTTCAAGTGCCTTCTTTTAGATACTATTGTGTTAAGGATTACTGAGCTTAAGTCTTGAATTACAAAATTAATCACTTACTAATTACTTCTGTGAAGTGTGTTATACACAGTTCCTGCTGAAATCATGTAGCCTTAGGACAAGAGATACTTATGCATGTGGTGATAATACCCAGAGATAATAGTTTTCAGTCAATAGCAAGTTTCCTGAAATCAGGAATGATTGGTAGGAAAACCTGGATTTTAATTTTATTTAAAATATATCTAAGACACAAACACAGCAAAACTTTAAGTATGAACTTGATTAAAGATTTTATTACTAAAAGATGTCATTCTATCACTCTGCAATTTTCTTACCTTGCATTTATTCTTTAGAAGCCTTACTTATATAAGGAAATATGCAGTTTATGATGTGACATGCCCAACACTGATTCAGTAGAATTCCATCATAGTGCACCTGATGGACGTTGCGATACTACAGGTTTTAGATATAGAGATATATATACACACACATACGGAGAGCTCAGATCCAACATACCTCTTTTAATTTCGTACTTATTACTATATTTTTTTAAGGATTAGTGTCTAAAAATGAGTGCTTATATTTTTCAGCCTTTGTCTTAAACCATCTTTGCTGACATAAATTTGTATAACGCTTGATACATCAGCAAAGGGAAAAAAACCTGATGATACAGGAAATTTGTCTGTATTTTCAAAATTCTGAATGTAGTTTTTTCTAAAAAGCAATGAGGCCAAAGGGAAGACATTCAGAATGTAAAATTATTTCATCTCACTGCAAATGAAATTTTCACTATCTCATTTTGGATTTTATTTTGATACTATTTTGAAGAATATGGTGAATAACACAGTCAGTGAATTTTGTTGGGAAGTATTCTTTTTTCAGTCATCCTGAAATAATGAGGATGAATAGGCACTTTGGATTGATGCGAAATGAAATGCAGTCATCGATAGTATTCATTATCGATGGTTACTCTTATACAAGCAATCGATATTTTCAGAAAGCTTCTGGATAAGTTGTTAGGTTATCAAGAATGCATTTCAGAAATGGTGGTAGCTTCCTTCACCACCTACTCTTCCCATTTCTTTGGATGACTCCAGATTTATTCTTGCGAGTTTTGTTTTGAAGGCTACTAGCATAGGGGAATTATAACAGCTGTAGCCGTGTCTCTCATAATTACCATATGTTATCATGGAGCTTTTATAAGTACTTCATTGGTTTATGTTATTTTCAGGGACTAACTTGGATATAGCACTCTTCATCTCATGTACTGTATGTACTAATTTAGTGTCATGGAGTTTACAAAGCTGGTGTCATGTATAACCTCTCTCTCTTTTAGTATGCATATATATTTATGTTTTCTGTGGTTCTTCCACACATGATATTTAGAGCGCTGCCTATCTCACTTCTGCTATTGGTTCTCTATTTTTCATGCACAAAAGACATTTTTAGAATCTCCTAGGATTCATGGGCTCATTTATGTACACAGTTCACTACTGCACACTTTCTTGCCAAACTTTGTTTTATGATGCAATAAAGTGAGCCATTGTCTCTAGAAATGCAGTGGTAGAGTAGCAACAGATCACTTCTTCTGAAGCTTTCATGCCATTAAACTATACGTAACTAAGCAATGGAGAGTTAGGGGTGGAGTAGAAGCTGGCACATATTCAGGAAAATGCATTTCCTCTTTCAAAGTGAAACTCTGGGTGGCTTCACTTGTACTAATGGTGAGAGGATCCGCCTAGCTGATGGGAACACTGTAAGCCCTGCAGCATCAGGGGAAGAGCTGGGGTGTGGAGGAAGTCGGTTTGGAGGTTTGTCAATGCCTGGATTTAAATCCACCATGAAAGAATTGACACAACTAAGAAACAATGGTAACACTTTGCATTTTCCGCTGAACGTCTGAAAACCTTTGCAAATACAGTTAGGCTTGCAAGGGTTCATTAACGAGAATAAACAGTATTTAACAAATGTGGAACATGCAGTGAAAGAAGTAATCCTATTTCCCGTTTTAATCCACTTTCTGAACTTCTCAGTAAAGTCATGATAGCATTTTAACAGAGTAGTATATGGCTCAAAAGAGGCATGGTTAATATTACATAGGAAGTCTGCTGTAAAACTGGGAACAGAACCCAGATTTCCTGTTTTCTGGGTCTGTTATAACAGAACAATCTCCCTCCTTCATACAGTGAATGATTTGGTCCTATATTTCATCCACTGTTTCATTATGTTGAGATGGAGTAAGTGTGTTAAAATGCAAAAGCATGTCTCTGAAGTAAAGTGCAGGACCCTAGGATGAATGAGGAATGGTTACAGCTAGGCAACCATCTAGCTCCTCCTTAGGTGGCCTCTGTCCAGAGACTGCTAAAACCGTTTTGTATAAAACATGTTCGCTTTCACTGCATATACCCCTGGGTATTCATGGCATAGTAACTCAGATACTGATGTACTCCTTTCCCTGTAGTCAGTTTTGCTGCTCTAGTGCTCACTCAGAATCCCACTGAAATGACAGTGCACTCCTTTGGTCTGAGGTGACTACACTTTCTGCTACCAGGGCAGCATTATATGATACATCTCAGTAGTGGGTCTCAGCTGGGTGGTGATTATGGCTCGCAGAAAGCTTCATTGCTTCAACTGTGTCTGGTTTTGTTGAATTAATAGCGTGACTTCATATGAATGACTGGTGTGGTCTCATCATTCTTGGTGGATTCATTCCTTCTCACAGCTGGGGACTTGGACTGCCCAGCAGCTCCTGCCCAGGGATAGCCGGCTGCTGTCAGTGTTACAACCCATCAATGTGATCGTATGCTTTCACAAGTCACAGGCAGTTAAAGAGCCATAATTGTCCTTTTATTTTTTTTTTTTTTTTTATCTAGGCATGTCATTCTAGTCTCATAGGGACTGATGGGACAAAATCCATCTGGCAGCTGCTTACTATCTGTGTCCTTTGGGGGATGGTTCTAAGGCTGATTCTGTGTAATACAGTCTTAATGAACTGAATTATGAGACAGAGACAGGACAATATGTTGTGCTCTCAGCAGATAATAGTGGCAGGGCTACTGTTCAGAAGGATCTTGGTAGGCTGGAGATGTAGGCTTTCAGGTACTGCATGAAGTCAGGTGCAGTGTGCTGAATCTGAGATGGAATAAACCTGTGCACTCTCATGCTGTTTGAGACTGACTGGCTGGAATAGAACTTTGGAGGAAAGGCCAAGGTAATCGGAGTGAACAACAAATTGACCATCAGCCAGGGGTGTGTCTTCATACTGAAGGTGTCCAGCTGCATCCTGGGCTGTATGAGCATGACTGTAGCCAGCAAATCAAAGGCTGTTGCTCTTTCCTCCAGTCTAGCACCTGTGAAATTAATTCTGCGGTCCTGCCCCCTTTTTTGGGCTCAACAATGAGATTCTCAATGCCGTGGAGTACAAGATACTTGAGGAAAAGCTGAGAAGCTTGAACTGAAAGCTTTGGAAAGAAAATGTTGAGAGGTAGCTCTCAGAGAAGATGGAGTGAGAGTCCTCTTAGAGAAGCAAGGTTATAAGACAAAAGGCGCAAGTTGGTACATGAGAAAGCTCTTCTAGATCTAAGAAGTTTAAGTGTTTATTTTTAATCACAAGGATGGTCAAACCTTGGAACAAGTTGCCCAAAGCATATGTGCAATCTCATTTTTTTTCAGAGATTGAAAACTCAGACAAGAACAGGAGCAGCCTGCTTTACGTCAACATATTTTGAGCAGGGAGTTGAACTAGATGACTTTCAGAGGTCCCTTCCAACCTGAAAGATTCTGTGATTCCTCCCAGGTTTTTTGCTGCTGTCTTGTATAAATGACTGACTCTGGGGTGCTTCCTTCAGGATGCTAGAACTTCGCAGCTTCATTTGTTGCTTGCATTCAACATATATTGAGCAGAATATGCTCCAAATCCTAGAGTTTTGCACTTGTACCTGCCACTTCCTAAAGTTCTGTTTATGAATCACATATATCGAAAATAAATCATTACACATTTGTGTTTCTTCATTGTTTAAAAAATGTTTGATCTGTGTTATCACAGCAGACACAGCTCTGCCTTTATGAGGCAGGAAGCAAGAAATATTAAACAAATGAGAGGGACAAAAGTAGCAGCTCCACTGAGGTAGCATTGCACTTTGCAGCAGAAACTACAAGGTGGACTAATAGGCTCAGTATATTCATCAAATAGGTGATAGGTTTATGTCCCAACGAACACCATTTTTAAGCCGTAGTCCAACTCCCCAGGGCATGAGAGATGTGTCGGTGTTAACTGATGGTGTATTCAGTATCATAGGTATCTGAATCCAAATAGAAATCCCATCTGTGAAAACATGCTCCAACTGTGCTCATGCAAGATAGAATGACAGACTGAAAGCAACTAGTGGGAAAGTAAAGTCTTTTGAATATTTCATGGTTTATATCTACCTTCCCCATACTTGGCAAAATTCAAGTACGTTATTGAGCTGTTTCAGGGTAAAATAAAACCAAGCTGAGGTTTAGATAAATGGTTTTGGACTAGTGCCGTGGGCTTGTCTAGGCTGGGAGAATGATGTTTTACACTGCTAATACAAGTTAACAAATACCATGTAGTGGAAAATTGTGCATTGACTTGTAAAAACATGCTAGCTTGGGGGTAGATAACCCTTGGATAGTCTAGAGGAACACAGCACTAAAGCAAGAGTCATAGTTAAAATGTAGTGACACACTTTTTAAGTACAACCTATATTTACACCCAATAAGGGCAGAAAGTGAAAGTAGAGAAACTGAAAATCTGTTCCATGTGGAAATGCGGCACTGCCCCAGAACGACGTATAGGATCAGGAGAAGGGCATGTCCTTTCTTTGTTCTATTATGCAAACCAGACAATACATTCAGCAATTCAATCTAATCAGACTTTCACAATCAGGTGCTGGCACAGAGCTACAGCAAATATTTCCTGAATCCTTAACCAGCCACGTTCGCACCAATTGGGAAGAATTATGACATGGTAACCCCTTCAGTGCCCACATTTCCCAGTTAAGAAGCAGCAGTCCTCTGGAGTCTCTTTAGGCACTTTGGTCCGATAAGCCATCGTGGCTTCCCAAGGAAGAAATAAAATTGCTGGTTGTATTTTTATTTCTCTGTCAGTTATTCTTTGGTCTCCTAGGAGGAGCTCTAACCAGAGTGCAGCCTGGTGAAGTCCATCCTAGGTCACTGTCAATGACCTTTGAATATTCCTCCTTAAGGTTCATAGATAAAGGATCTCCCTTGGGAGCTGTAAGGATATGTATTAGGTATTTTCAGGCACCTGCCCTGTCTTATTGTCAGCTGCAAATCAGTTCTCTAAGTCACAAGAAAATTAAGGATTTTGGAAAGCATATTTAAAAATTATCTGAGGATTCATGTGAGTTTTCTGCAACTGCTAGAAATATCAGAAAATAGTGCAACATCATAAATTTGTAAAACAGTCTGTTAAAATGCCATGGTATAGGCAGAGTCAAAATAATTATTTAATGAGCACAAATACTGTAATAAAAAATCTATGCAAACTGTAAAGTGGAACAGCGTTGTTGATTCACTTTTTAAGTAACTAAAGATGATATTCAGGAACACAAAGAAAACTCATGCTTCAGTGATTAACAGACTTTACTGTGTCTGTGTGATCAAGAAATGATTGGAATCACAGGACAGTCCCTTTGCTAGAGCCTTTAAACTGCAGAAGTTAAAAATTTTTTAGTGACTGTGACATGTGGCATGAAAACAACCATTTCAAAAATAAAATTCTGGCTGCAGCTATGTGTGCATGCAAAACCAAAGTGGATTCAGCTTCCTAGGAAGGCCTTTATTACCCCCAAACCACTCAGAGATGTAAATCTACTATAATTCCCTAGCACTGCTTTTCTTTTCCTGAGAGATTCCCAGTCCCAGTTGCTTTCCTCAACACTTCTTTGATGACGGGAACCAGTTATTGGGGAGAAACAATATTCATGACCCTCTGCAATTAAAACGATCTTGGGTTTCAAACATTAAATATAAAATTCTTGCAGCAAAATGTGTGTGGGTGTGCAGCCTAGAGATTAAATGAAATAATTCTTGCCAACTTCTGTTGAGTAAATTGAAGTAATAAATACATTTAATTAAATGAATATGTTTGAGGATATCAACTGCTTACAGAAGCTATCTTAACAAAAAAAAAGTTGATTTCATTATTGGAAATACTTCTATATTTCCTTGTCATTCTCTGTAAAGATCTAGCAAGATGTGGTGGTTTGGCCCTGGCTAGAGGCCAAATGCCCACCAAGCCGCTTGCTCACTCCCTCTTTTCAGCCGAAAAGGTGAGAAAATATATATTGGGAGGCTTAGGACTTGAGATAAGGACAGAGGGATCACTCTCCAATTAGTGCAATGGGCAAAACAGACTCACCACAGAATAAAAGAAAGAAAAGAGATTTATCACTACTGCAACTACACACCCAGTGAACTGGAGTCGAGATAATGAGAAGCGGCCAGGTCTTAAAGCACCTTCCCCCCACCCCTCCCATCTTAGCAGACTTAAACTTCATCATGACTTTACTCCCTTCTTCCCCCTCCAATGGCGCGGAGAGGGTCAGGGAATGGGCAGTGGGGGTTTTCAGTCCGTTCTTCCCGAGTTGTCTTCCTTCTCAGCTGGAGGGAGGACATTCCACACACACCCGCCTTTCCCCTGCAACGCCATGGGGTGCCACCCATGCAAGAGTTATGTCCACGAACTTCTACAGAGTGAGTCCTCTCTATCGGGGAGTCATCTCCTCACCACAGGCCTCTCAGCAGGACTCCCTTCCATGGGGGGCCGATGTTTGGGCGCAGACTCCCCCTGCAAAGTCACAAGTCCCCTGGCAAACCTGCTGAGACGTGGATCAATCTTCACAGGCCATAGATGTCTCTGCTCCCCGTCCTCATCCATGGGCTGTGAGGGGACAACCACTCCATCATGGTCTTTACCACGAGCTGCAGGGGAATCCCTCTTTCCACATTCCCCACCCTCCCTTCTCCTTCGTGCCTGGCCTTGGTGTCCGTGCAGCTCGTTACATCTTCTCAGTCCCTTCTCCCCTGACAAAATGCACCTGCCTGCAGGTTTTTTTTTCTCCTAAATGTGATTCCCAGAGGCGCTGTGACCATTGCAATTGGCTTGGCCCTGGACAGCAGCAACTTTGACCTTGAGTTGGGTGATGTTTACTGTCTGGGGCTTGCAGAGAGCTGTAACTGCTGCTTGCAAAAGCCATGTCAGCAGCACAGCTACACAAAACTGCAACGCAAGAGTAAGGACCAAGAAAAAAATAATATTTGGGATACTTCCCATCCTTGGCTGGTGGGAAAATGTCTCCATTAACTTCAAAAGCATTTCGGCAGAAAGCAATTTATGCCTTTTTTATTCTCAGATGCATTTTTTCTTCATTTCAAGTTTCAGAAAATTTCTGTGTAGATGGGTATTTAGTGTGTTTTCACAAGTTCAGCCATGGTACTAAAAGACTGTGAGACTGCTGCTGAGATGCAGCCTGTGCAGGTGACTGAGGATATTATTTCACACTTGAGAACACTACGTAACTGTGTCTTTCTGCCTCTGTTATAGATTTTATTCTTCGACGAGGAATAAAACTTCACATACTGCAAGTAGGTTTTATTCACTTAAATCTCCAGATGTGATGTTTAGTAAGATACTTAAATTTGGGGCAAATTTAGCAAGTTGGAGAAGGATGAAAGTTGCATTAGAGTAGGTATAGTTTAGGTGTAGTATCCCAAAGCTGTCAGACAGACAAGGTAGGAATTCTTTGATTAAATCAATTAATCTTTGATCAATCAAACAGCTCTTCTTACAAGACCATGTAATATGTAGTGATTTTGTTGTGAAATTCCATGTGTTTGCAAGCTATTACCAGGACAAATTTTCCCACTGTTTCATTTTTATTTCTGTGGGGATCTGAAAGTTTCACATCTGTGAACTTACCATCTTTAATTCTTTTTCATCCTTTTTTCTTAAAGCTCAGTTCCTAAAAACATTCTTTAATTGTTTAGTTAGACTCACATTAATAATTTAAAGTGAAAACTTCTCACGATATGACTTAATTTTCTTGTTCTGGCAGACAGTCAAAGGTTATGCTCCCCACTCATTAGGAGTAACTACAAAACCTGGTCCTAATCAGAAGGATCTAAAAGTGCTTCTGAGACTGGGGCTATGTAGGGATCTTGACTCTAAGTTTACATAAGAATTCAGCTTCAGAATCTGGAAAGGTCTGTAGTGTGCAGGTATGACTGGGGTAGCAGCCTATCTGTATGAACCTAAATGTGGCCACCTAGACCACGATGTTTGAAAGTGAGGTCCCAGTTAAGATTCTCTTTGGCTGATTATGGAGTTTTGGGTTTGTGTTTCTTTTTTGGTATTTGGGGTTTTTTTGGGGGTTGGGATTTTTGTGTGTTGTGGGGGGTTTTTTTGTTATTGGGTTTTTTTTTGTAATAAGTGTTTTATTGACTTGCTTTTTATAAAGGTGTTTCTCTGACATTCTCTGAGGCAGTTATAGATAATTCAGGTGGGCTGGATCAAGATGCTATGGTTTGGAAGAATTTTCTGTGACTGTTGGTGGAAATCAAACAACTGATGTCTGGCATATTTTAATTTACAAAGAATATGAAAATACTTAAGTCTTTCTCCCCAAATTTGCATCAACCCAGCTTTGGAGACAGAAGGTTCTAACAAACAGGCCAAAGTCAATGTAATATTTTTGCTTAGCATGGCCTGAACTGTGTTACTCACCAGGTAAGGAGAGTGCCATGACTTTCATGTCATTGTTGTGAATATGTCCAGCCCTAGAATAAAGATCATATACATTCCTATAGATATGCATCCTGGAAGCTAAATGGTGGTATTTACTATTTAACTTAGTACAACTGTATGATAAATTGCTAAGTATCTAGAATAAAGCATTTCTGGTTTATTTTGCTTTATATAGAATTACACAAATAATATAACTTATGCTCTTATTTAATCCTAAAAATTTTTAAAAAAATTATCAAAGAACTAACAGAATACATTGAGACTTGCCTGTCTGAGATTGAACTGAAATGTACGTGGGTAACACAGATAGGCTAAAGAAAGCAGCCTAAAGCAGTGGTGAAATACACCCTTCCTTAGGAGGCATATGTACATACTGACAAACAGAATTATGCTAAAGGGATCTGTTTGGAATCCCATTTATTTATTTATTTGTTTGTTGTGGGATGAAGCATAAGCAATGATGCTTATGACCAGGCCTGTTACACACAAAGGATGTGATTTTTCATTTTGCAGTTGTCCTCTGTACCTTCTCAAGAGTCATTTGGAAGTGCACAGAGAGTAAATTTTATTCACAAGAATCGCAATAAGAAAAAAAAGGTGATTTAAATTTCTGGATTTCATCATATCTGGATATATAAAACTGCATTATTCTATTGATGCTCTGTACGTAGTTTCACTCTTCCTAATGCAGATTATACTAATAGGATGTCAGTGGCTCATCCACATGGCATTGCAAAACCTTACATGCTTTTGCTGCTTTCCAGAATCCCCGTCTTCCTCAGCCCTGACTGCTGCTGGGAGTTGTGGGGCTGTTTCCCCCTTTGTCTCCTCTTCAGACAATGCAGGGTGGAACAGAACTACAGCACATGTAGGGCTACTGGCATCCTTTAAATCCCAGTACAGGACTGAGCAACAGAAGGGACTGTGCCAGCTCCCAAAATATAGAATGAAAACAGAGATAATTTGTAGACCTTGTGATTAGCCCTTGCGGGGGGAAGAGTGGAAAAGGTGTGTTGGAAAAGGAGAGGAAGGAAAGTGAAAGACCTTTGTTCCCACACACATTTGCAGTGAAAAAGTACACAAGGAATCATTATACCATTCTGTTATTGAAACTATGAGACATTCAGGTGGTGTCAGGTGGTGTCACCTAACCACCCAACCACCTTAATTACATACTATATATTTAGTTTGGATGCACACATATAAATAAAAGTATGAGTATGTGTGTTATGTATATTCTGTATCCTTCTGCACATAAGACTGTCAGATTCATTACTATTTTCTGTCCTGCTAGCTGACATCAACATTTTGTAGCTTTGTTTTGAGCAGCCTGGAACGATGACTCAGTTGTGAATAGCAACTTCTCAACCATCGCTGATCTCTTTGTGCTTGGGCTGTTAAATCCAATCAGTTCATTTGGTTTTAGTCAAGAGAACCAGTCTGGTGTAAATTTATGTGAATATGATACAAATATCTGTGGGAATAGTAGCTGTAGAAATGTGTGGTATTTTAGATACAGCTCTAGGGTTTGTTTCCTTTCCATAGGAAGTTACAAACATATGGGAGAGAAAGACTATCCCAAATTAATGTGCACACCTTTCATCTTTAAAAGCAACTGCCAAGGAGCTCCCAGCAGGGGCTTTAGATTCCCCAGACTTTTGGAAGTGAATTCTTTCCACAGAGACGAAATGTCCAGATAAGATACACACAAGCTTGTGACTGAACCCCTCAGGATCTGACCTCTACACTATAAACATTGTAACCAAACTATTGCAGCAAGGAAGAGAAATTACTTTAATATTTTAAAAATAATTCGTACTGATTTCCATTCACTGCTATCAAATCTTAATAAAAATGTTCAGAGTGGCCAAATGAGTCTCTTTGCATAAACCCAAATAATTCAGATCACATAACTTCATATAACCCTCATGACAATTATTAATAAACCCTACCTGCCTCCCTCTCCTTCCTCAAGAAAGTGTTGCTCCCATTTCAGCAGGTGTGGTACCAAATGAAACAGTGTAGATTGCATGCCCCACGTGGTACAAAGCTGTAAATACTAAACCACTGCCCTGCTGTCTTTACCTGTCATTGGAAGGGTTTTTATGTAGTTTGAACTTTGGCAAGCTGCTGTGTCTTGCATAATTTTGAAGTGCATTTGTCTTGTTAATAATCTTATTTCTGTCTGTGTCTCACCGTACGTTTGCTTCCTTCCACACATTAGTACTAGGCAGGAGACCTAATCTGCAGGTCATAGAATCAGAGAATGGTTTGGGTTGGAACAGACCTTAAAGATCATTAAGTTCCAAACCCCCTGCCTCTCACTAGACCAGGCTTCCCAAAGCCCCATCCAACCTGTCCTTGAACACCTCCAGGAAGGGGGTAGCCATAACTTCTCTGGGCAACCTGTTCATGTCTCACAACGCTCATAGTAAAGAATTTCTTCCTAATACCCAACCTAAATCTATCCCCTTCCAATTTAAAAGCATTCCCCCTTGTCCTATCACTACATGCCCTTCTAAAATGTCTGTTCCCAGCCTCAGCTTGTCTTCATAGGAGAGGTGCTCTAGCCCCCCAGTCATCTTTGTGGCCCTCCTCCGGACCTGTTCCAACAGTTCCATGTCCTTATATTGGGGACTCTAGAACTGGACAGAGTACTCCATGTGGGGTCTCATGAGAGCAGAGTAGAGGGGCAGAATTGTCTCCCTTGACCTGCTGGCCACACTCCTTTTGATGCAGCCCAGGATATAGTTCACCTTCTGGGCTGTGAGTGCGCATTGTCAGCTTATGTTGCGCTTCTCATCCACCATCACCCCCAAGTCCTCTGCAGGACAGCTCTCTACCACTTCATTTCCCAGCCTGTACTGATGATGAAGATTGCCCCAACCTGGGTGCAAGACTTTGCACTTGTCCTTGTAGAATCTCATAAGGTTCACACAGACCCACTTCTCCAGGTTCTCCAAGTCCCTCTGGATGACATTCCGTACTGAGGACTCACTAGTTTCAGTATCATTCCAGCGCTCCTCAGGACCTTGCTCCTATAAACTACTATAAGCTCCAAGTGAAAACAGCATTGTAGTAGAAAAGATAAATGGCCCTAATACTTTAAGATAAATGAGATATAGGTGATTTTTTTTTTGAATGCCAAGAAAAAATATCTTAATGGTAAAGCTGGAAAAAACCCTCTCTGTCTCTTTCAAAAAGGAACAGCCTTTTGAAATATTTGTCCTTTCCTGAAATCAACACAAATAGACAAGCTATAAAACACTGGTAATTACACAGAAATGATTTTGATTTTCATTTTGCATCTTGATTCTTGTGGATGAGATTTGTGTTAGCAGTAAAACAGTATCTTAACTTTATCTCCTGCAGTTACATTGATTATTTAGGTTTTGACCTACTTTTAGTATTAAAGAGCTTCTAAAACTAAAACTGCCAGGAGAAATAAAGCTCAATTTTTCATTTTTTCCCCAAATTATTTCTGCATTTTTCTTCCTCCTCTGAACACCCCACTCATCAAGAACCTAGAACTAATAGATTATTTTTTCCCCCAGAAAACTATGTAAATGTAAATCCAAACCTATGAAAAACAGTGCTCAATGCATTTTTTATACCAGTGTTCAGTAAACTTCTGGGTTGTTACTTAGCTAATGCTTCTATTCTCCTAAATGTAAATGTATAGGCTTTTAAATAATTTTTCCTTCAGGAATTTGCTGATCAAATTTGACCAAATATGCCTAGCCTGTTGTGGTTTTTCTGGGGAGATGACCTGTTGTAGAGATGCTCTGTGGAGAAGGACCTGGGGGTCCTGGTGGATGACAGGTTGGCTATGAGCCAGCAGTGTGCCCTGGTGGCTAAGAGACCCAATAGGACCCTGGGGTGCATCAGGAGGAGTGTGGCCAACAGGTCAAAGGAGGTGATCCTCCCCCTCTACTCTGTCCTAGTCAGGTCCCACCTGGAGTATTGTGTCCAGTTCTGGGCTCCCTGGTATAAAAAGGACAGGGATCTCCTGGAGAGAGTCCAAAGAATGGCTAGGAAGATGATTAAGGGCCTGGAGCATCTCCCCTGTGAGGAGTGGCTGAATAAGCTGGGACTGTTCAGTCTAGAGAAAAGAAGATTAAGGAGAGATCTAATAGGTGTTTACAAGTATCTTAAGCATGGGATGCAGAGCAAGTTAGCCAGCCCCTTTTCAGTGGTCAGTGGAGACAGGACAAGGGGCAATGGCTGCAAGTTGGAGCATAGGAAGTTCCACACCAACATGCGGAGGAACTTTTTCCCAGTGAGGGTGACAGAGCCCTGGCACAGGCTGCCCAGGGAGGTGGTGGAGTCTCCTTTCCTGGAGATATTCAAGACCCGTCTGGACGCCTATTTGTGCGGTATGTGCTAGGGAGCCTGCTTAGGCAGGGGGGTTGGACCCGATGATCTCTCGAGGTCCCTCCCAACCCCTACGGTACTGTGACCGTGTGACTGTGACAAAGTTCTGATCCGAGCCTGAACTGGCCGCCGAGCCTACGGCGGCGCGGGAACGGGCGAGGAGGTCGGTGGGTTTGCTGACGGCGCCCTCTAGCGGCGACGCGTGTTGTTTCCTCGCCAGGTTGTACGCGGGAGGAGTGGCTCGATGTCGATAGATCCGCTAGCACCGACCGATAGATCAAGGAACCCGCGATGCCTAAAAAAAGATGCTGCCGGGGAAGTGTGGAGGGAGGGAGGGGGGAGTGTGGGGGTGGGGGAGGGAAAAAGGTTTTTCCTGCTAAATTTAAAAAGAATTTTAGAGACGACTAACATGAGGGAGTGGATAAACACACCTTTGCTTAAAGAATGCCAGCAGGGAAATGGAAATAGAAAGAGGGGGGAATTTAAAACAGCCTCAGTTTTTGTTCTCAGACACGAATCCCTTACTATTGTTACTTCTTTTCATGACATTGCAGCAGAAAGTTAAGTCCAAAAATGAGCCAAACTGGAAAACTGTGTCAATTGTGATTTTTTCTTTTTTTCCCCCAAAAGATACTGAGATTGTGTTGCTGTGCATTCACATTTCATTTAAACTTTGGCATAATTAAGCATTTTAGACAGTGATGTCTAAATCAATGGATAATTTTATCTTAATTTTTTAGGCAACACATAAAAGCAATTAAAAAAAAAAACTTGAGTGACTCAGGAGGTGGAATTCCACCACTTTTCACTGATATTCATGCGTCTCTGTTGAACCTATTTAATTTTTAGTCAAAATGAATTAGTGTGTTGAAAAGAGTACATGCTCAAACCTGCAACACAAATTAGACAGTCCAAAATCAAACCCAGTATGAATTGCTGTTTCTTTACACCAAAGGAAGATGTAAAAAAAAATTTAAATAATTCTATTAATTGGTGGAAATGAAAATGAAGTTACAATAGTTGGTCCCTATGGCTACTGTGTATGCCATGTTACAGTGTGTCGGGGCTATACAGCCAACCATCTGTCTTCCTCTTTACTGGAAGACCTGTGGCTATGTGTACCAGCTTTTCTGGTGTGGTGGTTTGACCTTGGCTGGAGGCCAGGTGCTCACCAAAGCTGCTCTATCACTCCCCTTTTCAGCTGGACAGGGGAGAAAATATATATTGAGAGGCTTAGGAATCAAGATAAGGACAGGGAGAGATCACTCTGCAATTAGCGTTACGGTCAAAACCAGACTCAACACAGAATAAAAAGTCATCTAAGGTATTACACATACAATGAAACCAGAGTCAGATAATGAAAAGTACAAAGAAATCTTAAAACACTTCCTCCACCCTTCCCTTCTTTGCAGATTTCATTTTATTAATGATTTCTCCCCCTTCCCTCCCAAGGTGTCTCAGGGGGAGACAGGGAATGGAGGTTTCGGTTAGTTCCTCATGAGTTGTTTTCCTTCTTAAGTGTGTGTGTGCGGACATTCCTCATACCCTTCTCCTGCTGCACTGTGGGGTCCCACCCATGGGACAGAGTCCTCCATGAACTTCTCTAACATGCGTCCTTTCCTATGGGGCTTCAGCTCCTGACCAGCTGCCTCAGAGTGGCTCCCTTCCATAGGGTGAGGACCTTCAGGCTCAGACTGCTCCAGCCTGGTCCCCCATAGAGTCACAAGTCCCCCAGCAAACCTGCTCCCATGTGGACCTCTCTCTTTTTCTCTCTCTCTTTCTCTGTCTCTCTCCATGGGCTCCAAGTGCTGGCAGAGGCTTGCTCCAACATGGGTCACAGTATCTTCTGTATGTCTCCAGCTGCTCCAGTGTGGGGCCTCTCCAGGGGCTGCAGGGGAATCCCACCAGTACCTGGAATGCCTCCTACCCACCCCTTCTTCACTGGCCTTAGTGCCTGCATTTTCTTACATCTTCTCACTCTCTTCTCCGGTAGCAAAATGTGGCTGCCTGTGGGTTGTTTTTTTTTCCTCTTAAATGTGATTCCCAGAGGTGCTGTGACCATCACTGATGGGCTTGGCCTTGGTCAACAAGTCTGGCCTTGAGTTGTCTGGTGCTCACTCTGTTGGGTCTGCAGAGAGCTCTGGCTGCTTCTTGCAGAAGCCACCAGTGGAGCCGCCCCTTCCCCACCAGAACCCAGACATGCAAAACCACATCTGGGTACTGAAGTAGCTGTGTGTCCTGTGTATTTCCTGACACATCTGATTTCCATGTATGTGACTGTTTTCTAGACTTCTCACAGAGAACTAGAGATATGTAGAGGAAGGACTGCATTTGAGTGTCCTGTGAAGTCTCTGTGCCTGCCACATGGTAAAGCTCATAACAGCAGTCCTATGTCAGGAGGAGTGTACCCTGGGGTCTCATTATAGTCTCAAAGTTTTGCATTTCTCATCTCATTCCATGTGCTTTCCTCCTCTAAGCAAACTATTTTAAACATTACTGAAGTGATGGGCGTAGTTGAAATGGAGCTGGTGTATATAAGAGTTTCTAGACTCGTGTACAGGAGACTGAATTTGCAAAGGTTGTGTTTATGGCTCTGTGTTTGGGACTCTAAAAGGTTCCTGTTTCTTTCCCCTTTGCTCACATCTCCTCTGGGGATGACATTTACAGATTTTGTCAGCTTCAGTATAGTGCTGCACACTTAAGCACTTCCTGACAATTTAGAGTTAAGAGAATGCCAACTCATTATACTGACATCTATTTTACTCCTCTGAGTTAAGATGGATTGACAATCTTACTGTGTGCTGTTGTTGTCATCTATTTGAATATCTTTTAAAGTGCTTTTTTATTTATCATTTTATTAGTAGATCAAAAGCTATTAGCAAGAAGGCATTTCATGGTACATATAATGAGTGTCAAGATTGAGACAGATACCACTAGACAGTTGATGAACAAAAAGAATGCTAAAAGGAGGAGGAATTTGTATTACAACCTTTAACATGTGCTTCATCTGTTGGTTGCTTACTGACCCTATACAAAGGATATATTTAATGTTTTTTTTCACTTTGCACAGCAAAAGGTAGACTGTCGCTTTTAACATGCATTCCCCCTTTTGCTGTCCCAGCATCCCTTGTCACTGTATTAGGAATATTAGAAGACACACCCCAGACCTCTCTTTAGTATGGTCTTGTGGTTCATGATTCTGTCTACCCATTTTTCTTTGTGATGATACGATCTCCTTACTCTGTCTCCTGTCTGCCATAAGTCTAATACCTACTGGGTGAGAAGTATTTTGTTTGTTTTCAGTTTCCTACCAGTTTAGGGGCAGTGGTGCAATGGCTGGGCAGCACCCTCCTCTGGATACCCACTGTGGGAGGTTCAACAAGCAGTTGACCTGTCCCTAGTATTTCAACTGCTGCTTAGACTCCTCCATAGGAGGTGAGGATGTCTTTCTCTTGGGAGACAGAGTCAGATGTGATGGGCCAATGCACCCGAATTGTGTGATAAGTATGGGAACTGTTACCACAGAGAGTCGCTTTCCAACAGCTAGTTTATTTTTCAGTGGTGCAGAGCTTTGGGGTTTAAGTACTGGTCTTCATTTAATTTATCTGTAATACTCTATCAAATACTTCCTTCTCATCTTCCCAAATATGACAGGGAAATACCAAGTTGCTCAGGAACAGAGAACTCTTGACTATGTGGCTTTGACAGGCAGTTCTAGGGAAAAGGTGGCCAAGTTGGGAAAAGCAGAACAAGAAAACATTAAGACAGAAGGGCATCCCAAAAATATGTTAGTTATCACTCTTGATTACTTTTGATTGATGGTGGCTAAAAGAAGCTCAGAGCTACAAGCAAAGAAAATAATCTCTTCTAGACTAATGTCTGCTATGTTCAAGAATTTTCTAAAGTGTGGGAGGGGTAAATCCAAATACTGTTGTGATCGATATTCAATACCAATTTCTCTTTTGAATTGATAGAAATTTGAATTTTCTTCTGAATCTACAAGACTCTAAATTTTGTCTAGTGGTGCAGATTAAAAGAAATTAGAACTAAACTGAAAATAGCTGTTGATGCTGTGTGCTGTTTATATGATTCAAGTATCAGATACTCATAGAGTGAACTAAAAAAACCCAACATACCAAAGGTAGGGCCAAAAAGATGGAATGCAAGCCTAAAGTGTAAAGGCCACAGATGTTTCTGGTTTCTTTTTCCAAAAATATCTGCATTTAGGAAACTGATGTATTTAGAAATTTAGCTAGTAGCATGGTAAAGGAGTACATGTCAGTACAAGGCATTATCTGATGTATCAGTCTCTGCCATCGCCAAGTGGCAGCTGGACTTCTTAGCTGATCACTCACCAGCAACTGTGTAGAAGAAAACTTTCACCAGGCTGACCTGTGCAAATAACACATTTCTCCATCTGGTTGCCAAATCGAGCAACACAAAGCCCAAATATTAATTTAGTTCAGATAGTTTTGAATTGGATTTACAATTATTTTATCTTATGAAATAACTACCTTGTTTCATGCAAAATATTCCATTCCAATCTCAGAATTTCATTTTGCTGCCTATATATATATATAGGCAGCAAAATGAAATTTTATATCTATATATATACCTTAGGCATCAGTTTGCTTCAGCATATCTCAGATATAATACAGGGATGTAAGAATACTGAGCTTTAAAACCCTTGTTTACGTGGCTGGCAAATGACAGAGAGGCTTTAAAGCTTGTCCCTGGAAAAAAGTTCCAAAGAAGTACCAATACCTACTTTTGTCTCCTATTTTACTTGCATATTTACATCCTCAGATTTTCTCAAATCTATTCTAAATGTTTATTATATTAGCATGTCAAGATTGCTGGCTTTATAAATGATTTTAAAATATGCCAGTTCTACATTAACAGTAGGTTAATTTTTAACAGGTTGCCCTTTTATTTCAACCAAACCAGGTGGCTTATTAAAAATATTTGGTTTTAAGACAGTTTTAGCTCTACACATTGATGTAAAAAATGTTTACATTTCTTTCCCATTTCTCAATTAACCAAATATTTTTCCTAACAAAAAAATGATAGCATAATTCAATCACTTTCATGCCTTCTAATTAAGTGGACCTCTCAAGGGTCTAATTTTCTGCAAAGCCAAGAATCCCATTCTTATGAATACAGTGACAGAAAGTCAAGAGCAAGAACTGAGGACGTGTTAATTTTGGGTACTTCATAATATGGACATCTCTGCATTTCCCTCTAATGTTATTTAAGTCACTCTAGCAGAGGTGAGATTTCAGCTGGGGTTTCCCCATGAGAGGAATGATTCAGAGGCTGTATCTTTCAGCCAGAAAGATTGGTTTCACCAGCCTTAAACAGAACCCTAAAAGCTTATTCAATTAAAATTACTTGTTGAATTGTTGAATAACTCTGAAATAAGCACACCTTCATTTGCTAACAAGCATAGTTTCTTCTCTTGAACCCCCCAAAATACATGTTGAAGTCATGGCTCCAGGCACAAAGAATTCTTAAAACAATCCTCCTCTTAGTGATGCCAGTGCAGACTGGTCCTCCAGGCTTGCTCCAGAAATATTGTGTTAGCTGTACTTAGTGACAAAAATGTATAGACAAAAACCTATAGTTGCAACTTTCAACTACAGAGAGCTCTAAAGACTCAGCTCTAGTCTCTTCTCCTGTAAGGTCATGTAGTTTCAAAGGTCCTCAGTCTGTTAGAAGGTACTGGGAAGACTGTGGCTAGTGACGAAGCCTGTGGAGCGGATACATGGTTCCCTGATTTTGAAAGGGAACTGTGCAGTCACTTGTAGTCTATCAAACTCTCAATTTCTTCAAACCCAAGTTCTCAACTTCATGAAACTTTCTAAACTTTTTAACATACAGTAAAAAAGTGATGAAGAGCAATGTTTGTATCTGTAGTAGTATTTCTTTGAACAGAGGAACTCCTCCAGCAATGTGATGGCAGAATCATGTACTAAGTGTCTTTTAGCAAGTACTGATTGCAGTTTGTTAAAATCCTTGTTGAATATTTTAAAATAATGCTATCACTGCAGGAAAATACAGATTGAGAACTCTTTGCTTGGAAACACAGGAAATCAAGCTGGCAAGCCAATGGTTTTTAGTTCTGTAATGAAAGAGCTGCAACCTCAAATTTTGAATTTAAATCAATGTAACCTTAACCTGCAGAAATAGGAAACTGTAAAGAACAAGCATTGTACCAACTCTGAAAGTAGGACAGGAACTAAATGTAGAATTCAGCATGATATGATGTTTCTTAAAGGTAAAATTGTGGTCATGCTGAGATGTATGATTGACAGTAGAAAATCACTTTGGACTACTCAAAGATCAATTTTAATTGGAAGTTAGGTCAGATGTTGGAAAGTAACTTTTGGTAACCAAAAATTTATGCCTGAAACCAACTCAAATAGCAATCAATATTACAGGATTTGAAAGTTCAAGGTGACCTTAAGAAGTCTTGTGAACCACATGACTGCTCTCGGGCAGGTTCAACTATAGATAATCCATTTTTGATACGTCTAAACTGTTCTTGGACCTTCAGTGACAGAAAATTTAGTTTACCATTGCTAACTACTACTTAAAAATATTATTCTTAACTTCAAAAAATTAGTACTTTCTTTCCTTATTTGCAACTGAAATATTGCAACCTGTTCTTGTTCTGTCCTTCCCAGATACAGAGAACAATTCACCCCCATTCCTTGCAGTTACTTTATTAAAAATTAAAGACTGTTGTCATAAACTTGCTTTGTGTTTCCCTCTACAAACCTGAACAATTTTAATTTAGTCTTCTTATAAGAAATCATTTCTTGCTTTCTAGACAGTGACTCCTTGAATTTGGTTTATATTTTTATTGTAGTATTGTATTTAAACTGAATGTAGTACTTCAGGAGGGATGTTGCTATTCATGAATAGAGCAGAAATTTGACTTCCTGTGTCTTAGAAAAGTTTATATATATATATTTTAAAAGAGTATTCTATTGGTTATAGTTAGATTTACTGCTTCAGAAAATTTCTTGTTATTCTGGGATATTATCCCCCCATTTTTATATATATAGCCTCTTCTCTAGCTTGCTACAGCTCTCGTCTGGTCTATGTAGCTTTTATACATTTGAGCCAGGCAGAATACAGCAACTGGGAATACTGAGGGAGGCCCTCAGCAGAGGCAACATAGGTGCTGCAACAAATTCCTTGTTGTAAAGGACTGTCAACTATAGAGTTTAATTCTCAGAAGAGCACACTGACCACAGATCCTTCTCATTTCCCCGTCTCAGCATTCTAAAAATCAAGACACAGGGTGGCCAAATATGGATCGTTAACCACAGATCTCTAGAATGGTCCTTTCAGAAGCTGCAGTGTTAGTGAGCATAACTCTTATTGAAAGATCCTCCAAAATCTCAAACCTATGACTATGAGTCATTGCTAGAGCAAAACTAAGACCTGTTTTAATTTTTCTTTTTTCCAGTTTGTTTCTTATGAAATGGAGGTATTCACAGGTGACTTCATGATTTATAGAAGTACAAGCGGTCTCCAAACTTCTGAATTTGTGACCACTCCACCTATTACTTATCTTCTTCCCTCCTGAACACCAGTCCTGACTACAGACCAGCTGATACAGGGAGGCTCTTTTTGTGAGAGTATGGGCAAATATGCCCATATGAAATAAAAAACATCTATCAAAGAAGTAATTTTCATAAGATGTTTCGGACAGTAGAGAAAATATAAGAAGCTCTGACTATACACCTAGGTAAGGAATTCTGATTCTATAGAAAGCACTGCATCACTACAGGTCTTGATTTTTTAATTTTTTTTTTTAATAATTGGGAATTGTGTTAAGAGAGAAAGAGATTATATTCTTCAAAGATCTCTAGAGTCCTTCAAAAAAACCCTTCATTGACATGCCTATGAGAAGGGTGCTTTATAAACCTGTTCTAAGTTTTATCCTCCCTCAGATATCTTGGAACAAGTTTAACAAGTTGCACTGATGTCTAGGAAAAAAATTTACAACGGGTCAAAGTCCCAGTCTGCTGTGATTCTTGCCTGTCATACTGGTCAATACTGCCTCCTTGTTGTTCCCTAATCTGTCCACGTTCATCTACTCTGTCTTGCCTTATATGCAGATGCTAGGCTCTGTGGGACAGGATTTACGGTTTTCATGTTGTGTTTGTGCTTAGGTTGTCCTATGAAAAAAGATCTGTAGGTGCTACAGCAATACAGACTAGAAATCCTGTTGCCTGTTTTCTGCAGTTCTGCTACGTAGCCAATGAACTGACAGTTTGATCTCAATCAAAAATGCTCTCAGTACGAGAGGTTTTTTCAGTTATGTTGTATAGGAGCACATGGTCCTTCACAAGAATCTTGCCTGCCCCTATTGCAATTCATTACAAGTGAGCAAGGCAGTTTATTACCAAACCCCTGAGCATTTAAGTTTAACTCTGAGTTTAATCCTGTTTCAGCTGAGGGATGGACAAGGAAAACTCATGAGGACCCTTCCACCCCAAATTCTGTAAGAGTCTATGATTGACTATTTTTCCTTTTAAAGTTATTTTTCATTTTTGGTCAGAGAAATTTCATGCAAAGGGCTGATATGTTTTCCTTTTCTAGGAAAATATATTGTGCTGCTGGTTATCAGGGTTGCCTCACTATTTTGTCTCTTTTACTCAAAGGAATAGGACAGGGTCTAATCTTATGACTCCAGAGAAATTAGACTCCCTCACACCACTTCATCAGATTCTTTCATGGCTGACTCAGCCCTTCACTCTTTTGAGAAAAGTGAACTACCTAATACAAGGACCAACTGATCAGACACCCCAGCCACAATCAAACTGCCCCAGAGGCACCAAGCCCCTACTCTTCCCCAACCAGCCCTTTTATGGGGAACATTGTCAGGTGGTATGGAAACAGTCCGAGCTGACTCAGCTCACCTGGGCTGGCTGCTTGGGGAGGTTGACTGGCCCGGCCAGAATCAGAACAACGGGCTTTATAGTTAAGTGTCAGCACTGGCCCAGCAATATATGCTTCTCAAGACAGATAGAAAAAAACTTAACCCTCTTGAAAGGATAAATTTGGCAGCACACTTGAGTAAATGGGATAAATCAAAAAACGCTAGTATATTATTGGAAGCCTTAGAAGAGTGGTAAGAAGCAACAGTGACTGACCTTAAAAGAATCCATTTTATTAACAAGCATTTATCAGGCAAAATGTCAGAAAAGATTAAAATAAAGAACTTTGATGCTTCTGTGCAGGATTTTTTAGGTTCTTGAAGTCCAAGCTTATTCTACCTGTCAGGAGTACAACTAATGAAGGGCTTTTTGAGGACTTTTGCTGTGATCCTTGGGATTATGAAAAATGAATATTCTGCTTGCCCCAGTAGTGATCTTCAGACATTCCTAAAATGCCTTGGCTCAAGTTGCTTTGCAGCAGTTGCACAAATTTGACTTGGCAAGACTATTAATGATTTGACCTTCATTTCAAGTTTACTTTGTGCTCACAAGAGCAGTGGGTAGTGATGAAGAATATTATTTTGTTCCTGATGGCAATTAGGTTGCTCTGCAGCCATAGTGCTACTTACAAGTAGGAAATCCAGTCTAACCATCAGTAAACTTCTCTCAGAACACTTACAGCATTTATGGATCGTAATTCTTGCTCCTTCTGTAGTCCTCTCCTTGTTCTCAGAAAGTGTTTAAAGTGTTCCAAACTACCACTGGACTCAAAATCTCCATTATTTGTAGCAGTAAATAGCAAATCTAACATTCTCATTGTGAAAGCTAAACTAAAATCGTACACAGAATAAGACCATCTTTACTGCAGTACTAAACAGTCATATAGTCACCTCATGGCAGCATAATTATCCTTTAGAAGGATGTGCATATTTCTCCAAATCCCTCAGGACTAACTGCTGTGAAAGAAGAAATGAAGACTAAAAGAAACCAGAAGAAACAGACTGGTGCTTTAAAATGGCCTGGCAATTTCTAATTCTCAAAATAATAAAAAAAGGATCTCTCAGAATGAGAAAATTCTACCCTGCATTTTCTAAGCACTGGCAGGAAAGGCACAGGAAGAGGCAGAGCATCTCATCTGAGTCACTGTAAAAGATTCAGCAACTGCCATTTTTCATCCTTTTGTATTCAAAGAAAAAAAAATCTTCCTAGTGTCTGTTGCATCCATCTGATCAGCTTGCTCTGGTAGCAGCTGCATGAATGGCACCGGTTGCTGCAAGGAGCACAGAAGTGTATTGGGCTCTTGAGCCAGCTGCACCCCCCCTCTCAAGGTGTGTCATATCAGTGTGTGGCTTTGCTAGGTGAAGGTGTTTTACAGTTTCAGTTTCTGCAAGGTACAGAATACACTGGTAAAATACCTAATTCTTCTCTTTGTTTTATAATATGTATATGGACATGCATATAGACATTTATAGCCATAACTGTATCTATATCAATGTCACTATACCTATCTGTATATATATATATATATATACATGTATGTATATATTTCTATGCATGTACATTTTAATATATATCTTCATATATGTACACTGCAGGCACATATATATTTTTAAAAGCTTTAGAGGTTTGTGTGTTGGTGGGGGTGTTTTTTTGTTGTTTTTGTTTTTCCTGTTTTTTTTTTAATTCTACTGCAGAGTCCTAGCTTGGTTTGGAAAATTCTTCCATAACATCACTCTGCTTTGAAAATAACCACATGTGACCGCATCGCAAAGCTTACAGAAAATGGACTCTGAAATACAAAGTCAGGAAAGGCTGATGGAATTTTAATCTGCTCTCTGAGAACATAAGGATGTTTCAGATGAGAAAAATAATTTGATTTTCCTGTGCTGATGCCCACCTTTCAAACAAGATTTTTTAAATGATTTCTCTCTGCTTTATATAAACTTTAAAATTTACAGTTCCTCTACTGCATTTCATATGTACCTCCGTCCTTTTCTGGATCTGATGCACTGTGTGATGGTAGTCAGGAGAACTTGCTTTGATCTCCAAATTTCTGCCCTAGAGCTTCCCAGTCAGCCATTCTGGAAGCTGGTTTCAAATTACTTTCTTACATTGAAGGTGTTTATGATTATTTTTCATTTTGAATATGTCTCTCCCATCTTCAAATTAAACAATTTAATTTGATCTCCCTTTTATAGAGGATCAGTGTTTACTTTTTTGTTTGAATGACACAGTGAAATAAGACATAACTATTACGGTTTATATAACTAAAAATAATACCGTATGGGTATTGGGGAATGTCAAAGGCAGATGGTAAAGTATATAACTGTAGATGAGCTGTGTAACTATTTTGTTAGTGAAGAAGGAAAGGCTTAATTCAGTTAGATTTTATTTCTTTATCTCCTATTTTTCAAGGAGAGATCATGAATCTGAGAACTAATGTGGTACACGAGGAAAAATGCCTTTTTCTCATCTTAACAACTTTTAAATTACCTAACTACTATATAAGACACCATGTATCTGTCCGTGTTACGATGCTTTCACATAAGTCCGTGTCATGCAGTGGAAGAATTAATTTACAGTACAGTCCTGCTCTGGGTATGGCCTTCATGTGAGCATGCTGCAGTTGATGCTTTGGCTGCTGGGATTACAGTCCAAGAAACTAGGCTGTCCAGCCTTCTGGGTGGTAGTGCTCTTCCATGGAGATTCACATCTGCTAATGGTTCTTCCTGAGTCGTTGAGGCTTCCTTTCATCAGGCTTAATATTTTGCAGTGAATCCTTTATTTCATGATCCAGTACGTAATGAGTGAAACTATGGGAATACTCTGAGAAGTGAGGTACTGACACTATGAGCATATATTAGGTGGGGACCAAGTAGTGGCTGTAACCTGAAATATGCCAGATATTCTTGGCAGTGTCATCTTGAGAGATTTTTCTCTTCATCTTAAAAAATTAATAATCTATCTATCTACAGCATTGAGAAGTTATTTCTAGTTATTTTGTAGCCATTTTGTATATTTAGAGAGGAATGTGGGTGTTCATCTGCCTCCCCCACCTCCACAAAAGTCAGTTACATCCTGAAACCAACCCCCCAAATCCCATACCCCAAACCTGAGCAACCCAAGAGAGAAAAAAGACTACTCCAGATTCTGTGTCATAGTTTTCTGACAAGTATGTTTTGGTTTTTTGCTCTTCCCAAGTATTTTTGGTGATATCATATTGTCCTGTACTTTCTGGAGAGGTTTTTTAGATCAGTTCTCTCCTTAAACAAACACACATTGGGGAGTAGACCCAGAGTGAGGCATTCTTGATGTTGAAAGGTCTCCTTCTCCACCTCCCATGCTTCCAAGTGCCACAAACTCCCTCCACTTTCCCGTAACCCTTGCACATTTTCCTGTCTGTCAACAGTTTTCAGGCTGATATTTTCCCAGGAAAGAGTGCAAGAGGTTGGCTGTGGCCTGTGGTCTTTCTGGAATTTTTACAGTAGTGTTGAACACTTCAAAAATGTACATAGGATCCATAGCAAATCAGCATATAAGGCAATGGGTTCATCGCTGGTGAGGAAAAACCTAAGGTAACAGCTGAAATTTATCATAAATATAGATATTATGTTATATATGTGTGTGTGTGTGAGGTATTGCCCTATGCACCCATTATGTCTGCCTAAACACATTGGAAATCTTGTTCTGAGGCCAGTTGTGTAACTAAAATTGTGACATATGTGCCCATCCCTAGAAACTGAACATATCTACAGTATTCATTTAAAATATAGAACATTAGCAAAAAAGAAAAAGGTCGTGAATGATCGCCATACCAAGATTTTGCACAAGAATAATTTAGCCTGTAAAGAAATGAAAAATAAAGTGCAACTATTAGAGCCAAACTGCTGCCAAATTCCCTAATCCCAGACACACACAAAAAATTGTTCCCTTTTTTCTTTCTTAAACAAATTATAATCATATCTGTTTTGTGTTCATTGAAATGGAACTTTGCTTCCTTTAAACAGCTGGGGGATTGTAGCAACTTGATCTTAACTTCTTGTCTCTTTTTAATCATTCTGTGAATTCCAGTATATGAATTCTGTAAAGTTATTCTAATGAATGTCTGCTTTTCTATGCAGTGGCAGAGAATTTATTTAAATGAATCAGGAAATCTCAGCTTGCTACTATGAAATAAAATTTACTTCAGTTAATAGAGAGCTAGCTCGCTGTCTGCAGTGACTAAACAATGTAAGTATTTTTCTGTATTAACATAATGGTTTATCCTCCAAAAATAGTATTTTTTTAAAAATGGAAAATACTGAGAAAATAATACTTCTTTGTCACAAACATAAGTGACTAGATCTTTTAGGATGTAATTAGACAATACAGATCACTTGATCCATGATGTTTTTCATAGTGACAGTTTTTCTTGGAATCAGAAGGTGAAAGAGCTAATTTTAATGAGTTTGTATTTGTAAAAGTCTGCACACTCGAAAAATCTCCAACTGTCACAGGAGCCAGTAATTGGCAGAGAGGCGCTTTGATAAAGGCAGGAAGAGATCCCTGCTGGTTCAAGGCAGGTGGACATCAACTTGAATCCAATTTACATCTTAAAATGCACAATAGAAAAGATTTGCATTACATTGCCTAGATGAAAGGGAGCTCTTAGTCTGAGCTCCTCATTTACTTTCCTCTCTTCCTTGTTGTTTTTTTCCTTGCACAAGCACTCAAACTATTTGTAGTTAAGTTTTAATGAAGATACCTTGTTCAGTTGCTCTTTGAAGCAGCTATTTACTTGACTAAGACTCAAATCTGAATTCATGCTGGGCTAAAAAAAAAACCCCAAACTGATAATTGGGCAGATCTGAAATTGGATAGCCTGCTTTACCCGCAGCTTCAGGATCAAGTGAGTGTATCACCTTCAATGTCAAGTTATTTTTATTTGGATGCCTGGTGGAGATCCCTTAGAACTCTCACCAGGGCATCGCAAGAGAGCTGCAGTGAGATGTGCCTGCTCTGAAAGCCACAAGAAATGGCTCCTGATGAGCATCTTTGGAAAATCTAAGTAATCCCAGCTACATGTTTAAATGGTTGATTCATATTTAAACTGTTAATTCAGATTCAGACTTTTGCAGCATCCTAAAGTTTTCCAATTAAGAGTCCAACACTGTATTGAGTTTATGTGAAGAAAAGTAGGCTTCTTCTTGTTCCAGAATGGATGCTTAAGAAAGGCAGGTGGGGGCTAAGTGTGCAATTTGAATTTTTGTTCCCTTGTAGTTCCTTTGGCTGTGTTTGAGTCAGGACTGATGGAATTTAAAAGCTTGCTTACAGGAGCCTAGGAATTTTCTTTGTGCATGCTTTCAGGAAGAATTCCAGTCTTGCAATCAGCAGTCTGCAAAGCATCTTCCAAATTTATATGTATACCTGAAATTAGACTTACACTGACATTCCAATACTTGTTAAATAAGTGATCCTGACATGGCATACCTTTTAAAAATAATTCTTCCTTTACAAATAAGACTCTGAGTCTCTTTTAAAAGACAAAGCAGTAGATCACCAATGAAAATACGGTCCATTGGTTTTAACTGTAATTTTCCTTCCTATATGATGCATGCATGCAATTCCCTATTTTGTAAATTTCCTTAAAGTATGGCTATGCATACAGAAAAAATAATCTAATAATGTACATTACTGCATATTTTCTCTTTCAATTTTTAGGAAACTTTTATCTAAATTCAGCATGTATGTGAAACTGAGAATTGAAACAAATGGAGGTACTGAGTACTTTGGATGAAATATTAGGCCACTGGTATCTGAGCACAATCTATTTATGAAAATCTTTCAGAATCTTTTTTTTCTCATGTGAAAACATCTTCAGTAGAAGATGATGGCAAATGTATTTTGCTTCACGTGCTTGTGAATGATTCTACAGCTTATTTTCTAATATTTAAACACTAAAATATATATTCACATGCTCTGACTTGGCTGGCCCTGTGTGGAGACAGAAGTTGGACCTGATGATCCTTATGGCATCCTTCCAACTCAGGATATCCTATGATTATTTTGGGGTTTTCAACATAAAAAGGACATGGACCTCTACATTAGGGCCACAAAGATAACCTGAGGTCTGGAGCACTTATCCTATGAAGACAGTATGAGAGAGTTGGGCTTGGAGAAGAGAAGGCTCCAGGGAGACCTTATTGCAGACTTCCAGTACCTGAAGGGAACCTACAAGAAAGCTGGTGAGGGACTGTTTACAAGGGCATGTCATGACAGGACAAGGAAGGGCTAATGGCCTTAAGCTGAAGGAGGGTAGAGTTATATCAGATATAAGGAAGATTTTTATTTTTAGGCTGAGAGTGGTGTGGCCTGGCACAGGTTGCCCAGAGAAGCTGTGGATGCCCCCTCGCTGTCAGTGTTCAATGCTGAGTTGGATGGGGCTTTGAGCACCCAGTAGAGGGTGTACCTTGCCCATGGCAGGGGGTTGGAACTAGATGGGCTTTGAGGTCCCTTCCAACTCAAACCAGCCTGTGATTCTATGATTCTATGAAATGTTCCCACTAGGCAACTGAGTCAAGCTACCTAGAAAGACTGACGAAAGTGCCTGGCTCCATCCAGCCTATCCACATGGATTTCCCTTCAGTGCAATCTACAGTTTGAAGGCAAAGATGGATTAGGGCATTTTTAAAGTTATCTTAGTGAAGACACTGCATGAAGATATTCCTGAAGATGGGCACATGCTCACAATTGAAGTATCTGACTCTTGCCTCTGACAAACAAATGAAGAACCATGCTGCCACTCAAATTGACTCAAACTGACCCTCCAGCACACGTCCTTTCCATGGGGTTCAGTCCTTCAGGACCAGATCGCTTCAGCATGGGTGTGCCACAGGGTCATAAGTCCTGCTAGAATACCTGCTCCAGCATGGATTCCTCTCCACAGGTTTGCAGGGCTGCAGGTAGATATCTACTTTCTCATCATCCTCCATGGGCTGCAGGGTGACAGACTACCTCACCATGCTCTTCTCTAGGGACTGCAAGGGAACCTTGGCTCCAGTGTCTGGACCATATTCTCCCCCTCCTTCTTCACTGACCTTGGTGTCTGCAGAGTTGTTTCTCTCACATATTTTCACTTCTGTCTTCTGACTGCTGCTGGTGTTGCCACAGGGGTTTTTTTACCCTCTTCTTAACTACGCTATCCCAGGGGTGCTACCACCATTGCTGATGGGCTTGACCATGGCCAGCAATGACTCCATCTTGGAGCCAGCTGGCACTAGCTCTATCTGACCTAAGGGAAGCTTCTAGAAGCTTTTCACAGAAGCCATTCCTATAGCCTCTTGTCATGTAAACCCAATGAACTTGTAGTCAAACAGTTCAGTTATACTTCCATATGTTCTTTCACTTTGCATAATTTTTCAGGTGAACCAGAGTAGTGAAAAGCATGATTACAAGAACTAGGAAAAACATGATTATATGCAAAAATTATATTGTGTTATTAATGTTTTGTATTTAATAATTTAGTCCTTAGTATTTACATGAGTGTTAGACTAACAGACTGTGAATTTCTGTGTTGGATAGAGACAAACAAACTAATTGGAGGTATTTTCTGATGCCTTTGCTGTGTCTTTTCATGGTAATATATCAATGGGTACAGCACTCCTTGCTCTGGAATATAATTTCTAGTTTCTGAAAGGGAAAAAAAAGAAAAAAAAAAGAAATAAGTAAGAAAAAAAGGGTTAGTGCTGTAATTTCTGATTTTATAAGGTTACAGTTCTACGACCTTGGGAGATTTTACTCTAAATTTGATTTTTATTGTTTCACAAAATGGGACCTGTTTTCTAACAGTCAATAAAACTGCAGGTGATACTCCTTTTATAATAGATGTGAATGGACTATTACTGTTTGCTATAGCAGTTTAACTGCAGGGCAAGCTTATAAGGACTTTTGTTGGAAAAAACCAATATTTTTTTAGCCACAGGACTATTTCTTTATTTTCATCAACTTCCCTGGTAATATTAGTAACTACTCATTTGTGGAAGTCTGAAATAAGCAAAAAGTCCTATGCTTCTCAAGTTCAAAACAAACTGAAAACTGAAATTCAGTACTGGTGGGCTAAGAGGAAAGTAGTTTCACCATAGTATAAAAAGGTAGTCCCAAGATTCAAAATAATTTATCAAAGCAAATGTTGTATTACATAAATAACAGCACCTTCATCTCTTGGTGCTTTCCCTTAAGTCACATGAAAAGTTATGAAAATCAGTATGAGGTATTTATACTTTGAATAGCAGAATTATTGAGGTTGGAAGGAATTTTTGGATATGGCCTAATAGCCTGCTCAAAGCAGGATTAACTAGAGCTAGTTGCTAAGGGCTGTGTCTTGTTGCATTTTTAGAATCTCCAAGGATGGAGGCACTACATCCTCCGTGACCAACCTGTGCCAGGATTCCAAAACCCTCAGTGTGAGAAAGCTTCTTCTTACTTTTAAAAGGAATTTCCTGTATTTCATTTTGTGTCCATGGACATTTGTCCTGTCACTCATCACTGTCTTCATTTCCTCCTATCAGATAGCAGTTTTCAACCCCCATCATCGTTCGCTATCTAATCTGTACTTCCTGTAAGGCTTGTGGGTAGCAGTACAAACCTTTGTGGTTTTGGCTGATGTGCTTATAGAAGCCCATCTTGTTGCCTTTGACATGCCTGACCAGATTAAATTGAAGTGGTCTTTCAGCTTTCTTAATGGCATGCTTGCTCAGTGTCTCCATAGTCTGTGCAAGTTACTGGTACTATTTCCATCCTCCTGTAGTCTTCCTTTTTGTGTTTGAGTTTTGCCAGGAGCTTCTTGTTCATCCAGACAGGACTCCTGGCATTTTTGCCTGACTTTCTCCTAAATGGCATGGGTTGCTCTTAAGCTTGGAGGTGGTGATCATTGAATATTAACCTGCTTTTTTTGTCACTTCTTCTCTCCAGGGCCTGTGGTGGCTTGCGTGGCTGGGTTCTGGTGGAGAAGGATGGGGCTGCTTCTGGTGGAGAAGGGGTGGCTTCTGCAAGAAGCTCTTAGGAGCTTTCTCTAGGCTGGACAGAGTAAACACCAGATGGCTCAAGGCCAGATCCACCTCTGACCAAGGCTGAGCCAGCAACCATCATAATGACTCTGTGAATCAAATTTAAGAGAGAAAAAAGCAAGCAGCTGGTTTTTGCCACCAGAGAAGGGAGTGAGAAGATATAAGAAACTTTGCAGACACCAAGGCAGGGAGGAGGCTCTGCAAGTGCTGGAGAAAGCCCATGGAGAAGATCATGGTGGATCCGATGTCCCCTTGCTGCCCATGGAAGATAACCGGGACCAGAGACTCCACCTGCAGCACATGGAGAGGCCCCATGCTGGAGCAGTTGGGCTTGAGCGGCTGAGAGACATTCCGTGATTTATGACTGCACCCCATAGCAGTGACCCATGCTGGGGCAGCTGGTGAAGAGCTGAAGCCCCGTGGCAAAGGACTCACCTTGGAGAAGTTTGTGGAGGGCTGTGTCCTGTGGGTGGGACCCCATGCTAGAGCGGGGAAAGGGCGTGAAGAATGCCCCCGTGGGCCAAAAAGGAAAACAACTCTAGAGGAACTGACTGAACCCCCTATTCCCCCAGTCCCTGCCCCTCCCCATTCCACAATGGGGGGAGAAGAAGGGAGCGAAATCATGACTAAGTGAAGTCTGATAAGAAGGGAGGGGTGGGAGGAGGTGCTTTAAGATCTGGTTGCACTTCTCATTACCTGACTCTGGCATCACTGGGTGTGGGGTGCAGTGTAGTAAATTAGAGTTTTCTTTCCTTTATTCTGTGTTGAATCCGTTTTGCCCGTGATGCTGACTGGTGAATGATCTCTCCCTGTCCTTATCTCAACTCCTAAGCTTCTCAATATATATTTTCTCCCCTGTCCCGCTGAAACAGGGGGTGATGGAGCAACTTTGGTGGGTGTCTGGCCTCCAGCCGGTGTCAAAGCTCCATGGGGGCTTATATTGTCAGCCTTTACCAAGCAGGTTTTCAAAGACCAAAGTGTTTTTTCTTGAAATCTAGCATTTTGACCCTGCTTTCTGGTGTCCTTATAGCAAGATTACAGCTGTGCAACTGCTGGCAGATTTTTAACTGCTCATGTTTATTCCCATGTTGCACACATTTGTGTCCAGGTATGTCAGAGAAGCATCCCAGCATGCTGATTTCCCAGAAAGGAGTCTGTTTATTTCTCCCATAGTGATGCCTTGTATGCCTATTCTTGTTTACATTGCAGTACTGGAGGGAGCCTAGCTTAAGCTCTGTTTTGCTAATTTTATTCATCACAAGAATGTCACGTTTCTGAAGTGAGAATTTATGGCAGATTTTTTTTTCTCCTGGTGTCTAAGCCCAATTTGCTTTGGACAAGCCAATTCCTCCTTAGTAATTTCATTTACAAATCACAGTACTTCTGTATTTGACATCCCTCCTAACTTTACATGAACTATCTTCTCGCTCCCAACCCTCCTTCAGACACATCCAACTGCAATGCTCACAGTAGTTGTGAACAATGAGCAAAAATATTCAGTAAAAAACTAAACCACATACATAAACATATTTTTAAAGTCTTTTGCCTTTCAATTACTGTTTTCAATCCTAAACTGTGATTGTTGGGTGAATGTTTGCAGAAAATGTCATATATGTGCATCAGTGTATCAAAGTACATCTGTTATTTTACAGGGTGTTAAACAACTGTAACTTTGACAATGAGTCTGTCAGGATTATATGATCTTCAGGAAATGGAAAGCCATCTGTGAAGTCTCTCCTCTGAAGTCTTGGAAATTTTTCTGATAGCTTATTCTGTAGAATAGTAGGGATTTAATGCATTAACATGCCAATGAAAAAATAATTCACTCTTTTAGTTTAAGAGAGTTAAATTACCAATGAAGTAAACAATCAGCATCTTTATGAATCTGTGTTCAACACAAACTCTTTGTCTAGCTAGAGGAAAGGCAAGAGAGAATAAAATAACCATTAATTTTCATTTAACGGTGTAGGTATTTCTAGTATTTAAAAATTTTTCCTAGTAATTTTAGTTAATGTCTTCCTATTTGTAACTGTATTTTTTGTAAAGTTTATCTGATCATTAAGAGTTTGCCTTTAGTTTTCTTTTTTTCTTTTTTTATTTTTAAGTACTTATTTTTTAAATTCAGGTTTATTAAATGGGCTCATTAGTGGGTAGAATAGGAATCATTAGAAAGGAGAAATTGGGTGAAGGAAAAGATAAGAAAAGATGAAAGACATAAAGTATGTGAAGGAATCAAATTTTGGAGTCCAAGATCAGAAAGCTTAGTAAAACAAGTAAATATCAGTAAATGTCAGTTGGCATTGACTTGTATTTGTGAATCTCATATGGCAAGCTCATTATCAGAAATGTTTAACATCTCTCTGGTGGCTTGGTTTCACCTGCAGCTTTCTGATGCTTTGCCTCCTTTATCCTTTTTTAATTTTTCTCTGTAGACATTTTCCTAATTTTATGGGATATTATATCTTACTTTGGATGTAACATGAAGATCTGAGATTTAAACTGCAGCCACAGCACTCCCATGCCTGCAAGCTACCCTGGTTGTATCCCCTTTTAGCACGTTTTGTCCTCTGTGATAATTATGGAGGACAGGGAACCCTGTAATCCCTCCACCCTTGATGTCTCATTTCTTTATCAAACTTAGTAACTTCTTGTTGTGTTGATCTGGCAATCACCTCTTGAAAATTCTCTTTATTCTTTTTCTGCTGCTAAGTACTTACCATGTTTTAATAGAACAGGCCCTCTGGCTGGGGAAAAGTTGCCAGTTAAAACTTGTAAGACTGATCCACTCTTTTATTATTATTTCTTTCAGCAGCTCCTCAGTGTCTTTGATGTTGCCCGTGCATTTGCATGAAAAGCTGTCAGTGATTTATTTTAATAAAATCCAATTATCCTTTTTTAGTTCCTTGTGAAAAATTAATGGATGTTTCCAGTTTAATTGTGAATATAAGCTCATGGACGGAAATGCACCAGTCAGTAACAGAAACATGGCGTTAAGAGTGCCAGCAGTGTGAATGAGGTTCAACAAACACATAATACTGTGCAGACTTAACTTCAGTAATTTGTGCAGAACTATAGTTCTGGGTCCAAGGAGAAAAGAAGCTGTTTTCAAGGAGATGTGCTAAGATAGTGCTAAAATATTGTGTTTCTCACACAGTTCAGTGTCTCCACACCATTCTTATGCTGTGTGGGCATGGGAAAAGAAATGGCACTTCCGGGAGGTGGCCTCTCCTGCTTTCTGAGGTGTTTTTTGTTGAACCCGATATCTTATAACTTCAGGTTTTCAGTAGTTTCACAAAGAACAAAAATGGGAACTTCAGTCTCCTGAACTATTAAATCGTGGGCTCAGCTGTGTATTTTTAAAGCAAGTTTCCTCTCCTCCAGCAAAACCTTGATTTCCCCATACTGCTAACAGCAGGAGGCTATGCTTCCACTGCTATCAGCTTTTCTTTACCTGAAATATAGGACTGGTTTCTTGGTACTACTGTCATTTTTCTATTGGTGCAATCAAAGAGAAAGGAAGGGATGAGTATCTCTCTGATGCCTTAAATTTAGGCTGATGTACACCTGCATAGCTTTATAAAGTTATTTGCACCATCCAACCACCTTTCCAGGTTGTTTGTATTATCTATGAATTAAAGTAATCTACTTATCTTAATGCCAAAAAAGGCTGCTTATAATCACCATTGAGATGGCACCAGTTTTATTTGAGACATTTTATAACTGAGAGTTGAGATCCTTTGGTGATTGTTGCATAGCCTGACTCATTTGTGTCCCCATTTGAACACAGCAGGGGTAAGCTGAGAAGCCCGTCAGGCCTTAAGGACCAAATACACGTGTAATGTCAATCTGTGATGTCAGTGGCACTGGTACATCTCTCCCCTCTCTCTTTGCACCTCCACAGTTTATTATTTGCAAAAAAACTTGCAGATGATATCAGCATTTTTTCATTAGCTCCTCTCCCCACAGACCAGCACACTACCTGGTAACTAATTTGTACAAAGTCTCTATTCTTATTTAAAGATATCAATAAAATATCAAAATGGAAAGGAATATTTAATGATTATCACTCAGGAAGTACACTAATAATGGGACCAGGAATGATCTTCAGCATCACAGGAAAGAGAGGTCTAGGAAAAGTGACTTTAATTAAACATTTACAGGGAATCTGTCCCACAAGACCTATTTGATTTTCAATTTTTTATCTGTTTAAGATAATGCTCTCCTTCTTTATCAAATTTATAACAGGGTTGATCCACATTATTGTCATCCATCATAAAATTTTATATAGAGTCACAGAGTCATAGCATGGTTTGGTTGGTTTGACCCTTTAAGGGTCATCTAGTCCAGTTGCCCAGCAAAGAGCAGGGACAATTTCAACTACATCAGGTTGCTCAGAGCTCTGTGCAACCTGACTGAATATACCCTCATTATCTCATTGCATAATTAATAAACGGAGGGTACTGATCAACATCTCTCCTGTATTCCTTCAGACAAATAAAGTTTGTCTCTTCTTTTACTTATTTTTGATACTTCTTACATTCATACAGTTCTGGCTGCCCTTGCATTAATACCTATGCAGGAATTTTAAAATTGTAATTATGGATGTTATACGAAATATTATTTACTTTCTTCTATTTCAATAATAACAACTTTTTACAAAGCTGACCCAAGATGGACAATGCTTAATATAAGTTTAGTGAAAGAATCCTGTTGAAAAGTTTCCATAAAACATTTAACAAAATCCAGTGTCCTTATTAATCAATGTCAAAAACTTGTGTTTATATGAAGTACATACAAGTAGCTTTGTATTTGATGATCAGTAGCTGGGATCCAAAGCATTTTCTCAGATAGCAGGCCTTTTTCAGGGTCAGTAAAACTTCAAAATGGTATAAAATCTCAGGAGAGGAAATATTCACAGAGAATCAATTTTCAGATGCCTGGATAGTCTTATTAATGCTTTTCTTCCTCCTTAGCTAAACTTTGTTTTGTAGTTAGTACAGCAAAATTACATGCTTGCAAATCTTGAAGCCCTAGCCACAGCACAGGAAACCTGCAGAGATGCTGTGGGGAAGCAACTGAGCTCCTGAATATAAAGGCTGCTGTTGTGAGCCTTTATATTCATGTCAGCATTCCCACATCCTGAACCTGCCCCAGACCCAGGGAGATTCACAACTTCTGCAGCCTTGTCTGAAGCAGGCAAAATGTTTCAGTAGAGGTTTAAAATTAAGTAGAAAATTTTAAAAAAAACCAAAGTTGTTTATTGGCAAGTAGGCTTAAGCAGAACTTCTCCCACTGGTTACAGCATAGTTCTAAAGACTGGCTAGGATCCAGCTTTATATGTGTTGTGTTAAATTATTGTTTCTATAGAGACCTATGGCAATGATTGTTCTGAGGATACACAAGCCAAATGTACTTTGGAAAAGTTTAGGTAAAACTCTGTTAAACTTCTTGCTCTGTAAAAGCTGTGAATCTGATGTGTGGCTGAGGGAGGCCCTTCCTTTGAGTCACGAGGTTCAGAAAGGACGCCCTTGCTCTCTAAACTCCTTCTCAGAGAGGTGTGACTAGGTCCAGTCTTAATTACAGACTTGATCAATGGTTTATGTATATGGATTATGTATGGATTATATATACATACAATATATGGATTATGTATGGATTATATATACATACCAGAGTTGGTGTTTGCCTGCCAGAGCCCTCAAAGGACTTTCCCTGAGACAGCTTTGCAAAGTTGAAGCTAATCGGAAGTTTATTAAAGAGACAGGTGTGGAGTTTGGGCTGGCTGTTGGTAAATGCACTTACTGCAATTGTGCTAATATTGGACTATGATTCTAATGCTAGCAAAATACTATCCCAGTTATTCTTAACAAAAAGGTGAAGTCACAGTGCTTATCAAAAAGGTGTCCCTGTCTTGGGTGGAGGAGAAGGATCACAGCCTCTTCAGGGTCTTCAGTTTCTTCTCCCTCCAGAGGTAATTTCCTCAGTATCTTTTACACTCCAGCCTTAGCTGTTCCTTCCCAGGGGTGACTTTTAACATGATTTGGGTGGAAAGTTGAGTACTATAGTCATATAAGTTTAGCATGTACTTCTTTTAGGTCATTATCATACATAGGGGTGTCAATTTTAATATTAATTTCACAGTTAATAAAACAAAAGGTCTCACTCTGGGTACTGTGGGCTTCAAGATTCTTTGTAGAAATCACCTACTTGTTTATTCTGCATCTTCTGGACAAAACCGGGCTGTCTTACTGCTGTAAGACTTCCTCCTTTGCCTGTTTTTCATACCAACCTTGTGGATCTCCACAAGGAGAGAATATAAGAGAGAAGCAGACACCAATGATTTTAGCCTCTTATGTGCAATTGCTGTACTTCTAAATTATATACAGGAATAATTTAAATAACAAAAGTAATAATGAGTTTAGACATAAACATGTAATAAGTAGTATTTATCATTTATATGAGAGAAAATATCTGTGTGGATTAAAAAGAAAAATCAAAATTGGAGTACACTGATGCATTAAGGTTATGTGCTTTCAAACTAGGCAATTAGTATCCTTGTAAGACATTTCAGACTGTTTTCAAACTTACCTACAAAGTCAGCATATGAGAGCATAAAACCACCTGTGATATAGTACTATGAATGATGTGAGTATAATCATAATTAAGTTAATTGAATTATTTATGGCAAAGCAATTAAAGAACAGACTCTTAGCATATTTTAGTGCCAGAGTAAGTAGATTAAAGAAACTGTACTCCAACGAAATAGAGGCAACTATGCATTGTGCTGTAGAAACGATTAGGTACATCTCAGACATCAGGCTCATCAGAGTTTTACCTATTTGGAACAGGCATTGTTAACTTTACTGCATAGATTTCTCTAAAAGGTAAAAATTGTTAGTGGAAAATCCCAACACTCATTGGATTGTTAACTTTCAATTAAATGGTTTGGTGATGCAGCCATTTTACATCTTCAGTGACCCACATATTCTGGGCTATAAAGGACTTGAATTTTGCCTGTATTGATGCACGTGACGGAAGCAAGATGGAAACTGGCATTTGTCCTTCAATGTTTTGAACAAAGGAAACAAAGGAAAAAACACTCAATTAAAAAAATCTGAAAATAAAGCAAAAATATTTCTGAATAATTTGGGAAAGAATTTCTGTTTTTAAGAAGGAAAAAAAATGGATATAAGATTGAGAAGCATCTATTTTTCCTTTGCCTGAAAATGATACAAATATTCATATTTCCTACAATAATACAGCTGTAAAAATATATAATAAAATGACTAGGCACTATCAAGTTATGTTTTGGTAGTGCTTAAGTAGCAGTAACATTCTCAGACCACATATAAGTTGTATCTCATGGAAAACAATGTCCCTTCTACCTGTTCTGCAGGGCAGATTGCATCTTGCTTGGTTTCAGGTGCTCTCTCTTTCCTCATGGTGTCATTCCTCTGTTACAATGGGAGTTTGAGTTCTCAGAAAATTATTTTCCTTTATGTTGCCTAATGAAGGTGACCTATTTTCCAGCACTTTAGACTGCATTTTCTTCTTGCCTCACTTCATTGTAAATGCTTCTTGCTGTACACTGATAGTGATTTCACTTCTCTGTGAGAGGTTTAAAACTTCAGACTCAGTGCTAAGTGTGAGTATATTTATTTGGCTCATCACAGTTTTTTTCCTCACAGAGGCAGGTGCTACAATGCCTGAGAAGACAAGAAATCCACAAATAGTCTCTGGTATTCTTTTAATGAAGTAAAAATAACATAATATAAAATGAACAATCAAAATTAGCAGGAAATAAAATGTGTGAGTCGTGAAGAAAACCGATGATAAAAAACCATAACGAATTAGCATCTGGAAGATTGAGTTTACTAATACAAAGGCTGTTTCAAATATCAAAGCCAAGTAAGTGCTGAGTGCCTCAGTGAATGTTTGACTTACATCATCAGTACATTGAGAATAACAAACACACACTTCGATGTTAGTAGCGTAGTGAATGTTGAAGGGATGGCTAAAAATAGCTAGTGGGATTATGCTCGATGAACACTGAAATTTTCCCCCTACAATCAGCTGTCTGAAACTGGTTTGTCAGCGGTGGTGTGATCATTGCTTTGGTTGCAGACGAAGAGTCGACATTTGGCTTTAGTGGTTAAAATGCAGTCAATACAGCAGCATCACATTCTGAAGTTTCTGATGAAATGTATTATGACAAATCCCATTAGCTGTAGCGTTTAAAATGACTTTAAACACCATTGCCTCTTGCCATTACATGCTGATATGAGTGTGACAGGCAGTGACCCACCTTTGCGTGCATCTCTGATTGATGTTTTTGTAACCCTGTTCTCTGTAACTGCTCACTTGTGATTTTCTACCTCCTGAAGGGTGTTTGGATGAATGTCTGAATCATCGGTGTGAATGTCCAAAGCGGCAGCAAATAAGAAATAATTTAAATAGCAGTGGTGGTATAGAATGCTACCCATTGAAAGAAGTCACAGTCGTAAGCAACACTTGAGCATCACACCTAGAATACATAAGCAAGCTGTGAAGGAAAAAGTGTTGTATTATTTTCTCCCCAGGTTGCTTCTGAAGATGCTGAAAGGAGCTACTTTTCTAACAGAAAAGAATAATATTTCTTTCCTGAAAGAGAGCGTGGACTGAAAGCATTTAACCACTGCGTTGACTTGAAATTGATTTGGAGGTAAAATGACATTTGAATGAATTGAACTGCTACCTGATCCACTGTCTAAACCAAGATACTTCCCTTAATTGGAATGATGGAAGCGTTTTCCCCCGTTACCATGACAAAAGGCTAATCAAAACAGTTGTCAGAAGTAAGAAGTAAGAGGTAGGTCTTTCTTCATATGAATGTGTATATGGGCTGTGATCCAGCTGGTAGAGAAGAATGCGGCGATGTGCCAAAAGTACAGGTGATTATCACCAATGGCATTTCTGCATCTTCTGATTGACACATCTTCGAAATGTAACAGCAGGTAGTCTCATAAATCTTTGCTAGGTAGAACTAATCATGTGTCAAATGATCTAGTCTATTTAATTTTGTCTTTTCTCCCGCACATTTTTTAGTAATTTCTAAAAATATAGTACAGCCCCCTTCTTACTCTCCTATGTGGAAACACACTGGACTGAATTATACTTATCCGTACCTTAGAAATCACGTCTTCAGAATTTGACCAATAATGCCCCAAGAAAATGTAATTTTCACTGCTGAGGAAAAAGGAAGCAGAAAGCAAATGGTATTATTTGTGGCATTTCTTTTTGGAAAGTCACAGATCTCTGGGAATTTTTCTAGTACATCTATACTGACACCAAATACCAACTGCAGTAGACTAAAATTGTAATTCTAGCCTGCTCAGAAATTTTTCTATGGTTGGAAAAAGAGCATTTTAAAAGAAAATAACTGTCTGCCTTAAGATGAATGATTCTGAGTTGAACATAATTCTTTTTCTCTCTCATACCATAATTCTCTTTTATCTTGTTGTTGTCTTTTTCCTGCTTGGATGAAAAACAAAATCCCTCTGAAAAAAGCTTTCTGCAGTGGTATTCCAAGTATGAAGAGATGGAGAAGAAAGCACTTGACCTTTTTCTGTGTGTTAGTGGTTCAGCCAACCACATGCAGGAGTGCAGTCTTTTTGGGATCATCTCTGGGATTCAGGTATAACTGTAACTAGCAAGGCATACTCTCATACTCTTTTAAGATTATTTTACACTATCTCTTCTGTTTACAGAGGTTAAAGATGTCTGAAGAGTCTGTACTCTTGACATACCCATGGCAAAGTGACAACAGATTTGCTTTATTCATGGGAAGCTGCCCAAACCTGAATATGTAGGTATCATCTGTCCCTTCCCCTCCATGCTCTGCTCAGGCTTAGGCTGCACTTGTTTTTCTACTTTTAAACTTTTCTATTTAGACAATGCAACACTTTGGCTATCTTTTCCTTAACTTTTGGAAAAAAAAACCCAGAAGTGCAGATAACACATTTTGCTTCTGACAGCTTACTGACATGCCAGAGATTTCTGTGAAAATTTGAATACTCCAGCCATGCTCAACACTGTTAAAATGATTGTTCTTTCTTATTTCTGGGGTAGACTGGGCCATTCTGCTTGCACTTCTGTGTTTAGAGAATTTTTGTTTTACTAAGGACAGAGATACTTGTTTTTATTAACAGTCTCACATAGAGCATGTGGTTGTGTACTTCAGCCTAGAGAAATGGCAGTCTCATTAAATGGTGTATTTATTCTGTATGGTCTTCTAATGTACAGATGTGAAAATAAAATCTCAGTTTTGATGTATCTTTTGTTAATAATATGATGGGTGAAATACAAACTATAGTTTATCTGCTTGGAAAGGGCAGTATTGAGAACAAGGTCAGGACTCTACCTCATACACTAGACCTCTGAAATCCACTGTATGCCTGTGGACCTGTGCTGATACCAAAATTAGATATGATTTGGAATTTTTGATGAATGGTATTTGGAATTTCTATGCTGAATTTTTTGAATTTTTTTTTCCCATTGAAATATTTCTAGGTTATGAAACATTTATCATGGAAGACTTTTCAGATCTGAAATTGAATTTCTGTTCAGACATGAGAGGTAGCCTGTGCAAAGTAACAAGTTATGCAGGAGTTAAGCAGGGAATAAAAAATGGTTTAGTCGGAGCAAGGTTTTGAATCACATTATATTGCAAATTAATGTCCCTAATGAGGTATAACAAAGCATGACACACTCCTGTTTCTTTGTTTACTTCCCCTAAAAATAATTGCCTGTCAGATTTTGAACTTGTTTGGCATCAGAGTGAAAAAAATGTCCAAAGTGTCCTTCTACTCCGCTTTGCTATAACATAGAGCAGAAACAGACAAAAATTGTCTGCTTATCACTCATTTACTTCATCTGACTCCACAGCACAGGATGTGTGCTTTCACAGGGGAGCAGGGGCAAGAACCCAGGACTGCAATTCCATAAAATGGCTTATCAAGACTCTTTTAAGATCTTCCACGTAGTCTCAGAGCTCAGTCATGTACATATGTCTTCAGTGTGAAAGTGGCAATTAATATAAGCATCTCCTTTTCTAGCAGTCCATTGACTAGCAAAGAGAAGCAGACAGCTTTTTTTTCAGGAAGTATGACCAGGTGTCCTACCTTCTTCAGACAGATGTAATCTATAAGGCCCACGCATCATCTTCCTTACCGGGACCTTACCGGGGGTAAAGAAATGCCCTATTACAGTGCTTCCCTTTCTTTGTTTTTTTGCTAGAGCATATATCACTGGGGTGAATACCAGTTTTGAAAATGTCAATGAAAAAGGCATCTGATTCTTTACATTCATTGTGAACTTATATTTAAAATACAGGTCGCACTATCGCCTTTGATAGTATTTCCTTCTTTCACCTGGCTTCTTGTGACTTATGTGATCTCTTGATGACTTCCCAAGTTACTCTTCTTTTTAAGAACACTTAGTTCTTAAGCAAACCAACATACATAATTATCAAATCTGTGTAGCTGATGAAATGCATCTTGGGAGATAACGAGTATTTACCATTATGTCTGACATCTTCAAAGCCTTGCAAGGGAAGTGGACATCCATACCTCATTAATAGTCATGGTAATCAACGCTGGCACTTCTAAACTGAAGCTTTATAGTTTTAGTTATAAGCTGAATAATCTTTTAAGAGTTTAGTATGTTTGTCATGCTGTGTGATGTATTACTTAATTTGAATAAACTCACCACACCCAGCTCCCCAAGTCTCCAGAGGAAACAGGAAAAGGAACGACCTCTTTAAGCGTCCTCTTAGAGAAAGCAGGAGTTGTAAGGGAAAGCCACACATCACAGATTACAAATATTTTTCTCATTGTAAACATAACGGGGCCAGAATTGTATTTACCCTCAGCTTAATTATGACAATTTTAAGATGACTGGAAAAGATGCATGAATGAGAAAAATGGTGCAACGTGTGCTGAAATTATGAGTCATGCTTGAAGAGCTAGACTTCTCATCGTTAAATTTAATAAACCTAAGAATTTGTTGTAGAAAATGAACTATATAGAGTAATTTCAGGATGCTTCTTCAGTTTTGGGAATTATGATAACACTGGATTTTACAAGTTTGTTAGTTCATATATTATATTAATTTTATCTTTAAAAATACATGTCATACAAAAGAAAAATGTTGTAAAATATTTGTAGAATCTGTTATGTATACTTTGAAAAGATAAACACATTATCTAGATGGATTGCTTGGATGCATTTTCTATTGCAGTTAAGCAATCATAACTGTGCAATTTCCTCTTTGTCCTGTAACAGCCATGTAAATACTAAGTTTCATAAACTTGTCCTTGTTATAAACCTTCATATATGCTCTCTCTAAATTATTCAGTGGTTGATGCCAAATGACACTATGTAGATTTTGTGGTTTTGAGGATACTGCACTGGTTTATAAGTGTAATAAATGTGACAGCAAAGTGAGGAATGATGGAGAAACTTACTTTTTCAAACAGGCATTTTATCTGTTCTATAAAACTTTACTATTGAAAGCAACTATGAATTGTGCTGATTTTGGTGCTACTGCTATTTCACTCCACACAGCCTCTAGGAAGATTGAAGCTAGCCCACTTTGAATGAAGCATCAGTCTCTCGACTGATGTTCTTTTGGAGGTGCTGGTGACCTCTATGAGTGTAGCAATGGGCAAAACTCAGAAGTTTCTCCTCACTTACCTACCAAAACTTCGTGTCATAGTGGAGATGAGCAGGTGCCTGAATTCTGCAGGCCCTATGGGATCTCACCATTGCAGTAGGATAACAAAGGCTGCCTTTGATAACTGTCAGCAGGTTTTTTCAAAAAAGGCCATGTGTGTAACTCTGGGATGTCCTGTACAGCTCTTTCCTTCCTCTTTCCTAAAATCAGTGCCTAGTTTACATTTCTGTACTGCTGTGTACTAGTAATTAAGGACAAAGCACGTGTAGTAAAAGCAGAGAAAGCAGGGGAAACAGACAGCATGAACCAGCAAAATGTGCAGAAAAGGGACTCATTGGGGATTTTCAGGAAGTCTCTTCTTCTTTTGTTTGCTTATGTTTTGGGTTTTTTAAAATATATTTATTAATTCCATGCAGCCAGTGAAGGAAGAATTAGTTTTTGTTTTGGTTTGGTGTTTTTTTTCTATTTTTTTTCTTCCCGTGGTAGAGAAATCCAACTCCCTTTAAAAAACCTGAGTATATTTTCCATTTGTTTGCTGTTTTGCTCACGTCAGCATCAAGGCAGACAGACAGTGTTGTTATTGGAGCTGAATCCCTTCAGAGTTCATTGTTGTCACTGAACAAAGTAGATCTAAATACAGCTGGACCAGAAATAAACTCTCACCAGAGTAAAAAGAGGATGGTTTAGTGTGAGAGTCTTGGAAAGTGGACTGGTCTTGTCTTTTTTGCTTGATCTTGTTTAAAGAAGGCCCTAATTGAGACTGATTTCAAGAGATTCTTCCACAGCTGAGGATGTGATGTGTCCTGATTATACCCTCTCCTTCCCAGTCAGGGATTCTGCAGCTGACCTGTAAGTAGAGTCTTAGAAGGATTTGACTTAAATGGATGTTTTAGGTTGAAATAACTCTTCTTTTTGCCTATATATGTACTTTTGCGCTAAGGGGCTGTCTCATTAATTCAAGTAATGATCGAGAGTTGTGACAATGCTTTTTTCTCTGTGGCACAATGAAGTCAGGCCAAAGCAGAACTTGTGAGGAGCTACAAAACCCAAACAGTGACCTGAGCAGCCATGGGGCACTTGCCTCACCTGTTCCTTCCTGAAAACACCCTCCCTGTCCTGCTCATTCAGATGAGCGCAAAAATCTTTTTTCTGCTAACTTTCCCCTGTAATAGCATGTCCCTTGTATTATTTCTTAGGGAAAAACAAATTTCTTGTTATATTAAACATGAGAATTGGGAATGTTTCTGTCGTTTGTGGCTGTTAATCAGATTTATCAAGAAGAGTGATTATTAGGACATAAAAAGCAATATTTTGGTAGGTTTGGATGGCTACAGACAATTTTTATTTTATACCAATACGTAGTTTAATACAAAACTGGTACTAATAAGCAACATTTTTTATGTTTTCAGTGCTTCCTTCTTGTATTAATGCTTCCTAACAGTCAGGAAAAGCAGAGGTTTGACATTATAGACTAGTGGCTGATGTGTTTTACCATGACTCTTTTCTGCTAAACAGTCTGAACCCTCTGATTTCTCTGTGTTTATCTGCTGTTTGGTTGTGGTGGGGTTTGTGGGGTTTTTTTTGGTTGGTTGGTTGGGGCATTTTGTATGTTTTATTGCCTTTTTTTTGGTTTGTTTTTTTGTTTGTTTTTTGTTTGGTTCTGGTTTTGGTTCCCCCCCCCCCCCCCCCCCCCCCCCCCGCATGCTTTGGAATGGAACGATGTGGTGTCTAAAAGCAGGATTGCCGACTCTTGTTATAATTCTTTTCTCCTCTCTCTCTGTCTTTTGCTAAACGTCACGAAATGTCGATCCCGAAAACGCAGTGCACCGCTGCCAGCGTTCCACCGAGCTGGTCACTAGAGGGCACTGCATACTGACAGTAACTCCCCTCTCCCCGTTTTCAGAGCTAGGTATGCATCCAAGCTCGTTTGACTGTCTGCTCTGATTTCAGGATGAAGACGATTAGCTCTGTTTAGCCTATCTGTAGCAAGATAGATTAGATTAGAATAGGAGGAAGAGTGAAAAAACCCCCACCCCCACAACCCAATCTCTGAGTAATATGGACACTGTAATAGTAGTGAGTGCAGATATTAACAAAATTAAAGACTATTTTGTGAAATGCTCAATTGCAAATGTATCTTTAAAGCATGTAACTTTTATTCATAGGGCAGCGTAATACACACCATACTGTTGCAGCCATGTACCTCTGATACACCTCTAAAAGCTGTTATTTGCTGCTTGTTTGTTCAGCTGCTTACCCATTCCCCGCCCCTGCCTCCCTCTCCCCCAACCCAAACCTCCTAATTGGTTTTAAAAAATGAAATCTCTTGGAAACTTCTGTGTACCTGCTGAAGTGTTTTGTAGCCTCACCTCACAGAGGTGGGAATATATGCTTTCACTCAAACAGATTTGCTTGCCTTTTGTCGAGAAAAATGTGAGTTCAGAGGGCTTAGCAGCAGACAAATTGCCTAAGAAGTGTAAAAGCTCCACATTTACCAGGAGAGGATTGCAGACAGAACAGATCAGGGATGAAATATTACCAGGTAAAGTAGTTCACTATTTATCGACTTTGGCCCATGGGATGCCATCTGAAACCATCCTCACATGCTCAGTTTGCCCTAGCCTATAGAATAAGTTCTCCAAATGTATATTGAGGAGGAAGAGAGGCTGTTCAATGTAACTGGATGGTATGCCCAGTCTGTGATCTTGCAGCTGCAAGCTTTCATTTAGACAGGGTTGCCTTTCTGGGGAATTATATAGCTTCAATTTAAGTAAGTAAATAATTTTACCTGAGTATTTTATCTCTCTGGTCATTAGAATTCTTGAGGAAATTCTTCATAGGAATTGTTAACAAAGTGATATGGATAAATGGAGGACATTCTCCATCATTAGTAGGATGCTGTAATAATGAATTTACTTCCTGGTAAGTAAAAAAAATAGAAAAAAAATCTTTCAGATGCATGCAGTATCAAATGCAGTTTCAGTGAGGGTGTCTAGAACATTTCTACAACTTGCATCTCTGAACAGTAGGTGATCTTTTTGCTTGTGCTTTTTTCTGTTGCTATTCATTCGTCTTCAAGTGCAACTTTATTTTGTCCTTGAAAGTCATAAAATATCATTCCTAGTATCAGCTGATATGTGCTTATTACAAATAGCAAGGAAAAAATTCTAGATGCTGAAAAATATTTTTATAGTATTTATAAAGTATTACTCTAATTACTGGATCTGCTGTTTTTCTTATTATAGTATTTTTCCACTGTGAGTTAAGAAAAGTGAGGGGGTTTTTTTCCTCTTATTTTTTCCTTTCTTTCCCCTTACACACAAACAAGGATGTTAGAGGTTTTATAGAACACTCAGGTCTGCTGTGTTGTGTCGAAGACCATCGGCCGCGGACCGATGGTCAGAACCGGAGGGAAGCAAGGACACACTCAATATGAGCGATCAGCAAGCTTCGTTTATTAGGTTTCGGTTAGTTCCTTTTATACTTTATTATTAGCTTATGTCTATTGGTTAGTTTGCTATTGGCTACTTATGTCCACTAGGCAATACATCATTGGTTGGCTTCATTGTGGTTCTTCCTCTATGATGTAATCTTTCTTCATTGGTCCGTTCCATAGTTCTTTGTCAGCATCCTTGTGGTTGAAAGTTAGTTGCCACTGGTCCTCCGGTTCTTGATACGAATGGTTAGGTCATAATGTCCCTTTATTTAATGTATCAACTTTCTTGTTACACAGTAAAAACATGGTATCCAGTGAGTTCTTGCTTTGCAGCGTTTCCCGTGAGAACATGACCTTTCTCAGCTAACCATTCCTCCACAATTCCCCCGTTTTTATTTTGTGCAACAAGGGCAGTAACTTTGCCTTGAAGGGCGCAGGGTATAAGCTAACAAAGTGTGTACTACTATAACAGCAACTATAATAATCAATAGCCATCGTATACCTTTCTTAACTAAGTCACTAAGCCAACCTGTTATTCCCCAAGAGCTTAACTAACTTTCTAATCTCCCATTAAACACTGTAACCTTCTTTACATGATCTTTCAACCATTTTAATTGTTCTTGGATTGATTGTCCATGATATGACAAATTAAAACAACACATTTCTTCAACGTTTTCACATCCATGGCCTTGGGCAAGCAAAAGAAAATTAATTGCAGCTCTATTTTGCAGCGTAGCATGGCGGACAGAATCAACATCAAGCAAAAGACTGGAAAGTGTAAGAGAAGTAGTATTTGTTTGTTTTGCTAGCCAACACCCCAACTTGTTTAGGTGATTGTGTGCAGCTATTGTTGACACCCCTGGAGCGAGAAGAGATGCAGATATAATCTCCTCCAGTGACCAGAATGTTACCTGGCCGTTGCATTCTTTGTTAAAAGTATGTATTTGCCTCCTGGTTCGGTGATGGTGACGGCTCATGTTAAATATCACAGGGGTGTTAGGCGTTAGCAAAGATAAACGGCCAAACGTGCATGGCCCCCCTCTTAGACGTGACGGGATACCTGGCCAGGCACGGTTTCCGCATCTCAGAAAAATACCAGGCGGTAGCTGCAAGGGACGGTTAGTAGATATCAAACTGTTAGGTGAAATATAATTGCACCAGCTTGTAGCGTTGCGATGAACAGCCACGCTAGAATTTACATTGGTGGGCGAGTTTTGGTCCCCACGTGTATGGTTAAAATACAAGCATGCATCAGCCTTTACTGAACCCAGAAGCTCCAAACTCCTGCAGTTCCTGAGGTGATACAGGAAGGTAACCAGCTCATCCATCCCATAAATGAAAAGCTATACTATAAAATGTGGCAATCTAAAAACCTCTAATTGGTTACACATGCTGTTCACACCAAAGTGATTAATTAGTAATTATAATAAGTTTTAATAAGCATACCTTATAGCCAAACATTGTTAGTTTTACCTTTAATGTCTAAAAGTTCTCTGCACGCCTGCTGTGCTTTGGCCATCTCATTATGGCTGGTTCATGATATGTTCACTTACTTCCAAATACTTTCTCACAGCTCCTTGATTTAAGGGAGTCTGTACGCCTGCTTTCAAGGCCGCTACGCTTTGAAAAAGTGATTACCAAAACTTCTCAGCATGAGTAACTTTGTTGTTTCATGGGAATTTCAAGGATACTGTCAGAGTCTGTGTCATTGCGAGGAGAGCCAGGCCGCTAGCAGGCCTGCTGTCCCCCTTGACAAATTTTTCTCTTTTTGTATCTGTGCCACAAAACTGCTTTTAGAGGTTCCTGCAAGGGCCCTTTGCAGAAAGCTCAACAAGCATGGCAGTAAATGTAAGACAAGTACCGAATTGTCAAATCCAATAATCCAAATTTGACCATTGACAATATATATCCTGAAATTTCCCACTCATGAAACCAATTCTGTTTGATCTGTTAATTTCTGAATGCTCACATGAATCGACTGAGAGTGGCCAGCCAGATTCCTGCAGCACATACCTTCCAAAACTTTCATAAATACGTCTGTGAGCCAGCAGCACAAATCAGCTGCTGCATGTTTCACAGAATCCGCATCTGTAGCTAAGTGCCTTGATACCTTTGCTGTTGTATCTGTTTGTTTTGCCAATCAGGAATGTCAGAAGTGCAGATAACTTCAGCTTCACGTTGCCATGCAGGCACCGATTGTAGCCTGTGACCTTAGGCTGTGCAGAAATCACTATTTCTCTAATTTTTATTTACCACTAACACATTTATATTTAAAAGAGTATTCAAAATGTTCCGCAGCAAAACTCATAGGCCATTGTGGCTGCACTTGGAACACTTGACTTCAGTTACTGTGATCAGGATCGCGTCCTGGTTTATGCAAGCTTGATTTCTTCTGGATCCACAGCTTTATCTGTTTGGTTCCCATATCTGTAATGACATAGGCAGATTTCCTTTCCCAAGTTAGTACCTGTAACTTCATTTCACTAACATCTAACTTGAACTTTTCCGTTCAAAACATACAGAGTTTTGTTTAATTAACCAGCTGGAGAGATATCCTTCTCTCCCCCTTATTGTTTGTGAAGCAAACGCTTGAGAATTTGATTCATATGTTCTGTCATGGTTTTGTATTGTACAAGTTTTTTAGTTTCAGCAACCAACAAGTGGTATTGTCGTTAAAGCATTTTAGCAGATTGGTAAACAAAATTTCATGTAATTTCTGAGCTCGTGTAAAGTTGTCTGCTGAGGGAGCAGCCCCGGCCGGTGCAACCAGCCTGTCTGCTCTCTGATTTCTCCCTGCTAGACCTAGATGTAGTCAGTTAGCTCAGTGTGGCTGTGAATCTGGGTAACAGAGTACTGATGCCTAATAACATTTTTAAGTAATTTTCGAACATCATTTAACATGTCAACCCCAGTTTTGATTGTAATCCTCTGAGGTATTGTAGTACTTTTATCAATTTGTTAGTCCGAATATTTTCACACTGGCTTATTTTGAATTTTTCTATGAAGTAATTTGTAACCCCTTGTTTTTCAAATGCACTATTAACTCATGAATCAAACTTTCAACGTCCAAATTTTTCTCACAATCAATATAGTAACCATATCAGGATGTGTTTTTCGTACTGGAGTAAACACCCAGGCTACATAAGCCTGACACATAGTTGCTGAATTTTTTTTTTGTTTTGTGGGAGCGTACCCAGTGACACCTTTTGAAAAGAAAAAACCCAATCTTTTTTTTAAAAAAAATTTTTTGCTTGTTTCACAAACTTGTGGAAGGCTTTACAAGACCCTTAGTCAGTTGTTCTCGTATTAAATCGTGTAAGTGGGCATTTTTTGTTTTCCAGGTTAACTTTTAATATGAGCTGCCCTTTTTCAACGCTCGCTATAAAAAATTCATTTTTGCTCAGTAACCAGCCTTGCTCCCAGTGGACAAACACAGCCCTGAACTTATAGTACATACGAACAAACGAGTGTTACAAACTAATTAATCAGACAAATGACATTGAGAGACACGAGTTGTCACATCCAGCCCATCTCCCCCCGCCATAAACCACAGTGTGATCCCGTTGTTTACCATGACTGAGCCCCGGGTAAGTGCTAGGACCCCGTTCCTTCCACTTCCCACTGGCCCACTACTAACTTTCTCTGCCACCCGCTTTTTCCCACATAAACTTTTCCCTGGTAATTTCCGTGATTGAGTAGGAATCAAAATACCCTGATTTAGCTGTTTTTCCCGTTCTCACGCCACCTTACGTGACCAGGCTCCTCCGAGCAGTCTGTGCAGTCTCTCGGGTGTCAGGAGACAGCGATATATTGATGAATGTCCCTGATTCAATGGTTGTTGAAGCTGATACTTGTCTATCTCCATAGGATTCTCTGTCCTTAGGTTTCTTGTCTGTGTTCATAGGTTCCTTGTCCACGGGGGCAACACTGTTCTGTGCCTGAATCGGTGATTCTCCATCTTTGTAGTTTTCGGGTGGGGGCTCAAACCTTTTTTCAACAGGGTATGCCGTTGTCTTCTCTGCTTTATGTTTTTTAGCTTTTCAAGGACAGGTCTAATTTGTTGATGTGGGTTAACATTTTTGACTGCGCCATAGGGTGTTTTAGGCTCAGTAAAAGTCAGAGGCAGATAGATATTAAAGGCAGTTGGTTGTACGTTTGTTTTCACATTTTTTCTTTCCAAAGGCATCACAGTGGAGGGAGTGCAGACCGTGGTGGCAGATTTACGTGCACTACTTGCTCCCCTTCAGTTCCGACAGATTTATAACTTTGCTTTGATAACACGGCATTTTTACTTAGTTTAGTAACTGGGATAGGTGAAAAAGCACCCAGGAACAAAAACACATTCTCCGTAGTAGATTTTCTTTTTCCTTTTGAATCAGCTCTGTAGAACCCGTAATCGGTGTTAAGGCTGCAAAGGTTGAAGCGGCAGCAACAAGTTCTGTTTCTATTTCAGTTAAAGTTCTTTTACTTAATTTTCTGAGAGTTGTTAATGACTTAGCTTCTTTCACCCCAACTGAGGGTTTGTCAAGGAGTTAAATTACTATAGTTTCCTAAGTAGGTAAATCAATGCTTTTCAGCAACACTGTGTTCAACTGTACTGCGTCCAACCACAAAAAATTTGTCTTTCCATGTCTCACTACAACGGTTTCTTCACCAAATCACACTGCACACCGAGGGAGGCAAAGAACAGTCTTCAGCTGTATTGCTGCTGCCGCGCTGAGAAACAGCCGGGTCTCCAGCTGATGACCCCAGCCGTTCAGCTGTTACAGCGGCCGCTTTTTGTTTGGCCTCGTGTTGCACTAGAGCATTAATTACCTGAACTTTTCGCTTTTCTAAAAAGCATATAAATAAATGATACGTCGCTTGTCTATCCATACCTTTTTGTCAGCGCGCTGTTGCAGCCTTGCAAGACTTCGGCGACGCGTATCGGCGGGGCCCTATAGTTTTCCCGAGCAACGGGGATTCTCCCGAACCAGCAGGATCTTTCCCTTCTGCCTCCTGAGCTGCTTTAGGCAGGACCGAACTAGGCTCCGTCGACACGTGGCAGCGAATTCACCCTCTATAGGGTCTCAATTCCTCCTTTGTAGGTCCCTGTTCGGGCGCCATTTTGTCGAAGACCATCGGCCGCGGACCGATGGTCAGAACCGGAGGGAAGCAAGGACACACTCAATATGAGCGATCAGCAAGCTTCGTTTATTAGGTTTCGGTTAGTTCCTTTTATACTTTATTATTAGCTTATGTCTATTGGTTAGTTTGCTATTGGCTACTTATGTCCACTAGGCAATACATCATTGGTTGGCTTCATTGTGGTTCTTCCTCTATGATGTAATCTTTCTTCATTGGTCCGTTCCATAGTTCTTTGTCAGCATCCTTGTGGTTGAAAGTTAGTTGCCACTGGTCCTCCGGTTCTTGATACGAATGGTTAGGTCATAATGTCCCTTTATTTAATGTATCAACTTTCTTGTTACACAGTAAAAACATGGTATCCAGTGAGTTCTTGCTTTGCAGCGTTTCCCGTGAGAACATGACCTTTCTCAGCTAACCATTCCTCCACAGTGTTGGTTTGGATGTCACATGAAAACCAGGCCATCTTGACAAATTTTGCAGAATTGCAGAACCATTGGAGACTTTGAGGTGGGAAATGATTTCTGGAAGTCATCTGATCCAACACCCCTGCTTAAGTGGAGTCACCTAGAGCTGGTTGTCAAAGCCCATACCCAGATGACTTTTGAATATCTTCAAGGTGGGAGACTCTACAACCTCCCAGGACAATCTGTGCCAGCCAGTGCTCGATCACTTTCACAGTGAAAAAAACATTTTCCAATGTTCAAAGAGAAACTCCTGTGTTCCGGTCCTGTTACTGAGCCACACTGAGTAGAGCCTGGCTCTGTACTCTTCACACCTTTGCTTCAGGTATTTGCGCACATTGATCAGACACTCTTGAGCTTTCTCTTCCTCAGACTAAACAGTCCCAGAGCTTTCAACCTTTCCCTATAGGACAGGTGATTTACTGGGCAGCTAAAACAACCACGCAGCTGTTGGCTCACCCCTTATCTCTCAGTGGGATGAGGGAGAAAATAGCAGGATGGAGAGGTGGGGGAGGGAAGAAAAAAAATAAAATTCATTAGTTGAGATAAAGACAGTTTAAATGGACAGAAAAGAAATAAACACAAAAGCATAATAACAACAAACCCAACAAAACAAGTGATGAACAGCACAATTTCTCATCACCCAAAGTTGATGCTCGGCAAGTTAATGAACTGCCCTACCTCCCAGCCAACCCTCTAGTTATATACAGACTGTGATGTCATATGGCATAGAATATTCCTTTGGCCAGTTTGAGTCAGCTGCCTTGGCTGTGTCCCTTCACAGTTTCTTGGGTGCCCCCCACCTTCTTGTCGGCAGGGCAGTATGAGTAGCTGAAAAGTCCTTGACAGCTAAAACCATCTGTGTGTTATCAACATGATTCTCATCCTAAATCCAAAACACAGCACTATGCCAGATGCTAGGAAGACTATTAACTCTATCCCTGCCAAAACCCAGACAGTACAGACACTTCCAGATGTCTGCAAGCCCAATGTCTCTGCAGCTACTGCTTCTTGATCCAGGGGATAGTGTCAAGAACTGAACGGAGCACTTGCAAAATATAAGTAGAATCTAAATTTTTCTAAGATTTCTTGGGGGAAAACAAACAAACATAAAAAGAGCTTGGTTGCAGAGAGTCTGGCTAAACTTGGAGAAAATCCATTTATTATTTTATTCTTGATCCCCTTCTAGACCAAGGTAAATGTCATACAAGGTATTGACATTTCAATTTATATTGGACTATAAACTAGTTCAAAGAAAAAGTGGAAGAAAACACACTGAACTGTGTCAGAATGCAGTCTCCAATAGAATCCTTTGTGTACATATTTTGGAAATGTCTGCCAGCCTGAGGATTTTTAGCATACAGTGAGTAGTGTCCAAAGAACAGCTCTGATACAACAGTAATGTAAGAACTGTGACTAGCTACTTTCCAGATTTGACATGCAAAGTTGTGTCTGCCAACACATTATATCTGTCACAAATAAATCAGAAAACGGTATCACATGACTAATAAAGGTGGCAGCTTGCTGTCAGTAAAATCGTAATTATAATTTTAATTGTAATTGCACAGTACAGTAAGTGCCTGAGACCTTTTATGTACCTGGACATGTTTTAAAAGGTAATGCACTTCTGCTTTGAATGGTGGTGTTATATTGCTGATACCACGTTGCCTGGTCACACTGTTCTGCAGGACATAAAACTGAGACAGGGAGGAATGTTCAAAAATACATAATCTTCCTAAACAGATTGCTTCTTTAGGATAAGAATTGATTCTTATTGCTCCTAGTAGGTTTTTTTTTCTGGATAACAGTAGATACACAGATACCTATAGACTTTATATTCTGTACCTTGTTTCTGAGAAGCAAGCACATGACTATTATTGTTACTCATTGCTCAGCTTTCTTGAGTTGTATCAAAGATGAGGCTAGTGAGCAAGACTGACAATTAGAAAAATAAAACTATTTTATAATTGCAAGTTGTAAAAAGTATCTGGTTGGATAATAGATAGGCCCAAGTTTTGTAGTGTATCAAAATGTGGGTCCATTTTTGCTACTGATTTTGGCAGTGTTATACAGCTTTAAGTGGATAGGCATAGAGTTAACTAAACACATTAGTAAGCGAGGACCTTTGTGAATAAACCTTTTTTCCTCTGTAGACAGGGACTTGAGTCCTATTTTTTACACAATATATGAGTGCAGGTGCAGACCACATCAACACACTCAGCTTATTTGGGCTGTGCAGTTGGCTATTACAGTTGTTCCCCTCTCCTTGGGGATATATAACTACAAAGCACAATGTCAGCTTTTGTTTAAAGCAAGAAGCTCTAATCCTTTTCTTTGTGGAAAATAATCTTTAACCAGTAAAAGTTGTAAGCCCTCTTAACTAGGCTTGAGCTTCTTGCTCTAATGTATCATTCTCTGAAGTTCAAGGCTTAATCATGCTCTCAGAGACTCTATACAGCACTTTTTGGGCCACTATCAAACTTGCGCAGGATCTATTGATGTTGGAAAGGAGCATCAATTACCTTCATAGTTACAGGGAGTTTACAGTATCTGGCAATAAGCCCACAATTTTTTTTTGTTTGTTTCCTAGCAGACTAATTTTTGATTGATTTTAAGCTTTACTTGATGTTCTCTCCATATGTTATCGTAATAAATTTACCATCTTTGTTTCTCCCACTGTAAAGCGAGTGTAAAATCCTATCTTGTGTTCTGAACAAGATACTGTATCTTACAGTAGCTTAAGTGAACATATTTTACATTGTAGCTAGGACAGGCTAAGAAAAAACGAGCCATACCTTTGGCTTTGATCTCATGTCCTTCAAAATACATAGCAATTTATTTCCAGTTCTATGGACAAAACAGATAAATCTGTTTGATATCCATTGCAGGAAAATAAGCATTACAGTTGCACAGGTTGAAGAAAATTCCTGACCTGACCAGATCCTTATGTATAATGAGGGATGTGGGATATCTTAAAAAAAACATACTGACACTCATCCCAGGAGTGGAAGGCAGCCTTTCGAGTAGCCTTGAAAAACTGTGTTAGAAAAGGTTATGGAAGTTAAAAATTTTCATTGAGGTCAGACTTCGTGGGACAAATGCGATCTGTTTGTTATGAGATAGGAAAAGTAGATTAGCACAGACATTGAGAGCTTTACTTTCAGCTCCTTTCTTTAAAAAGCACAACATTTAATGTAATATAGCAGATTTTTTTAAAAAGTATTTTGGAACAAAATTTTGCTGTGGCATTATTGCTATGTACACCTACAAAATTAGGTTTCCACACACATCCAAAACTCAATGCAGTTAGTGTAATAGACATATCAATCACATTGTTAGTTTGTGAGTCATCTCTTGTATGGAGTCTTTTCTTTTACATAGCTATTTTTGATTTCTTGTATCTATCTCCTTTTTTCCCCTTCTGTCCTTCCTATATCACTGTCTCTTTGAATGCTTTATTGTTTTCAGTGTCCCTCTTGTTTTTCTTTTCTATTTTTGACCTATCATTTCAGGCGCTTCTAATGCTTTAGTTTCAAAATATATCACACACAGCTTTTAATTTAGCATGGGGAACTACACAGAAGCCTGATGAAGTGCTTGCTAATGCTTAGGATATGGTACACAGATACTACCAAAGTCCATTTAGTTCTAGAAGGCTGTACTTAACAAATTCCCTTATGTGAATTCTTTTTGAGACATTCAAATGTGTGAAGGTATAGTGGTCATCAGGGACAAGGGCCAGGCTAAGGTAGCGTGGCATAAAACCCTTCATATTTTTTTGACAAATCAAACAGAAATTGAGTAGCTCTAACACTCCTTGAACTCTTTTCTGATTCTCTCCTTCGAGAATCAAACCAAAATTTGAAGCTGGGAAATGGCGTCTGATATTTGGTTAATCTTACAGTGTTACCAGGCAGTCAAACCTTTCTTAGAGTGAATAAAACTAAGTTAAAAAGCGTTGCAGACAATCTGGATCATGAAGACTGCTGATCGTTACTGGTTGAACTTAGAAATATGTATCAATGCTAAGCTGGTTTTAATGGATATTGCAATTTATGTTTTCAATTGTCATGCAAATTCTGTAGTAGAGAAATTAAGGTGATATCAACAAAGCCCTTATGTGCATTGCATATAGATAATTCAGGTGTGATAAACAAGAAAACATTAGCAAGACAACACTTCTGATAGCAAAAGATGGATGATGATATTGGCAGCCATTTAAATAGTTGTAAAATGTGCCTATCAAACAGAATTGTTCCGGCCCTGGGACCATTTTACCTGCAAAACTGGGCAAGTAAATCACATGAGACAGATTTCATTGACTTTGCAGGAAAAGGAAAGACAAGCCTTTTTTATTGCTATTGATGTTTGCTCTTATTGACTAAGTGTTTGCCACGGTCTCAAGTACCACTAGACACATAAATACAAGGAGAACCTTGTGTGTGTCCTTTATCTGACTGGGGGAAACAATTTGCAATTTACATCCAAGGGATCTGCAGTGTTCCTCTAACACACAGACCAGTTTGAGAAGAGTGTGCTGAAAATTGGTTCAAATAATCCTCCTGTCCTACAAAGTCCTTGCTGAGTTCAAAGAGAATGTTTTCCTTTATAGTGGAGAAGAAAACATTTGACACTCTATCACTGTGATTTCACTGCCTGAATTATCTCTGAACTTTGCTAAGTCACAGCCTGGCTTAGTTTGTTAATGCTATATATTGTGAAGACATTGGGGCATAGGGTCACCTTAAAAAAAAGACTGATGCAGGAATTCCCTTCCTCCTATCTTTTTGAGGGAAAACCATCTCTACTTAAAAGTGTGCAATGGAAGAAGAAAATTGAAAAAATGTAACAGCCTGAGTGATTAAGGGGAGGAATCTTTCTGGATGATCAAGATGCAAGTCAAAATCCATTATAATAATGTAACTCTTAGCTGTCACATCCCTCTCTAGAAACCACAGAGGAGCTCATGGTTCCAGAAGGGATAACAGACTTCAGCTGTTGCATCTAACCAAGTTTCTAATTTAAGTCTGAAGGTACAAATCTCTAATTTGTTACTGGGGTTTCCCTCTTCAGACCTTTCAGGAGTGTTCGTACAGTGAGTCTAAATAGGGATTGACTAATAGCCAACAGAGAATACAGGATTTGGGCAAGGACCACAGTTGAAGATCTGGGAATAGTAAGTGCTTTTCTAAAATTAATACCCAATCACTGTTTCCCACAGGCCTCAATTTAATTCAAAAGTGGTTTACAAGTATAAACTTTTTCTGTGCTATCTGTAGTAAAGCAGTTATTGTATATTGCATGATACACAGATATAAGGTAGGAACTTATATAATTTACATAAAAAGCTATATTTTTGAGTTTTCTGTGATTTACTCATTGTCAAAGCTTAAGCACTAGCAAGAAATTAAAACTGAAAAGAGATTCTAAGTCTACCTTCATCTGCTGATGAAATATTGTATGCTTCATGAAGGAATACAGTGAACTGTTACAAAGCATAACCTAAGTCAAGATTTGTTATTATAGTTAGGCAGCCAATGCATATCTTTGGAGTTACTCAAAATAAGGATAAGACAAAGTCAGCTACAACAGTACAATAAATGTGAGTAGACTACTGTGCTCTTTTTTTAAAAATGATTTAATTTTTTTTTTATTTGCACTGTTTGTGTACTAGACATAACACTATAGCAAGAATAACTAGCCCAGTCAGATCTAATTTTCTTAGTATCAGTAAAAACCATTCACTATTGTGAGAAAAAGAACATGCAGGTTTAGATCTAGGTGAGTTATAATCTGGCCTAAAGTGGACCTGGAGGTGTTACAGCCAGATGAACATGAGCTGGCAGTGTGCCCAGGTGGCCAAGAAGGCCAATGACATCCTGGCCTGTGTCAGCAACAGTGACCAGCAGGGCCAGGGAAGGAATCTTGTCCCTGTACTCAGCTCTGGTGAAGCCACACCTCGAGTACTGTGTGCAGTTTTGGATGCCACAGTATAGGAAGGACATCAAGGTGCTGCTCTCCAGAGAAGGGCAACTAGGCTGATTAGGGTTCTGGAGAATAGGTCTTAGGAGGAGAAGCTGAGGGAGCTGGGGCTGTTTGGCCTGCAGAAGAGGAGGCGTGGGGAGACCTTATCGCTCTCTATAGCTACCTGAAAGGAGGTTGCAGTGAAGCAGGTGTTGGCCTCTTCTCCCTAATGACTAGTGACAGGACAAGAGGGAATGGGTTCAAGTTGTGTCAGGGGAGGTTCAGATTGGATATTAGGAAAAAAGTTTTCACCAAAAGAGTGGTGAAGCATTGGAACAGGCTGCCCAGTGAAGTGGTGGAATCACTGTCCCTTCACTTGATACTTGCGGTACTGAGATTTTAATGCAGACTGTGTAATGGATAAAAAATTGCTTTCTGCAAAGCTGATGATATAATGCTGTTGTTTTAAACATAGTATGACACAGGTCTTTGCAGTATTTCATCAGCTTATAGTTGCAAGCTAGGTGCCTGTTCTTTAGTAGCTTTTATTTTTGTCATCTTCCTTTCTTGCCTACTGCTGGTAGAAGAGCTTTCTGATCACATGATTCCAAACTGAAGGGAATCTACAAGAGGCATAAATAAGAGATGGCTCAAATCACATTGTAGCTAGTGTTTGTCCCAAGCAGAGCAGTCTCTGAGACATTTGTCATTTTAACTAGGAAAGGTTTATGGCCTTAAGAGCAAAGGTCAGAGACTCTATATACTCCTGTATTGCACATAACAGTCACTTACAATCGCATTGGAGTGTGAAATGGTAGTCAGATTTTGTTGGATTTGTTTTACTTGGCTTCTTCTCCTCATTTAATAAAGTTTATGTACCAATAAAAGACTGCCATGAAATTTCCAGATTTCACTTTTTAAGTGATGGGTCACTATGCCGTTCTGTGAAGGTTGAATGCTCAGTGATTTGCACAGTTCTGCCTGGGGGGCAGGGGAGGGAAGTGAAATAATAAAAATCCCAGGTTGTTAGACTGTGAGCTTCCAGGTATGTCAAGGTTTCACATTTAGCACACAGTTCCCAGAGAAATGTCTGTTAAATCTTCACCTGATAAAGTCAAAGAGGAGTAGATACTGATTGAGCAAATGAGTTAGAGCAGCCTGGGCTTTGGGATTTCAGTGTTGCCATCCTGTGAGCTGTTTAAGCTAATGATGTTTGTGCAGGTAATTCTGGGCTTGACTCAGTATTCGCTGAAGACAGCAGGAGCTCTTCTGTCAGCTTTAGTGGCACTTCAAATGGGCTCATAACAGAGACAGGGAGAGAAGCCAGTTGGAGAGAAATAGTCTCCTCAAATGTTTTCATTCTTTACATATGAGTATGTGTTTATGTAGGGAGCAATACGGAAAAAAAAATCCCCAAAAGAATATACATTATACTTCCTTGCTCCCCCCACCCCCCTTTTTTGATGTATAGCATTTTCACTTATCCTAGCAACAGGAAGTCTTAACACAGTGAAACCAAATGTACCCATGGTTTTATTGGAATGTTTTCAGCAACAAGAATTTGTGGCTCTTTATCTGACAAATTATAAAGGTGTTTCTTGGACCAATCCATTCTCACATAGTTCAATTAGGAGTCTGAATATACATGTAGATATGATACTTTCTGAAAGTTATTTTCTAAATCACATAACCACCTTTATAAGACTTGTAACTGTACAGTATCTATTGCTTCACAATTGAAAAACTTGACATAAATATTTGCATTTTAGACCTTAGCCAGTATTTGAATTTTACAGCCTTGCTTGTCACACCAGCAGAGCCATAGACTGAAATTAGCATAACCTTGAATGCTCCAGCTGGGCTTGTAACAGAGATTTACAAATACCATTTCAGCAGTGGCTATAATCCCACCAAAGTTTTTCTAAAAAATAAAAAAGCTTAAATCCAACACCCTTCCTCCAGTAACTCAGAAGGTACATAGTGAGATGACTGAATAGCTCCCTTGAGAAGTGTGTTGAAAGGGAAAATTTGGTATTCTGATCAGAATGGATATAACCAAAACAAATATTCTATGGGAGAAAAAAATCCACAACTAATTAGGAATTTTGCAGCAGAAGAGCTACAGTACCTGGAAGACCCCTGCTATTGAACTGCATGATGCTTTGCGACATAGATCTTCCCCCTAATTGTGATGATTTATTTTTATTCAAGAGCAGTTAAACCTTATTTTAATGCTGCCTGTTCAGCATTGCCCTTGACTGTAGACTGCTACGGCTTAAACCTCAAATATGTTAAAAAAGAAATTGTAAATAGGGGTATGAAACCTTGAAAAAACTAATGGGAATGTAAAAGAAGCATTATAGTTTAAAAGTGGAAACTGTAAACATGAGCACAGGTAACCTCTGGAACAGAAAAGAATGTAGTATAATAGAAACCATGGCATCAATTTGTTGCTCCTTACTGATATAATGGTGAAACCCAGAAAAATACATCCATTTGAAAATATTTTGAGAGGTCTTTACTCTAGAAAAACCTTATTCTCCCTTTTAGTGGTAGAAGATAAGTTCTCTCCTCTGCCCTCTTCCCAAAGTCAGCTCAGGGAATAAGTAGAGCAAAACCTTCCTTCCAGTCCTACAAAGCCCTCTCAAACTTTGCATGTGCCTTGACCTGGCAAAGGGATCAGTTAGTTATGCCTTCCATGGATTTTTGCTCAATTACTAAAAGCAGATTTTTTGGTGGCCTATCAAATTTCTCATCACTGCAACAACTTTGTGATCCAAAAGATTACACAGAGGACACCTTATAAAAATGCTGCTATAATCTAACCTGGAATTTCAGCTCTTTTGGAATGAGAAGGGATGACTAAATGTTTATTTATGAGGGATGTTGCCAAAGCAGGTTGTTCAAAATTACAGAGCTGCTTTTGGGTGTTGTGGGTAGCTCATAAAGTATGACTGATCAAACTGCACATTGAATGTCAGAACTGTCTCAGGCTCTCTCAGGACTTGCTAATGGAAACAGAGGGTAATTCTGTAGCACTGTCTGAGCGCCATTCTGTGCCTAAAGGAGAAGGGTCTTCCAGGCAGGCATGGTTACTACTGGCCCTGGCCAGTAGTTTAGCCTTGGTGTGTGACACAGTGCTGGTGAAGAAGTGGGTGGATTCTTGATGCTCCCTTGACTTTTTAGGTGGCGGCAGAAAAGATCATCGTTGCTTGTCCCCTGTCCTGTTTTATTATTTTGAGGAAGGATGAGTTTGTGACAACTGGGAAGTTAACCTCAGATTGTGATGCCATAAAATATACTGCAAAGCTATACCTTTCTACTGTAGCAAGATTGTTGCAATGAGATAAAACTGTTAGGCATAAACTGTATTCTTCTGTGGGTAGAGACTGAGTCAAAACTATCCCGTGAAAGCAAAAAATATAATACAATGCAAATATATTTTACTAAAAATACTGCACAAACAAACAGTTCTTAGTTTAACACTGAAAAACACAAGTCAGCCTTGGTAATACTGAAATGGGAAATAATCCTATGGCATAGGTATGGGAGACTCAAATCTGCTTAAATACGACATTGAAGTTGGGGATAATCAAATAGAAGGCAAAGCAAAGATAGTAAATATCAAAAGAAGAATTGTTAACCTAATCAAGAGGAGTCAGAAGCTGTGGTAAGAGGAAAAACAACACACACAATAAAGAAAGTAGCTACAGTGCTACATAAGCACATGCTTGAGAGATTGAAAATGGTACTCAAAAATAAAGAGGGAAGAATGAAAAAGACCAATATTAATGTATCAAGGGGAAAATATAAACAAACTGTGGTCAAGATGAAGCATAGGAAAGTTTTAAACATCAGATAAGAAGAGGACTGTGGAGACTAGGCAATGGAACAGAGAAGCAAAGGTGAAGGCATGCTATGATTTCACATGAGATTAGTACTATAGTTAGACATTTTTTAATTATGTGAGGTACAAGAAATTGTGAGACAACAAATATTTAATAAATTTCCATCATTATTTATTCATAGAGGACAAAGCCAATGGAAAACGAGAAAATATTAATTAATTTTTCACTTCAAGATTCCCAGTAGAGTATGTAGAACAGATGCTAAAGGCAAACAAATCTCTTACATTGCACTTGGACTTTACGATAAGCAATTATAGTCATAGAAGAGGAGTAATATAAATACCTGGGTACAAGTCATACAAACTCATGCTCCAGACCACAAGGCAATCTGTAATTTTAATTTTCCCTGCAATATAAGAATGGTTTTATCAGTGTTTCTTTTGTAATAGTCCCTTGTACAAACTTCTGAACAGATATTTGAGATCTTTGACCAAACACCTAATTATCTCAGGATTTGCGATGTATCTCTGAGCCAGTGTTTCTGAACCTTCTGGAATGAAGCTTGATTCCACCATATCTTCTCCCCACTTCTTCCTACCAGGTGCTTTTCTCTGATCTCTTCGCCAATTTCAACTTTTATCCTGCCCTTTCTCCCTTCTGGAGTTCTGCTGCTTCCTTCTTTCTTACCTTCATCCAGATGCAAAAGCACACAGAGGTTAAATAAAATCCACAATGAATCTACAACAGATGTTGCTATATATCATGTGTTACCTATAATCTACTCCAAAGAATCCTTTACCAACAGGTGTAGTGACATTGGCCAGAAGCTTTATTCACTAGGACAATATGATTGACTTATTAAAACTGGAAGCTGAACAAAATTGTGTGAAACTAAACTATAGGCCTGCATATTTGTCACTGCCTTGTCCAGAACTGAATGTGAGAAAAAAATAGGTTTCCACTATAGGAATCAATTTTTCAGAAAATAGAAACTGCTTAGTATTCAAGCCTTTTGGATCCTGCTGTAGAGGGTACAGACAATAAAGACATTAGACTTTTTCACTTGCAGACTGTGTCCTGATGAATAGGATGCGCCTACATATGAACTACTGCTGAAAAGTGTTTTGGAGATTATTCTCTTGAAAGCAATGATTGGAAAGTTGGTGTAAATTGTGAGATAATAAATGACAATAACTTCCGCTACACAGAAAATCAGAGAATCAACTGAAGTTCAGAAAAACAGACATCAGTCACATTTCCAAAGTAGAAGACAGATCCCACCTATTTAAAAATTGTACATTCTTCTCTGTATTTTGGTTCATTCCACTTGGTGGCATTCCAGAAATGTCAACTGTGCTTAAAAATACAGAGTTTGACACGTTCTTGCATGGAGTCATTAACTGTGTAGACATCATCAATTACTTTTCATTCCCAGGCACAGGGGAAGAGAAAGAATATATTCACTGGAGGAGTTAGATGTTCCACATGTTCTGATTTCAATAGACCAAAGCATCTTCTGTGCTGTTTGTAACTAAATGGTACCCGTTTTCTCTGAATCAATAAAAGAGACATTCACAATAATTTGTATGTTCTCAAAACCACCAAAGCACTTCGGGGGCTTTTGGTGTTTGCCTCTCTAAAGCAGCACAGAGCAGTCATCCAACGTGGACTCTCATTGCTGACTACAACACACACACAAACACACACACAGACCCCCAGTGCTAAGACAACCATTAACCCATCTACTTCCTAGACAGTGGCTTTCACCTACTTGGGATGCTTGAGCAGCCTCTCTATTTCTGATCTAGTAGACATTTTTCTGGAATAATGGGAATGAAAAATTCACAAATTCAATGCCAGCGATGCCTTGCTCCATAACAAACTTTGGAAGAGAAAGGAAGAAGAGTTTTAAATAGCACATACTCTGTCATTTGAAAACTGAGACTTCACAGAGGAGGAAGTCCATAAGACAGGGTTTTATATAAGTTTTAGAAACTTGTTGAAGTTCCTAATTTAACTGTAGCCTTTCTTCAGCAGTGAAATCAAGTTCAAAGAGGACCTTAGAAACCCAGCTCAATTTTGTTCTCAGCAAAACCTGGAGGAGGTCGAAGAAACATTTTTCTTTAGTGAGATCTTTAAGGACAAATCACAGTGTAATGGAAAGATGTGTAACAGGCAAGGGAATTCACTAAGACTTTACACATATCTTAAATATAATAAAAAGTATAGCATTTTAATAGGAACTTGTCATATTTTGCACCTCTGAGAGGACAACGACAGACAGCATAGCAATTTTGAAGGTGCCATAAAACAAAGATTTTCAAAGTGATCTAGGTAGTTTAGACTCAGTTCTGTCAAAGGGCCCATCCAGCTAGCTTCATGCCTCTTTTTACAGATCTGTGAATCCTTGAGTTTGATCAAATTTCTAAGGGGGAAGAAAAAATAATATGCTGCTCATTATCTTTTTATTGTTTATTATATCGTATTTTGGTTATCTTTTTCTCCTTTCTTCCAGAGTAACTTCTCCTCATTAGTTAGAAGATAAAATGTGAGAAAATAGATCTAGGAAGCATAAACATATTTTTAAACTGTCAAACGGCTTCCTTGTTACCTTTTAGTTTACTCTTCAGCATCACCTTTTTGATATATACTTATTAGCAAACTATTGACTTAACTGACTAAACTGAAATTACTGGTGAGGTACTATTTGCTATTTAGTTTATATGTAAAGTATGCTTACTTCTTAATGGAGCCCTTATTTCTTTTCCAGTTTTCGGCTGCTCAGTGAAATAGTTTTGGCTATTTGTTCTTCAAATTTCCTTTCAGCCTCTGTAATTGCTCTATTACTTACTGCACATTGTAGTGTTACTACTGCCTTAATTTTTGGTAGGCTTTATGAACATGTTTTTTGCGTTTGTTTTATTTTGAGAAAATTAGAAGGGCTGTTGTGTTTTGAATGAAAACAGGGGACACAGGGGACACCTTTTTTCTTTTTCTCGTGATTTCTGTTGATATCAGTGAGGTATAAAATAGCAGTTCTTACTTATATGAGCATATTTGTTTGAATGAATTCCTATATAGTTCTCATCAGGAATGGTCAGACCTTGAAGGGCATGATCAGAATGACAGTAGCAGAGGCAGTTGACTGTCAATGACCAGACATCAACTCTTTCCAGCTGGCAGCTGGAAGAACTACCAGGTAGAAGGATGTACAACTAACCTGAAGTGATGTGCCAGACAGGATGCCATTGAATAGGGATAAAAATTCTGGAATATAGGGCAACAAATAATGCTGCTATTATAGAAGGGTTATTTTTCTAAGGTAAATTATAGCTCTTAAAAGTTCCTAGCTGAATAACAATTGCTAGTCAATTCTGAAAAGATGCCAGTAATGAAGCAAATACATTAATTTGATTACTTGCCTGGGAGGCAAAGCTCTTTTTTAGTTCTACTCAGTGATAGTTTACTTGCTGGGATAGATCTATTTTTGATTTTTTAAAAATTGATCTCTTGTACAGCTCTCGCCATACACAGTAGCACTGCAACCATACTCTTTGTCTCAGGGAAATGGAATTGAAGTTAGGACTGGTACCCTAGGGGTGGAAACAGTCAGACATCTCAGAAAGATTATGTCAAATCTTTGTTTCTTTGGTCCTTGAGGTCTACAAAGAACATCAACTCTTTCATAAGGGGAGATTCCTAGACATTTATAGAGACTACCAACCATATATTTTGTTTATGTAAAGAAAGCTGCTGAATGATATTAGTAAAAGGAATTTCATGTGACTCTGGAATTTACCACATCAGACTACAGAGATGCTTTCATAGAAGACAGAGGCTGCAGGAACTGCTATGTATAGCTTCAGGGACACCAGCTGTGCCCTACATAGATAGAACTCGTGTCACCGGACTACTCAAGGACCCTGCAATGTGCTCACAAATAGCTGTATTTGTGGGGATAGTGAAAACCTACAGACTGACAGGTGGATGACCAGAATTTATTCAGTATCACAGAAGCCCAGGATTTCCCATGTCAGCTGACATGGTACCTTTCAGAGCCTGTGTTGGCTCACTTAGAGTGAAGCGTCAGCGTGTCCGAATCCCATTTACAATTGACTAATTGCATCGGAGCAGCCAGGTGCTCTCCATCAGCTGCTCCAGAGACACACTGAAGAATGCAAATGCCACCTCTGCGGGTGCAGGCACTTCATAACCCCCTCTCATCGACAGAGAGGAAATGCGTCTGCCGCATATGACAGCGTGTCAGGGCTTTTCTGGCCTAAACAGGCGTAAGTCTTGCCACCTGACCAGACAAAAATCCATCTGTTGTTCAAGCAAGCAGAAGGTGCTTGGTGCTTAGCAATGAAAAGATAGCAGAAATCCTTACACAAACAGTGTGTGTTATACCTTTCTGAGCCTCTGAAAGGTCACCCTGCCACCTCTGATGGTAGCTTTCACTCATGATTTTCTGTAGACTGACCATTACCCAGGTTTGGTTCCACCTAATTTCCAGACCCTTTTTAGTGGTATACTTGTCATTGAATGTCAGCGGTGTACCCGTGCAGCTGAGGGGAGGGGGCGGACAAAGAGAGGAAGTGCCCAAGGAACAGGCCGTTGCCTTGCAGCAGTCTAATAACCTCAGGATGATTGCTCCAGCAACTGGGTAAATGAAAAACATTTCCTGGCCAACATTCACCTGAGAGTCTGTCCATGCCTGCCCCGCTCCTGCTGCTCATCACGCTCTACTTTTGCAAGCAGCGGGCAGCCCCAAGATGCATTTCTCTGTGGAGGTCTGTTGAAAGGAATCATCCTTTCCAGCACAGTGGCGTGTTGTTTATTTATGGTGCTGCTGCTGCAGCAGGCGTGGGGCCTCTGCAAAAGAGCACACGGTTGTGTAAGATAATAAAACAGCCAGAAGGCTTTCTGCGTGTTCGTGTCACAAAAGGCTCTTCAGAGAGAAACAGTTTTAGTGTCTGAAGAATGAAGTGCTATTTCAGAATCTGGAAGCTGCAGGTTTTTTTAACTCTACAATTGAATGATTTGTCCATATTTTTTTTATGTAATAAAAAGAGCAGCACAATATGCCTCCTTGCTTGCTTAGAGACTATTTAAATTTTTTAATACTTAAACCAGAAAGATTGCATGGAGCTGATGGCCATGCAGACATGAACACAGAAATATTTTCTCATTTAGTTGGGGACTGAAAGGGACAGTGGAAAAAACTTCCAAAAAGAGTTTGAGAGGGGTATGAACTGGGAAGTTGATGGTCAAGATGTAATGTAAGGCTGCAGTTTCAGACACCAGATGATCATGGCATGGTTTTGCCTCCTACTTGACTACTTCTGTTTATAGGTCTTTATGTTTTCATCCCTAAGTATGATAAATTATTTTAAAATACTGGGTTTTTTTTATTTTTTAAAAATTTACTTTTGTCCAAACTAAGTATGATAAGTTATTTTAAAATATTGGTTTGGTTTTTTTTTTAAAAAAAAACCAATTTACTTTTTTTCCAAACCTTATTAGACTTCCTTTTGTGGCAGCCAGCTGAGATTCCTGATTTTAGAGGAAAAGTGATGAAATTGTTTGTATCACAATATTGGAAATTCTTTGCATTATGATATTTTGGAGTGTTTGTGGAGCAAGTGCTATCATGAAGTCAACTTGAACGTAATGTTACTTCCCAAAAACTGTAGAGCAAGCCAGTCAAGTGCTGTACAGACAGTAGATAATGTCACACAGAACAGAAATTATGCATGTTTAGAATTAAATTCTATTTTGAATGAGCAGAAAGAATGATCAAAAAACTCATTGTGGAGAAAAATAATTCCTGAAGCTGTACTTAGAAACACTGAATCTTTGCTGAGATATAAGAGTTGAAACAATACTCGGTTACAATCAAGACATTGCAAATCACATGTAGGAAGAGTTGTGTCTAAAGTGGCAGAACCTTATAAAAGACCATGATGCAAAGAGACATTATTTTTCAACATTAAACTGTTCTATTAGTTTTAGCAGTTAATAATTTTAATTGTTAATTATTGATTAACAATTGCCAGTCATCTTATTTCCAGGTTGAATGCTCATCTTACTATTTACTGAATACCGGTCATGTTTCTGTGTAAAAGCTTTCCACTGGAGCCTACTTGTTCTGCACATTTCTGGTTTCTAGATCAATTCACATGTCAAGGCAGAGAGGCTCTAGTACCATTTTGGTAGTTGGGGTGATCAGTGCTGCTTATCAGTGTCCTGCTGTTAAGGATTGTTGTATGTTTTGAACAAAATATTTTTTTTTCTCCATTTACAGAGTTAGGTCTACCACTAGTTCTAAAAATATTTATATGAAAGCATATGTTTTGTAATAATGAATCAAAGGTACAAAAGTAGATTAAAGAGCTAGTCTAACTTATAACAATTTACTCCTATTTGATGATTTTCCTTACCTACACTAACCTCTTATGAAATACAATATCAAGCCTCCACACCCAGTGTCACTGATAGCAAACCTTAGAAGAGTGCATCTTTTCATCTCCAGCTGACCAGAGCCACACAGTGCAGATGCCTAGAAGACTTCTCCCAAGATGTCTTAACCTCTTCTTTCCTTTTGCTTTATATGACCCAAATCTGTCATATTTTAATGCTAAGGCATCACATGGTTTGGTGAGGTATTATATTATTTCACCTCTTCTTTGTATATACACATTACTATTTCCTACCTACATGAGTTAATTGCTGGCTACGGATTGCGTTTTACTGATTACTGCTTGAGGTTAAACTGCATAACTTTATGAATTGTGTATAAGGAACAATATTTGTGTACTACCTCATTATATAATGTGTGCTTTTTCTGTGGATACGTACTTTTCCAGATTATTTGCATTTCTTAGTTATTAGTATTTGAGAAATGTTTGTATCAACCACTATCAAAGGGATTTTTTTTTCTAGAGATTTATCAGTATTTTCCATTTACAATTATAATTTCAGACAGGAAGTGCTGTTTGGGAATTCAATGGCCATGTGTTTGATCAATTTCTTTATTTCATGTATAAAACTGGGGACTCAATTTTTAATAAGCTTCCCAGTGAAGCTATCACAATAGGTAGAAGGGCATAAGTCACTTTTATTTTTCAAAAAAAAAAGCTGCTATTGTTATTAAACTTCCATATTATAAAAACATGAAATAATATGGAATAAGAAAAGACTAACAAAAAAGTTATATTTCTGTATTAAGAACACGAACTGGAGAGCAAAAGGCAGTTCTTCTTTTCAAATGTAATGCTAAGGCAGAGAGACTGTATTGATTGACTGTATTGAAAAGAAGATTAAGGGGAGACCTAATTGGTGTTTACAATTATCTTAAGCATTGGATGCAGGGGGAATTAGCCAGCCCCTTTTCAGTGGTCTGTGGAGACAGGACAAGGGGCAATGGCTGCAAGTTAGAACACAGGAAGTTCCGCACGAACATGTGGAAAAGCTTTTTCACAGTGAGGGTGACAGAGCACTGGAACAGGCTGCCCAGGGCTGTGGTGGAGTCTCCTTCACTGGAGATATTCAAGACCCGTCTGGATGCCTATCTGTGTAATATGAGCCAGGGAGCCTGCTTTGGCAGGGGGGTTAGACCCGATGATCTCTTGAGGTCCCTTCCAACCCCTACGATTCTGTGATTCTGTGATAACGCAGGTGAATGGAGTCCAGTGCTGTATGGATAATGATTGTCCAAACATCCACAGCTTCCTCTCAACTGTTTTTATGCCAGCTCAGGCTGTGAAGTTTTAGCTTTGAATAGTTTATTCACTTCAACACATACTTAGTTTATGGAGTACCTCGAGCAACTGGTCACATTATTTCCAGAAAGTAATATGATTTTTCTCTGCTTTGGGTGTAAGTCCTGCTTTCCTTTATGGAAAAGGTCTCTAAATGGTCATATAGCCTACATTTGAGACACTCTGTTTCTTCTCTGTTTCTGCTGCATAGCATATAGGTTTTACATATAAACAATGCAAAACATTACTTTTATTATATGCTTTTTTATTTTACAAAATCCAGGTTTACTTCGTCACCAACTGTATTGATCCAAATACCATTTTGCAGGAACTGGAATCACAGAACGTTAAGAGTTGGAAGGGACCTCAAAAGATCATCTAGTCCAACGCCCTTGCCAGAGCAGGATCACCTAGACTACATCACACAGGAACACATCTGGGTGGGTTTTGAACATCTCCAGACATTCCCAATTTGTATTGTAAGATAATAGAACCTGCAGAGGCAGGATAACGTTTTGTGGACTGTCCTTTGATCCTGCAAGCATCTGTGGGGCTTTGGGCTAGGGCTTCCATCCTCCCAAGGTCAAAAGGACCTTTAGAGTCTTGATCTCCAAGCAGCCACTCTGATAAACTGGACATTATGCTTAGGTGAGGTCCTCATTTGATAAACCATCTGGGCAATGTCCCTGCAAGGGCAGCCCCTCATTCAGTAGCCACCCTGATAAACAGGATTCTGTCCTTCTCCAGTAAGGATCAGGGACAGGCAAGCAGGGCGCTGCGGAAGCAGAGCACCTTCTTGCTGAAGTCCTGTGTGAGGCCACTGAACGGGGTCATTGCTCCATCAGCCCAACTGTGAGGGGAAAATGACCACTTGTGACCCCCATTCCCCACCAACTAATTTCCAGAACACTCTCCAACTCAGCATAGAGTCTGTGCAAGATATGCTAGGTCTTCCCAGAAGGTTGGGCTCAGGGAGCATAAAAGATGCAGATTTGGGACATCTGGCATGCACCTGCCATCCAAGGACTACAAAGTTATGATGATCTATCTATGGTGGTATCTTTTTCTTTTTTTGCTTTTACTTTCTCTCTCTCCCTCTTAACTTCTAACCTTATGCTCAGCACATAATAGTAACAAAGTTTCCAATTTTGCTGAATTCGACTCATTGAATCCCACAGCTCCCAATATGTAGCATGGTGTGGTTCTGTTTGCAAGCTTTATAATCATACTGGTTTTAAAATAAAGTTGTGCTTTGCTTGGACCTCCTGGGTTATTGTTGTTACCCCTAAGTAACGTGCAGAGGATTACAGAAAGTAATCTCACCGGTGTGCCTGTTAAAAGGCACTAAGAGAGGGTTAACCTGGCCTGTCGGGCAGGAGAAGAGGTTAACTCTACACATACCCATCTGCTAGGACAGGCCAGACAGGTCTGAATCTCTCTGGTTTGCCCGCCTGGTGGGACGTAACACCAACATATCTGCTTCATCACTTCCATTATACAAAAAAATTTCCACAGGGCAATTATTATACCCTATTAGTACACATTCACAAAAATGTGAATATTTTGGGAAATAATTTCCCAAACAAGCTCTTTACTGTACAGTTAGTCACCTAAGGCATATGAAAATATTTCTATTCCCTGAAGTGAATCATTTAAAAGTTTAATGAAGAGAAGTATTGACTACTGTTAGATATATAATGATTAATAGATAATCAAGAGAAATAACATAGTGTGAAAGAAATATTCTTTAACAGACCTTTAGGTCTAAAAACTTTCAGCTACATAAATATTTAGAATTTTTCCAGCATTTTAGATGAACCTCAGTGATCTGAATTTATATCTTATCAAAGTGTTTCTACGTGTCATTATTTTGAGATTGTTCAGACCTATCAATAACATTTGTTAGCATCCTTTATCAGGGAAATGAGCAGTGACTCATTTTACTAAAAGCATAAAAGCACTGGAGAGGCACTAGATAAAATTCTATGTAAGGACAAGGAGGAAGTCATCATCCACATCACAGTTCTAATGGAGAGGCAAGCTCCTCCTTAGCCATTCTCATCATTCAAATCATTCAAATGTTTTCTCCATAAATGCACTTTTGTACTCGAACCACTTGTAGCTGGACTATTGAAACAATACCTGAAATGACCCAAGATGCAATCTCTGTGGATTGGTTGTGAGTGCCTGGCAGTTGCAAAGGCAGGCTTGAAAGGAAAAGGTGTTGCAGTCTTGTGATGAAGCACAATGTTTTTCTAATATTGATGTAGAAGCCATGCTGCACATCATAAACTCTATCCCATTCCCTTCACCTCTCGGAAACATTATGAAGTCCTGATCATTTTGCTTGCTATTTGTTTTACTTGCACTCTTAGTGATCAGTTCCCAGAGAGGAGGAACTGGTCAGCTAGCTGCAAGGTAAAGAGTTTAAGACAACAACTGCAACATTTTTGTCATAGTAGACTTTTAGGGAAAGGTGTCTGGATTTTAGGGTAACTAGAAACACTACAAAAATTTTTTCCATACATGCATTATAAAAGCTGTAGAAGTACAGAGAAACCCCAGTTTCTCTGAGTAACAAAACTCTTTATCAACTCTCTGAATAATGAAACTCTCTACTAATGTTTGACTCTGTGTGTTTTATAAAAAAATAGTTTTTTAAAGTTGTTTGAAGAATTCTTAGAAGTGACCCATGTTTTATGTTTTAAAAGATATATAATATTATCTGATAATGTCCATCTCTGATTTATTGTAATAAGATATAAACCAAAGAAAATATAGGGAGTGGTATACAGAATTTACACCCTTCATTTATAAAGTGACACTAATTGAATAAATTTTAATCCAGCAAGTCAAATCTGTTTGCAGCACGGACTAGCCTCGTTATATATTTTGCTGCTGCAGTAATCAATAGCCCATGGCAGTGAAAGCAAAAGAGAACCTCTGTTAATGCATTAACAGGTCTAAGGAACATGCTTAAAATGTCTACAGTAATAATCCATGGATGATGAAAAAGGAAAGGATTCTCTGAAGCACATGAGATTCTCATTGGCAGAGAAAGAGATGCTTTGGCTTTGGGATAAACATCATAATTGCATCTCTAACAGAGTCTGTGCCTGAAAGAAGTAGGATCTGAAGAATTTGTAAGGAATGTTTCTGCACTCCCTAAAACATGTTTTACCAGGTGTGGCTTTTCTTCTTGAGAGAGCAATAAGAACATTTCCTCCTGTCTCAATGTACCTTAATATGCATTGAAACCTAGCAGAGCACCTTCTCTCCCTCCTCCTTTCCTAAATCTACAAGTAAAAATTGTTACAGGTAATGTTTTCATTTCCTGGGGTTTGCTATTGACATTTTTCTGTAGTAAGTAATTATACTGTAGTGTGGCTTTTTCCAGAGTAGCCAGCTCTGGGAAATCATACATTGTGATTCAGCTGATAATTCCCAGGTCAGTGGTCAGCATGGAAAGTAATGCATCCTCAGTATAATGATAGCTGGTCTATTTTTTGGTCAGCAGATTTAATTTGTCTTGCTAAAAATCTATAACCAGGCAATGGGAGTCCTTATTTTCAGTTTCTTTTCATGTTTCAAAGACTCAATGCTTTGAACATCAGTCATTATTTTTACTAGGATATATTACCCAAATAACATATGAGGAAATTATGCAATTCACATATGAATATATAATTCAACATGGAGCTTGATTTTTAAGTAGCTATAAGTGTTATTTTGGAGTACTTCAGGATATATGCATATTCTGAAGCAAGAGTCAAAACCCTGGTCAAAAAACTCTCTGACCAGAAGTTCTATTTCTTTACAGTATGCTATCATCACAATTCCACTCATTTTCTAAATAGCGCTGTGGTGAGTTTGACTTCTCATATCCTCCTAAGGGGCATATCTACCTGTTTGCCTTGATGGATATGACTATGACAGCATGTAGCCATGTCCAGGCACATCTCTCTCAAGCATTGTTTTGACATTGCTGTTTAGTCTGTTTTGCATTTGTGTAAAACTCAGAATCAGTATTTGACCTACTGCTTTTAGACTAGTAAAGTGAAAATATGGCATAGGCTCACATAGATGACTAGAGCAATATTTTGTGCTTTCTAAAAGGTAAATCTGTACACCTTTTACATGTGAACAGGTCCAGACATAAAAATTTCATAGATATTGCATATATAAATAGAGACTTTTTTCATATTTAAAGCCATGAAAGTTAAGTCTATTAATATTTGGTTTATTATATATATAATGAATACTTTGTAGATTTTGTTCTTTTGATAAAATATCTAGCTCTGCTTATTGACTAACTCTGTACAAGTATATATAGCTTTATCACATATTATTACACTTAAATGTTGACAATTCTGATCTAGAGCAAGGGAAGTTCCCTTACTTGTGTAAGAAGTGATTAGATATACCAGCTGCTCGCTTTAGACTTACTGCTTTGTCATGGATTTGTGCTGTTCTGCTTGAAAGTACTACTGTCTTCCCATTTTAAGTTGAGTTATATTTTTCCCCATCCTCTTCATGACCAGTTGCACAAAAGGTGATTTGCCATTGTGTACAATGGGGGCTGAAAGTGGAAATGAATTGTGGCAAGTGAAATTCTCAAACTGGCAAATGACTTGAAAAAACCCCAAAGAAAACCACTAAGCAAGCATGTATATCAGATTCCCCACTACCTCACTCATCTTCAGTGGTGTGGCTGAAACCTGACAGGAGGTTGAAGAGAGGTGGGCAATGGTCTCTTCAGCCAGGTGACAGGAGATAGAACAAGGGGAAATGGCACAAAGCTGTGCCAGGGCAGGTTCATATTAGATGTTAGGAAAAAAATTTTACTGAAAGAGCTGTAAGGGCCTGGACCAGGCTGCCCAGGGAGGTGGTTGAGTCACCTTCCCTGGATGTGTTTAAAAAAAGGGTAGATGAGGCACTTAGGGATATGGTTTAGCACAGGATGGGAACAGTTGGACTTGATGATCTTAAAGGTCTTTCCCAACCTTATGATTCTGTGTACTGTTTGGAGAATTTACCACCCATGTTTGGACTAGTTTTACAGGTCTTTCCGTTTTTGTTGTATTTCAGCTCAATTTTTGTATTTGATTAGCAATGTATTGTGTCGTTACCAGTTCTGATCGTACAGTACTCTGAATTCTCTTTCTATGCAACTGACTTGGGTATCTTATATGGAATGAATCAATATTATTTTCAATAATAACAGGATATTAAAATAGGCAAATAAGATGAAACAATATACATAGTTTTATTTTTAAATAATGGAAATTCTCTGTTTACTCATAGGAAGGTATTGGTAAAGACACAGTATTGTATTTGCTTCTCTATTTTTGCTTGTTACCTTGAAGAGAAAAATTTGGTGAAAATCAGGTTTATGTTTATTAAGACCATATTTACCACTAATAATAAACAGCTATGAATGGCTTATTATTAAAGATATACCATTGATTCTGTGACAATCCTAAAATGACTATCAGAGCAGTTTGATATTCAAATGCTTTTTGCTGAAGAGAAGAAATAAATGCGTATGAGTCTACAGCAGTAGGTATAAAACTTGAGGACAGAGAGAAACAGTATAAACAGCAATTTGAGAGTAATTTAAGAGTTTGTGAAGGTGCATAATTTCTCAGCCTTGAACAATATTTTAGCAGTTGAAATCCATTCTTCAAGAGTTAAACATTACTTGGCAGAAAATCTCACAAAATAATCGCTGCAAACTAAGACCTCAGTAATTTTGTTCATACTCTGGTTGTCACTTTCAGAAAAGATTGCTTAAACGTATTTAGCCTGAAATGAAAATGGCCTAGCAATAAGGAAGCAGCTTCAACCTCAGAGCAGTGTGCATGTCTGTTTGCATACATTTTATTCCTTGCAGTTAAGTATCATGCAGAGAAGAAAACATCTAGAATGACAGAATTGATATGTAAAAATTTTCAGATGGATTGGTATGCAAAGGTCTTCAAAAAGCCTGTATTATGCCTTCATTTTAAATTAATTGTTCTACAAGTCCTCCCCTCAAGCACAGGCCTTCGAATTTCTCAGTAAACAAGGATGCACCTGATAAAAGAACATGGCTAGAGGTGTGTCTTGTATTGGTAATGGGACTGCAAAAAGGAATAAGGAATATAATAGCTGAAAAAGGTTATGAATTGAATAGAATTGAATATGGCCATAAAAATATTACCTGCTCTTTTCTAATAAAGTGGGTATTGCTTTCCTTTAGATAAAATTAAAAATTCCTTTAGATCAAACAGAAACAAAGTAAAGCTAAAATATATTTTCTGTTACCTTTCCAAGTTAAAAGCAGAAAATGTATATTCTGAAGTGCTTCTTTTGTGGCTGTGCAAAGTATTTGCCATACCATGCAGCTTAAAACAAAATCCCCTCTTATCTTCGGGCTTCAAGTAGTTTGCAATTGCTTTTCTTACTTATAAAGGGGCAAAACTGGTGTTGTAGAAGAAAAAAAAGATGATGCAGATATGGGAGGCAGGGGGGAGGAAAGAAACTTTTGAAGTTTTGTTTACATCATTCTGATGTTCATATTCTACGTTTTCCAAAATTGTTCATGTGAATTTGCTCAAAATGCATTTGCTCAAAAATGAATTTGCTCAAAATGGGAAATACGAAGAGAACCACTGGATGGAGCTATTTGTTGTGACTTTTGTTTTACTGTGGGATATTAGAGACTAGTACAGTACAAAGAAATAACAAAAAAAAAAAAAATAGATACGGGAAAGACACAGAAACTTAATCAGAATCCAGGACCTTAACAGATAAACTACTGAATCAGAAGAGCTGGACTGAAGGGGACAAGGCAGAGTTTCTGAGTAATCTGCAAATATAGCTGAGGAGCAGGAGAAAAAAATCTAACTGCAAAAATTTGCCTCAGTCGTTAGAGTAACATATTATTCGGGTCTTTAACTGGATGTTTGGTGCTTAACTGGTTAAGTGATTGCAGGTGTTTCTTTCCCTTTGCCTTCTTTTAAATTAAAACTTGAAACATAGTGAAACAGACACTTTTTATTGGCAAGAAATGAATTATAAGAGAAATAACGAATGACACGTTCAAAACAGCACTAAGATCCTCTTCACTAGGCTTGCTGATGGTGTCCTCAGAAGCAAGTTTACTAACTGTAGTTGAAGTTTATAATGAAAGGCAAAATCTGTGCAATGCAGTGATGAACTGTTAATCATATACTCATTAGTACTCAGAGAAGTTTGGGTTTTTGTGAGGCTGATGATTTCTAAGTTCATGAAGGTGGTGATGGTGGGAGAGCTAATTCCTTTATTCATTTGTTTCATCTGGCTCAGAGCAAAATCTGGGAAAGTAATTGTGAAAAATAAAGGGAAAACCCTAGTAGAACCTCTTGACAAATTCAGTTTATTGAGTCTCTCCTAGAGTATTTCAAATAAGACAAGAATTTAATGAGGAATTTAACAAAATCTTTTTTAAGTGGTATGTTAATTCCCACCACAATCCCTACTGCAGCTTTAAAAAATGTGAAAAAGAAAGTCTTGAATAATAAAGCTATTAAAGGGATCCTTCAGAGAGGTGTTAATGGTAATTGAGAGCAAGCAAAAATAAACTCTAAAAGGAGAGAATGTTCAACTGAAAACATTTGATTGCTTTTTTTTTTAAGAAAAAATAAAAATAAAATATAAGTAACCTTATTAAACCATATCAAACCACAGAACCTAAAAAAAAAAATCCTCCAAAATATAATAGTCATTGTCCATATGACTATTGCACCCTTTGATGAAAGGAGAGGGGGGGTGTTATAAAACACAAGATGGCAAAAGTGAAAGAGATAAGCCTTTGAAGAGATCCATAAAATATTTATTGAAATATCTTCTGTGTACTCAAGAAGCACACTGGGTTAGTGACAGAGATTAAATGTTTAGCATCTACATTGAGATATGCTGAGGTTTTAATGTACTGAATATTGATTGTATGATGAATCCTAGCAATTTGTTTCCTGCCGTTGCTCACAAGAGGAGGGAGAAACTAAAACACCACAGAAGATTCATGTACACAAAATAGGGTGTTAATGGCTTCACTGAAAGGAGAACCTTCTCTTCAAGCTGTGCATGTCACTAAAAATGTCTAAAAAGCCTGTCAGACTTGCTGAACCTTTTTCTGACTCACAAGAGTTCAGAAACTTGAATATTCAATTTATGTTACTTTTAGGATGGGAGCTCCCAAATAAAATACTGGGCTCTAAAGATGTCTCTAAGACAAGGCTCTTTCTTTTGTTTTAAGTTATCTTTCAGCACTTAGAAACTAAAAATTCTGTTTCGGTAAGAATATACAGTTTGACAAAACTAATCATTGGCATGGCTTTGCAAATAATAAAATATTGGAGTGTAAAAAATTGTAGTTCATCTTTTCAGGAAGATATTCCTGGTAGCTTAACCAATGCAATTCCCCTGTAATTATGAAGCTCTCAAACACAAAAATCTTCCAAGATCCTCAATCTTCTTGACATTTTTCTCAAGGTTAACAATAGAAATGGGTTGAGGAAAGATGGTCAGCCCCTTCAGTTTCAAGAAATATTTATAACTGGTAAATACATAGGCAAAGAGCTCTGTCCCACAAGCTGTTGCTCTCAAGCTGAGAGTTAAACCTGGCTTGCATGAGTGCTTCAGGCCACTTGCACTTTCTGTTATGGTTATCAACCACTGGGAAAGTAGGTTTTGTGGTTGGATAGACATTAGGCCCCACACTAGTAGAACTGTCACAGCTAGGAAATAAAGGAGGCAGCCCTGAGTGGTAGGTCAGGAAGCTCTTTTGTAATAGTTAGCCATTATTCTCATTGTTCACCATCCACAACATCCTGTTCCCTCCTGCAGCTGAGATAGATGCTTCTGTAAGACAGGGACTTCAGAAAAGGATGCTATGTACTTTTGGGTGCTTTAGAAGACAGCAAATTTTACTCCTTTGCACAGCTGGAAGAAACAGTCCTATGAACAAAAAAAGAGACTTTAAAAATATCTGTTGACTAACTCAATAAAGTAGGCTTGCTGAAGCTCCAATATCTGTTGGGGTGGGTTTTTTTTGAAAAAGTTAAATCCTCTATATTGGTCTTCTTCCAATACTTTAAAATGAAAAAAATCTGAAATTCTTCTAAATGTTGATATATGTCAATAACATCACATTTGTAAATACATACAGCACTTCCTGTGCCAACATGGGCAGTGGTAGGAAAGTGATCTTTTCACTTACACATCTCTTTAAAAACATAATTTTGGAAAATCATGGTACTATTGAAAACCTGTTTTCAATATGAATATTAACTGATAAAAATTCTAATTAAAAATATTTTTAGAGTGAATAATTTTTACTGCTTCTTGCAATGAATATTATCACTAGGCTAACTGTTCATTTTTTGACTAGAGTTAAAATGGAACAGTAATTCCAGTAACTCCTGCTGATTATTTTCATACAGAAAATGCCTTAACCTATTTCAACGGAGATTTTGGTAAGCAATAATAAAAAAATAGCAAAGAATTAATGAAAAGTTTTCTAAAGATGTCACAGTAAGAAGATATACATGCAGATTTTGTAACAGAATATTTCTATATGCTGACCCATCAGAGTCTACGCAGTCAGTAATGATGTGCTCACCAGCCCTCTTCATGGGTGGAAGGGCTTCCAAACCTAAAGATGTTCTAACATGCTTATTTTAATATTCTTCTCACTGGAGATATCCATGCAGTCAAGTCTACCAGCTGAGCTATTTTCTTATCCATTTCAGCCACAATGAGCTGGCTGATCAGCTTAAAAAAAGGTCTTTGTCCAACTGGCTTATTTTGACTAAGTAGCTAATGACCTGTTAAGTTGAGCTTTCAATCCTTCAAACCAAATCGAATACTATAATCAGCAAAAAAAGACCTTCAATCATTTTCCCTGAGAGATGAATTCATTTATGCCAGGAGTTGAATGCAGGTCTCAGTAAAACAATAAAGCGGTTCTAATGTTACAGGACTTCCTAACTCCATCAGTCATACCTGCACTGAAACGGCCCATTGCTTACCCATCCAGATATCTAAATACCTGCTATTACTGTCATTCATTTTTTGAAAAGTCCTTCTGGCAACCAGGAAAAGGTCATGTTTATAGATCATTCCTTTCTTCCACAGGCTGCAATTTACTTTTTCTTATCAGCAGGAAAATGGGAGAAACGAACAGTAACCTGGCTCATGTTGGTTGTTGAAGACTTGAAATATTGGTGCTTTCTTTACTCAAGATGTTAAATCTGCAAAAAGAGATGACTTGGGTGTTTTCTTCACTTTCCTATGTTCAACTGCTCTATGACATTCATTATTTAAAAAAAAAAGTTGATGAGAAGAAAAAAATAAAATAAAGAAACCATAAATCATATTTTTTAATTAGGTTTCTGAGATACATAAAACAAGGAATAAATCTGTGGAGGTATTTATAAGACATGTAGGTATGGTGCTTCAGGACATGGTTTAATGGTGGACTTATCAGTATTACGCTTACAGTTAGATTCAATGATCCAACCTAAATAGTTCCATGATTCAATGAAAAAAAAATCCTTCTGTCTCATTTCATAATGTCACCCAGGAGTCTACTGAGGCTAACCTTTTTTCATTCCTTTTCTGCTGACTATTACATTCTACAGCACTGTTTAAAACAAAACTTTATACTTTTATTATTTCTTTACAAGTCAAGACGTTTATTTTATAAGTAGTCTGCAGAATATTAGACATTATTAAAGCCAAAAATATTTTAGGTAAATCAAATTATATGTATTTTTCTTTGGAGACAGAGGATTTTTCAAAAATGTCTATGATGACACGTACAATAGAAACTTAAAGTACAAAGTTAAGAGTCAGGTCACATCGGACAAATAGAATGGATTAAACCCCATTTTTTTCTCACTTTGTGTGTGACACAGCTGAGAAAATGTAGCCATTTCCTGAGCTACACACCATCAACCTTTATTTACATGAAAATTTGTATATATTCATAAATGACCTGGAAAAAAATGTAAGCAGCTATGTGACACAATTTATTGATGGGTCTGAGCTATTCAGTATAGCATTCATATTCAGTAAAGCTGACTATGAAGGATTGCAGTACTATTCTACAACTAAATAAACAGCTGATAGTCTGGAATATAAAAGTCAACATATATAAAGGTAAAATAATACAGATATGGGAAACCTGTCTCCTCCTGCCCCATTCTTGATGTATGCAATGGTGATCTTGTTGGTTTTCCTCTGCAAAGAGATCCTGGTGTTACTCCCTATAGAGTTTAATATAAGCACTGGCTCAAGAGTGTTTATAGAAGTAAAAGCAACTTAGAGTTTCAGAAAGCAATAGGTAACAAAGCAGAAAGCCTGTCTGAGTATAAATACTCAGTGGAGCTTCATCTTCAAAATTGTATGCTATTTGTTTCCCTTTTTTTTTTAAAAAAGACATATGCTAGATCTTAAAAAGGCACAGAAAAGAGCACCAATATCAAGCCGGTAATATTACATCATTGTGAAATAGAACAATGCTTCCTTAAAGTTCCTCCTTTGGAAAAGGACATCTGAAATTTAAATTTCCTCAAAAAGTTTTACTTATTTTCTGATAGCACCCGCTGAGTTAACTCTTAGAGAAAAATTTTGATTTTTAAGTTCTTTTTTCTTTCTTTAAAAAAAAAAAAGACGACTAGATGTTTCATATTTCTGACCCTTAGCTAAAGCTCTTTATATAAGCTGGTTAAAAGGTAACATGACATTCATGATATTTTTGAAGTAAAAATGAGTGGAAAAGACTTAAACAGGATTAATGCAAATACCACAGATTTCAAGAATCAATTTAAAAAATACTCTAGCAAATTTTCATTGGTGTAAGCTATGCCATCCATTTTTATATCAGAAAAGACAGGGTAAATCAGTAAGGATTCTTGAATTGTGAACTGAAATCCTCCCTGCCCCCAAAGGAAAAAAAATTGTTAAAAAAGCAGAGATATCTCCTTAGAGAATACAGGCTTGTTTTTACCATTATAAAAAAAAAAAAAAAGAATAAAAAAGAGGAAAAGAAAAAAGACAAGAAGAAAAGAAAAAAAAAGGCAAAATGCACTTCTTACTTTTCTACTTTTCCTTGTGCGGTTTTGTTTAAAATTTGTTAACCATTCGTTCTGACCTAACACACCTTGATTCTTGCAATGTTAGGGTTATCAAACAAGTATATGAGCTGTATTCTGGAAATTGCATGACAATATAATCTGTAATTTAAAGTTCCACAGGTAAGAGCCATTTTACATTTTTATTCTTACATTTGAAAAAGAAAAATCTTTATAGTCTACTTAGTGTCTAAAATGTGACTGTATTCATGTAAACTTTTTTTTTTTTGAAGACTAGGTGAAAAAAATTGACACTATTGCAAAAAGAAAAAGAAAATTCTGCCTTGGATTTGAATTTGTCTCCTAGTGATGTGAAAAGCTCTGACTGCATATACAAAGACAGGATTTGTCCCATAGCATTTAAATCAAGCTAAAATAACCAGTCATGTTTTTCTGTAACATTAATGGCTATTATGATTACAGAAAAGGAAGAATAAATAACATCAAACCATTTTTTGTTCTCAAATACAATAGATATAGAAGAAAGTGAAGGTAAAGTACAACAATCTGGACCTGTTCCTAGACAAAGTTTTAGCACTGTTAGCAGTTGCGGTTCAAGCTGGCAGGCAGCTAAAGTGACCGCACGGCCCTTTGGTCACATCCCCCCTGCCCCGCCCTGCCTAGTGTTATGGGGGGGAGAACTGGAATAAAAAAAGGGTAAAACATGTGGGTTGAGGTAAAGATGACTTTAATAGGATAGAACAGGAAGATGATGATGATAATGGAATATACAAAACAAGTAATGCATAACACACACGAGCTCACCACCTGCTGACCCCTGATGTCCAGTTAATTCCTGAGCTATGGTTGTCTCCCTTGCCAGTTTCCCCCAAGTTATATGTAGTGGTCATGATGTTATGTGGTACGAAAGATCCCTTTGGCCAGCTTGGGTCAGCCATCCTGACTGTGTCCCTTCCAGCTTCTTATGCACCACAGGTCTACTGGTCCAGTATGAGAAGCTGAAAAGTCCTTAATCTGGAGTAAACATTGCCTAGCAACAACCAAAACATCAGTGTGTTATCAACATTATTCTCAACCTAAATCCAAAACACAGCACTCTACTCACTATTAGGAAGAAAATTAACTATCCCAGCTGAAACCTGGACAACAGTCCAAGGATAGAGAGAATTATGGTTAATTTAATTGTAATTCACATTTATGTAATTGCTTTACTCTTTGTTATGAAAATAGGTTAATTTTGTGTCATCGTTTTTGTTGTATGGAAATAAGGCATTAATTTATCCTAATTTATCCTAATTTTTATATATATATATATATATATATAATTTTGACATCTGTAAATGATGAACAGTAGCTTCACACAGAGTATTTCCAATTCCTCTGCTGAAATTATATATTCAGGGTCTCTTTCCGCTACCTGGCACTGTTGCGGAGGGAACATGCTGTTTCTTTTGTGTCTGGACAGCTGTGGAAATGGCTGACTTTATTCAGTCTTTCTGCCCATTTGTCATAGCAATATACTTACTTTAATAACTACATGTTCATAAGAGTCAAAATTTCTATTTAAATTTAAGTAATTTATTGATGTGCTATCTTTTTAATAGAGAAACATAAATTGTATTTTTTTATCTATATTTTTTCTTTCAGAATATCACCTTGCCTCATTGTATGTTTATTGGTTTTCTCCTGAAAAGTTACTTAAAAAACTTAAAGCAATTTGAATTCTTAATTCCTGGGTACAGCATGGAGTTAGAAATGCCATTTTATCTGTCACTTTATGTGTTTATCTTAGTGCTGGTTTGTTCATTAGCTAATCCATTGCATTCATTTCTACACAATGCCATTACTTTGAGATAAAAGAATGTTTTTAGAGTTTGAAAATAACCAGGATATATATTGATTGAGCATGTGAACCCTTACTATTTTCTGTATATTAGCAGTGAATAGTGCTTTTAGCTGAGGTGTGTTACTTCTGTGTAATATTGTTACTGTGTTGCTTCTGAGCCCCACTTAGCAGGAAATCCTCCCACCAACAACTTAGAAGACTCTTGAGGTCCTGAAATAAAGATAAGTTTACAATTTCAAAGACTAGGCATACACTGTAAGTCCAGATTTTCAATACTCTTAGGGCATTTATTTTTTCTTTTTCTGCAATACCACTGTGCTAAATCTAACCCCTTGCTTAGTTTTGTTTGTTTTGTTTTGTTTGTGGGGTTTTTTTGTGGTGACCCCCTCCCTCCCCCTTCCCCACTCAAACAGGCATCATAAACATTTATTTATTTTTATAGTGTCTCAGTAGCCCTCTTCAGAATTCATGGGCCAGGCTGACTGGTGTCCAGACCCAGGACTGGAATGACCTTGTGCACCAGGAGTTTTCCATTTGCAGAGCTGATTGAGGGAAATGGCTGCGACTGAGGGCCACTTACAGATCATTACAATTGAACATGTGAGCTGTCACAAGGATCTCCTGAGGCTAAGAGAAGGAATTCCTGAGAAATTTGGCTTGGAGTGGTTAAAAATACGACATTTGCAGGCAATTACTTGCTCTGTGAAAATGTAGGTTTTCTGGTAAGAAACCCTGACAGACACTCGCTTTCCCAGTGATGATGAACTTGCAGCATATGATCAGATACATTCATTTCGCATTCATTTGCGGCAGTGACTGAAACATTAATTTTGGATTTGAAAGACCTGCAACTGGCAGCTTTCTAATGATGAGTGATCAAGTTACACAAAATTGTAAAAGAAAAATTTCTTAAATTCCAGACTTCTGCTTTGTGTCTTTATTTTTTGCTTCCAAAATTATTTTTGTGTCTGTTTAAAATTTACTGAAACATTGCTGTTTGCAGTATCACCCATATATTGCAAAAAGTGGTTGTGATCCTGTTCACAGAAGCTATGTCATTATGGTTATAGTTAGTGTAAGTTGTATTATATCATACTGGGATTCACACAGGTGGGTGACCCAGAACAATGTATTTTGATAGTGATACTTAGTTTACAATCAACAGCAAAAATATGTAGAGAACTTAATTCCCTAATTTTACAAACCAGTTGACAATCACCAAAGCTATTAATTTTTCATTACTTATTCAGGTTGCTCAAAAATATCTTTCAATATTTCCGCTTATTTCTTACTTAAGTTCCATTTCTCACTGCAAAGAAAACACTGAGTTTGATCTTAAGGTCTTGTAGCCACAGTGAGCAGCCACAGTTGTTACAGGTGCTATTGATGGCCTATGCAAGACCTGGAAATTTTATTATTTTTGTTATTAACTCTTGCTTGGAGTATGATAGTTTGACATGTTGAATTGAAAATAAACACAAATACTTTCTGTACTTCAGTCATAATGGATAGCTGTCATGCTCTGGTAGTGGAAAATGAAGAATTTTCCTAACATGAATGCACCTAATCAGGTCAGATGAATATCCTGATTTTTTTAAATTGAGAAGGCACGGTAACACTGTAGCACCAGTTTCTGCTGACCCAAGTTCCCTAGGTAGCTATTGAAGAGTTATGCCATCACTGAATGAGGTGAGGAAAGGCAGCATGTGTTAGGAATTTGTTCTCCAAAGAAGGGCAGAGGGGCTGTAACGGATGGTGATCTAGAGCCTACATCAACATGACAGTGTTTCTGAAATGAGAAAATACCTCCCTGGGATAATTAATCCTCTGGTTAAGAAAGAACTGGCAGTGTCTAAGCCTGAGTGTTTTGTCCTGTTCAGGCATCAAGTATGGTCAGAGCCCTAAGAAATGTGACACAAAAAGAAAGTGCAAATGGAGTTTTTTTTTAGTTTGGAGCAAGAAGAAAGACATCAGTAGTTTCCTGAAACCAAGAATCTCCAGCATTACTATGCTACTTTTCTCCCAAGTTCCTCACTTTTCTCTGTCTTTTTGTGTGCCCAAATGGATGTAAAACATGCATACTTACACAGCAGGTTACTGGTAAGCCAAAATATTTTGTTACGTGTTCACATATCTGTAAATGTATTCTTGCTGCTGGAAAAAAAATACTCTTTTGCATCCACACATCGAAGAGTGAGACCACTATTATTTATAGAGATCTTATTGACCTACTTTTCTGATTGTAAACAGCTCCAAATACTATACAGCTGTAAGCTGGAGCTACTAACAAAGATTGGAGTTGTTAAAAATATTTTGGCTGTGCATTGGAACTTAGACAGTCATTACAAAAATGAATGTGGGAAGGCAGAGGAGAAGAGAATATGAGGTTCAGCAATTTTCCAGCAAGAAACTGATTGTGTAGGTAGACTTCCAAAGATGTGTGAGTGATACCTTTGCAGTGGGCTCCTGATGGGAATGACAGAATTCAGTCAGTGTCTATCATGAGAAGGGTAAGGAAAAAGATGAGAGGAGAAAAAACTGAAAAAGGCTTCTTTCATTAATCAACTTGTTAAACAAGAGGAACCAGGCAACAATGGGCTGTCTGTGAGACCTATGGAGAGAAGTGGAAATAAAATTTTATTACAGAAGACCAATAGCTTAAGATGAAATATGACACCATTTTTTTGCAAAGATGTACTGGCCAGATTTTGGTGGGCAGTAGTAACATGAGGTATTTCCTGTGCTATGTAGTTGTATAAAAACTCATAATACAGCAGATTATTTCAGAAAACAACTAGTAGAATTAAACAGGAGGTGATCTGTTAACTGCTTGTCTCTCCCTCACACTCTGGAGATGCCAGAGGTGAAAATACATACACTCTCCCTTACGTGTGGTCATTCTGAGCTCTGAGTTTCTCTGCTGAGATATGTATGTATGCAGTCTCAGAGATAAAGACTGGAAGAACCCCAAATTTGTTCACTAAAACAGAAAGTCTCATGAAACTGTATGTACATCTCATATATATTGACTATCATAAAACTTACCCAGATGAAAACCAGTATGTTTTTGGCAACTGAAAATGCACAATGATTTTTCATTACAAAGACAAACAATGCAATTTTTCAGTTATGGGGTTGTTTTGTTTCTAAATTTTTATTAATAGCATGTAGTATAATTTGAACTGATCTTTGTGACTAAAGAGGTATGATTCTGAGTCTTCCTGGTGTACAAGCAAATTTCTATTCCAGCATCTAAGTTTCATGAGCAACATTAAATGTCCTGAGGTAAAAAGAGGTTTTTCAGTGAATTTTACTTAAATTAGAAGCAGGCTATGTGAACATACTGGCATATGTTACAGTCACAAAAACATGATTTTGTGGGGTACATTCATTTGATCTAATCAACATTTTCAGATGTGTTAATGAGGGAACTGCAGCAGTGAAATGTTTGTGTCTGCCAGGTCAAAAGTTTCTCTTTTAGGACACAATGAAAATTTTTATATTACACATTAAGTGTAATTCATATTTAAGAAAAAGTTTCCCATGTACAGATTAAGTTATTATCACGTTTTAACTATATACCCAGAGCAAAAAAATTATGTCTACAATAAAAACCTGTTTCAACACTTCCATTCAATGAGAAGGTTATTTGTAACACACAGGCATTTTCATTTTTAAATACTGGAAACTACATCAATGTAATTTTTATTCTCCCCCTCCCCTTCTGCATAGCTATATTGGCTTTTTCTTCCCCTGACTGTCTTTCTACCAGATTTCAACTCTCCATGAAGAAGTGTGGAACTTAAAATGCTGGTAACTTTGAAAGGAAAGTTGTACTTTTCTTAATTTCTTTTTTTTTTTTTTAACCATTACCTCACATGATTCTTTTTTCTTGTTTTAACTTTACATGAACTCATGCAAAAGTTCAAATCACCACAGACAGTCACTTTAATTTTGGCTGGTTGAATTTTATGGCAGAGTAACGGAGCACCGAGGTCTTGGTCCTGGGGCTGGTCCTGTTTAACATCTTCATTAATGATCTGGATGAGGGGTGCACCCCACTTAGGGCAGAGTGGCTAGAGAGATCCCTGGAGGAGAAGGAGGAATTTTAAAAAACCTAACTCTACTTACTGTAATAATAATACTGTACTGGCAAATAGTATGCCAATGAAGGAACACACCATGAACTAGAAATTGTCCTCCCTTGGTTTAGGTGACATTTTAAAGGAGAGCTGGAAGAATACTTTCAAATAACCCCCTCCCTCCCCCCAAATAACCCAAACAAACAAAAAAACCTTGAGGACTTTTGCTTCTAAAGTTATTGCTACATAATTGGGATTATAATTATCATCAGCATCCCTTTCAGTCATCCTTACAAATTGAAACAGAATAGGAACACTGATAAGTGTCAGTCTCAGTTGCAACTGAGACAAATCATAAGGTGTCGTGAGAGGCTGTTGAGTTCAAGTGCATAGTTGTTTTCTGTTTCTTTTCTTATTATGTTTATGTATAGGAAAACAAATATTACAATATTCCTAATAACTCCCCAAGATATTTTTTCCTATAAAATAGATATATTAATACTTGCTGTTATCACCTTGGTAAACATTAGTACTTTAAATAATTGCAGTATGTGTGATGCAGATTATTAATGTCACTTTGGTTAAAATTTCAAAACTGGTTATCTCTTCCAAGTGGATATTTCAGGAATACTGATTCCTATCAGACTCCATGAAAATTAAGGACTAATAAAGGCCTTTTACACATGAGATATGATTCATTTGTATAAAGAAAATAATATAATAATATAATTTAAAACTGAATATTTCTGCCTTTAAAAAAAATTAATTATGACACTTACTTTCTTTACCCTCATGCTTCACTGCAATTATTGGCTATTAGGCATTACAGGATTTGGTCCTAAAGCATTATGAAGTGGGAACAGATTGAGAAGGTAAAATGTTTATGGAGTGATAATCTCACTCCACAGGAAAAAGGCTAACCTTTAAATCAGCTTAAAAAAAAAAAGTCAGTTAAACAAAAATTGAAATTAATTTGTTATCTGCAAAATCCCATCCGAGAATTTTCATTACTTAAATCTTTTAATTAATACTCAGTCATAAGAGAAGTGGTGATACAGTGCTTTGACCAAAGTAGCTATAGCTGTCCGTTTTTTGCCTATTGTATATTTATGTCATATAAATTGTTCTTTACTAAGTGCAAACAGCGGGCTGTTCAGTGAGCACATACGGCTCTGACTTTAAATTTAGTCTGGGTTTTTTTGTTTTGTTAACAGTTTTCTACAGGCAGAAGTTCTACTTAATTCTGACATTTATGAATTTTTCAGTCTTTCCTTCTCCTTTATCTCACATATCAATGCTTCCATCCACTTGTGTCATGTGAAAATTAATATGAACGTTCAGAAAGCATGAACTTTCTTTCACAGCAGAAATAGTCTGCCCACTTCTCTAAGCTTCATCTTTAGCCTGCTGTGTCCAGGCTCACAGACCACTGGCACTTAAGTTATTTCAAATATGTTCACCTCAGAGCATCAAGGACATCAGACTGCATTCATACAGAGAATTAACTCTGCATTAGCCTTGTCAGGCTTGAGCTCCTAATTCATTGTACCTACCATTCTATGGCCCTTTGGGTGCTATGGACAAGAGGGTGTTAGGCAAAGAGCTTTAGGAACAGGTAGAGACGATTAGGCCTCTGTGAACCATGGAAAGCATGAAGAAATAGAGCATCATATGGAGTCAGCCTCAAATTTAGTAGGACTTCTTTCTAATCACCTTAGTGCCAGGGACTCTGCATGACACTGGCTGAAAGCTATGTGTGATGTGTATTACATATCACAGTTCATTATCCTAGTGCCTATTATCCTACCTGAGAGAGTAGCAGTCAATGGAGAGGTGACTACCGTGCAATTCTGATGTTTTAAACCATTATCCACCTACCTGTAGCTCTGCTCTGCCAGTCAATCTGTAAGATACTGTCACTGTGATAAACTTTATTGGACAGCTGTCTCTCAGTATGAGAGTGTTAAAAGTGACAATCTCTTTTTTTAATGAAAGAGAGACTTCCTGAATGTAAACATTTGCTGTCCAGCAATGCATTACAGAACAAACTGTGTGCAGCAGCATTGGTTTAGGGTGGTCCCACACTACCTGCATACCAGTGTAATTTAGTGCCCACAAATGGAACTGCTCTCTAAACACAAAGTGTGCTTCTCTTGTATAGACCTATCACCCATGTCTTACAGAACACACATACAAACGTACGCTCTGATTCGGCAGATCCATTTCCCATATGCTCAAGGAAGTGTGAGAGAGCTCTTTCCCACAGGGTTCCTGGCTATCTAGGCAGTGCTAGGAGAAGCAGTCCACAAGGAGAAGCTGTGGAAAAGCTCTTAGGTAGGCAAGGTGATGCATCCAATATGCAGAAATCAAAAGAGCTGACTTGTCAGTTGAAAGAAACATCCACGCCTCTGTCAAAATACCAATCAGCTCTCAGCCTAGCTTATCAGAAGTTACCATCAGATCAGTCTGTAAAAAGGACTACTTTATGGCTTACAGAAATGTGAAATGCTAGGTACAGAGCAATTACTCTCCCCAACTTAAATTTTGACTTCCAATAACAAACTTGCCACTTGAACTCTAAGGATTCAAATGGAAAATAACTTTTTTTCAATTTTTTTTCTTTATATAATTCCCTGTTTTAAAGAAGACATATAACCTCACTTTTTTTTTTTAAATCTTGTCAGGAGAAGGAACCAGATAAACACTTTGCTAAGTATTAATAAAATCAAATCTTATTTACATTGGAAGTGGAACAAACATTTATTGGTTCATTTTTGGCTGGGATGAAGTATGCTTCTGTAGAAGAGAACACTGGCATGGCAAATATAAGAAAAACATTCACCTGCTCCCCTTATGCAGGAAAAAAGTATATAGAGCTCAGTGCATGTTGATATAAATTATACTAATTCATCCTTGAGCAGGATAATTTGTTTATATGCCCATGTTTTCGAAACTTCAGTTGATGTATCATACAAAGATGCATAAATATACTATTATGTACTGCAGATGTCCCTTGTGTCTGACAGTGGTGTAAAAACTAACAAATAGCAATTATCTAAGCAGATGCATTTTATGAATACAGTGTAGGCCCTCAATTTTGAAACCATAATGAAATCCTCGGTAGTTTTCGCAGTGTTTTCCTAATCTTCTCTTGACAGCAACTTGTTAGGAAATGCTAAATTCTATACCTCGGTTACTAATTACACATCAGAAACACAGCACTGCACATACTATTTTAAGCTTTGCTTTGCAGGGGACACCTGTTTGGAAACATAGGCTAAATGATAAAAATCTTAATACTCGCTGAGATGAGGACAGCAGTTTCAAAGATACTCCCCATCTGGAGAAGGTAGCTGTCGTGGTTTAACTCCACACAGCTACTTGCTCACTCCCACCCGGTTGGAGTGGGAGAGATCACATGGGTTGATAGAAAAAACAGTTTAATAGGACACACACCAAAAAAGAGAAAGTAATAATAAATAACAATTATATATATATACACACAATATGTGATAAACAGCACAATTTCTCTCCATCTAAACTTGATGCTACCTCCAACTACTTTGCAAGAACCCCCAAGCTGCCCAGCCTTTCAGACCACTTTTGCAAGTAAAGGAATTTATTCACCACTTTCCATGGGAGGCAGGCATTCGTCCATCCCCAGGAGAGCAGGGCCCCATCACATGTAGCAGTTACTTGGGAAGATAATTGCCATCACCCCAAAGTCGATGTTGCGCAACCCCCCTGGCTGCTGTGTGAGACCTACAACTGTTGTATTAGACCCCCAGCTCTGCTCAGCCACTTATCCCACCCCCAGTTATATAAGGACAGTGATGTCATATGGTATGGAATATCACTTTGGCCAGTCTGGGGCAGCTGGCCTGGCTGTGTCCCCACACAGTTTCTTGGGCGCCCCTCACCTTCTTGTTGGCTGGGCAGTATGAGAAGCTGGAAAGTCCCTGACTGCTTGGCAGCAACTAAAAACATCAGTGTGTTACCAGCACTGCTCTCAGCCTGACTCCCAAACACGGCATCCCACTGGCTGCTAGAAAGAAAATTAACTGCATCCCTGCAGTTATGTCTAATATTCTGACACCAGTATTAGAACTCCCTCTACGGCATAAGGACATCCAGGAAAGACAGAACTTTATTTGAAATCTTGTCAGACTGAATAGTAAGTGAAATATGTAAATCCCTTTTTTACCCTCTTGAGTCTTGTTCCTCAAATTTACATATAAAAATATAGCTATAATGTGTAAAATATCAATATATATATTTAACACCAAGTACAAGTTCTTAGATTTGAAGCAACCTTAACATGAATGTCTCCAGTAAGCATTTAATATAAATTTAGGAAGACAGATCCTTTGATAATTAGAAATTTATAGATTGATATAACTGTAGATATCAAACATTAGTATAGCACTTGTAAATGGCAAGTTCAGCTGCTGTGTAATCAAAATTATACAACCAGTAAATGTAAGAGGTCATGTCCTCAGGGATGTAGACAAATTTCTTTGTATTTATGTACTTGAGCTTTCTGTGACAGTTTCTGTGAAGCTTGAGGACCATGTATTAAACAGTGGAAACAACACAGAGCACAGAGGTTTGCCCACTCATCTTTAAATGTATTAGTATTTGGAAAATGCAGCACAATATATTGCATGTACTGAATGTACAAGAGTTAAACATTAGTACTTTTATATGTCATTTAACACATTGCTTTGGGATCTGCTCATTCAACACATAAGTATGCTCCTTAATCTTGGATCATCAGTTTATATCTCTTTTTGGTGTGCTACTTTAGGTCCAGCTTCACTTTCTCATTATGTATATACCTTGTTATTTCATATATTTCCAGTAAAACATTTCAGCAAAGCCCCAAACTTAATAACAAAAAAAAAACAAAAGCAAAAAAAAAGCACAAAAAGCACAATGTGAGGTGTTACACAATTTTAAATTGCACACAATTGAGTAATTCAATCTGGAATTACATAGTCTTCTGTTTATATTCTAGTACTTGGTGCTTGGGACACTGTATAGCATTGCTTTCCTGACCATAAGTAGGACTGAATTATTCTCGAAGGGTGATTTAACATTAAAATTATTTTTTTCTCCTAAAACTGTAAGCAGAAGGATTTGAATTGGTATTGAGTATGCAAAAGGTGAATATTGTTAAGTTTGTGGGGAAGGAAAGGGAAGGGAAGGGAAGGGAAGGGGAGGTAAGGGAAGGGAAGGGGAGGGGAGGGGAGGGAAGGGGAGGGAAGGGAAGGGAAGGGAAGGGAAGGGAAGGGAAGGGCAGGGGAGGGGAGGGAAGGGAAGGGAAGGGAAGGGAAGGGGAGGGGAGGGGAGGGAAGGGAAGGGAAGGGAAGGGAAGGGAAGGGAAGGGGAGGGGAGGGGAGGGGAGGGGAGGGAAGCAGGAAACCTATCTGTGCTTTTTCTTCCCTTTTTGTCACATTGGGCAGCACCACTGAAGTAGTAATTAAGTATGCCTAGGTAGGTTTTGTTACATCTTGTTCCCTTACAGAGGAAAAGGAATTAGGGCAGAACTGAGTCTCTCAAACTTCCGGTCCCAAGACTGTGAAATTATGCCCAATGTTGACCCAACTAGGACACACTGTCTGGTCTTTGGAGATTTATGCAACACGGTTATTTTAACCTGATTTTTTAGTGGGGTAGAACACTGTTTGGACTTGTTTTCTCCATTATTAAGTTATTTTCCTTCACAGATTATCTAGAGGCTTGTTTTTTCCTCAGGCAGTTATGATTTGCACACATAGCAAGGTGTAAATAAATTGTATCCCTAAAATATTAGAGGCAATCACGGATGTTGTCTTTGCAACAGCTAGTGAATACAAAAGCAATCAGATTGTGTTACGATACTTCCCATAGGAACACCAAATGGTGGTTTATGAATGTCATTAATATAATATGCAAATGATCTGTTTGGCTTTTGCTCCTCTATTTGGGTTAGCCTAGTCAATCAGTCAGATGTTACTAATGAGGAAGTTGATGAAAGCTTATCCAGATGCTGAGAAGGTCAACTAAATGATAGACACCACCCTCTTTGCACTTGCCCTAAATCCAGAATACTGTAGGTAGCAATGTTCTGTCTGATTAACTGAAGTCACTTATGTATTAATAAGGGAATATGAAGAAAGTTCTTATAACATTTTTAAAACATACATTTATGATATCAGCTATTATAAAAGGCTTTAACTTTACTGTATCTTTATTATTACAAAGTTTTCAAAATAAAATAAACATAAATTGTAAGGGCTTCTTAGAATGAGAAAATGCACTTTATTATAAAGACTGATTTATAGGAAAAGAAAAAAGATATATCAAACATTCCCTTCAAGGTAGAGTTGTTTGCTTTTCAATTATCTTTTTCAATTATTCTCCTAATATTTTTCCCAATTACTTTTTTCAAAGGAATAGAGTGAAATTTATGTTCAACTCTTCCTAATTAAACTCGATACTGCTGTGCAGACACAGTGTTAAAACCCTTGCTAATTTTTTAGGGTGTTTTGATCTTTTCATAAGACAATCCTCATATAAGGGATCAAATTTCTCAAAAAGAATGGTTGGTTGCTGCCTGTAGAGTAATAGAAATCTGTTGCAAGGGCCTTTATAACAGCATCTACATCTGAATCAGGACAGACTACCTATATCACTTTCCTACCTGGTTCTTGTATTTCAGATGCCCATAGTCCTACCTGACCAGAGGCCCTGTAATCCCTCACTATCATTTGTCTTAATCTAAATACAAGATATCTCCTAATTAACTTACCTATGTACAAAATACTATCTTAGCTTATCTTTTCTGCATCCACAATAACAGCTTGTTCTTACAGTTATGTACAGTTTGGTCAGTTCCACAATTCTGAACCACTTGAGGTTTCCTGGGACAGTCCAAAATTCCACCCAGGACATCGGTATGCTTATTTAAACATAAAAATTGGTTTCTGTACAGCAGAAGCTGCCTTGGGAAATCTCTAGACCTTTCAAAAATTCCCAGGAGAGTTCCTGCAGCAATTAGTCAAATATTTTGTTGTGAAGGAAGCTGGGAGGTAAGTAAATTACATTGCCTCAAGTGGGTTCTTTATCTCATGCCAGTCCATTAGATCTAGGTAGTTTCTGTACTGAAACTATCTGAAGAGATCCTGGACAAGAGAAATAATGACTTAATGCACTGGTTGTGTACACAGACCCTGGTCTGATACCAAATTACACCAGAATTATAAACATAGGGCAAATTTTGAACCTACCTTCATGACTTAAATTGTGAAGTTCTTGTTACAGCATGCTTTCCACCTAAATTTATGGCTTGACAAAAAATGCCTTAAGGGAGAAATTACAAAATAATGAAGTTTTTTTTAAAAAAGCTGAGAATAATTGAGAAAAAGAAGTAGTTTTAAATGTTGAAACTAAGAAAAAAACTCACACACTGAAAAAAAATATTTAAGCAGGTGTTTCTTTTCAGTGAGAATGTAGCTGAGAATGCAGGAACATCATGCAGTTACTGAACTTTGGACTGCAATAGAATTTTATACTAAAATTTCATCTTAGATTATTGCATTATACAATATATTATACAGAAATATCATCAAATGATTAATGCTTTTTAGAAGCCTTTTTTCCAGGAAAGCTTGTGTAATATGACTTTAGTCAAATGTAGATGGCTTAAGGATAGCACAGCTGAGGAGAAAACTAGAGCAAGAAACTCTGTGTGGGCCTGGAAGCTTCATTTTTTTCTTAAATATAATTTATGTGAAATAATTTAATATTTTTAATATTAGATTTCAGTATTGTATCTTAGTGGCTTTTTATGGGAGGACAAATTCTCCTGAAGGCTTGAATATTTGGACAGAAATATGCCTCCTTGTCTTCACAGCTTCTCAAAATTTATCTTAACTTTAGTAAGGAATTTCTGGAATAATCTCACCCTAGAATGTACTGCCTGAAATTTACTGTTGCAGGAAATATAGTATTGGTGATAACCATTTATATGGAAGCAATCACCTGCTGGTCAGTACAATGCAGCTGTTGTGGTTTAACCCTAGTATGCAGCTAAGTGTCACACAGCTGCTTGTTCACTCCCCCACTCAGTGGAATAGGGGGGAGAAAAGACATGGGTTGAGATGAAGAAATTTTTAATAATCAAGCATTTCAGTAATTAAAACAAAAGCAAACAAAAAAAATCCAAACAAAGCAACAATGCCAAACCCCACAAAAATTATAAAGAAGAAAAGAAAGGAAATGAAACAAACAAAAAAAACCAAACCAAAATACATGCGAAGAACCCCAGATGCTCACTAGCAACAGCAGCCCCAGTCAGCTTCCCTCACCTGACAGTTTTAAGGCTGAGCATGACATTGTACAGTACAAGATATCCCTTTGATCAGTTGGGGTCAGCTGTCCCAACTGTGTTCACTCTCACCTTGTGCATTCCCAGCAGCCTGCTCACTGGCAGTGGGTTGGTGTGAGAAGCAGAAAAAATCCTGTGTAAACACTGCTTAATAATAACTAAAAGATCCCTTTGTTATAAGCATTATTTTTGTTACAAATCCACAACATAGCCCGTGCAATCTACTATGAAGAAAATTAGCCCCAAACCAGTACAACAGTTTATAAAATTCCTTGTTGTGTTTTAAGAGAGACGGCACTTTAGTAAGGGATCTGACCCAGTATGACTCTCTGGAGTCATGTTCAGCTGCAGTGAAACCTTTCTAAAATACCTGAAATCTTAGTATCCTATTTTCTCCGAGGGTCTTTATTGCTGTTTCCAAAAAAGTGAGTAGGCATTCTAGTTTTTGTTGTACCTATAAAATTGCTGTGAGAGCCCAATTCCAAACGGCTCATTCTGCACAAACCACTGTTTTATTCCTTCACAAACAAGAGCTTAACTCATTCAGTAGTGTGGAGGCCACAAAGAACTGTATCCAGCTCTGCAGATGTATCTACCCAGGCGTGAGTAGAGAGGAAGGATCACCTCTCTCAACCTGCTAGCAGCTGCTGAAACTGTTGTCTTTCTTTGCAGCAAGGGAAAAAACAGAAAGAGATTTTTAAAAGGAAAATGTGGTTTCTAAAACATTTTCCTATCTCAGATGCAAATTGTCTTGATTGTAATGAAGTCACTTCACCATACACCTCCATTCTCAAAGGGAGAAAAGCTTCTCTACAGGCAGAATTCTCAATGAACATGTTATCCAATTTAATTTTTGCAAGCTTCCAGTTCTCCTCTCTGAACTGGAGACAATTGAGTGCCTAGGAAAGACCAGGAATTAAATAGGCCGGATTTGTATCTCAAGTCCTGTAAAGGTCTATGTATAATTCCACTGATCCAGCCAACTCTTAGCTGGCTTGCTGATTTCAGAACAGACCCATGCTTAGTTAGTAACTATTAAATAAATAGTTGTGGATTCAAATTATGGTATTAATTTTTATTGGTGACATATGTGACATTCAAATTCTCACTTGCAGAGATGAAAACTAAATGCATTGGGTCACCAAAACTCCAAAATGAGCATTTCTTATTATTTGGTTTTTAATTGGACTGATAACCTATAGGGCAACTCAGGGCAGAAAATCTTCCTTTGGCATGGGATTCCTGACTGCTTTTGAGGCGAAAATCAGAGAAATAATGCAGTCCCTTTAATCTCACTTCTTACTAGTTTTGCCTCGAAAGGGGACAACAGACAGTTGGCTAATTCAATGCCATAAGACAAAGAGTGAACACATACCCTATACTGAAGATCAGCCAGCTGGCACAATCAGATGAAGCAGGCATGTTTCCAATTTATGAAGTGGAACATTTAACATATTGGTTCAAAACACTTACCCTCTTGCCAACCATGTGAAAACAAAATTAGCTATGGTCAATTTAGTTATGTACAGAACATAGAAGGATAATCAGCCACCTTAATAGAGTTATTTCTTTGTCCCCAAGAGTGTACACATCCCACCCCCACTGAATTATAAAGGGGAAAATACGTTTTATGAATCCTTATTTGGAAGGCAGGAAATAATCTGCATTCATTATAAACTGGACCACCTCAAAGTCAGAATAGAAAAACTATAAGGAGGCCTTGGAATGTGACCCCACTAATGAAAATTTAGAAGGAATTCTTAATTGTTTTTGACAGCAAGTTTTAAATTTCCTTTGCTGTTTTGCTTTAAGTATTTTGTCTCTTGAATATAAATTAATTGTGAAGAAGTTTGGTTGAGGCAAATGGTCAAAAACTTAAAGAGTAGTTGGTCATGTCTATTGAAGTTCCCACTTCACTTTTGAAAATTTACCTAAGTAAAAGGATTTCCCAGAAGCATGTTTTTTTGTTTTCTTATGGATAGTCAGTCTTTCTGGTTCTTCTACCAGCATAAGGTAAGGTAATACTTCTATTTCATATTCATTGAAATTCTGGTAACCACTTGAATTTACAGAATTTTACAAACTAATATAATTTTAGAAAATGAAAGTAAGGATAAAGATTTTAATCTGCTGGGTAAAAAAGACAGTCCTAAGTCTATTGAGTTAAGTATCAGGAGAAAAATAACATATTTACACCAAATAGTAAGTAAAATGTATAATAATAATAGCAGGGTTATTAATGGTAGGGTAATAACTACAGGTCACAATCTACTTTTCATCAGGTGTTCCATTTAGACAGAGTTAAAGGCAGATAAATTTGTAGGAGGGTAATAAGTTCATCAACTTTAGATTAATTCTCTTTTCTTCATCTTGTTATTCATGTTTCCTTCCATTTGGGGTTAGAAATTTGGGGTATTTAACTTCAGGAAAGAACTCTTTAGTTATGGGAAAATTTTGTATCACTCTTTTGGTTATGTTTTATGAATAATAGGAAAAGCCTATCTTAATTGAGAAAAAAGAACTACTTTGCAAAGGCATTCCTTCAAGTGAACCTTTCTCATCACAAATATAAATCACTTATTAACGTTACAGTAGAAATACAGAGCTAAAATATCGACTGCATCTAAATCAAACAGTAGCAATTATCTTTGAAATGAATTGCAAAATATGCAGAAACAGTCTCTCTAACATAAAGCTTTGCTCCATACATGTTTTACATCAGCGCACGGAAATCCCAGATCCTCCACGAACAAGTACAGTGCAAACTACTCTCAGTCAAAAAGAACTTACTGTTCTGAATCAATGCTTTCATCTCCTCGTTAGCTGAAACAGAGTGAAAAGAATGAATAGAGGTTTCATTATTTCTTTATTATTTCTGGATAAAATCTAGAACCAAGATCCTCTTTAAATTCCTGTATCTTTATAGATGTTAAAGGATTTTGTGAGTTAAGCAGAAAAAAATGTAGTTCTCAGTTTTAAATGCTAGGGTAATGGAGCCAAACATTTCTTCAGAAACAGTTAGGAAATGTGCTTGTAAGAATTGACATTTAAATCTATTGTACAATCTGTGTTTTCCATTTCACAAGCACTACTCATTAGTGTGCATGGGTTAATTCAAGAGTTCTCTTTCTAGCTGAAAGAAGACATAGATAAAATTTTATGTGATGTAAGCTTATTAAGCTATTTAGGAAAGAAAAAATAAAAATCTCTCCTTCATGACATATGAGGTGTACTGGTGTCAACTGGCTTTCTGTTAGTTTTTTTTGTCTGCTTTTGTTGCTGCACCATATGCTTTATAAATAAAATATAACAGACTTAAAAGTCTTAGATATCATGACTATTGTAGACTCATAAATCAATAGACCAGACTCAAATCCTTAATTTTAAGCACAAACCAAAAATATATGGACATAAATTCCATGTATTATGTGATTTAAATAATAATTACACTGTTTTATTTAAACGGCATTTGATTTACTGATCAAACTTCTACTGAGGGCCTTTCAGCTGACATGAAGAGAGGTGGATCATGCCCAGCTCCCAGTACTATTTGCAGCACAGAGTGTCAAATCTTACTGCAGTAGTACTTGTCACCATAGAAATCTGATTGAAGGATTTTAAATGCAGAGAAAGGAAGAAAAATAATAAAAAAGAAAAAAAAGAAAAGCAGAAGGAGCTCCAATGACCTTGTGCTCAAGTGACCAGGGCATGGCTAGTCAGAGAAATACCCAAGGGAATAAGAATACTGAGTGGGTCAATAGTTTTTCTCATCTTTAGAGCTGAGATCAGTTGGGGTAGAGGTTTGCTCTGTGGTGCAGCCAAGCAACTACTGTGCTTGCAGTTAAATAGGTTGTGGTCTTTTCTGGCTGGTAGTGGATTGGGTAAAAGAAGGACAATTGCAGCAGAAAAGAGTTAGAAAATGCAGATATAAGGACTGCAGAGGAAGTCTTCCTGTGACTGCTTAGCTGATGAGGAGGTGAAGGAGTGAGGGGAAACATAACTTTCCATCAGAGTTTATTTCCTGGAAGAAAGAAGTTTGAAACTATGGTGTCCCTGTAGGGTACTGGCAGCAGCAAACCTTTCAGCTCAGAGAGAAACCTCATGGAGAGATGCATTGATTTGCTCAATAGTGTAAGCATTCTACATCAGGAAAGGAAGAAATGAGGGAAAGGGGATGAGCCTCAACACTGCAGACAATGCAGACCTCAAGCAGCCCTTTGGCTGCCTTGGCCCCAGCTGCTTGACAGAGTACAGATCTGTTTTCCAGGCTTTAAGAAGTTTTAAAATTCCAGTACAAGCTGTTACAAGCCACACTGGAGTCAGTAAAAGAATTTGAAAATATAACCTAAGTGTTAAGAATGAAGTATCTCCTGGTAGAGCAATCACCATCTCAGTGAATGAGTAAATCACAATTTGCAAATATTCATACCATTTTGATGCTGAAAAAGATTAATCCTATTATGAAAGTGTTTTGGTAAATAATAATATTAAGCCATCATTTGGCTCTTGGTGTGTGGCATTTGGCATTTGGTGTGTGGAAGCTATCCATAGCTGTGGATCTAGGACTTAGTTCAAAAATTGCCTTAATTGCTGGTTTATTAGTTAGATTTCAAGAGAAATATCAGCAGGATGAGTTCCATCTTTCATGAGAAAGATGAATAACATAAGAACTCTCACACTGGAATCAAATGTAACAATAAAAGAGCATTGCTGAAGTTATTCCAAAATTTAGGAAATTGATGCAAAAAAGAATGATAATGTTGGGTTAAATAAAATCAATAACATTAAACAATACCAGTCACTTTGGTTACTTAGTACATACATAGCCACCACTATCTTAAGATGACATTATTGCAATAAAAATTGAAATTTTAGTCTTGAACTTGCAATACTCTTTTGTGAGTTATTAAATGGGTTTGCTATTCTGGCATTCATGTGCACCAAGAATTATGAGGGCAGTTATATGTGTCATTGCAACAAAGAAATTTTCAACCCAGGGTTTACATCAAATTAAATAATAAAAAATAATTACAACATTAGTAGCATCTATTATTCAGTAAGGTTTAAACAATAAAGGAGTAATTATTTAACAGAAAGTGAAGGAAAGGATGGGGAAATGGGCAAAGAATACCATTTCTTGAGTGTGTTGTATGGATGGTTAAAAATTATAAATGTCAGGATATTTTTTAGTAAAGAAAAGTCAGCAGATTGACCTGGACAATAAATAGTACACCTAGCCTTTAACCAGGCTTGTCAGCAGCTGAAAAGTAGACAGAGAAAATATTTAAGTTGATTCAATAAAAAAATCATCTTCATATAGAGGGAGTTCTGTTATTGGAATCCTTAATAAATGAAGTGCATCTTAATTATAAGAATTACTACTTGCAGTTTAAATGCTGAGGACTGTAATTAACTGTAATTCAAATAATTGGTTTGTCTTTGCTTAGAGACCTTAATCAAAATAAAGTTGCTTCCTATAACATATGCAGGATCTCAAATACAAATTTAATCTAGATAAAAGCATGTTCTATGACCCATGTTATATATTGATGAGACAGAATATCATAATAGGCTAGTGGAATTAATATTAATGTAGAAAATAAGGTGGGGTTTTTGGGGGGGTGTATTTTTTTTGTTTTGGTGTGGGTTGTTTGTTTGGGGTTTTTTTTTTGGGTTTTTTTTCCTTCTTCTTCTTCTTTTCCCTAAAATGAAATGTCTTTTCCTGGCATTGTAAGCCTTTCTAGGAAAAATTCTCTTTGATGTCTGATTTAATATTATTCCTACTTCTTAGAAGAGATGAAAAGATGATCGAGAAAACAAATTATAATTGTCATAACCAGCTCATATTGCTTTTCAGCATATATCCTACTCTTCTATATCTGGTCACTATGGGGAATGAACCTCACTTGCAGGGTCAGCTGGTGGACAGTAAGCTGCTTTAGGCAAGTCTCATTTATTATACAAGTCATTTCCTCAATGTGTATCATTCAGAAGCATAATCTTTATCTCAATGTATAACTTCTCAGTCACAGAGTCAGCTTGAAGGGATTGTAAGCACTACCCTAGTTTTGAGGAAATAAAAATTATCTGCTCTGAAAGCAACCATTGTGAGTCGATATCAGGCCACAGGGATGCCTCCATTAAGTTTTTAGTGCTTACAAGGTCTTCCTGGAGTGTGAGTTTGAATGACAAATGCAGCTTTGCATAGCCTGTGTGATGACATTACTGGACTGCACAGTGCAGAGATGTTGCACCAGAATCTGATCCTCACTTCTTCCACTGTCTTGCCTGATATAATCACTGTCATTTTACCTACATACAAAGAAAACAGCAAAATGTGAGAAAATACCTGTATCAATCTGTCTCCAGGCTATTTCCATCATATCCTTCACAAATATTGGAGCAGCACTCCACTGAGGCATCTGTCCTTACCCTAACAGCAGTCAAAAGATTATCTCCTTCTCTCTATAGTAAAAAAAAAAAAAATAAAAAAAAATATCTCCCATTCTCTTAGTCTATAGAGATAATATCTGCTTATGGCAACAAAGCCCATCACATGAGTTGTATACATGCTGATACTGTCACATTCATCTACATGAGTCTGAGCACCAATAGGGCAAGACATGTCTTACTTTGCCCTGGAATTGTAGAATCATAGAATGGTTGGGGACCTTAAAAATCATGTAGTCCCAATACCCCAGCCATATAGTAGGGACATCTTCCACTAGACCAGGTTGATCAAAGCCCCATCCAACCTGGTCTTGAACACTTCCAAGGATGGGGCATCCACAATTTCTCTGGGCAACCTGTTCCAATGCCTTACCACACTTGCCACCCTAAAAGTGAAGAATTTCTTTGTTATATCTAAATCACCTCTCCCTTAAAGCCACTAGCCCTTCCTTGTCCTATCACTACATGCACATAAACAGTGCCTCTCCATTTTTCAACTAATATGAGGTCCATCCCCCACACCTAGACCTGATTCCTTACCTCACTACATTACCTTCCTACACAGGAACCAGTCTCATGTGTCCCTATAAAGACTGATGCTGCAGACTTTTACAGGTGTCGGAAATGGCCCTTATGTGCATGATGTCTGCCTGGTCCATGAGACTATCAGCAAGAATACTAATTTAGCTGTAACTATTCCAACTATCACTTTCCCTTCAGAAGCGTATGGAGAGAAAAAAATTATCAGGTTGTTGTAGTTTTGCATGTCTGGGTTCTGCTGGAGGAGGGGGGCTGCCGGGGTGGCTTCTGCAAGAAGCAGCAAGAAGGTCTCTGCAGGCCAGAGAGAACAAACACCAGCCTGCTCAAGACCCGAGTTGTTGCTGACCAAGGGCGAGCCCATCAGCAATGGTCACAGTGCCTCTGGAAATCACATTTAGGAGAAAAAATATGCAAGCAGCTGCTTTTTGCCATTAGAGAAGGGAGTGAGAAGATTTAAGAAACTGTGCAGATACTAAGTCCAGTGAAAGGGGTGGGGGATAAAGTACCCCAGATGCCAGAGAAAAAGATGCCCCTACAGCCCGTGGAGAAACCCATAGTGGAGAGGGTGTCCCCCCACAACCTAGGGAAAAGGCTGAGCCCCCACCTGCAGCCCGTGGAGAGGCCCCACGCTGGAGCAGGTGGAGACAAACAGGAGATGCTGTGACCCACGTTGGAGGAAGCCTCTGCCAGCACCTGCAGCCTGTGGATAGAGACAGAGACACAGAGATGAGAGACACACAGACCCTTGCGAAAGCAGGTTTGCTGAGGGACAGAGGCTTGTGACCCTGTGGAGGACCAGGATAGAGCAGTCTGTGCCTGAGATACTGAGAGACATTCTATAATTTATGACTGAACCCCACGCCAGGGCAGTTGGCGCAGAGCTGAAGCCCTGTGGGAAAAGCTTGATGTTGGAGAAGTTCATGGAGGACTGTCTGCTGTGGGTGGGACCCCACACTGGAGCAGGGGAAGGGTGAGGAATGCACACCCCCCCACCCCTGTCCAAAAAGGAAAACAGCTCACGACGAGCTGACTGCAAAACCCCCATTCCCCTATTCCCTGCCCCTCTTTGTGCCACAATGCAGGAGAAGAAGGGCGCAAAATCATGACTAAAGTGAAGTCTGCTAAGAAGGGAGGGATGGGGGAAGGTGCTTAAAGATCTGGTTGCACTTCTCATTATCTGACTCTGGTGTCACTGTGTGTGCAGTGCAGTGTAATAAATTAGAGAGTTTTCTTTCCTTTATTCTGTGTTGAGTCTGTTTTGCCCGAGACACTGATTGCGGAATGATCTCTCCCCGTCCTTATCTCAACTCCTAAGCCTCTTGGTATATATTTTCTTCCCTGTCCAGCTGAAAAGGGGAGTGATAGAACAGCTTTGGTAGGCATCTGTCCTCCAGTCAGTGCTAAACCACCACACAGGAATACATCTTGGTTATTGACATTGTCTAGACACAATCAGAAGTACAATACCTGTACTACATTTGTACAGTTGCCAATAAATTCCACCCTCAGAGACACCTGAACCCCACAACTATAGTTTATGGTACTTCCTGAAGAAGGTTAATTTTCCATCATTTCTTTTAGCCACTGACTCTCAAGAACATCATGCAGAGGATCTTTGAAGAAAGTAGCCTATCAAATAGGTAAATAGTGTACCCCAAAACAGTGAGGATGAGATTGTGCTGAGTTTATGCCTCAAGATGTGTAGATTTTTAAAAAAAAATCCCTGTTCATCCTACGCAAAACAAAGGAGAAAATAATTGTGGGCAAGAAAAGGAAAACCAGGAAAAGGCTGAATTTTGTGAAAGAGTCACAGAAAAGGCAGCTGCTTCCCTGCTGCCTTCTGAGTCTGCTCAGAAGGTATCAAGTACATCAAGAGTTACCGTAGAATGGAGGGAGCCTTAGGGAAGACCAGTCTCCCCTGTGCATCTGTTGTAAAGCCCTTGTTTATTCTCTCTGAATCCTTTGGTCTTGAGATTCAGAGGAATTGGAGGATTCACAACCCACCCCATTTCTGGATTGTGACCAGGTATATCTTGCCTATTGAGTTTTCTATCTATGCATTTATTTTACCAAGGCTACAGCAAGCTGACTATGTAGCACAGATAATGTTGTAACACTGTTAGAGAATATGTGATGATTACATGGCTTTGGCTTTTATGAAAGAAAATTTGTGGCCTTGGCCATGACTGACTGAGAGGATGGCCTGGAATAAATAAAAATGAGACAAGGAAGATTTTGTGATTTTTACTTCACCTGTGTGAGGCCCATGTACGTCCATTATTGCCAACAATGTTTTTGAACTCTGAGAAAATATGCAGTTAAAGAGTTAAAATTCTTCTCTGGCTGGGATGGAAGGCACCCTTCCTGGAAGTGGAAGTATGTCTTTTGCCTTCTAGTGGAAGACAGTTGGAAGGACTTTAAGCATATGTGAAGCTCCATAGAGATACCCAGAAGACTCAATCAGAATACTCACTTTCCAGGCTGCTTGCCACAATGAGGTATTGCACTCTGTCAGGCACTGCCTATATGGTTGTATCCAGCACGGTGGCTGTACTGACATGCATGATGGTCATGGTTGCCTCCCATTCTGCATCTGTGGCTGCATGTACATTCTGTCTCCATGGTGCATGTTCCCTGCCTGTGCCTAAACCTGCTCATGCTCACACATCATTTGTCCCCTTCCTATCTTTCCAGTAATATGGATTTTTGATATTTCTAAGAGCCAGCTTCTATACTTAGCTGGTTTACCATATGCAAAAAAAATTTAAAAAAATCAGAAAAAAAAATTAATAGTAATTTAGATTAAAGGTCCCACAACCAAGTTTCTTCCAGTAGCCGTAGCATTTCAAATTCCACTTTCCTCGAAAAGGAGGTTACAGTCCGCACTAGACTTTGACCAGACACCTAGGTTTGAGCTCAGTTGCAATGCTATAAGCCAGTTACACATCTTTCAATTATGTTTTTTATAAAATCATGTGAGGTTATTATTTCACTGTCAATTACATGGCATGACACATCTACCTGAGAAGAAATTTAGAATCATTTACTTTGATGGAAGGCAGAATATCTCAAATTTTCTTCCAAGAAAATTTGATTTAATCCAAAATGGATATCTAAATATTGACCTTGAATTAATTGGCCATGAAATCAGTCTCAATGAAAAAAATATTATTACATTGTGTTCTTGCTAAATCAGCCAGTCAGTGTGATCCTTTTTCCTTGTGAGGCTTTCTTTATTCTCTCTGCTTTTATTTTTTTTGTGAGGAGGAAGGAAGTGACAATTATTTTTTGAATTGCTGAGAGCTATTTTCATGTTACTTGAAGATTTCAGCAGTGGCACCTACTTGTAAGGGCAGCACTCATCATCTGTTGGCAGACAGCGTCAGCCAAGAAGCCACTCATCATTACACAAGACATTCAGCCTTTTTAAGGCAAATCTTTTTTTGGCTCTTCTCCTGGAGTAGATAGTGTTAGAGTAAAAGAGAGGGAATATCAGCACAACAGCACTGAGGGCAGCTCCTGCAATCAACTCTCCTCAACATTACCAGTGCAGACCGGTGCATCTTTAGTCTTTTATTTTTCTACAAAAATAATAGCAGTGGTATTAGGGTGTATTTGGAAGAACACTAGCAATAAAAAAAATTTTAAAAGCAAAAATTATTAAAAAAGGTTGGTAAAATAAAATCATGCTTACTTTTTGCCCACTGATTTCCTCTGTTAAACCAAAATAGAGCTTAACGTCTGTTGCCTTAAATACCTTTATGCAATTTTTGACAGCACAAGCAGACTAGCTCTCTAATGTTGTTAAAATCAATTAATTTTTCTTTGATTGTGACAGAAAAATTCTATTGTTTTTATTTAGCAGCAAATATATATTTCTAAAGTATAGATATTTGAAGGAAGATGTCTATTTAGAATACTTTTTAAAGCTTTGTGAAAACTAAACATTAAAATAACTAATGATAATTAATTAATCAAATATTAATGTTCATTAAATAACTAATCATCTTTTCATCTATTCTTTTTGTGGCATAACACAAAGGCAATAAAAATCTAAGGAACATGCTTTGCAATGAATTCAGTTGATTAGAGAACAATTTTTGCCTCCTTTAAAGGGTGGATCTGATGCTGCCCTGAAGTCAACTATTGTTGAACATAAGTTCACAATATTTAGTCCAGAGATCACTGAGTGACATAGACATACCAGAGTGAGTCCAGTGGAGGTATAAGAAAATACTTAAAGTCTTGGAGTGTCTAACATGCAACAAGAAGCTGAGAGCTGGAACTGTTCAACTTGCAGAAGTGAAGCCTCAGGAAATTTCAGTTGTGTCTATAAATACCTCATGGTGTGTGAGAGAGAATGAACCAAACTCTTCCTGGTGGTGCCTGGAAACAAGACAATAGGCAACTGACACTAACTGAAATACAGGAAATTCCACTTAAAAGTAATTTTTAAGGGTTTGTTTTGTTTTATTTTGTTTAGTATGAGGGTGTCTAAATGATGGAATGATTTTCTCAGAGCGGTTGTTGAGTCCCCATCCCTGGACATACTCAAAACCCAACTGTATGTGACCCTAAGCAACCTTCTGTAGTTGACCTTGCATGAGCAGAGATCTTGAACTGAATAATCTCCAGAGGCCTTTTCCAATCTCAACTATTCTGTGCTTCTGTGGCACTGTGATATTAAATAACATTTCAGTAAGGAGCAAGGGAAAGTTATAAATTTTAATTGGCATTTGAATTATTTTTTTGTTACTTTTGTGGGTTTCTGTATCAGAAAATTCTAGTAGCTGAAATCTGAGCTGCATGGGACAAGGGTTTTGTTCCTAAAATAAGACATTGAAATGATTCTTTTTTAGGTAGATTTTATTTAGCCTCCTATGGACCGTCTTCACAGAAGGCTTGTTGTATACCAGGGGTTCTGTAGATTTTTAGTGAAACAAATATATATTTCATAGCTTATCTTTACAAGTATTTGGGATCTACATTTTAGACTCTCAATGGAGAATTATGTAAATATTTGAATTTACTGGGAAAAATAAAATAGATGTTGCAATGATTTTTAAAATATTTTATTGACCAAAATATAAATAGATGCCCAAAAGACTAGTATTCTTTATACCCCTTAGTTTCCATGAATTCTAGATACAAAGCATGGTGTGGGAAGGCTGGCCTGCGAGAAGTAGGCTGAATTCCCCAGATGATTATTTTGTATCTTAGAAGCCTCTTATAATTGTGTTTTCTCTGTATCAAAGTTTTCAGACTGGCTGACTTATGTCCATACAGAAATGGCAAAAGACAAGAAAGGGTTGAGAAGACAGTGAGTGCTCAAGTAGACGTGAATATTAGTTACCAAGAGACTAAGTGGCATCATCAGATATATGCATGTATGAGGCACCAACTGTTAAACGGCGTGCTCTGATTAGGTGCTGTCATCCCAAGCTCTTGCAAAAATAGATGCTAGGGAGAGTGGAATCACTTGGCAATCCTGTCCTTGATGTTAGCCAGGAATGACAGAAACAGTGCTCCAGCTGCTGGTGCAGGCTGTCTCTTAAATGCCTGAGGCTAGGGTTAAAGAGGTGGAAAGTTGGCAGGGTTACTTCTGTAATTATTCTGACCCACAAAGGAGACTCTCCAGTCACCACTGCATGAGTGACACAACTTTTGGTTCTGGGTTGGTTCCGGTGAAAGATGCCTATGCTAGGGTTGAAAGATCCATCTTCATAGCAAGCACTCTGTTGCTGCTGTCTACCATTACTGTCATTTATGTAAAAACCAACAGTGCAAAGCTTTGTCAGCTTTACAGTATTGAGGACTATCAGAAGGAAGACATAATTTGTGAATGTGTAGAGTCCATGGGTCATAACCTCAAGCAGCTGCAGTGTGCCAGGATGCCTTTTGACATAAGTACTGGCAAAATGAATCAGCCCTTGACTTGGAGATGGTCCCAGATTTCTGCAAAATTTAGGGATTCATAAATTTCTCCTGTTCACTGTTGCTTTCAGGTCACCCATGAGTCAGCTCTGGGGCCAAAGTGCAGTCATTCAGGAAATTAGGATATGAAGTGTCCTGGAACTGTGCACGGAGCCACTTTATGGTGACTCCCTCCTACAAAAAATTTCATTTTGTTCTTTTGAACATTGTGATCTAGGCAATGCTGATAACAAGCAGCTTTAGTAGGTAATTTCAGACCTAACTTTTTATATTGTTTAAAGATGAGAAGAGCTATACAAGAGGAATATATTACTAGTCATTTGTCATCCTATTTTCAAGAGATATTAGTTAGATATTGTGGGAATCTGATGATGAAATATCCCTCATATCATTAAAAACAATGAATTCATGCTTTTGAACTATTAGAGCTCAGATTAAAAAAGGAACATTAAGAAAGTATTTCTGAAGTTGGACCCGATGATCTCTTGAGGTCCCTTCCAACCCCTACAATTCTGTGATTCTGTGATATTCCTAGGAAACTGCTCCAAATGTTTCTTTCCTGTATTAATGGAGGAAGGATGATTGCTAGCAGTCAGCTTATACATAAACTGATTATATATATTAGTGTTGATGCCAACACATCACACTATCATAAGATTTCTCCAACTAGATGATTAGCATGTTGCTTATTTTGCTTGCCTCAGGTTTATTGGAGAGAGACGGGAAGAGAGATTCACTCTGAAAAATCAGTACACCAGTTTTGAGGAGGAACATTAAACAATTTAAACCAGCACTGCCTTCTAGCAATTTAGTTGCTTCCCTGCTGCAATATCTCCCAGTACTTTCTAAATATTGTATGAGGTACTTAAAGGTGAGGACACAGCTGTTGTGAATATCCATATCCATGAATCATTATTAATGACACTGCTTACTGACAGAGTTCTCTGGGTGACTATTGCGCCTGCCTCAAATGGGACTGACAATCCCTTTAAAAATGCATCAGTTCTTTTCACTCTTTATATTGTGTAGGCTTATCAAACATTATTAACCCTGTTATTTCTTGGACAGACTGTAATAAATGCTCTAGCACTTTTTCTCTCTCCTGGGGCTGCTGCAAAATTTGCTTTTGCAAAGAGTGACTGAAAAATATCTTTCAAATTAGAAGGCTAGGAAAGTAAGAAAGATAGCTGAAAATTTAGCTTGTCCTGAACTTCAAAGTAATCACCTTTATAGCACACATTGCAGTTGGTAATGCCCTATAGTACCTTTACATTTACTTCCCCATATCCTCATAAGCCACATAGTGCTGTCATGGACTAGATTTCTCAAGGAATGATGTCATAAAATTGACACTAAGAACATAATATGTCTCACCAAGCTTGTGGAAGCTAACAGAATCTGGATCTTTTCCAGGAAAGACTTCCTGGGTAGATTGTATTGAAGCTACTCAAGGAAGAAAGAAAAAAAATTCAAAATAAATATATTCCCATTGTTCCTGAAGTTTCATTTCTTTGGAGATCTTCAGGTCTCCTCTTATTAGATTACACAGAATAAAATATTTGGCATTTTATTGTCATTTTATTATGGCTCTCATAGGTCGCAATACATTCGTGTAGCTCGCTGCTATTTCTTTTTGGTTTAGGTTATAGCATGTTTATATGTGTTTCTTTTTCTATTTGTCTTTAGTTATTAAAAGAATTAATTGACATTTTATTGAACCAAATTAACATCTCATTGCTTTTTCTATTTCAAGACCCATTTTATATTGAAATATTAAAGTCCTTAAACCTGAGTTCAAAATTCAAAAGGGGTTTTACCATTAAAATAATTTTCTGTAGTACTGGGGAATACAGAGAATTGATTTGATGCCAGAGAAAACATTGCAGACAAATATTTAGGTTGACACTGAGGAAACCCCAATTATTGATATTCCATCTTCCATCATTTTCAGTTTCTCTTAAACTTGTAATTAGTATTTTGCGTGCTTAGAATCTGGTTCAGACTGTCAGACCATTTAATGCTTAGGTATGTACCACTTATATTTTTTCTGTTTTTCAAATCTGATCTTTATATTGGCTTGAGTAGCCTTGTATCTTGTGATTTTACAAATAATTTAACTCCTTTCCCAGAGTTAAAAATTTAATTTATCTTCTAGAGAAAAATAAAAGCTCTTAATGCAATTAAATAATTGTTTGCATCATTACAAAGTGTGGTCCCAAGGGATATTTACTGAGCAAGAAGAGTTTATCTCTTAGTCTCACACAGATACTCTGTCATGGACATTTTAAGCTGCATTAACCCATCAGAACAGACTTTTTCTTAGGAAGGATTTGAAAGAGTGAGTATTGATGATTGTAAAGTCAAAATCTTCTGGTGAAATACAGCATGATTTAATTAATAACTGGGATGTAGAATCACACAAAAACTGGAAAGAATGAATGATTTGTAGAAATAGATATCTGTATCAATTATTGAATATAATAAGTAGCTATTCAATGTGAAAATCTAAACTGAAAAGACAGATACATACTGATATCTATAGTAGAATAGGAGACTTATAGAAAGTCCTTTGACACTGACAGAGATCTGCGTATGGATTTGAGTACTATAAGTGCTCTATGTCTCATAATAGCTAGAAAAAAACACCAACCCCAAAATCCCACCCGCTCCCCTCTCTCCACAACCAGCAAAACAAACACCCCCTTTCCCCCTTCTTTTTAAATTTAGTTTCCAAATAATTGCTCTCACAGTCAAGGTATTGAGTTCTCAATATATTGTTTCCTTCTACCCAGAAATTTCCCTATTTTTTTTTCTAAAAGTATTGAATTCTCTCAAAAAAAAATTTTTTTTACAAGCTTAGTTTTAACAAATTAACATTTTCAAACAAACTCTTGATAAGTCCTGGTTCTGGTAGAATATTACATAAATAAATTGGTAGAAGATAGTTCATCATAATCTAATCATCACATTTTTTAAGGAATCCAATTTTTATAAATAAAGTATTTTGAACACTGCAGAAGACCAGATTATATAATAATGTAATGTAACATAATGCAACCTGATATAAAGTAACGTGTACTACACTACATTACAAACATAATGAAATAAGTGCATCTGCTATGCATTTAAAGGCCGCTACCAAAACTAGGTAGATTTGACTGAAAAAGGAAATAACATTTTTGTGTTTAATTTATAGATTTCTTTTTTTAGATGAATAAGTTGCTATACTTTGGACTGGAAGAAAAGAAGGGAAATTCTCCCCTTGAGAATATGCATGTGAAAGAAAAGGGACATGTTGTGCCATTTATGCAACTTCATACATTATCATAAATATTTTTATTTTTAAAGAAACACTAAGAATTACCTCTGGTTGTTACAATACCTGTAAGATTATGTGTTGATTCCAAATAAAAATATGTTGCAGTACGTACTGTCTGTCCCCTTTGAAGATCTTTTTCTTTGTATATTGACAAGCTAAATTTTTCAATACAAATACAGAATTCCAAATTTTGCTAAAGATCCAATGTACAAATCCCTTTAATTGAAAACTTAAACACTCCTACTATCAAGACATGAACAAAATTTAAATCCTTTTATTAAAGATACTTTTGAATGCTTCAGTTATGAGAAAGTTTCTGCTATCTTTAAACTTTTTAATTTGAAATGGGATCTAAACCCCATTGAATCTGCTTATTCATACAGAATGGATACATGCATGAAAGTCAAATTGGAGATTTGCCATGTTCTGACAGATTTCTATGCTGGATGGCCCAACTTGAAGACTCCATGAGACCTGTTTATGGTAATGCACAGGCAAAGAAAAAGTTCTGTTTTTTTGATGTTCAACTGATTTTTTTAGAAAAGGAGATCTCAACTTATAAAAAAAGAAAAAATAGGAGTCAAGGAGTTTCCACAGACATGCAGGAAGCTTTATTTACAGACCTTGTCTTTCAGATTTTTTGACATGTGACAGAAAGCAAGTTTGCTTGTTATGGTTCTAGAGGTGATTAATAGAGTTTATGATCCAGAAGTCCATGAGAATTCTAAAACCCTTCTCTGCTGAATTAAATGGGTGTATTTACAAATGTTGCCTGTGACGTGTTTCAGGGTTTTTTTTCTCATGTTATATGCTTGCAGCACCCCCTTGTCCCCAGACATGCACACAAGCTGGCACCACTGAAAATTTTTAAACTGCCCATCTTTTCACAAGTGGATTCTACAATCTTGCTGTTGTAGCTGAGAACTGTGCTATGTCCCAACAGGGTCTGGTTAATACAGGAGTCCTAATTCATTCTTGGTTTGGAATCATAATAGAAATTAAAGCGAATGGAAACTTTTTTCAGTTTTTTGATTTTTAATCCTTTTCAGGTTAAAGGTTATAAATCAGCGTGAAAGCTTCTTGAGAGCTGTAAAGTAAAATTATTACTTGCTCTGAGTATGGTTTTCCCAAAAAGCTAATAAATGTATGATTGGTTAATGGTTGGAGGAAATTAAGATTTAATGCTTTAACCTTTTACCTGTAGCAGCATTTAAAATACTTCATGAATTCCTATGGAAGTGAATCATAGAATCATACAATGGCATGGGTTGGAAGGGACCCCAAGGATCATAGAGTTCCAACCCCCCTGCCACAGGCAGGGCCACAAACCTCCAGGCCTGGATCTACACAAGGTTGCCCAGGGCCCCATCCAACCTAGCCCTGAACACCTCCAGGGACGGGGCATCTACCACCTCTCTGGACACCTGTTCTCTCTCTGTAAAGAACTTCCCCCTAGTATCTAATCTAAACCTTCCCTCCTTTAGCTTTAGTCCATTACCCCTTGTTCTGCCATTATCTACCCTTTTAAAAGTTGATTTTCCTCCTGTTTACATGTCCCCTTCAGGTAAAGGGAACACCATCGCTTAGGAAATCATATCCTTGGGATAAATCTATTCATTTGACCCTGTACTGGTATGTGTTGCTGCATTTGTACTGAGTGAAATTTAAGAAAATAGCTTTCTGAATTAGAGGTGTATGTCTGGGAAAGAATGCAGCAGTAGCATTGGTAGACAACAAGGAAGGACTATAGGGAAAACTGAGTGTGGCTGCTGCTGATGTTATAGGGCTGAAAAAGCCTTTTTACAGTCTCCCACTGAGACTTATGTTTGCCACATTTTCAAAGTCGTAAAAATCCATCTTCCTGCCTGTCTCACACTGTAGCTTTTAAAAGTGGATATTACAGAAATTATAGCAGAGAAACTATGTAATTAATTGTGTTTTCCTGTGTCTGCTCAGATGTTTTTCTACAACTGTGGATGTCAGTTAGTGCAGGGCACCAGCTGTTCCCGAAATCTGGAAATCCTCATGCCCATGACCCCAAGCTGTCCAACTGGCAGCTCTTCCAGAGGAATAGTTTCTGAAAGCACCAGGTCCCCATTCCCAAGGCAGCTTACATGCAGGGCAAAGCTCAGACCGGCAGACCTTGAACACCAGGCACTGCGCAAGCTGGCACAAAAACTGGCACCAGACCATCCAGACTTTTCCTGTTGGTCAAGAGAGACAGCATCGACGAAACAGCCAAATTCTGCTGATTCAGTGTTTCCTGGTGAAAACCTGCTTTGTTCAAAAGTTCCCAACTAAGTTACATTCAACTTTCCTAATACACTTCAGTTTTAAACCAATGATATAGCCTGATATCATCTTTTTTTTTTCTTTTTTGTGGACTGCCAAATTAAATCTGGTTGGAACATGATAGTATATTTTCATTAGGAACTGGAAGCAGTCTAATAAACTTTTTAAAGCCATTTTTTCCTAGTCTTATTTTAATTGAGGTAACCTGTATTCCTCCATTTCTTCCCACGTGTATATTATTTTCTTGAATTTTTTTTTTATCCTTTAGTAAACTTTATCAACTAAGATTACAATCTTGACAGCAATTTTTCTCCTTCTTTATTACAAAAGTCAAAACTATAAGTTAAAAGACTTTTGAAAAACAGTAAAAAAGTATTTTCACAGGTTCCCTCATCCCTGTCAGAAGTTATCAATCTCAAAATGTATAAGGACTGTCAATATTCCCCCTCTCAGAAAATTGTTTACATGTGTTTGATGACTTTTACCACTTAGCCTGGGATTATTGTTTGATTAATTGACTTCTCTTTTCACAAAGGGACATGTTGAAGCTTGTGCATCCATGTCACACCAAATGCGTCAACAGTAATTTCTAAAAATAAATGTAATTTTAACATTTTTGTTATCATGACACAGTTTTCTTCTTTTATCCATACTGTGACTGTGGGTTCCGTTTTTAATCAAGAAAACTACTTTATTTCAGACATTATGATTCTGAGTACAGGTAGAAAATATTTTCCATTCCTAAACAGTGTGATATTCAGACTTCCGTGCTTTGTGGGCCCTGCTATATTTGACAGTGGATCACATAACAACAATTTATTGAACTTAAAGTGTCTGATTACAGGCTTGATTTTATAGATTCAAAAATATTTGGAAGAGTCCCTTGAAAAGGATCTCAGAAATATCTGGGCCACTGAACTACTATGTCAGAAGCAATGTATCCATATTAACTCACCAAAGAATGTGTATTATTACTTGAAATCCTGTAAAAGACAGCTGGGGTTCCCATTATGGGACAAAGTAAAAGAAAATGAATTAATTAAATTTCTTTTAGGAAGGTAAGGCAGAATTGAGAGGTGAAAGGATAGTGGGAATATTAAGTTTCTGATGGTATTGATGAGGAGAAAGTTGTCTTAATAATGAAGGAGTTAGTATTAGAAGGGAGAGTTGATGACTGATTTGCTTTTATCATTTCTTAGAAGTACTCAAATAGTTTAATTATATGAAAATATGTAATGTTATTTTGTAACAAAGATGTCCATGCAGATAAGAAGCTCTAAAGGTCCAATCCTAAAAGTGAACCGCTACCTTTACTTTTAGTATGTCATAGTCCTAAGGCCATCTTTTTCATATTAGTAGGCAAAAACTGAACAGGCTGACTGGACTAATGGCTTTGAAATTCCTCAGACTGGCTGGACAGATGTAGAGACTTGCTTCTGTAGTTTGCTCTTTGTTAGAAAATTCCTGTGTATCGTGGTGCAATGGCTTTATCTGATGCCTAACTCTTTGTTGACAAATTTCTGTTGTCCTATGGACCAAGCATATTTTCACTTCTTTTCCCCAGCAGCGTGAGTCAGCAAGACATGAGTAGCAGCACAGGAGACCAAGAAGGTAGTCTGAAAGGAGATAGACTGTGCAAAGACTGCCCAGTCATCCTTGGAAAATAATAGGTGAGGCAATGGCAAACATTTGAACAGAGAAAAGCTGGTTTGGTGACTAGAACTAAAAAAACCCAGTATCAAAGTATGGCAGTTTCCTACCAAAATTATTGTGAAAAGGACAACTGAAAGAAAAAAAATGAACAGAACTGAACCTGTGAAGCAGAATTACCTTAAAACCAGAGAAAATAGAAGAAAAATAAGGCAGGTTGGTGGTGTAGTAAAAAATTAGTCACAGAGAATTTGAAGAGAAGCACACCTAACAGGAATCATATATAAGTACCTGTAAAAACATTTAATAAATACAGGATAGGATAAACTGAGCTAATTCCTCCATACCTCCTTATCATGATTTATTACATTATCTTTATAGGGGAAAAATGAAGATTGAAATTATATATCTAAAATTGATATATACACATATCTATTTACTTTACTAAGCTACTTCAACATACAGCATCTACATACATGTCTATCTACCACGTAAACTTTGGACAATATAATTAATGCATTTATCTTATAATTTTATTATGTTTTGACATTTTTCTTCCCAAATAAGAATTTATAATGGAAATACTTAACATTTGAAAGAGAAAATACAGAAAATAGGAACAGATGAAAACCAGGAAGATGTAAAATTTGTCCTTGTCAAGATAATGTTACACTATGAGTGACTCAGTCAATTAAAATTATTTTTAATTGACTTAATGATTTTAGCATGAAGTGCATCTCTAATAACTGCAATGATAATAATAATAATATAAACATCTGTTTTCCAAATGAAGATTCTTACATGAGCGTGAATATATATATATAAATTCATATACCTCACTCTCATCCATAAATACATATCAATCAAGATATGAAATTTTAAGTATTAGAGAGTCTTTGTGTCCCATGTGAAATATTTTTCATCTAATCAAGTATTTTCATTTTTCTAGGATAACTTTGTTCATTGTAAAGAGAGGAGCTTTTTCCTAAGTGTGTAAAAAGCTAGTTGACCCTCTCAAATGTTATGTTCTCAATTTTGTTCTCTTCATTCATATTAAAAATGTATCATTATTGATGTATTCTTTAAAAAATATCAGAATTTCACAGCAAATGAAGAATTACTTGAAACTCAACTTCTAAGTCAGTACATTTAAAATGATTCAACATGATTTAAATGGCAGAATATTTTCAGTTACCCTGGCATGAAAGAAATCAACCTCACCACAGAATCTAAACATTATCTTTGTGAAAATGTGATATAAACCTCCAGCAAAATGCTTCAGAAATATTAGAGTACAGTCCTTGAGACTGTTTATTACCAAACAAAAATTCCTATTTAATTTAGTAAAAATATACAGAAATATGCAGAAAGTTCACTCATTCGGTATGAAAACAATAAAGTAATATAAACATTGTCTCAATTTAAGTTAAATATTTAAACATAAAGTAACCATTGTGGAAACATAAAATCTGAACTGGACCTAAGTCTAATTGAAAAATTTAATTTGGTATATCACTAAGAATTTCAGGATGATTTGCTTGAATATTCAATCTTATTATTAGCTTAATCTATTTTTTAAAAAAAGAATATTGTAAACACAATTTAAAAAGTTTTATGCTTTTACAGAGAAAGAGAAATAATGAACAGTAAGAGTTTAAGTTTATATTTCTCATGCAAAGGCTTTTCCTTTTATGTGGTCACAAACTCATTACCTTACAATCACAATGAGGGTGCATTTCCTAGTACCTAGTCTCTTTTTGAGTGCACATGAGTTTATTTCTACAGACCTGATTATCACACTAGATGCTCAGCACTTTTAGAGCTAAAGCAATAATGGCTTTACTCATTTTAAGCTTTTGAAAATTAATGCAAGATCCTTAAATATTCTGATTGTATAATTTGTCATATTTAGTACGTGCAGTAGAGCAAGTTGTACAGATGCAGCCAGGATGAATCTTAGGTGTGCCCTCAGGCTGACTAGTTAATCTAGTTAAGAACCTGTTTCAAAAGATGTGTCTGAATCCTGATGTATACAGCAGGAAAATACTTCTTTTTTTATTGGGCTGCTCATATTAGGAAGACTCTGGGTGATATTTTGACCCCAGTGTTTGATGAATCATAAAAAATTTGGCTGAAATGCTTTAGAAAAATGGTGCATTCAGTAGATTTTATCTCTTTTTATAACTTGCACACTATCTGTAGACATATTTCCACATTAAACTAACATTTAATGACCCTGGATGCAGAAGTCCTGATTTGTTTCAGTAAATAACTGTTTTAATATACCTGACAGCTAATCTCTATATTCTTTTCTTCTCTCCTCTCCCTCAACTTTCTGCTGCAGCAGACCTTCAAAGTAGAAAGGCCCTCATTCAGTTACTTTGATAATTTGCCCAATATCCCATGCTCAGTGCAAATAAGTGCAGGGCACTTTCACAGAATAATTTATTACCTCATGGATAGAGGCAGCTCTACTCCCATTAATATAAATGTAGACTTTAGATTCTACCTTTTGATTTTAAACAGATTAAGTTTAGTTTTTATCTATTTTGGCATACAGTGGATAATTTAATACTGTCTTCCAGTTAATGTGTCTGAATGGTGTTCAATGAATTAAGAAGCAATGAGCTGAATTTCTGAGTACTGTTCATGTTGAAACCAGCTTTCTGCCCCTGGTTTCAATTTAAATCATTGACGGTAAGATTAGGTAGCATGGTCCCATGTGTGTATTATCTGAATGAGATTTGAGATGTTCAGCTAAATGTATTTCTGATAATTAAAATAAAACCCATCAGCATAGTTCCATGGTAGACTGTTAAAATTATTACAGAATCACTGATGTCTGAAAAACTTTTTTCCCCTTTCAGACCCCAGTTATTCATACCAAGGCTGTGCAAAGTACCACATGCTTAAGAAAAAGAAAAAAGATGAAAAAAAATCTGAGGTCTGAGTAGTCAAGTATTAGTTTGGGATACTTCATGTCAACGGCATTTTATGCTTCCAGACTGGCATTGCATGACAACAGCCTAAATGAGAAGCTTGACAGCTTTCAAAGGATAAATGCTGCCATCTTTCAAAAGTTATTTTAAATCACTTACATTCTTCAACTAAATCGGGATGCTCATAGTCTTGTCCAACATGACTGTGAATGTTTCAGGGATGAGGTATCTACCACCTCTTTAGGCAACCTGTTCCAGTGTTTCACCATACTTATTTTGAAAGAAAAATCTTCTTTATATCTGCTTAGAATCTTCTCTCGTTTAAAACCATTGCCCCTTGTACTACTGCCCCTTCTACTATTGCAACAGCCCCTACTAAAATGTTTATCCCATCTTATAAGCATCTGAGTGTTCCCAGAGCCTTATCTTCTCCATGCTGAACAATGACAATTCTCTCAGCCTTTCCTCATAGGAGAGATACTCCATCCCTCCAATCACTTCTTAGTTCTTCTTTAAGACATTAACATACAATTTGATTCAGTAATATGAAATTTAACAAAATAAATTATAAGTTCTAATAAGTTATTATAACATAATAAACTTTTATTAGAGAGATGGCAAAATTTTCCTGTCAAGCCATAGTGATTCACCACTTTTACAAGGCAAAATGACTATACTGAACATCTAGACTGTTGCTAATGGGACACTGAAAACATCACAGCTTTCAAAGTAATTCACAGTTGAACTAAAGTATGATTTAATAAAGACAGGTGACCTTGATTTAAATTTTTACTGCATGTGGTTTATCTTTGGTTTAGATATTTTTCAGGATCTCTTCATATATCACCATATTTACCTCTATAAAACCAAGCATAATCAGTGAAACATAGTCATCATAATCATATAAAACCTAGGAGGTACATTTTTAATGCTAAAACTGGTATTGAAAATTCATCACTTTTGTTTAGAAGGATATATGTATGTTGCATGATCATTTTAAGGTCCTTAGCAATCATTGTTTAATAGCATATACTTGTTAGTTTTACCTATTATTTACTCTGGCGGTTAGCCATGCATTTCTGGTAAGTGGCTTAGTGAGAGAACTTGGATATGATATAATTTTTCCATATAGTCAGTGTTTGCAACGGAACTACATCTTTTTCACCATATTGATTATTACACTTTCGATGAAAAGCTTATTATTTAAAATGTAATAAGATATTGTATACCAAAAAATACACATAAAATTTAATTGTTATAAACCACATGTTGAATACTTTTACATGCCAGAATTAAGGTAGCCCACGAAACTTGGATTTTGAAATCTTATTGTATATATTATTACAATATTTAATTGGTTTTGATACTACTTTTGCTGCCTGTAGAGCTAGGGCGGAATATAACTCAGTAAATTAATTTAAACAGGCCATTTTTCTTCAATCTAACAAAATTTTGTAGGCAACTTAAATTATTCACATTTTAAGCCCTTTTTGTGATATTTGCCACCATATTGATTGACTTAAACCAATTTATATCATATTCCTGGCTTTTAAAAATGTAAATATGTTGCAAAATCATCAACATTTCTCAAAGCTATTTTGTTATTTGTAATCCTGCATGTACTTTGACTATATTAACTGATTTAAAAAGAAGATGTTCTCTATTTCTGCTCAGATCTCTTCTGGTATCATAATATTTTGACATGTGAAAACAAGTTTTGTTTCATACATTGGTAGCTGATTCTTCTCATAAATGATATACCAAAAGTGAACACCACACAAAATCACGCTGAAACAACTTTTCCCATTACATTTCTTTTAGCTTTTGAAACACATAAAATATGTACAATTTATAGTGTGGGTAGGATTTGTGTAGCAAGATAGATATTGGCAGGTGCATCAAACTCAGCATTGCCACCCAGTCCAGGGAGGTGACTGTTCCACTCTAAACTGTGCTGGTGCAGCCTCACCTTGAGTCCTGAGTGCAGTTTTGGGTGCCACAGTACAAGAGCCAACACAAAACTGTTGGAAAGTGTCCAGAGAGGACAAAGAGGATAGTGAAGGGTCTGGAGGGGAAGGCTTATGAGGAAAGGCTGAAGTCCCTTGGTTTGTACAGACTGGAGAAAAGGAGGCTGAGGGGAGACCTCATCCTTGTCTATGGCTTCCTGAAGAGGGGAACTGAAGGGGTAGGTGCAGGTCTCTTTTGCGATCAGTGATAGAACCCGAGGGATCAGTATGAAGCTGCAACAGGGGAGGTTTAGGTTGGACATTAGGAAGAGGTTCTTTACTGAGATTGTGGTTGGGCACTGGAACAGAGAATTGGTCACAACACTGAGCTTGACTGAGCTAAAGAAGCACTCAGTCACATGCTTTGAATCAAATTCAGGGATTCCATGCAAAGCTATAGGCTTGAAGAGGAGTGGCTCGAGAGCTGTCTGGAGGAGAAACATTTAGGTCTGTTGATCAACAGCTGTTTGAATATGAGCCAGCAGTGTGCCCAGGTGGCCAAGAAGGCCAATGGCATCCTGGCCTGAATCAGGAACAGTAGGAATAAGTTAAGTGATCCCCTGTATTCAGTGCTGGTGAGGCTATACCTGGAGTACTCTGTTCAGTTTTGGACCCCTCACTACAAGAAGGACATCAAGATGCTTGAGTGTGACCAGAGATGGGATACAAAGCTGGTGAAGGGTTTAGAAGACCTTATGAGGAATGGCTGAGGGAGATGAAATTGTTTAGTTTGGAGAAAAGGAGACTGAGGGGAGACCTCTTTTCTCTGCAACTATTTAAAAGGCAGTTGTAGTGAGGTGAGGGTTGGTGTCCCTGGTAGCTAGTGACAGAACAAGGGGAAACTGTCTAAAATTGCATCAGGGAAAGTTTAGGTTGGATGTTAGGACAAATTTCTTTACTGAAAGGGCTGTTAGCTATTGGAACAGGCTGCCCAGGGAGGTGGTTGAGTCACCATCCCTGGAGGTGTTTAAGAGTAGATGCTGCACTTGGAGACATGGTCTAGTGTTGGACTGAGTAGGGCTGCATAGATGGTCAGACTTTATGATCTTGAAGGTCTTTTCCAACCAAAACCATTCTGTGATTTTACATAATTTTAATTTTTGAAAACAATTTGCATGTTTCTCAGTTCCCAGACTGATACATGATGCGAAGATTATCCTAGATGCCAAACTATAAGTCTTGAGAGAAAACAGATAAAATAACAAGACCAATATTAAATTTATTAAATGTATATGATACAATTTAATTTATGTTCTTCATGTAAATATTTCTATCAAGGACTCTTTGTAATAAAGGTCTGCAATTCTCAATTTTAATTCACTCAAAAATAAAACTATTTAATAAAAATGGTTATAAAAATTCGGAGAATGTAAATACTTTTTTTGGTATCCATATGAATGCCCCTATGCTATCTACTACATGCTGCAGGAATGAAAATCACAATGAGTGCTAAGCATGAACCTTAACTTTCCATGAACATTAATAATACATGAAGAAGAGTGCTTATCCAGACATTCAAAAAGAGAATTGCAGTCATGGCCTTGCACTGCTCTTACAGACTAATGTATCAGGATGACAGCTGCTACCTATTCCCTGCAGCATAGTCTTTATTTATGTTGAAACCACGCAACAAGGGTAGGATCTCTGCTTTCCTAGTATACCCTAGGAAGAAAATTCATTTCCCGAGAACATTTTTTGGTTCTGATTTTGATTTTAAAAGTACAAGTTTTCAGGCTGCAGGGATACACCTCATTGCATCCTTCCTGTACCTGAAGGGAACATAAAAACAGGAGGGGAATCAACTTTTTAAAAGGGTAGACAATGTCAGAATAAGGGGGAATGGACTAAAGCTAAAGAAAGGAAGGTTTAGATTAGGTATTAGGGGGAAGTTTTTTACAGCAAGAGTGGTGAGGTGCTGGAACGGGCTGCCCAGAGAAGTGGTGGATGCCAAGTCCCTGGAAGTGTTCAAGGCCAGGTTGGATGGGGCCCTGGGCAACCTTGTGTAGATCCAGGCCTGGAGGTTGGTGGCCCTGCCTGTGGCAGGGGAGTTGTAGCTCTCTGACCCTTAGGGTCCCCTCCAACCCAGACTATTCTATGATTTTATGCCAAGAAAAACATAATTATTGAAAATTTGATGATAATAACCACTATTATGGTTGCTGTTATTTATGAACTGTTTATGTATGGATGCAACCCAAAATATGATCTACTGTTGTGCATGATAAAAGATTTATACAAAATAAAGTCATTTTATAAACCCTTCAACTTTAAAGGGTTTAAAGGATAAAGCTGACTGTCTGGGCTTCTGGTAAACAATTCTATTTTTAATAGTAGCAACTAGCATGGTGGAGTTTTCAACAATTAGTATGAACATGTGAATGTGTTTGTATGAGTTCAGGGCATTCTTGCCTACGTCCATTGGTATTTAAAAGAGGCAGAGTGCAAATGGCAAACTGTTCCACTCTGTCTGCCCAAAATCTTGAATTAATGGCATTGGTTGGTGTAGGACCCAAATCCCTCTCATAATGGAAAAAAAAAAGCTTTAATTTTTCAAGAAACATGCGGAAGGAGACATTACTCCTAGATGCCATGAGGTTTTTTTTTTGGAACACCTTTACATAAAAAGTAAGGCAGTAATATTTAAAAATATGAATTCACTAGTGTTTCCAGTTACACTTATTTTTGTGTCTGTTTTAAAACAAGACCACAGTAAACAGTAATGTATAAAATCCAGAAACCATACAGAGTGTAATGAACATTAATGGAATAACATGACTCAGTCAAGCATGGTATGCATGGTATCATTGTCAAGGAGTACACTCAGTTTTATGTCAATAATTTAGTGATTTCACACTGGACTTTAATAGAGAATGTTTGTACACTCAGTGTGAGTAATGAAAATGTTTAATGAATACACAAATGCTGGTGGATTTTGTTTAAAAACATTGGTGCTTTTTAAATAATACAATCACAATGTAATCTGCATTTTTATATCATCTAATGGGATCACAAATTACATACTTGTTGCCCCATTACACTTAGGAATCAGGGCTCTCATCTGGGGGAACAAAGCATTTTAAACCTTTATTAATGTAACAGATTAAAAATGTGTATTAGAAGCTCAGTAGTGTATAAAGAGCCTGTGAGACATAAACTATCTCACACTATTCCATTCATTGATATTGATGGCATTGTCACAAAATTTGATATTTCTCAGTATTTCAAAGGATGCAGCAGGATAGGGGTTTTTAAAGATTGTAAATCAACCCCTGCACAAAAGAAAGAGAAACTACTCCCTTTACTATTCAGCTGATGATATCTCTGGAAAAGATTTTACACTGCGTAAGTCACAAGGGATTTAGACACTGAGGAAGAGGTAAGCAGGCATCTTCACCTATCCAAATGAAGCACTCCACAGGAGAACTCCTGTCAGAGATCAAACATTTTTTAGGTACTTGACTAGAGAAGCATGGCCTCTGGATCACAATAGGCTGTGATAAAGTCTGAGGCAGGCTGCAACGTAATAGGAGAAAACATAAAGCTACACCATGTAAATAAAGTTAAATCATGAAAAAAAAAAAAAAAGAATAAAAAGCAATGAAAAAGTAGCAGGATTTTCACTAGTAAAGCTAGGAATATCAAGACCAACAACAAGAAAAGGAAGTGGGTCTACCTGCAAAATAGAACACCTGGCACTGAGGTGGCCAAAACTGGAACTTTTAATGAGAGCACACCACTGCCATCACAGAAATTCCTGCTAGTTTAACACTAGCAGAGAAGCCTCCACATTAAACACTAGGGAAGTAGAGTAAAATTCAGCTGAAAAAAGGTCCTCTCTTTGCTCCCTAGGGATTGTGTGCAGAAGAGTTGATGGCACCTCTGCATGCTCAAGGGGCAGCACCAGGGCATGGATGGGAAAGTAAGGCTCATACCACACTTGGCAATCCGCAACTGCTTCATGGAGTGCTGGCAGACTTTCGGCCAGTGGGATATACAGATATTTTGCCCACTCTCAGCCACTGTTGATGGAACAACACGGGCAGTGGAAGCGGCAACATGTATCCTGGGAAAATTACAGGGATGGTACCAGGTTGTGTAGGGACACGGTCAGGAAGTCCAAGGCATGGTTGGAGCTGAACTTGGCAAGGGAAGTCAAGAAAAACGAAAGGATTTCTACAGGTATATAAACCAGAAAAGGAGGAATAAACAATGCATACTCCGCCTCGCCTCCCCCCGTATGCGACAATGGTGAACTGGTGACAAGAAATTAGGAAAAGTTTGAGGTTCTCAATAACTTTTTTGCATCAGTCTTCACTGGTGACTTCTCTCCTTACCACTCTCGTGTTAATGGTCCTCAAGCTGGGGACCAGAGAGACCAAGTCCCTCCCACCAGAAGTGAAGATAAGGTTCATGACCATCTGAGGAACCTGAAGTTATTCAAGTCCATGGGATACAGGATGAAATGTATCCCATAGTCCTGACAGATTTGGCTGATGTAGTTGCCAAGCTGCTCTCCATGATATTTGAAAATTCAAGGTGGCCAGGTGCAGTCCCTAGTGACATGAAGAGAGGAAACATCACAGCCAATTTAAAAAAGGGTAGAAAGGAGGACTGGGGACTACTGACCTGTCAACCTTACCTCTGTGCCTGGGAAGATCATGTAATTGATTCTCCTAGAAGCTATGTTGAGGCACATGGAGGACAGGGAGTTTATTTGAGACAGACAGCATGGCCTTACCAGGGACAAGTCCTGCCTGACCAATCTAGTGGCTCTCTACAGTGGAGTAATTGTATCAGTAGTCAAGGGACAGATGTCATCTACCTGGATTTCTGCAAGGACCTTGATGGTGCCCCACAACACACCTCTCTAAGTTTAAGAGATGTGGATTGAATGGGTGGACTATTCAGTGGATAAGGAATTGGCTGGATGGTGGCATCCAGAGGGTGGTGGTCAATGGCTCTAAGTCCAGATGAAAGACTGTGACAAATGGTCCTTCTCAGGGGTGTGTGCTGGGACCAGTGCTGCTTTAATATATTTATCAATGATATTAACAAAGGGATTGAGTGCACCCTCAGAAAATTTGCAGATGACACCAAGCTGAGCGGTGAGGTTAATGTGTCTGAGGGATGGGATGCCATCCAGAGGGACCTAGGCAGCCTGGAGTTATGGGCCCAGGGGAACCTTATGATGTTCAACAAAGCCTTCACCTGGGTTGGAACCATCCCTGTTATACATACAGGTTAGGAGATGATGTGTTCGAAAGCAGCCCTGAGGAAAAGGACTTGGGAGTACTTGTGGAAGAGAAACTGGACATGAGCTCCCAGCCCAGAAGGTCAACTGCATCCTGGGCTGCATCAAAAAAGTGTGGCCAGCAGATCGAGAGGCATGATTCTACCCCTCTGCTCTGCTCTGGTGGCACCTCACCTGGAATGCTGTGTCCAGCTTTGGAGCCGTCAACACAAGAAGGACATGGACCTGTTTTAGCACATCCAGAGGAGGGCCACAAAAATGATCAAAGGGCTGGAGCACCTCTTCTTTGAAGACAGGATGAGAGAGTTGGGCTTGGTCAGCTTGGAGAAGAGAAGACTCCAGGGGTAGCTTATAGTGGCCTTCCAATACCTGGGGAAAACCTGATAGCTGGAGAAGAACTGTTCACAAGGGCATATAGTAATAGGACGAAGAGTAATGTTTCTAAACTAGAAAAAGGGAGATTTAAGTTGGATGTTAGGAAAAAAAAACTTCAAAATGAGGGTGGTAGATCACTGGAACAGGTTGCCTGGAGAGGTAGTGGAGCTCTCGTCTCTGGAGATATTCAAGGTCAGACTTGATGGGGCTCTGAGTGACCTCATCTAGTGAAGATGCCCCTGCTTACTGCAGGGGGGTTGGATTAGATGACGTTTAAAGGTTCCCTTCCAACTCAATGATTCTATGAAAGTGCTACAGCTTCAAAATCTGTCATTAGAACATGCCTTTTTCCATCACATCTTTACAAGAAGAATGGATGCCTGGAAGGAAGGCAGGAGGAGAGACTTTCTGCTCCATGGGCACTTTCTATCACAGAGCCCTAAGGTGTTTGGGTTCATGAGTGTAAGCTCCTACACCCTCATTTTCAGAAAAAATTGCCCGAATCTGCCCATTGTTTTGCATTTTTCTTTAAGGAAGGGATTTTCTTGGACAAATTTGAAGATGCCTTCAGTGTTTATGGAAACAAACATGAGAGAAGACAAGAGCAAGGATCCATGTCACAGGAAAATTAACATTACACCAGAAGAGAAAAGCAGCTGAAGGTATGAGAAGGAGGACTGATGACTGGACTAGTGACCATTTCTCAAGTATGCTTGAAAAGAGTTAAGGAGCTTCTGAATTGTGTGACGGAGTCTCTCTATTTTAACTGTTGAACTCCAGACAAAGCAATCCACAAGAAGAAATTGTACTAAAGTTGTACAACAATCTTCAACCATAAGCCACAATAATGCAGATATGAGAGAGAGATGTGGAAGAGACTCTTGGAGACAAAGTAAGTATTGCCACAGAATTTAGGGGAGTTTCCTTAATGTTTTGTCTTATGAAAGGCATAAAGCCCTTATCATACTACCCTGTGAATTCTGTCAGGTAGGAAAACTCTTAAAAAAGAAATTAATTTCAGTGGGATTTAAATAGGGACTGTAATTTCATAGTTTACATTTTGGAATAATTGTCTACTATTTTCTCAGCAATTCAGGTCTTAAAAACATATCATTAATGTATTTGGATACTTGTGATTTTTAGTATGTTAAATATATAAAATTATATAATGTAAAGGTAGCAGTTCACAAACTTAGCTGTGCTTGCCTCCTGTGTGTCTTTCAGCTAACTGCCTTCTTGTTTCCCAGCAGCAGCAGCCGTGTCATATTCCATATGTTTCTTCATCATGCAGACAAGTTGCACATTCTATGTTCAGAATGATATTCTTTTGAAAGCTGAAGGCTTTGTCCATTTGCAGCAGCTGTGTCCCATCTCTGATTCCTCAGATGACATTCCACTATTCCCTGCCTATCACTTTTTCTTGTACTGCTACTTCATGCCAGGACAATTTGCTGATTGTATTCTTCCTTCTTTCCTTTTGCTTTTATATGCACTTGTTTTTGCATGTTTGTTTTTTTGTGGGTTTATTTGGTTTGTTTTTTTTAATGTCTCTTTTTACCACATAACCTACATCATGCCATTGCTTTTGCTGTCTTCAGCTGCACCATTCCAGATGAACCTTTCAGATGATGATACCAAGAAAAATGTTCTGATTTAACACAATATTACAGATTGCACTGATTAGTTGTCTGATCTGTAAATTGCCAGCTATATAATCCTATGCTATGCCAAAGTTTCTGAAAAATTGTCCTGAAAAGCTAAATATTTGATTTCTGGAGAATTAACATCTGTGAAGCAATTCTTCCTGCATCGTCTGAAATCAAGTTGTAGTAGTACATATCTGATTTGGTAATCAAATATAAATTAATGTTTCAAGACATTTTGGTTCGAGAAGCTGAAAACAAAGTGCATTGAATTCTGCTTCTAGAATAATTCATAATTCTAAGTGGCCCTCAAATATGAAAGAACATATTCCTATGGTAATAATGGCACTAATTTGTGCATTTTCACCTGTGGTACCTTTTTTTTGGGCCTGTTTTAACACAGCCTTTAAGATGGTTTTGCTTTTGTAGTTTATTAATAACACTGTTCAAAAAAAAAACCCAAAACCAAAATAATTTTCCTTTAATGCAAGAAGGGTAAATAGCAGGTCGGAAGTTGTGAAGTTCTTTATTTTCAGCTTTTGAAAGAAAAGTTGTGTAGGTTTGAAATTTATTAGTGTGGCAATCAGTGTAGTAAAGGTAGTAGAGGAATCTTCAGGGAGTGGAAGTGAAGAAATTGCTGCAGGCAGAAGCTGAAGAAAAGCAGAAAAGATGTATAAAGAATAGAACTGAGAAAAGTGCAATGTAAAAGCTCACTTTGCATAACAAATATGTTTTATGATGCAGAGTTGTTGCTTTAAAATTAAAGACCACAACTTCAGTAAGTGATCCATTCGTCACCAGAAGATTTTCTTTGGCCAACATATATTAATTATACAGTTGTTGCAAGACAGGCTGCAGGATGCATGCTGTACAATGAGAAATGAGATGGCATCGAGGAGATTTTAAAAACAACTATGTTAGCTAAAATGACAATGTTTGGACAACTAACCACTTCTGCAGAATTTTAACAAGGAATTTTAAAAGTAAGAATTTTAAAATAAGAGATTCTGGAAGGGTAGATTGCTAATTTATTTTTCAGGATTTGTAAACTGATTTATTTCATTAACCCACCTCCTGTGGAAAGCATTCACTAAACAATTAATTTTGACTTTGAGGAACAAAAGCATAACATTAATGGCTTATAAATGAGAAGTCTCACCATGGCAACCTAGAAAAGGACCAGTTCTTCAGAACTGTCAGGGCTCCCACAGCTGCTGCAGTTACTCATGAGAAACCTGCTGTCTCAACTTACTGTGCTTTTGGACTTACTTCTGAAGGTCAGACCACACTTTTGTGGGTCACAGTCAAGGTTCTTTCCTCTTAAGAAGAAGGAAATTAATTGCTACCCCAGGGAGTAGGTTAAGAAAATAATTCCAATATTTTTTTCTCCTATTGGGGTTGGAGTTATAATATGAAAAATAATTAGAGTATAGAATTCAATACCTTGGGAGATGGCAAAGACCTAGCAAAATTTCAACAAGTACTTGGAAATATTAAAACTTTTGGTCATACCTTGCTTTAAAAAAAAACCCAAACTGTAGAGTTCTGTAAATATAGGACCTCTGTAGTACCAAAGGACTTTCAGGTTTTAACTTTTAAAAAACCCTATCAGCTTAGAAAGAGGAAAAATAACTTTATTGTTAATAAAGTCAATTGCAAAAATCATGTGCTTTATACATTTCTTTAGGAACAGCCAAGAGTGTACACTGTGAAAGAAGTACAGGTTACAATGGGCTATGGACATTTTTTTGACATGTCCCTCAAACCCCACCCTTGTCTTCTTATTTTGCTTTACGTCTTTGCAATAGCAAGCAGGAAGGGAAAAGAACTTCAGAGTTTACCTGACTTTGTTGTTGCACTAGATTCAAGTGACCCCAGTGATTTGATGTTGTGCACTGATTACAATCACATCCAAAAGAGAATGAGACTCGGAGGGAAAAAAGTGTTTCTTCTTTCACAAACTCTATGTAACTAAACCAGAAATAGCTATACAGAAGTTGGTTACAGTGTTAGCTATTGCTTTTGTAATTATACAGTGCTGGTACTAGATCTGTTTGACAAAGTCTGGGAATAGACTGGGATCATAAAATATAGTTTCAGTGAAATAATAGTAATAGTAACTACATCCTTATTTCAGCTTTTCTGAAATAAAATGAACTCGGAGGGCTGTACAGCTGCAATCCATGGTTCTTTGGGAGTTTCAGGATAACTTTCCCAGCTGGAGCTGAGAGATCTCACTTTTTTACGTATCTTTTTGCAATATTGTAGAGAGGAGATAAATGTATTTATTGCCTCCAAAGTTTATATAGGCATCTTGGAACACACCAGTAGCTTGACCAAGCAAGTCAAACCAGAGTTTGATATGGTGAGAAATTTTTCTTAGCAATTCAACACTGTCTGGTTGTATGATACTTTTTAGAATTGAGAAAAGAGATGGTACAGAATGGCACATGCAAAATGCTGTGTGTGGTAAGTTTGTTTAGATGCCAGATACCCACAAGGGTCGCTCTATCAGTCCCCTCCTTGTCTGTACAGAGGAGAGAAAATATAACAGAAATATAACACAAAGCTTGTGGGTTGAGATAAGGACAGGGAGAGATTATTCACCAATTATCATTACAGGCAAACCAGGATCAACTCAAGAAAATGAATGTAATTTGTTACCCAATCAAAATCAGATTAATATAATGAGAAAAAAGCGCCAAATCTTAAAACACCTTCCTTCCACCCATCCCTTCTTCCTGGGCTTAACTTCACTTCTTTGCCCCCTTCCCAGTGGCACAAAGGGATGGGGAATGGGGTTTGTGGTCAGTTCATCACTTGTCTCTTGTACACCTTCCTCCTCAGGGGTAGGACTCCTCACACACTTCTCCTGCTCCAGTCAGGGGTCACTCAAATGTGAGACAGTTTTCCATAAACAGGCCGAAATTCTTCATTAACTGCTCCAGCATGGCTCCCTTCCATGGGGTGCAGTCATCAGGACCATACTGCTCCAGCATGGGTTGTTCCTTGTACATATTCTTACACCTCTCTGGCCGCAAATATTGAAACTTTTTTTTTTATTCCCCTTAAATGTGTTAGCACAGAGAGGGGCACTTGCTTGACCTTGGCCAGTGCAAATACATCTTGGAGTTAGCTGGCATTGGGTCTATCAGACATGGGGAAGGCTTCTAGCAGCTTCTCACAGAAGCCACCGCTGTAGACCCCACTACCAAAAGTGTGCCATGCAAATCCAATATCTCATGACACTTCTAGATTTTGGAAAGCTGGTATTCAAGGTTAGATTAAAAATAGATCTATGTTTAAACTTTATTAATACAGTACTATCCAGCTGTCATTGGAATCACCATAATTTTTTCCCTAGTATATTTCTATTAGGAAAATCTGTACTTGTGGCCAGTTAATATCCTAGTCTGTAAGGCTTTATAATTAAAGAGGTAAAGACAAATCTTTGTGAATTTCAAAGACATATTGACATTTACTGGGTGAAAAACCTTTTTTTGCTTACAGTTTTGAATTACAAGGTGTTGAAAATCAAGATTTATGATCTTCATTTAAAAAAAAAGCTTGGAAAAATATATAACTGGAGTATCTTTGTGAATCTATGTGAATATGCTTCACTTCATCAAGATAAATTACATATTTATAACTATCAAATAGCTCAAGAAGTGCTGTTAATGGACATTCCATTGAAAATTGGTTCTTTACCTGCCTCTTTAAATCCTTAGTGAATTGATAGCAGGAGAGCTGCCCTGCCCAAATATCATACATAGCGCAGTATAGTATATCATATATTCTAAGTTTGTAGATCTCTCATTATGATGATATAATAAAAAAAAACCCCAAACAACCATACATAGAAAGGATATAATGACTAGAAGACAAGATGTGTTTTGTGGTTTAGCCCCAGCCAGCAATTAAGCATGATGCATCCCTCACTCACTCCCGCTGGGGGCATGGAGGAGAGAAGTGGAAGAGTAAAGTGAGAGAACTCGTGGGTTGAGATGGAAACAGTTTAATAGTACACACACTAAAAAAAGGAAAATAATAACATGTATTAATAAAATATACAGAAAACAAGGGATAAGCAGTACAATTTCTCCCCATCCAAAGTTGATGATGTTGTGCAAACCCCCCAAGCTGTTGCACAAGACCCCCAAACCGCTCAGCCTCTCAGCCCACATGTGCAAGCAAAGTGAACCAAAGAATTAATTCACTATTTCCCATCGGCAGCTACCACCCCGAAGTCAATGCTGTGCAAGACCCCCAGCTGCTGCAGCAGACTCCCAACTGATGCTTAGCCCCTTGTTTTGGTATTGCATGGCAAGGTTTTGGTAGTAAGGTGGGGGGAGGGGGAGGTGGGGGTGGAAAAGGGGGCTGCAAGGGTGGCTTCTGCAAAATGCTACTAGAAGCTTCCCCTAAATCCAAGACCTGCTGCTGGCCAAGGCCTAGATAATCAGTGATGGTGGTAGTGCCCCTGTGGTGATGTTTAAGAAGGGAAAAAACCCCATCCAAGTGGCAGCTTTTTGCCACCAGAAAAGGAGTTAGAAGATGTGAGAAACATCCCACCCCCAGTTACAAATGGAACATAATATTGTATGGTATGGAATATCTCTTGGCTAGTTTGGGCCTACTGCCTCCTCCCAGTTTCTTGGGTGCTCCCCACCTTCCCATTAGCAGGGCAGTATGAGAAACTGAAAGTCCTTGGCAGCTTGGCAACAACTAAAACATAACAACTAAGTGAGTTATCAGCACTGCTCTCATCCTAGCTTCCAAACACGGCATTACACTGTAGAGAGCATTATTGATGCAGCAGTTACTCTGCAGCTGTATCATCCTAACCCCAGCTATTTTAGGCACCCTGTCTCTGTCCCAGGGCTGCAAGGAGATAAAGTAAAACTGCAAACAAGAGGAGTGGACGGGAAACCAGGTAAGACAGCATTCCTACAAGAGCATGCGCATCGAGTGCTGACCCTTGGCTAGCCAATAATCCTTAAGGGGAGGCTCGTGTACTTCACTGTGTAACCAATTAGTTAGCTTGCTATTTTGAGTAAACCCTGGACAGTGTATAAATATGGGTGTGGCTGCAGCAATAAAGGAGCAATGCTTCTACCGCTTTAAGGACTTCGTTGTTCATTCCGGTGGCCTCCTGTGGACTCCCTGCAACATTACACCAGCTGCTGGAACGCATATTAACTTTATTCCTGATGAAACTGGGAAAATGTGTAACTGCACTTTTGTGCATGATGAGAAAACTGTTTCCAATAACTGTGGAGATGACACAAGCCTTCCATTGTATATATTTATGTCTATTCCGACCTTTCAGTTTTGTACCCCTCTTGCTTTGTGTATGTATGTGTATACATATGTATATGTGTATATATGAGAAGAAATAATTATATATCCCCTCCTTGGCACCTCTCCCAAAATATCTAGTATTTATTTTACTTCGGAGTCATACTAACCTTGTTTTATTTAATCAACATCTAATTTTGTATTCCAAGACAAGTGGGCTTGGGGTAATTTCTACATAGCATTTCTCTCTTTACCTCTTGAATATTATCCACCTTCAAGACTGATCTTGTCATCATGGATATGCTTGATGTGAATGCTTGGGTGGTAAACACTAAATATTGTAATGCCACAGAGATGAATAAGAAATACAGGTTTTATGAAAAAAGACAATATTGTGATCTTGTTATATGACTGTATTGTCTTTTTTATTCACCCAAATACATAGATAGTTTATATAATTTTCAGATATAAGCTTCTAAATCAGTGCTATCAAGACTACAAATTTGACACAGATTACTAGGAAGATGTAACATATTACAGTCTTAGAAGAGCAATAACAGCATATAGTGTTGATCCACCAATGCTGCTTCCTTTCTCATTTTCTGTGTAGTTGGGGCCAGTCTATGAACAAAAGAATAAGTGAGAAAATGTGCATATGTGATCATACAATGCCCCATGGCAATATGTAGCATAGTAGGTGTTTTTAATTAAGCTCTCTGCATAAATTCATTTTAAAAACAGAGGACAGGGTAATGGATCCATGAATAAACTTTTTGCTAGCTATTCTGCCAAATCAGAAAAGAGAAGCTTCTCAGTGTTCAACATCCATTCCCTGAAAATTCTGGGTTCTTTGAAAGAAGATATTTTAACATGTGGGCAGACCTGGTCTTGCCATTTCTATGTTTTATGTTATGAAATAAAAAATATTTATTTACTAAATCTGGACTTAATGGATATTGACATCATATAATCCTTATATCACATAGTTCTGAGGAAAATAAACTCCCCAATCCTTACTGAGCTATGAATAATATACAACATCAGCATTCAAATCACATTCCATGTCCTGCAGCACTTTGAATGCATGCATTTCATGGATTCAGGGAGGAACGTGAACTCATTACACCACAAGTCAGATGTCACTATAGTCACACAGCTGGATCCTCTCCTGATTTCAACATGTTCCTGTGAGATTTATTTGAAGTACCTTTGAATAAGGTCACCTGCAGGCAAACATGAAGGGGACAAAATACCTGCAAGGGATAAGGCCCACACTTTTGTGCTGTCTCTGGTAGCTAGACACATGGTTTTAGTCAATTTCTGCTTGTGTCTTCTTGTGCTGTGTTTCCTATTCCCTCGTTCTTGATTGGCTACAAATTTGCTTGATGTCTCTAACGCTTGTTCACAGGAAACGTGGACAGAGGTGGCTGGGGTTCCTCATGTCCAATAGAAGGTACAATTACAGGGCATTTGCAGGGCTAGAGACTGCTCTCTAAATTATCTCTAGTGAGCATCACTTTTTAACAGCATCATGTAAGAGGAACAAGCTTTTACTGGCACTTTGATAACAGTGTTTTCTATTGGTGTTTTCAATGTGGGAAAGTGCTCTGCCATAGGAAAATGATTTGTACTAACTTGTCACATCATCATGATTTTCCAAGTTAAAGTCCAGTGCTTTTTCCAGAAGGTGCCTTTTCCAGGAGGTGATGGCTGAAAAAGACTACAACGCTCACTTACTAGTCATAGAATCATAGAATCATAGAATGGTATGGGTTGGAAGGGACCCCAAGGATGATAGAGCTCCAACCCCCCTGACACAGGCAGGGCCACCAACCTCAGGACTGGATCTACACAAGGTTGCCCAGGGCCCCATCCAACCTGGCCTTGAAGACCTCCAGGGACGGGGCATCCACTACTTCTCTGGGCAGTCTGTTCCAGCACCTCACCACTCTTTCTGTAAAAAACTTCTCCCTAATAGCTAATCTAAACCTTCCTTTAGTTTTAATCCATTCCTCCTTGTCTATCCTTTTAAGAAGTTGATTCCCCTCCTGTTTGTATGCTTCCTTCAGGTACTGGAAGGTTGCAATGAGGTCCCCCTGCAGCCTTCTCTTCTCCAGGCTGAACAAGCCCAGCTTCCTCAGCCTCTCTTTGTAGGGCAGGTGCTCCAGCCCTCTAATCATCTTTGTGGCCCTCCTCTGAACCCTCTCCAACAGTTCCACACCTTTCTTGTACTGGGGGCCCCAGATCTGGACACAGTACTCCAGATGGGGCCTCACGAGGGCAGAGTAGAGAGGGACCAACACCTCCCTGTCCCTGCTGGCCACCCCTCTTCTGATGGAGCCCAGGATACCATTGGCCTTGCGAGCTGCAAGAGCACACTGCTGGCTCATGTTAAGTTTCTCATCCACTATGACACCCAGGTTCTTCTCAGCAGGGCTGCTCTCAAGAAACTATTCTCCCAGTCTGTATCTATGTCTGGGATTCTTCCAGCCCAAGTGCAACACCTTACACTTGGCAGTGTTGAACCTCATTAGGTTCACCCGGGCCCATCTTTCCAGCCTGTCAAGATCCCTCTGGATGGCTTCCTTTCCTTCTAGGGTGTCAACCACACCACTCAGCTTGGTGTCATCTGCAAACTTGCTGAGGGTGCACTTCTAGCACTGAGTCTTCTAGCTTTGTACTAGTGCTCATCTTAGTCTTCCTCTTTTCCTTTTCCTCCTTTTGCACTGACTGAGCATTTTTATTCTGCTTATTGAACATAAACCAACTTTATTAGTAAAGTTTGTTCTACAACATTTTTTGTGTTAAAATGTGACCATGTCCCTCTCAACTCCTGAAAACAAGCAATGTGATGCTGCCACTATATCTGACCCAGTCCCAACCATGAAGTAGAAAACCTATGTGTTTGTGTATGTTTGTATAAGGACTCTGTGTGCATATACAGACAGATACATAGGTATGTAGGTAGGTAGATATGGATATATTTGTTTTTAATGACTGTAAACCTACTGATTCATGATGAAAACTGTACAGCGAGAAATGCCTTTTTAAATATTTACATTTCATGAGAAAGCAAAGAATTTTGCACCTTTCATTTTCTTACATTGTTTTTTGTCTAGCCTTCTTGGGTTTCACACAGCTTATACACAAAAGAGATTCTTTTTTTCTAAAGTATTTTAAATAATTTTATCAAAAAGCTAGCCTTAACTTTTAAGAATCTAGAAATCAGCAGTTTTGCTAAATTGTTTAAGTTCTCCAGAGATTCTCCAGCTCTACCTTTTCCCCCTCTTTCTTCTTGCTGTCTTTGTTATCTCCCATTTAACTGAGTGATAGCTTTAATAAACACTGAACTCAGTCACAGGTTGAAATTGCACATGGAAAGGAAAAGGTATTAGTGAACTTCATTTTAAATGCCAGCCTTCAAATCATAGGTTGCACAGGTTCCTTTAATATTTCAATGCCTTTTTATATCTCAATATCTATCAGTCTGCACTTTGCTGCCAATGACCTTCTGTCAAATAGTGATTTGTCAAGTAAGCCTTCCGCAGAATCCTGTAAAAGCTCTTCCAGAGGTATGTACAATGCTCCCTAAAATGCAGACCAGTCAATGACTTTATGACTGAAGGAGTGGTTTTAGACAGGAAAAAAAAATCAAGATATGATTTAAGAGGATGAAGATTAATTCTATGGTACATAGTCAAAATGGCCACAGTACATAGACAAAGAGAATGGTGCTACTGAACTTTATTCTTTCTTGACTGGATGTTGCATTGACTGAATAAAGTATCTAAGAGCATAGTATACCCATCTTCACTTAACAAAGTGAGAAATCTGTTTTATTTTCAGATTATTATTTTGAGGATCTGTGGATTTTTTTGTAAGATAAATATCAGAGCAACAAATTCTATGAAAAAGCATTTCAGAAGAGCTCTGACAACATATGATCCTGTTGTCTGTTTAATATATGGTCTCCTCAGACCTTGCAGACCTTTATGCTTCCTAAGCACTCATAATAGTAAAGCACTTCCTGAACTCTCAGACCACAGCAACAATTGTAAAGACTACTAAAAAACAATTACCTTAATTTAATGTTTTGGTGTGAAAGGATGAAGCAGCTTTCAAAAAGTATATCACTTAGGGTTTTCATCTGGTTGTTTTGATAATATGTTTTAAGGACTCTCTGGAGACACACATATAGAAAAGGAAATATTTCCTCAAGGAAAATTCCTTTACTTGATTTTTTTGGCCTCAGTTATTGTTGCAGTTTTGTGTGGCTGGGTGCTGGTGGAGGAGGGGGGGCTGCAGGGGCTGGTCCTGCCAGGGTGGCTTCTCCAAGAAGCCGCTTGAAGCTCTCTGCAGGCCTGACAGAGAAAACACCAGCCGGCTCAAGGCTGGAGTTGTTCCTCACCAAGGCCCAGCCCATCAGTAATGGTCACAGCGCCTCTGGGAATCACATTTAGGAGAAAAAAAAACCACAAGGAGCTGTTTTTTGCCACCAGAGAAGGGAGTGAGATGATGTAGAAACTCTGCAGACACCAAGGTCAGGGAAGAAGGGGTGGGAGGAGTCCACCAGAGTGAGACAACCTTTTAGATAAGGAAGTTGTAGTTCTTGTGTAAATTATTTTTGTGTAACAACATAAAAGTACTTAAATCTGACTGTAGGCTACTATGTCAGCCATTGAGAGGGTATAACAGCTTGCTTAATTATTATTAAAGTTGTCTTTGATCCACCACTATCAGAGTCCTTGCCTTTCAATACGCCACAAATGGCGCCCAATGTGGGGCACTGACTAGCTGTCAATCTGGTGCCTTAGCTCAGCTGAACTTTGGGAGGAACATTGCAAGGAAGTGTCACCAGCACACTCAATTACCTTTCGCAGGATAAACATAAGCAGCTGAGAACTATGGGAATGAATCTAATCAACAGGATTTTGAAGGAACACGGGAAGAAGATGGATAGTGAGGAGTTACAAGAAATTCTTCTTTGGGCTTTTAAAAATGAATCTCCGACAAACAGTCATAATATTTATGATACAGAAATCTGGGATAAAGTTGGGGTCAGACTTTTGGTCTGTGCCACTAGAAATGACAAAATCGTGGCTGGTTTGTTATCCTCATGGCAGATCATCTTCGAGACCTTAAAGGCGCATGTTGGTTCTTGGGTGGTTGAGGGGCTAGAGAAGTCTATACCACTGTCAGTCCCCTACCCCCACTGATGCCCTCTTCCACGGACTGTATACTGTGAGACCTCCTAATAATTCTGATGGTGATCTGGATGATACATTTGATCCAGGGAGGCCAGACCTTGAAAAGCCGCCTGATTTGCATCCCCCAGACTTTCTCAAAAATGGGCAGCTCTAAGAAAAGAAGCGAAGCAAGGGTGATTTTTGGTGCCTTCCTGGTAATACATGCTCCTGAACAAGAACCACAATGGGATGGTCATTCTTATAACCTCATAAAAGATCTCAGGCATATGGTAACTGATTGTGGGCTTGACGTTCCATATACTACCCATTTGACACAGTCTCTTTATGATAGTTCTGTTTTTATGCCATAGGACTTTAAAACCATGTTTTGGCTTATAATGACTGATATGCAAAAAATGAGACAGCTTGTGACATCTCAGGCTGCAGAAAATCAGGCGTTGGGTCAGTGTCACCCTTTACTAGTTGTTGATGTGAATTTGTGGATGGGAGAAAGTGATTGTAGCTTAACTGTAGCTCAAGCTAGAAATCCCCCTGAAGGCTTGCAGCAGGTTAAGCAACTTCCCCTCCACGTCCTTAAAAGTGTTCCAGAAGCTGGAGGGCCAAGATAACTTTTTTTTTCATATAAAGCAGGAAACAGGGGAGTCATTCATTATATTTTTGGACAGACTTAATGATGCTTTACAGAAACAAATTGAGAATGAAGCTGCTCGGGATTATATTTTGAAGTAATTTGTAATTGAAAATGCTAATCCAGATGGTCAAAAGGTTTTACGACCCTTGAAGAACCCCAGTATTGATAATATGATTACTGCATGATCCATGACAATCAAAGTCCTTGCCTTTCAATATGCCACACTACAGCACCACAAACTTTTACATCTATGTTTCATTAGTAATTCAGATCAATAAAACTTTTTTAGCTGTTTTCCTACATTTTTCCAGATGAATTTGTGACTGTTTTGTTGAGTAATTTGTTGCACATATATCTACAGGTTTGTTTCTAAACTTGCAAACTAGTTTATGGCTTCTATGAATTAATGGTACCTCTCTAGCATCTACTGAGAGTTTTCCTTCAATATTAGCCTTCTTTTATGTATGATTGCTAAATTAAGAAGATGATATAACTATAAAAATTATATTCTCTTCACATTAATTTCATCATCCTGATGGCATGTACAAGTGGACAGAAAGTAAAATGATAAAATTGTGGAATGGTATTGTATATTACAGTAGAAATTGCTGATAAACCTGTTTTCACTATAATCAGCATAGGAAAAATCTACCAATTTACTATTCCACTCACTTTAGTAGAACAAGTGAAAAGTGAAAAGAAATCAACATTGAAATGTGAAATTTTTCCCAAGTGTCATTTCTTTTCTTAGGGCACCACATAACTGCTTCTTAAACACGTGATCTATTTTAAAAGCAATTTCTCACTCACCAAGTGAGTTGCTGCATTTCAGTGAGTTAAAACAACAGTCTCCCCACATGGGTGTTTAATCAATTTAACCAGTCTGCACTCTTGCTCAACCAGCAGGTGTTTGGCAGGCAAGAGCACAAAACAAGTCCCATTAATGCTGGGCATAGTTGCATGTGCACATGGAGTTGTTACAACTTTAACAGGCTAACAATTTAATTGCTATTGGTACCATTTTGTTTTCCATACAGGTAGAAATAATATTTGTTGTATGTACCATATTGGTCTTGAGTTACAAATGGTAAAAAACCTTCAGAAGAGTTGTTTTGTGTTTGCTTAAAAATAGTTTTTCTCAGTGGAATTTTTCTGTTGTCACAATATTTTGACTTTTCAAATACTCAACTATTTTTCTAATCAGAACCTAAATTTCTAGTACAAAAATAAACTTTCACTTGATATTAACTATCAAGAATAATTTTACCAATTATTTATTCTTCTTTGTTGTGTGACTTCAGGATATAAAACAAGGGAAGAAAGTGCCATGTTTTATTTTTGAAGAGCAATTGTGAATTAATGATAGATTAAGATACAATGTTTCTGAAAGCTAAGATGACACATGCACAGAATTTCCCACCCTTTTCTAAGAATAGTGATTCAGCCTTACATATCTGCATTTAGTCAGATAGTTATCAACAGTGCATTCTGGTCTGCAATCTTCCTGAGGCGTACGAAGTTGTAATTTTGAACACTCAGGACTACTTACTACTGATTCCTACTCTTACGAGGAAAAGAAAAAAATCACTGTCAAAACAAATTTGTGAAGATTGTAGATTTGGTCTTATCTACACAGGAAAGTTTCTTCAATACCATATAAAATTTGGGTATAATTAGATGTTAAAATATTGGCATATGAATATTGACTGTGTATTCAAATACAACCTACAGGAGATTATGGGAATAGTGATTGGTTCAAGATGCTTTTGAAGTTTTAAACAATGCTAGAAAACTGAAACTAACACAATTAGAAAATATTTTATATGTAAACAAAGTTTCTTCAATAAACCCTGTTGAACACATATTTAGAAAGCCTTAGGTACTGTAGAAATTGTTTCAGTTGCATTCTACTGATCTGTTTTATCATGCCAGTCTGTGGTATACTGACTCATGTCTTTGGCATTATTGGTGTCTCTCACATGGGATGATGCTGTTGTTCTTTTGTTCTATATGCTACGTCCTTATGATGACCCTGTGTTCTCCAGTGTTGATGGTTAGTTTTATAGAATTTTGCAGCTAATTTTAAGATACAAGTAATCACAGATCAAGTGGGGCAACAACTCTTCCATATCCTTTCAAATCCACAATTGACTTTTCAGGTGGTCCTTTGCAAATAGCTTAAGTTCCCCTTCAACTCCAGAAGAATCTAAAGCTTTCCTAAAGCTTGGAAAGTTAATTTATTTGAAATTTTACAGTAGGCTGAGGAAATCCTGCTGCTATTTGTACAGCAGATTGTCTGCTGTCTTTGCCTACTTCATAATATCTTGTCTAGTTTTTCATCATAACCCATGGTAAATATTCTGAGCCTGAAAATCTTCCTAAAACACTACCTCCTATTGCAAATAACACCAAAGAGTTTCTATTCTGGGTGCCTTTATTGTTATTATATCCAGTCACATCTGCTTGTAGGTATTTCAGTCTTCCTCTATACCAGTAAAATAACTTCTGAAAATGCAATTCCTCTTTTATCTACAACAATCTATGCCCATCTGCTTCCCACATTTCCCATTTTGTGGGTATTCCCAAGCCTCAAAGACAGGCAGCTGATCTTCTCCTGTGTCAGATGCACTGACAGTAAAACAGAATAGATAGGCTTTCATGGTTATGGCAGATAAAGAAATGGGATCCATTTTTTTTGCTGCAATTTTCTTGCAATAATCAGTATAAATAGCCAGGAAAGATCAGACAGCTGATGAGATGGATATTTTAGCCCTGCAAGAACCATGTTCTGCAGGGATGCAGATCCTGCAAGTCAGAATACACTTGAGTAAGATTTTTAGTCTGTCCAATCTGTCTCATTTATAAAGAAAGTGATGGTCTGACCACTCTCTTGTTGCTACTCTGTACCCTCCATTTCCCAGGACCTGGAGATATTTTGACCTAAAGATGTTCCAGCAACATGAGATCCATTTAGAATGCTGTTCCCAGGTGTCTCTTTTGGTTTTGTACTGCCAGAGCAATATGATGTACCCTGTTTTCTTTGTAGTCAAGCTAACATGTGGTGGCTTAACCCTAGATGGAGACCAGATGCCCACCAAAGCTGCTCTATTACTCCCCTCCTCAGATAGCAAAGGGAGCAAATATCTAATAAAAGGTTTACAGGTTGAGATAAGGACAGGGAGAGATCGTTCAGCAACTAACTTCACAGGCAGAGCAGACTCAACATGGAATAAAATGCATCTAATTTTTTATCCAATAAAACCAGAGCAAAATGACAGGAAATAAAAACAAATCTTAAAACACCTCCCCCCACCCCTCTCTTCTTCCTGGGCTCAAGCATATTCCCAAATTTATCTACGTCCTCCCCCTGTGCAGCACAGGGGAAGATGGGGAATACCGGGTTCGGTCAGTTTGTCTCTGCTGGTCCTTCCTTCTTAAGGGGAGGATTCCTCACACTCTTCCCTTGCTCCAGCATGGGGTCCCACCCATGTGAGACAGTCCTCCACAAACTTTTCCTATGTAAGTCCTTTCCCATGTGGACTTCAGTTCTTTAATAACTGCCCCAGCGTGACTTCCGTGGGGTGCTGACCTTCAGGAACAGGTTGTTTCAGCATTATTAACCTTGGGATTAGAAGTCCTCCACCCAGAAAACCTGCTTTTGTTTTTTTTTTCCCTTCTTAAATATATTATGCCAGAGGCGCTACCACCGTTGCTGATTGGATTGATCTTGGTCAATGGCAGGTCCGTCCTTGAGCTGGCTGGTATTCGGTCTGTCAGACCTAGGGGAAGCTTCTAGCAGCTTCTTGCAGAAATCACCCCTGCAGACCCCCACTCCTCTTCACCAGAACCCAGCCACGCAAACCCAAAACATGTTTTGCAAGGAAAGATGAATTAATCACACAATTTCTCCACTTTCTTTATCTTAAGCCTAAATTCACTGGAAATATATACTTTTAACAAAGACAGGTCATTTCAAATGATCATTTTGTTTCTGGAGCTATCTCATCTTTTGAGTTGCTGCAGACAGCCTTAGTTTGTCTTTCCTTTCCCCATGATTTTTCCGCCCCTTTCCCATCATTTAATTGTATACTTCTAGGCAATTTATTTGATGCATAGGAAGTGTGAATATTTTGCTGCATGAACATCTATTAATTAGTCAATCTATCTGGAAGCCAGGATAAATTAACCATACACTAGAAACAGCCTGAAAAAAAATACAATGCTATCAGATTTATGCTGTCTAAAAGATTCTAAGCTTGTCCATCAGTCTTGCAGGCATCTTAGGAATGAGAATCACACTGGTCACTCAGTAGCGTATGCACAAACCTGGAACTTTAAGTGCTGTATTTTCCTGCTGGAAAGGAATATATTTTATACAGAAACTTATAATTTGGGAGGCATTGAACTGTGCAGGAAATTCATCTTTCTCCATTATTAGTTGAGAAGAAATTTCACTCATGAATATTTTTTCTTACTTAATGCTGAAATAAATCTGAAATATCCCGATGCAGAGCAGACTTAGAACTAATTATGCCCTTTGAGAGCTGTAGGGAGAACATTCTTTGGTCAGGCTCAGTCCTATTGTAACCTGGTGCAAATTATTTATTATTAATACATAGTTTTATTTCCTCTAAATAGATAATCTGTCTCAGAGATTTTTCTCTTAGGTGTGATCTGGCTGGAATTAAAATAGTGTTATGATCATTGTGTCTAAACAGAAAAAAACATAAATAAAATATTAATCACTCTGACTATGTATTTCCATATGCCTCTTGGTCCTTCTCTCTTCATGATTTGCAGAAATTATTTGTTTGGACTTTGTGTGTTTGAAAAACTATTTGAAGAAAATTAAATGAACGCTTATGCGATATTTGATTTTAAAAGAATGTTCTGTTTTTTCTTCAGCTTAACTTGCTTTTTGAGTTTATCTTCTGCTTCTATGCAATTAAATTTTTCCATTTAAGAAATGTGGTAAGTATGCCCAAAGGGCAAATAGCAAATACTTAAACAATACTAGCACATCTTAAAAAAACAAGCTTACTTGAGATTGCATTAAAAGCAAGATAAGAGAATGGGATTTTCATTCTTATTAACATCAAATCTCTTTACCAAAATAAATCTGTGTTTTTCCTTTTATTGGAGAATCTTATATTTCACTTACAATTTTGTTTCTAAGTTTTACCCAATAAAATTTCAAAAATTGTTTAAGGAAAAGTATTTATTTTTAGCTAACAGACATTTATGTATTCTGAAACATAAGGCATAAAGTTCAGGTCCTATTCACTCAGAAAATATTTTCAAACCAGCTGTTTTTGTTCACTTGTTGGAAGAAAAAACATGTTACACCAGAACAAATAGGCACAGACTCTACTTACAGATTTTTGGGGCTAATCCTTGTGTTTGGTTAGAATCTACTTTTCCGAAAGTCAAGTAGTTTGATATCATTAGTAGTATTCCACATGCCCTTCCTAATATGTTTGTTATGTCACTTGCTGTTCAGAATGAGCACCTTATTTCTGGCTTAAATGTATCAAGTTCCTTGATCAAGCTACTTTGCTATATCTGTTGTTAGGACCCATAGTTTTATCTTTCTGCGTGTGTTTCTGCACTGTAATCAAGGCTTCAGTGCTGATTTTTGATCCACTGAATATATTGGAAAACCTAGCAACACACACTGATATATATTCTTTAAAATTATGTGGTTTCTGAAGGACTGGACTGTACAATGACTAGTGTTAGCTTTATATATTGTAGAAAAACTTCTCTAGGCAAATTGAATGGTACATTTTCAGCTGCCATTAGATCTGACAGAATAATTTCACTAATTTATGTCACCCCTTGTGATATCAGTGTTGTGGAATGTGGTGTTAGTTACAAATCAATATCAATTAACCTGCATATAGATTTTGATCCTTAAATTCAGTAAATCCTTCATTATACCTACTTTGATATTAGACCTGAACAAATGTATCTGTAAATAGAAAATACAGCGTAAGGTCTTAACAGTAATAAAGACTGATGTGGTTAGCTGAGTGATATATTCCCTGCATTATTCAATTTTTGTGCAGTTTAATATCACATATGTACTCCCATTTCTTAAATAAGGTAAATGGCTACCAAGATCCTTTGAGATACATAGAAACATAATTAACAGAGCAGAGGTTTAAACTTGCCCAGACACTGTTCTGTATCACATATAATCAATATTGTAGAGGTAGGGTACTTAATTCAGTAAACTTGTAGATAGTGTTAAATTAAGACAGAAACCCAAATGTTCCAAAGTGTATTTCCTGTCATGCAGTGTGAAAAAAACCCCAGGCCTTTCCCTTCCAGTTATTCTGATTTTCTATTTCCTAAATGGAAAGTTACATTTAGGAAGTTCGCATTAATTCCCAAATATCTTTAAACAATTTTTTCTTGGCTAATGTGCTTAGGGCATTGCAGTACAGTAATGCTGAAATACTTTTATATGCATTATCTATGCACTGCTAACAGTAATGAGGAAGCTCTGCCTGAGCCAACTTCGGGTTTCATTAAAGATTGTGTCCTTTCTTTTTTTTTCCCTTATTCATTACAGATATTTACCATTGTCATACGCGTAGAGAAAAGAATAGAAAATATGTAGGTTGTAGGGAATACGGAATATAGGGAAAGTTCAGCATACTCACTGGTGAGGTCAATACTCCTTCTTATTATGCACCTGTGTGAACAGCTGTCCTGGGCTGGCCTTGGTGCAATTTCAGGTGCCCAGCAAAGCTACTCTACCACTCCCCCTCCTAGGGTGGACATGTGACAGAACATATAACAAAAGGCTCATGGGTCAAGGTAAGGACAGGGAGACTTCACTCATCAATTACCATCATGGGCAAAACACACTTGACTTGGGGAAAAATGACTTTCTTTTGTTACCAATGAAATCAGAGCAGGATAATGGGAAATAACGTCTGAAAACACCTTCTTCCTACTCCTCCTTTCTTCCTGGGCTTAACTTAACTCTGATTTTCTTTACATTCTCTCCAGTGACACAGGGGGGTTGTGGTCTTTTAATCACACATTTTCTTTGCTGCTTCTTTCCATTTATGGTGGAGGACTTGTGATAGTTTTGCGTGACTGGGTAAGGGTGGAGGAAGGGGCCTGCCAGGGTGGCTTCTGCAAGAAGCAGCTGGAAGCTCTCTGCAGGCCCCACAGAGCAAACACTAGACGGCTCAAGGCCAGAGTTGTTGCTGACCAAAGCTGAGCCCATCAGTGACGGTCACAGCGCCTCTGGGAATCACATTTGGGAGAAAAAAAAACCGCAGGCAGGTGCATTTTGCCACCAGGGAAGGGAGTGAGAAGATTTAAGAAACTGCAAACACCATGGTCAGGGAAGAAGAGGTGGGAGCAGGTGCTTCAGGCACTCGAGAGAGAAATTCCCTTGCAGACAGTGGATAAGACCATGGTGGAGTGGGTGTCCCCCTGCAGCCAATGAAAGATGATGGGAAGCAGAGATCCCACCTGCAGGTCATGGAGAGGCACCACACTGGAGCAGGTGGAGACATATGGAAGATGCTGTGACCGGCATTGGAGCAACACTCTAGCAGCACTTGCAGCTGACGGAGACCGAGACACAGATGTGAGAGAGAGACACCTATGCCAAGTGTCATGCAGGTTTGCTGGGGGGGATTTGTGACTCCGTGGGGGGCCAGTCTGGAGCAGCCTGGGCCTGAGAGACTGAGAGACATTCTGTGATTTTATGACTGCACCCCATAGAAGTGACCCATGCTGGGGCAGCTGGTGAAGATCTGAAGCCCCATGGGTAAAGACTGATGATGTTGGAGATGTTCATTGAGGACTATGTCTTGTGGGTGGGACCCCATGATGCAGCAGGGGAAGAGTGTGAGGAATGCTGCCCCCGTTCCTCCCTTCCCCTGCCAGGAAGGAAAACAGCGCATGAGGAACTGACCAAAACCCCCATTCCCCAGGAGTGATGAACTGACTTTGGTGGGTATCTGGCTTTCAGCCAGGGCTGAAGTACCACACCAGGTATTTTAATTTCATCTAGTTAAGGCTTGACTATGTTTTAACCATTTTAGATTTTCTTCTGGGGACTAAGAACAAACATTTCTTAAAAAAAATCTGGTTTAATTTTCTGTCTGTGTACACACTCACCATAAGCAAATGTTCAGAATTATCTCATGCCTATGCTCCAGTGAGGATCTATCTGTATAGGGTATTTCCTAGATAGCAGGATCTATCTTATTTATTATTTTATTCAGAATTTGTGAACTAGGAGCTTCTCTGACTGGTTCCCTCAATAAATTTAAACTGTGTCTATTCATGTAGGCTTGAATCTCTTCCAGCTGCAAATGTAATTGAATCTAGATCTCTCCTTTCATTGTTAAATTTGAGAATGACCTGAAGCTTCATTTTAAGTAGGCCATGTCCTTAGTTCTGATGAAAGATTCCAGAGTGCATTGTCATCTGCCACTGGTCTGCATGGAAGTGCATAGCCTGAAGACTCAGAGCAGGAGGGAGTAAAGATACAGCCTGTCTTCAGTAACTCCTGCTCCTAATGACTTGTATATTATTTCTGAGCAGCTTTGTGTATCAGCGGTCATGAATTTTATTATCAGACACTTAACTCTTTCATGCAATATTTAGGGAGCTCTGGTATTGGACTCAGGGCTCCTGCAGAAACAAGGAGTTTAAGAACTGCTTTCAGTGATGATGAATGAGTTAAGTTAAGCCTTTGCAGAGTTGGTCGTAACACATTAAGTTCACTGTCTGCCTAGTCTTCACAAAAATTTTATTTCCTATTAACCTACTCAAGATAGAAGCCTTTCTTTCAAATGGGCACTGAGCACTTTGGAACATCAGAAAACAGGCCTATGCAATCAAAGCTTTTTTAGAGTACCAGATAACATGTTCTCTAGGACTTGTCATTTTTTAACACAGAAATAAACTAGAAAGGTGATCTGAAAAGGACAGTGTGTCAATTAAGTTTAAGGTTCAATGACAGGATGCAATATAAGTCACTTTGTGTACAAATGTTGCCATTGATTTTCTGTTTAACAGTATTGTCTTCATCCTCCAGCAATTCCTGTGCAATTACAATTGCTAAGACTTTCCCCTTTAATGTCATCTAAAGATACAGCTTTTTTTTCAAAGTTCTTCCTTTTCATGTTTATATGCCTGATTTACATATAAAAGTAGTGTGATCTGTCACCTCACTTTAGATTAACTTTATAAATTCTTTATTTTTCAATAAATGAAAAGGCTAAATCATATATCATGAAAGTCACTGGACCACATCTGTGTATTTCATGAAAGCAGAAAAGTTGCATTACGGTGAAAGATAATGTCTCAAAGAAAACATTACACTTCATTCCAATGTTTACACAGACAGTTATTGAAACAATCTACAAGACATAATTTTAATTTAGACTTCTTAATGAACTTTGCCAGGAAAGATCTCTGCTCTTCTTTCCCACACAAATGTAATCTGTTTGTTTTATCACTAATACTTGGAAGCATATGAAAATTTTAATACACGTAAGAAGCATTTGAAATTAAACTGGGTTTGCTATGTTCAGTAATATATATACTTCATTTTTTAAAAGCTTTTCCTATGTAGAGCTTGTAGTGAGGAAATACACATCCATTAGATACTGTTAGCTGAAGATCTTAGTGGTGGTTTGACCCTGGCTGAAGGCCACATACATGCCAAAGCCGCTCTATTATTTTTCAGTTGGACAGAGGAGAAAATATATATATTGAGAGGCTTAGGAGATCATTCTGCAATTAGTGTCATGGGCAAAACAGACTCAAAACAGAATAAAGCAAAGAAAACTCTCTAATTTATTACACTAAACTACACACCCAGTGACACCAGAGTTGGATAATGAGAAATGTGGCCAGATCTTAAAGCACCTTCTCCCACCCCTCCCTTCTTAGCAGACAACTGTAGACATGATTTCTCTCCCTTCTCCCTGCTCCACCCCCCCATTGTGGTATGGGGGGGTGAGGGCAAGGTCAGGGTCTGGGGAAATGGGAGTTTTGGTCAGTTCCTCATGAGTTGCTTTCCTTCTTATCCGTTGTGGGGCATTCCTCATACTCTTCCCCTGCTCCAGTGTGGGGTCCAACTCATGGGAGACAGTCCTCTACAAATTTCTCTGTGAGTTCTTTCTGTTGGATGTCAGCTCCTCACCAATTGCCTCAGCATGGCTCCCTTCCATGCGGTTCTGACCTCCAGGCCCAGACTGATCCAGCCTGATCCTCCACAGATTAACAAGTTCCCCAGCAAACCTGCTCCAGCATGGGTTGGTCCCTCCACAGGCTGCAAGTTTTGCTGTCAGGAGCCTGCTCCAACGTGGGCCTCCCACGGGGTCACAGCGTCCTTCAGGTGTCTCCTCCCACTCCGGCGTGGGGTCCATGGGCTGTAGATGGGATCTTTGTTCCCCATCATCATCCATGAGCTGCAGGGGAATAACAGCCTGCTTCCCTATGGTCTTCTCCATGGGCTGCAGGGGTATCTCTCTCTCTGGCACTCCCCCCCACTTCTTCACAGACCTTGGTGTCTGCACAGTTTCTTACATCTTCTCTTTCCCTTAACCTGGTGGCTAAAAGCAGCTGTTTGCATTTTTTTTTCTCCTAAAAGTGATTCCCAGAGGCGCTGTGACTGTCGCTGATGGGCTCGGCCTTGGTCAGCAACAACTCCGGCCTTGAGCCGTCTGGTGTTTGCTCTGTGGGGCCTGCAGAGAGCTTCTAGCTGCTTCTTGGAGAAGCCACCCTGGCAGCCCTCCCTCTCACCCCCCTCCTTCTCCACCAGAACCCAGCGACAGCAAAACTAAGTCAATCTTCTATGTATAAAGCTCAGAGAAAGACAGAAGACTATAGGATTGTTGGAGGCACACTAGAGATTGAAATAACCATTCTTGTGAACTTCGAATTTTAAGCTCAAGAAGTTTAACAATGAAGAAATATTCAAAATTTGCACTCCTTTCTCTCTACAAATTTCAATAATGAAATGGTAATTTCATCAAGTTTATCTTCTTGTTCTAAAATAGGATTCAAAGACAGATCTGCAAGGGTGGTTTCTCTTTTTTCTCCTTTTTCTTTTCCTTTTTAGTATATGCCATTTTAAATACCAAACTGTTCTCTACATATTTTATATTTTTAAGCTCTGTAAGGTTCAAGAGATCCAGAGTATGCTCAGTGGTCTTCTGATGCTTCCTGGAAATATTTTAATTATGCACAGTTGTCTTCGCGTCATGTAGGCAGGACAATAACCAATAACACCCTGTGTCCCTGTTGAGCTTTTAAATTGAAACCACACTTTCAGAACGCTGCCCTAAATTAGCTTTCACACCAGTCAAATTGCACCACACAGGCGACCTCAGGTCTACTGCCTGAGCTACATCTAATAATACGTACATCATAAAATGCTCATAATTGTCCACAATTTGCTTTTCAGTTAGCGCTTTCATATCAGAAAAATCAGCAACCTTAATAAAACTTGTATGTTATTTATCTCAGAGCTTTTGCAGCTTACTAAGCTCAATGCAAATGTCATTATTCTGATGTTAATGTAGGTGATTTAAAATTATTTTTTACCATTGATGCATTGTTCTGAGCTGAAATTAAAATGGTATGTATGTGCAATGTGATGGTTACAGTGGAGTTACAGCTTAAAAGCTATGCCAAAGGAGATTCCTAACAGTTTCTACATTGTATTCACATCTTCACTTGTTTTAAAATGACTGTGATTAAGGAGCCTTAAAATATGTTTCCTCTGTGAATGTATTTTTGTCTTTTAGGTATTTTCTATTATATATTTTTATGTGTCATGGAGTCACAAACCCTTATGTTCCTATCGTTTCTCTTTCTCTCTCTGCCTGTTTGTTTCCTCCCTGCCTTACCCTTCACTGTCTTCATCCTTTATGGGGTTGGTGCTTTCCAGCTACTTGTCTTCAGAGAAATTTGAAACGATGGTAATGATGAAGGAATATATAAGACTGACATCACAGCTGCTCTGTCTCAAAGAGAAGGAGCCACAACCTCATGCCCTCATCTTGCTCTTTTCACTAGTCCACCTGAAATCTGTTCTTCCATGGAATTTCCCATGTGATTCGTATCTTCTGCTTCTTTGAGACTTTCCTTTTAGATGGTTTCCTTAACCATGCTCCCCTTGCCTGCAATGTAGTTGTCCAAGCAATTACCTTGGAAGGGTCTTGTTTTCTTATGTCCTCCTCTCAAGAGAAGAAACCACAGGAACTTCTTGGCACCCCAGCTCTGCCTTTTAAGGTAGATACAACCTGACCCTATTACTGGCTTCTTCAGTCTGTGAAAGCTAGAATAATATCCTGGTTTCAGGAAAAAGAACCCATCAAAGAACAAAATCTCATTAAGAAATTATATATACATATAAAATTGAAATATATAAAGACTTTTTTTGAAATTTCATGCTTCTCTATTACTGATGAAGGATACGTTTTTAAGTGTCTGAGCCACAGAAGTGCTTTTGAAAATGAGATAGTCTTGTGTTTTTAAATGATTATTATCTTTGACAATTTAATCTGTTGGGCAGACCTATGCCCAGTGTCATTCATAAAAACTCATTCAAGATTATTTATTACCAACTGAATTAAAATCTTGATTTTTTTTGGCCGGGGGGGAGATAGTTTAGTTTTCAATGTCAGCTTGAAAACAAAGTGGAGAGAAGGAAGATGCTACGGTCTTGTCAGTGTAATTCATATTTGAAAAAGCTTCTCAAAGTTAATGGGTACCTTCCTGTAGTCATTTTTTAAAATGTATTCTTGGAATTATTCATGCAATAAACTTAAGTTTCCATAGATAATATTTTATTTTCTTTGTTTATATGATGCTATATTGCATACTTCCCACTCCATGAAATCACAACATGAAAACAATTGATGAACTTGCATTCCCTGCATGTTGCATTTGTTATCCAGACAGGAAAGACATAAGTCATGCTGTCAGCCAGTATTGACAGTCTTTCCTTCTATCTGTAGATTCCACAGCAGTACTTTAGTCATGTTTTGTACCCTAAAAATTCTTTACATGATACTTTTTTCCTTTCACATCTTTTAATCTTTCCCTTCTGTTCCATTCCTTGCTACCTAAGATGGCTATTGAAAACTTAATAAGAAAAATAGAGTTACAAGTCATCTTCTTGGAAGCACAATAATATCTGTAAATGACAAACCTTGCTTTGATGTATTATTAAAAATGTAGTGTTGCTGCCATGCAGCTATTCTCTTGAGAACTTTAAGCATACTGTCTGCTGAGAAGGCTTTGTGTGTGTTTTAAATGCTGAAACAAAAGATCATCAGCATGACTTCTAATCATTAGCTCTGCTCTTGTTAATTTAAGATAGTTGCAGAGATACAGTTAATTATTGCTTTGTCTATGTGTCAGAAAGATTTCACATTGTGTTTGTTAACCGTTTTCCAGTCTCTGAAACAGTGCTTTATTCCAGTTCAGTTATATTGGTCTACTGCCATTTCACTCAGATTACAAGCACACAAATAATCTGTTCTGCTGGCAAGAAGAATTCAGGGTCAAGAGTAGTAGATGGACTGAAAGTCACAGAATTGCCTATCTAAAATTAATGTATGTAATGAAACCCCACAGAAAAAAAAACATGGTATTTGCTGGCTAATAAATTAATAACTAAAGGGAAAATCTAACTGATGTTTTTACTGAATTTGAACTTCTGTATCATGAGAAAGGGTTCAGCTGAATGTACTGCTGGAATTGAGTGTGGTTGAGTGAATCTTCAATCCATAGGCTTAGCCAAGCCAGGCTGAATTCCTGAGGAGACTGAGCTATATCTATTTAAGGAACAGAGGGCTTGTTTCTTATAAGAAAAGGAACAGTGGAATTACAAAATATGGGCTGTACTCCAGAAATCATTTTTTTATGGTTTTAGGCAGATCATTTAATCTTGGTTAAATCGCAGAAGTCAATGAGGTGGAGACATACCCTTTAGAAGAGAAAGGGAAAAACTACTATCTGAAGACAAATGAATCATTCTCTTAAGTCTGTGTGTTGGATAATTGTGAATCAGATACTGATGGGGTTTTTTTGCCATTTAATAACCCTGTTCAACATGCACATTAATAAATTAGATTAGTAGGTAATTTAGATTATTGCATTTATCAGTACATTAGATTAAGACAAAAACGTCCTGAGCCTGTATCCTCTAATTCGTCTTACAGCAAGAAAATAATTCAGTTCTTGAGTCCACTGATCTGAAGTTTCAGGAAATAATTATGACATAGCTTCTAATACTTTGGTTGGTTGCTTAAAAAACTGATGATATATTCAACTTCTGGTTGTCTTTATAGGACTAGGCCCTATTTTCTTTCCTGTTTCACACATACAGGCATTTATGTTTTTGAAACCCATACAGATGCCTACAAAGTAGTTTTTCATTTGCTCTGTCCAAACATGAACCTGGTCCAGACTAAAAGCCATATGTGCATTTGTTACATGAAACCCAGACTTATGCAGCAAAGATTATTAGTTAAGAGTCAATGCTGCATTAGCAACAGTTATGTGATTTCTTATTTGTAATTCACATGCATCTAGTTTAAAGCTTCATTACAGTCCTGCCTCCAAATTTCATGTTGTCTTATCTTTATTTACATGACCACTAATGAACACTGAACTATTGATGAGCATTAGAGAGTTATAACAAATTACCAAAAGGAAGATTACAGTCAAAACCCCTTCAAATGAAACTGACACAACTGCAACCACTAATTGTCTGGATGACAAGTGCTGGAGGAGCATAGACTCTACCTTCTTTAGTGGTATCTTCTGTTGGAACTATGAGTTGTTACAAACTATGTTACACAATAATGGACTCTGAACATCCTGGTCTGCAATGAAGAGGTAACCTGTGCCAGATGAGTTGGTTATGAATAATATAAAGTACATCCAGGATGAACTAGGAAATGTTATTACTATTAATAATATGTATACTAGTAATATATGTGGCAATATAACATTGCATGCAATATGTATATTAATAAATTGTGTCACACAGGCTCCAACCTTGAAGATGGAGTTAGCAGTGCAAAACCACTTAATGAAAAATACTTTTCTCAAAACATGTCCATCGGAGTGTTTGTACTTACACGCAATATATCTGTGTTGTATATTGTATATATATATTGCATATATTGTATATATGTGCATATATTGTATATATGAACACACACATTTGCACACACACATCATAAAGTTTATGATCTATAAGCATATATATACACACACATAAACACACACAAAGGGAAAGCAGACGTATGGAATTATAGAATCATAGAATAGTTTGTGTTCTAAGGGACCTTAAAGATCATCAAATTCCACTCCCCCACCCCATGGACAGGGACACCTCTCACTAGACCAGGCTGCTCAAGGGCCCATCCAACCTGGCCTTGAACACCTGCAGGGAAGCAGAATCCACTGCCTTCCTGGGCAACCTGTGCCAGTACCTCACCACCCTTATAGTGAAGATTTTGTTTCCTAAAATACAATCTAAATCTATTTTCAATTTAAAACCATTCCTCATTGTCCTATCACTACATGCCCTTCTAAAAAGTTGCTCCCCTGCTTTATTGTAGCCCCCCTTCAGGTACTGGAAGGTCGCTATAAGATCTCCCTGGAGTCTTCTCTTCTCCAGGCTGAACAAGCCCAACTCTTTCGGCCTGTATGATGTCATGCGAGCAGAGATTTTTTATTTATTTTTCTGTTTCAGCCCCTCAGCAGGTGTGTGTTACAGGCTTGACAGGAAGAAAGACAGTGCACTATCACTTTATGGCAAACCCTGGATGGGCTGCAAGACTGAAGAGAACTCCCTCAGACAATTTCTTCCACGGTGTTGAAGCTGATCTGGAAGTACATATGGAGTCCATAACAACTAACAATTTTTATGCAGTGTGAAAAGATGACAGTTCTTTTTCTCTGCTATATTTAGTTGGCATAAAATTAAACTGAATCCACCATTTTAGAAATTAAGTGTGTTTTAACACCTTCGAATATCACAGGGAGGTTTAATCACAGGTTTGGGAGTTTTATCAGATTTGAATACTCTAATAGGATATGCTAATGTTGTCTGGGAAGTGGGATGCTGTGAACTTAGTAATACTGAGTTTTCAAGTGGAGAAAAAAGTAAAGGTTTATCGTAAAAACACTGTTGGATATATTAATTTCTATAGTGAGAAAGAGGGCAAATTTAATTAGACCAAAAACTTCTGTTTGAGAGTGTAAAAGTCGGCAGTTGATACCCCATTAATACTGTATGAGAAATTTTTACTAAGTCATTATATGATCTTTGCATTCTGTTGTTTCTTGGCTTTTGATTCCATAGATAATCTAACAAATATTATTTTTTAGTATAACAATGTATGGAAAGAAGGTATCTTAACTGAATGCTGAGTCATAATCCCAAAAGTGTTAAATGCACTTCACATTTCAGTAGTAACAATCTCTATGCTTTCTAAACAATGCTGATTTTAAACTGTATGTCTGAGATTTATATCAGTGCATCAGCTGAGTATCACACACCAATTGAGATACAGTGTTGATCAATAAGAGTGAGATTGCTGTTTCACTTTTCCTGTACTGAGAGATAATGTCTTTTTCATGCAATTATAGAATGAAAACAGAAGTGGAAGCTCTCAGTCAGAGAGCTGTGCTAATGTGGAAAAAAAAATCTATGAGATTGATTTAGAAGACGAATTTATTTTAATTGTATTTACACTAATTTTGTGTTTGCTTTCTGATGTGAATAAATACTCCAGAAAGTTCTTTACGTAAATTAATGATGCAGACTTACTCAGAATCCTGCGTGCAGTATGGGTTACCTTCCTTTGAAAAGGATACTGAAAAATTAGACAAAGTTAGGGACAGGCAATAACCAAGGGGATGTTTATTAAAAAAATCCCACAAAACCCCACCTTTTTGTGAGAACAGAGTTTTAAAAATTATTTCAATTACTTAATTTAAAAAGAGCAAACTTATAAAGATGACAAGCATATTTCTTATGTAAAAGATGAGAAGAACATTCTATTACAACTGTAAAAAAATAGCAGACAATATATCAAGGATTTGTCATCCAAGTTCAACGTAAATTATTGTATGAAAGTTAAGGAATTGAACATTAAATACCTCTTTATAGAATACATAAAACTGAATCAATTAGTATAACATTTGGGAAAGATGAGCACTAATTGTTTCAGAGGGGTTACCCGTGAACTACACACATCTGCAGACCGATTTCTGTATAGCAATGCTTAGTCCTCATACTGAAATAAAATAAGCAAACGGCATTATACTACAGCTTGAGTGAAAAGCAAAATGAATATACCCCGTATATCACCATACTTAAAAATAGACACTTGTTAAACTGAAATTAGTACTTAATTTCCAGATGACCAAAGAATTATTTTTCTTTTTTAGCAGAAGCTTAAATGTTCATATCTACTACACTTGAGAAGATATAAATAAGTTAGTGAAATGGTTGCCACTGTTCAGAACCAGATTCTTAATCTCTGTGAAGTTTTTATCCGATGTTGCAACAAAGACCTGATATTTATCTAATCATGTGATTTTTTAAATTAGTATTAAAATATATCCCCCCCCAAAATAATTTAGGTTAACCTTTCTGCAAAGAATATCCACTTTTTTTTTTTTTAATATAAAATTTTGGCACATGTCCATTTCTTTCCTGCATTTCATAGCTGCCTAAATTTTGTTAGACTGTTACAGATCTCAACAGGCTTTTATCTTCAACAAGAGATGTGAATTCCAAGTCCTAGAAAAAAATCTGTTAGCTAATGCTTTTTATGGAGAGTTTGTGTTGTAGAGCTGATGACTACAAGTCAAGGGAGGAAGTGACCCACAGGAGCATGCCTTGCGTTCCCTGGAAAGGAAGAAGCCAGAGAGTGTAGATTTCTCTCTGTCACCACTTTTTTCACTCATCCACCTACTTCATCTTTTGTAGCAGGAACAACTCAATTGCAGTCTTCGCTCTTTGGGCAGCAAAATCTCATTTTGCATATGCTGACAGGAATGTTGGAGTTGGCTCTGACAGCTCTTGTAGATGGAAAAGTAATACTGAGCAGGTTATAGAAATCTTGCAACTAGTGCCTTTTCTGGATGTTAAAGTGTCTATTAAGGTGAATAGCCAGTAAAAGAGATTTTGTTGGTGGACACAATGTTTATGTGAAACATAAAGATATAGGAAAATTTCCATTTAGGTGTTTTACCATTTTAGCATTCAGTAAGATTGAACTAAAATGATTGATCTGATTCTTTGAATAGGCTGAAAAAACGTTTGTGGTTTTTTAATCTCCTTCCCTCCCCCCCGATTTTTCCTAAACTTAAAATTGAATTACACTTCTCTAGATCAAGCAATATATTGAAATATCCTGCTCAGAATTATTTTTTTTGGTCACAATGACAACATATTTTATTAATGGGAATAAAAAAATCCCATGGAAATGTATTCATTTGAGGGTACAATTTTCAGCACTGAGGCTCCCTGCTTAATTAATGTTTAATAGTTTGAATCTTACAAAATGTTTTAAAAGGAAAAAAAAATCATGGGTTTACTCTCATATTTTTTGCAGCCTTTTTCGTCCCTTAAGATGTATAAACAGTCTCCAACACAGAGGAAAACTTTTAATTGATAGTTGGGGATTACTCATTTTAAATAAGATATTAACACTTGTCATATAATTAATTTACTCATTTTGCTTTGTGAGCAGTCCTCACAGTCTGCTGTCTGCAATGAGTTGAAGGCATGCCCATGAGAAAACTATATCCAGTTTTCTGAAGTGTTTGTGAAACGTGAGTAGTACCATGCTGAGGGCAATTTCTTGTTTCTTTTGCAGCTCTCTGGCAGAATTCTGCAAGGAATTTCAAAGGTCAGATTTTGTTGCTCCGGCACCAGAAAGGAACAATGTTTTCTCTTTTTTCCCCTTCCCTCTCACCCTCTCCACCCCCAGCCCCCCTTCCAGGTGAAACCGAATTCATATATTTGGAGCTTCTATTAGAAGGGAAGAGTTTGTGGAAATCCTGCTGACAGGGGAATTAATTCTTTACATTTGAGAAGTTATTAAGAACTCAGTGAACAAAATTCTACAGATTTAGTAAGGTCAAAAGCATGGAACCGGTCTGTACTTACGTATCTGTGTTTTTTTAAACTGTCCTAAGACCTAACTATTTGGAAAGTAGCAAATACAACTCTCTTTTGTTTTATAGATGGATGCTTAACAACAGCGGAGGAGATTGTTTCCCCAACTTGTTCCTTGAGTGAATAACTGTGTAAATAATCAGAACCAACTGTAATTACAATCATATTCCTTTTTAAATTTAAAAAAATCCCAGTTACAGTGATGAAGACTAGCTTAGTTGTATCCCAAACACTAACCTTAACTGGATTGGACCACAATTCTGAGGACCACTGCCTAGCACCATAATTTTCACAGAATCCTTCACACCATACACAAGTCACCTTTAATAAGTATTAAATGCATATACATGCCAAATCCAAACACTATCTTGGTGCGCTAATTTTGTGGTAACTTCTCTTCCTTTTCTCTTCTGACTGAAAAGACTGTGAAGCAGACTGTTTCATGGACAGAATATGAAGAAAAGGTTCATGGTTTTATTACTTATTTCACAAAATACATAACTAAGTGCTGTAATATAAGCAGAATTGCCACAGAAATCCACAGGAACGGCTTAAGGAAAATTTGATACTGCTTGTGTGGTACACACAGTGTACCACAATGTGTTGTTCAATTTCACATTTTCTTCTGAACTTCTTTATGTAAGACCAAGTGTAAGTTCTTAGCTAGAAGCTTGCTACACACACATACACGCCTAAGTTTGGTACATGTTGCACAAGCATTTGTCTTCTGAACTTTCATACCATCATAGGCTTGGTTTAGTTTTGTGGTACAAGAGCTTATGCTGCTATAAGCACTTGCAACATTTCCCAGTTTGAGAAAAACTATGAAAACTAATTAGGGTGTATGTATATTTACAAGCCCAGCTGTAATACTGTGGAAATCCAATCCCATTTTGCAATATAAAGTCAACCTGAGTGATCAGGGTGTGAGTAGTCATGTATCTGTTGGATCTCAGCTCTCACCTTATTCAGGGAAGCATTTATGATACTTCCATGAGATGTAATTTTATGGAATACTTGTTGAAATTTGTTCTGTGATTAAGGGGAAATCTATTTGTTGGGGAACGAAGAAAATAACTATACCAAATAAACTTTATTGCTATTAAAATATGTGCATTTTAAGGCTTTTGGTCTGACTAGCATACAAAAATCTCCCAAATTATTTTCAAAATTACTCCAATGTGAACATAATATATCACCAGTTGACTGGAAAAATATTATTTAGTTGTCTTTTATTCCAACTCTGTATTCTGTTTGTGTAAATAAAAGAGATTCACAGGAGGGATTTATTTTCTTCCCAACTAATTCAGACTGCAAATTATTTAAACTTAGAATTTTATTTGTTTCTTCATTCAATACACACAATTTCCAAGACAACCTGTCTCCCACTCAAGTATCAAACAACTCAAATGAGTGTTGATATGAGGTCTGGAGTATCTGAAAAAGCAACTTATTTTTATAATCGTTTGCCTAGGTTATTTACATTATGATTTGTTCATGATCAGAACCATAAACACCGAAGCTACTTCCCATAATTACAGAGTGGCAAGTTACCTCACAGCCTATATCTTTCCCTCAAAACTTTTGGCCCTCACAAACTTAGTCAGAGTTTGCAACAGCATGTGCAAAGAGTACTGATTAGTGGCTTTTATAGTGCTGAGCAGCCATGCGGAGTAATTACACGTTGTGCAAAGTGAGAAGAATTTTACTTTGTGCACATAAGCTCAGACAGCTAGAAAGGTAAATAGGCATTTTTAGGAAATAGAACAAAAGATTTTAGTCATTCTGGTTCTCTTCACCCTATGCAAAAGTGACTAATGAGAGTTTTTATGCAGCCAGGAGGTACACAGTATCAGGGAACTGAACCAGCCAATAGTAATTTTCTGGGTAACTTTTTGAATGGTTTGGTTGCTCTTATCTGATGGTCTGTTTGCACTGCTGCGTGATGCTTGGGCCAGTTGGCAATGTAAGGGCAGAAAAAAGTGGCCCGGAAATTTTGGGAGCAGGTGGCAATTAATGGAATGAGATTAAAACCTGCTGATACAGACTAAAATACTATGACCTTGGCAGTCAGAAAAGTCTTACCATTCCCTCACTCTTGTCTACCCAGGGTAATTACCCCAGTGCTTAATTTCAGACACGTGCTAAATCCTAATTTCAAACTGAACACTTCTGGGTTTCTTACTTATTTCCCCCAGAGCAGTAAGAGGATTTCGGCCAGTTGAGTTACGGGTTTTTAACAAAGGCAGGTTTTCCTAGGGTGAAATGCAGGGAGAATATGGATCAAAAGAAACCTTGACAAACCAAAGAATGCTCCTACATGAAATAAACGAGTCTTTAAGGTACTGGTGTGTGATGCACAACTAATGTGATTCACAAACTCCTATTCTCTGCCCCTGAGGTTTTTCATGCCTCTTTTTCCCTTACTTTCATTCCTGTCCTTTCCTACTCCTGGACTGGTGGCTTTTTCACCTTTCTCGTGGTACTTATTAGACCCTAAAACTCATGAAGTGAGAAGTCCACTATGTACTATTTGCCTTCTGATCTATTTCTGTAAAATTCACACTTGTTTCCATTGATGGCCAGAAGTATTACAGGTAAGTTAGATAAGAAAGCATTTAGCCAGGACTGAAGGGAGATTGGAAATGATTCACTTTTTTGGGAGCAATAGACTGTTAGGGTGGCTCACTGAATCTCTTGAAAACATATCAAGGGCTTAGACCATTATTTGCACAAAATACATCCACACAAGAGCACCACCACATGCTGGCATCTTTTTGACTGTACATGAGAGAATAGATTATGCACCATGCCTTGGTGTAAACATTTGAGGAGAACAAGTGATCCTTGGACTAGGGTTCAAACCACAGTTTTTCAGCTGGGTTGTGCACAGTAGGAAGCATATGCTCAATGGCCTTGCTTGGAGTCACTGCACATGTAATCATTCAAGCAGCAATGCTTTGTGTTGTAGGACAAACAGCAGCATTTTTGGACACACAGCAATGCAGGATGCCTGTTATTTGCAATAGCCCTCCATTGCTGTGGAAAAGACACAAAAAAAATCCTTTATGAATACCTAATTATATCACTGAATCAACTATTAAATCTTGTATTACTGCAGTCTACTGTATCTTGAGAGGACTTTTAAAACACAGAAGAGTACTGGCTATTAAGCCCTGTACTCAGAGGCTACACAGGTATAAAACCCATAGTAGTCTTGATTCCAAGTTACCTGTATATTATCCATCTAAAAATAATAATGACTTTAATTCCACTAAGGTAGAGAGGAAGAGGAGTACCATGGCCTGTGAAAGTCTTTGTACTGCATTCTACATCTCAGCTAGCAAATTAAAGGAAAAGCTCTTACCTTAATTGCAATGAAAAAAAATTAATAAATTTATCTATATTTATACTACATCCTAAAGGTCCTATTCTCCAGGAAGCTATTAATTTTCATATAATCCTCTACCAGGTGAATGAGACCAAAATACTTAATTTTCCATTGATATCAATATCCTCATTTGGCTGACCTAGCACTGTGAGGGTTTTTTGTTTGCTCCAGTTTCTTTATCTTCACCACAGGTGTATTTTCTCCAGAAAAGCACTGCTGTTTTTGAAGCAAATACATGACTCTGCTGGTATCAATAGATCAGGCAAATATAGAAAGTGTAGTTTGTCTGAGAAAACCATCCCTCTTTATCACCTCCAGTTCCTACTACATTATTCTCTCTTTGAAAATTTTCTGTATTTTGCTGTTTTCTTACTGTGGAAATTTCCAAACCCTGGGATTTTCTACATATAATGTATTTTCTTAGCTTCATTAGTTATCAACTGTTTGTGATAAATATTATTTTTATTCTTATCTCTCCCCCATGTGGGTCTGAAAATGAAGGGACCTGGAAGGCTGTTTCTGGAAGTATACATTCTCTAATGCCATCTGAGTTAGCATCAAATGTCATTTATCATAGATGGAGGGAATAACAGCTTCTGGGTAATTCATATGACCTATTTAAATATCCATCTTCAGATGAGGTGAAGTAGTTCATGGTGTCTCTGAAGTGCAATGTTTCTGAGAGCTGTATACTGGAAAGGAAAAAAAATAAATATTCAGAAATGGATTCTTGTGTCACCCAGATAGAATACAGGAGAGATAAAATAATTTTTCATGAGAGTTGTGTTTTAATTTATGGCTATAAATAGGTAGTTGGTGTAAAAGTCACAGGAAAGCCTTTATAGGGCAAAAAATAAAGAGCAACAATCATTTATATACAAGCCAAAAATGAATTTTATCTTGTGAAAGCATCCAGTAAATTGTGTTGATTCAAGTTGATGTTAAAAAACACAATGTTAATTTCCCCCTGCTTTTTAAAATTATTTTGCTCTGAGTTTTTATCTCACTTGGAAAGCATAAATTTGTCTTCAAGTCCTCATTAGGAATTCAGTTGGAGGAAGAGGGAAGAGGCAGCTGAAGGGTTTGCACTGTGGTCCTCCAAGCTTAAATATTTTCTTAAACATCTAATCTATTTTGTTTTTAGGACTTGCTCTCCTTAACATTCCACACTGCAATAAGAATAATTATTTCTTTTAAATGTTTGATCTCTGTCTGTGAAGAGACTGCTCTTGTTCCAAAAGAAACAAGACAGCTGTATCAGAAAAATCTGACTGGATTTGTTCAAAATATTCAATAGTGATAAATACTTCAGTAAAGAAACTGTCTTATGAATGATATCTTCTCCTTTTCCAGCTGTTAGAGTTGCATTCTCTTTCATGCCTAACAAGAGAACTTTGAGAAGTTTATATATAAAACTCATGAAAATAAAATATTGTATGTGTGTCATCTTTAAATGAGCACATGGAAATGGGGAAAAGAATGCCAAGCACAATTAAAAAAAAGAAAGAATAAAATACATTGCATTGAATATGTAATTTCAACTTACTTTATTAAAAATATCTTGACTTTTTACAAGAGGATTTCCCTCATACAGACGTAATGTAATGACTGTAACCCTGGCATTAGACTTTCTCACTGTAAAAGAAATAATGTCAGCTTATTAAAAAGTGCTTTATTAATAACAGTATTGAATTTAGAATGTTATTTATCTCCTGAATAGTTAGCATCCTTGTTGTTAATAACTACATTGAGACTTGTGTTTGTTGTCCAACTGTCTAATTAAGAGTTTTCCATGTTAGAAACTTACAGGAATTTATCCAGAGCCTGTTCACACTGATTGTCTTGGTCTCTAGGTCTGGACATTAAGTATATTAATGTTTATTAAGTATAAACAACCAACTAAACAACCAATCAAATTTATTTAAAAAAATAATTAAAATTTATTAACACTTTTTATTAGTGAGTTTTCATTTGGTGTTAAACTGATTTCCAAAGTGGGAGTGTTTAATTTACTGATTGTGTCAGTAGACCTAGGTATTTGAACAGATTCAGAAATTCAGGACCTTGTAGAGAAATAGAAAGTAATAACTAATGCAGTGCAACATAACTTCATTATTTCAATTGTGTCTAAGGGAATTAGTATTTGCTGCATGTCTGAGCTTTAAAAAGGAGTCCTGAATGGGTAAGCATGAACTCCAATACTTTACCTAAAGCCCAAAATGGGATTTTGAACTAATAATGAAAAACCCGATAAATTACCTTTTGGTAACATACTTTCTAACCAGGAAAATTAAAGATAGATATTGAAGACCATTGGTTTATTTTAGAATTCACAGTACTGGAAATCTGTGGATAAGATTCTGTCTGGAATGAAATTATTCTGTTTTGAAGAAAAGAAAAAGGATCATACTTTGATGACTCATATTGTTGTAAAGAAGAAAAACGTTGGATTGACCTGTTTAGAAACCGAAAACAGATTTTTCCCACTGCTGGTAAAGCCAATTTGCTATTAGAAAAATAAGCTTTCTTTGCTCTGTGGCAGCCCTAGAAAAACACCAAAGCAAGGAAAAAAAATCACACTCTTTGCCACATTAATATTTTGGAGCAGGGATGGATTCAAATATTCAAAGGGAGTAGTAACTTCAGTATTCATCAGCCTTTCTCATTTCTGCATGTTATAGTTCATCACTAGCCATCCCTGTTTCTGCTTTATCCATCATTGTTCAAAGCAAACAAAGGCAAAACAGCTTCTGAAAGACTTAGTTCACTGTTTGTTGGAAAGCATAATGATACACAAAGCAGATATAGGCCTGTTAGGAGGTAGAGAAGAATTATATCCCTGCCAGGGTATCAGGTACCAAAAATCAAATTATTTTTGCTGCGTAAAGGTACATAAGTAGAAATAATTCATAAATTACAGGTGAGTATATGCAGAGAAAGTGTTCAATTTACTTCTCTGTTACATGTCATGGGCAATTTCTTCCCCCCCTGCAGTCTATTTTCAGGTGTATTTCCTCTTCTTTTTCTATGAATGAACTGCTCATTGAATTTTCTATTGTTTCTTTTGGCATAACATTTAATATTACAGTCATCTTGCTTTTACAGAATACTAAATCCTTTACTTAATTTCTTTCCTTTTTTTATTATACTTAAATTTCAGTAAGTTTTTATACGGTTTAATGTATATTCTTCAATGTAACATTCATAATATTTCTTAAACTCTTATGGGCACTTGTTTTTTAGTTTTAGGAAAAAAAAGTAATGTAGCAAAATTGAATACTTTGTCTTGTGAGAGGTACGGAATCATTGTCACAAGAGAATAATTTGCAATGAATCATTTGGTGACTTTTGCCATTTTTTTAGGTACTTCTGAAAATACATTAAAATTTAACTTACTCATAAACACATTGTTGAAATTTGGATTTGAAGCTTTTTTCGATAGTGCATCAATTGCTGAAATCAGTAAGAACCATTTCATTGGCATTTGTGGGCATTGGAGTGCAGGTATGTTGTATGACTTATTCCTACCTTTAGAGAAAATGATATTTCAGTGCCGGATTTCTGATACACAGATCTATTTCGTCAGCATGTATTGTAAGCATAAGTTTACATGAAGTTCTGGTGTGTTCTCTTTGCTGGGAGAAATATTGCTGTTAATATTGTCAATTCCTTTTAATTCCGTGTCCCAGACTATTCCTGAAGTTTGAGCACATAATGAAGTAGGTTTGCTTTAAAAGAATATTCATAAATACTTAAAAAAAAATATATATACATATGTATTTTTACTTTACCTAACCCTACTTGTAAAGATCAGCATTTTGCTTGTGCTATGAGGCTACTACTGAGAAAATTATTGGAATCAGTTTGCCATCATTGTGTGAAGCCTGTGCTGCTATTGCAGTTCATCACCACCTAGGGATGTTGCTGTATTTAATGGGATAAATTGACAAAAATGTTAATAAACCTCTGCAGAGAAATTCATCCATCAGCTGAATTTACCTTTCTAAAATGCCCTTTGTGAAAATACCTGGGGGCATACCACACAATTAATATAAAACATAGGCACCAATAAAACTTTAAAAGGCTTAATCCTACAGAACAGGTTTTTAAATGAAGTCTTAAACACAGGCTGTCCTCTATTGTAAAGTACATAAATAAATTGGGCCCCAGTGCCAAAGTCTGAAAAGAGAAAGCCTCAAATAAACTTCTTGCACATGTTTATGAGCATATTTATAAACAACATTTTGATGAATGAATGGAATATGGAAAATTAAAATCCCAATACCAGTGCTTGATTGAAGTCATTAAAGACTTTGATTGGGGAAAGCATGTCCTAACTGCAATTTAAACAGAGTTGCAGAACTGCTTGAGGCACAACATGTGTCTTTGCAGTTGAATTGTACACCATCAAAAATTAGCTCGAGAAACCCAGGACAGAAAATTGCAGCATACAAGTTAAGGCAGGAAAAAAATAGACACCCCCCCCCCCGAACAGTATGAGCTAATATCTCTGTAGCTGCCCTCAGGAGCTCAGATCTCAAGTGCTCCATTTCAGAGGTGGTAACAAGGCACCTTGATTACTTGACTGCTCTGAACTTCTAAATAAATCTCAGAACTGCTCTGGCTTCAAGGTTAGAGAGTTACCTAAAGGACAAAAAAAAACTTCCACTGAGATAGAGGGTGGAAATATCTGACTATTTTCTTGCTGTGTCTTTGGTGAGCTTCTGAGGTAGAGGACAGGTCACTTAGTTGCAACATAAATTAAAAACACTTCCTGATTTCAACCCCAAAACAACTAAGAAAGGACAGGTTATTACTTAGCATGTTGTAGAAAAGAATTGCAGCGATGATGTTATGAGTAAACCTTCTGAAGCTGGTAGAAGCCCCTTCATCAGCAGTGTTGTGAATAACAGTGTTCCTTATGAGGTCCCAGAGCAGTACTTAAAAATGTGGCATCCCAAACTCTTCCTGAGAAGTGAAGGCTCCAGGAGAGACCTTGTAACAGCCTTCCAGTACCTGAAGGGGCCCATCCCACAGGAGATGGACTGTTTGTAAGGGCATGGAGTGATAGGACACGGGGTAATGGTTTTAAACTAGAGCAGGAGAGGTTTAGGTTAGACATTAGGATGAAGTTCTTCACTGTGAGGATGGTGAGGCACTGAAATAGGTTTGCCCACAGAGGTGGTGGAGGGCCCATCCCTGGAGATATTCAAGGTCAGGCTTAAAGAAGCTCTGACTGATCTGATCTAGTTGAAGGTGTCCCTGCTTACTGCAGGGGGGGTTGGACTAGATGGCCTTTAAAGGTCCCTTCCAAACAAATGCATTCATATGATAATTCTATGTTCTATGCAAAGATAGGCAAAGATTGCTTTCCCCAAACTGCTGTAACTTGGTTTCACCCCAAAAATTCAATATTACTGTATTTGAAATTTCTCGCATAATTATGGTATTTGGTTGCATAAAATATACACAAGCATGATAGAAAAGAATGAGGGATTTTTATAAAGGAAAAAATAAAGCTATTCTGAATGGCAATGAAAGCTGAAAAATGGCCAAAGAATTACGTTTATCATCACATTTGTAAACAAACAAGAAAATGAAGATCTGACAATGTTAGACCAGAAACAAGCTTGCAGAAACAGATCTAATAAGCCCAATAAATCCAAGGAGTGAAATATTCATAGCCACTGAGCTGTCAGGGACCAATGCAATCCACCTGCTCCCCTGTCAATGCATGTGAACACATGATGAACACATGATGAACCTTAAAAATGTTCATATGAAACATGAAACACAAAAAATATATCTAATTAACCGATCTTTATGCAAAAAAAACATTCAAAAACCACAACTAATGAGAATAAGTGTTTCTACATCACCTAGGGGAGAGATAGGAGGAAGCTAATCATGAGTTTATTTTACTATGTGTGTTTTCTAAGCACACAGCAAGGTTTTGAGGAATTATTTCAGTAGATGGTTTTAAACACAGAGGTTCATCTTGCTAATTACAGTCCTAACAGCAGAAGGTCCCTCTTCTGAAAGGGTTTCTTTCCCTGATTCTGGGACAGGAGAATGAAGGCCAGGAGCTGATCTAAGCTCTGCCAGCTGGCTAATTGCACTGCCACCACATGGAGAAGATATTTGGGCAGGTCCCTGTGGCTCACTCAGAGCCCACTGTGATCCCCTCCTCATCTTCTGAGTGCAATGGACAGTTAGCAACATAAAATAATTTTTTAGTTTTGTATTTTAAAATTGATTTTTAAAATGAATATTAATAAAAGTAGTAAAAGTATGAGAATGGAAAAAACCTGTCGCACCACAGCATTTCATTATTACTCATTTTTTCCATTTTTTCTTCAATGTTAAAGGAGACAGCTTTTAGACTGAAGTCTTATGTAAGAGTTCCCTCAGGCTCAGACCAGTGAGTTATTTCTATTTCTAATCTGGCAGAACAACAAATACCTCCTCAGAGCTCTGTGATGCCCATGTGCCTTCTGTAGCATCTCTGTGTCACTGTCAGTCTTGGGAAGAACATAAGGTCCTTTTTTCATTCTCTGCCACTTATTCTTCACCTCGTCTGTTACATCTCCCATACTTTTCACATTTTTTTCCTTACTAACCGTTTCCTCCTCTTTTACAATAACACCCTGAATGTGTTTGCTCTCTGCCTTCCACATTGCCCTAGATAGCTGAAAAAAATGCAAATTTTATTGCCAGATTCAAGATGATGCAATTTCTACTACTGTCAGGAACTTTATTGACAGATTTTGATAAATCCAAACATATCTATATTTGACTTGATGTTTGAAGCAGGAAGTTGCACGTGTCCATGAGCTGAGACATTCAAAGTCAGTTTTAATGGACTATAAACTCATCGCATCAAGTTTATAGAGCCAATGTGGATGGAAACCCACCCCCTACCACTACTCTCTCTCTTGTTGAAACCCTGTAGAGTGTAATTCTTTTCAGCATTTGGATCTCTGTATACTTTCTTATTTTAATTCAGCTATCTTTTTCAGATACACAGTTTACCATTAATCTCTCTGTGCATGGATGCTTGTCCTTAACACTGCTTCAGAGGAAATACCTCAACATATACTCTAAGTTTACCAAATTATGAGAATCTGGAACATGTCTAGAACAGGATGGTTTATAATATCAGCTACTTTCAGTGAATTTTAATTTTAGACTATTTATAAAGCCTGACATAAGAGCTTAAGGGACCTGTGAGATCCAGACTGTGTTTGATGACTGCTTGATATCATAAATATTAAGCATTGGTATTTATTTCCAATTTTTAAAGGAAGAAAAAAAACCATAACTAAAATCTCAAAAGATAAAATGCTCAGAAAGTGTTAAAATAGTATGAAGAGAAGCACTGGAATTTTATTTTCCTTTTTTTTCTTTCTCATCTATTGCACAAAAACTGTGTTGTGGGTTTGGGTTTTTTGAGGGTTATGTTTTCTTTTCTTCTTCCAGGGAATGTCTTTCTTTTCTGGATGTAGATAGTTACTTGTTTTAATGTATTTTTCAGATAGCTGGAAAGCTGAGTCTTTATATATTTGGACAAGTAAATAGTTTTCCTAATATGAGGGGTTTCGCTGAAATCTCTATCTCCTCTTTCCGGTGAACAAAGTTATCGAGGCACATAAACTTACTCACGTACACAAATACTTACAGGCTTGAACACTGCATTTCACATTGGGCAAATAGCAAAACCTACAAATTATAAATGCCGTCATAAAATAATAATCTTTTAAAAATCCGAACAGAGGATATTGTAAATTTAACCTACATTGAACTGAAAGCAATTATACCTGTTTTAAAATCAGGAAGAATCTAAAAATAAATGTTGCCTTTCTGCTTTTTTTTTTTTTTAGGCAGTTTACTTTCTGTGAGTGTTGATGTGCCTTCCCAGGAGAAGAGATTAGAGGTAGAGTGAAAATATTTTCTACTTTGTACTGCTTTTAGTAGTATTTTTGGACTCCTAGTACTCAGTTTTGAACTGGTTTATGATTTGTTTTCTGGTGATTGTCTTTGACAGACAACTGCTTACCTCAGGAGAAAAGAATGAAAAAAACAAAGAAAGTCAAAGACCCTACCACTGTGGTAGGAGGGCATAAAAACATGTAGGGGCTTATCCTTTTTCCTCTCTCCACCCAGATAACCTATATGGTTTGTCAATTACACAGTGGCCATGTTATCACCTCCCTTGCAGCTCTGTGCAGTCTTTGAGTGTTCCTTTACAGTAGTATATCAAAGACATGGAAAATTGTTCCATAATTCAGTTTACAGTTTCTGCGAAGCCTGCACAAAAAATGGCTTAATGTCTTAAGGAAGGCAAGCATTTATCATGTAAAGTTATTAACATTTTTGTTTGCAGTGGAAGATATTTTTTTTACCCTTTATGAAACCAAGTTTTTGCTGAGACTGATAAAAATGTTTAGAGTAAATTGTGCTCCCTCTGTGCTCAACACCGGATTTCATCTGCTGCTCTGCAAGAGATGGCATCTCCTAGGCTGTCTGGCAAGAACTGCAAAGCTCAGCCAAAACAGTTTAGTTGCTTTGACAACAAACATCTGGCAAGGTGCTTATTTGTTCAGTTGCTCTTTTAAATAAAATTAAAATATCACAAAGTCAGTAAAATTTGTTTTCAAGCTATCAGTGACTGAGGCATCTTTAGTAATCTCTTAGCTGTATCACGCCATAGTATGTTATTTTCTAATATGTTAAAAGAGAAGAAAGATATTGCTTAGATCATTTTAAATATCATTTGACATAACTGTACTTTGACATTTGCCAGGCTTATTTCACAATCACATATTCCTTCCAACAGATTGGGTTTGCACAGGTTTGTTTTTTTTTTCTTCTTTTTTTTCTCTTCCCCTATAACAGGCTCTTGGGGATTAATACCTGATAGTATTAAATTAATTTAGTCTTCTAGTGATTTCTATAAAATTCACTTATCTTAGTCTCACTGTAAAGAGTGTTTTCGAGCTACCAAATGCCTTGCCACTGTCCCTTTAGGAAAAGGGAACTGAGGCTTGTAGTTCTCAGAACTGGAGACATGGTTCTACAGACTCCAAGACAAGAAAACATTTAAATATATCACTGAAGTCTCTTTGCTAAGAAAAAATTCAGTGGATCTTAGTGTCCCATGCACTGTGGCTACACATGTGGAAAAAAATATTATCTTAATTCAAGTGGTGCATACATTTTGCTGAAAGAGGTGAAAGAAAGTGTGATTTGGGGACTTAAAAGTTGCATTGCATGTATTGTTTGAAAAAATAATTTTTGTCACCACATGAAAAAAAAAGACTAGCAAATATTTGTATTTTTTTCCCTTGATCACAGTGCTAATTTTTTTAGGTTTGGGGGAATAAGGTCTTCCCTTTCAAAATTAGTCTTGAATTTATTTTTCTTTGGTGAAAAAAACCCTAAAAGCCTTACAAAGAACTGTCTTTTATTTTTCTGGAAGACCATTTAATAGAAGTTTTACTGAGATAAGAGGAAGGAAAATGGGAAAATGACTCTTCTTTAGAGGTGGGTTAATCCTAAGAAATTGAGTTAAGGAAGATAATATGAACTATAATGTAAATAGTGCAATACTAATGTGGTTCATGTCAAGTACCATGAAGAAAATTAAAAGTAGTATGCAAAAGGAACATGTATTACCTTCTTTTCTCTAATGAACCAGGATAAAAATGCTTTGAAACTACTGTTTGATCTTGTTGCATTATGGGGTTGTTCTTCTGCAGATGGTGAAATCCAAGTTCAGTTCCCTGTATATCAGAGCTCTTTGCTCAAAAAGCTGTACTGGTCTCATGTTGGGACTTCAGTTTCAACATTCAGCTCCTAACGTCACGTCCATCAACTGTAAATTCAGTGATTTCATAACAAATTATATGTCTTAGCAGCTTTAGTTTAGAGGAGACATTGTTTCTCACCTTCCTGAGGAACCTACCTTTATTTTTCTAGGTACATCCAGCCACCCTTAACTAAGATCACATTTCCTTGGAAGAATGATTCTATTCGCCATACAAGATAAGAAAATTTTAGATATTAGGAGAAATGTTCATTAAACAAAGTGTGTTGTTGTTACGGTATTGTATACATCTACCAAATCTATCCTTCTGTTTACAGTTTAGGATATTACCATATCTGTTACAAGCTTTTTTTCCCCCCCACCTAAATTTGTATAATGAACCTTATACAATGTACCTATACTTGTTTAACACCACTTCAAGAAACAATATGCGTCTTGTAGAGAGACAGACTTTTCTTGGTGTCAGCTAGTTATTATATTAGTTTAGTTGAAGATACTGTTTTCACCATTGTGAAAGTTAGTTACCTTTACAGTTACTTCATAAGAATTAGCATGACTTTTGATTTTCTGGGGTTTTTGGGGGTGGTTTTTTGGGTCTTTTTTCCCTTTCCTTTGGAACTTGAGTCAAAATTCAGATTGCCGTAACTGAGAAAAAAAAAGTTTTCTTACATTAATTTTTGGTTTTGAGAAATCCATGGTTTCTTTCATGATGCTTTCAGGAAGGCGTCAAGTGTAAACACAAGATGTACCATTGCAAACGATGACGTGCAAAAGACAAGTTCTTACCTAACATTCAACTATATTCCTCGAGAGCCATCTATAGTTTACTGGAGCTTGATTAATCTCAGTTTGGCAGTTTATGTATCTGCTTTGAGGAATATATTGCTATTGCTGAAGCCAAGGAAATTCAAGTTGGTATTTTTTTATTCTTCTCTTTATGCCAAGATGAAAATTCCTTGTTTTAAAATGTATGAACAATTCATGACTAGGCAATTCATGTCACCATGTTAGATGACACATAACACACAGAGCAAAAATAGCAAATTAGACAAGAAAGACTGTAAAGGAGAAATCTGTGTATATTTTAGTTCAAATCTGTAACAGTGAAGGAAGAAAATGTATAGGATCTGCCAATACATTTACATAAGGGGATGTATTTATCTTTAACTATAGTAACATCTTAATAGTTCAAGATTCAGTAAAAAGTGATGTTTGATAATACTATAAGGGGATTCCTAGCTTTCTTTTAGTGTTAAATTTATTACTGAAATATATATCAGAATCCTTTCTGTTTGTACAGAACTTTCTTCTGCTTTATTCCATAGATAATTTGTTGTGTATTACTGGTGAAATGGGCATATTTCTTATAAACCAAGATGTACAGAAAAAAGCCCTATTGCTTTCTTCATTTACTCACCTTCCCTCAATCGTACTTCTCCATGTGACAGTCTTTATCAAGCACAATCGCTGGAGAAAATATCTTTCAGCCTGTCAGTCTCCTGGGCAGTTGGCAATGGTTTGGTTTATCATGCAAGAATATTTTATAAATCACTTTGGTACATGGCAGCAACATGTCATTCTGAAGGGTTCAGTTGGCAAATGCAATGTTATTATTTCTATATGCTCACTAATGCTGTCAAGGAACAGTGTCACTGATGTACAAAGGTAATATAAAAAAAATCATGGAGTTTTTCTTAAATTTCAGTTGTGTAAAACAATCCCAAGTGATTATATTAAATTCATATTTTTTTCCCCAAAAAATTTGGTTTAAATGACAGGAAAAAAAAAAGTTCTGCCTGTAAAGAAAAAAGTTTTATGTTTATATTATCATAGTAGATCAACTTTGTCCTTACATAGCAAAATATATCATTTGAGTTGTAGTAATTATTTTTTTTTAAATTGCAAAATAATTCCTCAAATATTTGAAAAATTATAAGAAAATAAAATGATAAATTTATCAGAGTGTCACAATTGAAAAATATACCAAATGCTTAATTACACATTACATCATCATCCTTTTCTCTCTAATAGCGGTGAGACCATTTTAAGTAGGTTGTTCGTCACCATATCCCATAAGGGAAATCTGAGGCACGGATCAGTGAATTAACTTTGCTGTTGTCATGCCAAAGGTTAGTAATGGACATACAAGCAGAATCTTCTCCTTTATAGTGTCAGTGTCTATTCCAATAAGCATTTTTACCTTTTCAGCTGTGGCTTATCAAGAAAAATGAAACAGTGAGGCAGAGAAGTGTACTGGAAAAATAAATCCTTTTATGTTGTTTGTTCAGATTAAACATCACATTCATTAAAAAGCCTGGCACATGCCCAGGTGAATACGAGACACATGTCAGACTACTCTCCATAGGATTCAGTCACCGAGTACTTTATTCTAGTGATCAGATACAGGCTAACCAGAGGTAAGCCAGAATTCTGATTTTGATAGCCCATAGGTTATATTAATGGGTGTTATAGGTAATTCAACAGACTAGAAGTAATCTTGTTGAAAGATATAAATTTTCAATGAAGGATGAAAATTCAAACAGGCACAAGAATTTTAGTTACTAAGGGTGAAACTTTTCTTAACCTCACATGCTTAATATGTAGCTACAAAAATAGCAATGGTTAAAGTTTGTATTAAGTAAGATTTTGCTCTAGATCACCATAATACACCCCTTCATAAAAACTGCAAATACTGGAAATGTCAGAGAAGTGTGCAACTCTTGCTCATTTAGATGAAATGTTCTGACCTCACATTACCTTGTTCTAAACTATTGTTACAGCAGTCTCTGAAATGCTTTGTGTATTGCACAAAACTTGGAAACAAATCTGTCACTGATTATTTCTAGATTTTCAGCTGTTCTGTAGAGTTTGGTATTGTTATTCCTAGGTATAAATAGATAAGCCAGAACAACCTTCTTTATGTAGAATATTACCAGAACATTAAAAATTATAGTCTTAACACTCCAACTCAAGGTAAAAGTAAACATGTTTAGGTACTGTAAAGGCATAACTGTAATGATAATGAAGCCAAAACTACAAATATAACCTTTTTTCAGTTGAGAAGTATTTGTACCAATTTCCTCAGATGTAATTCCTACATAACAAAACCTGTTTACAAATGAAAAAGAAGAGAAACTGGATGACTATGTTTGTTCTGAACAGTTGGACCTCTGTTAAGCTTGTTGGGTGTTTTTATTTATTTACATACATACATATTTATACTTCATATTGCTTCTCTAATAAATATTTAACTATATGTTATATGCAATGTATGTCCTTATTTCTCATAGTGTATGAATTAAAGTCAGTGAAAGATTCTAGGAAAACACTATTTAAGCCATAGTCTGGTGATGTAAATGTAATGGATGAGGAATTTCAAGTGTTGCTGTGTCTGACAGTAAGTGCTATCGGTAAAGAAGAATTTATTTCTAGGCAACTCCTAATTATTAAATTCAACAACCACTTTGTTGGAAGGCTCAATGACCTCCCTTAATTATTTCCTGCATCTCTAGACAGTTTGAGATTTCATTTTATTTTGTGCATGTTCTAAGATTCTTACTGGCTATATAGAGGGAACAATTAACCTCTTTATGGAGGAGAAACAGGACAACATACTGTCCCATGTCGAACCATTTGGTTGGAGCTGTTCAAGAACAAACCTAGATTGTCTGGAATCACATAATGAGTTTTTTGGAGGCCGGTTCCTGCTGCGGTTTATTTTTCTACTGCAGTACAGCTTCAGTGAGATCAAAAAAGCTTTGCCATTTAACCCACTGATACTCTGTCGCATTTTTGAAAATGAACTTAACCATCCAAAATCTAGAATTTCTTTAAAAAGAAATAAATAACTAATGTTGTAATGACCAAGCATTTCTTACCTGAAAAATCCCCCACCAACAAAATAAAAAAAAAAAAAAAAAAAGAAGTGGCAGTTCTGTGAGGTTTACTGCATGAATTTTGTCAATGCCTTCCTGTGAGACTGTGCTGTAAATGCTGTCCTTGAATGACATTACAAGTTAAAAGTCAGCTGCAATAGTTTCTAAATAATGGATATAACACATGCAATGGAAACAAAGAATGAAATCTTAAACCCCTGAAAACTAATGATTGTTCTGCCACTGTCTTAAATGGAATTAGTATTTCACTCTTGCACCATTTAAGACTTTCTAATTTGGTGAAAACTAGTCTGCATCCAGGGTTCTTGGCAGATACCAAGTGCAGATGCCAAGATGCCATTTAAGTGAAAATTCATCAATTAAATTTAAAGTCAGAGTTTGAAATAGGGCTACAAATGCATTTAATGGAAGTGAAATGCATTTAAAGTAGAATGCATTTAAAGTACTTAAATGCATTTAAAGTAGAATTTTCCTTCAAAATTTTCCTTCAAAATTTTCTTCAAAATTACTACAGGAATTTCATTTACATTTAACATAATATGTATAAGATTCCCTGAAATGCTATATGCATCTCTCTGCTTGAAGAACTAAAAAATTATTTCCCAGTTTAAAATGCTAGAGATGAATATCAGTCAGGAAGGCAGTAGATCAACGTCTTTCTCAGTAATTCTGAAGGAAAATATGTGAGCCATGGCGCATCTCATTCTGGAAGAGAAAACACAGATGACCTCATTTTAATGATCTGTGCTCAAAACAACAACATAAAGTTTTCAAACTTAGCTGCATTTTGGAAAGAAGGAGGAGGACAAAATACTCTCTCTGCACAGTAGGAAGTTCCTCTGCCTTTCATATTTCTAATTCCAGGCAGCATGCTGTCTGCTCCAAAGAGCAAGAAAACAAATGCCAAGCTTTAATCAGAATTATATTGGCTGTGTAGGGACTTTCAGATCATTTGCCCATTCCTAACAATGTCATGCAGATTCCCTTCAGAATATCAATGCAGAGGCCTTTGCCCTTGCTGTGAAGAAAAGGTTGCAAAGTACTGAAGATGAGCAGCAGGTCCTTTGGAGGTTAACATTCCTTTTTGTGATGAAGGGAGGAGGAAAGGGTAAAAGTTTCACTCTAATTTAATTCCTTAATGAAACTAAGAATTCGAATCCCTGCAGCGTAGCGCTAACCTTTTCTCTAGTGTCAAGCAATTTTTTTTCTTCAAATGCATCTTAGATAATGTTGTAGGCTTATGGCTATCTGAGGGTTGACTTACAGGCCATTAATAAGATCTACTGTACTGAATTTGATAGACGACCTTATGCAGCTACCTTAAACAAAAATCTTTGTTCTTGAAAATGCAGAACTGATTTTCAAATAAGAAAAGTTTGATCATTACAATATGATTCGCCTTTCCTGGACATGACTGAGCAGGTCTGCAGATTACAGAAAAAAAAGTGTCTTTATTGCTAATACTACAATGAAATGCATTTCAGGAAGCACGTAAGACAATGGTTTATAATTGGCTTATGATCAACTAATCAGTCTTTCTAATTTGCAATTTGCGCTACATGTTCTGATAGCAGTGCACCACTGTATCTGATTGTCCTTTGCATTCTTCTTTCCTATTCCTTTCTTGATTTTCCTTCCTGGTTCTTCTAAATCCTTGGTTCTTCATACAACAAAGCTTCATGAGATACTCTGTCCAGCTGTCTTTACATGTTAGCTTTGTACTTTAATTTACCTTTCTATTTAACTTAAACTGTGATAATGGCATTATTCAGTTCCTGGTAATTTTCACCTTATAAACCCTTCCATGGGACATTTTATAAATTATATACTTAAGTATTACATATACTATATAAAAATTATATATTTATATGTAATATCACAAATTATATATGGTATATTATGTAGTATTATGTATGTTAAATATATAAAATATATGCTATCATATGCTTTAACCTAGAATAGCACTTTAATTATTGTTTAATCAATATTTTTGAAAATTAAAATCTTCCACAATGAAATAATTCCTACAGTTTAAAATACCATAGAATTCCTTTATGCATAATGACACAGAGTCCCATTTTGTCATCTCTAGCCTATTTAAATGGGAGGTATAATTTTATGGTTGCATATCAGAAGGTTGATTCACATATTTACAAAGAAAAATTGACTAAAAGAGTTGTTAAGCTAAAGTTTCCTCCCTATGGTAAATTTTAGTTTCTATTGTAGTTCCTTGGATCAATAAAATGACTTGCTGTTTTAAACTTTTAAGAAGTTAACAAGTTACCATTTCACAGAGTATTTCTAGAATTGATAATAACTGGGTTTAAATTTTTGAGTGCACGTTAAATGCTAAGATTTCATGTTAGAACTTCAAACAAGTTTTTTACCTGTTTGTATTTCCTCTGTCCTCCTAATGTATGTTGATAACCAATTACTCTAGCTCTTCCTTAAGTTGAAAACTGTCCACACATCTAACTGAGATATTTAACTATGGCTCTTAGTGGGTAATAGTTTATTCAGTATGTGAAACATCTAAGCATACATTCAAGATTTCATTGGCTTTTTCTTTCCATTTATTATAATGCGTTGCATATTCACACCCCATTTCAGCATCCTGCCTCCATTGCCTAATCAGCGGTGAGGAACTGAAATGCTGCAGCAGAAAAAAGTATAGGAAAACTCAAAGAACCAACTAGTGATCCACATTAGTTCAGTCTGTCAACCCTCTGTACAACTTGCAGTGAAGTAAATTTACAGGACTGAGAAAGGTGTATCACTGTGAGAGAAAGTGAGATAATTTATCTGAAACTGCCCGAAACTCTGCATTGGAGACCCTTCATCTCTTCCCAGGTCAGTGTACCATAGGTCAGGGGCTTAAAGCTAGAGCTGCATTACACCTGTCTCCTTCCTGCTGAATGGCTGTTTATTAGAAGACTCTTCACTTGTCTTGTTGTGCTATCATCTTTCTTTCTTTTAGTTCTACTTTTAATTATTTTTGTGTTGTCCTACATTTGTATGTTACCATTAGTATCCATGACACCCTTAAAAATAGACCAGGATGCACAGTGTATCTGTGTCAATTTAATCAATTTCTAGGTATTATTTTCTCAGTATTTTTCTGCATAGGACAGAGAAGGAAATCAGAGTAAGTTCACTGGCATACAGGGACCTTCTAAAAATACTTTTTCACAACCACCTCTACAAGTAATGTGACTAAGGAAGTAATGTAGACAAATAAGTGTGAAGAATGGCTCAAAGGCCATGAAAGTCATTGAATTCCTGAAAGACTATGAGGAAAAATAGTGTACAACTTCAAGGTTCCAAATAATAGGTGGATTTTTATGTTTGGCAAAATGATATTGCAGAAGCATTAAAGTATTGCTCTTTATTTTCAGGGGAAAGAAGCCTGAAAAATAAAGTAAATTTCCTTTTTAGAAATTAAAAACATGGGTAAAATGCGGTACTGCACTTGTGGAAATATGTATATGGATTCTGTGTAAAATATTGGGACATAAAATACTTAAAACATTAATAAGAGAAAACAATGATGTGGCACTACTCTTTTGTAAAAGGTATCAGTTCTTCCCTTCATCCAACATCTAATACCTAGAATCATAGAATGAGTAGAATGAATCATAGGTGAAGGTTAGCATTGACCTTAAGGTCATCAAGGTACAATCCCCCTGCCATGGGCAGGGATACCTCTCACTAGACCAGATTGCTCAAGGCCCCTCCCTGGAGCCTTCTCTTTTCCAGGCCAAACAACTCCAACTCTCTCAGTCTGTCTTTGTAGGAGAGGTGCTCCAGCCCTCTAATCATCTTTGTGGCCCTCCTCTGGACCCATTCCAACAGTTCCACATCTTTCTTGTATTGGGGACTCCAGAACTGGACACAAGTGGTATCTCACAAGAGCAGAGTAGAGGGGCAGAATCAACGCACTTGACTTGCTGGCCATGCTACTTTTGATGCAGCCCAGGAGGGTCTTCTGGGCTGCGAGCATGCATTGTTCGCTCATGCTGAAAGTCCTTCTCATCAGGGCTGTTATTGATCCATTCTCCACCCAGCTTGTAGTTGTGCTTGGGACCCATGTACCCTTTTACTTGTCCTTGTTGAACTTCATGTTGTTAAAATGGGCTCACCTCTCAAGAGTGTCAAGGTCCCTCTGGATGGCATCCTTTCCCACTAGCATGTCAACCGCACCACACAGATTGGGGTGCACACTTGCTGAGGGTGCACTCAGTTCCTATTTATGCTTTTGTCATTGATGAAAGAAATGAAGTCTTTCAAAATACCGCAGTGCTATTAAGAGTATTTGAAGCACGGGCTTTATATTAATTCTGTTCCTGTTCTATTCTTAGCTTGTGATTTTCTCTAATGCATGGTATGTCGCACAGATATATCTCACCTAGCAGCAATCAAACTATCTTGAAAATGTAAAGCCATTTTGGAGAAAGGGTTTTGTGCGAGCTGATAGGCTTTAGCTTTGTTGTACTGTGGTGAGATGGCTAGACTTTTCCTAAAAATATTTACATCAGATGCCATTGCACTACAGAGCCTTTACCACATATTTACAGAAAATAAAAGAGGCAAAACTCACGGCAATCATGTCTAAATTCTTCTCAAGGGGAATTAAGCATTTAAATAAGAACTTGCTTGCCTAAATAAATAAAAACTTATTTGCCTAAATATCTTTGCAAAATCAGTTTTCTAATTACAGTGTCATTGAGGATACTTGGCATGAGACATAAACAGATTAAGTACTAGGTGTGTCAGAGGCCTCCCAATTATTCTTCTGATTGGTCAGGTAAGAAACTAAAGGTGTTGTATGCAAATCAGACAATGCTTCATACTAGAATACGTAATGTTCCTGATAATATACTTCAGGGTCATCCATCTGGGTGTTCTCCACACACATTTTCCTTCCTTCCTTCCCCACTCCCTTTTTTTATCCTATCAGATGCAAAAAGATTAAGATTATTATTATAAATAAAGAAAAGTTTATAATTAATTACATTTTATTCTTTCACAAGAGAGAAGAGTTTTCCTGTGTCTCACCTCACACAAAGCGTAAACCTGAAAATATTTACTACTCACCATAGATGATTCCATTATTTTGAAATAAAACCAAAAATTAATAAAGTTGCTCATGAACATACAGATACAAAAGCTTATGTATTGGATTGCGTCAAATTATTTTTCTTTCCCTTAAAAAATAGTTTCTTCAAATTGGTGTGCAGCATTCTCTTATTTTTTTACGCTGTCAACAGCTTTTCTGTTGCTCTTAGACATTAGGAGCACAGCTCAAGAAATGCAGTGCTATTTGTTATTATATTGGAGTAGACCATGGTGACCACTGTATGTTGCATTCCGTCTTAGTTTTTGCTTGTGTTTCCTGATAAAGCATTGCTAGATGCCTACCACAAATACCTATTATGTCGTCTTTCCCTGATCTGCACAGTCTGATTTTTATTCTGTAGCTGTCTTTCAGTACACAAAGCACAGTTTCTATAAAAGGACCATAACTTCATTTGGTACATGTTTTGAAACTGTTGGAGTTTCTCAGTGAGAGATGGCGGGTTTTTTTCTTTTTTCTTCCCTACCTAATCTCTTTGGATGCTTTTTGTATTTCAGAAATCATCTTATCAATGGATTGCATGCAGCTGGTGTAGTAAGTGGTGATGACAGCCTGAAATTCTAACCTTCAATTGTTTTTCCAGCTTTGTTCTCTGAAATCACAGGTTTCTCATCTCTCACAAGTCTGCTGCAGATGGGTAGTGAATATTACATATACAGTGCCTATTAGGGTTATCCACCTCAAGCTGGTCCAGTGTTTCCTTGTTTTTAACAGGTATTTGCTATCTGCAAAATTTCCCTGTGTTTCAGTGAAAACCTTCTCGAAAACTGGTAAGATTTACTCTATGGGCCATCAAATGTCTCTCCTGGACATGAAATTACACAGAATTTGTATTAAAAACTGCGGCAATTGAATAGAGACATTTCATATATAGTAGGTGAAGATACCTACTATAGCAGGGAAGTGCTTGGGAGAGATAGACTTTGAATTAAGGCGAATTTTATAGATAGGCATATGGTCTGAAATTAACATGATGAAATTCATAGAATCAGAATCACAGAATGATTTGGTTTGGAAAGGAAATCAAAGACCATCTAGTTCCACTCCCACTGCCATGAGCAGGGACACCCTACACTCTACTGGCACTGCCAGGGAGGGGGCAGCCACAGCTTCTCTGGGCAACCTGTGCCAGTGTCTCACCATCCTCAGAGTGAAGAATCTCTTCTGCATATCTAATCTCAACCCATCTTCCTTCAGCTTAAAGCTATTACAACTCATCTAATCACTACATGCCTTTGTAAACAGGCCCTCTCCAGCTTTCCTTTAGGTCCCCTTTGGGTACTGGAAGGCTGTAAGAAGGTCTCCCTGGAGCCTTCTCTTCTCTAGTCTGAACAAGACCAACTCTCTCAGTTTGTCTTCATAGGAGAGGTGCTCCAGTCCCCAGATCATCTTCAGAGCCCTCCTCTGGACTTGCTTCAACAGCTCAATAAAGGTAAGTACTATATATTTTTAAGTCAATCTGACTTCATTTCTCTAGCAAATACCAAATTTAAAATGGGAGACAAATCCTGCTAGAGGGAGGAATAACTAATCTGGGTGTTTTTTTCTGTTCATATACAGCATTTGAGCCAAAATTACATCGTTTCAGAGATGGCAAACATATCAGGGATCTAAATAATTCCATGTTTAAGAGAAGAGAAATAATGGTTCTTTCAGTAGTTGTCTGCTTTAAAGTACCACACCAATATTAAAAGAAATGTTTGCAAAGTAATCTTTGAAGGATGACAAAACAGGAGAGGTAAAAATAGAGGTGAGAGGAAACACAAAATTGACCATCAGACAGTAAACTAACATTGTGTTACAAAGTATCTTTCTTATCATCAAGAAATAATTTATTTTCTGTAGAAATGATTACTTTCAGAACCTGGGGTAAAATGTCTTCTTGCAAGGATAGCTAAACAACAGAACAGATTACCTTCTTTCAAAAGACAGACTAGATGGCCATCAGACAGAGCTGGTTTGTATAGATTAGAACAGAGGGCTAGCTGGAGACCTTTTGTAAGGTCTCCTCAAACTCTCTGAAATACATTTTATAAAATCATAGTTGCGTCACAAGTTTCAAAGATAAATTAACTTAAATGCAATTTAAAGTCTCCTCTGCATGATAGGGATATGTACAGCAGCTATGTATCATTATCTTCCTTTTACAGATGGAGAAATTGAAGTACAGAGTTTAAGACAGTAAGTGTCTTCAAGAAAGCGAGTGCTCAGTTTGGTGGCATTACTTTCTCTCATGTGTAAGAGAGAGTCACTGTTTAACAATGCAATTCAAAGGACTTATTGTCATAACCATAGATTTAAACATAAACTCCCTTAACCATAGAGGCGTTTAAAAGATATGAAAGTAATGAACTAATAGTACTGGTTTCATTAAACCTCTGTGGAGCTATTGTTCTAACTTATCTGGGGGCTTTTGAAAGTCCCACCCAATAACAACTGAAGATGACAGCAATGTATTTAAAGAAAATGGTGCGAAAAATTACCTGCATTTGTGTCACTAGAAGTCCTTTTTTTTTGGAAAATTGTTGTGTACAGGAAGAACAGCTGGAATAGCATCTCTTGTCCATATTTGGAAGCATGAATTTAAAATAAACTGTTCTGTCAAGGCTAGTGTTTAACACAAAATGGTTTGTTTACTGCTTGGAAAACTGGTAATTTGAGGATTTGATCAACAAGATACCCAAATGATACCCCCCCAATTTGCACCTGCTTGTCTTGACAAATGTGAAACTATGCAGATTATGCATTATGAGGTTTAGTGCAGGAGCACATATGCCCATTCTTCTTTCCTTCTTCCCTTTTTAAATCACATTTCACAAGATGGTTTTTTGTTTTGGTTTGGGTTTTTTTAAAGAAACCTGACAGAAGAGTTCACAGCCCATCTCTTTCGCTCCGATAATTGTGCATCACTGTAAGCTCTGCAGCCATCTTTCCTTCATTTTACTGCTCTAAATTACTTGTTCAAAATATCACTTTTTCTGTGTGACTGCAAAGAACACGATACTTGCTTTCCTTTCTGCTGAAGAGCTAATAATGAGAAAATATTATGTCTGTCTTTGGCAACTAGAAGCCCCTAGAGAAATCTGAAGAGCTGTTTCCAGAAACATCTCATTACTGGTGGAAAACTTTATCATTTTAACTTACTCTAGGGTTTTTATTTCTCTTGTGTATGTTTGTATGCATGTGCATGGCTTTTCTTTTTGAAGCCCAAATTAAGTTTGAAACATGTGTCATTAATACAGTACTAAAGAAAGTTCCAAAACCAGTACCTCCAGAAGAAATCAACAATCCTTATCTTTTCAGTTTTAAAAATAATTTTTCCTTCTGGAGTCAACAACCTGTGACTGTGGGAAGTATTTTCTCTCTAAGATTTCAGTCTTCACTAATAAATTAAGAGAACTGACCTTCTTGATATACAGGTATACAGGTACTATTTCCAGCTCATTGATGAACTAGAGTTGATCTGAGTGTTGAGGAACAAGATTAATTTCTAAATCACTGTTGGTTTCTGTTGAGATGTGCATATGAATAGATAAATATGTGTGGAATGTATTCTTGGGGAAAAATTAATGTCAAGGAAAGGAGCTCATCCATACATTTGCCTGGACCTATGCTAAGTACTCTACTGATGGACAAAGAAGCCAAGAAAAAGGCAGTTCAATTCTGGGAAAAACAGATTGTTAAAACAAGTGAAAGAAATTATTAATTTATCACTGACATTTGAAATATCCAATAAAATTTGGGATTTCTTGGTTCTGTCACAATGCTGGAAGGAAGGGATGGGAATGCCTCTATTACAATAATTCCACACAGAAGCTTAATAAATTTACAATGTTCTCTGTACAAGCAGTTTGCTGACCATAAAAACGGAGGGCCAGTCTATTTATTACTTATTTCAAGAAAAATAACATGCAAATATGTAAACTTCCCATCAAACTTAGACAAGAAATTTTGTGCTTATAACTTGAGAAACCCCAACTATAACATGAAGGTTATGTGGACTCTAAGGATTTAAATTGTTTCTGTATCTCATCACAACAGCAGTGTCTCCATTTGCGACAGAAGTAATCAAAAATATTCAGACTTGACACTTACAAGGGACATCAAAGCCAACCAGAATTGCTTCTACTACTACACCGGAAGGAAATGTTGAGCAAGGAATATGAAGACCTATTTATAGAGGGCAGTTGTTTTAGTGAAAGCTGCCACAAACAAGGCTGAGGTACTAAGTGCCTGCTTTACCTGAGCTTTTGCTAGCAAGGTCTTCCAGGCAACTGCAGCTAGAGATGGGCCTCAAGAAGAATGACCAGTGATTGATAATGATCAAATCAGTGTTTACTGGAAAGATTTTTATCTACATAAATGAAAAGCTGCATTGAAGGTACTGAGAGAGCTGCCTGATGTCATAATGATCATAGAGATCATATGGGTACTGAGCAGCTGGAGGAAAAAGCAGGTCACATTCATCTTTAAAAAAATGCCAAAAGAATGATTAATGACTACAGATTGGTAAAGCCTTTCTTTTTTCCTGGGAAAGTCAGGGACTGAGTCCTCTTGGAACAAGTTTATGGACACAGGCAGGAAAAGAAAATGATAGGGAAGGTTTGTGAAGGATTTACTGAGAATAATTCTTTCCTGACAACTTGCAGCCTCCTATAATATAATAACTTGATTTAGGGGTGAGTGATGGCTGCCTTTTGCTTCAACTTCAGTAAGGCTTTTTATATGTCTTCCACACATTCTTGTATTCAGGTTGGGACATTATGATCTAAATAGTTAGACATATAGATGAGAAAAGGTGATTGGATAGTCATAGCCAAAAGGTCATGGTCAATGGATTGTGTTCTATCTGGAGCTCAATAACAAGTAGGGAATTGCAGGGGTCTGTACCGGAACCTGTCTTAGTCAACAACTTTATTCAAGTGTTGGCAGACGTTATGGAGTACACACTCACGAAGTGTGTAGAAGAAACCAAACTTAGGGGGACTAGTTGACATGTCTGGAGGTAGGATCCCATTCAGAGAGACCTGGATAAGGTAGGGGAATGGGCAGATAAGCATCTTATGAAACTGAGGAAGTACAAGTGCCAAGTGCTACTCCTGGAACAGAAGAACTACAACAATAACAGGCTGCAGACAGCCAGCCTGGGAGCAGCTCCATAGGAGCATCCATCTGCAAAAGACTATGGTGTATAGTGATCAGCAAGCTGAAAATGTGCCCATAAAGGTGCCCAGCGGCTCCCTGGTCTGTATGAACAGAAGCATGGCTAGCAGCCCCAGGGAACATTTATTCTCCTCTACTCAGCACTGATCCATGATACTTTAATCTAGTTTTAGAAAGCTGATACAAGAAAGATGTCAACAAATTGGATTGTATTCAGCAGAGGAATTTTGGGGTGGAGGTAGTGGGAGCACTTGGCCTGTGGGGAGATGCTGAGAGATGGGAGCTATTTTAACCTGCATCAGGGATGGTTTTGGGTGCACCTAACAGCAGCCTCCCAAATGCCTGCAGGGAGGTTATCAAGGAAATGGAGCCTGGCCTTTCACAACTGTGAGCTGTGGGACAAAGAGGGACAATGGATGTGAGATAAGAGATATTCATACTGGACACAAGGAGAAACTTCTTCCCCTTTAGAAAAGCCCAGCAGTGGAACAAACTGCCCAGAGAGGCTGTGCAGTTTTCATCCTTGGAGATTTTCAACACTGAGTAGGACAAAGCCCCGAGGAGCCAGGTGTGACCTCAGAGTTGGCCCTGCTGTGAGCAGGAAGTTGGACTGGAGACCTCCTGAACTCCCTTGCAGCCTGAATTTTCTGTGATTCCTTGACTCTAGGAAAATCTTGTTTACTGACCAGAATAATACAGATGCTATAAATAAATCTGAAAGCCATGCTTGTGTGTAATTTTGTCCAGTAAGATGCATGAGGATTGAGAATCAAACCTTGAAAGAATTCCCTTCCAGGTTTGCAGGAAAAAAATCCCAACTATCTCCAATAAAAAGCATTGCACAATTTCCTAAAGACATTTATGAAGAGATCTTTTTGTTTATTTTTCATTCTGAACCATGAAAAACATGAAATTGGCTTGTAGATGCTCTGCTCTGGACATATTTCAGCTGTTGTTTTTCCTAAGAATCAGAAGTAGGACCTAACACCAAGAATCAAAGGTACAGTTAACTACAACAAAGTAAAATTTCTGATGAATCAATGCTAGTATGGCTAAACTTTAAGAGAACTGACTTCAGCTGTAATTGTGGTAAAGCATAATAATAAAAAATGTCTTTCTTTCTTAATGCTAAAGTAATACATTCAATATGTCTTCTGTTTTGTAATTTCAATATCCCTTACAATTCTCTCCAGGGAGAGACTACTCCTCACTGAGGTCTCATCATGTTTTGTTTATGTGCTCTTCTTCGGAACCTGTATGCCAGAAGTCTGAGAACTATGCCTAGAGGTGAAAACACTAATGGTGACCATAAAGGCCCTTTGCTGGTCAGAGAGACATTGTAGGCTTTTGTTTTGGCAAACACATTTCTGTAACCTAATTATCTTTTTTCTCTATTGTTTAATCAACCACAGTAAGGTCTCTTAGGTGGTATCATTGAACCTGGTACTGGACAGTTGTCTGTTTTATTTTCTTTTATGCTGGTAGGCACTGTAGGCAGCCTATGTCTGACACAACTGAATGTACAGAGATCTCACAGCTCTTGTCCATCTTTTCTTCATTTCCTGAGGGCAACATGACTCACTGTGGATCCCCTGCCCTCAACTGTCTGTTGAACATTGTCCATCTGCACTGAAATAGAAGTCAAATAGATCCTGTACCTCAGAGATTTAATTTAAAATTCATTTAAAAATAACATTACATAACAATTCTTTCTTAGAGGTTTGTTTTTCTGAAATGTGAGTAAGGTGTCTGTAAAACCAAGAGTTCCAAATTACTATCTATCACAGTTTTTATTGACTACAGCAAAAAAACCTCCAAAAACCCAAAACAGTATTTCTCTTTCACCCAAATTCTAATTAATCCCCAGTAAAAATTTCCCTCTTTCTCAGTCTTGGTTTGGTTGAAAGTAGGTTAGTCAATTAATGGGCCATTTTCTATGCAAATCATAGACCAATATATTCATAGGCTTTATACAGGTTGCAATCTTGTTGACTTGTGAGTCAGATCTTTTGGCAACATGCTTGCTTAACTGCTAAACCACCAAACATATTTCAAAAAATAGAAGTTGAAATAATATTCATTTATTAGTATGATCACCTTTTTGAGGATTTCTTTATCTTGTAAAAATATATATCACAAAAAAATTGACTCCAGAAATTATATTAATCTGTTTTGAATTTTAAGTATAATCATACCCTGAAAAGGTATTGTGTTTTGATCAAAAAATGATAAAGAGACATGCCATTTTCATTAGCTTAGCCCACATAAGTTCCTTTTTAGAGTTGCTAGTAGCCATGTGAAAAGTTAAGTTCCAGTAATAACACAAACATTGTAATCATCTGATGTGGCGTCAGTGGAAATATTAGTTGATAATGTAGCTGTCCTGGTTCTGGCCAGGCCAGAGTCAACCTCCCCAAGCAGCCAGTCCAGGTGAGCTGAGTTAGCCTGGGCTGTTTCCACACCACCTGACATCACTGCCCCCATAAAAGGGGCTGATCAGGAATGGATGCTACTGGGTGCCTCCAGGGCAGTCTGAATGCAGCTGGGGTGTTGGGTTGGTCCTTGCATTGTGCAGCACTCTTTTATCCTTGAGTCAATAAGGTACTCTGTGTTATCATCAGGTATAAGTGAAATTTGTGGCTGGCTGTTATTCTTCCCCTTTCATGGTGAATTTGTCAGTAAACTGTCCTTACCCCAACCCACGGAGGCTCTGTCTGTTTCTCCTCTGGGAGTGAGCGAGTGGCGTGTGGTGCTCAGCAACTGTTTGAGGACGAACCACTACAGTATTTAATAAGAATTACAAATGAAGCTGTAACATAATTTAATTAAAATTATCAGGAAGTCCCTGAGAAATCAGTATGTAAAACATGTTTTGATTTGTTCTAGAGTTCTATCTTTTGTCAGCTTTTCCATCCCTATTGATCACATGAAGATAAAAGGCTAGAATTTTGTTTGAAAGCAACATTTTGACTCTAACAATACATCTTTTTTATCTTTATAAAAGTATATTTTTTACTTCCTGTAACAGTTCCATAGCAGTTGCTTGGAGATTAACAAAAATAAATGTTAACTGGAGGCTCAATATAATCTGATGGTCAATAGAGGTTTTTGGATATTTTCTTTCCAGTCTTAAAGCAAGAGCCTTTTTTTTCCTTAATCAGCTTATTGAGTCTACAGGAAGTCTAAACCTTACTATGTTGGTCTGTCCTATAAAGGCAGCCTAAATACTCTGTTCTTCTGTGACTTATGTATTGTGTGCCCAAGATGCATTTTTCACTGTCCTTCCATATACGTCAACATGGAATGTAATATGGGAAAGGTGGTTAATGATGCAAAGTCCCCAGAGCTGGTATGGTTTCTCAGTACTACCACTATTAGATAGGACATTTATAGAGATTATGTAGCTTCCTAGAATAGCAAGCTAGATAAAGGTGCCTGAGTTAGCTTAAACCAGTAAGTTAAAATCTGAACCTATACCCATCTTCTTGGGCAGGCTGTAAAGCTTGCCCTGAACTCCAAGCTATTATTCAGGCACATCTGCTCAATCTGCAGAAGAGATGCGGCAGTTGCAATTTTGGTCAGAAACTTTAATGACATTTGTGAAAATTCCACCTTGGAAATCTAGGGTCTCTGTATCATAAACAATGTACTAACCCTGACACTGATAAGTACATTATACCCCATTTCCATTGGTTTGCGGTTATACATATATATAAAGGTATAGGTTGAGATGACGTTCAGACACCCAGTAGGTTTTTAGATTTATACCCTGGTTAATCTACTGCCTTAAATCCTTTAGGAGAGAAATCAACACAAATCACAGCAGTGTAGAGATTTTATTTTATAAATAAAGGTCAGAGTAGAATATCAGTATTATGAAACTTTCAGATACAAACAGTTTGGTTTGATGAGGAAAAAAAAAATCTTTTTTTCTCAGGATTCAGAAAATTATATATACTTGTTACTCGTAAATCTTTATTAATTTAAACCATATTCTCTGGAGATTCCAGGATGAAATTTATTTAATCTTAAGTACCGATAAATTTCTCATGTCCAGTACACAACATAATGCTTATAGAGTAAATAAAAAATGCTAATAAGACAGTAGCCATCTATCCACCTGACACACTGACATTATTAAGCTGCATAATAGGTAATAAAAAGTTATTCTATTTCAAGTACTGTTTTTGGAGGAAAACCATGTAAATGTTGATGCATGGTGAATTAAAGTAAATTAATCTGATAATATGAGTGAATTGAACAAGCTGTGCAATATAAATATTTTAATCACTTCTTGATCCAGAAGTACCTCATCTACAAATGAGCAATTACTTTCTACCTTGTGGGAATTCTGTCTAATTATGAGGCAGTCTAGTTGGTGCTATGCAAAAAGTACATGTAAATATCAAGCATCAGTCCCTTGAATCTGTAGTGTGAACAGCCTTTTATATCCCTTTTTGCAACCCTGTTTGTGCTTTACACTAGTGATTTTATTTGTGGGTGTTTTTAACCTTAGTAGACCAGTTATCATCAATATTTCATTTAATATGTGGACACGGAAACACTTCCCAGTGGAAGTTTCAGTGCATAGCTATTAAATTTAAATAGAGACTTGTATTTCTCAGTTCCTTATAGGCTACTCAAACCCAGCCTGCTAATGCCTTAGGTCTGAGTTCTATAGGTGAAAAATTAAATTCTAGATATAAACCGGAATTTTTATATGCTTTTTGGCATATATGGCATATATGGTTACTAGCCATACCAAAAGTTAAGTCAGCATTCTGTGCACTGAGCTCCCATAAATATGGCAAAGAATATTGGAGTCTACGAATGGGATCGTGTATGTAAAAGGAGATTAGTTTTCTGTGGCCCAAATATTTGTGGTGTTTTACTATGCTGGGTATTTCTTATTTGTGGGGAAGGAAGTCATGTCATGTAGCAGCAAGAGCCTTGTCAGTTTCAGTAGGTGTCATTTATGCATTGATTTTATTGTCTTACTGATGAAAATTAAGGGCTTCTGTTCACTCGCTGCTGTTTATGGGATTTTTTTCAACTTCTGTGCAGTCTGCTCTGGAAAAACAGAAAATGGGTTGAGAAACTTGGAGGCATAATTGTGTCCCAATTACTAATGTCGCCTTAAAGAAGACAATCAGACTTTCTAGAGTGACACATAAATCAATGATTTTACGTACCTTAAGAATACGACTCTCATGCATTTTTGAGGAAATATTTGGTCTCCGTTCCATTTCAATTTCACATAAAGATATGTTTGAATAGAATCGCTCATATTAGAACTGTGTGCATGCTTGAGGGGAAATAAAACCCCAAAACACCACAACAAAAAACCCCCACCAAAAAAAGCATCCCTGGGTCATTTCTGAGAAGTGCTATTCATCCTATGGCTCACTGTTGTAATAAAAAAATGAAACAGAAGAAACTGATTGATATGTTAAAAGATATGAGATGCTGTGAAATATGTGTTCTGATTTTGCTACCTTTCCAGAAAATGTCAATTAAACATAAAAAATCATTGTTTCCAAATATCACCAGAGATGGTAATTACCACAAATCTATCTTCCTCGTAACTCTAAATTTCCATAATGTATCCTTACTGACAGTGACAGGAAGAGTGCCATTATTTGTACCGATGGATGAGGAACAGTTCTTAGAATTACTTCACATGTACTTTGCTGAATTTACTGCTTCTGCTACAAAAAACCAATTGTTTCCTGAGATATTTATTTCCGAGATCCTGACTTTGATTTCACTCTAGTGGTATCCTGTGAGGAATCTTCTTCATTTTCTTCTTTCAATTTCAATCTAGCCTGTTGAAGAAATACTGCTTTTTTGAAGCACATGGTTCTTTTGAGATGCAGATGAGTGACAAATGGTAGTTTCTAAGTTGATCTTTGTATCTTTGGGATTTCTGTTTGGCTGGGGCCTGTTCAAAGACTTCCATCATACTGTAATATTGTTTTGTAGAAACGAGATATGAAAACCTCTGAAATATGAATCAAGGTGTCAAAATGCCCTCTGGGAGCTATTCTGTGAGTGGAGTGCATGTTCGTACAAGGGAGTAACTGAAGAGCAAGAGAATGGGCAGCGCTACAAATAGATAGGAACGGACAGAGAGGAATAGAAAATGCAAAATGGGCCCAGGCTCACTTTCACACATCCTGCTCACTTGTAAACATGATTTGTTTACAAACACTAATGAATTTTCCAATAAAAATATTCTGAAAAGATTTCGGCTTGTTAATGAGAAAAAGCTGGCACTCCAAAGTGTAAACAAATGGGTTTCCAACTGAACATTTTGTATTCCTAAATGACTGGTTTTGAAAAGCCTGCCTCTATTTCCTTCAGTAAAATAAATACACTAAGAGTATGGAGCTAACAGCCCAAAAAACAATTTAATTCATAGATTATGTTTATTAATATTAACAGATTTAAAAACAGTGTGGTTGTTATTAATATTTTGAAATGAAATCTACTCTCATTAAATATGAAATAATTTTATTTTTCCTAATGCTTGAAACATATTATCAATGAGTCTTACCAGCACTATCTGTCAAGCTGCCACTTAAAATTTTTAAACCATCTGTAATTAGAACTCACCTATATGTTGCATTGGGAAATGAATTACAATAGTAAAACAATTTACCTGAGTATCCCCTGTTTGCAATGTCATTCATTGATCTGTTAATAACGAGTATGTTAATAACACAATCAATAATTTAGATTTTATATATTAAGTAACAAAAGTCTTAATGTTAACTTAATGCTCCAAGTTTACTATAAAATGCCAGGATTGATTAAGCAATATAAGCCTATGACTAAGTTGAGTTCTGAGAGATCTAAATATTTATAGTTAAACACAGTCTTTACCTTCCGAACATGGACTTTTGATAGCTAAATTCCAGTAAGTCTACTGGCTTTCTTCTTGTAAATCTGAAGTTTTGGCTTCAATTTTTTTGTTGTTGCATTCTCCTGCATCCTGTCCTTCCACACAATGAGTTATGGAAGTTAAATGTGAAAAGCATCTATCAGTTCAGTCTATCCAGTGGATGCTCTGTGCCAGTGGAAAAAGGCCAGGCTATCAGTACTCTCTGTAGTTCATTAAAATAATTAGAAGTGAGAGGTCTTCTGTCTTTTTTGGGAGAGGTTATTGGATGATAGGGCTGAAAAGATGGTTTGTTTCTTTTTTTATTAAATAATCAATGCAAAACCTGTTTAACTATATCTACATAATTATTTTAATGTCTATAGGTAGACACACATAAAAGATTTAACCTTTTGTTGAGGTTTAACCCTATCCAGCAACTAAGCTCCACACAGCCACTCTCTCACTCCCCCTGGTTGATGAGGGAGACAGTCAGAAGGGAAAAGTGAGAAAACTTGTGGATTCAGGTAGAGACAGTTTAACAGGTAAAGCAAATAGCCATGCACACAAGAAAAACAAACAAGGAATTAACTCCCCACTTCCCCTGGGCAGGCAGGTATTCAGCCATCCGCAGGAAACCAGGGTTCCATCACACATAATGGTTAATTGGGAAGACAAATGCCATCACTCCAAATGTCCCACCCTTCTTTCTTCTTCCCCAGTGCTATATGCTGAGCATAACATCGTATGGTATGGAATATCCCTTTCGTCAGTTGGGATCAGCTGTCCTGGCTGTGTCCCTTCCCAACTCCTGGTGCACCCCCAGCCTACTCACTGGTGGGGTGGGAAATAAAAAAGGCCTTGGCTATGTGTAAGCACTGCTCAACAGTAACATAAACATCCTTATGTTTGCCACTGTTTTCTGCAAAAGTCCAAAACTTAGCCCCATATTAGCTACTATGATAACTCTATCCCAGCCAAAACCAGCACACCCTCTTTTCCTGATCTTGCTGGCCACAGAAACTAGAGAATACTACATGCATGAAAGTGTCTGTTCAGGAATTTTGCTTTCTTTTTTCAAAGTCTTTTAGGAAGTATGCTGCCTCTTGACACTTACACAGAATATGACACATCTTCTCTCTCAAAATACATGCACTGGTATAGTGCATCTGTCACATCTTTTCATTTAACATTAATCATGAATTTAGTGTAGCTACATACACTTATCACATATGAAAGTTTAGACAAGGTATTAATGTAAAAACAAGTGGTTCCTGTTGTCAGGCTCCTAGGAATGTAATGTTCACTAACACTATGAAGCTTACCTGGTTTTCCTTTGTTACTCTTGAGTGTGTTCACCATGTCAGGATTTGTGACTTCTGATCAAGGCTTAGCTTGTAAATGCTTTCTGGTAGGAACTATTACCTTGTGCTGCGTCAAGCATGTTCCTGGCATAATGTGCTGTGAGTCCATGCACAGTGCTCCTGGTGTCTTCTGCCATATTCCTGAAGCAATCCCAATGCTCTGCACTGGGTCTGGATGTGGTGGAGTTAATTTTCTTCATAGCAGTCCATATGGTGCTGTGATTCAGATTCCTAACGCCTACCACTGGTGTTTTGAACAGATACCTCCTGCTTCTTTACAGTTTTCATGATACATAGAGGCATTTTTCCATAAATATATTGTCTCTGTATGATCAATCCACAGTCAGAAACTGGAGGAAGTGAGTTTGTCTTTGTCTTTTGCAGCTGAGTAAAATCCTTACCCTGGAAAAAAGGAAAAGTAAGTTATTTCAATTTATAATTAGTCATAATACTGCATTGACAAGTGTCTCTAAACTAGAGTGCACCCATAATTCAATTAAAGAGAAGGAAAGAGCAAATATATGGCTTTTAAAAACAAAAAATGTTCTTCTGTGTCTTTTTCTCAATGTCTAAAACTATTATATTCCTTCTTGCTGAAAAGATAGCTGTCATATAAACTTAGAGGAGAAAGGAGCCAAATTCCACCTCTTTTGACTTTTTGTCTCTGCAGATTTTTATGTCATTCATGTGTCTTTTTTTCACTTTCACTCTTTTTTTATCATGGATATGTACAGAAAAATTCAAGACAGTTAAAATATTTTTCTCTACAGGAAAAAATTGCAGCTAATGGTTTGTACTCTGTAAACAAGAAGAGGCAAGATGACAGCAGTGTAGAGTAGCATCACCTTTTCCCTGGGCTGCACGAGCCTGTGGCACCATCCTGTGAACAGTATGGTGTATTTCTTGTTGCACTCAAAGGTTCACCTAAGAACTGGTACACTAAGATGTCATTTTGTAGTATCTTCATCCATACTTTTTTAGAAAATTTGTTTTATGCAAGTTTTTAGTATCCATATTTATCATCCAGTGTTAACAGAAAAATAAAATGTGCAAAAGAGTGGGTTTATTATTTATTTCTATATGCATGCCCAGCAAATCTCAGTAAACAGGAAATGTTCATGTCTCCTTTACCTATTTTATAGTGAGTTCTTTATTCTATTGTTTGATTAGTAACCTCTTACCTTTTGCCTGAATACCCTGATTTACCCTTTTTTGTTGTTATTCCTCTTGACAAATGACAGACATCTTTGAGACTGAAGTACTGGGTATGAGACTTGGGAAGACATACTCGGAATGAGCAAAGCAAGATATCTAAGATACCTACTGAGAACAGAGATGTTACCATCAAATGTTAGAACAAGGATGAAGGGAGTCTTTCTTTTTGGTCATATTTATTTGCAAGACACTGTTGCAAAAACAAGAATATAAAGTTGGCAGAATCCTTAGGCTAGAGAAGTAGAAGTGCTAAAGTAATTTAAATTTCCTTGCATGATCCAGCTGCTACTTGCTACAAGGAGTTACATGGGTTCTGTGTTAAGAGCAAATACAGAGATCTCTGTAAATCCTAAATGTTAAAGTGTTGAATCATGTGATAATGGCTTCCACATTTTAGACCACTGGCTAAGAAAAGTGATACAAGATTGTTTCTGCTAAAATATTAATTACTTCCTTGAAAAATTGGGAAAGGTAAATATTAGATACCTGTTCATGCAGGCACTGTAACAAAAAAAATAGCCTGATCATATTCAAAAGTAATATTACAGAAATTAAAGTTGAAAAAATATTGGATTAATTGCCCAAGCTTTTTTGCCTTCTGTAATGTAACTTTTAAGGAAAGAGGAAATTATCTATTTTTTATTCATATCACAGTGGATCTAACTTCCCAGGGAAGGGCAGAGAGTTAAGCCTTTGTATCTTGTCACTGTGATGAAGTTATGCATGTTCTGTAGAACACTGAGAAGTCAGTGTGACCCAGTGGCAAACAGGAATCTCAAAACAAAACTGAAAAAACAATTTTGTTTTCTGTACTGAGAACACTGTTTTCTTTAATTCCCCCCCCCCAATAAAATGAAATGTAGAAAGAAAATGTAAAGCTCCTGCATTTTTTGTTTTCAAATGAGTGAAGAATAACCACAAATAGACAGCCCTTACAGTTCTTTGGAGGCTAGGGGACGGGTGTGTGAGGGGGTTAAACTGCACTATATTTTATATTTTAAGCATCAGTATTTTCCGGCACCACTAGGTGTCATCATACCTATTATTAATTCCTGTACGATGCACCTTCTCAGCACCTAGGAGACAAAGTTGAGGACTTACTAAGTGTCATCAAATTTTCAGTTTAAAAAGAAACAAAAAAGGTGAAAATATAAGATGTTATGAAATGGGGGAAGTTAATCTGTGAAAGTTCAGTGACACAGAAGATAATTCTATAGAATGGAAGTTTAGAGCTCTTGTTTCATTGACTTCAGTACAGATTTTCCTTCTGAATACAGAAGTGCCTTCTTTTAATCTTCATCAGGTACCTCTCAATAGTGTGTAGTACATCACTCAGGTTCAGCACAGCACATAGGCACATAGCAAGAAGGAGCTTTTTGTTCTTATATCTAAAGCTGTGACCTGAAAGACCAATCTACCCAGACTGTTAGTCCTGGAAATAGCTTCTCATGGCAGGCAAATCCCCTTTACTCTAAACATCTGCAATGTGAATGCATGTACTTATATAGCATATGTCCCCAAGCCATGCTCTTTAGCTTTCCAGAGGTACAAGGCAGCTTTGATGACGTCAAGCAAGTGTATTTAGCACCTATTTAACATGCTAACAGGACTTGGTTACCCAGCTGTATGAAGAAATACTTTTTGCTGGTTTTCTCTCTCTCCTTAGAGAAAAGTGTTGAGGTGGCAGTATTTCTGGTTTTGAGTGACAGGGGAAACATCAGGTACATGTTCAAAAACTGATTCAGGACATTGCAGGCCCTTCTCCAACTACAGAAACTCACAACACACTGTTTTCTCCGTCTGCTATTTCTTAGCTATCTGACTCCATGCTAGGTGAGCTGGGAATAATTTCTGGTTTTTGTATGGGTGACTAAAGAATTCAAGGGCTAGAAGGGAATGTGGAAATCAGTTAAGCATCTCTAATTGGTTAGAATATCCATTTAATCCTGGTCTCCAGGCTCTGTGCTTCTGAAATATCAAGGTATTTTTACCAGCTTTTAGCTGAAAATCCAGACTCTACCTTGTTCTTCCATAGACACTTTCTCACTCAGAAATTCCTCATTAAGTTTTCACTGGAAACTGTTTCTCACTGAGGCATGTTTTCTTTCATAAGAGCCTTACACCAGAACCTTTTGGCTAGTTACATAAATATGCCTTACAGGATGAACAGAGACCTCAGACAATACAGAGTCTGAGACTATTTACTCCAAATTCAGCAGAATTTTTAAGGTGGTCACTGGGAAAGTGAAATAGTCAAATATTGAACCTGTTCGGAGAAACTAAAGCACTGTTTCCTCGCCTCCCCCAGTTATTTGTCTTTCTTCCGCAATGATTCTACCTTTAAGTGAATTTAACTAAGTGTACTAATTATGTTATCTTAAGTTTTTCTTTTCAAATCCTGAAGCTATCTAAACTCCCAGTGTGAGGAATGTAGAAGGTGACATTTCACTAATGACTGCTCTGAGAAACTGACAGAGATTGATAGAGTGTTTTTTAAAGATGTCCTCATGAGAAGCATATCATATAAAATGAAAATGACACTGAAATTTTAAAACAACTACCTCTGCATTGTGTGAGTGCTTTTGTTTACAAGAAAGAGCTGGGATAGAGAAGAACCTTAAGGTTTTCCAAATTCATGAAATGTATTTTCTTGTTTAGAAATGTCTTCAAATGATATTTTTTTAAACATCAGTTTTACACTTATTAAAAAGACTCACTGAAAACTGCTTTTCACTGCTCTGCATACCAGAAACATGTACATTATTGTCCAGGCTGTACATTGTTAGCTCACAGAGTAAGTACTGAATGAGGAACTCTGTTCAGAGACCTTCAAACCTCAGTATGAGCAAGTTAATATAGCTCACTCCTCGTGGTGTCTATGGGGAAGATAGAGCCATACTTCTTAATCTGTTTTTCTTATTTGCACTGTCTCATTATAGATACCAGTAACCTCAGTTTCATTTGCACAGGGATTGCCTTTAGGCTTTGCTCTTCTGCAGGAAATACAAGAGCCAGGAGGCGTCTTTAGGTTCTCCCCATTTCCCACCTCAGTTACAAAGGTTACTCCACTGTGGTCTGCATTTCATACCTGTGCATCTATGTTTGGGCATCCCATCAAAACAGAGTCCTTCTGTAGACTGACCAAACAGACGAAGCAACTGGTCCATCCTAGCTTCATGCAGAGTGCAGAAGCAGTTCTGAGAACCTGGGAAACAACCACCGAGCCCAAACCTGCCCAGTTGTTAGAATATGTACTCCTATGATACAGAGAAAAAAGGATCAGACCTTTGGGATTCAATGTGATTTTTATATCCAATTGCAAATGCAAGCAAAGACGCATTCAACTCTGCACCTCTAGGTAAGGGTAAGTGCATCGGTGGATAGCAGAGCTCTTCTAAACAGACTATGAAGCTTGACATCATGTAAATTTGGCCCAAGTGTACAGTTCACTGCTTTGACACTAACTTTCTTGCTGCACAGAAATCAAATTGTCACTGAAGGCTACTTGACTTCCAACATAAAAACCCCCATATTTTATATTAATCTTTTACACCATAAAATAGCAAAAGTAAAGTTAAGCAGGATATAAGTACTGATGGGAAAGCTACTATTCTACAGCATGAAAGAATTAAGTGTACCAGACCCACCATTAATTCTGAAGAAATTTTCTTCAAAAGAAATAATGAAAAAAGAGACATTTTATTCTCCTTTTAGTTAGATATATCTTTCAGGTCTCTGTTGGTCTAGTCTCTCTTTTAGAAGTAGAAGCGTGTGAGTATAAGTAGAAATGTCACCTTCACTGATTCCCTTGCATCCTCTCTGTTCTTGAAAAATAATTAAAACCAGAATTAGAAGAGAGTGCTTGAACTGAGAATTGCCATCTATCAAGCGTGTGGTCATTAGATTAGTTGTACTGTTCTGTATGCTTTTATGCAGTTCATAAAAATCTATTTCATTCACATGATTTCATGTGGAGGATACGTAGTGAAAAGTGGCTTAGAGAGATGTTAATTATTGCTGATATCTATTTCTTAAATAGTCATCATGCCAGGTGCAATGCAGGCTTAAAAAATGCAATGTTCTTTTCTTTAGGGTATATCAATGCATTAAACCCTTCTTGATGAGAAGTATTGCCAGATCAATAAGACATTTTATCCACATTTTCATGGGGGGTCCCCTGAGCCTCCAGTTTCCATCCTAGCTATTAATTGAGTCAAATGGCAGAAGATATTAAAAAGATTTCCAACTATGAATCTTTTTTCTAGTCCTACACTGAAACCTTTCTATTGCTCCAGATATTATTCATATGTTCATGTGAAGTTTTCTGATTTATTTATTTTGGACAATATAATACCCCCTTCATCTTACCTATGGTTGGTATTCTTGTTGTTGTTTGGTTTGGTTTGTTTTTTTCTTCCAGTGAAGCAACCATTACAATGACAGAGATATTTTAGGGTCAATGACTAAGTCTGAAGGCATGCATTGTGAAGGCATCAGAAGTCCTTTTTTCTTTGGTAATTTCAGCATAGGTTTCCAATGACGTGAGAGCTCCTAGGCTTTACCTTTGTCTTATTATGAGATATCAATGTAGTGATGTACATTGATGTGACTGTCTATCACTCGAAAGTTTATCATTTGTATCTCCTTGTCAGCTAGGCTTTGCAATGACATACCCAGGATCTCTAGTTCCCATGCATCACTGATTTCACGTACATACCTTCCAGGCTTCCTAGCCCTGGGCATGTAAATTAGTTCTCTGGTCCTGCTGATGAGCCTAGCTTTCAGACTAATATCCCTCCTAAAGGATACAAATATACTTGTACACTAGTTTATAAGAAACAAATTAAATGCAAAAGCCAAAAGATTAGTGCATATTACCGGTAAGGAAGGAAATTTGCCTTTTCAAGTTTACAGCTTGTTACTGTCAAGGGATTATATATGAGACACTATGATAGGGAGCACTGCTGCTTCTTGCGGCTACCAGGCAGAATGATACAGAGGAACACATTTATCACAAGAACAACTCAGATCATTTGTTTCTGAGTATTACAGATGGCTACATTTAGATCTAGCATGACTCACCTGTACTGCATATGTTTGTTAACATTATACCTGTCCTACATATTGACATGGAATGGATTAAACGAGGTTAAAACAAAACAAAAAAAAATGTGGGGAGCGAATCAGATGGCTTAGCTTTCCTGGAAATTAGTTAAAGAATAGAAATAACAGAACCGAAACAGTTCTGGAAAGAGACAAGATACCCGTACTGTAGCACAAGAGTAGCACAGCTCTGTGTGACGTGACATATGGGTAAGGCATATGTGGACAGATGGCTGAGGAGAAAGGAGGCAGAAAAAAGGGATAGAAACTCCAACTCTACAGTTCAGTGGAAGAGCTGCCATCAGTCAGAAAGGATTCAGAAGCGGGCCTGTGTAACAGCATGCAAATACACAGAGTAGATTGAAGAAAGGCCTCAGTTTATCTGACAAGAACCGGCTAATCTGCACTGGTCTTCTCTACTCAGGCTAATATGGTTCAGCCTGTGTTAAGCACAAAAGAAATGAAATGCTTGAATCCAGGAGCAGCACTCAATCCCGTAGCTCTGGAAGCAGAGCTGGGAGGTCAATACGGTTTAGCCTCCAGCTTTTGAAGTGCACTTGCTGGATACAAAGGCTGCAGGCAGCAGAGGCTGCAGTCAGCTCAGGTTCTTGGCTGAGGTGACCGCACCATAGTATCTCTGAGCCCATGCATCAGTCCTTCCCTCATGGTCCTCTGACAGACGGGTAGCTTTAGATTATAGCTAAAAAACCTCAAATGTGTCTAGCTATTCAACAGATCCATTGGTTCAACATGCTATATTGTCAAATTTCTCGGTAATTTTTGATGCTTTTCTGTAACCAATCTGTGGATTCTGTAATCCACAAGAATCCTGTGATAGCAATTTAAGTTATAAAGGAAAAAGCCTTGCAAAGTCTTTCTGTGTTCTGCAGAGTGACAATGCTTGAGCAGAAACATTAAAAAAAGAGAAAGGTAATGCAAAAATAAATCCAGGCACCCGTCATTTTTAGTCAGTGTTAGAGCTTGACTTGGTTTGTGGTTTTGCCCTTTTTTTTCAATGCTTAGGTTTGGTGGTGTTATTAAACTGTATGTTTTATTCTTCATTATGCCAAACTGGAAAAATTAACAAGCCCTAGCTTTTGACAATACACAGTACTATGAACTTTCCAAATGACTGTTTACTATCTTCACTTTTGTTAGACTTTGGTGTTTTACTAGTATTTAAAGACTGAAGGATGTTAAAATATGGTTTTGGTTTTATTACCACTACTATTTGTACTACCTACTGCAATCACCGGTATCACTACTATAACTGTTACTATCCTGATGGCAACAGCCACAAATCCAGTGAATTTAAAGTTTAGAGGAAATTTATAGTTAAATTTAGAGCAAAGATAAAATTTCAAAGCAAAAGTTTAAGCAATATCAAGGAAAGCTTGTGTAAAAGCACATTCAAAAACATTCAGCATTTTACATGGTAAATTAGTATCAGAGTGTTGAATACTTTGTCATTCCTAGTTTTCACATCTCTGAGTTAGCAAAGTAGGAAATTAAGTTCCTTTCAAAGTCTACATGCTGTTAGTTTGTAGATGGTATGGTAAATTCTTTGTATTTTACAAGGTGGCTGATTTTTTGAGTGAGGTGCAAAATCAGATTCAGCTTAACCTGTAAATGTACAACTGGTACTTCCATAGCTGAGAAGCCCTGAAAAGTCTCACTGTAAGTTTCCAGACAGAGCAAAAGAGTCTTCTGAAAGAATCATACTACACTTTGCACTCTGTCTCAGAAATATGCCATACTACTTTTTTCTCTGCATCTTATTTCTGGTTGTGTGGTCCACTCCCGCCCCATCTGTTTTCATTTGTCTCTAGGCTTAGCCTTTTGATGGTTCCATAACTTCAGTTTTTTACTTTTTCTTCTCTTTGATTTATTCTTTGTGACTTTTCCCCTTAACTATCCATATTCTCTAGGGGTATAATTCAGAACTTCATGATTAGAATGACTGGAATGACCTTCTATACCATTAGGTTCATTTTAAATGTTGTCAATAACAATAACAATAATAATAATAATAATAATAATAATACAGGATTTATGAAAACTATGCCCATTTCATCAACAACAAGAAAGATGACATAAAAAAGAACTACACATTAAAGGAAATTGACGTTGAAACACAGAATTTGTCACAAAAACTGGCTAGGGACAATACTGCTATATCTAGCTAGACATTTAAATGAAAATTATTAAATCAACAATTTATTTTTTTTTTTAAAACCAAAAATATTATTTTACCTTCTCTCTATTTGCATCTGTGTGACCTTCTGTACAAACAAAAGGTTCAATAATTGCTGTTTCAAGAAATGAAAACTGATATTATGATGAAATCATTTGAGTCCAGGATTGGGGAATATGAGGGAAAGCACCAAACAACATCAAGAAACTATGGAAAAATTACTAAAAGGGACTTACATTAAATTTTCATTAGACTGATAGGCTGGTTCTTGTATATGACATATGCAGTGCAGTTAAAATAGTTGGAAAACACCCAACTCCAGTGCTGGAGCAGTGGACAAATGTTAACATGGCACTCTTCCCAGGCTGATATTTGCTATCTCCTATGAGTGTACATGCCCTGGTTATTAGTTTTATTCAGCTCTGGCTGCATCAGACAGACATACTTCCCAAAATGCTAACTCATGAATGACTGCTTTCACATTTAAACCTGCCAAACTGGGCTGTAAAACAAGTGAAAACGTATTTCCTTTTGAAGTTTTCAGTGCTGCTGTTCCTGCTAGTACCAGTTAGTCTAAAAATAACTTCAGGGCAGCCTGGCACTTCAGTTCCACCTGGCAGAAACTATAGCAGTATGAAAAGAATAAGATAAATGTGAAGTGTTATGCTTAGATTTTAGCTAAGTGAAGCTGCAGGTCATTTGTCTACATTCATATCTACATTTATAATTTCTTCAGGAAGTTAGTACAGACCTCTGTAACTGTCTCATTTTCCATGTTAAAGATTTCTCTTAAATATTTTGTATGACAAGCAGCAGCTTGCTTTGTTGTATGATTACGGTTACCCACAGTAAAGCTGTTCTTTTGTCCTAAGAAATAGTTCATAGATTTAACTGAGTTGAAGAATTTTAGAGATGACCATTTCCGCACTTCTGATCTTCTGTGAAATGGGGGTACCAGATTTTTGCGAACAAAGTTTTAGTTATGTTTCCTCTATGCCAAATGAGTTAGCATCATTTCAGTTTACTTTGCCCTAAGGTCACACTCTGAGGCCTACAGGACCTATTCCTCAGATGTGGCATCTCAAAGTATTCAGTCAATAATGGCCTTGTTTCAGACTTACATATGGCCATGTGTACCTGGATCTGAAAGTGCTCCATTGTACAGAATTTTCCACTTTCTTCTCAACTTTAGTAACCACTTGATTCTTTTTGTAGACAAAACATTCAGGCGCATGTCATTTTATATGCTGAATACAGCCTGACAGGACTTGCTTTTTCTTTTCACTTAAGCCATTCCAAGAAGATAATTTGTTGCAGACCATAATCCTAAAACTCAACTATCTTTCTATTTATGCGAGTAGATTATATGAACTTGATAGAGATGCCAGTGACCTCTGCCCAACTTATAATGTAATTTCCTTCTTGCTCGTGTGTACCATTTTCACTTTTGACAGCAAGCTAATTGCCCATGCCTGCAGCTCATCCTGATATCAACCTTTGCTCTGCAAACAATCTTCATGTTTGGCTTCTGGTGTTCTAGGGGCACAGCATGTCCAGGCTGCCCTGCATTCCTCCTCCCTCGAATGCAAGATCCTTTTCACTTTGCAGTATCTTCTGTGCTTCCAAGGCTGTGTCTGAACTGATGACCTGTGAGCATGGTTCCTGCCTGCTTCAAAGGGCAGGCCTCATCCTAATGAAGTCTAGGGAAGTCAAGGGATCCTAAAAGAAACAAGATAAAGTAGACAGATTAGTCAGGGCGTGCATTTTTTTAACATTTATTAAACATTATACCACCTGCTGTTGCTGCATTTCTATTTTGTAACTATTTCTGAGGAGTTCTGCCTGTTTCTGAATGAACACCCTTTCTGCTAAAAATATATTAACTGTAAATCCAGGCCTGAGATCTGCATGGACATCTGATAAACTGAGTCTTGCACACATTGAAGACACATTATAAGGTTGATTTTGGGCAACCATGAACTCTTATCAGAAATTTAATAACACATCTTAAAAATAATTGCTAGTATATAATGAAATAAAAATTGAAGAACAAGCAGTAGGAAACGCTAATCACATTTATATCTCATTTCCATTTATATTAGTAGCAAGCTTTTAGACTCAATACTGAATTGAATATTTTCTGCTATTTAATAAACAGATTGCTTGTGTTCAAGGATCTTGACTATGGGACAATTTTTGTTTCTTTTAAATATTTTTTCCTGTGCTGTTCCCTTATCTGTGTATGTGAAATAATAAATGCCACAGAAAAATATAAGAGGCTTTTTTAAAAAAGAGAATTTTGCTCTCTGACGTAAATTATATTTGATATGGCCCTTAAGTTAAAGTTTGCACTGCTTCAGTTGCTCTTCTTTTAAGTATACAGTTATTTTTGGAAAGTGATTCATGCAGAGAGATTTAGTATTTCTTTACCTCATAGGATATGGACAAAAAGTTCTCTGCAGTGAAGAGTCCACTTGTTTCTGCTATGACTATTCACATGTGCTTATCAATTATGCATTACTGCATACCATGGGGCATTTATCCACTTCAAAAACAAGAAAAGCACCACAAAAACTTAAAACTGTATCAAATATGTCAGAAATCTGGTCTTATTTTAGCACTATATAATGTTCTTATGATTTACCAGGAGTACCTGGTGGATAAGGAAACTGTCCTTGGAGAATTCTCCAGAAGTTTCTTGTGTCATATATAATAATAAATATTTGTTGTGGTTTAACCACAGTTGGCATCTCAGCCCCACAGAGCCACTCACTCCCTCATTTCCCTCTCTGCCTTCCCTCCCTCCCCCAAAGGATTCAGAAGGGTAAAAGGGTAAAAGTGAGAAGATTTATGAGTTGAGACAAAGACAGTGTAATAGGGAAAGAAAAATCTATGTGAATGAGCAAAGTTAAACAAGGAATTAATTCCCTGCTTCCCATGCACAGGCAGGTGTTCAGCCATCCCCAGGAAATTAGGGCCCCATCATGAATCACAATTGCTTGGGAAAACATACAGTATAACTCTTAATGTCCCCCTCTTCCTTCTTCTTCTAGTCCCTTATATACTGAATGTGATGTCATATGATGTGGAAAACCCCTTTGGTCAGTTGGAGCCAGCTGTTCCAAGTCCTTGTGCACCCCCAGCCTCCTCACTGGTGGGATGGGATGAGAAGCAGAAAAGGCCTTGGCTCTGTATAAGCATTGTTTAACAATAATGAAAACTCCCCTGTGCTATCAACGTTGTTTTCAGCACATCTAAATCATAGCCCCATGCCAGCTCCTATAAAGAAAATTAACTGCATCCCAGCCAAGCCATCACAATATTCTGTTTGCTTTTTATGACATGTGGGTCAAAGGAATGGAAACTTTGCTTTTCTCAGTGTCTTGCTTTCTTGATGTATTCAAAGTAGCTATCTGGACCTTGAAATTGCATGGGCTAGACAAAAGTGACTAGATTCTTAGAGAGGCTTACCTCATTTTGTAAGGTTAAGTGGGAGGTGACAGCATCTGCGTCATTAAAGTTATCCAATCAAGGAAATTCTAGATGTAAAATAGGATAAAAAGTAAAGGCATAAGTGATAAACAGGAACACACAGATATACAAACCTGGTAGACAAAGGATAATGGAGACAATGCTAAGGACCAGAAATCTGAGTTGCTAATATTTGGGCCATCAAGAAACTGCAGGCACAGCTTTAGAGAAGGCCAACATGGACCTTCTGATATGAAGGGTAAACAAGACCAAGATGAGGACTTTGGGTGTTCAGAGGAAACCTGCAAGACCATGTAAAACTTCTGAATGAACATTCAGGGGGAGGGGATGGAGAGGAAAAATGAGAAGATTAAACAGAATGAGATATAAAAGGGGTCTGGTTGTGTGTGAACTGGGGTAGCTAGTAAACTTCTCTGATCAAGCCTTGTGTCTGATCACCACAGTGTTTCCTATCTTTTCATTAAACCCTTTCTTAACTACATCTGTGTAAACTCTATCTCATCTGAGTCCTGTAAGGTTTGAGTGCTACAAATGAGAACTGTGTGAATGGATTTGGTGCCAGTGACTAGAGTCGTGCCAGTGACTAGAATCACACTAGTGGGATAGCTGACCCGTAGTCTGTGGTATCACCTACTGGAACAAATAAAAATCTCCACTCCAGTCACTGGGATTGGACTGGCGGTATCCCAGGTGCAGCTACAGGGAAGACAGGAGTGAGAAAAGTGAGTGAGAGCTTCAGCAACAGCAGCCACAGCAAGATCCAGTCTAAACATCCCCTGATGCAACTTCAGACCCTGTTGCTTGTTACTTGGGAGAAGAGACCAACCTCTACCTCACTACAGCCTCTTTTCAAGTAGCTGTAGAGTGAGATAAAGTGTCTCCTCAGCCTCTTCTTCTCAAGACTAAACAAACCCAGTTCCCTCAGCCACTCCTCACAAAACTTGTACTCCAGGCCATTTACCACCTTTGTTGCCCTTCTATAGTCATGCTCTGGCATCTCATTGTCCTTCTTGTACTGAGGGGCACAAAAGTGAAGACAGTCCTGCTGACCACAAAGGCAGGATGCTGTTGGCCTTGTTAGCCACCTGGGCACACTGCTAGCTCAAGTTTAGCCAGCTGTCAAACAGCACTCCCAGGTCTTTTTCTGCCAGGAAGCTTTTCAGCCACTCTTCCTCAAGCCTGCACCCAGACTCTAATGAACTTGTGCTCAAGCAGGCAGGGGCCATGCTGGCATCTGGGGGACTGGCAAGCGTGTATTTGCTTGGAAACTTGAGAGGAGGGTGTGTGTGTGTGTGCACGTGCACTAGTGACCTACAATCCAGACCAGCTGAAGAAGAAAGGGATTTGGCTCTCTATGTGTCTTTATGTCTGTGTTTTATCTGAGTCCTGGTGATGTTACATGTGGGTGCTGTTGAAGGTAACACTTTGTCTGTGGCTATCGGAGAAGGCAGCCATGTCTGTGTCCTCTGTGCATGTCTGTCTCTGGGTTACACACTTCATTTTGCTACTGTCTGAACATGTTAATAGGTTCAACAGAGAAAGCAGCAGCCAGATCCATTCTCTAGGGTCAGAGACCACTACCCTGGCATCCAGCAGCCAGGCAGGAGTGTCAGTCCCTGACCCCAGACTTTGTTAGAAGAACAAGCCCCTTAACACCCCATGCCATCTTTTTTTTTTTTTCTTGACAGAGAAAATTAACTATGTGCAGCAGTTGCAGATGAGGTAAAACCTCTTAGAACATTCTGATGCTTCTTTAAGGATACTTATTTTTTCTTTTATGACTTGTATCATTAGGAGAGGAGAGATTATAATTTGCATTAGGTATTATGAAGAAAATCAACCATATGATGTGACTGATGAAAAGAATATTTCGGTCATTCTGTGAGCAAGAATGGTCAGTAATACTTCAATTTCTAGCTGAACTTCAAGCAGTATAGTATAAGGAAAGTAGATATTGTATCTTAGAAAAGAATTAGATTTATATGAAGTAGTGGCAGAGAGATGTCATGCTAATCTTTTCCATCCATCTCTTAAGAAACGCAAAATTGAGTGCTAATACACCAGGACACCCAAATCTGCTCCCAAAATACATTTTAAGAAACTCAATATAAACTCAGAAAGTGGGGTTACTTCAGAATTATCAAGCTGCAACTCTATGCAGAATTATTGCCATGGGATTTACCACATTAGGTAAGCATCCAGTCTCTGTCACTCTCTGCCTCAAGAGCCGGTTTCATTTATTTAATGCATAATGATTCCCTTTTAATTACTTTGTACACTACGCCAGACTTTGTTTTTCTGGTTCCTTTCCAAGAAATAATCAAAGGGACAAATTCTTGAAGGACTGGTCAATGCTGAAATAATTTCTAGTTATTGTACTCCATTCATATTAATTCAGTAGTGCTAAGACTGCTGGCAAAAGTTTTGTGACTTCTGTCAACATTGGGGAAGTCTCATACAAATGATACATCAGCAGCATTTCTTGTAAACAGAATTCTGAACTGATGGATTTGATCACAAAGAAATATTTAAATTAAATTAGAATATTTTTTAGGAAGAAAAGAATCCTCTTTAGTTCCCAAGTATTATTCAACGTTTGTTGAGGTTTTTTTTTAGAGGTAAAGCTTATAGGTTTTATTTGATTTTAAACAGATTAGGTAGAAGATTTTTTGTAACATTTTAATGGGAATCAAGGGGAAATTGCGAGGAAGGAAATCTACTAGCTAGAAAGGAGAGACAATACTGAAAGTGCTTTTTGAAGATGAAGAGTGATTGCTTGAAACTGACATTAAAAGATTGAAATAACAGGACAATAAGCTAGAAAGAACAAGTCCTGTATGGCTATCCATTTCCAAATTTTGCAGCCAGATTCTGGTTTTAAACCTGTGATACAGTGAACAGATATCATCACCTACTTTTGCTCGTCTGGCAAATCAGAAATGAACTGTTTTGAGGCAGAGTGTGGGAAAACTATGTCACCTGGCAGGAGGTGGGGGTGAAAGAAGAAAATAATATTCTTTTTCTTTGGTTTGGGAAATGGAGAGGTGGTCTTTTACAATACCACTTCAAAGGCAGGTATACTTTCAGTGTCATGAAGTCTCAGTTGCCACATCTATTGTGCAGCTTGTTTAAAGAAGGGGTGACAAATACAAAATTTTTTATCATAGAGCCTTGCTTTTTGGGGAAAGGGTGTTGTGTTTTTATAAAATTTCTTTTCAATTTTTTATGTATCTTATCTGAGTGTCTTCAAAACCTTTCTTTCCAATGTTTGCCTCCACATTGTGTGTTCTGCTTGATTGCTAAGGTGTTTTAAAGAATGAATAATTTTTTTTCGCCTGCTAATAATCCTCATACTTTTATCAGAATAACTATCAGTAACTCTCATTAAGGTGAAATCATGATCCTAGATTCTGCCTTGACCTGGATTTGTGGTTTTCTCCCTGAAATCAGTAGGAATTGCTTTGTGCTCAATGTGAAGTCCTCATTTGGGTACAGGGTTCCTATTTTCCTTTTCCATTGAAGTCACACCCTTCAAATTATTTTAGCTTCCTAAAAAAACCCACCAAAGACCCAAAACAAAACAAAAAAACCCAAACCCAAACAAAAAAAAACCCAACGTACCCAAACCCCCACAAAAAAGCCCAAACCCAAATAATTTATCTCTAATAAAATAATGAAGAATAAGGGTCAATATAGTATTATCTCTACATCTTTGTTGCAAAGCACTATTAAAGAGAAAAAAGAGATACTTCAGAATTTTGTTTGCTTATTTCTCATAGCTCCATCTTCAAACTGAGTCCCTCTTCATTTTTTTTTTTTTGAGAAGGATTAGATATTCCTCAATTTTTAAGCATGGCAACTAATCCTGAGGGTTAATCCCATAATAAATATAACAGGTAATATAAATTACCTGCAACAAGGCCAGACAACAACATCTGGAGCTGAACCTGAAGTTCAAAAGTGTTTGAAGAGCTGGATTTATTGTGGTACTCAATTTCAATAAAGGTACCAACTCCTAAAAAGGCAGCAAAGCAAACAGTCATTTCTGCTTGTAAGTCATCCTGAACTCCCAAAACAACACAAGTTTTTAGAAATAGAGCTTTCTTCTGTATATATTAAGTTTTTAATACCTCCAAACTCTAGTCTAATTTTTCAGTTCTAAGTCCAACTCTGTTGATAGCAGCAAAAGTGGTTATTATTGCCCATGATACCTCAAGTATTGTTTGTGCCTCTGAATTTTTTTCTTAATTTAATTCCATCTCAAATAAGAAAGGGAAATGTGTGAATTAGATGTTTCTTTTGAGAACAAGCAGTTTTAAATTCTCTTGAACTTTTCTGCTATTTGTATTTTTTCCTCATTGATTTAATATCGAGGAACTGATCCTGTTTGTATTTTACTTTAAGTTCAATTTTCAGGAGGACATTTACAAAACAACGTGCTGGCAGTACTTTAGTAGAGGATGTAATCTAATTCCCAACAGAATAACTTCTACAGCAGAGGAAAGTGAAATACTTTATGCCACGTCATATTCCATAAAACAGAAGTAGGAGAAAAAATTCTGTATTGTGTTCTTGCTCTGTGAGGATCATGTTCTCTGTTCACCTCAGAGTTATCAGGACTCCAGACTTCTTAACAGGTCAATATTCCCATTTTGAAACCATAAAACTATTAATCATAAAAAGGTAATGAAAAAAAAAAGAGAGCTGCTATTTAAAAATAAGAACTCTTGTCCTCCTAGTTTTCTTCTTCCATTAAGAAGCAGATTGTTACTTAACAAAAGTAGATTTTACCATGTGGAGGAGACAATATGTTCAATTCAAGGGCAATTCTGTGTTCAGTTCAGCATGATTATTTCAGGTGTTAAAACTTATCTTGTTAAATAATTAAATTAAACTCTACATATGCATATAAACAAAATATAAGAAAACTCATTCCCCTTGGATCTCTGTGTTATGTCTGAATGCTGTTGCTGACAGTAAGCATGGTCCAAGGCTTCACAGCAGTGTGAAAAAAATGCAGTCAGATGATCAATAAAGCATCTGCAAAAACACATAATTCACCCCTCAGATTTAGTTAGGTATCTTAACTACAACAGTTATTTCAGCTTGTATTATGCTCAGTAGAAGGTAGATCTGTCCAAGAGACAAGATCATCATATCCAACAGAGACATTTTTATTATTTTTCCCTTATGACTAAAGGTATATCCAGGTAGCTAGCCTGGAGGAGATGGCTAAATTTTAGATATTGAAATTAAGGCCCATCCCAAGTAATACATGGGTCATTAGCAGGCATTTTTTTCCTTTCTTTTGTCAAATCATGCAACTTAGATAGCATCTAAGATATCATTTTGGTAAAAAAGCCAAATTGTAATAGTTTCTTGGCATGGTAAAAGGTGTTTTCATCGAATTAATATGGTGGAAACAAAGAAATGTGTTTAAGTCAGTTTGGTGTATATATACCTTGCAGAAGATAGAGATTTGTGAAAGCAAGGAAATAACTAAATCAATTGGTCTGTTGTGGAAACCCCACCCCTGGAAGTGTTCAGGGCCAGGCTGGATGGGGCTTTGGGCAACCTTATCTAGTGGAGGGTGTCCCTGTCCATGGTAGAAAGATTGGAATTAGATGATCATTGAGGTCCCTTCCAATCCAAGGCATTCTATGATTCTATATAAAGACCATAGTACCAGAATATATTTATTTATTATTACATATTAAAAAAAAATTACAGGATATCACATATGATCTTTATGGGTACCTTCCAACTCAGTATATTCTATAATTCTATGTTCTTTGTATTTATATTTGAAAGAACAATGATAAATTCTGAAAAACAGGGAAGCATTATTCAATGAAAGAGTCTGTCATTGAAAGAATATGCAAAATTAAAGAGATTTAAGTGACATTCTCCTTTTTCACTTTTCCTGAAACTGGAACACTAACTTCTGAAACCTTAAGATTTCTTTAACCAAGTTTCCTTGCATATCACAAAACTTCCTACATGCCTATTCTTTCTACTTTTGTCCCACTTTTCCTACTGAAAAGGCCATTCTGTCTCCAGTTTCTCTTTCCCTGCTGGCATACTACTTATGCAATATAACAATGAAAGTTAGGAAAAGTTGAAATAACCTTTTTTTTTCTTTCTTTTTTTTTTCTTTTCCTTTTCTCTCCAGAATTCAGCTGTAATTCAGCCTTGCTTCATAGGTAAGCTAAAGACGACTTTTCTATGCTTTAGTATTGCTATCCACATTCTCCTTAAATACTTTACCAGCTTTTTCTATAGTGATAGGAGTAATAAAAAAACCTCAAAAATCACAAGAAAACTATCCACACCAAGCTCAAGCAATATTTATTACTCTAAACAGTATGAATATAACAAGGGCAATTTCTCTTACCTTTCTTAAAGACATAAACCACCCAGACTATGGTGGATTGTGATAATCGAAACTGCATATAGCTAAGCAGAGAAATCATCATACTTGCTGTAATAATTCCTCAGCAATATGGTGATCTGATTGGCCTCCAAAGTTGTCATATAGCTTGTATTGTGTATTCAGCTTTTCTGAGTAAAATATACAGATATACTACATCTCTCTTCTGAATTATCAGACATTTATTTACAGAAATTTAACTGTTAAGACAGTTCCTCTCAATACTATGATACGTCATAGATTTACTATAATTGATAAGCACAGAGGTATCATTTTTTTCTACCTCCTTTTTTTTAAAATTTTGGGAGCACTGAAGATATGCAGTAAGTTAAATGAGTGTCAGTGAATACAACTCATTGTTTCACTTCAGCAGTTCTTCATAAAACAATGTAGGTGATATGCTACTATGTAATACTGTTGTCTGATCACTTATGACTTTTTTTGGCTGTAGACTCCCTGCTAGGGCACTTGATGCAGGGTCCATGTCTTAACAGCAATATAGAACAGTTTTCTACCAAAGTGAATTTGCCAGTGTAGAAGGGTAGGTGAATTTCAAGGCATATTTTAACCTGAAGAGCGTCATACTTATGGCATCCAAAGAACAGTTCAATGGAAAAGTTCACCAAGATTTGCCAAGAATGAATGTAAGGACTTTAGCTTGTCACTAGCTTCCATGGAGTCTTCTTTCACAATACCTGTCCTGGTTTTGGCTTGGATAAGAGCTAATTTCTTTCTAGCAGTTGGTGTAATGGTGTTTGGGAGTCAGGATGAGAGCAGTGCTGATAACACACTGATGTTTCTAGTTGTTGCCAAGCAGCCAGGGACTTTTCAGTTGTTCATATAGCACTGCCAATGAGAAGGTGGAGGGTGCCCAGGAAGCTGGGAGGGGACACAGCCAGGACAGGTGACTCAAACCAGCCAAAGAGGGTATGACAATTTAATTATGCTCAGCATAAAGGGGGGGGGCTGGGGAGGGGATGAGCAGGCAGCTCAAAGATGTGCAGTTTTGGGGGACAGTCCAGCTTCATAATGGCTCTGAGCTATATGGCCTGAGTTGCGCCGTTCAGAGAGAAACTGCGTTGTGTAGCGCTAGTTTAATATATTTTTTTGCTATAAAAGTCCTATTATTGTCATTTCTCTCTCTGCTGTCCTAGTAAACTATCCTTATCCCAACCCACAAGGTTCGCCTTTAGTTTCTTTTCCCTTTTCCCCTTCCTCCTGCAAGTAAGCAGCTGCATGGTGCTCAGGTCCTGGCTGGGGGCAGAAGCACAGCAATGCCTTGATATATATACCTCAAAGGCCAATTCTGGAAATATTGCAGTGTACAAATTACCTCTAAATATTTGTGATTTTGAGACTTTGAAATCAGTCTCCTGGATTATTTAGCATTTTCAACTCTTTTAATGTTAACACCAAGGCTCATCTGTGACTAGGCCAGATAAATCAGCCATGGGTGGTTGAAGGAACATGGTTTTATTCACTAAAGTTTACCTGTGCACTTTGCAAATTTTGATATTTTCACCACCCCAAAACAAAATCACAGAAAAGAGTTGTCTTAGAGTGGCTTTTGCCACCTTGATCTTTTTTTATTCCATGCATATGGTGTATGTTAACTTATTTTTTGTTTTGTTAGTGCAATTTCCCTATAAAGAGCTGACCTGAGAACCTTTAATGTTGTAATTCACTGCTTCAGGATGTCTGCCAGTGTACATATTTAGCATACTGCAGAGTACAAAAAAAGATATAGCCAGTTTTGAATCCCTTTTAATTAAGTACAGCTCTGCAAAAGCATTCATTACTTTTCAGAGTGTACCCAGAACTGATGCTCTGTTACATTTATTTTAATTATTGCTTTAACTATCCTGAGATACCATCTGTCTTAGGTACTTGTAACTCCCATTATTTTAGTAATATGCTGTCTTCACGTGCCCAAAAGCATAAAGTGTTATGTGTGTGCATGCACATGTGCATGTGTGTTTATGTATGCCTCCTTCCTTGTCTCCTTAAGTCTCCCTGAGAGTTTGTGCATCCTTTAGGGGTGTTGAATGAGCTGAAGTCTGTGTTTCTGAGCTAGACAGCTCAAGGCAGTTGTGCCCACCTTGTAGACCCTAAATAATCCTTCTCTTGCATCATTTATATCCATGAAAAGCACAGCTGCTTCTCTAACATAGATACAGATCTGCACCTCCCTGTGTGTTGGTCAAGCTAACGAAACTGATGTATCCTTTTACTCTTCTAAATATATGATTTATATATATTCAGTGGGTTCAGAGCTTCATATAACAGACACTTTGGTGATTTTTGTAAAAAGGCAGCATCTATGCATCTATCAAACATTTCACTCCTTCCCAGTCTCCTTATACTGTAAGTTTAATGTTATATTAATAATACAATGTATTGCTCCCTGGTCATTTTTTCCTGGGTGGCAGATGCCAGGGACACCACTGACAATGTAAGAGTTTTCATGCAGATAGAATTCAAACTCATTAGTGGACTGTCTAGAAATTGATTTCAATGAGATAGGTTCAATATATCATCAACTCTACTTTCTCAAGAAACCTCAAAATAAAATGAACTCAAATTAATAGGGCTTAACAACAAAGCAGGGAATAAAATCCTGTGAGAGTAGAGGAGAGAAGGCATGTAACGTGTATCAGACTGACAGGATATTTGAAGAAATGGAGATTTACCCACTTTAGGTGTACTTGGCTCACCTCTATTCATACTAAATGCAGAGATAAGACTCAGGTGTTACACCTCTCTAAAACATCTTTAGGGCTGAAGGTTTTATTTATTGTATGGCCAGCTGATGGAGTCTACAGTTGAGAGCCAATAAAAATGTAATATGATTAGAAAGACTTTTATGTGAGTTTAGACTTGAGCTGCACAGACTAGAAGCGTAACAGCTTTACTGAAGAGAGATCGACAGATATTTAGGACCTTGTTTTTCACTGCAGTCAACTGAAAATTTGGTGCATGTATGGCTTTGTGAATTTGAATGAAAATGAGACAAATTAGATTTCTAGAGGTGGCATATAAAATTGTGGCAAAACACATCAAACTTGGGTTTCCTGTTTCACTGCTTAGTAATGTACTGCTAGGTTGATGATGCTGTGACAATAGGTGACAGAAAGAAAAATAATAAAAATCAAGATTATATGCTCTTTGCCTTGTAAGAAGGAGCTAAAACTGCTGAGCTGCTATGTGAGAATTCTGTGAAGACTTCTATTAACTTCCATGAATTGAGGTCTCAGTCGTTCAGAGGAGAATTAAAATCAGTGAACTCTAATGCGTACTGCATTCTCAGTACAACAAATGATGCTCTACTAATGTCTCCATTTATGCCAGCAAGACTTTTTATTTCAGTAGTTAGTCTCATTGTTTTCTAAAAGATTTATTTATCCTGCTCATCATAAAATGGGGTTAGTTTAGCTTAATATTTTGGCTTTGCTGAGCCACTCTAGGTGTGATTATTGTACAGTTGTTTTCTATTCACTGATTTCTTATTAGTATGAAGAAATGCTTTGAAAACTGAACGGTATTCTTAATTTTCATTTTCAACACCAGTTATAATTTTATTAAGACTATCACTTATTTTGTGAAACCTTTTGAGATGTCCCTTGAAACACATGATCTGATTTGTTTTGCAAGTTAATCAGTCATAGCATATCGTTATGTGTGCATATGCACACAGAAGAATCTATAAACATGAGAACCTAACTGGTTAAACTTGATTTAAAAACATTAAAATAGCAGTGAATTTGAAGAATTTACCTGTTACAGTAATCTACATAATAGGGAATAAACAAATGTCAGATGACTTGTCTGGCCATCTGATAGCCATCTGCAATGAAACAAGGCCAAAATGTAAAGTAGAAATTAATGGGGTTTTCCTCCTTCTTTTCCAAACTAGGAAATAACTAGTGATGGGGATTTCATAAAGTGCTAGGCATCTTCCCTTGAGTATTGCTCCACTTGAAGCTGACTCTTCTCAAGCAGTTAGAAAACAGAGAAATTAATTGCTGCTAGTCCCTTTTGGAAATCCTAGTCTGAATGACTCTTCTATGCATTCCACAGGACATTGTCCTCTACATGAAACAACTGGATGTACGATCTCAATTCCTTAGTCAAATGCTTTCTTTTTTCTGTACTTGCTTGCATTTTACTGCACTTGTTTTTCTTAATTAAATCAATTAATTAATTTTACATGTTAGCATAATTCAACAAACTTGGTAAATGAAGATTTAGAAGTCTTTAATTGTTCAGTCACTTCAACAGAAAAGGAAAAACATTTTAATGAGAAAAATAATATAGTATTTGTAAGGGATTAATTTAATTTTCTTTTCTGGGATGACTGGTTACAATTCCTCTTCATATAAGGAAATCTCACTAACCATTACTAATGGTTCTTGCAAATGATATCCTGAAATTTAATATTGTAATATGTAATCCCTACAGCTGTGGATGTACATCAGCTAATATTTTAAGGTAATGCCTATTAAGATCAATGTCAATTAACCACAATTCATTGTTTGAATATCGATCAAGCATATTTAATTTACCATTAGTGTTAACAGAATGATGTATTAGTCAATTAAGATACCATTGACTGAGAATCTTAATTAGATATTTAGTTCTTTAGCCAGATTTAAGACAAACCTAACCATTGGTTTCAGTGCTTTCCTTTTGTCTAGAATATCTGATTTTATCTCAAGGAAAGATTTCCACTTACACATTAGTATGATCGGCCTTTTCTCAGCTCAAACCGTTTTTCACTGTGTTTCCATTTATCTCTCAGAATTTAGTATTTTCATCAAAGTTTATATAAACCTTGCATATAAGTTTTCTCAAGTTGTGCCAGTCCATTGCAATGAGATATTTCCTAACTTCAGAGGACTCTTTTTTAGACAGTCAGGGAATCATTCCCAAGATAACCAGTCAATGGCTACTGCAAGAGAAAGACTATGACTGAACCTCAAATTTACAATCCCCAAGTACTTTTGCAGAGTCAGTTGGACAGTTTGCAAAATGAGATGCAACCCTTCTCTGTACCTTATTTCCTAACCTAGCTTCTTGTTCATTTGGTTTGCAGCCTTAGTTCCTGACTCCCCTACTTCTTGCCACCCTCCCTCAAATAGCCATGCCTGCTTACTCTCAGTGTCCTGACATCTTTGCCACTGAATGAGGTAGTACTTTCCTTTCGTGTGGGGTGATAAAGAACAGCAGACTCCAGCTTTGTAATATTTAGATAGAAGTGAAAAAGAGAGATTTAAAAAACAAAGGTAAGCAAGATGATCAGAAGTTGAGTGCTAGATAGAAAGTTTTCTGTTAGAAAACAAGAAACAGAAAAGGAGTAGGTTGGATTGAGGCACATCAATTATTTGCTTTGATTTTCTGTAATATAAGAAAAATCTCAAACTGGAACAAAATATTTCAACCTTGTTTATATTCAAAGTTTAATTAATATATAACTTTTTAGCATTTGCTTCTGAGAGCTTGGATATTTTGAAGTTTCATTGCAAAATGGAACAAAATAATTCTGTCTTCTCATGAAATCAAAGTTTTATACTGCTACATTAAGTAATATTCATAGCTGAAAAGAAATAAAAGACTCCTTCCAAATGGACAACACTGCATTTGAATTTAAGCCTGTTTAGGAGTTTATTTATGTGCCAGTTAATAAAAAGTGGATCAGATTAGCAGAGAGAAATAGGTATTGCATATATTTGAAATGGGTAAACTCTTCTTTAATTCACCTAACTGCTGCTGGAATAGCTACCAGCAAAAAATAGCTACTTACAGTCATGAAATCAGCATTTAAGTAGATAAGTTAACTGTATCTGTATCTGTTCTTCTGAGGCTAAATTTCAGAGGTAACCACTTCATGTTAAATAACCTGTTACTTGAATAGAGGTTTTTTGAATAGTAGAACAGGAAAGAAGAAAAATAAAGATTACTTATGACAGGTAATTTTTTTCTTAATAACATTGCTAGAGTTTTTAATGAGGTGTTGGTTTCACTTTAAAAGCTTCTGCTCTTCTGAAGTGAATAAGAAAAGTCTTGTTTTGCTTCTGTGGGAGATAGACTGGAAGAACAAGTGTTACAATATTGTTACTGATCTCCTTGTACTAAAGATAATCCTATTGTAAAGGTTTGGCAGGGGAAAATCATGTTATACTTGCCTCTTTTCCCATAGTCTTCCCTAAGCATACACTAATTGACACTGTTGGACATGGGATACTAAGATGGGTGAAACTTTAATTTAATGCAGGATGGCAGTCCTTTCACTCTCATGAAAGTAAATTGTGTTATAAGGTATCAAGAGAAAGATACAGTGACACACTGAAAAGCATGCCGAAAGTCTAAAAAGAGAGTTGGAGTTTCATAAAAGATCACACACTTAGGTAATGAAAATTAAAGGTTATAAACATTTCAGCCATCTGTCATCCAGAAAATGCTGACAGGAGATTTTTTATTCCAAATACTGTTTTAGAAGACATGTGCTAGAAGCTGATTTTGTGGCCTTTCTGATTTCTCAGTAGCATGCATTGAATAGTTCCATGAAAGCCCTCAAGTTCTTCATGATCTTTTGGCATGCTGTAAGAACTATACACATGCAAGTAGAAACACTGTTTTAAGCTTCCCCTTCTTACTTCATGTGTCTTGTCTTCCTATTTATAATAAATAAAGCTTATGGGAAATAAGAAAGAAAAATATTCTTTACAAAGAACTTATTTTTTTCCTGAAAATTTGTACAAAATAGTGAATCTTAATCTGACTGTTCCTAGTTCTCACTTCTTCAGTTTACAAATTTCTGCCTTTTTTCATTGAGCAGCAGTACTGACTGAAAAATGTGTGCTCATTCACCACTCTTTGTAGGAAAAAGAAAAGTGTTGATGGAGTGAATTTTAACAAAGCTTTTCTATATGTCGTTGGAATTACATGAATTACCGTAGAGCTGGTGAAATTTCTCTTTGCTTGATGAAAAGAAATTTTTCAGAGAATTGTATGTGATGTTTCGCTTTTTTCAGATTAGAGAGAAATAGCAAAGGACTTTCTTTTGCATGTGGCACACTGTGCACAGTCAGAAAATTAAAAGAAAATTAAAAAAAGAAACAAAGCATTGCAAAGACACAAGAATGTGAAGCTAAATTCCTTTCCATTACTACTTGGGCTTTTCTCATACCTGTTTCCTAGTGCAGACTAATTCTTACATTTCAAAAATCAATTTATTAAAGACATAGCATGCTAAATAATGTATGTCTTTCATGTATATTTCCTCTTTACAAGTTCATTGGGTTTTTAAGTGTAAGAAACAGAAACATGAAGAGGTAGAAAAAAATTCTAACTGGAATTAAATATAAACTTAAAATTAATATTTTGAACTATTTCTATAATAGATTTCATTTTGGGGTATTTGACGTAAAGATTGAGTGAGCTGGGACTGTTCAGTCTAGAGAAAAGAAGACTATGGGGAGACCTAATTGGTGTTCATAATTATCTTAAGCATGGGATGCAGGGGGAAATGGCCTGCCCCTTTTCAGTGGTTAGTGGAGACAGGACTAGGGGCAATGGCTGCAAGTTGGATCACAGGAAGTTCCGCACCAACATGCGGAGGAACTTTTTCCCAGTGAGGGTGACAGAGCCCTGGGACAGGCTGCCCAGGGAGGTGGTGGAGTCTCCTTCTCTGGAGATATTCAAGACTCGTCTGGACGCCTACCTGTGCAATATGAGCTAGGGAGCTGCTTTGGCAGGGGAGGTGGACCCGATGATCTCTTGAAGTCCCTTCCAACCCCTACAATTCTCTGATTCTGTGATTCTTCTCTTTTAGTTTGTTTTTCTGTTTTGTTTATAACTTTGCTCAAAACCGATAAGCAAAACTTCACCTATCCAAACCTGAAAATGATCATTGATATTTAAAGGCTAATTTTGATTAATGGATGCTGCTCAATAAACTATACTTGAACCTTAAGTAACAATGAACACACAGTGAACAAAGGATCCATACAGTTAAAACTTCATAACTGGAGAATTATCAGTGAAATTATTCTTGTATACAAAGTTGAATTAGACAAATCAACCTGAAAATTAGTTATATGATACCTAGAAATAAAACAAAATATATTTTAATCAATCTGGCATAAACTAGAAGGAGCTTAACACTCACTTCAATTGAGTTAGTCTTGCCCTATTGCCAGATGATGTATGTATTTTTTCTGTTATCTAAAGGTGTCCCTCATAGTCTGTGTTCTTTCTTCTGAAAAAAAAAAATATTTATTTACTTTAATTAAAGAATAATTATTTAGAGGATTTTTTTTCCAAATTTACTGCATTGTTTTAGAATGACACAGTTTCCTCATTCTTAAGTTCAGTCTTCCTCTCTCCCTCAAACTATATTCCTTCGTCCATGCCTGCAATCCCACCCAAAGTTTCCACTTAAAAAAAAGTACAGAAATATTTCCTGAAATACTTCCAGTTCATATATTCTGTCTCCAGAAATCACTCTCAGCTTCCAGATATCAGATTTTTTTTTCTACAGCTGTTTATCACTCATCATATACTATTACTGAACAGTATTTACTTAATTATGTATACTCCATCCTTATTGCAAGCATTTTAACTACTGACCGAGATTCTTGCATATAAACATATGTTCTGATTTAAATGCCCAAGTTCACAGAGGTGACCAATATCAGTCAGTAGTTTCCAGACTGGAATGGTTCGTCCAGTGCGAGCTGTTATGGAGGTCTCTACCCAGTTAGGCACATGTCCTTATTTACGTTAACATTAATAGTGTGACCGTTCAGGCTTTCTCTAATCACTGTCCAAAAGCCTGAGTGAAAGTGTGGGCAGGAAGTAAAAGAAAATGCCTTAAATTGTGGGGAAAAAATAAAAAATCCAGAGTGCCCAGAGAGCTTTGTAACTCAGATAAAGCGTGGTTTTGCTGTGGGTTCTCCATCTTTTATCTCTTTGTGAGGACCAATACCAGTTTCTTTAAAAGGTAGAGCTCCAATTGCTTTCAATAGGAATAGATTATTTGGACCTCAGAGACCATGCCAAAGGATGATTTATTCATTTACAAAACGAAGAAAGAAATTTAAATTTAGATCTCTAGATAAGAGGAGAGAAAATATTCTTTCAAGAACTTTAATCTATTTGCTCATCATATTTTCTTAAACAGCCCATTAAACAACAGGAAAGAATAGTATTAAGTTAATGTAGCCATCACTTGCAATTTATTTTCTGTATTTATAATTAATCTTTACTCCAAGGCATGGCAACTAAGAGATTGTGTCTACTATTCGAGGACTTTCAAACACATTGGTGGCTGAAAAAGTAGACTATGCTCGACTAAGAGGGTGCAATTGTCAGATTTACAGGCAAACCTCACTTTTCATAAAGTAATTCCAAGTATTACCTATCTCTATGTAGCATAGCTTTTTAAAATAGTGGCTTTATAAAATAGTTTGCTTCTACAATGGAATAGAATAAATAGAAATTCAAAAACTTATTAGATGATTAGCGTTTCTGAAAAGGAGCTTTTCAAGACAGAAAAAAATGAAACAAGAGAATTACAAATGTTAGTTTTGGGATTATATGGATCTTATAAATCTGATCTGAACTGTATGGGACAAGACAGTTTATTTACTTTTATTAACTTTTTGCTTCTCTGTTTAAAATGTGGGTAAATAGCACAGTACAACTGATTTTAGTACAATTCCCCCCTTTCTACCATCTGGGTATATTTTTTAATTAAATCCACAAATTTCTGATTTACAAGTTACTTGTTTTCTTGGTATCAATCTGTTGGAGATATTAAGCACAACTTCTTTAACATTTATGATTTTTTTTTTCTCTAGAACTAAAACAAAAGAAAGGAAGTTCTCCATTGAATGGGCTATCCCAACCTATGCAATAGCTTCCAAGCTACAGTTTCGGTTTCTCTCCCCCAAGGCTTCCTTGTTTCCAGTCATCATAATTAAGCTGGATATACTGTTTAATTAATATAACCTTTCTTTACTTGTGGGGTACTAACACCAAAGCATTTTGATCAGTGACAATAGCTTCCATTAAAACAGAAGTAAACAACAGTATGTAAGGATTGTGCCAATCTATGAATACATTAACAAAAAATCTACATTAAATTAATAATATTCATTCCTATTGCTTAATGGGCTGTTTGAGAAAATATGATGAGCTTCTGAGAACATCACAAAAGTGAAATCAGAACCTGGTGCTCTCAGTCTTAAAATAAAAGACCAGATTAACAAATAGCTGATCAGAAACCATTTGGATGTCAAAATCCCACATTAAATTCTCACAGGTGCATTAAACTAGGAGAAAAGTTTTAACATCTTCCATTTGAACACAGAACCCTGACCTGGACACTTTCCAGCTGGTATCAGCTATTGCCTAGAATGACAGCAATCAGAGCAAATCTGTGCCAGTTATTCCCTTGGAAACATTATAAGTTTCTGTACAAGAGGGTACTTATATCACAGTTCTTACAGAAATGAAACCTAAATCTATCACTGACCAAAAAAAAAAAAATCAAATCAGAAAATCAGGAAGAAATACATAAGAAAGAGGTGGAAACAAGATAAATTAAGAAGTTGTGCAAGATTTAAAAGAAAATATTTTAGTTTAAATAATCCTCTCCCTTGCTTTAATATTGTTAAAAAATACAGAGTAAAAATTATTCAATAATTCTCAAGAGAAATGCAAGAAATTTCAAGCAGTCAAGAGAAGACTTCCATAGTTTGCAAATGCAGAGGAATGTGTTTGGTGTGAAGAAAATCTAGATAACCCAGTTAACAGTAACAAAAATTATAAAAGATGTGGAAAAATTATTTCAGGAAGTGATTTTGTCTATGTATATAGTCTAATCTGAATATGTTATTGAATCAATTATGAAACCAGTAGAAAGTACCAGGAACAGACAGTATGCACAGTTATGTCCTGAAACTTGTAATCTCTGTGAGGTGGGTTGAGAATTGCCTGTCAGACCGAGCTCAGAGGGTGGTGATCAGTGGAGCAGAGTCTTGCTGGAGACCTGCGACTGGCAGTGTTCCCCAGGGCTCAGTGTTTAGTCTGGTCTTGTTTAACATCTTCATCAATGACCTTGATGAGGGAATAGCATCCACCCCCAGCAAGTACGTTGATGATACAAAGCTGGGAGGAGTGGCTGACACACAGGAACACTGTGCTGCCATCCAGCAAGACCTGGACAGGTTGGAGAGCTGGGCAGTAAGAAACCAGGTTTAATAAAAGCAAGTGTAGAGTCTTGCACATGGGAAGGAATAACTGCTGGAATCAGTACAGGCTGGGGGATGAACTATTGGAGAGGAGCTCTATGGAGAAGGACCTGGGGGTCCTGGTGGATGACAGGATGGCTATGAGCCAGCAGTGTGCCCTGGTGGCTAAGAGAGCCAATGGGATCTTGGGATGCATTAAAAGGAGCGTGGCCAGTAGGTCAAAAGAGGTGTTGTTGCAAGAGTAATTTGAAAGGGTATCGTGAAAGATGCTTTCTAACTTATGGATTTAGTGATAAATGAAAAGATATACCTGACCTGCTTGCATCACTTCTGGGAAATCACAAAATATTCCAGTGTCTCCCAATAAAAAGCCATTGACTTTAAATTTAATATTTAAGACAATTATGGAAAATAATAATGGTGGAAACCTTAAAATAATATGACAGCTATTTTAAGAGGTAGGCATCAAAGTATTTCTACAGAAGAGTGAAGTAGAGTTGTAGCGACTGAGACGAGCCTATTAAAACTTTTCACTGATGCTCTCTGGACAGATGTGCCAGATGAAACTCCCACACACCATCTCAGGTGTGAGTGGAAGAAATGCATTTTCTGCCCTAAGACTGTGATAAAATTGTCACTGATGATTTTGTATTGGAAGAAGCTGGATGTCTAAATAGCTCTAATGTGCTACCTGTGGTGTAATGTGCTTGTATCTATATGACCAGGATCATAGACAGGGAGTCAGAAGGTCCATCAAAATGCACCAGTAGACAAATGCAAGTTCGGGGACTCATCCTGGCACATGAGGACATGTGGTTGTAGGGCTTGTCAATCACATTTGTGTTGTCGGGCTGAGGAGCCAGGGAGCACCACAGTGCCATATATGTGCTGTCTGCCAGCACTGCTTGTAGAGGTGGAGGGTAGTGGAAGTACTGAGATACCCTCAGAGTTGATGACTCCAGTATATTACCTACTGTGATAGATTCATTGAGAATTCATCTTGCTATTGAACACATCAGAGGACAAATAAATATAAGCACCCAGTTAAATAAGAGGCTTGGGTATAATGCTCAGAAAAGAATCCCTCTAATATATATCCACCCTGAAGGACAGTCTAGCAGGGTAGGAAGATCTCCAAATGTCAGTCCCTAAGGTGGAATTTAGAACCCATTAAAGAAAGCAGTACCCATTGCTACACATCCCTTAGAGATTCTGATCAAGCTTTTGAAAACTACCTCAGTGATTTAAATGTTTTCCTCCAATGCAATCTCTAAAAAGCTTTGATTTTGAACAACCATATAACAGCATTTCTGGAACCTTGGTGCTTTGTCCTAGAGCTTTGAGGATTCTGAGCCAAAGATGAAACTTCATTAATCTATAGGAAGCATTGTCTGTTTATGTGATTCAACAGTTGCTTATTCACATTCTCACAGCTCGAATGGAGAATACTACTGTATCAGTATTTTTTCATAGGTGTGTATTGTGTGGTTTTGGCATGTTTCAAATGCATCCCTTACTACAATTAAATCTGAATAATTTCATTTTTTTTGTTTAATTTTATATTAACATTTTTTAACCAAACCAAAATGTTGCTGCTTATAACTTTTCCTCCAAAAAACTAATATTTCTCAATATTGCTCAGACCACTGCAGTAAAAAAATAAATAAATTCTCCATGGTTGGCCCTTTATATTTGAATAGCTAGCTAGACTGATTACATCTGTGTCCACATGAATATGTAGTCATTACAAATACCTCCTTACCTCAAAGGACTCATTTAAATAACCCTTAAAGAATACGTGATTGGACATGTGGCACTTACATTTCAATCTGTTTCAAGGGACTGGAAATGAAAACCAATGCTGCCAGGCACTAGCCTGCCAGTGCTGTCAAGCTGCCAAGGACTGTTTCAAACAAAGATGTCAGGACAAATGATAAGATTGAAATTGAGCTGTTCATATATGATAAATACTTGTGAAAATGAAGGCACAGAAGGCCTCAACTTCTTGGATGCATTTTTTTTAAAGGTGTTTAATGTTCTGAAACTAGAGAAGCCATAGTTTTTTGCTGGTTAGGTGAAAGCAAATAAATTACAGAAAAAGGAAATGAGAAAAAGATGCCTGTTGGAAGTAATATTTAGTCCTGTAAGTCCTAGTATGAAAATTGGGATCTCAGTGGGAAAGTCATGATGCATCCTACTAAATTTTGATATGTGTAGTCACTGGTTATAGGTTCCCATGAACCTCTGATTGATTGGCATACCTGCTGTACCATAGAGTTCAAGGGTGGGTGGGGGGGAAAGGAGTATTTTGAGAAAAATCTAACCAATATTTTCTGATGAATGCTCATGGAATGATGGCCAACAATTTAAAAATGGTCTTAAGCAGATAATGGGACTCTGTGGTAACTTGGGGAATCTTAACAAAGACATCCTATAAGTTTGGGGTTTTTTACATATATCTAAATTCCAGATAATTTCATAGAGAACTAAAATATCACCCAACTTTTCTGAGGAAATTTTCTTATATTGAAATGCTAAAGTATAGACTGTAGACTTTTTCCCATTTTCTCTTGTCCATAGATAACTGTCTCGGAAGACAGCTGTGTCTTCTGTGAGGGGACACCATCCTTCACTAATTTGTCTTCAGCTGTAGTGTGCACCACAAAATCTCTGTCCCTGCTATTTCTGGTTACGGTGATACTTGAATATCTTTACTGAGGTTATGTTTTAAAAATAAAACCCCAGAGAAGAAGTTAAATATATTATGCATTCAGTTGAAATGTTTTTAATCATCGGTGTAATGACAGATAACATCTAAAAGGCAATAGACTCCTTATGACTAAAGAATTTTTTGTCATCACATTATTTTCTACTGCCTTGTCTCTTATGGCAAATAATATTAATGAAAAACCTGCAGTAGGTTCTCTTTTATCATGATAACTCTTTATTGTAAAAAATCATTCTGTAATTCTGTTGGAACTAAAGAAAAGAGGAATAGCAGCAGTCAATAATCTGCCAGTGCCTGAACAAGTTTCTATAATATAAAGAGTTAAAAACCAAACATATAGATAAAATATATCTGTATAAATACATGATTTAGTGCCTATTATGTTAAAAGTATAAGCCTTCAAAGACATAATTAGCTGCCAGGCATGAGGCATTTTAGAATACACTTCCAGACTAGTGATGCCACTAAGTCTCACTAAACTAATATTAATGTAAATCAGAAACAACTCCTGGAGCATCTGGGAAATTATGCCAACATGATAGCACTGTAATTGAAATTGGAATGTGACAAATTCATGAAGTGCAGCTACCCCAAAAGGATTTGCAAAGGCTATAGAAGCCAGAATTAAACTCATAAAACCAAAATATTCAGACAGGAGTCCAACTTCTATTCCTAAATCATCTCATTGTGCCTTTCTATTTCTGGGTATTTTGTTGTATGTACTACTGAAATACTCAGGTCATTGTCCTGAGTTTGGCTAGGATGGGATTAATTTTCACCAGAAGTTGGGATGGAATACAACCAGGAAAGGTTATCCAAGATAACTAAAGGTGGTATTCCATTCTACATGATGTCATCCTCAGTATAAAAGTGGCGTAGTTGAGGAAAGGCAGTGCAGCTCCAGGACCTGCAGCTTTGGATGGTCTGGCTTCAGGACAGGTCTGAGTGTGTAGTGTAAACTGTACAACTGTTGGTGGGAAACTAAACTGTGTATTACAACTTTTGTATATTCTGCTTTAAGTCCTGCTGGTGTTTTTTCCCTCTCCCTTTGCTGTCCCAGTAATCTGTCCTTATCCCAACCCACAAGGTTTGCCTTTAGCTCCCCATTCTCCTCCTCATCCCACTGGGGGAGGGTTGAGCAAGCGACCATGTAGAGCTCAGATGCCAGTTGGACTAAACATGACAGTCACACAGCAGAAAGACATGAATTTAGGAATAACTTAAAGGGTGGGTTTTTTCTTTCTAAATGTTAAGAGGCATTTAGTCTTCTGATTAAGTTACAATTAAGAGGAAAATACCTCTTAAAGTACATGTAATTGAACATCTGACACATAATTAAAGTCATACTCATAGCTGCAAAACTGAATTTTAAATTTTAATGCAATCTAGTAATTCTATTCCCTCAGTAATATTGTGCAATAGATAACAATCCAGGTAATATTCTGCAGAGGTGTTGAGTGTCCTGTGTCTTGTCTAGTGAACCTCGTATATGTATGGTGAACAAAATGTGCACTTACTCTAGTACACTAAGCTATTATTACATTTTGTCTTACAGAATTAAGAGAGCAGAATTTAAAATATTGGGGTTCTCCATTTATTATCTGCCTGGCTTTATGTTAGTTTAGTTTCTCTAATTAAATAAGTGTATAACTGCATTCAGAGTTAAACTCTTTTCAAATAGACTTGCTCATATATATAAATCAAGAAAGTGTATAATTGCTCTTAGAACTGAACTTCTTGCAAGTGAAAATTACAAAACATTATCAGGTGTTTGAGCATAGTTTTAAAGGGTCTTATATATGTATGAGGAAGTTATTTCAGCTTGCAATTAGGAACATTTATTAGGATAATTATTCTAATAGAAACAAGAAAAAGCTTTTGGTATTATAGCAAAACTGGCAGAAGAAAAAGTCTTAATATTTACTTTAAATAAAAGAATTATATGTCAAATGACTGTTGACTGTTTGGGAAATAAAAAGAAAAAAAGCTGTATTTCATCAAGATGTTTCCCCCTGTTATGATTTTTTTGGTTTTAGCTGACTTTTATAGAAACTTGTCATTATCATGTTAAAAATATTGGAAGTACTTGCAGCTGCAAAGAGCCCATTCAACTGTTTTTGTAAAAGGAAGCAGAGGAATTAAATTCTTTGCCATACAGCAGGGAAATATATAAAAGCTCATGGAGACCAACCAACAAATTTAAGAGTATTTTCTTTTATCTTTTGTACTCTAGGAACAAATGTTTTAAGTGTTCAAAACCAAAGCTAATTAAATAAACCAACTTATTGGACATTTTAAAGTAAATTCCAGAAAGACCGTTAATCAAAAGGAAAAATATTTCCTTACAAGCTTTTCTTTTTAAAAATAAATGAATAAACAAATAAATAAGCACTTTTATAACCACTCCACATATTGTTTAAAAATGTTTCATGATAGGTTGGTGGTCCTGCCTGTGGCAGGGGGTTTGGAACTCTATGATCCTTAGGGTCCCTTCCAACCCAGACCAATCTATGATTCTATGATTCTATGATATTGTGAAGTCTTTTATTAAATAATAAACCCCCACAACATGAGGATAATTTTTATTTCGTTAAATATAGCACCATTATCTCATTTTGGGTAGCTGTAAGTTGTCCTAGGTTCTCACTGAAATGGCTTCACACTTGTGATGAGAAGATTCCTAGATTCATCTAATTCATTCTATGTTCTTGCATTGATAAGGATGTCTTCCATGGAAACCTACAGTAGTATTAGCCACTAGAAATATATTACCAATTAAAGTGTTAGCCATGGATGTACCAGTCAGTCAATCCACTGCCAACCTGAAACTCAATTTTCCTTCTTCTAGATGACAACCTGGTGCTATACTGTCTTGCAGTATCTTGGGATCATTTAGAATATACTCTGAAATACTTTGTTGTCATGCAAAAACATGGCATGAGATACAACTTTGAAATGTTGCTCTTCTGATTCAATCTTTATACAGTTTATACATTAAATATAATTCATATAGATATATTAGAGTCAGAAATATATCACAGCATGAAAATAATTAACTGTCCTCATTAATGGGGTAATTGGATGCATTTCTTTATTCTGTTATCCTGAATTCATATTTGTCTTTCTCAGAAAGATTGAAAATAGTAACTGTTGTCATGTATAGTTATTTAATTTCTTCTTGTCTATACCAAATTTGACAATAAAACTAAAAATATAAGTAGGAATTTTTAATGTCTGTGTATTGTTTCCCATGAGAGAAAAAACACATTGTGTCACAAAGTGTACATTAAACTGGTACTTCCACTCTAAGTATGAAAATTAAATTATCTTAATTCTAAAATAAAAATTTCTCTTAATAACTTTGTAAATTTCATTAAGGGTTTGGGTTTTTGTTTTTGGGTTTTTTGTACAATTTTAGGCTGCTGAATTACAGTAAAATTGCATAATCCAAGCTTCAGAAGAGTTCTACTGTTTGGTCACGTAACACCTGTCATCTCAAAATATCTTGGCAGATTTGCATTTTTATTTTCAATTATTATACAAGACTGAAAAAAGTAATGTGTTTTTGTAATTCCCTACATTTAACAATCTAGCTTTATTGATGTAATTGATTCACTGATTTCAGTGTTGCTATGTTAATTTACACCAGCTGAAGGTTTCAGGCAAATGTTATGCTTCATCACTAGATAAACAAAGTATAGGAAGGAATATTCAACTAAAATAATTTAGAGAGTTGACCTGCTGTCCTTTGAGCACTGAACTGTGTGATGTAATCATGACAATTTGTGTCTGTTCTGCTCAGAAAAGATTTCTTTTCCCCTGGGGCAATATAGATAGTTCATGCTTCCTCAATGTTAGACAAATATTACAGAGTAAGTTAATAAAACACACTATTCAGAAGTTCTGCCATAACACTCCAGTTTTCTTTCCTTTAATTGTGATAGCTGGGAAACTCAATGATTCCATTGATTTATGTAGAAGAAGGCAGGTTACCTGGGAGGAGTCTAGAGTTGCTGCCTGATCTTGCAATGATAGGGGTAGGAAAAACAGGGCTGACGTGGAGCTGAGTCTGGCAAGGAATGTGAAGGGCAAAAAGGTATTCTCTAAGTACATAAATGGCCAAAAGAAGATTGAGGAAAATGTCCCATTGCTGAGTGGGGAAGGTTAACTCTGACAAAAGCCATGTCAAGTAGGAAATCAAATATCTTGATTGATTAATTAATGCCATCTTTGTTACTCACCTTGATACTAGGACAGAGCACATCCTCAGCAGGTTCACAGATGATACAAAACTAGGAGAAGTGGCTGATACAACAAAGGGTTCCACTGCCATTTTTAGGACCCTGGGCAGGCTGGAGAAAAGCTATGAGAGAAACCTCATGCAGGTCAACATAAAGAAATTCAAAGTCCTTTCTGAGAAATAACTCCATGTGTTAGTGTATGCTGGGGGATGATTGGCTGAAAACTAACTTTGTCAAGAAGGACCAGGTGATCCCAAAGGACAAAATGACCACAAGCCAGCAATGTTCTTCTGTTGTAGAAAGGGGCAACAGTCTCCTGGGATGCATTAGGTCAAGTGAAATGATCCTTCCACTCTGCTCAGTGGGGCCATGTTTGGAGTGATGAGTCCAGTTCTGGGTTCTTCAATACAATAAAAATATGGGCTTACTGCAATGAGTCCAGCACAAGGCAATAAAGATGAATAAGGGACTGGAACTTCTTTAATATGAGGAAAAGCTGAGACATCTGAATCTGTTTGGCATTGAACAGAGGGGGCTTTATGGGAAGGTATGAAAACCGGAAGAACCCAGGCTCTTCTCAGTAGCACCTGATGGCAGGACTAGAGTTAAAAATTAGACAAGAGGCAGAAATTAAACACCAGGAATTCCATCTGAATTCAAGACACTATTTTAATATGAGGGTGGTAAAATATCAGTATGTTGGACAGAAAGGTTTTGAAATCTCAATCTTTAGAAATATTCAAAACCTGACATGACATTTTTCTTGATTACCTGCTCTAGGTGATCCTGTTTGAGTATAGTGTTAGACTAGATCTCAAAAGGTCCCTTCCAACATAATGTCCATCTTTCATTGTCCCACTGTTGTCCCAGAAGTGGGGTTGTTAGCTGATATGCAGTACACCAATATACACACAGTGTGAAGGTATTTGATTTATTACATGACTGTGCAGTTGTTAGCTTTGTGGAATTACCAGTAGTACCATGGCTTTATGAACAAAACACGCTGATACAGCTCAGGGAAAGACAGGCCTAGTATGATAGCAGTTGCCTTGAGAAGTGAAGACACAGGCTGGAACATAGAGCTGTAGGAAGACTATTCCTAAACCATGTTAATACACAGCGGACAAATATTTAGCCAACAATACCCCAATGCAGGTTGTAAGAAGGATCCCTTTATTGTTTCTTCAAGAAAGATAATCATTATGAAAACAGCTAAAAATTATTCACTGTCACTACATCTTGTTTTTAAACAGATTAAGTTTTTTATTAGCCTTTTTAGAGCAAGAGTGTAGTGGATGAGCCAATTGGATTTCCTAAAGACAAGAGAATAACAAATACTTTAACTGGAATAGTCACATTGAATTAGATTTAAGGTTTGATTAATCCAGTCCATTATCACTTCCTTGAAAAAAGTAGCAGATTTTTCTTCTAATTTCTATTATTTAAAAGACATTTTAAATTTTGGATTAAAAAGTTGTATTTATTTCCAATAACTGCTCTAATTTTGTATATTCTTATTTTCTACATAACAATCTGCTTTGATTCTGGCTAAAGTCACTTTTGTTTGTGTCCAATATGACCTGAATTCTAACCACTGAATTGCATGAATATGGAGAAATTTAATATGGTCAAAAAGTTCCCTTTCCTGATTAATGAAACAGGCAACAGATACAGGAAAACAGTTATTTTATGTATCCTGTCAGATGAAAACATCCAGATAATCCCTGGTAACACAGAGGTATCTATACAATGTGGCTGCTAAGATCTATTCAATAAAAAAATTGGTACAAATTGCCATGCCATCTGCCTGGAAAATCAGAACATAAATGAAGCTTGTGGGAGATATGGGGGGAGGAAAAAAGCATACAAACAGTCTTAAATATAAATTTACTTTTTATTACTGCTGAAGTTCTTCAACTGATGGTAGTAATATTTGCTATATGAAAAGATGGTGTCAAACAGAGCCTATCTTTCAAAATGGTGTTGTGTCTGAATTCCTAGTGACTTCTTATAAAAGGTTTGCTAATGTGATTAGCAGGATACGACTGTGAGACAATAGAAACTGCCTGTTAGGCATACTGATTACAGTAAATATATGAGCTTGTCAAAAAAGTTAAAAAATATTTTGTTTTAAAAATTCAATTATACTATTTGTCTCCTCAAGAGGTTAATGTGTTTGGTGAAAGTCTTAATTTCTTTTCATAATTTTACTGTAACCAGGTCTATTTCTGTAAAGGGTCTGTGCTAACAACATCAGTTTGCCTTTCCATGTTGATGAATTTATAATTTGCTAGTGAACAGTGCAGGATTCCAAATGAATATCTACGTTTACTTCCTTAGGTTGGGTCGTGTTCACATTAACTGCTTCGTTTTCTGAAATATTTTTCAATATATTTTATAATATAAATATTTGAAAATTCTACAGAGAAAAAGTAGGTGGTGTCCTCTTTGCATGGCGTTTCTCTCAGCATTTTGTTGACTGGTTTGCTTTCTATTTATTTTGAAAAAGGATTTGTAACTTTGTACTAGTTAATCCTGTACTTGAAAACCACACAGTACTGTATTTTGAATTCACTCAATGCGTAAAAGAATACTTAGATCTACTTTGACATAATTCTTTCCCACATTTTGTCATAAAGGCTTAAACACTGTGTAGGTATACAATTTCTTACCTTTTTCTCTGGTAGCACTTTTACGTTGAGCTTGTGTATGTATTTAAAGTAATGGTGTAATAAAACTAAGCAATAGAATAATTGCAGTGAACATTCTTAAAGAATGCAGGAGAGAAATAATACCTTATTTCAAATATAGGTGCATACCATTTTTACATTTATGCTTCTTTTAGTAGCTCTTTCAAATGTCAGCAAAACCACATTTCTGTAACAGGAATTACACACATTGAGCTTGAATGGCAGATACACTGGGAGATAATTACATAGAGGTTGAAGATGCAAAGCTGAAATTGCAACAATTTACAATATTTCATTGCATATATTTCCACTACTTGCTCATTTATAGCTTAAAGCAAATAGATCATGACAGAGATGTACAGCTAGAATGATTTTACTGCTACTAGAAGCACAGTTAATAAATATTTTTTCTTTCTTTTTCTCTCTTTCTTTTTTTCCTTTTATTTTTTAAAGGATATAGTGCCCATAAAAGTTTTTGGATTGACAGCCCTGAAGATTGAAATTCTCAATTTATCCACAGAACAAGTTCCATGCAGCTGAGGCAATAATCCTTCCATATACCTCAGCCCTGACCAGGAGTGACCAGACAGAGAGGTTGAGGCTTCATTTCCATTCAGTCCTTGGCCTTTGTGGTGACTTTGCCGATGAGGAGAGGGATTAGCGCCAGTTGAGGGGTGGTTTTGTGAAGGAGATGCCTGCCTGCTATGATCAGTATTGACACCAGACAGAAAATAAATCACATTTCCAGACCTCCAAAGAGACAGAGCAATAGCAAGAACTGCAGTTAGCATAAACATAACAATAAATTTCTTTTTTTTGCACGTACTACCTCGCAAGCTTGCTAGTTATCTGTGCAAAGGGAACAAACTGAGCTAAATATACATTGTAATAAATTATTGTAATAAATTGATGTTAACATATCACCTTTCTCTGTGCTTAATCTGAAATGAAAAAATATATTTGCGTTAATTGATCTTCAAGAATGACCTCCCTAGCATAAAAAAAAAGGAAAGCAAAAGGAGGCTTGTTTCCTTTGTGACTTCTTTACTGAAAACTAACTGAAGATCTTGTAGTCAATTTACATTAAAATATCATGACTATTATTTTCAGTTGCCCAAGGAGTAAATTATGACATGGGTACAGAACAGCAAATTCTGTCCTGTCCTTTAAAGTGAAAAATAGTAAATATAGGTAACTTAAGGGCAGTTAGGTACGAATACTTAGCTGTGCTCACCTGGTACCTTTGACCAGACATGGACCACTTTCCTCTCTGGTGCCTTGGTGCTCGGATGTCAGCTGGATCAAAGTAGTAAATGCAAAGAATATTCTGTCTAGTGTCTGAAATGAGACCTTATTGAGCATCCTGTGAGGGTTTATGAGAAAGCAGGGCTGTGCAAACACATAGCCTCAAACCACAACATCTCTACATGAGGCTGGTCTTGGGTACAGGGCAGTCCAAGGAGGAGAGAGCACACTTCATAACATCCCTCTATAGACACTCCTGTTGCAACTAGACTTCTGCATAGTGTTGAGCACTAACTACACCATCAATTTGTACAAGTAAAGGTGTCTTAAGGTTTGTTCTCTCTTCTTTTCCTAAAAATCACTAGTACTGTTTGTTTCTTGGATTAGTAGAGGCCACTAAGTTGCAATTTTCACAGAACTATCAGTTATAAACCCATCACTGGGTAGGAATAGGCAGCTTATAGCCATTCATGTTTTATGTAAAATACGGATATTTTCCCCCCCACTCCCCAGTTGCATCATTCTACATTTATGTCCACTGAATTGCAATTGACTTTTCACCACTCAGTCAATCAGGCACATCACATTAGTGGGCTGGTAAAATGAATGGGTTTTTTCTTTTTTTTTTAATCAAAAAATTGTAGTTCATCTTTTGTAGTTTAGTTAAAAGGAAAACAACAACTAAAGCCCACTGTTGTGAAAGAGCATGCCATTATCTGAACACGGAAGGAGAAATAGTGGAGTTGACTTCATTCACTGGGGATTTGTAATTACTCAATGTATGCAGCTTCAAGCTGGCTGTGTTCATACAATCTTACTGAATGAGTGAAGCCTGTTGTCATAAGAAAGCCATAGAGCTTAATTAAAATAACTTACAGTTTAATTAAAACAACCATATACCACTGTGACTACCTTAGTGAGGTAAGCGGTCCTTTTGCTTACATAAAAGGTAGCAAAGCTGGAACATCATGTTAAAAAACTACTCCAGATACTACTAGAATAGACATATGCTTGCTTCCAGCTTGGTGGACCCTTGCACCCTCCCCCATACTCAAACAAAATAAAACCTTATAATGTTATTCAAGGGAGCAAGTAGACATTTTATGAGTCTGCATATCCAGAGCTAGAATGGAATTAAGAGCCGGCACAGACAGAGAAGAGAGGAAACAGACAGTCCCTCAATACAGGCAAACCTGTTCCTAACATAACACCCTAAGAAATGTATCCAAATTCTCTCATTTCAGCTGCATGACTTTGGGAGATTTAAGGAAATAATTGAAATATGAAAGAAGTCAGACCACTCACTCTCACTTAGCAGCATGCAGTTATGGATCTAAGTAATCAATCAGTGCAGCATTCTACCCTAACAAAAGCTCAAAACCCTAGCAAAATTAGAGCTCCTTTAAATGCAGTTATTAATAGCAACACTAACTGAAGTGACTTACTGCTGAGGCAAGCTAGCTGAAAAAGTTTGTGGCTCAGAAAATGACAGCCACTCAGTGCTTACAATTGCCTTAGGAAGTGCACTGACAGAGTCCATGGAAATTTTCATTAACTCAGACATATGTTCATTAGGTCAGTTCAGTCTACCCAGACATTCTTGATTACTCTTTTCCCCATAGCAGGCTTACAAAACCAGGGAGGAAAAGGCATACACCAGATGTAGAGCAAGATTCTCTGGCCCATTAAAACTGTGATAAAATATGTCAAAACAGGCACTTCAATTAACAGATGAGCCTGTTAATGGTGAGAAATGTTTTTTCTTCACAAGGTAATGTTGGCTTTGCCAAAGGGCTTATCCTGTATGCTCTGTTGCTCACTCTGAGAAAGTGGCAGGGGTTTGGACTCTAACCCACACTACCAAAATGGTCTGCATTTATTCCAGTCATCTGCAGCTGCAGCCAAACTATCAGCTAGCAAAATCTGTCAAACTATGCAACTTATTTAGAAGACCTGATGCTTGAGAAAACATTAAGGAACTTTAGAGGGACCTAGCAAAGTGACAAAATGTCAGAAAGATCTATTGGTTTAATTTAAAACTAGGCATAATCTTCATGAAGTAGAGATAAATTTTATGAGCCATCAGGTGTCTCTCACTGAGTCTGTTTTGGACTATTTTTTGACTGTTTTAGATAGGCCTGGTTACAACAAAGTTTATTTTTTTTTCCTCTACAGGAAAAGAAAGAGAATGACTGGAGAAAACAGCATTAAGTCAAGGTTGGGATTTTTGGGGTTTTTTTTTGACTGAAGCATAGGCACCTTCTCTTGGACTGCTGAAACGTCTGTATCATAATGCAATTAAATATAATTTTCATTTCCATCAGATTTTTAATTGAAAAACATATACCTGGGTGAAATGTCACATTGAGAGCAATATAAACAAAAGAATTAATAAAATATTATCCTTTTTTTTTGTTTTATAATTTTGATACAAAAAATTTCAATTTTCACATTTAAATGTACATGCTGAAAATTCAGTGAGCCACCGGTCTAGAAAACAATGAGAATCTCTAGCAAATGTCTTCAGTTTTGATGAACAAGCATTTCCTTCCAGAACTGAAAATTAGTCAGAAATTTTCAAATTATTACATTGCAAAATTTGTTCTTAAGTCCTGTACTAAGTTAATGAATATTTTTTGTCCTTTTAAATTATGTATTCACATCAGTGAAAATTATTAACTCCAAGTCAATTAAATACGTTTTTTCATCTCCCTAAAATAATTTTATCATAGCTCAGTCATTTATATTGTATTACTAATAGTTTTTCTTCAGTGCTTTCTTTCTCTCCAGACTTTTCATTGGGGAAGGAGAAGAATAGATTATAAAACTTCAAAGTAGTGTGAAGATCTTGGTAGCTGAGGGTCTCTTCAGTGTTTAGGATTTACTAGGATGCTTGAAACAACACAAGAAAAAAAAATCTCTAGGAATTTCCCAAAAGAGTATGTAATATTTATTGTGATATTTGTGGGAAAGTAAATAAAAATATCACAACTGTATAGTCCAGTTAATGCAATATTATCAGATTATCTGAAGAGCTGTATAGAAACCCAGATTTTTATTTCATGAAAGATTCTATATATTTGCTGTCACAGTGAATATGACAAGTAAGAAGTCTGACAGATGACAGTCTGACAGTTTTGTTCAAACTGCAGCAGCAAAAAGACAGTTATTGCTTCATTGTTTGATATTCAAATTAATGTTTTGCTGTGCTAAGATATCAAAAATTATATTATTAAACATACTGCTCGTTAATTAATGAAAACTACTCTACATTCTAATATATAGAACTTAGCATTTATCAGCTACACAAAATGGGATTTCCACTGGTAAAAACACAGCTCCCATAGCATTATACAGATATTTGAGGATCCTGAAATGTCAGAGAAAGAAATCTGTCACAGGCCATATAAAAACATTGAGTAGTCTGGTACTTGACAGAACAGGGATAGAAATAATCTCTACATATCAGCTCCATTACTCAGTGAAGGCTGCTTAGTCTCTAGAGGAAGTTTCTGAACTAAGTAGTCAATATATTCATCTTGGTTTGATCTTCATTTGATCACTCTCCGAAAAATTGCAGGGGAGAAATAGGCATGAAGAACAGTATATATTTACACTTTTGTATGGAAGTATTATTCTGTAAACCTCAGCCTCCGTATGTAGGCTCGCAGCTAACATTGCCATAGATTGAATATTTATAAAACAACTCAGTTTGGAAGAAACTCCAGGAGGTTGTCTGGAAGCTGCTACTCAAACTCTTGAAGTTAGAGCTAATTCTGTCTCTAAGGATAGGAAATGTACAGTATTTCCAATGGCCTGGGTGGCTTATTTTGGCTCAGGAAACAACACAATGTAAAAAAACCCCAAACTATACTATTCCTATAATTACTCTTTTCCAAATAACTTAGTATTTCATTGGTGTTTTCAACATGTAACAAATTAAGGTGCATTCTCTGTATTCTATAAAGCTTTCATTTAATTCAGAAGTATAGCTTCTATTTGTATTGCCTTTCACTAGGAGTTTTTGTAAATGTGTGGGCCTTGAATTATGCAGACTTACAGTACTGCAGTTTTCACAGCTGTCAAACTGAGTTTGTTTTTTAAATCTTACTCAAGAAACAGTTGTAGATTTTACTTAAATGATGACTTAATTTTTAAAATGTATATACATGCTCATTCTCTTCCTCCGCAGTCACTATACAGGACTACCTGGATAGTTACGGCAACAGTAAGAATCCAACCTTAGCCATACAAAGTTCACACAAAGATATGATTGCATTAAGAAGAGGCAAAGTTTCTTGGATTCAGTGTGAGCTCACTTGCTTTCTGACTGGCCCTGAGTAACATTATTATCCTCTGTCCTTTCTTCTTGTCTTCCCCTGGGTGACTGATCTCCTGCCAACCTCCTTGCTCTCTGACTTCATTCTAGTGAGTGAGTTAGAAAAAGATCATGTTAGAAATATTGTGGTGGTTTAACCTCAGCTGAAAACTGGGTTCCACACAGTCACCTGTTCCTTTTAGAGCGAGAGGGGGGGTGAGAGGAAAAAGAAAAAAACACCTAAAAACCAAAACCCCACAGGTTGGGGTAAGGATAATTTACTAAAACAGCAGAAAAAGATACAGAACAACAGTGATAACACTACTTTAGAACACAGGGTACACGAAACTGGTGATACACAATGCAACCTCTCACCGCACCATGCGATTTAGGCTGTGCCTAGCAGAGTTGACTCGGAACCCGTCCGCTGCCGCCGAGAAACCGCACCTCATGGAACTTGAGGGCCACCGAGAAACCATACCTCCCCCAACCCTCAGTTTGGCGTGCTTTTTCTTCTCCTTTATACAGAACGTGACGTAATTGGCATGGAATATTCTCATTGGCCAAACATGGCCCACTGAAACCAGGACAAGATACTTTAAAAAGTGATTAGATTGTGGATCATTTTCCATAAGTGATGGGGAAGCAGGCGGCACAAATTGTGTGCTGGGTGTGTGTGGGCACTGAGGTGGGTTGCTGAACCACCAGGAGTGGGCAGCACTGCAACACTGCTGTCCTTGATTTGCTTTCATATGATGTCATTTAACCTTTGCGTACCCTGAGTTATCAATCGCTAAATTAAGAATAGTAACATTTTGTGGGAATAATGCAAAGCTTAATTAAGAGTTGCAAATTATTTTTGTGTCTCCTCAGAGAAGAGCTCTAATGGTGCAAAGCAACATCAGGTGATGAAATTGTAAATCCTTTAATGACAGAGCCTTGGACTCATGAGATCTTCCACGAGGTGATTAAAACAAATGCTGCGAATAAATGTAGTGAGAACAGTACTGAGAACCAAAATAATAACAATCTACAAGGGTGTCAGTTTTTGCCACATATTCCTGCTGCTGAATTTTAAGGAAAAGAGCATTTCAGTGCCTTGGTATTGCTTTAAAAAAAGAAAGCTTTACAACTCCAAACATCAAAAAGTACATTCTTAACCTGATCTTTACTTATCTTTTCATGGGTAAGCCATCCCTAGTGCTCACAAAATTAAAATAGCCAAATAATTGCAAACTGTAGTTCCAAGTTTTCCCTGAATCACTGACTTAGGGGACTTCAGTAGGGCACCCTGTTAGTCAATTTTAGAGATGTTTAATTTGGCTTCATCACTTCCTGCATACAAAATGCAATAGTTCCTGATACCTGTGGGGCACCTTTATACAGGTTGTTCAAAAGTCTAAAAGCACATGCTAGGTTTCCAATCACAGTTCTGCTGAAGTCAAAGAAGGTGATTTTTGTCCCACTTGTATGTGTATCAACCATGAGTGTCACAGCTGAAGGGAGTGCTTTCAAGCACTAATAATAACAAGCTTTTCGTTGGCTCGACAACTTCAAAAGTTTTGAGATGTATGTATGTTAAGAAAAAAAAATGATATTGCTAACACTTAAAGACTTGTCCTTTGAACACTTCAAAAACAAACTACCAGGTTTTCTTGGGCCAATCAACCCTTTACTCTAGTCAAATGAATAAATATCAATAAGTTTCTATTTTAAAGTAAAATTGTGTTTTGTTATATCGTAACATTTCCATATAACTTTGTTAAGAATGTGAAATCTGTGTATTAAGTAGGTAATTTCTAAATTCCTTAGTAAAACTCATTTTAAGGGAGGAAAATAAGTGGCATTTCAAATATCTCTAATCAGAAAATATTGTAGATATGTTATTTCCTTTCTCTAATGAAAATCTGCAGGTTAATTTTCACAGTGGTGGAGGAAGTAGTAGAAAACAGAGGTAAAAACCACTAAACCATACCAAACCAAACACACTTTACTCTGTCTGTATTTCAATTTTCAGTGTTCAACAGTTATTCCATTATTGTTACCTAACAACCAGACAACCCAGGGAGGGACAATAGCATTTTAATGTGAAAAAATTTATGAGAAAAGTTAACACAAACTTAAAAAATAAACCCTGAGAATTTGAGATATGTTTGTTCCTTGTGTATCTTTAAAATAGCGATTTCACTTACATTATAACCATGCTTCAGCTGTATTTAGTATACTTGGAAAAATTATTAATAAAAGATGTGAAGCAAATAGGCAGATTAAAAGGAGAACTGGATACATTACAATCCAACAACTCCTTAATAGCTAATAAATTTTTAATTACATCTCTCTGAATGCAAGAAACTTTTCCCCCTCCACTTCACACACTTTTTGTCTGATAATATGTAAATGAGTGAAACTTAGGAAAAAATAAGACATAGATTCATGGTACTGTAATTTATCTTCCTTAGCTTAAAAGTACCACTTTATGAACATACCTTCATTTACTGCTTTCCTACTGTTTTGCTTTGGACCGTGCATGCATACCTTTACAGATAATTAAAAGCAGCAGTTGCAGTTGCCCAAATGAAGTAACAAAAATGTACCTTTTTACTCATATGTTTAATTATATATGTACCAGCATGTGATGTGGAGTATTTTTGGCTAATATATAAAATTATTATTTTCTCATTCCTGAGAAACATTTCTTACTTTAAAAATAACATTTCTGCAATTTAAATGCTTTCTGCTAAAACCCCCCTCTTTATCTAATACCTGCATTAAATCTGTCAAATGAGTGTACCAGTTTCAGAAATTCTACCCTTCGGGGACTGACTACATTTTGAATAACTAAAGAAACTGTAACTATGTTTAACAAAAGCAAAGCAAGCAAACAAACAAAAGTAGTTAAAAGTTTTAACACATGTTATTCATTAGTTTGTTGAAAATTTATAATTCTCCAAAGAATACTTTTTTTCTTTCCTACAGAAAACTACTGAGGATAAGGTCTGTCAATTTCTGTACAATATAAACATGGACATTTTTTCTCTACAGCTTAAGATGAACAATGACTTTATTATGTGATGATTTTAATAAAGTTTTTCAGCAAATTTTCAGGTCTTCAGTTGGCCTTGTTGGCCAACTTACTGCAAACAATTTCATTGTCTTTTTTAGATTGTATAGTCGCACAAACAACTTTCCATGCTCAACTATTCTGCTTTGAGCAGAGAGTAGTTAGTACTGCAAGGAGAAAGATGCTTTGTGTATTATCCATTTGCAGAGTGGAAAAAGATGCATTTGAAGTAGTATGACATTTTGTTATCACATCAGATGAAAGATTGCATGAATATTTTTATATTATTTTAACATGTATTGATTTTGCATATATTTTTTTAAAATTTTCTAATAGAAGAGTTGGTCGATCCATTGGAAAGAAAACAAACATCTTGTTGTAAATTCCCCACCTATATTTTAATAGTCTGAAATGAAACAAGTTGAATCAAAAAATATTTCTCTTGGCCTCAGGTCTTTCCAAATACCTGTATTTGTGGCGATTCTTTCCTTTCTCTAAAATATATATGACAAGTTACGTGGACTTTGCATTACAGAATCATAAAATCATAGAAAGTGTTAGGTTGAAATGGGACCTTTAAAGGTCATCTACGCCAACCCTGGCCCTCCCCTCAGACCACTCATCCAGCATAATTCTTGAATGTTTCCAAAGATGGGGCATCTACTACTTCTCTCTGGGAAACCTATTCCAGTTTTTTAAATTTCTCCCTTATATCTACTTGGAATCTACCATCTTTTAGTTTAAAACCATTGACCCATATCCTTTTACATCAAGTCTAGTAAAATGTTTTTCAAATCTTTCTTATGAGTACCTTTTAAGTGTTGAAAGGTCATAATAAGGTCTCTCCAGAGCCTCCTCATCTCCAAGGTGAACAACCCTAACTCTCAGTCGTTCCTCATAGAGGTGTTGCAGCTCCTTCACAGTCCTCTTCTGGACTCTTTACAACAGCTCCATGGCTTTCCTGTACTAAGTACTCCAGAACTTGATGCAGTGGGGTCTCACGAGAGCTCAGAGGGGCAGAATCACCTCCCTCAACTTGCTGACCTTACTTCTTTGGATGCAAACCAAGACATAATTGGCCTCTTCCACCAGTGCTCTCAGGGTTTTCTTTGCAGAGCTGCTCTCAGTCCCTTCATCCCCAACCTCAATTTTTACCAGAGTTGGTCCTTCCCGATGTGCAGGACCTTGGCTTTAGTGAACCTACAATGACTTTCACATGGGCCTGCTTCTCAAGCTTACCTAGGTCCCTCTGGATGGCATCTTGTCCTTCAAGTGGGTCAACCACACAACTCAGCTTGGTGCTTTCTGCATATTTGCTGAAGGTGCACTTGACCCAACTGTCTACATCACTGATATAGATACTGAACAGTGCTTGCCCCACCACAGAACCCTGAGGGACACCACTCATTAAGGATCTCTATCCAGACATTGAGCAGTTGACCACTACCCCCTTGATGTGATCATCCAAACAATTCCCCATCTAACAAACAGTCCACCCATGAATAGCTGCCTAGAGAGTAGGATGTTGTAGGCTTCTATGTCAAAGGCCTCACAGAAGTCCAAATAGATTACACCAGTAGCTCTTCATTTGTGTGGTGGGTTGACGCTGGCTGGAGACCAGATGCCCACCAAAGCTACTCTATCACACCTCATCCTCAGAGAAGATTTAAGGAAAAATCTAATAGGTTGAGATAAGGACAGGGAGAGATCATCCACTCTCCCTCTTTCCCCTCAGTGGTACAGGGGGATGGGGAATAAGGGTTGTGGTCAGTTCATCACACATTTTCTCTTCTGCTCCTTCCTCCTCAAGGGCAAGACTCCTCACACTCTTCCCAGCCTAGGATACAGTCTTCCATGCATTTCTCCAATGCAATTCCTTCCCATCACTACAGTTCTTCCCCCATGGGGTCACAAGTCCTGCCAGCAAACCTGCTCTAGCATGGGCTCCTCTCTCCATGAGGCCACAGGTACTGCAAGGACCTTGCTCCCGTGTGGGCTTCACACAGGGTCACAGACTCCTTCAGGTGCATCCAGTTGATCAGGCATGGGGTCCTCCATGGGCTGCATGTGAATATCTGCTCCACCATCATCCTTCCTGATCTGCAGGGGGACAGACTGCTTCACTATGGCCTTGTGCATGGGCTGCAGGAGAATCCCTTCTCCAGTGCCTGAAGCACCTCCTCTTCCTTCAGTTTCTCACATCTTCTCACTGATTCTCAGTAGCAAAATGCTACTGCTAGGTTTTTTCTTTTTTCTATAATTACAGAGGTGCTACCAGTATTGCTGTTTGGTTTGGCTTTGCCAGCAGCAGGTCTGCCCTTAAGCCAGCTGGTATTAGCATTGTCTGACCTGGCGGAAGCTTCTAGCAGCTTCTCACAGAAACCACCCCTGTAGCTCTCTGTTACCCCTCCCTCCAAAAAACCCAACCCGAAAACCAACCTTGCCACTGAAACACAAAATACCTTGGCTTAAATCTTTTCTCAAATCTTTTTGTTTTTCTCTAGAATTTTAAATTTTTTTCATAACTCTGTAAATGTCTCTTTGAAAACTTGTGGTTTAGATTCTTTTTAAGACATATGTTTTTGAATGGAGTTTTAAATTATAATTAATCATTTTTCTGCTTTTGTTTATTTCTCAGAGGGAGGGTAAATAATATAGAAAAATAAAACTTTCTGATGTGGATCTGATTATGTATTTTAATAAATGAGAATTTCCTTGATCAAATCTGTTTGTCTTTATTTGCTTTTACTGCCATTCCTTAATATTATAAATCAAAAGGAAGTTTTGCTTCTTTTCTCTGAAGCTTTGTGCCTTTGGTGTGATTCTTAGAGCACTGGAATAGGCTGCTCAGGGAGGTTGTAGACCTGTCTGGACGCTTTCCTGGGCGACCTCTCCTAAAGAAACTGGTTTGGCAGGGGGGTTGGACTCAATTTCTGGATGTCCCTTCCAACTCCTACAATTCTGTGAATCTGTGAATTCTGCTCAGTCATGTCCATTCTTTCCATTTTTTTTTCCCTCACCTACTGGTGTTACTCCATGGGCTTACTTTCCTTTTTTCTAAATAATTCATTCTACCTATTTCAAAGCTTACATTTGCACCTGATGTAAAGAAATATCCCATTTAATAAAGTCAGAATTATCCTCTTTCAACCATGCCTTAAGTGTCTCAGTCATTTGTTCTTTATACCCCTCTGTTTTCCTTTCTCTCTTCTTCCTGTCTGCATCACTAAACAGATATATCTTTATGTGCACCTGTGGTTTTCTTTCCTCCTCTCATTTTATGTTTTGATATTGCTTCTATTCAGAAGCAGATAATACCAAAATTGGAACCATTATACTTTGATTTCAATGACATTTTTCAACAAGAAATTTGGAAGAAAATAAAATGAAATAAAAAAAATCCCATTCTGTGACTATTTCATGCTCTACCTGAGGGCTCCTAAAGCTACTCTGTGACACTTTGTGTCATTAGGAATTGCGTATCTTCACTTGCACAGGTCAGAGAATCACAGAATCACAAAATTTTAGGGGTTGGAAGGGACCTCAAGAGATCATCGGGTCCAACCCCCCTGCCAAAGCAGGCTCCCTAGCTCATATTGCACAGATAGACGTCCAGACGGGTCTTGAATATCTCCAGGGAAGGAGACTCCACCACCTCCCTGGGCAGCCTGTGCCAGGGCTCTGTCACCCTCACTGGGAAAAAACTTTTCCACATGTTGGTGCGGAACTTCCTGTATTCTAACTTGCAGCCATTGCCCCTTGTCCTGTCTCCACTAACCACTGAAAAGGGCTGGCTAATTCCCCCTGCATCCCATGCTTAAGATAATTATAAACACCAATTAGGTCTCCCCATAGTCTTCTTTTCTCTAGACTGAACAGTCCCAGCTTATTCAGCCTCTCCTCATAGGGGAGATGCTCCAGGCCCTTAATCATCTTTGTAGCCCTTCTCTGGACTCTCTCAAGGAGATCCCTGTCCTTTTTACGCCAGGGAGCCCAGAACTGGACACAATACTCCAGGTGGAGCCTGACCAGGGCAGAGGAGAGAGGGAGGATCACCTCCTTCGACCTGCTGGCCACACTCTTCCTGACGCACCCCAGGATCCCATTGGCTCTCTTAGCCACCAGGGCACATTGCTGCCTCATAGCCAACCTGTCATCCACCAGGACCCTCAAGTCCTTCTCCATAGAGCTCTTCTCCAGCAGGTCATCCCCCAGCCTGTACTGAAACGAACAGTTGTTCCTCCCCAGGTGCAAGACTTTACACTTGCTTTTGTTGAACTTCATTAGGTTTCTCCTTGCCCAGCTTTCCAGCCTGTCCAGGTCTTGCTGGATGGCAGCGCAGTGTTCCTGCATGAAACAGACAAACAGGGTGTTGTCAGTGGAGCAACAAGCTCAGGAAAAAAAAAATTAAAAAAATAAATAAAAAAAATCTTATTTTGCCATTAACATTTAATCCTTGTCCATAACTTCATCTTCTGTTCTCCTATTCCACTAGTTTGGATCAGAGTTTGTTTTTTCTCTCATTTTTCTTTATATTGCTTAGGATTGTGATACTTCACTGAAGACTTCTACAGAGTGGGGTACAAGAATACCAGTAATGAAAGAGTGGTATACCATTTACCATGCAAGTCTGTCTCTGACAGTGGTGATAGCAGAGGGTGTTTATGAAGAGCACACAAGTTTGATCCCATTCTGTGCTCTACAGACCCTCAAGTTCCACAGCATCTTTGATCATTTGACTAGTGACTTTGCAAGGACTATCCCCTTCTAGTTCTTTTATTTTCTATTCATGAAGCTATCTTCCATGATTTGTCTCATCTCTGTCTTGTTGACAGTCTCTACTTCTGTGACACCTGTGCCAGGAATTTCCAGAAGTTCCTGGCCTCCTGTATGAAAAAGTGCTACATTTTATTTGCTTTAAATTGAATCTTCACTAGTTGTATTGTCTTACTCTAATTACAGTATTGCAAGTTTTCATTAAAGTCAGTTCCGCATAAACCTTATTCGCCACATTCCTGATTTTGCAATTCTTGATTGGGTGCCTCTTCAATCTTCTTTCCAGACAGAACATACCCAAACATCCCTTTTATTCTCTCCTTATAAGGAGTTTTTCCACTTTCTTGATCATTACATTTACCCTCCTCTACATTTTCGTTAGCTCTACTGTATCTTTCCTGAGATGTTAGGAATAAAAGTACACAGCATGTTTGCAGCTTGTAAAGGTTTCCTACAATGGCAAAAGGACATTTTATGGGGGTATTTTTTGGTTGGGTTTTTTTTTCTCTCTGAACAGTACCATACAGATAATAATTAGAAAAAACTTATAAAATACGCATGTGGCTTTCAAACTGGTGCTTTCAGGCTGAAGATCTCAGACCAAACATGAGAATTATATTGATGGAGTCCTTGGTCCCCTGAACCAAAAGGGGCCTGTTGCAGTTACCTTAGCAGAGCTGCCGTGCAGAATTTAAAATCCCAAGGTAGACCAAGTTGAAACCACAGCATGCTTAGACATATTCTCAGAGCTAGATATCTGAGAAACAATATCAACAAAGACACAGTATGAAGTAGAGATCTGTGAGTGCCGAGGGCCATGTAAGCCCGGTGTGAACAGTGAAACCACACACACTGTTAACTGTGTTTAGATATGGCTGCCAATCTTCCTATCACATTCCCCAAAGGCTGCTAAGCAGATTTTTTTTTCAGCAAGCCTTATCAGCTCTAAAGCTACATTTTGAAAAAGTTCAAATTTGTTCTTAAGTGAATGTGAACTTGCAGAGACTCAAGGCAGTAAAATCCCTAAATCACAGGTGATAGATTAATTTCAGTTCCCTACTTACTTTGTCATTCACGCAAACAAAAAGAACAACCACAAAGAACAACCACAACAAAAAAAGATGAAAAACTTTGGCAGTTTGGTGAAAAAAAAAATATCAAGATTAAGATAAGCTATTTATAGTTTGACATATTGTTTCTCACTGTGAGTCTTCAATATCTTTGAATGGTGATTTGTTTTGGATATATATTTTGGATCTACAGTTTCAAGAAAGCCATTCTTTTTCATGGGAAAAAATAAAACATAAGATCATGGGTCTTGTGAAGCACAAACAGCCAAAGACGCCCTTTGAGTTACTAACTTTTAAGTTAATAGCTGAACATTTTCAGAAATTTCACTTATTTAAACAGCAGTCATTTGAAAAGTAATCAGGACATGCTTAAGAATCTGAACTTTGCTAGTTCAGATTAGAATCTGAATTTTGTTAGTACAATACTTGCTTTTTTGGAAGATGGACTACCAAGATTAAAGATATTAATATTAGATCCTAATTATTAATCCATCTTATTTTGATGATATCTTTTATAGGAAAACAAAAATAATCAATGTGGATGTTTCTCTGTTGCAAAGACAGAATTGGTTATTGTCTCCATTATGCAGATAGAGTTGGCTAGAATTTCTTTGAAGAGAAATAAAGGGGCTCGTATTTGTATAGCTGCAAGATTTTGTAAAAGCTAGACATTATACAGCCGTTAGGGCAATCTATCATTGGAAATTGTTTAGTTGCTTCATAGTTACATAGAGTGATTCATCAGAGATTTGCACTGGCAGATGGTAAACCTTATAAAAATTACATGTGTGGTATTTACTTTTACTTTCCTTTTAAATTGCCTTCATTCTCTAAGAAGAAATGGCGTTGGTTTCCTCTGCAGAGCATCTCCTTTAACAATTCTGAGGCAAATTCTTCACTTATATGCTACTATGAAGGATTCCTTAGGCTGGATCCTGAAGACAATAAAACCCAAGTGTCTTTGCAATAGCAGAAGCAGGACAGGAACTGCCCTGCAAATCTTCCTGTGCTAGATGTCTTTGTGGATAACCTGTTCTACAGAGTCGGTCTCACAAGAAACAGTCAGGCATCCAGGCAGGCAAACAAGCAAAAATTTTCAAGAGAATTTTGTCTAAGTCTAAGCATATACAGAGATGATGCAGATCATGTGTGGGTTTTGTTGCTGTTGTTGTTCTGAGTTGGTATTTTTTTTGTTCTGGGTTGTTCTTTTTTAAATCTATCAACTAAAATTATGATTCAGTCATTAGCCTAGGGTTCCAGCTGAACAGCACATGATCTATTACACAACATACTAAAAAGAATACTGATTAATAAAAAAAAAAGTAGGGATTTTTTTTTCTCTTTAAAGGCAAAAATGAAGCAAGTTAGATTGATATAGAACTGTAATACAGATTTATTACATGACATGAACCAGAAGATGTCATTTTGCAGGAGAAAATGTTAAACTTGAGATTCTAGTAATTTGTTTTAGGTTCATGTTTGGGAAAAGACTTTCCTGAAGGGCAAAAGAAAACATATAAGTCTCAATGCCGTTATAGATTTCCTTTGATTTTTTTCTCTTTTCTAAAAGGAAGAAATAAATAAGATCTCATATAAGTTTAAAAAATATATTCTTTATTATAATCCAAGACAACATTTTCTAAATAGATTTTGGCTTAAGAATTGCAATTTATACTAATAAGAATATAACCATCAAGTTCCTAAAGCTGTATTTAAAATATTGGACTAATTGGGCTAATTTGCAGAACACCAAAAGAATTAAGCAAGACTTTTTGCAATTTTTTTTAGAAGCCTGCCAATACACTTTATTTCCTTAGCAATACAGAGCAATTATACAAAGTAGAAGGCATAATTATCCTGGAATATACTCTCTCTTAATTGCAAAACTCTGCATTTTGATCTTTACCTTAGGGAATAATAAGTGAACTAAATCCTGCAGTAGCTGTTTTACATAAAACCTTGTAACTTACACAGTGTTTCATTGTCTTCTTCAGTGCCTTTCCCTTAGATCTTCTGTCTGATCTTATGCCCTTCTTCTTTTCAGGGAGGGGTGTGTGTGTGTGTGTGTGTAAGGAAAAGAAGTGCCAGACAGATGTGCTACCATAGCAACTGCTACCAGTTACCAGACCAAAAATCAGTGATGAAGTCCAAACTTGACTTTTCGACTCTGTTACCTGAGGCTGGTTGCTTTCAAGGCTTTCTCAGGTTTTTCTCAGCCTTTTTTAGTCATTTTCTTCACTATGTTCTCCAGAGGCTCAATAGATGACCTACCAGAAGGCCACCTGCTACAGCTCCAGTGTTCTTCCCATCACAGTCCTGTTTCATTCATCTGTAAAGAAATTTCATTTCATTACCTCATTTTCAGCATGTGTGTGTCTCAAACATTATTAATGTGTTGTTGTTTTTTTTTTTTAAACAACCTTTCTTGTGGCAACAGGAATAAGTGCTTTGTTAATCTTTTGCAACAGTTTTACATCATATAGCACCACCCAAGACTGTCTTCCTGAGAGGTGACAAAATTTTGTTTGTTTGCTTTTTTTGCAGTTTTTGCATAACCTGATCAAATACCACATCATATAAAATCTTTATATTTTCAATTTTTTTTTAGGGAAAACATGTTAAGTATTTTGTAAATTTTCAATTAAGGAGATAATATCTGAGTCATGGAATCTTAGAATTGTCTTGGTTTTAAGGGACTCTTGAGATCATTAAGCCCAACCATCACCCTAACCTGCCATCCACTACTAAATCATGTCCCTTAGCACCACATCTAGCCACCTTTTAAATACCTCCAGGGATGGAGACTCCACCACCTCCCCAGGCAGCCTATTCCAATGCCAAACAACCTTCTCTGGGAAGAAGTTTTTCCTAATATCTAATCTAAATGTCCCCTGACATAATTTGACACCATTTCCTCTTGTCCTATCACTTGTCAGTAGGGAGAAAAGGTCAGCTCCCAGCTCTCCACAAACTCCTTTCAGGTAGTTGTATAGTTAGGTCTCCTCTCAACCTCCTTTGCTTCAGACATAACAACCCCAGATCCCTCAGACACGCCTCATAACATTTATTCTCTAGTCCCCTTAGCCTCTTCACTCTTCTCTGGACATGTTCCAGCACCTCAATATCTTTTCTCCAGTGAGAGGCCAAAAACTGGATGCAGTACTCAAGGTTGTGCCTCACCAGCTCTGAGTACAGGAGGAAAATGACTTCCCTAGTCCTACTTAATATACGCCAGGATGCTGTTGCCTTCTTGGCCACCTGGGTACACTGTTGGCTCATATTCAGCTCGCTGTCAATCAACACCTCCAGGTCCTTCTATGTTGGGCAGCTTTCCAGCCACTCTTCTCCAAGCCTATAGCACTTCTTGTGGTTATTTTGACTCAAATGTAAGACCCAGCACTTGGCTTTGATGAACCTCATGCCATTAGCATTGTCCCATCAATCCAGCCTGTCCAGATCCTTCTGTAGGGCCTGCCTACCCTCAAGCAGATCAACACTCCCACCTAATTTAGTGTTATCTGTGAACTTACTGAGGGTGCACTCAATCCCCTTATCCAGGTCATTAATAAAGATATTAAAGAGACCTAGCCCCAGCACAGAGCTCTGAAGAACAACTCTGGTGACTGGCTGCCAGCTGGATTTAACTGCATTCATCACCATGCTCAGGGCCCAGCCATCAAGATGTTTTTTTACCCAGCAAAGAGTACACCCATCCAAGCCAAGATCAGCCAGTTTCTCTAGGAGAATGATGTGGGAAAAGATGTCAAAAGCTTTGTTAAAATCCAGATAGACAACATCCACAGCTTTACTATCATCCACTAAGTGGTCTTTACCCTCTTGTCATAGGACATCAGGCTGGTCAAACAGAACCTGCCTTTCATGAACCCATGCTGACTGGACCTGATTGCTTGCTTTTCCTACATGTGTGTCATAATGACACTCAGGTTGATCTGGTTCATAATCTTCCCAGGCACTGAGGTGAGACTGACATGCCTATAGTTCCCTGGGAACTTCTGGCTCTTCTTGTGGATGGGTGTCACATTCACTAATCTCTAGTCAACTGGGACCTCCCCAGTCAGCCAGAACTGCTCATAAAGGATGGAAAGTGGCCTGTTGAGCATTTCTGTCAACTCCCTCAATACCCTTGTGTGGATCTCATCTGTCCCCAGAGACTTACATACATAAATGAAACACTGGTAAAAAATTCCTTGAGCCCTGAATATAGAGAATCTCCTTAAATTTTCAGAAGTAAGAAGCAAATAAGGACATATTTCCAGACATCCTTGGTAGAATATAGACAGGCTGCTTATACATAGGGAAGTATATGCATCATTGAAGAGAGAGGAATGAATTTTGCAATTACACTACTGTCCCACAAGTTTTTAAAAAGGTTTTAATAAAAAATGCTATCTTTAATAAAGGGCAACCTTTTTTTAAAGATAGCATAGAGAATTCTCATGCTGTCTAACCGAAGAATGTGGCACCTGAATGGACTTTCTTTTCTTCACAACCAAGACACCTTAAAGGGACTTCATCTTTATAACCCAGAAAGTTATCACTCGAAATGAATGAGACTCTATTGGATACATTAAGCCAGCCTGCGTGTTTTCTTTCTGAGAGTGAGAAGAGTGAATTTACCACTCATTTCCTGTATCAAATTTGTAAAGTATTGTAAGTTAGCATACAAACAAAAGGACAATGAAGAGTCAGTCCAACCTAGTTTCAGTTAGAAATGTATTTAATGTAGGTATTTGTCTTCTTAAGTAGTTTCTGTCTATGAGAGTACTAATGTTACCTTCAAGTAAAAGTTGATGCACCAAAAGCTGTAGCATTCATGCACGTATATTTTACAGAGGTGAGTAGGTATTGCTTGCTTCATTGCAACTTGCCATTTGCCAGTGAATATAAAGACATTCTCAGCACATTAATAAAGTACATTGACAGTCCTGCTACCTGAGGTCTATGGCAGTGGAAGTCTACGGTGTTTTTCATAGGAAGCTTTCTTATTGCATGAGCTTTACTGTTTGATCACTACAGTACAAATTAGCTACAGAGTTACAACTGCTAAGGTTATTAAGTGTTATGATATTAGTTCTTATAATTCTAGCTTTGTCTGGAATCCCTTATGTATTCTGAGAATGGCACAGGGGATTATGTGCTTGATACATTACTGTTGAGGATCCAGGAGACCTCCATACATAGTAAGTTTTTAATATTTATTTATTTATTTAAATGACAAGGTATTTTTAAATGAATGATCAAGAAGTGAGAATAGAATAGACTAGATGCTTAGTTTTCATAGTAATTCTTTATAGCTGATATATTAGTTTTGATCCTTGGTTACTTAAGTGGACAGATTAAAAGAGTTGCTCCAGAATGACTAGTAATTTCTCTTTAAGGGTTACTTGTAGGCTAAAACCAGCTTTTCATAATTTTCCTTGCCAGAGTATACACACGGAGCACCACATCTACACATCTCCAGGGATGGTGACTTAGTCATGTCCCTGTGCAACCAGTTCCAGTGCTTGACGACCATTTTAGTGAAGAAATTTTTCCCTAATATCCAATCTAAACCTCCCTTGCCACAACTTGAGGCCAGTTCCTCCTGTTCTGTGGCTTATTACTCTGGAGTAGAGAATGACACCCACTTTGCTACAACCTCTCTTCAGGTAGTTGTAGTGGGCGATAAGGTCTCCTCCAAGCCTCTATCAGGTGGTACTCCAGACTTGTGCTCTGGACCCTTCACCAGCTTCACTGCCTTCCTTCTCTGGACATGGTTCAGCACCTTACTGTCTTTCTTGTACTGTGAGGACATTGTCTACCCTTTCAATAGGAAAGCCTGACTTTCACTCGACACTGATGTTAAGCAATACATTACTATGAAATCAGTCCCATGGCAATCAGAGGGACTGAGCAGCTAAATCACATGCTCTATCCCAAGTAACCAATGAGCAGAATTTGAGGATGAAAGTTAAAGTTAGGGTTTGGAGAAGCATTTGAGAGGCTGAATGCTTGAATTTCAGACTGAATGATTTTTCATTTCATGGATACTTTAACAGATGGACTTGGTTCAATAGAGAACAATCCTCTAGATATCAGCATTAATACTAAAATATTCCATTATGGTCAGGACATTTATAATGAATACATGAATTATTAATACCAGCATTTCTTCTTTAGCTTTCTACAGCAACAGTTGAGTATTTCCAAGCTAATGCAATCCTAGGATATATCAAGCAACTTTTTCCCAATAGAAGTAGGGAAGAATTTAAGGGCATTGTACTAAGCACCAATGTACAGTGTACATCTGGTACTCCAGAAAGGTAAATTCATATGGAACCAATGCAGAAAAAGGCTCCTAGGATGATTGTGGTGATAAAGAATTAATCTCATTGTCAGAGACTAAAAGTATTTAGCTGAAAGCTCCCTGTAAATACCTCAGGGGAGTAAACATGAGAGAAAGAGTTCTATAGACTAAAAGACTATGCTGGAACAAGAACACATTAAACTGATCATGAATAAATTAAAAGGATAGTTTCTAAATACCTAATCCTTAAATTCTTATTATTTTCCAAATAGCATAGTGAGGGCAATAATATAATCGACTTTTGAGATTTTTCTGGATGACCGTTTATAAGAGAATAATTTGAAGTAATTACTTGCAATAGGTGATGCTAACACTCAGGCCTTCCTTTCAAGGCCAATTCTTGCGAAGACATTTTGTACAGTGAAAGCAGTGTTTTCCTTGTTTGGTTGGTTGGGGGTTTTTTCCCTTTTACTGAAACAAACCAAATTATCTTCTTCCTTGCATATATGAAACCAGTGATTCATCCAATTTTTTGTCTCACTAGAATGAGTGTGGTTTGCAGTGAAACCTGGACACAGATTTCTAGAAGGGCTGAAGTAGCTTGGCAATGGACATTGGGGGTGAAGAGGTTTCTGTACCAGGATGTTTTCTACCCCTGACAGGTTGAATTGAGGGAGCACCTGTCCTGGTAAGCAGTGCTGCAGCTGGGTGATCCTGCAGATCTCCTCTGTCCCTTCATTACAAATTTCTTCCTCACTCTAATAACTATAAATGAGAAATTAGATAGTATGATGTACTTGGAATTATCCTTACCCACCTCCTATCTTTCCTATTTTTATCCTACATTAGAGACCATTTAAAGCCCAGTTAAACAGATTTTCCTTGCAAAAAATCAGGAGACAAAAGAAATGTTTAACCTGGCTACCAGTAATCATATTCCTGGCTCTAATATTATCTTTTTCTTCAGTATCTGCTCAGTAAATTCTTCAATTGCTTCTGCTGTTCGTTCGTGGCACTTCCATTTTCATATGAGTGAACTGCTTCATTAAGTCTTTATGTTTTTCTTTGTGAAGAGATTTAATTGCTGTGTATGTCAGTAATATTTTACATATGTTTACAGTGATTATATCCAATTTAGTTGGTTCATTTAAGGGCCGCCACTGTAATGTCACTTAAATGGAGTTAACAACACAAAATTGTTGAAAAGTTCGAGTATTTTCTGGTTTTTCTTATTAAAGATATTCCAAGAAGTGAAATTTGGTGTTGCCTGGACGCAAAATGAAAAACAGACATCATTGTGGTGTATTGTATACAGGGGAGGCTGTCCAACACTTTATAGCTGGCAAAGTTTGCCTATGATGCAGACTGATAAAAATGTAGGAAAATAGTACTTCTGTAAAGATCTAAACAAGTAAAAGTTTTTTGCACATTCTCTATTGGACAAAATTCCCTACTCATGGAAGAACAGAAGCTTCACAAAGAGCATAGGCCTGAATACTACTTTGGGAATACAGAGAATGGAAAAAGAGAATGGGGAATAAAACAGATGTAAAGAAAGTGTGCCCAATGGCAGGATAAGAGGTATAAACTGGAACACAGAAACATTTTCTCTATATGAGAAAAAACTTCTTTGCTTTGAAGGTGAAAGAGCCCTGGTACAGGCTGCCCTGGGAGGCTGTGGAATCTGCTTCTCTGGATATACTCAATAACCATGAGGATGTGATCCTGCACAACTTGCTTTAGCAGGGGGGTTGGACTAACTGATCTCCAGAGGTCTTTTCCTATCCTTGCCATTCTGTGATTTCCATTGTGAACCAACATTACATTTATGCCATACAATAGCCATCTTTCACATACATTTTACAGCACACATGCTCCAAACTTCTAATACCACTGTAGAAATCTATATGGTAGATATAAATATCTTGACCCAGATGATTACTTCACGTCACATCTATATATACTACTCAAATGTAAAGGAAGTCTGTCCAAATCTGTAGTCCAGAAAATAAGGGAAAAAAAGACCATTTCACATCTACAATCTGGAGCTCATGAACATAATTCATATTCTAGTATATACAACAAAAATAAAGGGTGATGGTGGATGTCATTCATGAAATGGATTAAAGACAACAGAGTGAAGTAATCTGAAATATAATTTTGCTGCAGGGAGCTGAAGTTTATGGTAGAAGACGTAAAGATGATGTGCAACAAAAAAGGTTTCCAATCTTATCTTTATTACTAAAAAAGTAAGATGTCAAAAGAGAAAGGGAACAAAGTACTGAAGCCAACATGTCCAAATTGCCTCATGACTAGTTAGAAATACATTATTCATGCATCAAATCACAATTTAAACATTAAAAAAAATGACAGATTTCACAGAACTGACAATAATTGCACACGTAAATATTTTGAGCAACATTTTTATTCTCTTTGTTTTCGACACACTAAAAATCCCATGTATCATTAAAACCTGACTGTTTTCTGAATCTAATCTACTTGTTCTGTTCACAGTTCTTATACAGATGATACGGGAAACGTTACCAAACATATTTTGCATGCAGCTGTGACTGTGATGCCAGAAATGCAACTGTGCATAAAAGCACAGTGCATAAAAGCACAGTTTTGAAATCCAGTCTACAAAAACAAGGACATGCATTAGTTTTGTTGTTTGTGGAGATTTTTTTTTCTATTTTATAGGCGAATATGTCATTAAATGATCACATTTTAATAAATGTCTTGGTTTTAAATAAAAAGTAATTTTGCACATACCATTTGATTTCAATGAATGTGTGTCTCCTCTCACCAAAGTCAATGGGACACTGCAACGTTAACCGTATGCCTCCTGTGTTTTGTCAAATATTTCCTGATAAAAATTCCAGAGTGGGTGGGGGGAGGGGTGTGTGGGTGGAGACAGAAAGGGAAAGCAGCTTTACTTTGGGAATTTCAATGAAATATTTTTTCATTTAGAAAAAAAAAACTACCCTCTTCTTACACAGTGATAATTATAACCCAACAAAAACGACCTTAGTATACTCTTCACATAATTATTAAGAATACTGATAGCTTTCTAATTTTTATATTGGCGTTATTTTCTCATTCTTATTGTAATTTATAAAGGTAAACTTTTACAAATATATGTCAAGGCAATAACAAGCTCAGCCTGATCTCTAGTGTGGCTACAGTGCAGCTGGGTGGCTGTGACTTGGCAGTAGCTACTCAAAGAGCCAGCGTGGCAGAATAGGATCATAGAAAACTTTAAGAGGCTACTTGTGCATAAATACACATTTATCATGACTATAGAGAAGTGAAGATAAGTGCTAGCCTTGACCTGATAAAAGGAATGGTGTAATGGTTATCTATTAATATTCAACACTCGCACTCTTGCAATAATTATTTTAAAAGCAACACCAAATACGCCATTAAACAGGTCATAGAGTTTGAGAGTTGCTTGAATCCTCCCTATTGCTGAAATGTTCTTATAATTGTAAGGTCAGCATTTTAAGCATATAAGGAAGTATACGTTACAAAAGGAGGAAATACACTCCACTCCCAAAACATGTATGCACAGTGTGGATGAAAAATATTTTCATTGGGATTCACCTCATTGGCTACAGTGTGTCAAAATGTACCTTGCTCTCCTATTTATAGGGTTTAAACTGTATTTGCACACTTTTTCATGAATAACCTTTATAAAAAAACATTTGTGGTGTGTTTAAAATAGGCCATAAATATGTTAGCTGTTACACTTCGAGCTGAGAGAGGAATACGTTTTTTACTCCCTTTCCAAAGTGAAATGCTGAGAAGCAATTAGTTTCGCTGATACTGCTTACAGTTTTGGGTGTTCCTTCCTGTTGAAAACTTCTCTCTAATCTTCATGTGGCATTTTACTGGATGTCAAGTTACATTTTAAACGTCTGCAGAAGACAGCAAGAAAATGGATTACTGAAAGGCTGGAGTATTTTGTTACTGGTTCTCAGTTTGGGATCCATGTTCAATTCCCTCCTCTGCCTGAAGCAATTTACACTCACGTTTCCCACTTCCCAGAAGAGTGCCCTTTCGGCTACAATCTGTCAAATTTTCTTGTTAAACCTAAACCAACTCTCACAGGAGAATCCTCCTTTCTGATTAATACATGGGGGCTTTACCACCTGAATTAAGGAAGTTAAGAGAGCGCAACGGTGAAATACAGGAGCCTCATTCCTTCCTCCCCTCTCTTATTGCACACTAGCTTCCAAGATCAAAAGACTTGTTTGGTACAGAAATGAGTTATCAACTGGACAGTAAGGAATACCTCTCTGTTGCAGTATTAATATCTGGTTTAGTGTTGATAACGAAGTATAATGTACTTGGAAAATAAGACTGGGAGAAGTGTCTTGGGATGCTAGTTTAGGGCACTAATTTTAGATCTACAATACCAATTAATGATTACATGTTTTGTACAAAATACAGAAGGGTTAGGATTAGAAAATTCAGGAGGAGAGGATTAGACCCAGGTCAATGAAACTCAAATACCTTTAGATCTACTAAACTTTTTGTTAGATAATTGCAGGGGATGCTGTCATGAATCATGTCTTCCCACTTTATCCAAAACTAAAATGATCACATTAACAGTCAGCTCCATTAGATGAGTCATGGAAGCCATTAGAGTTCACTCAAAGTTGGTATTTTGTAAGGTTCAAAAGATGTGGTTTTGGCTCCTTTTATCTTTTGGTACAGAACGGTCTTCTAGGGATCCTGTCTTTATTTACATACAAATATTAATATAAGTAACACTCTCAAACCATGAAATCTAAGAAAATTTCTAGGGATTGCAATATATATATATATTAAGAGTCTTTCCATACATTTTAATAACTTTGACTCACTGTTTCTGTTAGAAGAATGAAATATAATCAAGTTGTTAATACTTGAGAAATATTTGATTGTGAAATCAAACCGGAAGTACTATAAAGTAACCATACAAAATTCAAAACTGTGCCAAATGCCTTGCTAGAAGCATTCAAAAACCCTGTTCTTATCTTCAAATACAGTCTCTAGGTATATCAAGGATAAGAGGATCATAGAAGCAGTCAGCATGGTTTTACCAAGGGGAAGTCATGTTTCACCAAGCTGATAGCCTGCATGAAGACATAAACAGGTGGATAGACGATGGTAGGGCAGTGAATGTGATTTACCTTGATTTCAGTAAAGCATTTGACAGTGTCTCCCACAGCATCCTTGCTGCTAAACTGAGGATCAGGTTGTGAGGTGTATTGTGAACTGGTTGAAGGAAAGAAGTCAAAGAGTTGTGGTCAATGGGACAGAATCTAGCTGGAGGCCTGTATCTAGTGGAGTCCCATGGTGGTTGGTACTGGGACCTGCACTATCCAATAAATTCATCCTGGATGCGGGAATAGAGTATACCGTCAGCAAGTTTTCTGAGGACACAAAACTAGGAGGGGTGACTGACACACCAGAGGGCTGGAGACGGGTGGCTGACACACCATTCAGTGAGATCTGGACAGGCTGGAGACTTGGGCAGGAAGAAATGTAATGAAATATAAAAAAGGGCAAGTATGGAGTCTTGTATATGGGGAAGAATAACCCCATGTACCAGTATAGGTTGGGGATGGATCTGTTGGAGAGCAGCACAAGGGAAAGGGATCAGAGGGACCTGATGTGCAGCAGGATGATCATGAGCCAGAAAAGTACTCTCATGGCCAAGAAGGCTAATAGTGCCCTGGGGTGTAGTAGGAGGGGAAAGGTTGGTAGGTAGAGAGAGGTTCTCCCCTTTTACTTTGTTCTAGTGAGGCTGTATCTGGAATATTGTGTCTAGTTCTGGGCCCATCAGTTCAATAAGAGTCTGGCACACTGCCACTAAAGTGATTAAGGGACTGGAATATCTTCTTTAGGAGGACAGGTTGGGGGAGCTGAGTCTCTTTAGGCTGGAGAAGAAGAGACTGAGGGGTGACTTCACAAATATCTCTACAAATATGTAAAGGGTGAGTGTCAGGAGGAGTGTCAGGCTCTTCGCAGTGATGTCCAGTGATAGGACAAGGGGCAATAGGTGCAAGCTGAAACATAGGAAATTTCATGTGAACACAAAGAGAAACTTTTTCACTGTGAGGGTGATGGAGCACTGGAACAGGCTGCCCAGAGAAGTTATGGAGTCTCCTTCTCTGGAGACATTAAAAACACGCCTGGACATTCTGTGATTTTAATGGTTGTCATTAATGATTTGTCATGTTGTATTGACAGACTGAGTTGCATATTTTCTGAGACATAGTTTGGATTCAGGTTTTCGATTAAAAAAGAGAAAAAAAAGTTTAGGTATTAAGCTAGAAAAGTAAAATTTCTTATCTAACATAACAAAATAAGATTAATGTTATTTTGTGAGTCTGCATTTTTTATTTTCTTGTAATATCTTCTTAATTTACAGTATTATTCTATTTAAAATAATTCAGTAAAAAACCTTAAGAAACAAAATCTTTCCTAACAGAAAATTGAGAATCATCTTATTTTTATCATCTGTTGTGTAGCATGGGAATATTCTCCAAATTATGTTTATATTTACTCAGGCTTGTTGAACAGATGTGAGATTAATTATATGTTTAAGTGCTTTGTTGAACAGGGGTCCATATCTTATTAAATTCATATGCCCAAGTGCATGGCCACGTATGTGAATAAGTACCTTGATAGTGTGTTAAAGTATGAATTTAGTATGGTTATTGACATATGCCTTTAAATTATCAGATCCAATGAATCATAAAGTGATAAGTTGCCCACCTAGTTGCATAATTTCCTATTTCACACACTGAATAAAAATACCTTTAAAATATCTTCTCTGGCTATTAAATAGTGATAATTTAAACAGATGAGAGAATGGATTTATTCTCAGGAAAAGCAGGAAATTGTATTGAGCAGCAGCAACAGCAACACAAATGAAATTTTACATCAGCTCACGCAAAGTTAAGCTTATGATACTCAAGAGGAAGTCAACACTAAAACCCATTTCAAATAAAATAAAGGAAGTGACTTGCACTTCTGTGTTGCCCATTTCTTCAGGAAAGTGCCAGTAGGTGTTCTTTCCAGCTTGCCTGCAAGGCAGATGAAAGGCTTCTCAGACTAATTACTGCTCAGTTGTGACAGGCTTGGGGGATGGTTTCTATTCCAGAGCCTACCTTGCTTTTTTTTTTCCTCTTTTGCTTTTTTTTTTTCCCTTTTGCTTTTTTTTTAATGGTAGTTTTCCTTCATTGCTGTCTGATCTCTGACTCACCAATGTGGAATGAAAAGAAAAGCTTTCTGTGCACTGCCCAGACTGCCACAAACCTTATCCTGATGGTAGCATAGGATTAAATATATATACTTGTTTTCTTTATGCATTTGTATCACTGTTTGTAACAGACCCTTTACTCTATGGAGAAAGCCTGAGAACTTTCCCAAAGCACCTTGACGTGCAGTGAAATATTGGTATTTGAATTAGAGCCTAATCAGGAGCAGCAGAGAAAGTGATGTGTTTCAGCTCTGTCTTTTTTGTAGCCAATTACTCCAGGCTCCTAGTGTTCATGTCTTCCATGTACTTTCTTTAATTAGCACTTTATTAGTTTGGCTTCAGAAAGCCAGTTCTGGAGAAAACTTTCCTGAAGCTGCCAAATGGTCACAAGCAAGAGGCGATTAAATTTAGTCCTAAGCAATAGGCATCTGCATGCATTCTTTGCATCTCAGTGTCCTTTAAAAGAAGTGTTCCCAATAATTTATGCCCTGAGGGATGTTATGCTATCAGTAAATGCATCTGGAAAACTGTTTCACATTATTACCACTGTCTATATGCTACTTATTTAAATCTATTTTAATATTTGGATTCTTGACTCCTCTCCATTAAGCCTAAGCTGATTTATGTTAATGGCAAAAGAAATATTAAATGCAGGGATCTACTTTTTGGTAGATTGGACAGGAAAAAAAAAGTGGCAATTTCTGTTCCATACAATCCTTTTTTATTGCTTCCATTATGGGTAGGTCTGTTGTCTTCATTTAATAGCTATTAACCCCTGATATTGTCTTCAGATATGATTATTAAGCAGGACTGTGCTAGTCAAAACAGCAAAATAATTGAATAAACACAGATGATTTATCAAAGCAGAGACCATTTTCTTTTTTCTATTTATTGAGAAATAGTAAATTCAGCAGGAGATGTAGTTGTAAATTCTGTGGATTTTGTTATAGTGCAAATGGTAGTGGTATCAGTGAAAATTTTTGGTTTAATTAAACACAGGGTAGCTGGATGCTCTTTGTCTCATCCAAACATCGTTGTGCAGTATGCCTCAGAGGGCAGGCAGGGAGCAGGCAGTGCAGGGCTGTCTGTGGACAAAGGGAGGGAAAACATGAGCAGGGACACATCTTATTTATATAGTATGAGATTTATTCCACTTCTCAGTGACTGATATGAAGCAGGTGAATTTTCTTGTTACGATGTTAATGCTTTTAAGTCATCAACCCCTGTCAGCAGGTCTGTGCACAGACAAGGTAGGCATTCTCATGAGAAGAAGAGTCTGTGTTTCAGGGTCTCTGGATGGAACCTGCTGCCAGACATTGCCCTTGTTAATATTGCTCCAATTTTTACCCTCACTGGAGATGTAATCTGGAGGATTCACAGTGGAATCACAGTATTTTTTGGCAGCTTAATGGAATTTTCTAATTATTCTACAGAAGTTACTGAACATGCACTTTCCCATCTAACAGTGGTGCTGTTCATGAACAGGTGGCTCATGGCATTTCTAGTTCACAAGCATGAGTTCTGGTAGAAGTCATTGAAAAGACCATTATTTACCAGCAATTTACAAGGTCTCTCTGTTGGTTCATAGTTATACTATGAACCAACTGATTTAAACAAATTAAAAATTTAAAAGTATGAAAAGGCATTTACTCTGAATCACTTTATTTTTCCTTATGCCATAGATAAAAGAAATACTTTATTTTAGCTAATAAAATGCATAAACAAATTAAGAACTAGATTCACCACCCTGTACATATATAATATACATGAATTTAGTGGACACATTTTAAAGAAGGATGTTCAACACATAGGTCAGCAACCTGTTCTGATGTAGGCCTTAAGCAGTCACTTATATCTGTGCTGAGGAAGTAGAAAAAGTTGTGGAAGCCCAACCTGAGGGCACAGTCGTAGAGTCATAGAGTCGTAGCCTCAGCTGTCAGCTAATCACCACACAGCCTCTTGCTCACCCTCACGATAGGATGGGGGAGAGGCTAGCAAGAGTAAATGTGAGTTTAAAATAAGCTATTATTAATAATAATAATATATACACAAAACAAGTGATGAACAGCGTAATTTCTCAACACCCAAAGCTGAAGCTTTGCAAGACCCCCACCTGCCCAGCTTCTCAGCCCACCCCCCCCCCAGTTATACACTGGACATGATATATGGTATGGAATATCTCTTTGGCCAGTTTGGGTCAGCTGTCTTGGCTGTGTCCCCTCCAAACTTCTTGGGTGCTCCCCACCTTCTTGTTGTCAGGACAGTATGTGAAGCTGAAAATTCCTTGACTGCTTGGCAGCAACTAAAACCATCAGTGTGCTCTCAACATTGCTCTCATCCTAAATCCCAAAGCCAGCACTGTACCAGCAGCTACCAGAATGAAAATTATCTCTGTCCCTTCTGAAACCAGGACAACCCACACATCTCAAATGTGTGGAAGTAATTAATAAAGGAAGTAATTAATGAGGAATTCTATCTTAACACTAGTCAATAGTATTTTGTTTTTGCAGACAATAACTTAGAAAGAATAAGGAAACAATACCTAATGGTGAAAACAGCTAGAAGATATTGTTCTATCAGCTGCTATCATACCTATTAGAAATGAACTTTTTTTTTCCAAAACAGTACATTTTTGCAATATTCCACAAAGTACAGCAAAAGAATGAAAATGCAAACAACCTGATTTTACTATGAGTCAAGACTAATTTTACAACGATCTTATAGCTAGGTGTTTATTTGCTTTTACTGCTATCAGTCCCCTATTATGAATGAATTCGGTGATTTGTGGTGCCACGGTCATGCATTTTCAGCTGGTAGGTGGCAGAACTTCCTTGAAAATGAGCAAGGATTAACATTTAGCATCATTCATCAACAGCACCAGTAGCATTAAGACCAGCTGAGATCTGACGGGATCACTAGAGCGCTTTAGCTAAGAAAAGCTAGAGCTCTTACTAGTGCTGTCGTATCTCATAAGCAAGGCTGCCTCACCAGGCATGACTGCATCCACAAGTAAACCTGTGAAAAGAAATGTATAGTTTCTACGCCTACCCTAGTTCTCTTAAAGCTGCACAGCGTTATATATCTTCTGAATTGCAATTGGTTGGTTTAGATTTGACACTACTTTTAATGTGAGGGTTTCTTCCAAACCCAGAAAACAGTATAAAGCTGCATCCATATGTGTCTTGGAGAGAAAAGGTAAGGACACCTGTAAGAGACAAGCCCAAAACTCTGGATAGCACTCACTGAGTACAAAACGGAACATATCAAGTAAATCACTGCTTATAACTAAGAGTTTCTCATGCTGTCCTGGGACCCACTTGTGCTATGAAGAATTAAGGTGAAATTGTCTTCTTATGCTGCACAGACACATTTCTACTGTGAAACCAATATGTATTGCATACAAAAAAGCTGTGAATGTACATGAAGAAGGAAATTACTAAACATGCAGTGTGTGAACACTTCTCTTTCTATCTAATCATGCACCTATCTTCTGCCTAGCTTTTATTTTCTAATTTCAGAATTCTTTCCCTAAATCATCTTGTGCTACCTCTGTAAGATAAACTGAAAATATTTAATTGATTGGAGAAATACATCTAGTTCTAGCCATGAATGGAGCTAAACAGTATAGAAAACCACGAATATCTCTAGCACAAGAGAAGAACAATTTATTTTCATTTTAAAATGATGGGATAATATTTATTTTCCAAATTACAGTTAAACATCTTAGAATTTTACTAAGACACAAGATTATTGTGTCTTAGTAAGACACATTGTGTCTTTACTAAGACACAAGATTATTATCCAGAAGGACAATGGATTGACAGATCACCCATTGATTAGGTGTAGTATACATAATTGAATAGGAAAGAATATAATAGAGTTTTATGTATTTGCATAAGTTTCAAAATATTTTCAGATACTTAGCCATTCAAACCTAGCATTTAAAGGTGTTAATATTCATGAATAGCAGGGGAAAAACATCTTACATGAGTTAGAAAATACTTCTTTTGACTGCAACAGGTAGTTGAGGAGAGCAGATCTTTGAAGGTTCTGATTTGGGTGATTCTGCATTTTATCTTGTTTTGATTTTGTTCTGTCAAAACTTTTTAAGAGGCAGATTACTTAGATTATGTGAATTTGAAATACACTAACTACCCTTTCATTAGGTAGTCAAAATCTTGCATTAATAACATATGGTGTTATATGACTGCTGAAACTTCATTGCCTTCCTAAAATAATTTTCTGTTCATGTCTAAAGTTAATGCTGATCTTGTTTGTAGCACTGCTTTCTCATTTTTAAAGTAGTTACACAAGACAGAGTTCAAAATACTTCAGAAATAACACTTGATTAAAATCCAAAGTGAGAATTATAGAAAATAATGTATTCCATTTATTTGATACATGATATTTTTTCTGCTTTATTCAAAAATTTAATATGAATTATTAAATGTGCAATCCAAAAGGGAGGATAAGCAGAGGAAGTGAACAAGTGAAGGGATTTACAGTACTTGCATGCATTAAGTTTAGCTGCTTCTGAGAGTTTAGTGGTTTGCTTAGAGTCAAAGGAAATACTGAGAAGTCAAATTCAAATATAGGTTCTAGAGTCCTTAATCTTATGACCAAAAAGCATCTCAGCGTTTTTAATAAGTGTTATCTTTCTAAAAATGGAAGGCATGTTGAAAACATGTTGCTGCTTATATTTGTGATCAATAATTTAATCTAATTTCTTTGTCTATTAAGCAAAGGTTTTTTGTCAATTCAAACATTTTAATTATATTTTAATTTTATTTAATATGATGGAAAAGTAATAAAAAATAGTGGATTTGTTTTATCATTTCTGAAATAAGAAAATTCTTCTTACATAGTAGTTTGGGGAATTTTTGTTTCTTTCTCATAAATCCAATCTTAAGAACAGAGTAAGAATTTATTTCAGTTTGTTTATACGTAGAGCCGTGTTAAACTAAAAAAACCCCAAGATCACTGGGATTACAGGAATATAAATAAGTACTGTCTGCCAGGAAGCATGAACAATGACATTTAATTTTTGAACCCCTTCACATAAAACTACTTCTAATTTACAGTAATACATAATGCAGAAATGCATAAATGTGAAAACTATATTTCAACTCATAAAAAAGACAAAGAAAGTTAATTATGAATAATCTTTTCTAAAATCTAGAACATTATTAAATGATCTTTTAAAGTCTGTAAATACAAATTATTACTGTTAGTTTATGGAATAGATCCACTAATAAAGGAAACACAGAACCGTTATATGTGGGCTCCTTTATACAAAAGACTAATTTTTAACCTCATTTGAATGTTTGAATGTTTAAGGACTTCCTCTTTGTTTTTCTCCTTTTTCTAACAGCATTCTTCCTTTTATATTTTATCTTTCATTTAATTGATCTCCAATTCTGACACTAGAGCTCGACTGGGTCTCCAGCAACGATTTCTCTGGGGATATTTTCAGTGTCCTTCATTTAGTGACTGTCTCTAAGTTCATCACATTGCTGAACACTAGGAAACAAGATACAGAAAACAGTGAAAGGAGCAAAGTGCAGACAGCAGGTACAGAAGGTAAAGCATCAACATCATCTGAAAGTGCAGCACCTCGGGGCAGCCCAAAAGAATCCAGATCTTCACTTACAAGTAGCACCCTTACATACATGAAAATTAACAGAAAGAAAATACCCAAAGCTGATAATGGCAGCAAAGTGGTATTGACTACAGTGAGAAGCAAATGACGATGACCACAGATTTCAGGTGACACAGTCTGGCAAAGCTAAATATGAGAGATTGATCAAATATATGCAGCTTGCAGGAAAGAGAAAACAAGTATTATATGTATGTATTAAATAGTACAATTGTCAAAACAAGTGTAAGGAAATCCCATCGAATTTCTATGCTGAATGTTGAGACTTTCTTTTTGCTGGACTTTTCTTTGAAAGGCAGTGATGCAGAAACAGACTAGCTGTGTCAGGTTCTGGAAGGGCAAAGTGAAAAAAAAAAGGAGGAGGAAATAAGTAATTAAGATTATCTTGGTGAGGAACATAAAGCATGTTGTCCAATTGAATACTATTAGCAGTTTAATACCCAGAGGTTGTAGGTAGATGTGCCCAATGACATTTCAAGGACTACCTTTTTTCTGCATATAATGTTAAAAATCTTGCCTACTTATTCCATGGTCTGTCTAGCATGACTTCAGGGACTCTACAGTTGTTTCAGAATGTCTTTCCTTTAAAAATGCATTTGCAAAAGGATCTAGAAAATTTCTATTTACTCTTGGTTCTCTTCTTTCTTGTTTGCTTCTATAAAACTCCATCTTAGTTTAACATTTCTTAAAACAGGATGAGTGCTGGATGGGGACTCTGGTAGTCCAAATTTTCCTCCTGATTTTGCAACTGCATAACTTCAATGATGTTTCCAAAGGTCCTTGAGACTCGGTATTCCAATCTGTAAAATAGGGAAAATGATAACTAAGAAATAGTCCTTACATGCAAGAAATTATTATTATTTTATTTAAAGAAATTTAATAATTATATGTAAAATGGACAGGTAGAATGATTCCTCTGTTATTAAATGGATAAGGAAACAAAACACAGTTTTGTTTCCCATGGTCACTTTTATACAAAATACTTAGAAGCAGAACAACCCAGAGCGAGTAAGCAGAAAGTAAGCATTTCCCATAAGCATGTCTGCACCCCACAATGTGGACAGTGCAGTCAAGACACCATTTATCTTAGCATAATGACTTTGCTATGTTATATGATAAGCTCAGGTATATGAATGTGCTCTGAAAGGAGGGAAGAGGGTGAGTGGACTGTGGTTCTGGTCTTTTCTCCCAAGTATCAAGTGATAGGGCATGAACATGAATATGTTATCACTGAAGCACTACCAGTAATGCTGTAGGGCTCAGGTTTGAGCAGAGGTGGGTCCATCTTGGAGCCATCTGAAACTGGTTCTGACAATGGAGTCTTTGCACAGAGGCCAACCCTGCAGCACCTCTGTTACCAAAACCCTTTATAAACCCCTTATAGTCTTGCAATGAGAAAAGTCATCATGCAAAACTCTTCCTCTGATCCTGTAGCCTGTCTTTCACAAGCAACTGTACAACCTTTCACCCATCCACCACAAGACTGATGTGGCAATGCCTTTAATTTCCCATCCTAAATGCTCATCTCCCTGTGACCTTAAAGTCATGGAGTCTGAACCACAGGTATGCTGGGTTTCTGTTCTACCTCTGTCTCTGTTCCATCTACTTGTAGCTTTCAGTTGTGGTGGGTTGACTGTGGACGGAGGCCAAGTGTCCACCAAAGCTGGTCCATTACTCCTCTCAGCTGGATATAATGAAAAGCTCGTGGGTTGAGATAAGGGCAGGGAGAGATCACTCACCCATTAGCATCACAGGCAAAATAACCTCATCTTATAAACAATTACATTTAATTTATTACCTAATTGACTCAGAGTAGGATAATGAGAATTAAAACTGAATCTTAAATCACTTCCCCCTGACCCCTCCCTTCTTCCCAGACTCAACTTTATTCCCAGATTCTCTGCACCCCTCCCCTACAAACAGCACAGGTGGACAGGTAGGGGGGGGTTGAACTCAATTCATCAGATGTTGTCTCAGACTCTCCTTTCTTCTCACGGGGAGGACTCTTTGCATTCTTCCCCTGCTCCAGCATTGGGTCCCACAGGACAATCTTCCACAAACCTCTCCAACGTGAGTTTTTCCCACAGGCTGAAGTTATTCATGAACTCCTCCAGTGTGGGTTCCTTCCAGGGGGTGCAGACTTTCAGGAACAGACTGCTCCAGTGTGGGGTTTCTCTCAGGGGTCACAAGTCATACCAGCAAACCTTCTTTCATGTGGGATCCTCTCTCCATGGGGCCATAGGTCCTGACAAGACTTTGTTCTGGTGTGGGATCCACAGGTACAGGTGGATATTTCTTTCACCATCATCCTCAGTGGACTGCAGGGTGACAGCCTGCCTCGCCATGGTCTTCTATGGGCTACAGGGGAATCTCTACTCTGGTGTCTGGACTACATCCTTCTCTTCCTTCTTCTCTGACCTTTGTGTCAGCAGAGTGTTTTTTCTCCTATATTCTCACCCCTCTCTCTCACTGCAATGTGTCTTGATGTTTTTGTCACTCTTCTTAAATGTGTTCTCTCAGAGGCATTACCATTCTTACTGATGGGCTCAGCCTTGGCCAGAAGTGGGTGCATCTTTCGAACATAGAGGCAGCTTCTAGCAGAAACCACCCTTGTAGCCACCCCCCCGAAAAAAGCCCCAACTTTGCCATGTAAACTCAAACCATCAACCTGTAAATCCATACTGAGATGTTTTGCCACCTCTTATTACAGCTTTTAGTTTACAGCTCCAGGACCCAGTAATAATATTATCTACTTATTCAACAAATACTACCCTGTAACAGATATGCACCAAGTGTAACCGTGGATCAATGTGCAACTGCGTCTGGTCAAGCATGTTTCAGTAATAACATATAACATGGACTAGTAAACCCAAGGGGCAGTTTGAATGAGTCTCAGTGAAAAATGTATAGATACTAAGCAAAAAGTGTATGGGAGAAATTGCATGCTGGATTAGGAAGGATGCCTGAGAAGCAAGACTCATCTGGAGGCTATGGTTGCTCTTCTTCCAAGCAGCTGGCAACTTGGAAGAGGTTTTTATGTTTCTTTGTTTGCTTTCTCTATTGCTCTCTCCTTTATTTTCTTTTCTCTTCTACCCCCTCAGCCTCATAATGCAATTTTGAAAGGGTTGTATGACATTAGCTTATCAGTTTATCACTGTGGTTTGCAAGCCAAAGCATAATGAACAATACATTCACAGTAATTAGTGTACTTGACATCATTGTGGATGCTCACTGCATGCAGGGGAGTTGAAAGTCTGAGAATATTCTGGTAGCATTTTAACATGAGGAGTTTACACAGACCCCTCTGGGCTCAAAATTCGTGTTAATGTTACAGGCATACATTCATGCCCTGATATTCTATTAAATTCTGCCAGCCTCTGATAGCAAACAGAATTTTGCACTACAAGGAATCTAAACAATTGAAAGGGATAATGTCCTTCTATTTTGCCATAAAATAATCACAATTATTTAGTTTTGTAATACCCCTTACCTCACAAGAGAAATTGTGTGGAAGTTTAGCTCTTGTATCAAACTAGTTTGTCCAAGGATTTCTAGACAAGAGTACATAAGAAATGTCTGTGTACATTTAAGTTATTTATTTAGGTGCCTTGTAGCCCTGCATCTCTAGCTCTTCATGAATTGTGAAACAAATACCTATAAGTGATTGAGAAGTTGGTGTTAATTTTTTTTTAATTTTTAAGTTGTCTTCAACATACAAATTCCATCTGAAATGTCTTATATATTTTTGGTGTGGGTTTGTTTTCTTTTTCTTTAGATTTTTGTTGAAAAATAACAATGTAAAATTCAGTAAATACATTATTTTCATTAGCTTTAGGGGAAATATTTAGTTTTTTCTAAAAATTACTTCTTACACATCAAAAATACTTTCATTTTTACTTGTCAGAAGTTGGAATAGTTTTTCAGGGTTTTGTTTGTTTCTGTTTCTGAAGTGATAATGTGTTAGAACTAGCTTGATGAAGTGTTCTATTTCCATGAAATGTTTTGATAAGGGACAAGAGGTGAAAGCTGAACAATGCTGGTATCATTATTTGGGTATCAGTCTTGTAGAGGCAATATTGTTAATTGTGAAATGATTTTAAATGTATCTATCTTCGGTACAATCTCTGCTACCTTTGTAGGTACAATGGATATATTGATACAACATTTTGTTACTTAATTGCTATTCTTCTTGCTCTGTAAAGTTGTAATATATGGAAAATACTGCAGACTTCTATTCCCCAATGACCTATTGAGTACATGAAAAATTGAGAATTCTCAGCTTGCATTTTAATAGCTTGCATCTAACTTACATTTGTCAGGCATTTGGTTGTGTGATTAAATTGAATAGTGGTGGTTTTAATTGTGAATTAATCAGAGAAGAATAAAACACTAAGCAGCTCAATGCCTACTTTGCATACACAGCTGTAAGTTTTGTGGATAAAAATGTGGCTGTAAAACAAGATGTCTAGGCTTCTAAGGCTTATAATCACTGACAGACATTCTGAAAAATGGTTGCACACTGAAAATAGAATCTTTCAAAAAGGAAATAATATCTATGAAATAATTTTTTTAAAGTTTTTAAGTTCAGATATGGTTGGTTCAGCTGACATTTTCACTGAGAGGCTTCAACCAGCTCAGTAGCACGACTGGCGTGCTGCTTCACCACATTACACATCTGTTCTTTTTGCTGAGACACCATTCATTTCCTGTTTTCAGGATTAATTCATCATTTATTAATCATGAAAAAATATTTGAAAGGGCAATTTTTTTAAATGCTTATCCTTTATCTTCTTAACAATTCTTAATACTGTTTTAAATTTTAAAATATTAACAGCCAAGAGGTGGCAGTAGACCATCCTGAATTTACTGTATTCATTAGAAGTATATGCTTGGTTTCCTTTGATAATCACAATTATTTTCAATCAGATACATGACACTTTTTAAAGTTTTCCATTGCCTAGCATTTTGAGTGTAGCTCCCATGCAATCAAAGTCTTGAAGGTCTTTGTCAGAACTAAAAGAAAGTAAATATTTTATCTAAAGATAGCAAGATGGGTGCTTAAAAAGTATATGAATGGCCAGCTATGAAAGAGACCAAGATAAGCCTTTGATCCTCATGAGCAAGGGGAGGATGGGGACATCCTATCACCCCAACCTCTAGCATCCCCTAAAGGCTTGCAGTTACATGCAGTTCTGTGACTTTGTGAGATCCATGTCCCACTGCCGCTCCCCTCCCCTCACTTCCTCCCCCAATTTATCAGGATTAGGAATGATTGTTGCAATTATCAGGGTTATGAATGAATGATTGTTGCTGAAATTATCCCGTAATAACCACAAGGCATGAAAGAGAAATGAGGCTGTCCAGCTAGCAATAGTATCACAATCAGACATTAAGTATGAGATTTTATTTCCCCAGCATAAAGATTTTCCTCACAGATGTAAGCAGGGAAGTTTGTGGCTAGAGAAGCAGAAGATTATTTTCACCTTGATTTTGCTTTCCTCAAAAGCACTCTTGCCTGGCTCATGGCTGAGTGTGAAGGAGGGTTTCACACAGCCAGCTGGCCTGAAAAGCAATGCAAGGCTGGCTGAGGTTTGTGAAAGCTGGTGGAGAGCTTTCTTATCTCACAAATCAACTCACATTTTGCCAAGAAAATAGGGTAACTGGCTGTATTTTTTCCTCAAACATGTAACTTTTTTTTTTGCCTTTGTATACTGAGGGATGGAAGGGTGAACCTTCAAGCATAACATAGGTCTCTCCATCTGAGTGTGCTGTAGGACACCAAAGTTGGTCCCATGGTGAGAAATATGAGGTGTTGCTTTCTTAGTAAGGAGCATGCATTGTTGACTAATAATATATTAATAACCAGTCTGTATAACAACTGGCACTAGCTGTCACTGGAAGCAACAGCCAAAGCAACATAATTATACCATGGGAAGCTCTGCTGTCCTCAGAGTGATAAAATGCAGTCTTAACCAGGAGCAGCTGCTTCACTCAGCTGTTTTGGTGGTACAATGAGTTTTATCCATATCTCCAGAAATATCCAGTCAGAAATGAACTGACTTCTTTCACTTAACAAGGAACGGCAACTGAGGCACAAATGACACAGCAGCAGCAGCCAGGGCAAAGTAGTCTTTTCTTGCTTATGGGAAAGGTCCAGAATAGTCAGACATGGGTCATAATGCCTGTTTAAATGTTAATCACAGATATTAAGGAAAAATTCAATCAATGGGCTAATAAAGAGGAAGGCAGGACTGAGAGAGGAACTGAAGTGTATGCTTATTCTAGAGACTGAGGGTTATTTTTAAAGAGATGCACAATATACTGTTCAGCTGAAGGCTGCATATTGCTCACACAATCTTTGGCTCAGGCTGTGAAATGAGCAAAATTAGAGAGCTGGTGCTGAAAACCATTAAAGGAAGTTGCCTGGCAGTTAAGCTTCTATAATTTGATTTTTTTACTGATTAGTCCTAGCATAAACCATGTGGTTCCTGCACCATTTAGGCTGATACCTAGGGCATGGAGAAATTTAATTTTATTTTAAGGCCAGCCTGAGACCTTGCAGAATGCAATTGTACAACCTGTGATATCATGGCTCCTGGAATAAAGGTTTCTACATAGAGTGAGGTATGTGAAGGAAAGGGTACAGTGTGGCTTGCGAGTTCAAAAACCTGCTATGGGAAGCCCAGATGTAATATCAGTATCTTCAGTCTCAACACATAGAGTAAGAGAGGACAAGAACAGCAAAAATATGGGAAAAATAAGTTGTGCAAAGCTGCTGCAGTATAGATTTGCTTCTAACAGTACCTTCTAGTGCTAAGAGCTTGACTTTTCACAGAAAGAGAGTTACTACAGGACAGAGGTGTCGATGACAGTGCAGTTAACAGACAAGTGTTGTTTAAAATCTCCTAGTAAATCAGATTTTATTTTTCTGGGCTTATTTAGTTTTTTCACATGCAATTAGGGACCCATTAATTTAGGTTTATCAATGGTAGCATCTGAAAGCATACAAACATATAAAAGTTCCACCTGCAGAAGGTAAATCAGTGTTTTATATGTGCTAAATTGTTTAATTTTTTTGGGGGGGGAAGGGGCATTTATGGGTCACAGTAGTTGGAGACCAGCTGTGTGATCAAAAAGCCTTGGCTTACAGCAGGTTGTCCCTTCTTTTTTTGAGTTTTCTGGGATAGAAATTTAATAGAATGGAAGCTGTCCACAAGATAGGAACCATTAAAGTAGGAATCATGACTCGCACTGTGTCTGTTATTGCAAATAGTTCCCAGTGGAATTAATAAGGTTGTGGCGCAAGTAAAATATAAAACTCTTCATTACATTTTGTTCTGCGAGTTTTTTGGGGAAAAGGGATTTGGATCAAACCAAAAAGAGACAATTTTCTTAGCCTCTCGTTTAAATTTAACATGTTGTAAAATTTGTGCTTAAAATATACCTATACTTTCCCCCCCCACCCTCCCTCGGATGGTTATAAATGTAAACTACTATTTTTCTATACCTAATTAATTATGATTTGAAGTTTTTAGGACGGGGCTTGTCTCTAGCTGGGTTTTTAATGTTTTTGGGCATAATCTTAGTATCCATACTATGAGTATGATGGGCAAGTTAGTTTTGCTTATGACCATGGAAAACTTTGCAATTGCAAAATTTTCTTATCTAAGTTTTTAAAAACTCTATACTATATAAACAATAAAAGCGCCACTTATTCTTGAAATCTTATTTGCAAAGCCATGGTAGTAAAATAGAGATATAATTTGTATTATCACAAGTATGTAACCATCAAATACTATTCCACAGAGAACATGTGATGAAACCGTATTCATCTGATACCTAATGATAATCCTATACAAATATCCTGGTGTGTTCTTAGTAGCATATTTATGATCTTGTTGTGTCTGGTCCAAGTTTCTTGACATTCTGAGTCGCCCTTTGGGGAAATATGACATCTTGCAGTAATGTACGCTGTGCATGTCAAAAAACAATGCCAATCTGCTTCTGCTACTCTGAGTTTTAAAAGTGGAAAGAGCAGGCTGCTCGTTTTTTAACATATGCAGGATGGCAATGTTTACAAGACCAGCTGGAAAAGCAAGTACTTGTACAAAACAGTGCATAGAGAAAACAGAACAGGAGGAAGGAAAGAAAAAAAAAAAAGAAAAAACAACCACTCAAATTTTATACTAATCAAGCACTGAACAGAGATGAAAGGAGACCCTGAACTTCAGACCTTGCAGGCCAAAATGAAATGGCTCTGAAACACTTGGTGCTGTGGAACATATAAAGAACTTTTTATTGGTAGCTCCAGACGTTCTCACTTATTAAATGCTTCCACCCAAGAACAAAATACTGCCCCCCCAAAAAAATCCCACCCAAACCAACCAACAAGCAATGCCCAAAGCCTAAGAAAAAATGAAAGTAAGTGTGAGAATGAGAACAGTTTCTGGGAAAAGATATAGAATAGAATGTGGCCTGTATTGGGTCTAGCTGGGATGGAGTAAATTTTCCCCACAGCAGCCCTCACAGCACTGTCCTGTGTATCAGTAGCTCACAAGATGCTGGTAACACACTGGTGTTTTGACTGCTGCTGAGCAGCCCTGTCAGAGAACCAAGGCTGTCTCTCTCCAGCGTCACCCCTCACAAGTAGGCTGGGCGTGGGCAAGATCTTGGGAGGGGACACAGCCAGGACAGCTGACCCAGGCTGAGCAAAGGGATATTCCATGCAGTATGATGTCTGCTCAGCAATAAAAGTTAAAGAAAGGAGGAGAAAATGGAGGGCATTCATTATTTATGTCATTTGAATTTCAGAACAACAGCTACATCTACTGAAGCACTGCTTTCCAGCGAGTAGCTGAACGTCAGCTGCTGATAGGAAGTAGATAAATCTTTTGCTTTCCTTTGTTTCCATATGCAGTGTTTTGCTTTACTAAACTGACTTTATCATGACCCATGAGGTTTTTACCATCTTATTTTCTCCCCACCTTGTCCTGAGAAGAAGAGTGATGGAGCAGCTTGGTGGCCACCTGGCATCCAGCCAAGGTCAACCCACCACAGACCTGGTTATCTTCATGGAATGTCTTTATGTACTATTAAGAAATAAATTATTAGATAAGGTAAATAAAAACTTGTAAGTCTTTGAGAACTTAGCTCTAGGGGTTTGATGATTTCAGCACTGGAGCCATAGTTCAGCTGGGTCAGCTAAGAATCATCTCTAGTTTGCTTGTAGTGTAAATCAGGTCATAAAAAAGTCTGTTGTGATGTGATTGTATTGCTTAGAATATTTCAACAGGTTCATCTAGAGCTAGCCCAGATATTTCTATTCTTGACAAAGCCTACTATCCTTACATTACTCTAAGAATATTTAGAAAGAACCCAAGAGATTATATTTTTTGAATAAAAGGATATATAGCTGCATGTGATTTCTATCACTTATCCAGTATTATGGTAATGAGGTCTGAGTAAAATCTTCCCTCTGAAAAAGCAGGTTCTCAGTTTTCTGTTTATAAATGGACATGTAAGCTATCTCCTGAGTGATATTTATGTTCCTTTTATAATTCTATTTCTTTGTTATCCACTTTGGGGTTTTTTTGCTTTCACTTAGAATCAAAAAGTATAAGCACATGCATTAATTTTATAATGCTAACCATTTGAGTGGCATAGAAAACTTGAGAAGAATGATGGGGTGAATCTGTGCATATATAGACCTTCATATATGTCTTCACCTGGAGTGCGACAACAATCCCTTTTCATGAAGTAAGAATATGGTGTAAGTCAAGCTGTCTAAGGAAAAACAAAACAAAAGAACCAAATGGAGTAAGGTAATATATACCCTCACTAAAGATAAACTAGATATTTACTGTAGTGTTTAATAGCAGAGTTACAAAATTATTGATAAGACCCAGTCTTTTTTTATTAGTAGAATAATGCAGACTGTCTCTCAGAAAAAGAAAAAAATAAGAAAAACAAAAGGTAAGTGCATAGCACATGTTGAAAATCCAATAACTTTATTTCATCACCTGAATGAAGAATTAGGATTCTGTTTTATAAACAAATAACAAAGCAACAAGAACTGTATCAATGCTATATATAACATGTTGCAAGTTGCAGAAATAATTTTCCTGAATTATCATAGTCAAAACACTTTCTGCTCTTAAACTAGCTTCTTTGGAACCACACATCTCAGGGTAATAAAATGAATCTACTGTCATTCAGGGACTGATAATTTAAATGTAATTCAGTATGTAACAACGTGAAACCAGATAATCTTCACTTTTGGCCTTACGTTTTTAAAATAAATATACAGGTGTTCATAGAAATATTTCCTCTGTTGCACTCAGCAATAATATAAAAATTAAAAAGTCAATTAATTTTTTTTCTTACCTTTAAATGAATAAGTACATAACTATCAAAACCACAGGAAATACTGTTTCAAACTGGTCAGTGCAAGATTTGCCTTTAGGAATCAAGTTGTCTTTGCAAAGGGGAAATAGGATGGATAGTCTAGACAGACGAGAAATATTTAAGCATACCTTTTACTTGTATTAGTTTTTTTTTAATATGAATTTATTAAACCAAACACTATACAGTGAGATTCAGTGCAGTTGTGTGTGGGGTATTTAGGCAAATAGTAACTGCCATTCATGTTCATATTCCACATTTGTATTGTAAAAACCAAATACTTAAACATGACAACCATTGGATAAAAACATGACCAATGGTAGTGACTGCATCAGATGCTATCCCTGAAAAAGAAAAATGTCATATAATACATAACAAATATATGATTTGGTTTTTATTTTTTCCTCTTCAGTTGGGTAAGATAAGCAAGTAACAATGGAACAAGATAGAGAGCTGAAGGAAATATAGACACATTCATCAGCAATACCAGGAATGACTGACTTAAAATATGGGTGATTGCTTGATTCCAGAATTTTAAAAAATAATCACCAAGGATATCACTGAACCAAACCCTATAGAACTAAAGAACAAAATAATCAAGTTGTTAGACGAAGGCAAATATTTACAGTAAAACAAAATTACATATTTGGAGGAGGAAAATTACATATTAAAAATATTTTCAAAGAACTTTAAGATTTCAATGACATTGTCTCTGTCCTCAAGCAAAAATTGGATATTAGTCTTTGAGATGTGCAAAGAATGAAATTTGCAATATATTATTTGAATAGAAGTGTCTACACTGGGAAGGTCTACAAATGAGAACTTAGGTCTATAGTAGACAGGGTATTGTAGTACAAGAACTGAATTAGCTTCTGCAGATTTTAATTTCTAATCAAGAATGGCAAAGGTGTCTCATACCTTTCAGAGTTACCCAACACCTACTGAAGCAATAATACCTCATGGAATATTTACTTAACCTTCCCTCTATATTATGCAAACAGGATCTCAGTCCCGTTGTGCCACTTGAGGAGAAATAATAATAATATAGCACTTAAACATACTCCTCAGAGTGTCATTTCTTTTTTTCAGGGATAGAGAAAAGAAGGATCATTTTCTAAACACTGCAACTTCCTTTAATGAGAATATTTTCCCAATAACGTTTTGCAAGAATTTGTTCCATTTTTTTACTACTTCCCATGTATCAGGGTTATCATATAATTTTTTGAAAGGCTAGATAGAAAAATTTTGTTTCCCCCAGCAGTATGTGGAAAAATAAAAGGACTTTGATTAGATAGGGCATTTTACTGATGAGAAGTAACTGTCAGAAGGAAATATTAAAATCTTTGTAGTGATTTAATATCGACTTTGTATTGTGTTGCAAAGCAATTAAAGTTTAGTAATTGACTGATAGTTCAATTGCTTGCAAAATATTAAGTACAAAAAGACTTAGTGCTTTCAATTTATAATGGTAAACTGTTACAAAACCAAGAACAAAAATAAATCAAAACCTTATCCTTACTTAAAATTCTGTCATCCATATATTATAAATTATATGATGAAAATCAGACACAGAGAATTTCTGAATATTAATTTAAGGCTTCTGTGAAATTAATATAATTAAACAATGAAGAATTAGTTGCTGTTTCTTTAAGAAAGATTCAGAGTATAGGTTTTATTCTTACTCTGTACTTCCACACTTAGAAGTAACTCAATTCACTTCCATGCATGCAGCCTTCAACAGAACAAGATGAATACTGAAAACATTGCTTGTATATGTGGCCTGACTTCGTATCAGAGGTGTAACTCACTGCCTTGAAGCTTGAATGGAATGCAAAATGCAATAAGCACTGCACAAACAAATGAAGAAACTTTAAATGTTCAAGCATCTTAAAGGACACATATTTTTTCTTAAAATCTTACCCACAAAACAGGAGTTGAAGCATATTAAGACATTGGCCAGTAAGTGACATAGTTTAACTTTATGTTTATATATATATTTATATTTTATATACATGTGTGTGAAAATATTTGCATACCTGATCCCAAGTCCTTTAAACTTCATTAAGAAAAGATTAATAGTTAACATTACACAGTTATAACATTTTTTCACTCCAACCCCACTTTTCATTGTGAAATGTATTTTCCTGGATAAAAAATATAATGAAACATAGCAACTCCAAGGATTTTCAGTGTAATGAAAGAAACATTCAATTTAGTTAAGATGAGATTACTTTTTAAAGAATTTTTCCTCCACAAAATATTTCTTCTAAAGTCTTTCAATTTTGACAGTGAATTAAAATAATTTTTGAAAAGTTCAATTTTTTAAAAAGGAGGAATATTTACATATTGACTATTTGTAAAGTCTGTGCCTCTCCCATCACTAATAATCTATTTTTGAGTGCATAACATGTTTGAATAATTTTTTGCAGTAAGAAAAAAACCCAACCATCTTTAATAAATAGTTTAACATTTCCTAAAGTTTGAGGAACAAAATATTATTTTGATATTTCAGGTAAACAAAGAAGCATTCCTATCTTAAGACAGTAATTCCATTGGAGAAACTGTGCAAAAATGATTAGTGCAAAAAAGAAAAGTGATTTATGTGGCACAGCTGTCAGCCTTTGAGATCTGAGGTAAAGGTTCAATAGTTCCTACATTATAATTATCTATCCTAGTACAGTGTTTTTAATCAAAGGAGCTGAGCGCCTTGTATCTGATGCTTAGGAAACAATGCTGACTGCTCAAGTTTCACAGCCTATTTATGATGTCTTTATAGAAATCTAATAGTTCATGAGACAAGAAGGCATTTTTTAAGATAATAGGAAAAGAAAGAAAAGCCTTATACTAATACCTTATATCAATGAGTCAGAATCTTTACTGTTACCTACCGATGCATAATTAGCACTGCTAACAGTAATGATATAACTATCCCAGGGTTAGTGAACACTATCTCCAAAGACTGACAGGAACAGTTCTGAATGATCTTCTATTAGAAGACTTCTTCATGACCACTAATTTTGTATGAGCATTGGCAAAATTATTCAACTTTTATTTAGCACTCTTTCAGAGATCTTTCTCTTAATTTTTAAAGTATACACTTTCATACAAAACTTGCAATATGTTTTTATCTTTAAAGTGAAAATAACCACAACATTATTGTTTCTTCTAAATTCAGTACAATAATATTTTGAAGTATTTTTTCTCAATGTTGGATCTGTTACCTAGAAAAAAATCTACTGTATTAGAACTTGAGTCCTACAGTACACATCTGTAAAAGGCATATGGCATATTTGAATCCAAACCTTAAAAATTGTTGTCTTCTTGAATTTCAATTATGCAAATTATTCTTACCAAAACAATAGTTCAATTTTGAAATCTTAATAAAACAATCTTGATTTAGACTGTCTGTATTTACTCTGTCCACAAACCTTCTTCTGCACTTAGTTCTCCAAGATAACAGAGATGTTTGACAGGGAATTAAATAACAAACATATCAATATCTGAAATGTTCTTTGGTGAACTATCACCAATATGTCCCTCCAGGATCACCTTGTTCAGGTGTAGGGTAGAGAATACACCCTGTGCTTGCACTGTCGCAACACTCATCATTCTACTCCAGTGATGGTGAGTCACTAGAGCATCCACAGGCAACTGTGAATACATAAAATATCTTGTTTAAATACATACCAGAATATCAGATTCCATGCTGATACTGAATCACTTCTGCTGCTAGTTAATGCTGTAAAAAAAAAAAAAAAGTTGTCCATCTTAATTTGCAAAGGATCAGTTCAATCCAATTAGCTATTAATGCCGTGATGGTAATTGTCATAATGATTTTAAAGAGCTATTGAAAACATCCCACAGGGTTTCTCAGGATGTTGTCGTCTTCTGTCACATAATTCTTAAAAAATATCAGAAATCAGTGATGACTTTTAAATAATAATTCATAGAGTATTGAGAATGCAAAAGAGAAAGTAGTGAAAAAGTGGAAGTTATGTCAGTGTTTTCTACATGTTACAGTATTTTTAAGACTGAAGTAGGAATGTAGTGTTACATAAGCCATGCATTAACCATTAGAATAAACTTTATTATGTCCACAGTTAAAGCCTTAAGATGTTTGATCTTTAATACTGTGAATCACATAGGCAGAATAAAAATATGACTGGGCACTAACACCTTCAAGTATGAATTTATCAAAAAGTTGCACAAAGCAATATATAATGAATCTAGATAAATGGTGCTTTGCACAATCCGTCCAAGCTACCTGATTTTCTATGCTTGGGCTAGATGCCAAATTTCAAGATGAGTTTAATTTTTTTTGTTTCTGTTATTTTTTTAACTTACAACAATCTCTTTGGACCTTGTCTACAATTAAACTGCGCAGTGATGACCCTTAATTTTCAGTAGTGTGAGCTGTAATTAGAGGTGAACGGTTTTAGACATGAAGTACAGAACGCTCTCAAAATGCTGAAATGTGAGAAACTGTTGTCAAGATTCTGCATTTCTGCTTTTCTAACCTCAACTTTCAGAAATTTAAATAAACCTAAATAAAGTGCTGTGAGTAAGGGTGGTGCAGCTTAAGGCTAACTGGAGTTTCCTCACTTTCCCTGTATTCATACATTTTGATCACAACCTCTGCTCTCCTCCACTGTGCCAGAGTCATTGTCATACTATGTGGGAAGTTACTATTGGATTAATTTGTTATTGAAAAAAAAAAAAAAAAAGAAACACCAGAATTAATAACAAAACTATTTACAGGAATGAATCATTAAAAGAAAAATACCACGGGAGAAACACGTACACCATGTAACTGTAGGTACCTAATGTAGAGACTCAGAAGAACACACACTAAATGTCTGTACCCTTTCTTCTATTGGATAAGACTGGAACAGGAGGTCTAAAATTCTGGCCCTTCCATGGTGACTTCTCCCATGATCAATTCCATAGATGTTTGGAGAGTTGGTTACTGTATATTATATTTACCCAAGTGTAGAGAAGATTACAATGAACTTGACATACATAATTGTTTGGATTTTTTTTTAAATGTTTAGGTATACTTCAGGAGATATATTTGGTTCATGCTCAGTGCTTCTATCCTGTCAACTTGAGATCCTATTTCCAGTGCCTTTCTACTGTATTACCCTTTAGTCTGAAGCCCATGATCCTTGCCTCCCATGTCCACTTTGCCACAACTTTGCTTTCTGTCCTCGGCCTGCTACTGAAGGTCTCGGCATTTCCCTGAATTCCTGTCACTAGACAAAAGTCCACCTTCCAAGCAAATGACTTTGGGATACGATGGAAAAGTCCTGTCATTTCTAAGGCAACCAGATGCCATCAAATCTCAGTGGGAGCAAGATACCACTGTTCTGTGCAGAAGTAAATGGCTGAAGATCAGTCCCAGACCTTCAGCCACAGGTAAAATTTTGTACAAGCCGATAACTGTTCCTTTCTTGTGTGTGTGTGCACGTACACATGTGTTTGTAAAAAAGCAAAAACAAGAAAATTAAAAAGCTTCCAAAATTTACATCTAGGTGTAGTAATAACTTAGGTGGCTTTCTGAAGAACACAAAACACAAGAGGCTTTCTTATTTATTTATATAATACACTCAACAGTAGATTTGGGGTAGCATAGTTTACTAAGAACACCATCTGACAAGGCTTCTGCTGTCACAGAGAGCTAAAATAATTTAAAACATTTTATTTTCCTACTCTGTTTTTAAGGAAACATAATTTGTTTCTTTCAGTGTTTTCTAACACAAGGAGTGTCAGAGGTGGTTTATTGTTTGTAGCATAGAGATTTTATGACCCTTTTCTAATTTAAAATTTATTATCAGTTGCCTATGAGTTGAAAGAAGACAACACTGTGACCAAGCAGTTTCTTCCAGTTTTGTCCTTAGGCAGTGCAATGCAGCTGACATCTCCATTGTTTTTTTTTCTTGTATGCACAGATTTAGATTAATTTTCTTCATTCTAAAATGTGTAGTTTAATGTTTCTTCACAGAATAAGGTGGCTTTTAGCCTAATCTAAATCCCAAAGTGACTAAATAAGGTGGAGTAAGCTTCCAACAACTGTAAAAGTAGTTTTTATCTTCAATTTCCCATAAAAATGTGCTATGCCAAATGTTTCAGCCACTAACAAGGCAATTTAAGTATCGATTCACACTCTGAATGCTCACAGTTCATTGTGATATCAGTCATCCACAAGACCAGCTTGAACAGTTAAAGACAGAAAGTACTGAACTACAGAAGAAGTGTGTAAAATTATAAGATGTAAATATCTAAATCATGCTAAGAATTAAATAGCCATTTTCAGTCAACTCTGCAATTATCTAGCAGACAGGACTATGACCTCCTTGTCAGACTGGTTTTAAAATTAATTCCACACAGAATGTTTTGTATTTCTACTTAATTGGAGATTGGCTTTTATTTTACCTTTCACTTCTTTTGGAATACCTAGAATCTCAATCCTCCTCTTCTTCTTTGCAATGTATATCTATAGACTTTGTCTCCTTAAAACAGCAAATATCTCACTGGAGGTACATCCCATTCCATAAAAGATACTGAAGCTTGGTAGCACTGCTCAGTGCTATTTCATTTGTTCTACTGGTATAGTTATTATTCTTTTTCTTCTATGCTCTATACAGTCTGAGAAAATGACAGGTCAGGAAACAGTTCCTTAAAGTAAATAAAAGAGCATCAGTAAAAGCATTCCTTGATGCACCATGTCCAGTAAAACCAGGTTTTAGTCAGTTAAGTGTCTTTTTTGTTGACAACCCCATGGACAACAACAATAAAAACATTACCTTTGATGGCATGGAATTTCAATGTACAGTCACAGTGGGCAGGTATTATTAGGTGCTATGGAAAAAAAACCAACCATCTAAGTATTTATTAGGATTTGTACTTATCAAAAGAGCTTTTTACCTTCAGATTGTTTGCCTAATCTGATGGCAATAAAAAAAGGGAGAAAACTGAAGAAGATGAAAATTCTAATTGTACTTGACTTTAATTTTAGAACTTTAAAACATTTTGATCTGCTGTACACCTCGGTATAAAAAAGAAAAGCTAAACACAAAAGTGTCTTGGCTTTGTGAAAATTTTTTGCAGAAATAGAGATAGTAACAGGTTTTATATTTAATTAAATTTTTGAAATATAGCAATACATTCTAATTAGTATTTCAGACATATACATTTATTGTGGCTTTGGGTGGAGGGAATATTCTTTTTTCAGGGACAGGTGTTGTCCTGTTTCTCCAAAGGAGAGCTATGCTTAGTTAACCTGGATGGGGTAGTCATGAAAGAAATGTAAAAAATCAGGCTTTCAGAAAGAAAGAACTTGTGAAAAGGAAGTCATCCCTTGGAATATTGCTTTTTAGAATATTATGCTTTTTTAAAGGAGTGTACGATTAGATTAATAGATATTTTAATGCAGCAATTTATGAACTTGGCATTTTGTATCTTCATGGAAAAGCATCCATACTAAGTTTTTTCCATCATAATGTTTAAGTAGGTCATTATAGTGGCAGTACACATTACAATGAGATGGATGAAGTGTAGCTAACAGATATTGCTGTAATTTCTAAATAAATAAATATACTTTAGAATTATGGATGTAAAATAAATATCATAATATAAATATCCTACTGCTTTAAAAAAGGCCATGACAAATCATGAATCACACCTACTGTATTGTCAGTCATTCAGTTATGCTGCAACCATCGAGATTCTAGATTAGAACAAATAATAAGATTAATAGCATAGAAAAACACGTATTACAAAAATAGAAATGCTACACTTAATATTTTGTAGGAGTTTTATTGTGAAAATCAAGAGACGTGCTACTCTCTCCTTTCCAGACATTCTTCTGATTATATATTATTTGAATGCTGAGTAATTTGCTTTTCAAACAGTATGTTCTTCTTGGCAAAGCATAGGTAGGTGTACTGCAGACAGTATTCCAGGAACCTATCCTTTTAAATAAAAGGCCTTCCATCTGAAACTCTTTCTTATAGCAATAGATTTTCTACTGTTGATGTATTGCTTGAGTTCCTTACTCTCAGGTGACTATTCTATGGTTAGGGATATCATATTTTCTGCAGAAATTTCACATTTTGAAAACAGAAAACAATAAAAACTTGAAGGAAACTTCTGTCAGACAAAGTGAAAAAGAACCACCGTAAAATCAAAATTAATATGCAAATACACTTTCAAAAGAAAATTTCAATCAGAAATTATTTAATTATCCAAATTGTGACAAGGGGGTCATGAGTGTTCACATTGCCTGTGTGTGTAAATTAAGTCAAATAAATTATTAAAAAATAGGAATCAGAGACAATAATAAAGAAAAAAATTCATCTCGCTGGTTTTATTCATATATAAAATAATGGCAATTTGCAAACCAACCACAAATATTCCTTACTGAATAAATTTTTTAACACCAATAGAAAAAAGAGCACACTTTCAGAAATATAGATCCATTGGTATCTGTGAGCACTAACATCAGGATGTTAAAGTGCATGTTCTCAAATATTTAGGAGTGAGGGAACAACGGAGGAATGCTAACATTAAAACCAATAATTTCTTTACAAGTAAGAAATTGTGAGTAGTAGATAAAAAGTAGAAATGTTCTTCGTTTTGCCAATGTGATCAGCATTTTTATCTGAAAAATTATCTTTTTCTATATAAAATATTTTCTTGATTTTCTTTCTAAAAAATAAAAGGAAGAACTTTCAGCTTTTGATGCATTTCCACCAGATCTGTAAGGGGTATACCTTATTCAATAGAGTCTTTTGAGTGGGTTTTTATGTTGTTTTCTTTGGGAATTTGTGTGTGTGTGTGTATGAAAGTTTCTTCTTGTCCTGAATTCTTAAAGAATGAGTTATTTGAAATTGTGAGTGATTTGTAGGACTTGAGACTGTCAGACCAGTCCAGAACCTTGCAAAAAGCAGTTATGTTAATCTACAATTTCCTCAATACAGATCTGAGTATGCACCTTGAGCATTGATTTGAAAAGATATGCTTACACCAAGAAACCTAGTTGCCTAATAAGATTAAAATATGTCTACATGTGCTATGGTCTGAGACACAGGATGGACAGTTTTACATCCCATCATGACAGCAGTGTGAGAACAATGCGTGACTTCATTAAAAGGCTGATATTGTTTGTCAGTACCCCCCATGTACTGTTTTAACAAAGGTGGATCTCTGAGAGTTACCCTACTCCACAGTTACTGTACTCTGGGTGCAGAAGGATGTTGAGACTCAGGTTCCCACTCACCACCCAGAGCAATAGTGGCACAAACCCATGGCACCATTGTTGTTTATTTAGGACTCCATGGCTCCAAATAGAATTTCAAAACTTCATAGAATACGATGCTATCTTTTGCAGTGCTACATAGTGTGGTACTAATACCCTAAAGGCCTGTGAGCTTGTCTCTGCCATGCTGTGTGATCCAACAGGGACTCATTTTTGCCATCAATGCTGGGACTGTGTCCTTCCCCTTTGTGAGCTGCAGCTGAAATTAAGGAGGAAAAGACATGTAAGAAGAGGTGCATTCCTAATCACTACAGCAATGCATGCCAAGAGTCCAGCTTCTGTTATATGGTTGTTCTCCCACATGGAACCTCATCCAGGGAGAGAATATAAATACTTTCAGAGTCTGTAGTAGAACAAAGATCCTTCTTTGGCCTCATACCATCCTGCTGCTGGTGGTGGCCAAAGGCAGGTAATCAACGATAATTTTAATAAAGAGTTTACTTGAAACCTTCCTCTATTATTCCTGATCATCAAAAAATACTTGAGGAATTTTCTGGACAATACCTTTGGACCATCATGTTTAATAGTCACTGGTAGACCATACTCCATTTGTTTAATGCCTTCTAAATAGCGATTATTATTTTGTTTTCCTTAGCATCCATTGAAAATGAGTTGCACAATTCAATTATGTTTGTTTGATTTAGCTGCCTGTCCCTGGGTGTCCTCCTACTCTACAGTTATTCAGAATTTCCTGCTGACATTGCTGTGGGGCTGATGATCGTAGTGGAGCAAAAAGCATTTGTAGTGATAGAACTAAGTATTGGAAGTTATTGCATTTTAATGGGGGGGGGAGGCAGTGAGAATGTGAGAAAACTCATGAAATATTATTTCTGGTTATCTTACAGTACTGTAGGCACAGAATGTTTAAATACAGATTGTGAAAACTGTTGCAGGTGATGGGGAATCTTCGCAATTCAGCATGTATTGTTTAACTAATGCTACCAAGCAGTGCAGCCAGGAGACCTAACTGGGACAGATCACTCTATTTTTTATGCTAAGCTTGAAATATGTTCCACAGAATCAAAAGTTCAATTTCTGATAGTGCCAGTTTAACCTAGCAATTTAAACGAGGCAGAAAAAAACTGAATAGCATGCTGTTTATTGTGTTATGGGTCTTTCAAATAAGACCTCTAGGATTTTTTATTTTATGTGTTCATAAAATAAGATCCCATAGCTGTTCTTTGTAGCTGACGAATTGACTCTGCTCTCCTTGGGAGAAAAACGTCTCTCCTTTTGGCATTATGCAATATAGTTCACACAGCTCAGCTGCTGCCCTCCAAATCCAGAAGGGAAGGTACTTTTTCAGTTCCATATGTTTACAGTACAAAAAAGGTTTGCAGACATTTGTGACACAAAAATGTTTTAAGTATAGTATAATACTATATTTATAATAGACATGTGAACTGGTAAATTATTTCAAAATGCTACCAGTGACACAGGATACTGGACAATGCTGTAATTTTATCAGATAACTAATTATCTCAAAACCACAGTCTGAACTGTAATTCCAAACAGGATGACGGAATCTGGTTAATTAAACAATCAGGCATTTAGCTGGGCATAACTACAACTTGCTGATCTTGGATGCCATCTCCAACAGAACTTTAAGGAGGCTGAGGTCTATGCTATCCTCTCCAGATCATCACCTGTAATGGGAAATAGCAAGTGTGTTTTCTTGCTACCTCGTGTACTGGTAATACCGTTCTGTTTCTTGGCCCTCACCATGTTCTTTAGAATGGGATGAACAACTAATCCTAAAGCAGAACATAGAAATGTTGTCAATTCACCTATTGAGTTTATTCTTATATGAAAAGATAGTTTCATGTCTTGTATCTTAAAGTCCTGTAGCTTCAAGACACTGCATTTCCTTGACCATAAACTCAGTCTTTGCCCATAGAAACCTTTTCAAATAAGCATTTTTTCCATATAGCATTTTTCATTAAAAAGCTTTTGATTCTGACTAATTGACTTTTTCCTTATGAAAAGATGTCCAAGCAAATAGATTTCACCAAGATCTGCTAAACAAAAAGACTTCACATTGCCAAATTACATAGAGCACATATGTCAGCTTGTAACATGCAATAACTCAGATGGGCTCAGATAGAAATGTACTTCACCCAGCAAGCACCTACTAATATTTCTGTATGTACTGATTTGTACATTGATTTAATTCTGAGCTAAATATCCCTAGCTGTTCCTTACACAAATTTCAACTGTTTGGTGAGTGTCATGTCTCATACTGGTAAGAAAAATTTTGTTTTCTACCTAGATGCCGTGATATCCTTCTGTAAACAAGCGTGAGAGTTTACAAAGATTCCAGATGAAAAATAGCCAGAAATTGACAGCTTGAGCACCAGTAAGTATTAACACCCTCCTTGCTAATTGCTACCCTCACAAATTAATGGAAGACTTAAATCTCTTGACAGTGGTTATGTAACATTCTGTGGTTAAGGCAACTCGAGGCAGTACATAACAGATGCCGTCATTAATATGCAACTGCATATGCTTCCAGTGCACAAGATTTTCTGAGGGTTTTTTTTTTCCATCCTCTTTTCTTTTTGTTTTTTTTTTTTGCTTTGTTATTTGAAAAGAATTCTTTAAAATTTTTAGGTTCTGCTTTTCCACCTAGGTGTTTTAAAGTGAACTGTTTTGACTCTGCCTTTTTCTTTGTGCAAGCATGTTTGTATGACGCTCCAGAAACGTGCTAAGTATCTATTCTTAGTAGAATGAGAATTAGTTACAATTTAACAGGCTGTATATGATCAACAAATTATCTTTTAGTAGGTCGGTTTTGCCTTCTTTTTTTCTAAGAAACGTAGAAAATAAAATAAAAATTTGGGAAACTGAGTGCTCTATTATCCCTGCTGAATTTCATCCTCTTACTTTTTCAAGACTTAAAGCCTATCTTGAACATATGAGTTCTGGTTCTTCACGGAATTATTTTTTTATTCTTGCAGATCTTTATGGGTTTCATTTTAACTAAAATCAACTTATAGACACTTGCTGTGTAAGCTGACTACACATACAAAAAAGCCATCCAAATCAATACATCTGTCCAATGACACATATGGTGCTAATAATTAGGCATGGCAATGGAAGGAGTGCTGATTTAAAATGTAATATAAAACTGAAAAAGTCATTACTGATACAGATTTTATTAATTTTTCACTTCTTTTTTTATACAACTTCCGTCGTGTCCCCTCTTTTCATTCTCCATCCCTTCTTTCCCTATGACGACTTCCTCAGCATTAATTTGCAATGGCACTCTGTTCACTCTGAGCTCTTTTCTCCCACTAACCAGGACAGCAGGGGTCTGAAGCAAGGTGGACTCTCAAAGCACCTTGTTGACAAGGATAAACACACCATCTTTCTTTCTCTTAGAGATCACAGCTTGGTCTCTTCTGTCCCTTTGCATTTCTCAACAGTCTCCAACAGGGAATTGATGTCACTTCTCCTGGTGAAAAACAGTTGATGTACATCTGCCTTAGGGACTTGGAGCTTACGCCTGAGTCACTGATGGGTATGTGACTGAGCATCAGTGAATTGGAGAGGACATCTCTGGAAAGAGAACTGCACAGCAGCACACATGAAAGACTTCTACCTTACGGTTAGCCACAGCTTCAGGGTCTCTCAGATCACCAGTGCTGTTCTGGTCTTCTCATCTGTCCTGAATGGTCTGAAGGAGAATACATGAATGGTGGCTTGGAAAGGAGAGCCAAATACAAAAGTACGGCAGCCACTTCTCTTTCTCACTTAGGGAATCAAATGGTTGTTGTTAAGTGATAAAAGACCACATTGAGCTAGATTCCAGCCTGTGTTGCTGCTTAAGATTATTCTGTTCCAGATCTGCTGGGCTTATATTTTCCTGTAATACTTCATGCACTCATCGGTGGAATTATTCAGCCTGTGGTAGTCAGTCTGCATGCTGACTCCTCCTTCCACCACATCTGCCTGTCCTGACACTTCAGTGCAATCCACAACCTTGGTGAGCATGCATTCAGTCCCACCATCAAGATAGTCTGCAAGGACACCCAACAGCATCTGACCCAGGAGAAACTCCTGGGGAACAGATTTCTGTCAGTAGGATTTTGAACCATTCATCACCACCCTTTGAACTTGGTAGTTTGGATCAGTATCTACTTAAATAGCTATCAGTGCAGCAAAGAGATTTATAACTTATTTGTGGGGATATAGTGGGAGAATGGGTCCTAATATCAAGGTAGATAGCATCCAGAGCTTTACCCTAATCCACTCAGCAAGCTGTTTCATCTAAGAAGGCAACTTGGTTGTAAAAGTATGATTTAATCTTGGTAAATCCATATTAGATTCTCCCAGTGACCTTCTTGCCTTTATGTTACCAGGAGGTCCTTCTCTGAAGACCTCTTCCTTAATTTTCCCAGGAAGTGAAGGTGGCTGTGTGCAGTTTCTGACTTTTTTTTTCCTTGTGTTTGTATTTGACTGATAGTAATTATTTTTGTCATTGTGCCAAGCCAACACTCTCAGCACTCTTAGATATATCTTGTCTGGTCTGATAAATTTGTGTATGTCTACTTTGCGCAGGTTGTCCCTAACTCAACCTTCCTTTACCATTAGCAGTTCATCACTTCCCTTGGTGTTAGAGACCTAGGATTGAAGACTGAAACAAATGAGACAATTACTTTCTGGGCCCCTGCTGTGATGTTTGTGACTAACTTGCCAGTCCCATTTGGCAGTACACCTGTATTTTCCTTCTATTTTTGATTCCTATAGATGACTTTCATGTTAGTCCTGATACCTCTTGCCAGTTTGAGTTACAGCAGAGCTTCTGCTCTCCTCACTGCATTGCTTAACATCGATATCATATCTCTCTTTCCATTTTGGAGTCTCTACCCTTTTCCATCTCTCAGGTGCTTCTTTTCTGCATTGATAGCGCACTGCCTACACAAGCTGGTTTCTGGCTGTACAGGTCTTTTCACACTGAGTGGCAAGGGTTGTCCTTGTGCTTGGAGAAAGCTGTCTCTGAAAATCTGCTTGAACTCCCAAGCCCATTTCCCTTCAAGATAGGCTCACCTCCAAGGAGATCCCTCGTCACTATTCCCTAAGAAAGTTGAGATCTGTTCTTTTCAATGTCTTTATTTGGTCTTTTTTTTCCTCACCCTTAGGATCTTAAACTTCATAACCTTGTAATCAACACATTACCAAAGCTACCGCTTATACTCATGTCTAAATTTATCTTCCTTACTTGTACTTGGCTATTCTAGAGGAGCACCATTCCTACCTAGTAAGCATTCACTGCAATTCTTTTTGGAAATTTTCCTCAGTGCATTCCAGAAATCTACATTTCTGTGTGCTGCTGTGATGCTTTCCAACAAATATCAGGGTGGTTGAAGTCTCTGTGAGAACCAGGGCAAGTAGGTCTGAAGCATCACCTAGTGGTATCTGAAGACATCACCTACCCCTTCTTCCTGATCCAGTGGTCTGTAACAGACACCCTCCACAAAGTCTCACTGGATAGTAGTTCCCTCCTTTGAATAAAAAAGCACTCTGCAGAGTGCAGGTATCCTCCATGCACTCAGATTTTTCTTTTACAGAGAGTGAAAGCCCTCCTCCTCTTTTGTAATTTCTGTCTTTCCAGTATGGCTTGTACCTGTCCATTGAAGGTGTCCACTCACATGAGATAACCTCTTGAATTTCTTTAATTCCTTAAGCACTGCAACTGTGGGATGGCACCTGTAATTCTATTCGTTCTCGTCTGTTCTTGAGAGTGTAAGTATTGCTATACCATTTATAAATGCAGGAGCATCCCATATGGCTCTGCTTCTCACATGCTTTCACCCTGTACCCTCTTGCTTCCTGGTTTTAGAGAACACTTCCCATGAAAACCATGTTTTTGATGAGTAATGAGGAAGGATGAGAAGAACTGGTTTGTGTCTTAAGGAGATTTAAGCTGGGAGGAAATACAATGTGATATGATTTGTATGTTGTAGGATGCAATGCAGCAGGAATGACTGGAACCAGCAAAGGATGAGTTCTGCATGGGACCTGACTAGTGCAGCAATGACCCAAACCAAGCCAGTGCTGGTGTCTAACAATCAAATATACTGCACCCTTGTACCGAAAACACATCTTAACAGATGGGGCCCAAGTCACAGCCTGTTTGTGAGCATTTGGAGGAGCAGAGGAAGCCCATGGAATGGATGAGTAATACATATCTGTTTAAGGACAGGGTATAGTGGTTAAAGAGAATGTATAAATCTGTATGTTGGGTATAAAGATGGTTTAAGTATGTAGTGTTAATTCTAAGTGTTGGTAAGGAGGTATTTGAGTAATGAGAATTAAATACCATGGAATGGTTAGAAGGTGTATATATCTGTGTCTTAAATTATCTGGGACCTGAGCATAAGGCAAATAGCATGGAATAAGGAGTGGAGATCATATTGCTAAGATGGAGGCCCCACAGGATCCCTCACAGCTCTCTGCTGTGCATCAGTAGCTCGAAAGGTGTTGGTAGCATACCAGTGTTTTGGCTGCTGCTGAGCAGCACTGGCACAGCACCAGCTCTGTCTCTCTTCAGCATCTCCTCCTCATGAGTAGGCAGAGGGTGGGCAAGGTCTTGGGAGGGGACACAGCCAGGATAGTTCATCCAAAGTGACTCAAAGTGTCCATACTTTATGACATCTGCTCAGCAGTGAATACGTAGGAGAAAGGAGGAGGAAGGGGGAAAATCCATTATTTATGACATTTGTCTTCTGGAGCAACTACTATGCCCAATGAAGCACTGCTTCTCTGGAAGTTGCCAGATATCACCTGCTGATGGACAGTTGAAACTAATTTTTTTTTTCATTTGCTTCTATGCATGGTCTTTTGCCTTATTAAACTGTCTTTATCTTGACTTATGACTTTTTCTCCATCTTACATTTTTCCCTTCCCTGTCCTGCTTAGGAGGGGAGTGATAAAGCAACTTGGTGGACACCTGCATCCAGACAAGGTCAACACACCACAATGCTATAGAACAGTGTGGTAAAACTTTTGAAAATGACAGTCAGATAAAGTTTATGAAACTCCAAAATACTATTTTAATTAAGCATTTAATTAAGAGTTCAGTAATACTATGGCTGCAAAGAAATCTGGACTCTAAGTAAAACATGAATCATATTTAAATTTTGTTGAACTTTAGAAGCATTTTAGATAATCTAAAAAACAGGAAAGAGATATCTTGAAATTAAAAATAAAGAGGTATTTTTCCTTTCTTTTCCACTGTTTCGAAGATTGTCTAACAGCTTAGAAGTGGGAAAGCAAGGATTTCATATTTTTCAGAGCAATGTACATATGGCTTATCAGTTAACTTTAATACCTTCTACATATGAATGCAGGTGTTCATCTATTTTCTCAACAGTGTCAACAAATTTTTCAGAAAGTAATTCAGAACTGAGAAATTAGGGATATACTTCTTACCAGTGATCATGGAGGTTGCCTAAACCAAAGCTTATATCTAGTTCATTATATGAGTAACCATGATAATATATAGTGTACATGGAAATAAATGAATTATATGTATTGTGGTGTACTTAAAAAGGAAATGCCACTTTTATCCTGCACTTTGAACTTTCTAAGAACCCTGAGAGCTTATTTTATTCTCCAAAATGGTGCCTCAAACATAAGGGAGAGAAGCATAAAAGAACCATCCCACAGATTCTTTACTTTTGTTCTCTATATTGATTTTTTCTTAGTAGGATATTACGCTGATGCAGCTTATAAGTGAAATAAAAAAACCCCAACGATTTCTCTCTCTCTCAAAAATAAGAAAAGGCAACCTGTTTCTTATAAAAATACCCACTTTGTGCCAGGAATCCTTTGGAAGAGCATAGCAACTAAAAGGATGTTTCTTTTGAAAACCAATTGCAGTCTTCCCAAATAAATTCATGAAGAGTTTGCCTTGGGCTCATAAACTCATAGTTGTGGAATTAATTTGTAAAACTCCTAATTTGTAAAACCGAGTGTTACTTTATATGCCATTCAAACCTCCCAAAAAGATTATTAAATGTTTGGAGAGAAGTGGAAGGAGTTTTCCTTTGAATACAGAATAAATAAACATTGAGGTGATGCAAATGAAAGCAAAAGAGTTTCTAATCTCCTCTATAACAAATTAAAGGATAATAATGATATAGAAGCATAAATTCCTCTGAATAGAGTGTCACAGATTTACAGGGTAGGTTTCTCAGGCTCTTGCCCTGAGAAATCTGACAAAGACAAAAGCTTATAGTACTGCACAATAACCGTCGCTTTTCAATACATTCTGGTGTAGGCTACAGAATGCTTTGTGTTGACTGTTGGTTCTGCTGTCAGAGTATAAGCTCTCTGGAACAACCTATCACTCTTATGAATTAATTAAAGTGTACTGGAAGCAAATGATTCAGCCTACTAGACATGTGACTTCAAATTCCTTATTTCTGAAGCTGAATGTCGTAAAATCATATTTTACGCTGTAATATGCAAATGTTATATCAAAGTAGTCCTTCTCACTTCTGTGTAGATGTCTTGACTTAGTCTAAGAGTGAGGACATGCAAATATAAGAGACCAATGAGAGGCATACAGTATCCTTGATGGCCATTATCTGGTTTTGGTTTTATTTTCTCAGCTCCATCTGCCCACCTCCTTTTTCTGTGTACATGTGCCACACCATGCACACCCTGAGCATACACACAGAGACACCACTCAGTCACCTTCTAGCCTATGGCAACAACAACAACTGAGAGCAGCATGAGTTTCACTTCACTGGGTTTCCAGCAGCAGCACAGCTTTGTTTATCCTAGCCTTGAAGCAAAGAATACCTGTGTAGCAAAAAGTCGGTAGTTTATCTATCTAGAGCGCTCGCTGCACTAGGTGGCAACAGCAGAGATTTCCTAATCATATCTCAGTCTGTATAGGTAATTTCTAGTGCTGTAAATGTATATTTATGTATTCAGTTAGATGCCATTAGTGTTTTAGAGACTCAGTGTCTGTTTTGATTACCCCAAAAGATGTAAAGTTGGAGATTCATTTACCTGCTTCACATAAAATTATGCTTGTATGCAGTTGCCTTTACATTATTTTTTCTGATTTTAGTGTTATTTTAAAAGCAATCATTTAAATGTCTCTGTATTTTGTGAGGACAACTGTGGTTTATGCCTTTTTTTTTAAGATTCTGAATAGAGCAATAGTTTTGGAAAGAGCTAGTCATCATGTAGGCAGTCACTTTGAATCCTTGTCAACACAGTCTCTTAATCCTGATTGCAATTTCTTTCTATGCCTGTCCTTTTTCACATTGGAACAGATTGCCAATCACAAAATATATCTATGCAGGTGACAAATTATCCATAGAAAACAAGCTGATACCACTGAATGTGTCTCACTTGTGACCTAAATCTAGACATAACTTGCCTCCAGCTTGAAAAGCTTGTGCATTAACCCACTCTGCCATCTAACCATCCTCTACCTCCGGCAAGCTAATGAATGATTCAGTGGTTTTCATGGCTTCAGTTCAACACTATTTCTGCAGCTGGAGACACAGTTTTAAAGTATTGCAAGTGGCACGCATTCACAAAAGCTATTGCTCATTAATGCGATTTGTTTGCTGTGTTGTCTCCACAATGGCTTTTTTCCATATCTATTCACTTTCAATTTCCTATTGTTCCGATACTGCAGTAATAATAAACTGTTCTACAGAAACTAAGAGGTGATTTCCCGTTATTTCAGCATGATCTTGACCTCCATGGAGGAAATACACATGGGCTCTTTGAGCACTACCTACCTATGAATAAATAATTTTCCCTAACAAAATGTGTAAGGAAAAAAAAATCAGATATTAAATTTAAACTGTTCTATATAACTCTGATTTAATCTTTTCTTTAGAGGGTACAATGGAAACACTTGGATCACTTTATTAGCTATGCAGCAGAGAAAATAATTTAGGCATTCTATCTATCCAACCAGACATAACATTATAAACAGAAATTTTCTTGTTACTGCAAATCAAATACATGGGATGGAAAAGAACATCTGGTGCTGAAAAGAAAGGGCATTTCAAATGTACTCTATTGGAAATAATCAGTGCTTTCCAAAAGTTAGAGTGCATTTCCAGTTGATAAAGACCACAGACCTGGGGATCCTCCCAGCTGTATTATCTTGTCCTTGCTCAGCACTGCCTTAAAGTGGAAAGAAGGAATGTAAAATAAAAAGCTGTAATTATGCTGAATGTTATTTAAAAGTAGCAGGCACTGCAGATGAGGCCACAAAGTTTCAGTCTTTCATTTATTTCAAACTCAATTATGCAGATATAAAGAAAGTGCTTAAGGCCATTACCTGTTTTACTCATTGATTTTCAAAAGAGTGAGGGGGTATAAATTCATTAGAAGCTTTAGGAGCTCTTGTTTGTAATCTTCTGTGATTATATAGCCCAGAAAATTAGGGCACATTTTATTACCATACAAAATGGATATGCAGCACATCCATTGAAGGTTTATCCTATCAAAAGCAAAGGAAAAAAATGCCTCAAAATTCCACATTAAATCCCAAAATAATGTGATGTTCCCCTTAGGGAGAAAATTCAACTGTTCAGTACTAAGTTATAGAAAATGCATCTATTCTGCACTGATCATTTGACCAAATATGTATTTGTTCCATATCAGATCTAAGACTATTTTCCGACAATATTTTTCAGATCGGTGTACAGAAACCAATGTTTATCTTAGTGGCTACCATCATATAAAATCACCCCCCAAAATTTGTTTATCCCAGTTCTCAATACGCCTGATGTCACTTTGAGCTTTAAGGTATTACCCAGCTTGAGGAAAGTTAACAACACTGCATTCAAAAATAGAGCCTTCAATGAGTATAATCCAGCTTAAATGTTGTGAATATACCAACTGTTTTAACAAATGCGAAGAAACTTTGGAAACTACTTTCAGAAGCATCTAAAATTGTTGTGTAGCTCATTTGGCATCAAGCAATGCAGAATACTTCTGTCCCAGCTCATCCCACAGTGCTGCTTGGTTCTGAGGAACACCAGCAGTCTGAGACCCACCACCCATGTCACAACCGCATTTTACTCTGGTCTTATTTGATAGGTGTACACTTCACTTCAGATAAGACAAGAGGGATGTTGTTCTACATTACTTATGCAGACATTAGAAATAAAGGGAATATAAATGTTTAATTCTTCTCTATTATTTTCCTAGCCAATTAACCTTAGAAACTGAGTCCTTTTCTTCCTGTAGAATAACTGTATTTGTATACTGTTGTAATACATTGGTCGTTTCCTACAATTCTCCAGTGAATAAAAATTGTTACAAATGCTGTTGTCAGGCCATTCACATTTTCTCAGTATGCAGCAGGTTTTACATACACAGAATGTTTAATTAATTTTCTGATTAATGGGCTTCTTTTATTATGCTACTGCCATTTGGCAGCTGTTTTGACAAAACTGCCTTCCTCATTACAGAATTTCTACTTGTGAAAGGAAGTCAACCATAGCAAATGGGCTTATTGAATTATCCAGCTCACCAATTATATAGTATAAAATTATTCATCCTGATATAATTTGATCAGGAAAAATCATTTATCTTTAGTAACTGTGTTAAATTAGATATTATTCTGCTGGATAGGTGCAATTTTGCAAGTGTCTGTACTTAGAGAACTTTTTTTAATTTACTTGAACACTAAGTTATTGCCTATTTTCTGATTTCACTTTGTTACCAAAAAGGTTAGTTCCTGACTAATCGCTCCACCGAGTCCAATTCATTCAAACCTTGAAAAGCAACACTTAGCCATTTTAGAGCAAAATGCCAGATTGATACATATCATTGACAGTACAGTTTTGAAAGATCTGTTATAGGTATATTTCAACCTGTTTATAACACAATTAATTACAAATCAGGCTTGTGACATCAATGGTATTTAGTTGTGTGCTTTGCATGTATTTTGGCATTATTGCAGCAATGTTGCAACCAACATTGGCATTGCAATTTCAAGTCCTATTTTATTCAACCTACACATTTAGAATTAACCTCACTTTCAATATATTTGCATCTTATCATTATCCTACGTAATCTCTCTTATTAAAAGCCAATGCTTGGTACATTTGAAAATAAATGTTATGTATAAAAAAATAAATGTAACATGGCTGTGGACTACAGTGAACAGGTAGTTAAAAATAAATACCTATTATTACTTGGCTTGAAAAATAAACAATTTTCCTTACGCATCAGAACACCTTTTTCAGTGTAAATCCTGAAATTTTTGCTGAACAGTACAGACACTCATTTTTCTGCAAGTCACCTCGAGGTGCTCTTCAAATATTTCACTATGAACTACAGTTTTCTCAAAGCATAAATGAGTTTTTTATGTACTCTGTATGCCTGGATAAACAAAAGTATAATTATTTTACCAGAGTGCATAGACATAAGATTGACATCTCTCCTTTGATCTAATTACAGTTTTATAGCACTTTCCTTCCGTCTTCTCTGTGACTTCACAATCCACACTTTTTCCAATATTATGTCAGTTTTTCACTGCTCTGTCTAAGCTGATTTAAGAAACGACCCAGAAAAGAGTCAAAATCATCATTTACTACACCATATGATCATCTTTTAATACACCATGAAGTCATGTTTACCTGGAGGATAACCCTACACACATTTCCATTTGGTTGCACTCCTGTTAGTCTCTGATTAATCAAAAGTATGTCAGGAAGTGCTGGAAATACGTGGGATGGCAGTGTTGTGGTTCTACAGTGACTCCTGTATACCTGGACTTTGGTCCAGTTGGTGCCAGTGTCTGGTGCATCTTAGATATCCTTGATACACCTAATTATAGATGAGTTTCTGGAGATAATTGTCATTCTTGACATCTGTAGGGTTCCATTAGAGTTCCTGTTGTAGGATCAGGTTATCCTCCACATTGAGATGATGAAAAATTGTCTGCTAATTGACTGATACTCCTGCCTTTGTGTTCTTGCATTGATGCTGGTGCTGAGGAGACAGTCACCTGTTTCTGTACTTTGGTTCCATTCCAGTGCGTCACTGGTCTTTTGCTGCCTGGATTACAGATGTCCTGCCAAGAGAGTCAGAACATCCACCACAGTTTTCATTGTGAGAAGCTGAAGCCTGCAAGGTTATGCAGCATCTTTCGTTAATGGATATCCAAAAAGTTTTTGTTTTGTTGCTGTTTGGTGGGGGGGTTGGGGGTATTTTTGTTTTGTTTTCCCCTCCTAAATGCAGATACATAGTATGCTCAATTTTTGCAGAGACACCTTTGGGTCCTCATTTAGTGTCTCCCTAAGGAGCAGGTATTTATTAAAATTAACAAGAGTGCTGGGATGGACTAAAATACCCTGGGAAGCAGTTTATACAGGTTATCATCACCACAGCCAAACATTTCAGCGGCGATCTTCCAGTACAAGCAGTCACAACTCAATTTCTGGGGATATCAACATTTATGTTCCTGTCAGCCACAGTTTTGTTGTGGTTCATGCAGCCTCGTAACCCACATTTTCTTTCTGTGTGCTCATTCCGTGTACTCTCAGAGAGGTTAAAGACCCTTAGTGCCGCTGGAGACTGACTGAAGAGCAATCTGGCTGCTCATCTCAATATCTGTACAAGTAAGGTGCAGGGTCCATTCAGCTGCGTAGCTGTAGGAGGTCAGAGCAGGGACCTCTGAAGTATTTTGTGAGAGGAGTGCTGCTCTAGTATGGGAAGCAGCAAAACTTTTAGATAAATGTGGTTATGTTTTGACTGTGAAATATGCTGAGTAGTTTAGCAATAGACACATTTATATGACTAATTAAGAAAGATAGCTTCTTGGTAACTTCTTAGGAAAGTTGTAAATCATAGCTGAAAACTCTTGTTTCTTGAAGCATATCAAACTCATAGCCATCAGAGACAAAAAAAAACCCCAAAAACCCTAAAGTTGTTTGTATCACAAAGATGCATAACTCGTTCTTAATCAGCTTCAGAAAAGATCTAGTTCAATGCTGCAGTTTGTAGCCGTAATACTAAAGAAAATTCATAAAACAAATTTAGTGATCAAAAATGGAGACCTGGTTTTCAAGTATTTATCTGTAAAGTTGAGAGTAGACAAGGATTCTTTTGTGTCTAGAAAGTAGCGTTTAAGGGATTACATTCAGGAACTAATTTTTGTTATTCTAAGTCACTGTAGTAAATGCAGGACATTTTTCTCTAGTGTTCTGTTATTTCCATGGCATTTCTTCCTGAACTGTTTCATATGAAGTTCTTGCTTTGCCTTGAATGCAGTTTCTTTCATTTGCTTTCTTGTCTTGTATTTACAGCTTCAAAGATTTCACGTTGTTTACAACTTTATACAGATCTCTGTTTCTCATAGCCTGCTTGTTTCTTTGGAATAGAGAAAGTTTTAGTTCTGGCAAATAAAAGCAGTATTTTTGTTTCTTATGATGATAATCCTGTTACTGAAAATAGCCATCATACAATGCAACAGACTGAGTCTTTCTCTGGTGCTTGTGTAAGAAGTCAAAGTTCATGACAAAAAAAAAAAAAGTTAAATGTTTTATTTTGCCCTTTAGTGACTGAATAAAATCAAATAGGCAAAAAAGCTGAGATGGTTCAGATGAGCACAGCTAGATAGAAGAGGTAGGGCTGTTATCACCATATAGGGCTGTTTGAGTAGACCCTCTGTGAGCCTGTCTGCTGTTCATGACTGGTACAACATATGACTTTAAGTAGCGCACTTGTTTCCCATCTTCTAGAGCAATACTTCCACATCAAGCTGGCAATAACCACATTGTGTCCACCCCCACAACGAGTTTATGTGATGATTGAAACAATATCTCATCTCATTTCTATATACCAGGTTAAAGGAAGTTTCTCTCAAGAATGGGCTTTCATCTATTTGCAGCAGGAAATAAATTTATTTTATAAATAAATAAATAAAAAAGACTCTCAGGGCTGCCAACACAGGTCAGTGTAAAACGATTCTAAAATACTTGGTTATGGCAAAGTTTTTTTCTGAGCACTTTATCTGAACAATACTGAAAACCTCTGCAAAATAGTTCATCTTCTCTAGCTAGTTTGCACAGACATACTTAGTACAGTGACACCTTTATAACCTCTCTCCCCTTTTTGCTCTCCCCAAATACTTCAGTTAGGTATTTCAAAAAGCTTTTTTATGGCAACTGAGAATTTGAAGTAGCCATTTAAGTGACCATTCTCACTCTAAGATATTGGATACAAGTAGACAAAGCAATGAGATTAAATAACCACACACTTTACTAAATTGCTTAACATTTCAAACTTCAGATGGTTTTACAATGTGTAACTTAAGCTGTCTGTCCCTGTGGAATACCAGCAAGAGGCAAAGGACTTCAACATTAATCTCTTTCTTCCAGAAAAAAGACCTTCAGTGATTTGGTTCAGTTTGGCACTAGCTATATGAAGGAGATTTTTTCTTTCATTAATCTTTATTATCCCTTAATTCATACATGTATGAATTAAGATAAGCATAAATGCCTTTTCTTCTAAACCCCATAGTATTTCACATGCTTTGTATTAACTTGAAGGAGTTCAGATATTTTTTCTTATATTTAAATCTACCAGATTTCTAATGGTTCATATGGTTAAAGACCAGCTTCCCAACACTCATATCTACGTCTGAAGACTTACTGTTAGAAAGCAGTGCTCTGAGCTTCAAAACCTCAGCTACAGCTACTCTGAATTAATTTCTTCATATCAATGTTTTCTTAGTGTGACAGGAAGATAAATGAATTCTCAAGAGGCTCAAGACTGTATTTCAAAGGGCTGAAAATTATCTGGATAATCTGCAGTACCAGATCCTTTTAAGGAACTATGCATACAGTCTCTTCAAAAGAAAATTTTCCAGAGACTTATGGAGAATGATGGACCCAGAGTTGAAATTAAAGTATCCGTTAAACACAATGAATCCTTGGTTTCCTGGAAATTGCTAAACATCTGCCTGCTGAGGGGAAGTAGCGAATTACTTACTTATTTTGCTTTGCCGGTGTGCACAGCTTTGCTTTACCTATTAAACTGTCTTGTGATACATGAGTTTTCTTTCTTTTGCCCTTCTGATTCTCTTCCCCATCCCACTGACAGTGTATGAGCAAAAGGCTATGTGGGGTTGAGGTTACCCCACCACAGATGAAAACCCTTCTCTTGTGTATTTTAGAAGTAGAAGGATGTCCTTGGCTAGAAGATCATTAGTTCAGGTGCAGAGGTAGAAGGACAAGATAAATCGAAACGGATTGGAAGGACTCCAAAAGAAGGCGTGAGATTGAAGGGAGATGTTCTCTGACAGAATAACTACCATACAGTGAGAAGTGGGATTTTTTCATTATGATTATTATTTCCTCTCCCCCGCTATTAGGCAGGCAGGGAACTGTATTTTAAAGGCAAGACAAGAATTTGTCTTCCTCTTTGGGGATAGTGATGTGATCCCTAAACCCTGTGATGGCTCTGCTTCCACTGTGTCTTTAAAGTCAACATCAGACAACTTTGACTGTAGAAAGATAGCTTCTTATTAGCACAGGAATTGTAACAAGAAACTTTCAGAAATAAAAAGAATGGGGGGGGGGGGGGAGGGGGAAATGACAAAGAACAGATACAAAATAGCTTGTAAGCAAATCTCACCTTTTCCTGATACATCTTTACACCATGGATTTCAGAAAAAAACCCGCACTATCTGAGGGTGCACTGTCACTCTTACTGCTCCTTCTAGCCCCTATTCCTTGAGCAATGTGCTCACTGTCCATTGTGGAACATGATCTTTTCTCTACTTGCTGAGGGGTCCCTCTTATCTACAGTGTAGCAAGCAGGGCACGGACACAATCACAGAATCACAGAATTGTAAGGAAAATGGGGCCTTGTTAAGAACCCACATCCTTTTAAGGGACTCAACTAATGTTCATATGTATTAACTGTGAATATGTGTCCTAAATACTTTTTAGGCACTTTTGCAGAGAGTAATAACAACAGTCAGGAGTGAAAAGAAAACACAGTTTTCCAAGTTTTCCTGGTCAGAGAACACTGGGGTAATTTCTAAAAAACCTTATTGTACAGTTAATGAGGAAAGATATTACAGAACAAAAGAAATTTGAGACAGAGCTCCTGTTTGTTTTGAAAAAAACACTCCTGGTTTCATTTCTGTAAAGGAAATAAAAAATTAATGGATTAGTTAAAGTCCTGACTAGCTTTTTCTTTTTCTAAAAGTAATAGAGAACAGCGAAGAAGGACAGAAAAAGTTAAGGTAGAAGCAAACTAAACTCAAAAGATCAAGTTTGCATGGGATAAATTAGTTAGGTTAGTGTTCTTTCACATTGTACTATATTATTACAAAAGACTGGTAGACACCAAGAATTAGTAGTATTAGAAAATAAAAAAAACCAAAAAACAAAACACACCTCCTAAGAGTAAGTAGTCACCCCTGTGAAACATTGCAAATGGAGTTCATTTTGTCAAACACTATAATTATATCTTGAGACATATTTGTTGTAATGTATGCAATGATAAAGCAAGTCCCATGCTGCAAGAATTGAGACAGATTTTTCTCTCCCATGCATTGCACTGTATTTCTGTTGCACTTGAATGCATTCATTTCTGGGATGCAGCAGAGGAAATACATTGCTTAGCAAAAACATGGTGATGATCTCTGCTTTACCAGGTTATGGGATTTGCTGAGCCTGTTGTCTGATCATATACAGCAACTGCTATGTTCCAAACCCAGAACTGGGTTCCTTTAAGAGTCACATTGATTGTTTTACATATGTATTTCTCCACAAAATTCTGCTTTAGGAAATTAAAATCTTGGAAGTGACATCAGAGGTTAAATGAGTTACCACATTCTCTATGCGAATACACTGAGAAGCAAAACATTTAAAGGTAAGATGAAACCAGAAATTATAATATTCAGGATATTCAGAATGACCCAGACACCTTTAAGACTCTTCTAGGAGTTTTGACAAAAATTATACTGATGTTATTATAAGAATACAGCATTTGCAAGTGGTTATTTTTTACTCTGAAGACAGTTGGGTTCTGTTTAGAAGACTGAAGAGGATTATCACTTTGGAAAAGATGTTGTTCTCCTACAAAAATCATACTGGAGAATATGTGACTCCCAAATTAAGCTAGGGGACTCTAAAAATGTTTGGGTTTTTAATATACGACTTTGCTTACTACCAAAGTTACTCTCAGGAAATTGTATAATCTATCAGGATTTAACATATAACAAGTGAAATAATAATAGTATCATTTGATATTGATCAGGCTGTAGGAAGTGGGACTCGAGTTTCATAAAAATGTATACTAGATGGAAGAAGTGAAGATGTGAAGATCTTACTTTGTTTTACATAGGTCAGTTTCTTTCAACATAATCATAGAATCATTAAAGTTAGAAAACACCTCCAAGATCATCTAGTTAAAATGACCAGGTCTGAAATTAAAGACATCTTATTTTGGTCTTAAGTTAGCAGTTTCCTCTGTTTTATGGGAAGGTGTTAGTTTTTCTAAGAAGTTTATTACAGGGAGATTTATGTGAAGTTTTAAAGAACAGTGGGAATAGAGGTTGTCAGACTAAGAAGGTAGACAGAAGGAAGAAATCATTTTAATGAACAAGGGAGAAAACATGTTTTGGTTATGTCCTAATGAAATACTACTATTCTTAGAGGGTCACTTATCTGTATTCTTCAAATAGAGGAACTACAGTTTTCAGGTTTCTAGTCAAAACTTTTTCGGCATAGATCTGGGGAGGGAGGTGGTGATACATTTGCTTTCTGCACACGTTACACCTAGTGCATTCCTGAGACCAACACCGCTATATTGCTGGTTTAGATGTATTATGTCAAACATTGCACACTACATACTCAGTATAAGACGCACAAATCACTGAAAATAATGGAATTTATTATTTGGACCTGAAAAAAAAGACTATTTTGCTATAGAGAACTGTTAAATGGCACTTTCATTTCTTTATTAATTTCAAAAAGCTATCCTGCAATAGTAAATGTCTTATTTTTGTTAGAACCAGTGTGAAAAAATGCGCCTGATTGAATCGATTTATGAATTTAAATAGATGTTTAAAATGTCATGTATGATTTGCTTATTTGTCAACCACGTCTTAAATGTATTTACAATTGCACAGTAAATTCTATGAAATACACTAAAACGGAGTGATAGTATTTCCTGGTTTAGAGGAGACTTTGCCTTTAGTGACATGAGATTGATAAGCTACAAGCAAGCTGCAGATGTCTTAAAACAGTCACACGCCTATTCTGGATACATGTAGCACTACTGTCCAGAGTTATTATTCACCTTGATTACCCCAGCATAAAATGGTTCATCTGTTCTAAATCTTCAGTAAAAATATATAGCCCTTTTACAGGATGCAATCAAAGGGGAAAGAAATCACTATCAGAAATCCATGATGTTTGATTCCTTACTAATATCATATTAATCTCACAGTGTACCTTGGCGGGGGCAGGGGAAGGAGGGAAGGGGGCAGAGGAAAAGGATGAAAGAAAAAGGATTTTTTTTTCTTCCTGATTTAACATTTTGGACTGGGATAAAAAAAGGTTGCCTTGTTCAAATTTCAGATTCTATCTGATACCTTTGAGCAAACTGTAAATTTCTATCAAATAGAGGAAAAAAAGCAGTATTTTTATCTTCTAATATGAAGTACTAAAAATGACTTGCAGACTAGAAGCCATTTTGATATCTAAAATTAAATATATGTCAAATAGCTAATCAGATGTATAATATGATTGTGATTTTTTTCACATCTATATCCTTGTACATAGACATATATATACATTAAGTTTGTGTATTTACACTACTGAAATATGCATAAGTGACTAGTGAACTATTTACATTTTTGTGTCCAAAACCAGACAACTGTTAATTTTTTACTTTTGATGGAGGCTTAGTACTATCGAAGTTCCATGGGTTCCTTCAAAATGTGTGAGTAGAGAACAAGATTCCTGTTTGATATTACAAAAAACATTCCTCTTATGATGATCACATGAACTTCTAGCCACAAAGTCACTGAACAGGGCAAATCTATCAACCACATGCGGTACAATGAGGCACAACAGTTCTACTGGAGCACAACCTAATGCTTCAGTAGGGCATGGGGCTTGGAGTGTGGTTCTTTATAGGGATGCGGCTTGGTAATTGATAGCAAAGTAAAACTGGGATACAAGATCAAGAGATTTAAAGTACTAAAGGACATTTTTTTAATGACTTAAGGATAACCATTTATTTGTAGTCTTATGTATATTTATGAGGTAGACTTTACCTAAAAAAATGGCTTGTATGATCAAATAGCACCTTGCCTGGTGCTATTAAGGAGAGTGGGTTAACAAGAATTTTTCTTTCTGGGAAAGTTATTTTAAAGCTACTTACCTCAGAGATATTTGTTCTTAATCTAATATACCTGTGTGATATTAAATGTTTATTGCTCAATTTACCACTTCTTACATTAACAAAAAAACTTATTCAAAACATTATGTGTATTACTGAAAATGTTATGAACACTTTTTGAAGTGTTTTGTTCGAATAAGTTAGTATCTTGTCAGCAGGGGTGGATTGTAGGTTTTTTTTTTTAAAAATAAGGTTTTAATTAAACAAAGCACAAGGGTAGATCAAGAATATTAAATATGGTTTCTGGATTGATCTCAACAGAACACTTAATATGTTTATTTTTGGTTTTGGCAAGTAAGGATATGTAAAGCAAGAAATGAAAACAATACTCTGGCCACCAACTCCACAAATCAATAGGTACTAAGTGTAAAACCTCAGGAAATAGGAAATAAAATATTACCTTTTGCAGATTAATGTGGACACTTATTGATGCAGTTACTTATTTTCAAAGCAGCTCATATTTTATCTTATTAGGAAAATAAATATAACTAAAGTACATATAAAATACTACTTTTTTTTTATTAAAACTTTCTTGTTACTAAGGAATACTACGTTTCCCCAGTTTTGCCTACATTTCATGGGGATTGATAGTTCATGTCAGCTTCCTAGCAGTTTATATTCAATCTAATTATGATATTCAGATATAGTAAATGGATAAACTTGCTTGAATGCTGTATTTATTTTCTATTTGAACACAGATCTACATAACAATTTTTTCATGTGAAATGAAGCTTTCATGTGAGCAGACTTGTTCATTCTACATATGAGGAGACTGCTTGGATCAGTTGTGAAGCTGATCTGGACTGAAGTTCAAGCGTATGTGAATAATCTCCATTGTTGAACATCCATCATAAGGACTTTGGGTAAATCATGTCTTTCTCTAGGTTGTCAACTGCCCAGAAAATCAGCAGCAGGAGACTAAGAAAGCTATTAATTTAAAATAACCTCAATTCTTGCATGTCATTGGGATAACTACTAAAACTGAAGCTTATGCTTTGAAAAAAATCTTAATCATGAAATTTCTGCAACGATAATCTTTAGTAATTTTATGGTTGTTCTGCAAAGACTACTTAATGGAGGTCTATCGGAGAAGACAGGTTTGGTCCCATATCAGTTGAGATTTTTTATAATGTAGAATAATTAACAAAAACTCCCAATCAGATTAGGGGAATTTTAAATTTAAGACACTGTGGTAAATTCTAAAGGATCTTAGGACTTGGAGAGAAGTAGATTTTGACTTAATAGCACAATAGTTTCTGGTTTTCTTAAGGAAATTTTTGTAATACTATTTTACTCCATTTTTAACATTTCTTCTTAAGAAACCCCATCAAAAATTCAGATATTCTTCCCCTCACCCACCCACTCAACTGCCCCTATTTTACCGTAAGGAAATAAAAGCATTTGGAACTAATTGTATTTCTCAGCCTAGCTTTCTGTCTCCATATGTAGAGGATGATTTTTTTTTCATGTCATAGAGTAAAAAATATTTTTGCTTGCTCAGGATTAAGCATGTTTCTCAATGCCCTGATGGATTTGTGGTTATTATTGGCCTACTACCTTCCACTTCTCCTAAGCAAAGTACTCTGAAGGTCTACTTTGTTCTCGAATACACTAGACATATTGAGGACAATCATTAAGGTCTCACTTTGTGTCAGTAGACTTTCATCCTATTGCCTTGAAGTCAATCTTAATTCAAGGATGGGAAAGGTAAAATGCTTATGAGAGAGAGATTAAAAAAAAAAAAGAATTGAGTTATTAATCTACGTCCATTAAATTTAAAACATAAATGTATCTTTTCTGTTATCTACCTCATGTCCTGACCTCTATCATTCAGAAAGTTTGTAATTTTGAAAATCATCCACCTTAAGATGCATCTATTAGAAGAAAATCCTTTCCAGTGAAGCATCTGGCTTTAACAGATAATTTCTTTTTGAAGTCCCATGTTTTTGAAGTATTAATTCTTTCCTTTTTTTTTCTTATCAGGGAGATATCAGAAATGGCTAGAATAATTAAAATAAGAATTATTTCCCTTTGAAAATAAGCCCTCATTAAACCATACTTTTCACAAAGAAAGGCACCTCTCCTTTGGTACATTTCAGTGTGAAGAAGTCCTCATGCTCTATATCAGCATGTGCAATCATGGTGTGCTTGATTTAAAAAAAAAACCAACAAGAAACAACCAAACAGAAAAATATCTGGATGAGCTAAATGTGTGTAGTTCATTATTGGCTCCTTACTAATGGGCTTGCAAATAAGCACATACATGGAGGTGATGGAGGAGGCATGGGATGATTCTTCTCTTGAGCTGCTGGCCATAATACCATTCAAAGATCTGCTTGGAACTACAGAAGGATACAGTGAAGTTTCACTTGAGAAAAGAGTTACTTCTGTTTCCCACTTATTTCTTGACTTCCAGAGTGCACCGGCAAACAAGAGCTCTGGTAAGTTGTGAAATGGTACAGGATATAGATTTGCTCACTCAAAAAAGAAATGACACAACCACATTTTATCTGTGTTGCCTAGGAGAATATGAGAATGAGGGAACTTAGTGGAGACTTCAGCTGTGCAGATGAGAAAGGCAAACCTGAAAGCAAGGGAAAAAAATAAGGGAAGTAATAAGTCTGGAGAGGCTTTCTAAATGGGTGGTAGGTTAAACTCCTGTGTTTGTGATTGCTTGTTGGACCCCCAATTAATAAAACATTGGTGCTCTGAAACTGTATTGTTAGCACTAGGCCATGTTTAATACTGGTTGAATAAATAGGCTGAATTTGCTGAAAATAGCAAATTTACTACCTTGTGGTAATTTTGAGGTGTTAATTTTTCTATATCCAAATGATGTGACACAATATTAATTACAAGAAATTGTAAGAAACTCCATGAGTTATGAATCTTGCACAAGCAGATTATATCTACAGCTGCTATTATAATTATATATGAGTATTAATTACATATGCTGACCTTAGACATGTATGTGTGATATTTGTCCTTCATCAGTGTTTGAATGCTTATGATGTCAAAGACAATAATTAGTCCTGTAGGAAAATTTGTTTAATGTAATATTTTGCATTCATGAAGAAAAATAAAAGTGAAATAAAAACCTTGCTTCTGCTTGATTTGCTTTCATTTTATTTTCAAAAAAGTTACTTGGCTTTTCTCTTCCCACTTTTTTTTTTTTTAATTGTGAAGATACACAGATGGAGTATTCCACTGTGAAAAAAACATAATCTGTCATTTGGCTTAATACTTGTAACATCAAACTTGAGCATGAAGGAAGTGCAGGGATTTCTGGTATGGAGCTATATAACATGTCATTAATTGCCAACATTTTCAGAAATTACTATTGGAATATGAAAGCCAAGTTCTCCATGATGCCTTTGTGTCAAATATGTTCAAACCCAAAGACAAAAGTTATGTTTGATCGGATTTTCTCAACTGTGGAGGCTGTTTTGTCTGAACTGAAAGTCAACCTTTCTTCTGACTCACGCTTTTAATTTCTTCTGATATGAAGTCAGCAAAAGGAGAGGGGAGAAATTATTCCAGAATATCAAAGTTAAGAACCTTCAAGTAGATAGAATATGAGAAAGAGAAATCAGCAGAAGAGCAATATGAGAGTCAGGGACAAGGAAACAGTCCGAGTAGGTCAGAAATGATTCACTAGATCTGAAAGACTGAGAACAGACAGTCCTTGGAGTTTTACTCCTTGGTTTCCCATCCACTGACAAGAAGATTTTAACTGAGATAATACATGAGCTCAGAGATGAACTTAAAATAGTGATTCAGAAAACCTTTAGTTAGAGATTGTTGCACTAATTGGCCTCCTCCCTGGAAAAAGGAAGAGAAGCAGCATTTTGTGAGTTTTGAAACTTTCTCATTTTAAGCAAGAAACTTGGTCCCGGATTGCCTATGCAATTCCACCAGTGTTTAATTCCACTTTTGGGAAGGGAAACAAAAAGCCCCCTATGGATTCATTGCCATGAAGGAATGGAGGGAAATGAACAATCTTCCAGAAGACATCATGAAGAAAAAATATTTAATTTTTTACCAAGAGCTCCAGTGGGTAGAGCTTATAGCTGATCTGTGCACTGCAATTAGAGAAACATTCTGTCAGAGAGAAGGGAAAATGGAAGAATTGTTACCAAGATTTAAAGACTTTATCATATGCTAGCCTTCATGCATTTAGAAAGTTGAGTTAATTTCCTTATTCCTTCACGTCTACTTGCTTGAGTTTTGAGACCTGATATGCTGGTTTTAACAGGAAGGCATAGAAGATTTGGGTGAAAGAAAGATTTGGTGCACAAACCAGTTTACTATATTGCATATAACAGTAAGATAATTTCATTGTCAGCAAACCCTCTGAAACAATTTGTCCTTAATCATATAATTAAATCAGAGGTTGATTCTCTTCAAATCAGTCTATAATGAGATAGCGCCGAGAGTAAATTCTTTCTGAAAATACTTTTTCCTTATGATCACCATCTTTTGGTATATTCCTAGGATTTCAACAAACTGAAGTCACTGAGAGAAGCAAATGAAATAAAATCAGAATTGTTATGGTAACAGTCTCAGATTATTTAGCACTAGTTGGTTATAATATTCTCAACATCTCTATGCCTGTGTGGACTTTCATACAATTCCTTGAGAATTCATTTTCGTTAAACTTAACTGTGTTATTCAAAACAAGGAGGAATAACTGAAGTTTCTTGTCTTTAGAGGAGAAATGTTTTGTCAATAAATATAGCACTCTACTTCAGTGTTTTTTGTTCCTCCCCCTTTTTTTTTCCTCCCAGTGAGGTTTCTATTACAAGAAAAAAAAAAGTACTGCTTTATTCCTTTTTTTCTTCTTTTTTTTTTGGTAGATATGAACTCTGCATTTCTAGGAAGTCTAAATCGCCCATGAGAATATTTATTGGGAAAAAAGGGTACTAACAAAAATGTTCAGAGAAAGGTGGAGTATGTGAAGGAGACACTTAATTTCCTAGAGAGTTTGGTTTTATCTATGCAATAGCTTACATTTTCTTTATTTATTATCTATTGCAAGTGGGGAAAAAACAAAGAAACAAACAGCATCTATCCCACTTCATCTGAATACACATTACAGAGATAAATCTTACCAGATAGTGAGAAAATGCCTTTTTCAAAGGACTTCGAGCAAATAAAAAATCTTCTAAGGCATGAAATGAGACACATATGTGCTCAGTCCAGATTTCTAAAATAGAAGTGAGAAAAGTGGAGTAAAATTCTTCCAAATGGATTCTGCTAAGAAAATGTTCCACAAAATGTAGGTAGTCTTACAGTGATAGGCTGAACAGCTGGAGAGTATTATGTCACACAAGTTCTGGTAGGTGACTGATTCTGAAAACTGCATCTGTTTATTCAATAACTTGACGCTTTTCAAGCCAGGTCAAAACTTCACATTAGTGCAGCCTGAAAGCAATCTTTGTTTTTATGTCTGGTCTGCAGGAGAGGGGTGATGTCACAGACTTGAAAAATGCAAAATGTTTTTTTCCATTCCTTCCATGTACACACATGGACATGTGGCACAGTGTCGTGTAGCATAGCATGAGCACTCACCATCCTGTGTGTTTGCACTTAAAAGAGACTGGTAAAGTTTTTGTAAGACCTACAAGTATTTTTAGCACAGTATCTCTGATCAAGTCCTCTGACGGAGCAGGTCTTCACCAGTCCCATTGAAGTGTGTCAGTTCTACTTCTGACAGGCAACAAAGGTGGTTCAGCTGTGTGAGTCCTCAACACAGTCCCGCAGACCTCCTGCCTACCCTTCATTGACACCTCTGATGGCTCAGAGCTGCGACTCTGTCACCTATCAGCCCTCCACCCACTGAGTTTAGAAAGTGTGTTCTTTTTTTAGCATGGGTAGGTACAAGTGTATCTGAAAACATCTTGTAGCCAAGTTTAAATGAAGGTCGACACACTCCTTTTCTGGGTCATTAATAGATGGGGTCTTGGAAACACTTTGTGCTGTCTCACAAAGACAGGATGTCTGCAGGGAGACTGAGAGGAGATTCATGTAGTGGCTTGCAGAGAAGTCTCTGCAGGAAAGAGGTAATTCTTATATCTATTTTCTAACACAGAAGTCAAGGAAGTAAATGGTCTAAGTTTACTATATGTGCTGAGTTAAGGGATAAGTTCAGAGCACAATGATAAAAGTGCTCTTGCAAAGTTTTCTTGAGAGTACATGGTGCAGATGCAAATGGAGAACTTACTTATCCACACTTCCATGGCGTGTGTTGTACATACTGGTTCAATTTTGTGCAAATAAACAAACAAGAGTGAATAACTCCAACAATTAGTACTGTAAGAGCTGAAAGACAAGAATAATTTCTTTGTATGCTGTCTAATTCATTAAGCTGGGTCAATGAGGTGCCAGTGCTATGATTTTTAACAACCTATGTTTGGTAGAGTACATTCTCAGTTAACTTCAAATTCTCATTTGGATACTATTCAGACAGGTAGAGTACAAACCAGAACAAAAAAAATCTCACTTTTTTATTCTTTATGGCTATGCTACTGAATATGTATACAGCAGTGACATTTTCTCAGATCCCTAACATACTTTTTTGTTCACATGGCGTTTAATTGTGTCATGGGATGCTCATCACATTTTCTCCCTTTATTGTGCTCTTCCATGACAAACTGGGCTTGGGAATGGTCAAGAAATAGGGGTTCACGGAAGACTTAGCAATTAAATAGTGTAGTGTGAGGAGAAGAAGTGAAGATATTAAAGAGAGAAAATACTTTCTAACAGTTGCATCTAGAATCCTAAAATTTCAATTCTCATATTCCTTTAAAACTTCACCTGGGAGACTTGTAATGGCATTTAGTGAATTTCTTTAAATTTAAATTTTATTTACTTTTGAAAATAACTTTTTTCATTATGCAAAGATAAATTATGCATCTGTTAATTGTTCTTCTCCCTGACTCAATTGTCATAAAAGCACATCATTTCACTAAACTAGACATTAAACTAATAAATGTAAAGGCTCAATTTTCCTATTTACATTGATACATTAAGAACTTTATCCATTCATGTGTTTGTGCCACATCTACGACCAGAACCTGGGCCCAGATGCAGAGAAAAAAAAAAAGGTTTTTTTCTGATAATTGCAAAGGACTCTAAATACTATTTATACATCTTCAAAATGAAAACTGCTGTTATAACCAGTTGGTTGTCTAAGGTAAGCCCCGTCTGGTGATCTATTCAGCCTTACTGAGATTTGTGTCATCTGATATGACCTCCTTCTGAAGGTTTTTTAAGTAATTTTCTTTCATTACAATAATAGCAGGAGTTTCAACTATTTAAAAAATAGCTCTGTGACTCTTAACACCCATCAAGTGTGCGGGTGAGACAGATTCAAAGGCTGTCTGTCCAACATGGAGTTAGATTTGGATTTTTATCTTCAGCAGAGAATCTGTGATTGCATTAGCTTTCATTTCTTTCTTGAAGAACTACCACTTTCAATAGATATTTAAATGTTTGTTGAAGCAGAGACAGACCGAGAAAAACTGTATTTTCATTGAGCAGAAAGATTTTTTTCCTTGGTGACTGAGTGGGAAGTAACCAATATTCCCATTTATTTTTCTATAGACTGTTCAAAAGTCTTCTTTCCCTTGACTCCCTCAGATCAGTTGAAAAAAGCCTGTTGTATGTTCAAATTTGCTGGGCTCGTTAGAATTTAAATGAAGATTATGACATTCATAATTTCAAATTAGGAAATTTTGTGACTATAGCACCTGCATAGAATATTAGATCTGTCCATATTTCCAGTGTTTCCAATCATATCTAGGCAGAGTTTCAATAAATCCCTTAAGTGAATTCTCTGGATTGGCTTTTTTGGTGATAATTACCTGTCTAATGTATGGGCTCTTGGCCTTGATTTAAGCTTACCAGTAGTTACATTCAGAAATACTTTAATTAGCTTGACTATTTTACCATGAATTATTGTATAACTTGGTTAGTTTTGTTTGGAACTACAGAAGCTAACATTACCTCTGCATTGGCTTGGTAGAAGCCAATGCTTGGTAGAAGCCTATTTTTTAGAAGGAATAATCATGCTTGTATTGTACCATACCTTAGTGAAGTCCTGAACAAAATCTTTAAATGAAGTCCAATCCTGAATTTAGTTTTTGCTCAGGAGACTGAGCAAATATAACTGTTTTTTAGATTTTTAGATTGCTAAACAGCACAGGGATTCGCACCCACAATGTTAAAAAAAAAAGGCAAAATTAAAAAAACCCCAAAGGAACACATGCTTCTCTCCTGCCTGCCTGCCCCCAATTCCACAAGTACTAATGAGTATGTCATCAGTTATGCCAATCACTAAATAGAAATCTAGACAATGACATGAATACCTCCATAAACTTCCCTTCAAAATCTGAAGCATCTTTTAAGTAGTTATTCTAAACTACAATTTTGGATATTCCTTTAAACTGACATGTTGGAATGACTTCCTTAGATATAATCATACATGTTTAAAGGTAAAGTGAGGCATCTCCAAACTAACACAGTCAATGGCACATTCAGCTAGTTTTTGGTCAAATTTGAGTATTACTGTCCCAAGAGCGTCTTGGAGAGGTATTGTTGTAGATGACCCTGATTTATTTTCTGCAAAGAGGGACAGTGTCTTCAAATTCCATTGACCTTTTGTGCTAAAGAACATTCAGAACCAGTAACACTTTCAAGAAGAGCAGCATCAGTAAAATTTCAATTGTCAGAAGTTAAAGCAGTCTCTTTTTGAAAGACATGAGTGCTGTTGCCACTCTGTTGTATATTATTGTCTTTAAACTATTAATGAAGAATGAGTTCTTATACAAACAAGACAAAACCCAAGTTCCTTTATTTGAAACCTTTCACTAAAAATAATTACAGAACACTTTTAAAATTGCATTTTTGTCTGTATACTTAGAGATTTCATTCTACACTACATCCTGGATATCTTTCATATTTTGCAACTTGCAGAATAGACGGGTCATAAGCATATAATAAAATGCAGTGTGTGTGGGCAGACTAAAAATATTTGTCTATACCCGAATGTATAAACACATGCAGAGCACCATATAACAGACACAAATAAGGTGTGTTTAGATTTTAAATTGTAATCTACAATGTCAATTTATACTACAACTTAATTTAAACAGAACTACCAAGCTATGTAGCGTGAGTATGAACTGCAAACTAACTTTCCAAACATGAAATAAACTCCACTGCTGTGACTACATTTAACGTCTTTGTCCTGGTTTTGGCTGGAATAGAATTAATTTTTATTACTAGGAGCTGGTATAGTACCCTGTTTTGGATTTAGGATGACAGCAATGTTGATACCATACTAATATTTTAGTTGTTGCCAATCAATCAAGGACCTGTATCAAAAATTGTGTGGCCAGTAGGTGTAGGGAAGTGATTGTGTCCCTGTACTCGGCATTGGTGAGGCCGCACCTCAAGTACTGTGCCCAGGTCTGGGATCCTCACCATAAGAAAGACATTGAGGTCCTGGAGCGAGTCCAGAGAAGGGCAACCAGGCTGGTGAAGGGGTTGGAGGGCAAATCATATGAGGAATGGCTGCAGGAGCTGGGGATGTTTAGCCTGGAGAAGAGGAGGCAGAGGGGAGACCTTATCACCACCTACAATTATTTGAAGGGAGGTTGTAGAGAGGTGGGCAATGGTCTCTTCAGCCAGGTGACAGGAGATAGGACAAGGAGAAATGGCAAGAAGCTGTGCCAGGGCAGGTTCAGATTAGATATTAGAAAAAAAAGGAATTACTGAAAGAATTGTCGGAGCCTGAAACAGGCTGCCTGGAGAGGTGGTTGAGTCACCTTCCCTGGATGTGTTTAAAAAAAGGGTAGAGAAGGTACTTAGGGATATGGTTTAGCTTGGGACAGGAATGGTTGGACTTGATTTTAAAGATCTTTTCCAACCTTGTGATTCTGTGATCATGTGACTTCTCAGGTTCTCATAATGCCTTGCCAACAAGAAGGTGAAAGGCATCCAATAAGCTGGGAGGGAACACAACCAAGGCAGCTGACCCAAACAGACCAAAGAGATATTCCAAACTATATGATGCAATGCTATATACATAACAGGGGAGTTGGCTGGGAGGCAGCATGGCTCAGAAAATAGCTGACCGTTGGTTCCAGGTGGTGAGTAACTGTGCTGTGCATTACTTGTTTTATATATTCTATTACTGTTATTCTTAATACAATTAATTATCACTATTATTCTCTTTCTTTTCTAACCTATTAAATTTCTTTATCTCTACCAATTATTTTACCTTTTTTCTTTCCAATTCTTTCCCTCATCCCATTGAAGGTGTAGGGGAGGGGCGCTGAGTGAACTGTCATGTGGCTGTTTTACCTGCTTGATAGGTTAAACCACAGCACTTTCAATCGTGGAAACTAAATGATTCTGATACATCATAGACTTTGGTAATTTTGTTCCTGGTTTGTTTTTGGTATCCCTTTATCTGGCTTTTGGTATCCCTTTATTTGTTTTGTTATCCCTTTATCTGGTTTATTTAGTTTCTATTTAAGAAAAAGAAAAGAAAAATAAAGCCTGAAATTTTGGCATTTGGAACTAAGTGTCCCGTAGATCTTTTTTTAGAAGTCTATGATGATTGTCACTATATACATCAATTAATTCTATCAAAGCAACAGGAAAAAAAATCCTGATTAACTTTTTTGTAATTGATTTTATTATATCATTTTAAGATTTGAAAACAGTTTTGGCCACATAAAAGTCTGTCAGCTGATCTAATAACAGACATTATTCCCATCTGCAAAGTTCTATTGCTAAAGTAACCAGGATGATTTTTCTACTGTGTGAAGAAAATAAATTATTATTACTCAAAAAATTATTGTAACCATTTTACTTCTGTATGGGAGTCCTTCAAGACTCAAGGACTTCTTATTAATCCAGACATCTGCATCATTTTGGGTCATCTCTTCTACAATACCACAAATTACAACTTCTTCTATACCACAGGGCATTTCTACCAAAAAAGGGACCAAAACTATGTCCTTACATTCAGAGTTGCCACAACTCTTTGCTCTGGTGGAAGGGAAAGTCACATATATCTTTTTTGTAATTAGAGCACTGGGTCAACTTTTCACTGCCAGGCTGTAATATTTTACTTTTCCACTTCTGACAGTATTACTAGAACAGATCATAACCTGGGAAATATGTTTCAGGTAGATGGCATGTATGCCTTTTAAACCTTGCAGCTGGTAATTGTTCTCTCTGTGCAACATATAGAGGATTACGAACCTAAAGCTTGGAAACTATAATGAAGTACACCTTAGCAAGGTTATTTTTTTGTCAAGCTGTCAATAACACACAGTATTTATTTTTTTTTGAGCACTTATTTCTGAAGGAGTTTGCTTTCCCAAGTACTAGCAACAACATCTTTGTGAGAGTGATGTTTCAATTTCTACCTTGAATATTACTGTACACTTTTGAATGGGCAAAATAGTTTTTGTTAGTCTGTGCATAATTAATAGCCGAATTAGAATTCATAATTTTGCTTTCAGTGTTTTCTTCTATTTTTGAAGTGCCCTTGAACTATACATAGGTCTGAATGGTCAAATACATTTTAAAACTAAATTAAGACAAACAGGATTTCCCTTTCTTCTTTGGATATATGCCTGAAATATATGAATGAGTCTTACTATGTTTATACTGAACTGATTTATATTCTTCATTAAGGCTGCATGATCACCAGTCAAGACCTCTATCTATGGAACCTAGGCAGTGCATGCAAGCAATATGAAAAACACTAACATCATCCATCTACCTGTTGTATGAAATGAATAGGGAAATGAAATATAGAGCTATAAGTAGAAAACACATCATAGCTAACATGTTTTCAAAGCAGTTTAAATCTGGGCAGGTATGGATAAAAGCACTGGTAAAGCTAAAGAAAAGAAACTGTGGAGATAGTATGTAGAATTTTATGATGATATTTGAGTTCAGAAAATAAGAATTTTTAGAACTTCTTGCATTATGGAGATGTCCTTTAGGTCAGTAAATGAATCCTTTTGCACCACCAAAAATTATTTTCAGTAACTGTGTTATATCAACTAATTAGAAACTAGATCTTACCTAGTGCTCATAATCCTTGTCATAACTCAGTTTTAAGAACCAGCTTTTGTCAAGCCTTCCATATATACTTAGTTTTATTACTAAACTAAATCTTGATCAACTATAGAAGATACTGGATCTACATTAATATATATCCAGTGTCTGAAGGAAATCTGGCTCTATTTTCAATGACACATACTAAATATCACAAAGTTTTCATTTAAGTGGGATACTAAGTATGAATCTGAAAGTAGTAAGACTTCAGGTTTAGGATCGCTTTTAATTCAAAGAAATGTCTTATTTATTCAAAGTGCGAAATCTACAAAGTCACATTACAGATTTTATCTGTGTCCTAGGTATCATCATGAAAATTCTCTGAATATTCTGCGTGCTAAAATGACATAAGAGCTCTTTTTAAAGTTCAATACAACTGAAATACAAAAAAGAACCCAAACAAACCCTGTTAATGAAATAGCTAATGAAATATAAATAAATAGTTAATGAAATAATTAAAATGAATATTAAATACTGTTTTAACAATAAAAATGGAAATTCAGAATGACGGCTAATGTACTAAATGAAATTGCTGTATTAGTAAAAGAAAGAAAAAGTAAAATAAAATTAGAAAATATGTTTTTCTACCTTCCTGGAGAAAAAATTTTCTAATCTCAGCAGTGACATTTTGAACTAAACAGTATATAAGAAATATAAAATTGCAAAGTGCCAGAGCATTTTTTCAAATGCACCTGGATTGATATTTGCATGCTGTCATTAAGGGCACCTGAGAAATTACATTAAAAGCACCCTCTTACAAATTTTTCAATTGCCGGAGCTTGTGTTTATGAAAAAATTTGGGTTTTGTTCTAGCTTTTTATACATTCTCTTCCAGTCCCTTTTGAATGTACTCTTTTTCATTTTAATTTCTATTTTTGTACTTCACCTTTTTCTTTTTCTCCTTTAAGAAATTCTTCCATTAAGTTTGGATTAAATATCTGGATGTTGAAACTGTTGAAAAATATGCTCACAAATACCTTATTCTGATATTGTGCTATCAAATGTCTTCCAAATAATAGAGTGTTTTGTTCTTAGATGTTTTTGATTTCCACAGCAGGTATTGCAGTTTATTCCTCCTTCCCTGTGACCAAGTCATACCCTTCCTGGGATGCACTTCTGTCTCTTCCTTTGGCTTAATAGCAGTGATAGTGTCAGAGGAAGGAAATGTCCTGAAATAACACAATATTGAATTTTCAGGCATTTGTTTCAAATTGAAATGAAAAGCATTTCAACTCTGTTTTTTTTTTCCTAATGGAAAAAATGCAGTATTTATCCTATTAATCATTTGGGATATTACTCTTCCTCCTACTACTCTTTTCTTATGGGAGAAAAAAAATAAGTGTAATATTTGGTATAAAGTCAAAATTTTTGATGTGTGTGTGTGATATTACAAAATATAGAATATATTTTCTCATTACATAGATAAATAATTCTAGACTGAATTAATTCTGCAATACTTAGTCATGTGAATAATGGTATTGACTTTTTCACTTTCTTAATAACTGAATGTTATCAGCAGAAGAAAATTTTTCTGAAAGGATCTTTTTTTTCTTGACTAATATGACAGATATCTTAAAAAATATTTATAGTCAGCAAATTTGAGCAAGTGTAGTATATCACAAACAGTGAGATCTTTTAAGCGGTGCTAAGCAGTTGAAGAGGAAGGAGAGAAAACTACGTATTTTTCATTAAGACAAATTCATTCTTAGTTGCTCTAGTTGCACAGTGTGGATTTTCTCATAAAGGAAAAGAGCCCAAACCAAATTTTTCTCATTTGATGTCTAGCTAGACTTGAGACTTTTGGCTGAGAATGTTTTGGCATTGTTTAAACAAGAGATCAGAAACCTCTGCAGATCGAAGTATGTTGTTTAAAATGGTTACGAATAGGAAAAAACCACATTATTAAAATTATATTTAATGCTCTAAATTTTAAATTAGATGTGATCAGAATTTTATAGTGAGATCCCAACATGTCTCAAATATTTGACTTCAACCATTGTGTAAGAGTGGACCTGATGGTCTTAGTTTTGCCACTCTTATTAAAACTGTTCTGCAGTAGAACTAAAAAAACGAATGCAGGTGACCATTATAAAGGTTTTAGAATATATCCATATAATTTGTGTAAAAGTTCATTTTGCAACATACCTGGTGTTTCACAATATTCAATTGCTTTTCTTAATCTTCTTGTTTCCCAGATGTTCCATGCCAGCAAAATCCCATAAAAGAATTAGAATTTTTGATACTTCATGCTCACTTCTGATCAAGTGCTACAACCATCTCATGCTGTATCCAATATAATTAAAAAGACATGGAACAGAATTATTATAGTCATATTCACGGGAAAATAAATGCTTCAATAAGAGAAAAAATACTGGATGGTATTATTCTGAAGAGCATTGCTGTGAGGCAATTGCTTTGCATAGAAAAAGGATGGGCTTTGCCTAGTTGGGCTTTATGAAGCAGACAATATTGCTAGCATACCATCAAAGCTTTCAGAGCAAATCACTGTAATGAAAATAATATTTAACTTTCTAATTGTCCCTTGGTGCTTTTTGGAAGGTCTGTTGGAATCTTACCAGTCACAATCTGTGTTTCTTTTATTAATTTATCCACTTTTTTTTTTTTAAATTTAATTAAAGTTGAGGGGTTTTAAAATATTAATTAGCTGCTTTGGCATAGGTTGGTTTTTGGTTTTTTAATTATTCAGAAGGAACCCCTAGATGCCATTCAGCATCCTTCTGACATTCATTGCCATTCATTTAATCTGTGATCTGCATAGTGCTGCTGCCTGTTTTCCTGATAAGCTGTAGATGGTGGAGGATCTCACGAGTCACCAGGTTAGAAATATGAAACGTTTCAAATTTTCTATCATTTTGTGTTGCAGAAGGGTAGGGCTATAGCTGTGTCATACTCACACAGCTGCCTTGGATAAAACAGTGCGTATCATACCATATAGCACCAAATCATCTTCTTACCTAAGGAGGCTGGGACTAGTTGTGAATGAACACAAAAAACTGTGAAGTGTGAGGTGGAAAGTAAGCTTAAACCTTCTAAAAGTGACTGACAAGGATGTGTCTTTTTTATGACCCTCTGAGATGTTACACAGTTCCACTTAGTGGTTTAAAAAAAATCAGGATGGTTTAATGCCAAAAAATAATATATTATCCTTATTTAAGATTAACAATTAATAAATTTCATTTGTTTATTATTGGCGAGAAAATTCAGTGAATGAGAATTTTGTAAAATAACACTCTACAATGAATCTGAATAAACAGACTTGGGAATCTGGGCTAGTGCATTTACAGAAGACAAAGCTTGTAGCTAGAAGTAGGATTGGCATCACATTTGTCCACCTTTGATAGTCAAGGAAATGTATTCACACTCTTACACTCGTTTGTTGATTGATTTGTTGTTTGGAGTAAGATTCAAGCTAACATCCCTGGTTTCCTATGAAAATTACTTCTCTGCTCTCCTCTCTATCAAGGAGAAGATTTTGGTTTTGTTTTCTTATCTTGTTATCTGAAAATGTAAAAGAGAGTGGACTGAGGCAAGGAGAAAATATGCTAGGCTTCTTTAAAAAACAGTGCAATATTCAAACAGCCAAATGCAAAGCATGTACGTAACATATCCCTTGAGCTGCCATGGGATGGTTAAGTAGGTGCTTTGTAGATATTAATTATTTTAATTCCACAGATCTTTAAAAAATCACCAGAGATAGTAAAACTGGTTTTGAAGGATGAACCATCAGTCGAGTGCTTGTGGGTAGGAATCAAGGGTCAAGCTAGTATGAGTGACACTGTTGTGGGTGTGTACTATAGGCCCCCTGATCAAGAGGAGCAGGCTGATAGTGCTTTCTATAAGCAGCTAGAATTAGCCTCGAGATCCCAGGCACTGGTCCTTATGGGGGACTTCAATTACCCAGATATTTGCTGGGCAAGCAATATGGCCAATTGTATGCAGTCCAGACAATTTCTGCAGTATGTTGAAGGCAATTTCCTGCTACAGATAAAGGTCGGGGTCAGCTTAGAACAAAGCGACCATGAAATGATAGACTTCAAGATCCTGAGTGGAAGAAGCAAGCCAAAAAGTAGGATAGCTACCCTGAATTTTGGTAGAGCTAGCTTTGATCTCCTCCTCAACCTATTAGGAGCTATCCTGTGCGCTATGCTGTTAGAAGGAAAAGGAGCCTGTGAGAGCTGGCTAGCATTTAATCAGCGCTTCTTCCAAGCACAAGATAGGTGCATCCCTTTGAGTAAGAAAAAGGGAAAGAGAGTCAGAAGACCTACGTGGATGAGCAGGGAGCTAATGAGTAAACTCAAAGGGAAGCAGAAGGTATATGAACTGTGGAAACAGGATCTAAGCACCTGAGAAGAATATAGGGATGTTGTCAGGGTCTGTAGGGACACGAATAGGAAGGCTAAAGCCCGCTTGGAAATTAAGCTGGCAAGGGACATAAAGGATAATAAAAATGGTGGTTTTTAAGGTATGTGAATAGTAAGAGGATCACCAGGGATAATGTAGGTCCCTTGCTGAACGAGGCAGGTGTCCTGGTAACGGGTGAGGAGGAGAAGGTGGAGATACTGAATGCCTTCTTTGCCTCGGTCTCCACTCCAAAGGCCCCTACGGACCCACATATCCTGGATGAAAATAGGAGTGCTTGGGGAATGAAGAGCTTCCCTCTAGTTGAGGTAGGGGACGTCCAGGAGTGGCTCAAAGGGATTAATGCACACAGATCCAGGGGCCTGGATGGGATGTAACCATATGTGTTGAGGGAGCTGGTAGAAGTGATTGCAGAGCTGCTCTCTATCATCTTTGACAGGTCTTGCAGAACAAGAGAATTGCCAATATCGCTCCAGTCTTTAAAAAGGGCAAAAAGGAGGATCCTAGCAACTGTAGGCCAGTCAGCCTCACTTCTGTCTCTGGAAAGGTGATGGAACAACTTGTTCTGGATGTCATCACCAAGCAACTGGAAGAGAAGAAGGTCATGAGGAGTAGTCAGCATGGATTCAACAAGGGAAGACCGTGCTCGAACAATCTCATAGCCTTCTATGATGTCATCACCAGCTGGGTAGATGGAGGGAGAGCAGTGGATGTCATCTACCTTGATTTCAGCAAGGCTTTCGATACTGTCTCCCATGCCATCCTGATAGCAAAGCTGAGCGAGTATGGGACAGATGAGTGGACAGTGAGGTGAGTTGTGAACTGGCTGTCGGAACGGGTTCAGAGAGTCATGATCAGTGGAGCAGAATCTGAATGGAGGCCTGTGACTAACGGTGTTTTCCAGGGCTCAGTGTTGAATCCAGTCCAGTTTAATATCTTCGTTGACAACATTGATGAGGGAATAGCATCCACCCTCAGCAAGCACGCCGATGATACAAAGCTGGGAGGAGTGACTGACACACAAGAACACTGTGCTGCCATCCAGCAAGATGTGGACACGCTGGAAAGCTGGGCAGGGAGAAACCAAATGAAATTCAACAAAAGCAAGTGTAAAGTCTTGCACCTGGGGAGGATTAAGTGTCTGTATCAGTACAGGCTGGGGGATGATCTATTGGAGAAGAGCTCTATGGAGAATGACCTGGGGGTCCTGGTGGATGACCGGTTGGCTATGAGCCAGCAGTGTGCCCTGGTGGCTAAGAGAGCCAATGGGATCCTGGGGTGTATCAGAAGGAGTTTGGCCAGCAGGTCCAAGGAGGTGATCCCCTCTACTCTGCCCTGGTCTGGCCCCATCTGGAGTATTGTGTCCAGTTCTGGGCCCCTGTGGTGGTTCAACCTCAGCTTAGAACTGGGTCCCACAAAAGTTACCTGTCCCTTTAAGAGAGAGGCAGGGGGGGGCGAACGGAGAAGCCATGGAGGAAGGAAAAAACCCCAAAAACCCCGCGGGTTGGGATAAGGATAGTTTATTGAAACAGCAGAAAAGGATACAAAGAACAACGAACAACAGCGCTAACACTACTTTAGAACACAGAGCACACAAAACTGGTGATACACAGTGCAGTCTCTCACCACACCACGCAAATTAGGCTGTGCCCGACCCGCCGACCGCCAAGAGGCCATGCGCCGCTGAGAGCCTAGAGTATCGCCTGCCACACCGCACCTGCCTCAAGCCCCCATTTTGGCGCACTTCTCACTGGCCAAAACGTGGCCAGCTGAAAACCAGGACAGCTCCCTGGTGTAAAAAGGACAGGGACCTCCTTGAGAGAGTCCAGAGAAGGGCTATGAAGATGATTAAGGGCCTGGAGCATCTCCTGTATGAGGATAGGCTGAGTGAGCTGGGACTGTTCAGTTTTGTTGTCACTCACTCTACTAGAAGGACTATTCAGGATTTAGGACACATAGCTTTCCTAAAAATTAAAAAAAAAATAATAAAATCTTTTTTCTTAAAACAATTACTTTGGGAAAATAATTTCTGTCTTGCTTTCTTCCCAAAGTCTAAGCCAAGGACTATGTTTCCTCCTTGTTTAGTATAAGACTAAATGCTGAGGTGAGAAATGCTACATAAGATCCTGCACAGAACAAAAAATTTGAGAGCACTGTTTTAGACCTAATGTTGATTTCTATGTCCTTTGTAGCATCTAGAACAAACAGACTCTTGAATATGGATTTGGGGATGCCCATAGCACATGGGTCTCCTTCCCATACTGCTGATGTCCTCAAAAAGAATATATTTTCAAAAATGATGGGAGAAAGACAACTACAGAAGGAAAATCTTTTTGCCCGTCTCTCTCAAAAGTAATTTATATTGTCACTTGTAAATTTTTGTCTGTGTTTTTCAACTGTTCACTTGTTAATAGGAAATAATTTATCATTTTTTTTATATGTAATTTTGCAAGTAGGATAGGGCTACTGCATTTGTGTGTAAGATAATGAAGATTGGTGGTATAACAACAATACAGACTTGGTCTCCAGACTATTCATTTTTAATGCTTCAGCATTTAAAACATATTATATGCTGTCTTCTTTTCCTTTGTAACTTAAAAAAAAAAAAAAGCTTTTAATGCTTTAGCTAAAAAATAAAAAGCATTTTGTAGAAGGACATTTACTATGACATATAGTATAATATTGCACTTAAGGTTTTCTTTATGGAGGAAAGGACCAAATAATGAAGAAATGAATGCAACCCATACACTTCCTCTCCCCTCCCCACACTTTAATAATTCAAAGGTAAATTGTCCAAACATCTAATCACCTATTGTTTCTACTGAGTAAATCGAGAGATGTTTTGTACAGAAGAGAGTATGATCTACCTTAGATATGTCTCTTAGAATGACATAACTCTCAGGGACAACTCTCTCCCTGCTGACTATAGAAAACCTAGGGTATCATTTTGGACAGGACAGTGTATGATACCTCACATGAATGGTGTACCGGGTGTATAATGGTGAAATTGCATTTTACCTTAAAACTGACTTCTGTGGAGACACAGCCTGTACTCTATGTCGTAATGTAATCCTTTGAGACCTTGTGGAACATGAAAGTACTGTGTTCAACCAAAATTTGTGGAGTACGCTACTCATCGCAGCAGTTGAAAAATGGCTTTTCTCAGCTGGCCCTTTCATAGAGAGCTTCATAACACTGCTAAATGAAAAAGTGTCTCTTGGTTCTCTAGGAAATATATTAGGAACTATGTGAAGCTCTAAGTAGTGATGGATCATGAATCATATGCCAGGTTTTGAAAGTGTCCTTTACAGAAGATGCAGCGGTACATGTTTCTCCATACTTTGATTTCACAAACGTCATTAAGAGAAAAGGTAAAATTGAGAAGACTGAGAAAACCATACGGTTTCTACAAGCCATTTTCTGGTAGAGTTATAGATTTAGTTTTAGGTGATTTTTGAATTTTTTTATCAAATACATCTTCTATAATATGCTAAAAAAAAAAAAAGGTTGCTCTGTAGACTAGAGAGAGTTCACCAAAGCCAGCCTGGAAATAAAATACACTTCTGCTCTAAGTATTACACCCATTTCCAAAATTCAACTTTGAAAATCTTGGTTATATCTTAATCTTGCAAGGAATCTTATGTTGAAGGAACATCACCAAGGTGAGTAGGTCATGTAATTAAGTCATAAAATTTAGTTCTTTGTGAGAGTTGCATACAGTTCCCCAACTGGAATAAAATATTCATATCTTCACTATTTCAGGTTTTATTGTTTTATTCACTACTTGGGTATCAGATTCTGAAAATATACAAAATGAGGATCTGAAAAACACCAATTTTTTCTTTTTTGTTTTTGTTGTGTTTTTTCACCATAATGATGAATGTTCTTTTTTCCCCATGAGCTAGCAAAGACAAAATCACCATGAAAAATATAACAGGCAATCATGAAATTAAACTTGAGGACGCACTATACAGACTTTAGATCAAAGAGCTTAATAGATTGTAGCTCTGTTCGGCACACAACTGAAAAAAAAAAGAAACCTGGCAAGGATTCAGTGCAACCAAGATACTTTGCATTATATCCAGGTATGGACAAGCTCCAGTGCATAGTCAAAATGAATCAGTTTATCCCAGATGTATAAGTTACCATTATAATCAGCAGTGTCAAAGGAAGCCCAGTGCAGTTAGATGAAATATGCTGAAACTGTAAGAAGATGGCAAATGCTCTGAGGGATGTATTTGCAAAGTATTCATCCATAGGAACTGTAAAGATAAAGAAAATTATCAGAGTAGTTCCCTGCATTCTTTGAAGTGTCATGAATAATAATTTAAAAATAATCCTCACATCTCCATAAATTATTTTTAAAAGTTTATTATTTGAAATCTTTTTCTGTTTTATTTTAATTTGGTTTTGCACAAGAATTATCATGACACTGACATGACTTCTTGAAGTCTAGTTCCTTCAACAAAGCAAGGCATCTAACTGACTAACAGAATTTTATAATGGGAATAAATTTGCTTTTTTGGTCCATATCTCAGCAATGATCAACCGTTTTGGATATTTAATATTTTGTTTTAAAAAATTTCTCAGGCAGATACTGAATCTGAAAGACAGTTAAATATTTCGCATTATGTGTACTTGAAATAAATTAAAATTCATTCTTACAATTGAAAATGTGTATGAATTCCATGGACAAAGGATGCTATTTGTACTACTGAAAAGATGAAGGAACATTGGGAGGTGGGGAGAGAAACTAAAAGATCTAGTATTCTATCTTGGTTTAGTTTAGAAGCATGTAAGTGAGAATTGGAGCATGATTTATTTTCCCAGGGATCTAGTTCAGAAATAATTGCAGGCCTGGTGCCAGTAACATAACATATTGTAGCAACTATATGAAACTATTTGTAGGAAGCAAATCAACATGTTATTGGAGATTCCTAATAATTTAGTGTGGTTCCCTTGGAGTTTCAGGTAAAGAATAAAAAGTCCCAATCTATTTGCATATGTGATTGAGACACTTGACCAAAATCAACTCAAATTTTTATATAAAGTTCATAGAAGCAAATATCCATATTCTTTTAGAAGTAATTAATGCAGTTTCACAGAGCTTTCACAGTTAATCTGCGTGTACCACATTTGCATCTGGATTTTTAAAAAAAGTATTAGAGAATCACAGAATCACAGAATTGTAGGGGTTGGAAGGGACCTCGAGAGATCATCAGGTCCAACCCCTCTGCCTAAGCAGGCTCCCTAGCTCATATTGCACAGACAGGCGTTCAGACGGGTCTTGAATATCTCCAGAGAAGGAGACTCCACCACCTCCCTGGGCAGCCTGTTCCAGTGCTCTGTCACCCTCACTGTGAAAAAGCTTTTCCGCATGTTGGTGCGGAACTTCCTGTGTTCTAACTTGCAGCCATTGCCCCTTGCCCTGTCTCCACAGACCACTGAAAAGGGGCTGGCCATTTCCCACTGTATCCCATGCTTAAGATAATTATAAACACCAATTAGGTCCCCCCTTTAGTCTTCTTTTCTCTAGACTGAACAGTCCCAGCTTATTCAGCCTCTCCTCATAGGGGAGATGCCTCAGGCCCTTAATCATCTTCGTAGCCCTTCTTTGGACTCTCTCAAGGAGATCCCTGTCCTTTTTACACCAGGGAGCCCAGAGCTGGACACAATACTCCAGATGGGGCCTGACCAGGGCAGAGGAGAGAGGGAGGATCACCTCCTTGGACCTGCTGGCCAAACTCCTTCTGATGCACCCCAGGATCCCATTGGCTCTCTTAGCCACCAGGGCACACTGCTGGCTCATAGCCAAACTGTCATCCACCAGGACCCTCAGGTCCTTCTCCATAGAGCTTTCTCCAGCAGGTCATCCCCCAGCCTGTACGGGTACAAGCAGTTATTCCTCCCCAGGTGCAAGACTATTAAGGCATATGCACTAGAAACTTTCATGCACTCTTCTATGCAGGATATAAAAGTATAGCACACATTTCAGACATGCCCTTTCCAAGCTTTTCTGTCAGTTGTGTGTACTATACAGTATGAATATGCTTTGAATGGACAGGAATTATTACCAGAGGTTCAAAAGAAGAGAGGAGACTGCAGTCCTGAATATGTGGAGGGAAGATGACTAGAAAAAAAAACTAGAGCGTGAATATAGAGGAAATAAGCAAAAGAGAGAGAGAAAAAAATTGCGTGACTTTGCTCATTCATTATTATAAAGTATATCCTTACAAGGAAAATCAGTTGTCTCCATCTCTATCATTGAAGAACTGCATCAGTAGACATTGGAAGTTTTACCTAGAGAAAATTAGGGCAAAAGGTGATCAAAGGTCTTCACTAACAGAAGTAGCAACCTTCAGAAAACTGTAGGGGCAGTATGATGTAGTCAAGCATCCACTGTGACTTTTAGTTAAATAAATCATTCCAATTTTACTCAATGTTCACATATTCTGGAAAAAAAAACACGTAAAACTTTCTACAGAATGCTTGCTTTGATTCTGTTAGGGAAAAAAGAGTAATCTTTTCATCTTCCTCACTTCTTCTGTAAAACTTTTGCTGGTGACCTGAGTATTTCCCTTCAGTTTTTAATATACAGTTTCAGTGTTCTTTTTTTAAAAAAATGTTCATTTTTCTTTGCCATTATTCCTTTTCTTCTTGTTCTTCCTACAGATTTCATTTTATTACCATTTGTCTGTTCACAGTGTTCCTGTTCCCCGGATTCCTCTGTTATTTTCTTTGGCCATTACATGTTTCTAAAGAAAAGTTCAGCTGTACAGAGACACTATCAGTGTCACAAATGCGTATAGGGCAGGAACTAGACAGAACTTTTTGCTTTTTCTTGATCTCTTGTGCACACAGAAATATTCTTACTGCTTCACTAAGACCCAGAAACTTTCCATATTTTGTATGTACATCTTAGTTTTATGAAGTGTAAAGTCTAAAATTTGGTGCTTGAACAAGTGTGCTTCATTTCTAGCTAAGGAAATAAATACTTTAGTATGTGGCCAGAAATGCAGTCCAGTAGAAAATAAGCAATGCTTTAGCTCAGTTATGGCCCTACACAAAATGGTTCACAGTGTTCTGACATATCAGAATTTGTTTCATGAGATGTGACCAGGTATTCCTTGCTTGATTGTCATTGAGAATTCATGGGAGTACTGTGTGGGTTCCACCACTGTTGGACAATTTTTTGTCTGCTTTTAGCTTTGCCAGATATCCCCTGACCTAACACAGAGATTTTAAATTACATGAGATGACTTGGGCAATTTGAAACATTGTTTCAAGCAGACAGAAAAAGTAGTATAATGGATTACCGTAGACAGTATCAGTATCCTGTCTTTGTGTCAGTCTGCTATAAACCAGTTTCAGGGTCCCTAGCTCATTTTTTGCTGTGGTGGGAGTTACCCTGTTCAAGGGAAGATGTTGCAACCTTGCTTCTCCTTCGTCTTCAGATATGACTTGAACCCTTATCACAGCCGAGTTAATCCTTGCTTTCTCTGTCTCCTGGCTAAACTCTGAACTGGGATGGATATGGCCTTTGGGGATGTGCTACCAACAGTTGTTTAACGTAGATTTCTCATCTTCAGCCAGTTGTGTGCCTCTGTTGCAGTTTTGGTTTGTCATGTCAAGTAAAATGCAGCACCTGGATCATCTCTGATTATACTTTAATATGGCAAATGTTGTTGAATGTAATCCTGGATTTGATGAATAGTAGAGGAATTACAAATATAACCTATAGAAAAAACTGTCATAATTATTCAGAAACAGCATGGCAATGTTAATTTAATTATGTTACTGACTGATAAATAATACAGTAGCAAGAGGATGATTTTTTTTTTTATGGTAGCTGATATTCATATTTTCCCAAGAGAACATAACTTCAACTAGCAATTGAAATAAAAGACTGGTTGATGAACAGTAGTACATTAAAATGTTGTAGTTGTCAAATCCCTACTTCCATTGTGTACCTGACTTTTACACCAAGGACAGCAAAGATGAATGGGCTCTACATCTGCTTTTTAGTGCTAAAGCTTTAGTGTTAACTTCCAGGATGAACCAAAGCCTAATGTCATGCAGAAAATTCCTGTTGAAGTGTGAAAAAGTACATGAACTAAAGCCAAGGAAGATAAAACAGACAAAACCAGAAGTTTAAGTTAAGTTGGAGATAGTTAGGAGCTCAGAGATTCAAGAGGAAAAATGCTGACATGAAAAGGTATAAAACATTAACTAATAATAGAAGAGATTCAGAAGATGATAGTAACTTTGCAATGTCTAGGATCAACTTGTACCCAAGGCTGACTCTTTCCCACCTCAAGTGCACTGCCTAGCTGGGAAAGACTCACTGGGTGTCTTACGAAAGCAGTAAGCATATATTTTAACACTGAACCTATGGCTTGGGCCCATCATGTGTGTTGGTCAACAGATAACTATTTTTAACTTGTATGCACCTTACTTTTAGAGTTTCTTCTTTTATGGTAAGAGTTACTTAAATTGAAAGTACCCAGAAAGAATGTTGCAAAAATGTATATACTGATTTATTAACTTCCAGCTATTTCTTTCACTTCCATTAATAAAAGTGAAAATTTCTTCACTTGTACTCTAGAAAGCAAGCTATTTCTTTCAATATATATTAATATATCTGGTTTTGATCTATAGTGTGCACAGTTTCCTGTTGAACGTGTTTGAAGAGGAGTAAAGAGGAAGGTGGACAGATGAGTGGGATAAAGTGATTTCAGAAATGAAATTAAATGTGATTGACATAGTAAAATTGAGGGGTGTTGTTTGGTTGGATATTTTTCTTTTTATTTCTCTTTCCTACAAGGACAGTACAGTTGATACTACAGTCCAAGTTAATGCATCATGGACAGGAATGCATGGTACTTGAATCAATATATTACTAATAAAATTTGCACAACTGTTAGCTCTTTTCAGTCTCTTTATCATGCTCTCATACAAAGCTGTGTAAAACTTTCTCTATTTGCCATACACATCTTACATAAAAATGAAGTTATGTGCATTAATATATTATAGAAAATAAACAAGATATAGTGAAATTACTATAAATTTTACTCCTGCTTTTTTCTAAAGAAGAGGCTGGTATCTTTAGTTCAGCCAGGAAGAGGGTAATATAGCTCAATCAAAGAGATAAAGGTTATTAATTCTCTTTAGAGTCAGTAGAGTACATTGTATAAATTTTGACAGACACTTCTGTCAGACTCACTTTTATATATAGAAGGTATTTAACATATAATGTGTGTGCATATGTACATGCTTATATGTATATACATATATTATATGTATACATGCAGGTCATCAACTGGAAACAGAAAAAGGAGACTGAAAGGAGTATTACAGTGTTTCCAGATTGACATAATAGCTTGGCTAACAACAACATTGTATTACAACTGCTTAATTTGTAATTTAATAATTCACATGAGATTTCATCAACAAAATGTGGATAAAAATGTTCATTCCTAACTGAATGCAGCTTCAGAATTCAAGCCAAGTGCATGAATGTGGGTGATGTTCTGATAAAATCCCACAAGTAGACTGAATATATGCAGTGTCAGCCCCTGTGAGGGGTTTGGCCTATAAAGGCTATTGAGGAAGTTACCCCTATGGGAGAAGAGATTTAAGACCACAAAGAGGCAGTTGACAGACTCTGCTGCTTCTCCACCACCCAAGGTAGGGACACCTTTTTTGGAAAGAAATTGCAATTTCACCTTTTTGGTGAGAATACCTGGGATAGTATTTTGCTAGATTATCATTATAATCATATATTAGTACTATTGCAGTGTGTGCATCAACAGCAATTCCAAACTCTTTTTCTGAACTATCTGTGACTTTAATGACCTATTAATGTCAACTTTGTGTAACTGTATTAGTAAAAGTCCTTTGGGAGCTCTGACAGGCAAACATTGACTCTGATGCATGGTTATTGTAGTGGTTTGACCCTGGCTGGAGGCCCGGTGTCCACCAAAGTCGCTCTATCACTCCCCTTTTCAGCTGGACAGGGGAGAAAATATATATTGAGAGGCTTAGGAGTTGAGATAAGGACAGGGAGAGATCATTCCGCAACTAGTGTCATGAGCAAAACAGACTCAGCACAAAATAAAACCACTCCAGTGTAGGGTCCTCCATGGGCTGTAGATGGGATCTCTGCTAGCCATCATCATCCATGGGCTGCAGGAAGACAACAGATTCCACCATGCTCTTCTCTACAGGCTGAGAGGGAATCTCTGGTGCCTGAAGCACCTCATCCCTAACCCTGTGATTCAAAGAGATGCTATGATTGTCATTGATGTGCTCGGCCTTGGTCAGCAACTGGTCTGTCCTTGAGCCCAGCTGGTATTTACTCTCAGGCCTAGGGAAATCTTCTAGCTGCTTCTTATAGAAACCACCCCTGCTGCCCTCCACTCTATGCCAGAACCCCACCACGCAAAACCACAACAGATGTGTATATATATAAACCATTGACCAAATCTGTGATAAACCATTGACCAAATCTTGGACTAGGACTGGACCTAGTCACACCTAGGCTCCTATCTGTGAAGGCGCTTAGAGAGCAAGGAGGTCCTTTCTGAAACTCAAGACTGAACAGGAGGGACTCCTTCAGCCACACATCAGACTGAACATTTACATGACAGAAGGTTTAACAAAGCAAACAGTAGGTAGAATCAAGGTGATTATTATTTTTTTTACCTAAATTTAAAGTATCCCTTCATATATGAACTTATGCAAAAATTAATAATGGAATTACATACATGATCTCCAATCTAAATCTAGTATCTATTCCATGTAGTTAAGTATATTCAAATTTCAAATGTTTAGTGATTCCAGTAGGACAGAAGTTAATCTTTATTTTTTCAGTAAAACAATAGCTTATGCTGTCAATGCAATGGAAATTAATTAATGATTTTCATTAAACAGAATTCATCTTTCCCATGCCTCACATACAGCAAAGGCTTTTGTGGAAAGCTTGTGGAAAACAGTCAGGTGAGTATGGGTCATTACTTCTTGTTCTCAATAACAAGGACAACAACTCCTATACAGTGATAGGAAATTCTAAAACATTATTATTGTACTGATTTTTACTTATGTTGCTCAAAAAAAGAAAGCATGGTAATGTTGTAATCATAATTGCAGAGGAACAGTTTCCACACAAAGGCCTTTACTAGATAATTACCTCTAGATATATTCTGTGAAAGACTGGACTGTGGAAAATATGCAACTCTTCAAATCAGTTATGCATGCTTAACTCAGCAAGGTAAAAAAATCAATGGCTAATGTATGATTTAGACATACCCATAAACAAACTTATTGTTAGCATGTTAAGATACTTTATTAAACCCTTAAATTTTGCTAATTCCATTGTCACTTCAGGCATGTCTGCACTTTCTAATGAGCAAGCTATGCAGTTTAGCATTGGGTACATATACAGGAGTATAGAGAGGTGTTTAGAAAGTATTAGTGGGAATATGCATAAGATAAGAGGAACATCTTTAACCATTGTTTTCTATAGTCCAAAGTCACAGAAAAATACAGGCAGGCAGGTCTGTAATTGCTGTAAAATACGCAAAACAGTGTGCAAGATCTTTTATATATCTGACTTGGAGATTAGGTCAGGAAGTCGGGAAAAGTTGGTGGGTAATCTAAGTACAAAGATATTTTCTATGACCTTATGGAAATCACACAACTCCTCTCTCTGTGTTATGACAATTGCATCTGCACTAATTAAAGGCTCTTATGTGACATCTGCTGGTTTTATGGTTTTATTTTTTTATTTTTAATTTTTTTAATTAGAAGTTTGCACCTGAAGTGACTAGGCTTCAGCAAGATTTTAAAAGTTTTATTTCAGACATTTATGTTTACAAACAAAAGTTGAATGGCGCATTTTCCCAAAAGTATGTGTTACTGCAATGCAAGCTACAATAAAATATGTATAGATTTTTACTTGAACATTGAAATCTGGAGATAGCCTTCCATTTCTATTATGTAATATAACATCATACTTATGATTTTACACTTCCTGTGCTGTCCAGGCCCCAAAGCACACAATGGTGCAGTGAAAGCACACACCTGTGTCCGATAAGCACACATCTATGTTTGATAAGCAAAAGCATTAAACCTGCCACATCTGTCAGATGTATTACAATGTAGCTTGTGTGATCTCTATTACAAGGTAAAAGTGAGCTATAAATTGAAATAAAAATGTGTATTAAATATTTCTAAGAAATTTTATGGAGAATGAATGACCACGACCCCCAAATTGTATTTCTGAAAAATATTGCAAGCTATAATCAATACACTAATTAAGGAAAATGGAGAAAACATTGACTGGAAAGAAGGGGGAAAGAAAAGTGGAAACTGGAAAAAATCCTTTGTAGCTAGTAGAACTTTAATTCTGTTGATGGTAAATGGCTTAATTATTTTAAGCCAGTGTCTGGAAATTAATCTTTGCATGTAGTTAAGAGATCCCTCTTCTTTCCTCATTGTCAGACCTTGCTAATCCATCAGCACTCTACTGCTTCCCTGATTTTTTTTTTTTTCTGCAGAGGTACCAGAATTGGAAGGGGCCAGTTTTACATTAAACAAGTTAGGAAGCATATTTTGTAGCCATGATATTTAATCCTAACTATCCTAAATCATTCTAAGTTTCTTTTGATCAGATTTACCACATCTGAGCAGTGATATATTCAACAGCTCATACTGTGGAAATTTGGAGGCCTCAGCATGAAGTTCTGTTGTGTGAAATGAATCAGGATCTTTCCTTCTGTTGGGATCTGGGTGACATACTACTTCTGAATTTTAAGACCATTCAAATTCTAAATTAATGATAATTTTACAACGATTAATATTACTGAACACCATCTAAAAGGAAAATATTCCTTCATTTTGATGATGGATTCTGTATGAATTCACATGTTTTCTGTAAATGGCATTAGATTTACGGAGAGGTGGAATTCTAACTTGTACTTATTGGATTCTGCCATTAGATCAAATCACTAGGAAATGCATTTTGTTGTGGTCATATCTATTGTGGTTCAGTAAAGCAAGTGTTAGTTCCTTGACTAGTCTACTAAATGCTTGGATTCATATTCTAAAGCTTTTTCTATTTGAAAATACCAAAGTAAAAATTGATAATATTTTAAATTAATAGAAATATCTAGAGTGCTAGCTAGGCTACACATTTGTAATGCATCATATAAGCTGCATCCTCTGTCAGATGAAACAAATATTGTGGTGCTGTAATTTAATGTTTTTGCTACCAGAGAGATCAGGAAGCTTTGAAAACCGTGTTTTGTTTTTGTCTCAAAGGCCAAATTTACTCTGTCAAAACATTTAACTTCATCAAAACCTTCTGCTGAATTCTGTATTAATATGCAAGGGGAGTTCCACAAGAGTTATGGCCTGTCATATTTTCAACAATACCCTACATAATGGCTTCAATATGCCTGTCATAAGCTTATCTTGTCTTGGCAATGTCTGCATTAATGCAGAACTCAGCCCTTTTAAATATTTAGATAAATGTGTATTTCTGACATGAGCTGCTGGTTCTCACTTTCAGAAGTAACTACTATAACACATAATCTCCAGCGACTATATTCTACACATATATCTCTTGCTCTTCTTTCTATATGTTCTCATTATTAATCATAATATGATATATTTGTTGTAAGTAGCATGCTATTCAAAACTATATATTTTGTTACATGGTATACGCAGTGATTAGTTATGGAGAACCCTGAAATTCTTTCTGCAGAAATTTATTACATCATTCCTCTTAATTTCACCACAAATCTAAGCAGCCCAGGTGTTTTCTAGGCATCTGTAGATGTGTGCCAAAATGTACAGCAAGCTGTGGTGTTACTCTGAAAGTACAGTTACATCAGCCTGGCATTCTGCTGATATGATGAAGTTGCTTTTCCAGAATAGGTTTTACCCTAGGTAGAACTCAAAGTTTGTTCGTACTAAGGTGCTTCCAGTGTCCAGCTGACCATATCCACAACTATCTCATCTGCCAGCATGAAGCTCAAACATAGACTTAATTTTATAAGATTGATTCTAGCTGCAAGTTTGTTAGGCCTTATGAACATGTAGGCAATAGGTGTACTGATATTGATATGAAATGGAAGATCTTTTTCCCTTCTGTTCTGCTCTAGAACTGGAGAAAGGTAATTTATGAATTTCACTATGGAGAAAATGTCTTGCAAAAATGTTCCAAGTATATTGGGTAGATGCGCTACTGCTTGAATAAGCATACCTCTATTAATCTGAGCTTAGTTGCTGATTTCTGGCTTTTTATGAACAAGTAAGCCCATAAATTTGAATTTATTTTGTGATGTTCATAGTGAGCATTTTCTAGATTTTGGAGTGGGACGTATCTTGTCAAACTTCAGATGTTAACTTATGAGCTAGTCATTCAGTCACCCTTTAAAATCGCAGGAGTTACTTGAAAGATGTGATTCAACTCATCCTGTGATACATATCTGAGACATCAGATGATTCATTTTTCTCTATTGTTTCTTAAAGGAAGGAAATCTAGGCAACTAACTCGGGCATAGATATCATTGTTGGAAATGATGCTGTAAAAAGTTGGAATCAAAACTCAATAGACTTGGTGACTATTAAGCAGGTATTGTTTCTCGCAGTTCTGGGTGCACAGAAGTTCACTCCTCCTAATGTGCACACCAAACGAGTTAGTTACACAACTTATATGCTGGTTATTTATGCATATTTATGAAAAGTTAGGTGATGTCTCACTCTAAGTCTTTCAGTGTGGATAGCTTGAAAAGGGTGAAAGCTTTTGTAGAGAAAAATATATATATTATTTTTAAAACAATTATCAGTGTACCACTTTCATTAAACAAACATTTCCAATTACTTCATTCTGTCTCTTATAATTTGTCTTTCAGTTGGTTACACCTTCCAAAGTGCTTTAGTTATGAAAGTTTGAACTTTTCTTATAATTCTGCTTAATTTGCCCTATTTTCTATGTAGTTCAACACAGTTCAAGATTTTTTTTTTTTTTAATATTCCTTATGACAATTTAAATGTTTGTAGTTAAAATAAATAACTAAAGAATCATTATTTTTTAGGAAAAAAAATCTATTTGATTTTTTGATATTTATTCAATGCAATATGAGAGGCTAGGTAGTGGTGACCACAGATATTGAGAACAACAACTAAGTTATGTGGGATCTTTTACTTTTGTAGGAGGACAGGGACAAAGATTATAGATAAAGTATGATTTAGAGGAAGAGTATTTTGCCAAAATTTTTTCAGAGCTAGAAAGAAATAAAGAAAATCTACTTTTCCATTTGAAAATCCAAGAATGGAAGCAGCATGTTCACCTAACTTTTGATGAGCTACAGACACTGCAGTTATTTAAGCTTTTAATATCAATTATTAATGAATCTCCAGGCTCATACTCTCATTAGTGCCTCTGTTTCCCCTTCAGATAATAGTGCTTGTGCTGTGAAAGTAAAAGGGAAGACTAACAAAGGGAGAATGAGGCAAATGTGAGGAAGCAAGTCATAGGACATTGGTACAAAGAAAAATCCATAAAGAACAATATATGCTGTTGCTTGCATACATAACAGGTGTTTAGGTGAGCCCTTGGCTTGAGAGAGTAGCATTATTTATCATTTATGGATTTTGGAGGAATAAGTGAGAACTGCTCCAAATCCATTAAGATTCACTGTCCTCAGAGGCAAGCAGGGGCAGAATACTTATGTTAGAAGTACTGGGTGATTTTTCTGCTGTGCAAATCAAGCCTTCCAGTACCTTATTAAGTTCACATAAACAATTTTAAGGCATCTATTATTTTGGCATTTAAAATACATAAGCAATTTATTTAATATATAGTTAAATTTCCTTATCTTTATCAGTAATTCTTTCTCTGCTCCTTTTTTTTCTTTCCTTTTGACATCAAATATGATGATATTAGAATAAAATTGGCTTGCTGAGATCATATGCTTCCATAACACATCAACATATGCTTTCAGCAGACAGGCTGGTAATTTCCCTGTGGTATGCATCTAAAAAGTACTTTTTCCTCAAAAAATGTTTGTCATAGCTTTCTGTAAATCCCCAAACTGGCAAATTCAGTGTGTTCAGAATCTGTCATGAATATGAGATGTTTTTCTAATAGAGATAACTACAGACAAACTCTGCAGAGATTTATTTAGTCTTGATGCTTGTGATGAAAAAATAGGGACATGTAAATCACAAGGGTACTATTTTTTTTCAACTTCTATCTTACAAATTAATGGCAATGTAAAACATGAAAATTTCAATTAAACAAGGATAAAGATAAAACATAGCTACCCTGAAGCCTTTTCTGCAAAGACTCTTGTTGCAAAAGGAAGAACATTTGATTCTTGAATCATTGTTTGCACTCCTGTTGTGATAATGTTTTCTGATCAAGCGCAGAAAGAAGATACTTTTTATGCAGTCTTTGAAAAGGCACAAATATAATACTTTAATGGGTAATGAGGGAAAAGAGAAAGCTGTATGAATATTTTTAGTTGTTGGACTGGTTAAACTTTGGAGTAGTTTGAGTTTTTCCAACTTCAGACTTTAATAGGAAAACATTGCACTAATTTGTTTGTGCAAAAATGTCCTTATGTCTATACATGCATTTTTTTTAACCTCTCATTTATCCACGTGACTTGAAGGTTCTGTTTTGAACCAGAAGATCTTTTAAAAAACAGTGTTAAAGTTGACTTGAGAAAATGATCGTTTCTCTGTAAAACCTAGAATATATTGCAATTTTAATACCAACATCTTATCGACTATTTTATTTTCTGTAGACTTAGACTAAGCATGGTATGTGCATTCCCATTCTTCTGCAGGTTTGAGAAAGAGGCACATAAAATTTGAGCTAGATAGTATTTGTGGAATATTACAAGATTAAAAATACGTAGAAAAAGAGCCAGAAAACATAATGATATGACCAAAAAAACCCCAACAAACAACCCCCAAACAAACAACCAAATAAACAAAACACCCCAAAAACCAAGAGGAGTATGAAAGGAACTAAAGCACGATGAGATACACATAGCCCCTAGAAGGTTGAGTAATAAGGAGAGTAGCAAAAGAGATTGTGGCAGGATATAATTTTTCTAGATCTGTCTGTAATTATGGAATTTATGGAAAAGTGAAATAGCTGTTAAAGAGTCATCATTGTCCCCGTTAATCAACAGATCCTTGAACTTTTCAGAATATTTTTTCCTCGGTATCTCACAGTGCACATCATGCAAATGCATAATAAGCTTCCGGGAACCTGAAGAACCCAACTAAGGAAGGTTAATCCTAGGCATCACCTACCAGGTTCTTCCTAGGCCTTGAGCTCCTGAAAATGACCCTAAGAATTGAAATAAACATCAGCTTTTTCACTAAATTATTGTGCCTAGAGATCGGTGGTAGGAAATATCAATTAAGTTACAGACTATTTTGAAAGTCTCGAAATGGAGGTATAAAGTAATGTTGTTTTATTCTCAGCCCTTGTGATTTTTTTGTGTCTATGGATGGCGATAAAAAAGCCTTTGTTTCCTCCTGAGGAGTGTGCATTTGCGAAGTCCAACTTTTAAAAACAGAAAAAGTCTGGCATTTACAGTTCTGGAGGTTGCATGCCTACGTGGTTTATGGAGAATACCTAATAACTAAAAGTGTTTTGCTGAGGTGTTGTCCTTAGTAGCTCCCACTGGGATGTGTTGGGGCTGAATAAAAGGAGGGTCGTTAATTTTGTTGCTGCAGTGTTTATGAGTCTTTATAACTGGATGCAAATACAGTCTTTTCCTCTGTTTCCTCAGGCTGGTTCTGTTTCAGAACCAGCTGTGTAACTAACATCTTCACACTATTAGACTGGTAAACCGTTAGATTAGTAAAGCCAGCTTTTGCACTTTGCTGTTACATGGTAAGTCTTATGAGTTAATGACATTCTGCACATAATTGATTGTGACTGTAATAACTCCAAAGAATTTTGGGTCTTAAAAAAAGCGTGTTAGGAATTTGGACATTCAAAACATATTATAAATCTGTAGACACCTTTCCTTTCCTTTACAGGACCATACATACAAACACTTAAAGTTTTCTTTATCTAAACAGTTCATTTTATAGAGAACCATGGAGAAAACAGATTGGATGATGACGGAATAAAGTTTCATGTTCTGTGATATTTTTCCAAAGAGACAATATTATTTTTTTAAAGGTATGCATTTCTTTCAGTGTAACTATATATAGGCTTTGGAAAAGTAATCAAAACTTTATTATCTATGCGAAGCTGACCTTTTTTGTAACTGAACTGCTTAATCTCCCAGAATGATTTGCCCCTGCACTTTAATTATTTATCCTTAATATTTTTGAACTATAAGGTTGAAATAGAAAATCAATATCCCTCTTGTATTTTAAAAGTAAAACTCAGAAATAGTAGATTTCACAAATACTCTAAATGTTACATCTAACCTTTTGCAGTATTACTGTCTTGATCTTTCCTATCTTGCATTAAAACTTAGGCCAAGAAAGGATATTAGGATGCCTAACAATGGAACTGTACATTCTTAGAAATTATGTTTCCTTGATAAATTTCTTTTATTCAGGACCAAATCAAGCATTCTGTCCTTTTGTTAAAAAAATACGTAATGTTTTACCTGAGTATTGTTACAGTCACAGATCTGATTTTTTTGACCAGTTGAGACCAGACAGAACCAGAGTCCTATGTTCTACCTTTATATACACAGATAAAGTCATAAGCACATACGCATGGATGTCTGACAAGAGTTGGCAAATCTTCCAGCTGTATTTTTTCTCCCAATGGAATAGCCAGGTTTGTTTAATATTTTTTCATAGATCTCCTTTTCTAGACCTTTGTTCAGAATTGTTCAATACGTTGTGCAGTATGGTTCTTTGCTCCTACAAGAAATTTGCCCTATCATAACTTCATAATACGGGTGGCTTGTGTTCAGATTGATTCATTTCAACTTTCACATCTTTCTTTACCTTGTAACCTAGTTTCAGCTGAGATAGATAGAATTAATTTTCTTTCTAATAGCTGGTATAGTGCTGTGTTTTGTATTTAGTATGAGAACAATGTTGGTAACGCACTGATGGTTTTAGTTGTTGCTGGGTAGCTGTAATGTATACATTCAGTCAAGGATTTGCCAGCTTTCTATGCCATGACAGGTGCACAGGAAGCTGGGAGAACACAGCCAGGAGACCTGGTCCAGGCTGGCCACAGGGACATTCACTACATATATAATGTCATGTTAACTACTGAACTGGGCATAAGGGGGAATCAATGCTGAGAAACAGATTGGGTATTGTGTTGGATTTTTCCCTTCTCTGTGTGGTGAACCATTGCCTATGTGCGTCACATTATTGTTGTTGTTACTATCATTCTCTTCCATTGTTATCTTATTAAACTGGATTTATCTCAAACCATTAAGTTCTTTTTTTCCATTCTCCTTCCCATCCCCTTGACAGGGAAGGGGTGAGTAAGCGGCTGCATTGTGCTCCGTTACCATCTGGGGTTAAACCACAACACCTTGATATAATCAATTAATATCTACTCTCTATTTGTACAGATGATGCTTCTTATGAAGGTAAGCCTGTTGAGGTAAAGACTGTCAGAAGCCCAGGCACTGACTCCAGGCTTTCTGGATTTACAGCGCGGACACAGAAAATTGTGTCCCTCAGCTAGCTCAAAAGAGGCAGACATGGGAGTAGTGAACAATCACTATATACTTTGATTTTGCATGTCATGTACCTGGCTCTTGCAGAAGAGTTTGTGATGTAAAATGCATCTATCTGTGCCACAGGATTTAGAATCAATTACATACATATGGTGATTCAATCACAAAGTAGAAACAAATCTTAGATTTGTTCATTTGTTCAATTTGTCATTAACTGAAAGGAATTTCTTCTATTTTATTGTTACTAGATGTGTAACTTAGCTTTTAATTACTGAGTTTGATTCATCTACAAGACTATCTTCCCAAATCAACAAAATAATGTAAACTTTTATTTCAGCCTCTTCTGTACTTATAAACTCTATGAAGTTTTTAAACTGCAAATTTAGTGACAATACTCCTTTTCTTGTTTGAGACTGTTCAATCAGAAGGCTCAGATATAGAGGAAATTCTGTTAAGCCACAAAAGATACATGGCCTTTTTACTTTTACATAGAGTGTTCTAGTCATTGTTCATCCGTTATCATAGTATTTAACCTGTTTAGTGTACCCTAGATTTCCATGTGGGAAATGGGGGAGGGGGGGGGGATGGGGGGCGAGGCAAGCCTCTTCAGAAATGCTGTATTGAATTAAATGTTCTGAAAGCTTATCCTTCTTTTCTATCTCCCAACCTATGAAAAGATAACAAGGTTCTTTAATCACTATAGGTTTTGTGAATAAAGGATTTTGCATGATAGTCAATATCCTTGTACAGATGAAGTTATTATTCTTTTTAGTATGCAAATTGAAAGTTAAGGGCAAATTTTATTTACATTACTGTATTGTAATAGTTACTCAAGAGGAACCCATCTTAAATCTTCAAGCAAGTAATCATGATGCATCTTCTATATAAGCACATGAGACTGATGCACACACAATTAACAGTTCACAACTTTTCAATTTGAACATGATGTTCTTTATGTAGGTTTGTCATATTCCATTAGATCAAAACAACTTTAATACTTCTTGGTAAGAATAACAGAGCAATCTTAACTGCAGCTTTATATATATAAAACACTGTAGCTGTAATTTACCCAAATCATATTTCTGTAAGGCTAATTAATGACCTTGTTTCTAATATTTTATATGACTAATACCTAATAGCTGTTTAAATTGCACACAATTGACCTAAAAAATCTAGGTCTGAAAAGCAAAATGTTAATCATATTTTATTTTTCTTAATTCAATTAAGATAGTAATTTAATTCCTGTTTGAGGGCATAAACATCTGGAATTACAATACCAAAACCAATCTTCTTAAACAAAAAATGTTAAAAGATAGAAAAACCTATTATTACTACTTGGATGGTTGTAGGCGGTATTTTGTGAGGCCTTTTGAAAGCATGCAATAAAATAAATTCTTTGCTTCAAAGCGAATATTCAATATTTTCCTAAATTTGTGTTTTCAGGGAGTCCACTGATAAAATTGTTTAGTAGGCTTCTGTGGAATAAATACAACAAAGAAGGATCATTCATCAAAATTCTGGCACATATTCTTGAGAAATACTACAGCATGAAGGCTCACTAAGATTCACTAAGGCCTTGCTTAGATTAAAACCCAAAATAATTAACAGACTCAATTAAATGATATATGGAAAGAGTCAATAATTGATCAAATCAAAGAAAATAAAATGAAGTATTTCATAATCTTTTCTAGAATGAAGCACTAGAGAACTAAAGCTTTGTACGTCCTATTTATCTACCTACACACACCTAGCCAGCAGTAGCCTCTATTTTAAGTATTATCATACAACCTTTGTACTTTTAGAGTATTGATATAGTCCCTTTCACTTTTGAAATGTAATTTCCTCTGTATGTTAGACTTCTGTTGACTTTTTTTGTGCTCTTTAAGTAGAAAGCTGTATGTATCAGAGCTGCAAGCAGTAATAATACACATTTCCAAAACTCAGTAATAACCAGTTGCATTATTTAACTATACTATTTTCCACTAGTTGTTTGCTAATATGACTTGCCAAAGATTATAAAGTTCTACCTATTTTCTGTTTACTTTTAGACTAATCTCCAACCCAAACACACAGCATTCTTATATAGCCATGACATATTTCCATGCAATGAATGCATAGCCATTTGATATCTGTAAAAATGAAAAGTAAGATTCCTTCAGTAATTTTTTATGTCATTAGAATTCACTATCATAACTATGTGTATGAAATCAGAAAGACAGAAGCATACAAATGGAGGTGAAAAGAAATTAATGATGGAAGCTACAAAATGTGAAGATGAAGACTTTTACTTGATCTTTTTTAGAGGTGAGATGCACACGAATTGTGTAACCAGAGTAATGTAGCAGGCATGAGATACATCAATGCTTCAGAAGGCTCAATAAGAACAGCCAAAAAACTACCTCGGAGATGAGCATAAAATAATGCTGTCTTTCTCCCCACCATGTCATTTGGCCCGGAACTGCTTAGAGTTCTAAGATTTGACCTCAAGAACAAAAATTAGGAAAAAATGAGCCTGCTGCAAAAAAAGAAGAGATACAATATCTGTGATTTTTTGCTATCTTTCTCTGGTTGAATTTCTTTCCTAATGACAGGTGGGACCACCTGCGCCCTTCGATCTTCCATTTTCTATCTCCTTGTCCATTCTAATTTCCTTCTATTATTTTCCTGCTTATTCTCAACTTTTCTCCCCCACCATTTTTTTCTGGTTTTGTTTTAGCATATTTTCTCCAAAACCTGAGAAACCACGATAACAAAATTAATTCTGGAGCTTATACAAATATTTCTTCCACCACCTTTTATTATCAGTCTATCGTCACATATATTTGTCCAACTCTCTTATATTACCCTTTCTTAAACCCTTATACTCTTAATTCTGTGAGCAGTAGATAGCAAAACAGGTCTGTACATCCTTCCATAGTAACTATATAATAATGGCTATAATAAATATTTAATTTCTTAATAATTGAAACATATAAAATATATAAACCTGATAAGTAGATAGAAGAAATAATTTAATTTTGTAATTTACCCATTGGCTCAGCTCAAAGTTGGACAAGGAGGGAGGTTTAATAGCTGACTTTTTATTTTACTCTATTGCGCGCCATCTTACATGAAAATTATTTGAGCAACCATGCTGATGCTAAATCTCCAAACCTGATAAAATTAAATGAGTTCTATCAAAAAATATCTGTATCTTAAAATCTTTCTAAGTTAAATATATATGATGTTTTTCAAAAGTTAGTCCATTTGGTTGTTATCTGAATGGAAGTTTACACTATCTGTATCCCCTATGCGTATGGTACAATCTGTTTTGTCATCTTTGTTGCCTTTCTCTCACTTAAGTTGCACTGTATCTTTCTGTGATAAAGGGGGTATTTGCACACAAAATTTAAAATATGATGTTTGCTAATTTTTTTCCCTACTCTTGCTTTCCTGATATTTCTTTTTTTCTTGACCAACATTAAGGTCTGGCCTGTTTTTTCATAGACCTAATTATTTTTCAGTGGTAGAGGACAGTTCAAAGATCAATGTTGGTTATACAGAACAAAGCAATTTTTCTCAAATGCATCATGCATCTGTTAACAAATGCTACTTGCTGATATTATTAGGTTTCACCATTTACATTAATTAACTGTTTTCTGCCTTTTAACTAATTACCAATGAGTTTCTATCTTCAATGCAACTTAGTCTCTTTAAGGAAATTTTGGAAACCTAAGTAGACTCTAATATGTTCCTCTTATCTGGAGACATATTAATTATGTTTTGAAAAGTTCTATTCTTTTTGTGAGAAATAATATTCTTAAGAAAAAACATGTTGACTCTTCCTCAGTAAAGCATACCTATGTGCATGTCCAGCAGATCTATTTTTAGTCCAGTTTCTACAGAACAGTAGTACAGAGATCAGGCTTTCAGGTCCTCAGTTCTGTGGATCATTCCCAAAACCCTTTTTATAAATAGGAATTGCATTGCCATAATCGGATCATCTCAGTCTGGTACTTGAAAAAAATCCAAACACCTGTATGCTATAGTTAATAGTTTGACAGCGTCATTCCTCTTTCCTGAACACCATGTCATTCTTCATTTTGTTATCTTTGTCGTGACCAAACAGGATGGGACAAACCCTTTGATAAGTCTTCTATATAGCAGTCTTTGGTTGCTGGAACCTCCTGAAAGTCACCTTTGGTGCGTGCAGATGCAAAGAATACATTTAGTGTTGGTCCTGCTGTATTTCTGACCTTGAAAGCTCATTTTGCATTGTTGACTCAACCACAACCTTCCTACTACTGATACACTCAAATAAAGATTCATTAGTTGAAAATCTACAAATTGTATCTCCAGGTGTGTTTGCTAAAATCCTTGCTATTTTTACTAAACTAATTTTTCCTTGAACTTCGGAGGAGAGGGGACAACACCCCCAAACATTAGGATGAAACTTTTCATGCTGAACCATCTCTTTCAGCTGTCTGTAAACCTAAATGGCTCTTACCCCTCTCTTTTTTTCTTCTTTTTTTCTTTCTCTTGTTTTTTTTTTGTTTGTTTGTGTTTAACATGAGCGGTCCTTCCATAGATATGTATGATACTTTCTCTCCACTTTCTCTTGCGTTTCCTCAATCTCTGCTATCTGTAAAACAAAAGACTAGATTAACATAATACAGACAATTCAGTGTCCAATGGGCATTGCACTAAACCCATCACAAATGAATCCTCTTGATCCCAAACTTTGCCACATAATTTTATTGCATGCTTGCAATAACAACAGCTAGCTGGTTATTTAACAGTTTATTCTTTTTAAACTTTCAGTAGTGGGGTTACATACTTTACTGAAAACAGTAAATTATTTTTACTGAAACAAGTTCTAACAATGTGAAAAAAGGCGTTTTCTTCTGTTGTCAGAAATAGCAATGCTATACAGACAGTGTTTGAGTTCTGATGGATCAGAATTAAATAAGGTATAATCCTGTGGCAGGCCAGGTGGCTTAGCAGCTGTTCAGAGCATTGTGGAATGGGAAGGTTGGTTTGAACGCTACCTCATCTATCTTTCTTTCAGCCATTCACTTGGCTAAGAAAGCACAGCCGTGCTGATATTGTGAAGGTGATGCAGTTATGTGGCCTGACCTTAGCTCCTATGCAGAGAGTGACTGATGAAGAGGGATATAAGTAGAGGAGCAGAGGAAGTAACAGCTGCTGAAGGTATGGGTATCTCCTGCTGGTTAGCTGATGAAGTAACATAGAAGGTACTTGCCTGCTGGTTTTCTTGCTGCATTTGTTTTTCATAGTGGCTGAAACAAACACACAATGATTTGCTTCCACTGCAGTTAAATGTCATGTATATATTAGCAGTTACAGAGAAATCTAAGCTTGAACTACTCATGATATGCCACCAGTGAAAATGAGGGATAGAATGACCTAAGATTTTTGTTGCTAGATGCAAATATAGTTTTGTTATGTGTAATTACTTATTTAAAAGAGTGTATGCTCTACTGTAATTTTTTATCCAAAAGAACATATGAAGGCTTTTATTGTACATCACTCAATTATGCTTTTAATATACAGCTATACAAAGAGATCACCTTTAGTTAAAAAATGTCTACTGTTCATATCAATAGAGAGTTTCTTAGATGTGTTTTACAGAAAACTAGGAGTCAGCTTATGAGCAAACAACTGAATTTGTACCTCGTGCATAGAGAAGGAAAGGGAAAGGAAAGAATTTGGGCTTGTGTGAACACAATATTAGTCGTTCCTGAGACTGACTAAGATAAGTCAACAATCTACTCTGCTGACCTGCTTTCTGGAGACAATAATGACCTGTCATCTTTTCCAGTATGGAGGTATAAATAGCTGCAATTTGAAAATATGCTGCCTAAGACTATACAGTGAATTTGTGTTGGGATTGTGTTCCTGTTCATGCACGTATGAAGAAGCACAGCATAGTCACTATGTGTTAGATTCAGTGTCTCCAATACTGTGTCTTATTTACAAAGAAAATATTTTTAAACATAGCCTTTCAAATTCAGATAAAATTTAGAAATAAAGCAGCAGTTTCTTTTCTGTCATTTATGGGAAGAATCTAGTTGATAATTGTCAATGAATAACATGCATTTCTGTGCTATTTCATTACAAACAAGAAATATTATTTTGAACTTTGAACTAAGAAATATATAAAATAGTATTTTACCAGTTACATGCAAAATACATTATAAAGAAAGATTTTAGTCCACACATATTCACAACATTGAAGCAGATCCCAGAAAGTCCGAATTTCTCCAACATTGAAACTGTGGTGGAAATTTCAATACATTATGATTTGCTACAGGACTCATACCCATTCTCACTTTTCCTTCAGAAAAATTGCACCTATGCATCTCCTGGTCAAATAGATGCCTCCCCAACTAGGAATATCTCCTGATATTGCTGAACATCTTTGAGTCTGATTGGTGTTCTGACACCTTGAAGTGACAGTTTTAAGATGAGTATATCCTGACTGCAGACTGTTGAGTTGGCTACTCAATACAGCCTTCTGTGTCTGTATTTCATTATTGTTCTACTGTAGAATGAACTCCTTGAAGAATACTGAGGTCTGAGACAGAGTAAGTGAAAAGAGTGAGAATTCTTGTCAGCAGAATAAAGTAACGTTTAAAATAGAAAAAAAATTAAAGAAAAAACAAAACCACTATTTAAAAATAATCTTAAAATAGTTTAGGTTGGTAATGACCTTCAAAGATCATCTAGTTCAACTCTCCTGACAGAGGCAGGGACATCTGTTCAGCCCCAACCAACCTGACCTTGCACACTTTCAATTATGGGGTACACATTATTTTCTGGCAACCTGTTCCCATGTTTCACCAGACTCATAAAAAAATCTTAGTTGAGTCTGAATTTACTCTCTTTCAGTTTAAAACAATTGTCCTTTGTTTTGTCACTATGGGTCTTGGTAAAAAGTCTCACTTTTAAGCTTTCTTATAAGCTCCCTTTAAATAGTGAAACACAGAAACCAGGTCTCCCCAGAGTCAGGGTGTGGTGCACTCAGTCCTGTTATCTCACTGATGAAAGTATTATGTAATATTGGACCTGTACTTTACCCTTAAGGGACACCATTTGTCACATATTTCCATTAGGACATTGGGCTATTTACTGTAAATCTTTGGATATGGCCATTTGGCCATTTCCTCACTTGTCTAACAGTCCATCAATGAGATCCATGTCTCTCCAGTTTAAAGAGAAGGCTATTGTGGGGGACTGTATCAAAGGCTTTAGAGTTGTCCAGGTGGATAACATATGTAGCTTGTCTATTGATGCAGTCACTCCATCATAGAAGGCCACTAGATTAGTCAGGCATGACTTGCCCCCATTGAAGCAGTGTTTGTGGTCTATAATCATCTCCCTGACTTCCATATGTTTTAACATTTTTTTGAGGAGGATCTGTTCCAAGACCTTACCAGGCACAGAGAAGAGGCTGTTCAGTATTTCCTAGGGTCCATGATTCTGCTTAATGTGTATGAGCAATAGAATTTCAAATCATAGTGCTGCTGTCTCCTTAATTCAAGGCATCATGGCTGACACAAAATGTCGTGGGGACAAATTTCCCCACAAACCATAATTAGTAAAATAAGATACTTAAGGTGTATGAGTATACGTAGGGTAGGTTTGCTTCTACAGTAGGAATCTCTACATATGAGCAAGTTACTAAGGTAGTTAATACACTATGTTTCAAGAAGTCTTCATTAATTCAAAGCTGACAAGAGGAGATCTCTAGAAAAGATTGTATGAATAGATCAAAGAGCCACATCTGCCAGGAGAGCATGAAGATTGGCAAAGAAATATCACTCCATAGAGAAATTTCAGATAATAGTGTTTATTTAACAGAAATCACCATCCTAAAATCTCTTAGGTTTAAACTGAAAATATAAAGACAGTGCTAATGTAGTCACTGTCAGAACTATGGTGTGCATGTATTCTGTAGTTTCCCTTTCTATCTCTTTTGGTGTCTCAGGACAGCATAGACTCTGGGGAACATTTGTTTAAACTTTTTCAGTGTGTTTATCCTTATGGTATATCTGTTCATTATAAATATGAACAACTTGATTTGTTCTAACCCTCATAGAATCCTGAGAATTATTTTCAAATAATTAGATAAATCAGTGAAGGAAAGCGGGATAAGAGAGAGAGGACAGAATCATAGACGCATAGGGGTTGGAAGGGACCTCCAGAGATCAGTGGGTCCAACCCCCTGCCAAAGCAGGCTCCCTCACTCATATTACACAGAAAGGCGTCCAGACAGGTCTTCAATATCTCCAGAGATGGAGACTCCACCACCTCCCTGGGCAGCCTGTGCCAAGGCTTTGCCTTTCCTCATAGGGGAGATGCTAAATGCCCTTAATCATCTTCATAGCCCTTCTCTGAACTCTCCAGGAGATCCCTGTCTTTTTTATACCAGGGAGCCCAGATCTGGACACAATATTCCAGGTGGAGACTGACCAGGGCAGAGGAAAGGGGGAGGATCACCTCCTTTGACCTGCTGGCCACACTCCTCCTGATGCACCCCACTGGCCCTCTTAGCCATCAGGGCACACTTCTGGCTCATGGCCAACCTGTCATCCACCAGGACCCCCAGGTCCTTCTCCATAGAACTCTTCTGCAGCAGGTCATCCTCCAGCCTGTATTGATACATGCGCTTGTTCCTTCCCAGGTGCAAGACTTTACACTTGCTTTTGTTGAACCTCATTTGGTTTCTCCCTGCCCAGCTTTCCAGGTCTCACTGAATGGCAGCACAGTGTTCCTGTGTGTCATCCACCTCTCCCAGATTTGTATCATCAGCGTACTTGCTGGGGGTGGATGCTATTCCCTCATCAAGGTCATCAATGAAGATATTAACCAGGACTGGACCCAACACCGAGCCCTGGGGAACACCGCTAATCACAGGTCTCCAGCCAGACTCTGCTCCACTGATGACCACCCTCTGAGCTCGGTCTGACAGCCAATTCTCAAGCCACCTCACTGTCCACTCATCTATCCCATACTTTCTCAGCTTTGCTATCAGGATGGCATGGGAGACAGTATCAAAAGCCTTGCTGAAGTCAAGGTAGACGACATTCACTGTTCTCCCTCCATCTACCCAGCCAATGATGACATCATAGAAGGCTATGAGATTGGTCGAGCAGGATCTTACCTTGGTGAATCCACGCTGACTACTCCTCATGACCTTCTCTGTTCCCTCACCTTTCCAGGGACAGAAGTGAGGCTGACTGGCCTACAGTTGCTAGGATCCTCCTTTTTGCTCTTTGTAAAGATCGGAGTGACATTGGCTATCCTCCAATCTTCAGGCACTCCTCCTGTTCTCCAAAACCTGTTGAAGATGATAGAGAGCGGCTCAGCAATCACTTCTGCCAGCTCCCTCTCCACATGTGGATGCATCCCATCCTGGCCCATGGATTAATGTGTATTATTCCTTTTGAGATGCTCCTGGACCACCCCCACCTCAACCAGAAGGAAGCTCTTCATTTCCCAATCTCTCTTACTTTCTTCCAGTGTCCGTGGGTCCCGAGGGGTCTTTGAAGTGAAGATCGAAGTGAAGAAGGCATTCAGTATCTCCATCATCTCAGCATCCCCCATCACGTGGACACCCACCTCGTTCAGCAGGGGACCCACATTATCCCTAGTCATCCTATTACTATTCACATATCTAAAAAAAACCTTTTTATTATCCTTTATGTCCCTTGCCAGTTTCATTTCCAGGTGGGCTTTAGTCTTCCTAGTCACATCCCTACAGTCCTTGACCTTTGCTGGAGACGTCCTCTTGCTTTACTGATTTCACTGAAAACTTTATTTCTAAACCTTCTGAAGTCATCTTTGTGTTTCTTGCAGATGGTAAAGAAAAAAACCACCCCTTTTTATAGTTTTAATTTTTTCCTGATCTAAATTTTAATGAGGCTAGGCCATATCAGTGCAAAACATGTAGCAATGGCTGCAATTCTAACAGATCATCTTCTCTCAACCTCATGTCCTAATACAGTACTGGAAACAAAATGGGGCATTGAGAAAATGATCTATCTTAATCAAACTGAATACAAAAGCCAAAACCTCCCTAACATTTAATTGTTTAAACTGCCAAATATCTTGAAAAGTTTTCAAAGTAGTCGAAAAATTAATTGTAGCTTAGCATCACTCTGCAGTCATGCAGATAAGCAAGAGGAACGTAGGTCATGTAAGAACCATTGCTGAGGAATGTGTTCCATGCAATGGGCTGTTGAGTGGATCTTAATAATTAATATGTGGTCTGCCATGTCAGTACAGGAAAGAAAGAACCAAACAGAAAACATTAGAAAAAGCTTCCAGACATTTTGTTATAAAGGATTTATGTTTTTCTATATAATTTGTCTCCCATTTTATAGGTAATGCTTATGGATACTAGACTTTCCTTTATTTGCTATGGCTCCTAAGAAATAGAAAAATAAATCATTACTAAACACTTTAGCATTCTGTGTTTGCTTGTTAGTTTTAGTCTGAAATTTCTGAACTTGAAGCTGTTTTCTGGCTTCAAGCAAAATACTGTAACAGAGCAGAACTGTTTATCGTATCACTGTCAGTGTCTACCAGGCCCCAGGGTTCCATTTTGTAAATTGAGTCTGCCTTACTGTAGTAATTCTCAGAAAGCAAATTAGAATTTATTCTTAACACAAGGAAAAGAAAAGAAAATAAACCTTTACTGTTATGAAAATAAGGCATATTGGGTAAATATTTTAATGTAGTGCAGCACTGTAGTCAAGCTTGATGATACTAATCATTCAAAAATGGAAAGAAGTAATATGCTTGTTATTTTTTACTTCTGAAAGTTTGCTCTAGACAAATGTTTCATCTCAATATCAAATAATGAGTTGCACTGATGCCTAAGGTGTTATACTTGAAAAGAATCCTGAAAAAATAATAACTATACTAGAAAAAATTGTGTAAGAGAAACTCAGGTACTGAGTTTTGCTTTTTATATTGGAAGTTCTCATATTCTAAAAAGTGAGATGAAAAGATGAATCTATGACTTTATAGATGACCCCCAAAAAAGGACAAATACATGTGTTGGTTATACTGAATCTATGACTTTATAGATGACCCCCAAAAAAGGACAAATACATGTGTTGGTTATACTATGATGGCTGTAATTGTGTTTTAATAATCAAAACAGACTTAGGAATTCAAGTGAGATTCAAAAAGATAATTGTACTTACCTATCAATGACAGAAATAGCAGTGCTGGATTCTGTGTTGGTGAAAATGAGAGAGCATCTGTTACAGCCAATATCCACCTTCGTGCATTAAACAATAAAAACGTAGTCTGAAAAAATATTGCTATTATTAGATTGTTTTTTGCAATGCAGTTACATCTCACTGATGTTTTTACTTGTAGTAAATTATAATATTGTAGCTTAGACCTAGTTTTTAAGGTTTTGAAGGTTTAAAACTTCAATCCACTGTACATTCTACTGATGCAGCTGTAAATCACTTTTAAGGTTTATCAGCTGTCTCATCTTCACAACTCCCATTTACAGTGTTTCTCCATTATAAAAGTATCAGTAGCAACAGAAGTATTGTTTATTTTGACCAACTATTAAATACAAACAGAATAAAATTTATAAGACATCAGGTTTGAAGCTCATAGGCAAAGTATAAAAAGATAATGCCAGAAAGGTGTGCACTGGATCCTACTATAGTTTCTCTCAGGCAGCCCTGTGGAACCTCTTGTCTGGAGCAGCCCATACTGAGTTAAGCTGGCTGCCTTAGGGCATGAGAATCTGAAGAACTTTATACAGCACTAACAGTCAGCTAGCTTTTCTTCCCTAGAACTGCTCTTCCCAAGTTTTAAACTGTCTGCCTCTGCCTTTTTTTTACTTTTGCTGAACAAGGTTGCATTTTTTCCCCCAGTGTAAATTTCCAGATAACATAGAAACTTTTCTGTTTTCTTTTTTTTCCCAATACTTGCTCATAAATTATTAATAAAGTGGATGTAAACTTTGCTTTGCCTTTCACTGGTACAACTGTGGACTTCCCAAGCTATTCAGACAGGTGGCCCATCTCTTCATTGATCCCTTCAAGCTCAAAAAGAAATGTCAAAACCACTACAGAAGCCTTTTGTTCATGTTGGTCTTTCACAAACTCCAAGTAGCCAACATATATCTACAGCCCCTTCCACAACAGGCTTCGGTTATGTCTGTTCCTGTGAAAATTCATCAAAGGTCGAAAGTTTCTTCATCTCTTGTAAGCATCCCTTAACAAAGACTTGTCTCATTGCAGCTGTGTCAGCTTCTAATCTTTCACTGCAGTTGCTAAAATCAGGGTTTCCAGGTGACAGTGACATCAGTAAGGGTTACAAAAAACTCTAAATGGTCAGTTGTGACTGATTTCGTGCAGGTAAGATAAGGTGCATTCTTTATTGGTAGAAGGATAGAAGTTTCAAAGATTACTAAACCAGTGGCTTTTCAATGCATCTCATATTGTCGAGATGTTTCCATTAGTTAAAAAAGCTGTCAGTGAGATTGTAATAGTATTCTATTCAGTTGAATAGCTCTTAGCTCATTTGTTCAGTCATTTCAAACAGCCTGTCTCTTAACTTCTTGATCCTTCCTTTGCCTTTTCTATGTAATCCAGACTGTGCTCCTTATATTATTTGACCACCACTGATTTTTTAATTTATTTTTTTTCCTTTGGTGGTTCTCTAGCTACATGTAGTACTTGTAGTTAGTTCTTAGTCAGACGTTCTGCTATAAATTATGTGTGAAACCTTTTATTTCCGACATTGCTTCGGACATAATAAAAAAGTCTTAACAGCAGAGTAGTCCTCTTTATTTTCATAAACACAAGCTCCTTTTAAGGAAGATGTAAAAAAGAAGTCAGATTTTTAAGGTATTTGTGAATCTAAAATGTGGATAACTCCCTAAGTCCCATGGATGCTATAGTAAATTTGGTAACAAGTCTTTTCAAAACTCTCAGTGGCATTTGTACAACTTTGCATTGTCATGTTTGGCATGTATCACTCCCATATAACAACAAGTATGTGTGCAAACATGTATACAATGAATCTTGGAGAAGATAATTTTTCCATTTTAAAGCAAACCTGAAGTTTCACTGATAACTCAGAGTGATTACTACTTAAGTCACTCTCACTGTGTGACAATCTTAACTTGCATTGGTGAACAACTTTCAGTCTTTCACAGAATCACAGAATCACAGAATCTTAGGGGTTGGAAGGGACCTCAAGAGATCTTCGGGTCCAACCCCCCTGCCAAAGCAGGCTCCCTATCTCATATTACATAGATAGGCGTCCAGACGAGACTTGAATATCTCCAGAGAAGGAGACTCCACCACCTCCCTGGGCAGCCTATTCCACTGCTCTGTCACCCTCAATGTGAAAAAGTTCTTCCGCATGTTGGTGCGGAACTTCCTGTGCTCCAGCTTACAGCCATTGCCCCTAGTCCTGTCCCCACTGACCACTGAAAAGGGGCTGGCCAATTCCCCCTGCCACACATGTCTAAGATACTTGTAAACACTAATTAGGTCCCCCCTAAGTCTTCTTTTTTCCAGGCTGAACAGACCCAGCTCACTCAACCTTTCCTCATAGGGGAGATGTTCCAGACCCCTAATCATCTTTGTCGCCCTTCTCTGGACTCTCTCCAGAAGGTCCCTGTCTTTTCTATACCAGGGAGCCCAGAACTGGACACAGTATTCCAGGTGGGGCCTGACCAATGCAGAGTAGAGGGGGAGGATCACCTCCTTCGACCTGCTGGACACACTCTTCCTGATGCATCCCAGGATCCCATTGGCTCTCTTGGCCACCAGGGCACACTGCTGGCTCATAGCCAACCTGTCAACAAATAACCTTATATGATATAAAGATGAGAGGCACCTGGCTGAGAAAAAGATTAAAAAAAAAAATCAGGATTGTATAAACTTGTTCATTTGGTTTCTTTGACAGAAATGACATGAAATTGCAGCAGCATGAGCAGAAACACTGGAAACTTGAAAGACCAGAGATGTTAACAGCGAAACATGCTTTCATGAAATCAGACTGTGGGCATGATATGTAGAGAATTGGATAGAGGAGTAGCAAAACCAAATGCACAGGGCTGAGGCAATAAGTATAATGATAAATATGCTCAGGAGTGTGGGTCACAAGGCTAAAATGTAGACTAATGTAGAAACGTAAGGTAGAAAGGGTGGAAAAATCTCTAGTTTTGTCTGTAAATAAATGGATTAACTAAGGACAGGGCGGGAGTGGAGACAACAATTATAAGGACAAGACAGAAGGTCTTGCACTAACCTGAAAGGAAAACTAGGCTCTTCTGAATTTTGTTTTTTGACTATTAAAATTTAAGATTCAGTTCAGCAAAAAAAATTGCATTATGCTAAATACAAGGCCAATCAGGACAGGAAGAAGTATTTTAACTGATCCCTTAGTAATCCCTGATTATTACTAATTCATGGAAGCGATTGTAAAAAAAAGGCAAATATCCTCTGCAACTGTTTTGCTCATCCAGGGTGTTACCATTTGCAGCATGTCTCCTCTCCTTAATCTGTTTTCAATAAGGATAACTCCTTGTGTATCAGTTACTAGATCTATATTCTATCTTCTTTTCATTTCTTACAGTCAGTTAAAAATATACCTCGAAAAAAAGCACTTTCTGATTACTCTTACACCAGATTTTTACCTCCTTGTTAAAAAAAAAGTACTTTACAAAGTGAAAAACTCTAAATTAAATCAGTGCAGTGACTTGGAAAACAAAAAGAAAGCTGAAAGTGAGTTTATTTTAACCCTTTGAATTTAATGTGTACACAATGTATTACCAGTTCCATTCTGCCCATCTTCAAGCACTTTGACTTGAAGTACTTTGAATATTTTGAAGCACTGACTTCAAAGTCAATACTTTCAAGTATGGATATACAGATAGTTATGTTTTATCAATAATTAATACCAGTTCAACAATCTGATCATTATTTTTATATACAAGCAGTTTAGACTTTATCAGTGGAAAGCTGGATGTGGTGTGATTCCATCTGTTTTCAAGTGTAGCACAGATACTTTGATGTTCCTTTTACATTTTACCTTGTTTTCAATTTACATATCTTGCAGGGCATCCCAGAGTATCAGTCAGAAGATTGACATCTCCACATCTAAAGCAATAACATGATTTTATATTCTAGCCCAAAGTGGACTTTTATTTCCTTTCATCCTTTATGTCCTGCACTGATGTTAACACTCTCTGAACTTTTAACTAGAGAAGGTAATTTTCCAATGTCTTTCATTATTTCTGATAAACTCAGAGGTCTTACAAAGAGTTAAATTTTCCCCATCTATCATTAATTTTAGATTTATTTTTCCCTTCCAATTCTTAGATGACAAAACAGTTTGTCAGCTAGGCTGCAACAACTGCTTGAGTAGTAAAAACAAAGTGATGTAAAACAGCAGCGAATCATTCAGTTCTTGGGTTTTTTGCTCTCCTGCAAAAATAACATCTCCCACAACACTTATTAAGGGCCAAAGGGTTTATTGTCTGTGAGAATTCCTTTTTCTTAGTCTGTAGAATGTAAGGAGCATCTTTTATGGAAAGTAAGCTGCAAAATACCCCATGCTATTAAGTCCTAAGTAGTGAAGCAAAAAGCTTTCTTTTTTTATTAATGAAAATAAAAGTTGGTTATTGTTTACAAGGAATACATGAAGTGTTTCTGCTTCTGGTGGCTGTCATATTGGCAGCCAAGCAGGTGGATGTGAGAATGTGTCACGTCAGTATAGATCATGTCTTGCCGTAATGTCACCCTGAAGGAAATGTTGGAGATTCATTACATATTAACTTACTTAGTGAATCATCTGTGAGTATAAACTGTTATTTCTCCTATTATTTTTCTTCGTAGCTCCCTTTTGTATTTCCATGTACACAGAGTATCTATTTACTGCTGCTTTGTTTAGTTAGTGTGAAGCATATGTAGATTTTTTCTACTTCTACCCAAAACCATCCTACTTTTTTTGTTTTATACAGAAAAAAAACCAACCAACCCAAAAACTGTCCAACAACCTCAAAAGACTGTGCTGCTGGCATACACTAGATATACACAATACCCATATATTCCCCACGCTGCAGGTCTAGCTATACTACTGAATATATTTTAAGAATGTTATCACTTCAGATCCAGGATTGTCTCAGTAGGGGTAAAATATAAAAGAAAATTTGTCCTAGGAAAGAATTCACACAATTAAAAAAAACCTGCTGGCACTAGGTTTTTTTCTTCTCTAATGAAAAAAAAACCCTGTAAGTCTATCCCTTATTTACCCTTTACAAGTACATATACATTTCTTTAGAACTTTATTTATCCTGGCACCAAATCCTCAGGAGATGGTACTTGCTGAGAATCTTTAGGAATATCTGTTGTGAACCAGTGGCACTTTCTAGCAAATAAATAGTTCGCTATCTACCCACCTATTAAGTTAGTAACTACTAAGTTACTCTGAGAGCTTTTTCAGGCAATTGGTATGTTCCACTCTGACCTTTTATCAAGCAAACAGAATGTGACATTTTGTCTCTGATAGTCTATATAACTGGATGAGACTAAAAAGGGCATTAAAAAGACATGCTTTGTCTGCCCATAATATTATTTATTCAAGATGTTCAGCCAAATAGCTGTCAAAATAATTTTATTATTTTAAACAATAAATTTATTTTTTCTTTCCAACGAGATACTTGTGTTTCCTCGTGTTGTGTTTTCCAAACAGATATTTTCCCAGGCTACAAGGAAACTGATGTATGAAGAAACTGGAGCATCCATGCCAAGCATGGTCCTCCCTCTCAGATAGAGAGAAAAAGCAAGGTTGCACAACATCATGGTCTTTGAATATAGGAGGTTGTCTGAAAATGGGAACAGACTATCAATTCTTTTTCATACATACATACCATGGACTGGTATAATTAGGAAAAGTACCTACACTGAAATTTAAGACCAGATAGTAAGAGACATGGTCTTAGGTAGTCTTTCATGATCCTGTAAATCCTTGGAAAACAGGTGCACAAGGCTAGGGAACAGTAGACAACTAGCCCAGGGTTCCTTCACGTTATGAATTCAGGAATTTTATAAAAGAAATCAGCTCAGGGGTTCTTGAAGACTCCTACTTACCAAATCATATAATGATTGCTAAGAGCACAAGGAGAGCCGAGAAGTAGGAAGGCAAGACCCTGGGATCATTGGAGGAGCAGGAATCTGAAAAATCTGAGAAGGCAGAGCCTTAGAAGGAAGCCTAAAACATTAAGGGAGGTAACGTGTAAATCTGAATGGTTCGTGTATTTCAGCCGTTGTACTGTTTTGAACGCAAAGCACAGCAGAAGTGATGTGAAGGTAAGGTAGTGGTTTGGCTTGAAGCTAGGCTGAGTACGACACAAGCAAGAAATTGTCAGTGAATTTTACCTCAGTGTAGGAGGCAGATGTAGAAACCTATATAACCAAAATTGTCATGAGGTTGCTAAAGGAGGGGTTTTTTCAAATATGAATACGAATTTGGAGGAAGGTAGTTTAACAGCAGTGAAAATAGGTATTGGGGATGGCACTCTAATAAAACTTCCTGTATTTAAACTGTAAGCAGGCCAATGACCCTGACTCAATGCAAATGAAGTAGTCAGTTTCTTGAATGAATATGATTAAATCAGCATTAATTCAAGCCTGTTACATTTGTACAGTGCCGGGCAAGATAGATACTTGGCTTCTGAGAACATCCACTGCAATTAATAAAAATGAACATGCTAAATGTGTCATGGGTATTAATCACCTTTTCCATATGTGAAAACCATCTGTTATTTCTGTTAGTCAATTGAAGTGCCTGAATTTAACTGTAAAGGTAAAATAAACTATGCAAAGATTAAGGGAAGCTGATAATTTGACTACACATCTCATAAATATGTTTTTTTTTACCCAAAATACAAATAAAGTGAATAAGATTCTTGTAAAAAAACCCAAAACCTGTGAAAATAGTTGAAAAAAAATTAAGCTTCTGGTCCTACCTGTTCAGTTTTTGATCAAGATATAATATAGAATGTAAGAAATTTCTCCCTTGAATTATTGTTCACCTGACCTCGGACTGGGTATGGCACTGTTCCAAGGATCCTCCTAGCTGTTCCTGACAGTGAGGATGTCTGGTTTTTGTTCTGACATTATCTGGTTTTCTTAATTTATTTTTTTTTATTTTTATTTTTTAGGCCAGAGCGTTGAAGGAACTTGTTCTAGAGAGATAACAGTACCAGCTCAGAAGTTTTTCTTATGGTAATATTTGATAACTGGAGGAATGAGAAGGGTAGGATACCTAAAGTTGCAGAATTATTCTACTAAGGAGGTAAAATGGAGCTACCAACATCACAGTGAGCAAGTTCACAGTCTGTAGGGATAAGGCTGCTCATCCTTACAGATGAAATTGCTGCAATATGGAACTGACTTAAACACACAAATGAAACACAGAAAATCTTTTGAAGAGGAAACATCTCTGGCTTAGGTTGCCAATGGTTAGGAATAAATGGATTATCTAAAGTTAAAAGAAAAATGAATGTAATTTTCACACATGTAAATTGCTCTGATTTTTCAGTAGAAAACAGAGAGCAAGAGAAAAGAGGTTAGAACTACAGATTCTTAAGGGTCTATCTACATTGTAGTTCTCACTTTGATCAAAAGTTGTCTTTTTGAACGAAAACTCTCTGTTGTCCCCTTGGTCATGTATATATTGAAGATCTGTTTGGATTGCACAGACTGTTTTCTTTCTGGATGAAACCAGAGTAGATGACATGGTATGGGACCACAGTCACTTATGCATTAGTTGGCATTCAGTTGAACAGACCACACAATAGCCTGTCTGATGTTAAGCTTCCTGCGATGCTCACAGTATGGATATATTTACAGCAGAGAAAATATTCTCTGTTTTACTCTACAAACATGTTCCAAATGACTCTCATTGTTTGTTAATGGAGACAAACTTCCATGAAAAAAGGACAGCAATTCTTACTGGCTACTTCAAGGAACAGCTAGAGGAAAAGAGATGTGGGTCTCAAGTTCATCTGTCCTCTGAGCATTTAATAGAAAATTGGTGCTATTTTTTAGCTATTTAAACATCCAGAACACACTTGGGATTATACAATCACCCACCTAGGTACATAAAAAGGCCTAAAAAGAGCAACACATCTAAGAAGTCCCAACAGGAGTACTTTATATACTATAAAGCAAGTTCCTCATTAAATACTTCACTCAACTGGGTCTTACAGAATCACAGAATCATATAATCATACAATGGCATGGGTTGGAAGGGACCCCAAGGATCATAGAGCTCTAACCCCCCTGCCACAGGCAAGGCCACCAACCTCCAGGCCTGGATCTACACAAGGTTGCCCAGTGCCCCATCCAACCTGGCCTTGAACACTTCCAGGTATGGGGCATCCACCACCTCTCTGGGCAGCCTGTTCCAGCACCTCACCACTCATTCTATAAAAAACTTCCCCCTAATATCCAATCAAAACCTTCCTTCCTTTAGCTTTAATCCATTCCCCCTTGGCCTACCATTGTCTACCCTTCTAAAAAGTTGATTCCCCTCCTGTTTGTATGTTCCCTTCAGGTATTGGAAGGCTGCAATGAGGTCCCCCCGCAGCCTTCTCTTCTCCAGGCTGAACAAGCCCAGCTCCCTCAGCCTCTCTTTGTAGGGCAGGTGCTCCAGCCCTCTAATCATCTTTGTGGCCCTCCTCTGAACCCTCTCCAACAGTTCTACAACTTTCTTGTATTGGGGGCCCCAGATCTGGACACAGTACTCCAGGTGGGGCCTCAGGAGGGCAGAGTAGAGAGGGACAATCACCTCCCTGTCCCTGCTGGCCACCCCTCTGCTGATGGAGCCCAGGATCCCATTGGCCTTGCGAGCTGCAAGAGCACACTGCTGGCTCATGTTAAGTTTCTCATCTACCAGAATCCCCAGGTCCTTCTCAGCAGGGCTACTCTCAAGGAGCTCTTCTCCCAGTCTGTATCTATGTCTGGGATTCTTCCGGCCCAGGTGCAACACCTTACACTCGGCAGTGTTGTACCTCAGTAGGTTCACCCGGACCCACCTTTCCAGCCTGTCAGGATCCCTCTGGATGGCTTCCTTTCCTTCTGTTGTGTCAACAACAATCATGTTTCATAATTTTTAAATTTGGTTTTATGTTCCTATTCCTCCCTCACAAAACATAATTTAGGTTGTTTTCTGATTCTTCCTTTGAAGATTACACACCATCCTTTCTGTTTGGAATAGTTACATTTCACCATTTTGCACACAGTATATGACATAGCTGAGGTTTCTGTTACTTAGGAGAAATGTGCAGCTTGGAAGTCCATGCACTAACATATTGGAATCTGATAATGTCAAGATTTTGCATATATTACTGATGGGAAAATTGAAGTACCTTTTATATTTTTAATATACTTACAATCTAGAAAAATGTAGCTTTATGACACATGATGCTGGAAAAGGAAACATCAGCTTGTCTGGAGGAGAAAATCTTGTTAATATAAAGTGAGAAAAATTATGCTGTATCTAAATCAACTACCTACATAATATATGAACTCCTGCTATAAAATCTTGATAAACAATAAAGGTAGAAATGTTTCCAGTCAAAAGCTTTATCAAAAGCCCTGGGGCTTGATGTGGAAACAAAACCTCAAACCAATTGCATTAAACTTTTGTTAAAGAATAAAATACAGTACAAATACATAAATCACCTTGTTAGGCCAAGATGAAGTTTTAACTCCTGGAAGAACCCCCTCCAGGTCTGAATAAATAATACATTTTTTGAAAGATAGCTTTTATTTTTGACATTTCAAAGCTACAGTAAAACAGAAAATAGCTTAAGATGTGCCTAAGTTAGATGTAGAATAGTGTTTATTAAGAATATCTTAGTGTTTATTAAGATATCTTTTCAAATTTACGTTTCGGCAAATGAACACAAATAGACACTCACAATTTACACTATTTTATGGACTGACTGTTACAGAATCACAGAATCATACAGAATGACCATGTTGGAAAATAACTTTAAGATCATTGAACCCAACTGTACCTGTCCTCTACCAAACCATAGCTCTAAGTACTTCTTCTACTCATCAGTTAATGTATTAACATATACATCATTACCATTTCTGTTCATACATTATAAATTATAACAATGTGAAATATCTATGACCTTAGTTCACTTTGAAATGGATTGGCTTCCTTTCTTTCACTGTACATGAAGCAAATAAATGGTTTTAAAATTTGAAATGGGTATCATTTTAAATTGGAATACAAATATCTTCAAACGGTGACTGAGAAGGTGGTTTACAGGATCAAACAGCAGTTCCAGATTCTAGTCCTCCTCCTACATTATTAAGAACTTTACTATTATTTCCATGAGGAGAGCATATGTGTTTATTAATAGAGTTTATGTCAATCATAAATTGAAAGTCCAAACACAACCTAAATCTGAACTTTGTGCCTCAAACACATGCCATCTTGATAAGTTAAATTCCATGCTTTCATATGAATATGCACTTGTCCTAAGCATATGTATTTTTTCATCTTCAATTCACTTGTTTTATATGCGTCAATGCAATTGCTGAAATCTTCTTACTTGAGTTCTGCACTGATAGAAATAACAGACTAATAACCCCTCTTAACATCAGTCATTTCTATGAGCTAATGAACCCTTTCTTTGGAGGAAATAATCTTTAACAAAGTTCTGTCACAGTCTTAAATGACTGCAATTTCAGTATCAGGATGTTTAACACTAATGGACTTACCAACTGCTACACTAATTTTTAAAAAATTACTTCTCTAACCCCTCTGGCTTTCTTTTCATCCTGGATATACCTAACAAGTTGATGGACAAACGTGGGAAATTTTTATCAGTAAACAACTGAACAGCAACTTTTTCTATTTGCAATATAGCCCTTCAGGATGCTTCTGTCTCCAGTCTAGCTAAATTTTATTAGTCATAGATAAATTATGGAATAATGGAGCAGTGTTCAGTTTCTTTGACAGTGGGATGTTGTTTTTTCTCCTTTCTTTTTTTTTTTTGTTCTATTTTTCCCTTTGAAATTTGGTAGATTTTCAAAAAGGAAAACTAGCAATCACACATAATTTGTGCCAACCATCTAATTGGAAACCTCAAAATTTAGACTCTTCAGGGGTAATGATATCTACTATGAGTCAAAATTAATGGAATTTAAGATAGCTCCAAGTCACCCCACTGCTCTACTTAATAGTGTAAATCTTGGACAAGATACCGCTGTACTATTGAATTTTCAGGGTTTTTTCAGGAAACTTTTATTTTCTCTTTCTTCATCTATATATTACTCTTTATTTAAGTGATTTCCATTCTTATATTTGAACCTGTTGGAGACTTGTAAATACAGAAAGAAAAGGAAGAAAAAGAAATAAAAAATCTCAGGAGTCTTCATGTCTGCTTGCTTGTTTTAAGTCGTAATAGTTATATAAATACAGGTAGCTGAAACTTAAGTACAAGCCCTGGCATGTTTGTTGGTGCTCATGGTAAATTACAATCAGAATATCTGTCTTAGCTGTCCCATGCTGGTTCTTGACTCATCTTGGGAATTAAATCTTCTAGCTTAGGGTTTGTTGTTTTTATAGGACACAGGCTTCTTTTTGGGGTTCTACTGCTCAGCTTTGTCTTCAGCAGTCTTTCTATGTTATGTGCCCTTTCCTCTTCTTTTATTTTCACCCTGTTGGGAATCCTTAGTTGGAGGTGTGCTCAGATATTACATATGCTTGTTATATTTGAACTGCTTAGCTTTATTGACATGCATTAAACTGAGCAATATAGACTCTAAGAAGTGTGTGTGTAGAGGGATTATTTTATGGAAGATTGTTCTGCCTTTAATGCAGTGCTGGATGTCTTTAGCAATGGTTATCACAAATTTTCAGGCAAGTCTTAATGGACCTCCAGAGTCTCAGGTTGCCTGAGTTTTTATGCCACAGACCTAATATTAAGCTTGTGTTTCCTATGGATTTTGCTGAAGTTCTGATTTAAAAAGAGGAAAAAAATCAAAGAACAGCAGCAACAAAAAAGGACACCCCCCCCGCCATCCTTTCCCCCCTCCAATCATATATTTATTCAGTGTTGCAAAGAAAATATAAATCTGTGGAAAAACATCCATAGTGGATAATGCATATTGATCACAGTAAACCAGAAAAACCCACTTCTCTTTTTTTCCTCACCATTAGACAAATGGTATTCTGAACAATCATAAAACCCAAGAGCTGAGCATAAACACTCCAGTATGATAGCTCACACCATTTTTTGTGAGATATAAAACTTGGTCTCTTGGAGTATTTGCAGGCAGAGACAGCGAATCAGTTCGGTTACAGTAAAACATCAACTTTTTATTCTTTTGCCGCATACTCTAGAGCATACAGAACAAAAAAGAAAGTGTCTCCCATCTCTGGGAGATGGGAGACAAAATTTCTGAGCATTAATACAAGCCAACACGTTAATTACAGACTTATAAAATTGGTATTAATATTTTTTCTGATATAGATTCCTTTTTTATTGCCACAAGTTGCCATAAATTGCTCATTAAACTTCAAGCAATGCAATGTAATACTTGCTACCATTTATAGGCAATGCTCTCCAAAGTATAATTAGAGGGAGTATTATGACACAGAACAATGGAGACAATTATTTCTGAAGTTTATTAATGCTAATTAGCATATGGCATCTAAGACAGCTGCTGATACTTCATTGCTAAATACTGAGGGACTAATTAGTGTTTGATGTTAATTAGCTTCTTCTGCATGTGCATTGTCCTTAGACGCATATGCACTGTCACCACTGGGCTATTAAAAATCTGGCCTAAGCCTTCTCACAGTGGCAGGATACAGCATTTAGGAGATTTTGCAGACTGTACAATACAGCTACCTAACATGTCCTTAATAGCCACTATATGAGCTTTAACAAGACAAACTCACAAATTCTCATTGCAGTACTTTACTAAATTTATTTTAAAAGTACCTGAATAGTGTAGATATTGTTCAAAAATGACAGTTTCTTGCATTTTTATTGATAGAAATAAAAGCTGGGGAGATTTAAAAAAATCACATATCATGAACTGAGGAAGAGGGAAGCACAAGAGGATTTCACAGCATTACACAATGTTATTTGTTATTTAATCTCTTTCAGTCTGAGTATGGATAATCAGCTTTTTTTTTTTTTTACCTCAACAGAGATCCCTGTTCTCTGTGTATTATCAAACATGACTGTTTTACAAAGCATTTTTGGAAGTTGAAATGCTATTTAAAAAAAAGAAAACAAAACCAAAACACAAAAAGTAAAGTTGTCTTATATCTAGCTAGTAAGCAGGAAATAAGCATATCTTCTTTCTTTGCTAACAGATTGCTTCCTTTACACATGAGGTTATTATTTTAGATCAGATTTATTTCCAGGGCATACCAGCATTCTGGTGAGAATTCCCTGCATCAGTTGTAAAGCACTATTTTTTAGTAGTTAATAAGTATTGGCTTTAGTGGAGCCATATTCCTATATAATTAAAAAAACCTTATTTCCTTAAACAGTGGGAAAGGGGCTTAAAAGATTAGATCAAAGATGCCAAAAATAAGCCAAGGAAATCAGAGTTTGCTACTTAAATCTTTTGTGTGGGTCACAATTGCCCTTTAACATATTGTGACAGCAAGTATCTTGGTTGAAACTTGAAAGATGAGAAATGATGAAGGACAGGAGCTGAGAAATTGAGTACCTATCACACAACATGCTAAAAATCAAGTCAAAATAAGGGAAAAAAAAAGTATGATAACATAGGACCTTAGCTAAGGTGTGAAGAAGACTTGAGGAGGATTCTTGGTGACAAGTGTTTGAAAAGTATGAAGATTACCATCCCCAACTTGATTCTGAGTTAGGTACACTTGCCCACAGAGTTTCTTGCCCTAGATAAGACCTTCGATTCATAAAATTATTTTCAAAACTACAGCTGATTTGTCAGATATAATATGAATATTTAACTAGCTAAACTTTGTTGCAGCAGCGTCTGAGGTTTTGCAGGGCTCCTTAGCTATGGTAAGATAGATAATTATTCTGTTTTCAGCTGGGATAGAGCTAGTTTTTTTTCTAGTAGTTTGTATAGTGCTGTATTTTGGATTTATTATGATAATGATGTTGATAAGACACTAATAAGCTTTTAGTTGCTGCTACGTAGTTGTAGTGTCTACACTAAGCCAAGGACTTGTTAGCTTCCCACACCCTGCCAGGTGCACAAGCAGCTTGGGGAGCACAGCCAGAAGAGCTGTCCCAGGCTGGCCAAAGGGATGGTCCCCACTGTATGATGTCATGTTCCCTATATAACTGGGGAAGCCAGCTGGGAGGTGGGATTGCTGGTTGGAAACAGACCAGGAATCTTGTTTTTTATTTTCCTGTTGCATGCCTGGAGGAATTGCATTTCTATATATACCACTTATACTAAATATATAATTGTTGTTGTTATTACTATTATTGTCATCTTCCTTTGTTATCATATTGAACAGGTTGGTTCTAAAGTAGTACTTAGAGGTTCTGGGATAAAGAAGCCTGGTTAAGAAAGCATATATCAAATATTGATGAGACCTGTGCTTCATGTAAAATCCAAAGCTTCTGAGATTTGTTCAATCCAAAGGATTTAAAAAAAAAAAAAAAAAGAGTAGGAGATTTCTGATCCATGAGTGAAAAATCAGTTCTGTTATTCCAGGTGGATAATCATGTCTTTGATAAAAGATGACGTTTTGGCTGAAATTCAATGAAATAAAAATTGTGTCCAAGAGGAAACTTAGCAAGGATTTATTAATCATGTTAATCTATTAACATGATTGGAAAAGCAAAATATCAATAAAAGCAAAAACAGACCTCTTCTAAAATGCATAGTGAAATTTAAATTGAAAATATGGGAAAAATAACACAGGGAATAAATAAAACACAATGACCATAAAAAACTAAGAATGTGAATGGGAAAGTGTGAGAATGGAACATAAGAGGTAAAAAAACCAGAATCTACTTATCTCTTGTGCAAACACTGTGGATGAAGGGAGCTTTACAGAAGCAGGATGGCTCTGTTTTGTCTAGCAATGCAGAACGAGCTGATCAGTGGTTTCTATACAGAATCTTTAAGGCCAGTGTCCAGAGTGAGAGCAGTAGAGCATCTCTGCAACTACCTACACAGTACAGATGAAAAGGATTTAGTAGTTTTGGGATCTTCATGTATTCTCATATTAATTCCTCCCAAGAAATATAGGCAATGTTGTAGCATAAAAGAAATGGTCTATTAGTCCAAAGCAAAAGTAGGATATTTGTTTTCAGATGGACTCTGGTGTATACAAGAATACTTTGCTATAAACAGTAATAACTACTCTGAAAGCATTAAAGGGATAACATTTTGGGGGTTTTATGAGGTAAGTATATCTCTACAGAAAAAATAACCCTATAACTAGGCAGATAAATAGGTAACTGCAAAGGATAAAATTCATAACAGCCCAGGGAAAAGACCCCTGGCTACTAGACAATCATATTATACTGTAAGACTAAGAAAAAGTTGGACTTACTATACAAGCAAAAGACCAGACTAATACAGAAATCTCATCCACAGAGTGGAGAAGCTCTCAGTGGATGTTCAAACAGAAGTGCTATATTCGTACTGTCTCAGTTCAAGTCCTTAGGAAAGTTATTCTTATCTGGGGAGGCAAGCCATGCCTTGATTCATTCTTCAAATGGAAAACACTGTCAGGAATACATTCACTGATTACCGAAGCAGGAAAGTGGTAATCCTTCCTTATTTATGGTATAAAATAAAATTTTTAAAAAGTATTTTCTTATAGATCACAGAATCACAGAATCACAGAATCACAGAACTGTAGAGGTTGGAAGGGACCTCCAGAGATCATCAAGTCCAACTCCACTGTCAAAGCAGGTTCCTTAGGACAAATTGCACTGGTAGGCATCCAGACAGGTCTTGAATATCTCCAGAGAAGGAGACTCCACAACCCCCCCCGGACAGCCTGTGCAAGGGCTCTATCACCCTCACTGTGAAAAAGTTCTGCATATTGGTGCAGAACTTCCTATGCTCCAACTTGCAGCCATTGCCCCTTGTCCTGTCCCCACAGAGTACTGAAAAGAGGATGGCCATTTCCCTGTGCGTCCTACACTTAAGATCTTTATAAACATTAATCAGATCCCCTCTCAGTCTTTTGTCAAGGCTGAACAGCCCCTGCTCTTTCAGCCTTTCCTCGTAAGGGAGATGCTCCAGGCCCTTAATCATCTTTGTAGCCCTCCATTGGACTTTTTCCAGGAGAAATAGTGTTGCGATGCAAGAGTTCTCAACTAAAAGTTACATCCATGCTTCTTATAATAATTCTTTATGGAAATGAAGAAATTCAGGCCTACACATCTTTATAATATCACTTGAGTAATTAAGGTGCATGGGTCTGTCTTGTACCTATACTGTTATGGTCTTGCCTCACCTGTTGGTGCCAGCAGCTAGGCACACAGACAGATTTGCAAATTAACTTCTCTGAGCTTGCATGTGGGATTAGGTGCCAAGCAAAACTTGTGTAGGGAAGGATTTTGCCTGCTTCTTGTAACCAGTACCTAACACCAGTGACTTTTCTACATGCTGTGTGGCTGCTTGTGCTGCCAGATCACAAGAGATCACAGGATGGATGGTTTGTCCCATTGTGTGAGTCTCATTTTCCTTTGATCATCATAATTCACAGAGACAGCAAATAGGGAGAGGGAATTAGAGTGTAACTCTGTCATGAATTGATAAGCGTTTTTGAAACCTATAGATACTATTTTCTCTCCCTGCTCTGATGAATATGTTTACATATTTCTATAAAACAAGACAAAAAGCTTGTAATTTTCATGTTCACTGAGGAAAAATTGTCAACATAATCTTCAAGGATCCTGAAAGAGTCAGAATACTCAAGGCACATATAAAAAGCCAAATATTTTTCATTTGTCTTCCTAAAATTTCAAGTCAGTCTCCTGATTTTTTTGACTACCTCGCAGGTGTCTTTTAATATATTTTGTTCCTTTCAGCCTAGGAAATAAAAAGATGACTGAAGCAGGAAATGAGAGAAAACATGAAAAAATTGACAAAACAGTGGAGAAGGTGATGAAGCATTAGTGTCCTCTTTGAAAAAAAAAGTGGCTAGTGAATGGAGCGGATTTCGTTATGTAAAGTATGAATGCATGAATTAGGTGGCATGGGTCATTCAAAGTAATACAAAGGAATAGTTGTCTACTGTCATACCCTTGTGTCATCCTGTTCTGTCAAGCTAAAATGCATGTGAATACGGGGCAACAAGTTAAAATGTTTTCCTTCAGTTTTGTTGAAACTGGATTCATAGTCAAACTAGTATATTATTTTTTATTATAATACTGTTGTTATTAGTGTTCAGAATCAAGCCTCACAGTAGTGACAAGTATTTGAAAAGAATTTATCTTTGTTGATCTAATGTAACAGATCAAATTTTTAGTAAAATAAACAAAAAAACTTAACCTTCTCTCAAAACTGTTATTAGTGAGCCTGTTTTGTGTATGCGTTTACTCATTGACATACTCTCAGACTTCAAATATTTGTCAGAAATTAATCCTAACACCCTAAACTTGCCCATAAGCTGTTCAATTCATTTCTGTAGACAGCTTCTTATGACAATCAGAGACAGTTTTTCATAATCTGGAGACTATAGTAAATAACTAGTGAATAACTGGGAGACTTCAGCTCAACAATTGACATACATGGCATTTTTAATCATTTAACTTTTTAAATTATGCCATCTCTTCTAGAAGAATTATGTTACATTTATACTTTTGTTGTGTGAATGGTAATACTGTACATAAAATTGCTACAGAATTTAAAAGGCAAATAAATAGTTATATGATGCTGGATATACTAAGGAGTTTAAACCATATTTTTAAGACTTGGAATATGTCTTATTATAGTCTAACACATTTTTCAGGCCATTTTTCCCTAGAAAAGATATATGAAAGTCAGATTACCACTCAGTTTTTAAATCAGTGCTGACAGAAACTGTCCCACTGAGTTATGAAACATCATGAAAACATGGCCTGAAGAAGATCTGTCCTGGTGATGATTTAATTTAATTCAGTGGAACCGGCTATTAAAATCACAGTCCATTCCTAAACTACCCTGACTGCAGCTAGAATCAGTATTTTAGAGACAGGTAACCAGAGGGATGAGAAATGACCGGAACCACAAGTCACTCCTGCGTGAACTTCATTTTTGTTCCTGGATTTATTTTGCCAATAAACTCATAGTACATTCTAGATTTAGAAAGCGCTGCATGACTCTGAAATGTTGAAGAAAATACTCAGGTTTGACATTCCCTTCTGCTTTGTTTATATGAACACTGTCACCTGGGCACATGTATATAATATGCAATCACTAGACCAAATCCAAGCATATTGCTAAGCATGGTAGTTGGACCAGTGAATGCACAAAATTAGATTTTGCTGAATACATTCCAGGCAAAAAGTGCTGAAGCATCATAAGAGCACTTTTGTGGTATATAACCTGGTAATATCAACAACAAACTGGGAGAGCTGTAAGGTGGCAGAAGGCTGAGCCTGAAGATTACAGCTACTCTGTCCGTAGTTGAAAACAGAAGGAAGCTTTCAGTTTTCGGGGGAAAAAAAAGAGGATTGGCTGCTGTGCACTAGTCATGCAGAGGGCTTTGTAGGCAGCTTCTCATACATCTTTGCAGCTTGAAACTAGGTAATGGAAAAAGAAGCATAAACCAAAATCTTAGAGGTGTTAAAAAGTCCAAGAAAATATCATTCATAAGCAAAGGACTCATAAAACAAGGCATTTAAGATGCAAGATTAACTTCTAAAATGTGCATTTGGCACCTGCATGATGTGGCTTTGCTTTCAGTTAGGAAGACACTTTTTGTCATTTTATGGGTCTGGAAAAAATACTTCTACTGAAACCAAGACATGACTTTAAAATTTTAAGTTTTAGTAAATAAACTGTATTTTCTGTATTATTATTTGATAAATTAATTGAGTTGTATATGTGGAGAACATGAGGTGACATCCATATAGTGACTGATGCGAAAATTATGAAGTGTCAGGCACCTTTGTCAAGAAATGTTCCATAACTGTTAACTCACATTCCCTAGGATTTACTTAGCAGCTTCAAGTTGATAGTTCTTTAAACAAGTTAAAAAGAAAGAAAAAAACCCAAACTCCTACTATTAATGGGGAGAAAAGATCGCTAGAAAAAGCCAGTGTTCAAGAAAAAAAATGTATTTATGAACAAGAAGAAAACTAGTGTTGCTGAAAGTTTTTCTGGTGTAGTTCTAGGTTTTATCCTATGCTTAATATGGTCATGGCCGAGGCGTAAATCAATAGAAAAGAGCTTGAAATATCTCTTAGATTTACCTTTCATCCTATATGTATAATCCCATCCATCTGACTGAAACCTCTATTCCGTAAAGTACTCAAAAATGCTGGAAAATATTTCCAAGATAAGATATCCACTTACTCTGTCATTCAGCTTGATCACAAATTGCTACCTGTCCTTTTGTGTCTTCGTCTTTTTCTTTTCTCTACTACTTTTATCTTATCGATTGTCATCCTGACACTTGTCTTTGTCCTCTTTTATCTCTAATGCTGACTTGGTCTTCCATCTAAAGTGAGAAAACAGACCACAAGGAGGATTGCTTGCAGTAGCTGCAAGTTCTGCTAACTACATCATAGCAGTTGGAAGGCCAGTGAAAGCCAAAATTGTGGGAAAGAACCACATGGAATCACAGAGTCCCAGAATGTTAGGGTTTAGAAGGAAACTCAAAAGATCACCTAGTCCAACCCCCCTGCCAGAGCAGGATCGTCTAGCTTAGGTCACACAGTAACATGTCCAGGCGTGTTTTGAATGTCTTCAGAGGAGACTCCAGAACCTCTCTGGGCAGCCTGTGCCAGTGCTCTGTCACCCTCACAGTGACAAAGTTTTTCCTTATGTTCACATAGAATCTCCTATGCTCCAGCTGGGACCCATTGCCCCTTGTCCTATCATTGGACATCACTGAGAAGAGAAGATGGATGCAAAAAGTTCAGGAAACACTAAATTAAAGTAAGCACTAAAAAGATTGTGATTTACAGGGGAAGAATGCTTTTTATATTAAGTGTCTCACAAACAATAGACAGAGTCTGGATTTTTTTGCTTGTGGGACATCAGTAAGGAAGAAGAGGGTTTTAGATAGTGTCTTGTCTCTTTCTTGCACATGTAACTGCAGTTGTAGCAATATCCATGATCTTCCTTAGGGGACCAAAAAAATGGGGCTACTAGAGAGACATTAATACATGGTGCATTATTAGAATTTCTAGCAGCAACTTCACTGAAGTTCTGCAGCACAAATATAAGTTCTAAGTGGAGACTGACAGGCTGGTATTCAGTGGGATCTAAACACACTCATAAGTTAACAGGTGAAAATTTTGGTTTCAGGATTTTTTTCCTTATTCAGTTTCCAGTCACTTAGAAGAACACTTAAAGTAAGAAACTAGAAAAAAAATGTGACATAAATTATAACTCTGAAGTTTTCACTGCTCTCTCCTCATCCTGATATAAACACTGCTGGAGTATTACTGAAGTATCTGTAATAGAATGTTAAACAGAATATATACTACAATAATTTGTAGTGCATCGTACATCCCTGGAAAGCCCAATTTGTGTTTATCACAAAAGATATTGTTGGAAAAATGTCCATAAATTTGCTTGACTTAGAAAGGTCTATATTAGTAAGATAAGCAGTCAAGCTGACCCAGTTGGCATTCACTTTATAGAGATACAAATATATACAAAATAACTTCGATCTTACCTGGAGAACATTGCACTCTCCATATAGATGCTATGTTCTTAATGCAGATGTATTTCACAGATGCAAATAACTTGTAATTAACCTTAGTGAAGCTGGTCTGATAGAGGAGAGTTAGATCATCTGTAACTGCAGTTATATATTAGCATGATAGGGTCTAGAGGGGGAGGGGAAAACATCCACCACTCTCAAATTCATCTTTATTCAATAATAAGAGATAGTGAAGAGGTGTTACCTGATTATCTTTTTTTCCAGAAAGGAAGAGTCAAATTATAACTGTCTTCTCCCAAAAGTTAGAGAAAGAAATATAATTTGTCACTCAAGCATTGAAAGGACACATTTTTAATCTTTACATTTTATAATAGATCAGAATTCATCATTATAATTACTTTTTTCTTATAGCTTTACTCAGATTGTGCCCTACAGCTGTAAATAATGAATTTCAAATCAACTATCTCAATAACAAATCTAATTACAGAAATACCTAAATTTGCCAAGAGTCATAAATGACAAGAATGCCTGCAATTGAGCTTCAAAAGAATTATTTTGTTTCATGAATAAAAAAAAGAAAGATTTTAAAGATACTCATGTCAACTGAATCAGCAACAGCATAAAGCACCTATGGGATGCACCAGCCTTGGGCTTTTTAAAAATTTGTATTTCCCAGGCAGCCAGTAGTTGGAATTGCTCTGCTTATTAAAGGCTGTTCGTAGATTTGTCTTATAGCCTTCCTTGTTAAAGTTTTTGAGTTTTTTCTGTCTGTTTGTTTTTGTTGTTGTTGACTGTGTTTGGTTTTGGTTTGTTTTATTTTATTTTTACCTTAGTTTGGAATAATCAATGAGAAAATAATAAGGCTGGGAGCATGCATTCACCACAGAAACATTTCTTGTGCAAGACCTAGTTATTGTACAGTAACAGTAGGAAACCGCAAGGAGGAGGTTATTTGGCTACTAATCAGAAGTGCAGATGAATACTAAGGAAAAATAGTTCTTTGGGGAGTAAAATGAAATAGTTATTCATCTTCCCAGTATACGCATTCTCATCTTGTTCCCTTTTTCATTAACTCCATCCTGCATCTTTCTGAGTTTTCTTCCTGAAGAACATTCCACTGCCATACTCTTTGATGACCAGTAACTGGTGTGTTAATGTTCTCAGACAGGCTCATTACTGAATAGTGTCTTACATAAAATTACATTTCTTCCCATTTCAGAATGAAGGGTAAAATCTTGTATTTCATTGTTCAGAATTTCTTAGTAACAGACATATTTTCTTCTTGGAGGAAAAGGATTCTGATCAACTGATTAACTATTCCTGTTTAATTCATGATTTGCACTTACCCATGCCTCGGTAAAGCTATTTTTAAAGAGAATTCACCTTATGTCACCCGATCTGTAGAAACTGATAAACATTCTGATCCTTGTATGGTTTTGCTTCCTGTGATAAAATTTTTGTTGGAAGGAACCTTAAGAGATCATCGGGTCCAAATCCCTGCCAAATCAGGTTGATTAGGACAGGTCGCACAGATAGGCATCCAGACGGGTCTTGAGTATCTCCAGAGAAGGAGACTCCACCACCTCCCTGGGCAGCCTGTCCCAGGGCTCTGTCACCCTCACTGTGAAAAAGTTCTGCAGAACTTCCTGTGTTCCAGCTTGAAGCCATTGTCCCTTGTCCTGTCTGAAAAGAGGCTGGCCATTTCCCCTCTGTGTCCCACACTTCAGATATTTTTATGCATTAATCAGATCCCCTCTCTGTCTTCGCAAGGTTGAACAGCCCCCGTTCTTTCAGCCTATCCTCCTAGGGGAGATGCTGCAGTCCCTTAATCATCTTCATAGCCCTCTGCTGGACTCTCTCCTGTCTTTTTATATCAGGGAGCCCAGATCTGGACACAATACTCCAGGTGGGGCCTGATCAGGGCAGAATAGAGGGGGAGGATCACCTCCTTTGACCTGCTGGCCACACTCCTCCTTATGTACCCCAGGATTCCATTCGCTCTTTTAGCCACCAGGGCACTCTGCTGGCTCATAGCCAACCTGTCATCCACCAGGACCCCAAGGTCCTTCTCCACAGAGCTCCTCTCCAAGTCATACCCCAGCCTGCACTGATACATGTGGTTATTCCTTCCCAGGTGCAAGACTCTACACTTGCTTTTGTTGAACCTCATTTGGTTTCTCCCTGCCCAGCTTTCCAGCCTGTCCAGGTCTCGCTGGATGTCAGCGCAGTGTTCCTACATGTCAGCCACTCCTCCCATCTTTGTATCATCAACGTACTTGCTGAGGGTGGATGCTATTCCCTCATCAAGGTCGTCAATGAAGATATTAACCAGGACTGGACCCAACACCGAGCCCTGGGGAACACCGCTAATCACAGGTCTCCAGCCAGACTCTGCTCCACTGATCACCACCCTCTGAGCTTGGTCTGACAGCCAATTCTCAAGCCACCTCACTGTCCACTCATCTATCCCATACTTTCTCAGCTTTGCTATCAGGATGTCATGGAAGACAGTATTGAAAGCCTTGCTGAAGTCAAGGTAGATGACATTCACTGTTCTCCCTCCATCTACCCAGCCAATGATGACATCATAGAAGGCTATGAGATTGGTCGAGCACAATCTCCCCTCGGTGAATCTATGCTGATTACTCTTCATGACTTTCTTCTCTTCCAATTGCTTGGAGACTGCATCCAGAACAAGCTGTTCCCTCACCTTTCCAGGGACAGAGGTGAGGCTGACTGGCCTATAGTTGCTTGGATCCTCCTTCTGGCCCTTCCTAAAGACCGGAGTGACATTGGCTATCTTCCAGTCTTCAGGCACTTGTCTTCTTCTCCAAGACCTGTCAAAGATGATAGACAGCAGCTCAGCAATCACCTCTGCCAGCTCCCTCAGCACACGTAGATACATCCTGTCAGGGCCCATGGATTTGTGTGCATTCACGCTCCTGGACCACCCCCACCTCAACCAGAGGAAAGCTGTTAATTTCCCAAACACTCTCTCTTTTTCTTCTGGGGTCTGGGAGTCTCAAGGGGGAGTCTTTGAAGTGAAGACTGAAGCAAAGAAGGCATCCCCCATTACCAGGACACCCGTCTTGTTCAGTTGGGGACTCAAATTATCCCTAATCATTTTCTTACTGTCCACATACTTAAAAAACACCATTTTTATTATCCTTTATATCCCTTGTCAGCTTTATTTCCTGGTGGGCTTTAGCCTTCCTAGTCACATCCTTACAGGCGCTGACAACATTCCTATATTCTTCCGAGTGCTCAAGATGAAAAATCAATAAAATGTAATGTCTCCACAATAGGAGTGGTAGTACCACATTTGTGTGTGAAGACGGCTTATTAAGATCTTCCACAAAAGCCTCCCAGCCACCATTTTACTAAAATAATGCTTCTTTTAAAGTGGTTAAATATTTGTGCAAGACCTTAGAGCTATAACAGAAAAGCATGTAGCAGATAAAAAGCATGCAGCAGATAAAAAGCATGCAGAAAGCATGACTTCTAGCAGTATCTGATTCAGCTTAGGAATCCGGAGTACTCAGCTTTGCCAACAGATTGATATTAAACTAGAAAGGTTTATACTTGTTAGAAATAACAAAAGTTATAACCGAGTCAGCAGCATGACATTCCTTTCTGTTCAACTGTGATAAAAAATGGCCACCCAGATGCAGATGTCAATCCAGATGTTGGATTTAGGCTGCAAATACAAGAGTGTCACTTGGTACATGGAGACACTTGTCCCCAGTGGCCCAGTTTCAGGCACTCACCAAGGTGGTGGGAGCTTCCTACCAGCCCAGGCACTCTGATCCCCTTCCCACTTAACTCCATGTGCACAAGGAAGGATGAACCCCATCTCACCAACCTGGTGTGCACTCAGGAGGCACCCAAGGTGAATGTTCACGAAAGTGGCAGCACTCCATAGTGTGGTTCAGAGGTAGCTGCTTTGCTTGTGTGTCATGCTCCTTTTCTGTTGTTCAACCCTTCAGCTGTCTTGTGTAATTTGAGGGGGAGCCTCTCTTCCTGTGCATTTAAACCATTGAATACACACGTTCATTGACTAAAATAAACCAGATAGGACACTTCTATACTAGTTTATAAGCAAGCAGATTTTCTGAGATGTTCAGTATGGGGCACAAAAAAGAGGTGTAACTTTTGTTGTTGTTTTTGGCTTGCCTTGCATTTTGATGAGAAAACGTATCTGAAGAGGGCAAGACGTCATTGCATGGATATCATAGTGGAGGAAAGTAAAATACAGAAAGACTGGACTGAGACCATCCTTCAAAAACTATGTGTGAAACTTTAAACCTGTGTTAATGTGTGAAAATCTGAAGTATTCCCTAAGGAACCCAATATTTCCACATTCACTTTTAAATGTTTCCTTATGTGTGTGGTTACTTGCAGTTCTAAAGACAAGGCATGCTTTGGTGTAGGGCAACTAAATTGCTGTCAGGGGATTTTTACTCAAACTTCCTGTTCAGTCCCTATGCTTGATGCTGCAGTCCTGAGGTTCTGAGTGATTTCACAGCATAAATTAATTACAGGAAAAGGTATTACCTTCTAAGGTTAGGAATAGGATTTTTTTTGGATTACTCATATTTACAATCCTGCTTTAAATTCAGGTAGGTTATTGTGCAGACAGAATCACAGAATCACTAAGTTGGGAAAAAAATTTTAAGATCATCACGTCCAACCGTTCCTGTCCTATACGAAACCATACCCCTAAGTATCTCATCTACCCTTTTTTTACACACATCCAGGGATGGTGACTCAACCACCTCCCTGGGCAGCCTGGTCCAGGCCCTGACAATTCTTTCAGTAAAATTTTTTTCCTAACATCTAATCTGAACCTGCCCTGGCACAGCTTTGTACCATTTTGCCTTCTCCTATCTCCTGTCACCTGGCTGAAGAGACCATCACCCAACTCTCTACAACCTCCTTTCAGGTAATTGTAGGTGGTGATAAGGTCTCCCCTCAGCCTCCTCTTCTACGGACTAAACAACCCCAGTTCCCTTAGCCACTCCTCATAAGATCTGCAAATTAGAAAGTTGACAAGTTTCAAATTCAAATATAGACTTGAGACAAATATAGATCTCATAGATCTTAGACACTATAAAACCTATTTTTTTCTTCATGATAAACAGACTATCAAGTCTTTTGAAACTCTTAAGTTCTAGAAATATTAATTATTTTTATTATTTTAAACTATTTTCCCCATCCAGATCTAATGTAATATACAACTCATCTCCAGGGATAATCAGTTTCCCAATCCTACTGTAATGTTTGGAAAATAAAAATGCAGATGCTTCTTATGTATTCCCTCCAATGACCAGTTCCTTTGCTCCTGTTTCTGCTCTTATTCATAGAGAAATTTGACTTCATTTCTGAGTTTCTTTTTATATAGTCTACCCTTTTACCTCCTCCTCAGGATTTTAAGATCTTTTTGCAGATACACCTTTTTTCCATAAACTCAATCTACCAGGTATGTTATAGCTACTTGTTTGCATTGACTTTGTTAAATAATGGTGGAAGCAAAATCCTTCACTCTTTTGTTGCTATGATTTGTTTTTTGAAGAAGAAAATAAATCAATGTCTTAATGCACTAATTGTAAATAATTTAATTTGTAAAGTAGTTTTTCAAATTTGCCTATGAGTAAACTATTCAGATTGGAATTTTTTGTCTTTTCCTATTTGAGTTCCTTGTATATTTAGCCTAATACTAGCAACAATGACCCTATTGTTGACATATTATAAAAAGAATTGTCTCTATAATTCTTGTTTATTGGACTTTGTAGTGACACATTGCAGGAATAAATATGCATATGCACAATATACAAGCATGATGGTTTTCTTTATTGATTCATTAAATATAACTTGTCTGAAAATCAGAAATTACTCACAGTCATTTACTGCATCTTTTCCTTTTCTTCACCTAATAAGGTGAAAAATACCAACCAGCCTCTTCATTACTGAAAACAGCATTTTTAGTATTTATTCATCTTATCCAGATATTACCACCAGAATGTGATGCAGGAATAAGCAAACGTAACATTTTTTTTCTGATTTCATAAACTTTAAATAATCAGAGAATAATAATCTTTACAGAGATGTATAATGTGTGTTTTGCCTGCTATTTTAAACATTAGAAGACATTATCTCACCTTTTATTAGCAGATTTTCTCTTCTATACCATAGAGCAATGGGATTTTATTTCCATTTTATGGTTGATTTTCGTTTTCTCAGCTATGTTACAAAACAGTCCATATGCCACCACTATCCCTTTACCTAACCATTTTAAAGTCCTGTCTCTTGATGCACTCAGACTTCTAAGAACGCACCAGATTCCTGACTCCTCTGTGGTTTTGCAAATTATTTCTCTCCCAAAGGGAGGACCAGTCTAGCTTTCAAGCCACTCTGGATATTTTAATTATTTTTTTCTAGATACCTCTACAATGAGACCCACAACAAAACCTCTAGTTTCCTGGATTTGATCTTTGTTTTAATATCACCATTTAATGCCTTGGGATGCTTACACACTGTTTTCTAATTTGTCTGGTCAGCTTTCACTGCTACCTTGCTAGCTTTAAATTCCTGCAGTTCTGTAATTACAGTTCTTCATTTGAGACTAGTCCTGGGGTGGTTTCTTCCTGTATGTGAGTGAAAATATTATGTTCAGTTTTGCACCCTGGAGTGTTTTTGGCTGCAACTAATATCACTTATTTTAGACCTTTAGAAGCCCAATTGCATTCACATATTAAGGACACACACATCCAATTTCACAGCTGGTAATTGAGAGGACAAAACAATACCTACAGGTCAAGGATACAAAGGAGAAGGATGTCTTAAAAAATTGCACAGGGATCTTGCTATGCAAAACAGTCCATATGTGGTGTCTGTCAAAACTCAATTCTGGTCTGACTTTGATCATTAAAAGAAGATCTAAAGCACTGTATAATCTAAAGTATACAGCAAAAAGGTTATCTAGAAATTTAGAGAAAAATCTGAGCTGTTAAAATGGACTTGGGAGCATCTTTTGGCAAAGCGCGTGTGATTAAATATGTGCTGCAAAGTCTGAGTAAAAGCAGCAGCATTGCTACCCTCCCCTTTAACCCCCTGGGAAGGAGCACTTGGTGTGGAAGGAGAAAGATCAAAACACCCAGCAGAGGCTTTATAAGACTGGGGCAGGAACCTGAAAGGGAAAGATAAAACATGGAACTGAAAGGTGATGAAAGTATTGAGTATTAAACTATGGCCAAAGACTTTTGTGAGAACATGTGACTCAGAGAGTGTCAAAGCAAAACTTCCTTCCCTTCCCTCTCACCTAGGAAGATGTAAAGAAAGATAATGTGGGACAGATGAGAGAAGTGTCTTCAGCAGTCTTTTATTGTGAATCCTGTTATCCCAGATTGGAGAATAGACAAACAGCAGTGATTTTGTGACCTTTCTTTTTCTTTCATATAGTCAGCATACCCATTACATGTAACTTGAAAATAAACATATATGTATGACTATAAAGACCATGCATGTAAGTAGATAGTCGTGCTGTGAATTCTTCTCAGTGTAGCATTTATTAATTGAACTCTCAAAAATACCCAGTTTCCAAGGTTCCTAAGACCTTTATGTCCCCCAGAGATGACAGTGTTATTGTATTTGTCACAACTATGACCAAAAAGATGAGAGCTTACCTTGCATATGCCAAATGAACATTCAATACTGAAAAATGATTTCAGACCACTTCTTCCCATTGGATACTCTGGCAATGTATTCGCATACAGCTTATTAAAGCATCATGTGGAACTCATGAAGGAAAGGTTACAAACCTTCCACTTTCCTCCACAGCCAGTATTCACAGGAGGGACAGAATAAAGATATTCCTTTTGCTATGAAAAGAAATAATGATTACCAGTGAATGACAAGATTATTTGTTCAGTTCTCCTATGGCCAAGCTGCAAACAGCAACAATAAAATTTTTCACTTTTATGAAGGAATAAGAAATTTTGTAAATTGTGCTTAAGCACCTATATGGTACCAAAGATGTCATTGTTTATGGTGAGATAATAATAAGCTTCCTTTGAGTCCTCTAGCCACCTATTCTTCTCCTAGATAGTGTGTATATATGTTCTGTCTTCATTTAAGGTGCCAGAGTTTAATTTAGTTTCTCTAAAGAAAACAGAAGAAAGAGACAAGGAGGGAAGAAGTAATATGTCCCCCCTAAAACTCAAAGCCAAACTGTCCAAATGTTGAGATTAGATGCTGCACTACTGAAAGGACAAAATGCTTCTTCAAATAGTGCTAATTAATGACTTCATTATCAGAACAATCAAAATTCAAATAGGAGAATTATTTTCTAAGTAAAGTTTCTTCACCTATGCCTTCTTTTAGTAACTGATGCTCTAGGTATAGTTCATGGTATAAAAACAATAATCATAGAATAGTCATTTTTTTTGTTGGTGATTTTTTCTCCCCAGCATAATTTACATAGAATTACACAGTATGTTTTTTTCATCTCATGATATTAGACAGTTTCATATATTTGTTTTAAAACCTATTAATGTAAATACTGTCCAGTTTATTAGTTTCATTTTTCTATTTACAGCTTGGATGAGGCAAGCATCTACCTGTTCAGAAAGGCTGACTACTATGCAGTCATGCAGAACTGTGAGCACTGATATTCAGTATTTCATGAATGGCTGATTAATTAAAAGGGAATGACAAAGGCAAGAGAAGATATTTGCATGAAGTGTTAACTTTGATCTTAAGGCAGAAATAAGGCAAATAAAACTAGAAGTTTATGGTCTTTACAGAAGAAAAGACCAGCTGATTGGTTTTGAGTCTGCCAATGCTAAAGAGAGTCATTGAGTCATCGTTGTTTTTCTTGGGGTTTTGGTGAGGGCTTTTTTTGTTGGCTTTGTGGTATTTTTTCTAGAATAGTGCTGTTTTTTAATGGGAGATTACTTTTTTTGGACAACATTCAACATGTTGGTTATATTGTTGACAAAGAATTGGTTACATCAGATATTTTTTTACCATACCACTGCTTTTAAAACAATTTAAGACTATGTTTTGGGCAAGAATTCTCCTGCATTATAAAATTTTTGTACCACCCATGTTCATTTTGGAAATTTTTCTACTTCACATTCTTTTACTTTTGCCTGGGAAAGTGTTCATTGTGAAATATTCTGCATTGTTAAATTAACACCCATTCTTACAATCAAATAGTTTGCCTGGGGCTCGAGTAGCTTTTGTAGTCTATAATAGGTATTCAAATATCTACCATAAAGGAGACTATTCTGCCATGATAAAAACCTGTAAGCACTTTTATCTTTCCTTTAAGAAGTTCATATGAATTGTCTTGAACATTCTGACTGCATGGGATTTGCATCCTCAATTATGTAAAGAGCCAAAAAAAAAAGGGAGAGAAAGCAAAGAAAAAAAGGAGCTATGCAGTCTAATACATCACAATTAGATAATTTTTATGCTTTTACAAGGATGGGAAGCCAAGCACACCAAGGAAAATGTTGTGATACTCCCTTAATATGTAAGCAGTTTCCTTGATACTAGCTCCGGTGATTCTGGATGTTTTTCTTTTGCTCTTCATAAAGCACATTTCTTTTTTAAACTGCTATTGATGTGAACCATTTTGATTGTCTCTGCAAGAACCACTTTAAACTGACTATGCCCTCAAAAAAATGACATCTGAGGGGGAATTAAAAAACTTGATAGCAGAGTTTTCTTTAGTTTATAGTGTACATGTAATTATTTTATCCTAAGAAACTTGACTGTCCATTTTTCGTATTAGCCTATACAGCTCGTTGTTTATCATATCTGAAACATACACTTAGAGTCAGTATTATCAACATCATAGTTTACGGGTATGCCACTATCTAACTTTGGAAAGCTCCCTCATAAAGGTGCTAAAATACTGAGACACTATTTGTACCAGTTTTATCCTTTGTTCACAGTGTATCTACACCAATGATTTGAAGGTCAAAAAGATAATATGCCTTGGAAAAGGCATATATCTTCTTCAAGGGAAGTCCAAACAAAGTTTCAAAAACTAAAGAAAACATGAACACTGCAGTAATTCCAGATCTTACAAATACACCACAGTGAATATGTATTCAACTTTGAGAATCCCCAGATCACAGAGGAAACTTTGTTAAAATGTTTATCCAAACAGAAAAAAAAACCTCCCTTGATAGGTTTAACATTAATTTCTCTATAGTCATTATTATTTACTTTCATGCTATTTATAAATATCTACAGATACTCTAAATAAGATCCCTTAAAAATTTTCCTAGAGTGAGATTCTTGGACTCCATTATCAGTGAGACAATTAAGTCCCTCTGAAGTTAGTAGTAACTATTATTCTCTTCTCTTAGTGTCTCTCCAAAGAAAGGCCCAGTAGAATACACGCCACTAAAACCATACTGTCAGTTTAATTAAATTATTGGTAATCTGATAAAAGAATTATGTTATTTCAGTTATAATGATATTAATATTTATAGTTGAAATCATCCAAACATTGACACCTGGAAAAAAGTATTATCTGTTTTCAAATAATGTTTTACCCTTATTTTGGAAAAAAAACCCCAAAACATCCTATTCTTTTATCTTTTCTTTAATAATTCTTTTCAGTAAAAGATAAAATTGTTTAGTGGTGGTATTCTTAGTATTATATGATTATTACTTAGATTACCATAAAGGTTTAAATACTCTAAATTATCAAACCAAGTCTCTCTTCTGAAATAAAAACAAGGATAAATATGGGTAATTGATGCTCAGATATGGAATGAAAGTATAAAAAGTTAATCCTGGATTCTTTACCATGGAGGAAGGACTGAAACAAAGAAATATGTTGTGCATAAACTGCTACTCTTATGTCCCACAGCAACTTCTTTCTTTTTGATTATGTAAACTTGAAAAGGTAACCTGCAAACTGCAGAAGAGCATTCTGACTTTTTGATAGGTTCACTTCTGATCTTGTAGTCATCATTGTAAATGGCTAATTGTTTTACTGTTCACATTTGTTTCTCAGTCTTTCTTGCTCCAGAAAAATGTGGTGTTAGAATACTCTTTGCTGAGAAAGGGCTCTCCAAGAATATTTTATAAATAAGGGAGTTTTATGCATGTTTCAGGCATCTCAACTTCCATAGAATAAATACACTTTTGGATATGGGAAACCAAATTTTAAGTTAGATAAAAAGTTTTTATCATCATGATTTTGAAAATAAAGGGATATAGGGAGGATAGTATCCCATATCTATTACTTACTAGGATTTGACTTTTTGTGAGATGGGATATAGATCTCATTTGCTCTATATACATAAAACATTAAGGCTACTTAATGAAAGTGAAAGAATTTAGAGAAAGTTAATAAAATTTACAATAAGAATATTACATCAGAATTTACTTCCCTAGCATTTTCAGAAAATGGATGATAAACTAAATAATTGATTAAAGTGTCTTCTAAGTGGACTTCTAATATGGCTTTATGACAGTCCATATAAGTTACTCTTTACATCTACTGTATAAAAATTTTCATCAAACAGGTAGATAATCTCTTGCATGATGTGTAATTGAAATCGTAATGCAATCAACATTATATGTGTAGAAAAATTTGGTGCTCCACCAGAGATACAAATCATAAAGAAAGCAATTTATTTCATTAAACCTGAATTTAAAGTTCTGCATCAAATAGAAATCTGTGAAGTAGGAAACCCAACTCCTAAAGAACATTTCTAAAAATCAAGTTTGCATTTATCAAAATATAGGTAAATGTGCTGAAAACACGTCTGTTCCTTACTTACATGGATAAATTTTATTCTAACTTAATAGGAAAATAAGGAATGATAGTCTTATGAAGCTTTACTGGAAACAGGACTCTAGCTTTCCAAATACTACCTTAACAGTTGGAGATATTTGCTACATGGGGGAGCAAAGATATTATTCAGTCATCTGGAGAAAACTAGGATTTTAAAAAAAAAATTTCAAAAGCATTGTAGACACAGACAGATGGTCTGGGGATAGAAAAGACCATTATGATTGTTTCATCTCATGGTTAAAAAACCTCCCCAATCTCAACTATATTTGCCATGTATATCAATCACCACAGTGCATCTTGTTTTTCCCTTGATTGACTGAATTGATTAATTTCAGATGGCAGGGTTATATTTTCATCAATAATTTGAGGGCTTTTTAAAAAATTATTATTCATGCAAACATCCTGAAGCTTGACCAGAAGATTGACAAAATATTTGAGCATCAGCATAGCCACTGCTGTGCACAGAAGCAAGGTCACACCACTAGTTTTGTTCTGCAACTCCTTTTTGTATATCCAGGGATCACAGAAGACTTGCTAGGCACAGGATTGCACTGTGAGTCATGTTGAGTTGACTGTGCTTTTCTGACTCACTTCTTTCCAAGAAAAATATTCTCTTCAGTAGATGTATTCTTTGTTTCCAAACCCCAGTTTTATTAGACTAGACTGCATTAAAACAGTTTTTAATATATGTTTTGACTTTTGACACATAAGGTCATAGGAATTAGAATGTAAAACCAAACATCACGGGTAAGCTAAACCACAAATTATTACAGACAATTTATAATGCTTGAAGAAATTGCGGTATTAAAAGAAAGTATTTTTCAAAAAAGTTTTCTAATCTGAGGTTCATAACACGCAGAGTAAGGACTATGGATTTTTTTAAAAAGAGTAAAGACATGGGACAACATTCCAGAAGTAATATTCTGTATTTTCTTTCTTTGGTTATGTATCTAGAAGAGGGATATAAATCAAGGGAGAGGGGAAAATATTTATTTAGCGAGCTGGCAGTTGAAAGGAAACTTTATAGTTCTCTTTATAGAAGCTCCCTATCCTCAGAGGTGGCTTCATCACTCATTTCAGATATCTATGTTAATAGATATACCATTAGTTACACTGAAATTATTCCATCCACCTCCCTTTGTTTCATGTGGAAAATTGTCCTTCCCACATACTTGCTTACATTGCATGCTCTGATCCCTCAAGACAGATTTTTTTATTATTATTATTTTTTTATGAGGAAGGAAACAGTAGTGCTTAAACTGTGGTTTGAGACTGTCTTCTCCATTCTGTGTGAAGCTATTTGATTCTCTGTGAGGCTATTTAATGAAAAAAGATAAAACATTTAGATATTCTCAGTCACATTGTATGAAGATCAATGTTATAGTTTGCGAATGAAATAACAGTCCATTCTAGTCTTCATTGCTTCTTATATTTGCAACAGTCTCAGTGCTACTCACACAACTAGTCATTCCTAATAGCAATGAAGTTCCTTGCCCTTTTTATCGGTAAAAGAATATATTCATTGTCTTCAGTTTTTTCATGCTCTTACTTGCATTACTCCATAGCCTGGAATCTACAATTTGAACTGGAATTCAGTTCTCAAAAGCATTTTGTACAAAGGAGGATTGATCTCGAAGTCAAAGGAAATAAGTGTTTTCATTATGCCATTTTATTGTATTTTTCTTGGCTATTTAAATATAATGTAATCTCTTTGTCCTAAGTGGACAAGAGCAACATTTTACAGAAGTAAAATATTAAATAGCAAAAACTAAACAACTGATTTGGTTAAAATATGCGAGTAAAGGATTGTGAAAAAAAAATTAAGCAGCTTTCAGGAATATTCCATTTTTAAAAAACCCCAAATAATCAGCAAAATATCTGTAAACCACGAACTGGAACACACTAAAAGTAATTTTTTTTCTAATTTTAGAGATTTAATAAATTTTACTTTTGCTAAAGTTGTGAGGAAAGATCAGCTATGCAAAACTATATAATTTTCTCTCTGTGTTGCATCACCAGCACATAATTGTCCAGTAATGCCTGACTGAAAGATTAATAGATAAGAGAGTGGATTGTTTTTCAGATCTTAGGTGAAAACTGCAGGGCTAATAACCATAAAAATCATCCTTTGACTTATAAAGAAAATAGATGTGTTATGGCAGACTTTCAGAGAAGGATACATATGGAATCCCGTGATATCAATGTTGCTGACTCACTTTTCAAAATACAGCACTGCTGTAGTCAGCTGTATATGTTCAAAGAACAAGAGGATGTCTGTTACATTGTAGGTAGCCTAGATAACTACAATATATTACTTCAATTGTCAGACACATAGCACGCTTATTTTCCGGTAGGCAATACAGTCTATGAGTTTGTGGTTTATATATGTTGTATATATATATATATATATATATATATAAAATATATGCATATATGCATATATATGCATATTATGTTATCATATTGTATATTATGATATATAATTTTGCTATCAAATTCAGTACCTATATGTCTTAAGTGGTAGGAAATAATAATAATGGTGATGAATTCATGGCAAATCAAAACCTAAATTTAAATGCAGAGAACACAATACCAAATTAATGCATCAGTCTTTTTTTTGTATGGCTGTTTCAATTGGTTTTAACGTGCTATTGCAAACTTGACATGATTCTGCATAAAAATAATCCATGAATTACTCAAATTCTAACAATCTGAATAATATTCATATTCAATATATGCATCTATAGACCCTATGTATTGTTCTATGAAGTGACATTTTGTGGCTATCCCTAAACAAAGGTTTCGAGTTTTATGTATATCATAATTAGTATCCACTTGTTTCATCATCTTGGAATCAGTATCAGAAGAAAACCATGCAAGTTTTTAAAAAGATTTTATATATATATGTATATAGAGGAAAGCAGTGAAATATTTTGCTAATCAACTTACTACTTCTGTCAGACCAATGATTTCTGTGAATTTCCTGGATTGCATAGCAGGTATTTGCAGAGAAAATGTTTTCGGGTGCCAATATTTACTGTATAGAGGTATCTCAGACACTACTGTTTTCAACTGCACTTTCTTGGTCATTGGCAGACAAACAGAAGGCAGATGGGCAAGCATCTACTTGTTTTAGATCTTCAGTTAAAGAGCAAATCAGTGACATTTTTAAAAATATACTGGTTTAAGCCAAACATTTTGGCCAGTGAAGCTCCCTGAAAATAAATGAAGACAGTCCTTATTACCATGACTTTCTTCTGAAAAGCTTTGAGGTTCTTTCCCCATTGTCCTAGTTTCCATAACAGCCTATTTTAAGGCTATTATGACCCATTGCACTAAGTAGGGCACAATGTTTTATCAACAGAATCTTGTGAACAGTTTGTAATTCTTAAGGAATATAGCTCAGAAATTCTATAAAGAATATAGTTCTGAACTATTCCATAGTTCAGAATAGGCTTATGTTTGAAGTCTTAGTCTTTAAACAAGAGAGAACTGTAACAACTTCCTGGATTCTGTTTTAGAGGTAAGAGGAAAAAAAAAATCAGCATCTTCTATTTCCACTATTCATACAAATTTCTGCGATAAATGATGTCAAACTGTTGAGGAATGAATGAGAAAGAGCTCTTGTTTGTGCATGGGTTTTATTCCACATAACTGTCACCAGCACTTCACTTTTAAATGTGCAAGGGAAAGCCGCATGACTGCAAGCTTTAGGGAACCAAAAGCAGAGGATCTAATATTGGAGGACTCACATGTAAGGAGGAAATGGTCTTCAAGTTTAACATGGTTTTCAGTGATTTTTGTTCTTATTTGCGCTCATTTTTTGGTCTATTGTTCACAGGAGTGGTGTCACTAAAAGCTATGTTAAGCACCTAAATATTTTACTGTCTAACATATTTACCTGTCCAACATATGTAACTTTTCTGTGAAATAATTCATAGGCCTGTTTTTACTTCAATTACTCATGGGAAGTTATTTGATGTAAAGCTTAGAGGCACTTATAATTTAACTGTACCATGGGGTGTGAAATACTGCTCAAAATCTGTACTGCTCACTTGAGGGCTAACCAGTGATTTCAGTGTATGCATAGTTTTTTACAATATTAACTAAGCAATGCATTTTCCTCACTTCTGGAAAATTGCTCTGAGGAGCAATGTCTAGTATGTCAGCTCTTCTCCAGCTACTGAAAGTATAGAATGGATTTTTGCTATGTGCATCTAGCTCTGTACTTTTTCTTGACTGATTCTGTTTATGTAACACAACACTTTGGATAAAACAGTTCAAGAAATTAATGAAATGTAGATTTTAATATTTCATACATGCTTAACATGCACATAGAAGATATGGATGCACTAGTGCAATCAATTTCAAGAATCAATAAGAATTTTGTGGGGTTTTTTAAATTTTCTGTAGAACAGTAGCAAAGGAACAACACATGACTATAGCAAAAGGTAGAGATTATTTAAGCTCTTTCTTTGATCAACTGTATACTTAATGGTAGGTCTCTTATGAATTTGCCTGTAGTTCAGGGTATCGTTCTTGGCTTCTTTTTCCTTGAAACAGGATACAAACTTTCCAACCAGGAATTTCTTGTATATGATCATAGCCAATTATTTGTTTTTTAGTTATTTACAAAGAGTATCTTGTTTAGTCAACATACACAACTTTCTATCATGTCTAGAAATATTCAGATTGCTTTTATAAAGTATAATTCAAGTGTTAGTACCAACTAAACCAGAAGGTTAGCTATGACACCACTTATTAAGGCTGTAAAAACTAGACAAATTTTAAAAAGAGTAACATTGATTATTGTATTCAATAGGCTTTACATTGAAAATCTTTGAAATGAACTAGATCACTCTTAGCTATGCTTGAATATATAAAGTTGAATATATAAAGCTGAAAAGGGGAGAAAATATTTATCAGGAGGCTTAGGATTCAAGATAAGGACAGAGGGATCACTTTCCAGTTAGTACAATGGGCAATATAGCCTCAACACAGAATAAAAGTAAGAAAATCAATTTATTACTACTACAACTACACACCCAGTGAACCAGAGTCAGGTAATGAGAAGTGCGGCCAGCTCTTAAAGCACCTTCCTCCACCTCTCCCTTCTTGAATTGGCCGATGTTTACTTTCTGGGGCCTGCAGAGAGCTTCTAGCTGCTGCTTGAAGAAGCCATCTCAGCAGCACTGCCACGCAAAACTGCGACAACCTTCCAGTTATCCATGGGGAGGTTTACATCAACTATTTCAAAATAACATTTGAAAATATTTTCCACTTATGAGTCAATTCTTACCATACTATATTTTCCCAGTATCTTATCTCATATCATTTCTCCTTAATTTAAAACCTTAAAGAGCACTGAGTATGAATTGTCTATCTAGTAGATTAATAATGTTTCAACTTTAGTGCAAGATATTGTTTTTATTTACGGGAACACCAGAAGAAATAATATATAACACATGATAGACTAGATTAAGCATAAGAAATGTCTAAAGAGAAAGGAGTTCCAGAAGTGTAGGAGGGCACCTTTCCGACATGTTATGTACTCTAGTAACTACCAGTGGACTGAGTGAGATTCATACATTTCTTTCCTTGGCAAAGACCACTTTATCACTCTCTCTGCCTGATGAAATACCAGAATCACACTTGTTTAAGATGAGAAAAAGGTAATTCTCCAGGTAAAGAAAAGTCTTTACAAGAAGATTCAAGAAATTTGACATCTTCTTCTCATCTCTGCAACATGTTGCCAGTTTTTGATTTAGCATTTCAGCACTCACACTTCAGATAAAATCATTATTTCATCTGAAGAGCAAAAGTAGTTCCACAATGATATTTGCAAATAATTGCATGTATTTAAAATAACAGGATAAAGGAGCTACTGCATTCATAGGACGGCTTGCAAATGTTGGCTCTTGAATGCTGATCCCCATAACCAGAAACCTTACGTTTGGATTTGAATGGGTCCATGCATGTCCAAAACATCACTGACATATCACCAAACAAGGTAATCCTGAAGACACAAATAGAGGATCATTAGTTTTGCATATATAGGAATACCATACATCCATACGTATGTCTTTAAATGTGTTTTTCTGGCCAGGAGTCTTCTTGGGATGTATAGTGTACTACTAATGTACAGACCCATGGTATAAGATAAATACTCAAAGTTTATACTTTCCAGTTAAACTAGTCATATTGACTATACTCTGGGAAAAAATACATTCAAAGGTTTTGAACAAACATGCTTCTTTCTGTCCAGTAAACGTAAGAGGAAAAAAACAAAAGGCCTGTATATGAGGGGATCCTGGAAGACAATAATTACTCATCAGTTTACATTATAAGAATTCACACTTTAAGTACCAGGCAGCTGAGAAAATTGTCAGAAGCTCTTTTTTCAAAGTTTTTTGGTTGTTTGGGTTTTTTTGAGGTGCTTAAGCCCTTTTTATCCTGTTCAGAATCTGGAAGTTCAGGATTTCATATCTTGATTGAAAGATAGAAGAGAGGGATAGACATTATTCAGATAAGAAGAAAAGGTTTAAGTATTATTGAAAGTAGAGTGTCAGGCATTTTTATAATGCTTAGGCTGCTTATCACTCTGGCTAATATTTGCACACCAGGAAGAGGAGACTTTTTTGTTCTTTCTGAAGTATGTCTTTCATAAAAACATACGAGGAGTCCGGCAAATTGTCAGCATTCATTCATAAGCAAATTAATATTCTCATATTGTGTTAAACAGAGGGGAGGATATGAAGCTAATTACTGATCAGCAGGTGACCAGTAAAACATTTAAGTTTTTCTTTAACAAATTATACATTGGGATGTCCTGCAGAGCAGAAAAAAAAAATCATCCAGATTTGCAGCGAAAGGCTTAGAAATCCTCAGCTGAGGTAAGCTGCATGGATTCACTAACTGTTCCTGTTTCAAAAAAGAAAGGTCACACAGGTATTAGAACAAATAAACAAGGATGATTTACCTACTGAATATCAAAAGGGGCTTCGCTATTCATTCAAATTCTCTTCTGAAACAATCATCAACATGCAGATCTTCAACAATACCTGTGATTGTTAATTGTTGGCAAGGAGTTTTGTGGTCAGTCATATTTAAGTGAAAGACCTAGAGTTGATGGTATCATTTATGAGGGTGAATATATTTTGACATTTTGTTAAGATACATTTTTCCATTTTTTGTGAGTTTTTAATTTTCTGATCTCAGCAGCCTTGGAGGTAAAGCTAAAGTATGATGTAGGTCTTCTTGCATTGTACTCTCCTGTCAATAAAGAGTTTAACATCCTTATTCAGGGTAGGAGTTGCTGCTTAGCATATGTTCATACAGCATCTAACACAATGGGATACCTGGTTTCTGTTAAAGCCATTAGGTCTGCCACAAAGCAAATAATTGCAGCTTTGTGCTACTCCAGAAAACTTCATATAGAAATGGAACTGGCAATGAAAATTCAAAAAATACTAATGTAAATCTGTACATAAGATTTAAATAAATACACTTATTTTGGAATTAAAATAAAATCAATAGTACTCATTCACTACTGCCATAAAACCTTCATTTTTATGTGAAAAGGTCAGGAACTGATTACATATTGATTTTAATGCAATATAGATGCAGTCTTTAAGATACTGTTTACCATAAATTTGATGATCGGATGCCAATGCATAAAACATCTGCCTGTAAATACTATTATACCGTTGGAAAATTCTGGAATACTGTATGTTCCTTGTAAATAGATTTTTACTCCTAGAAACATTTTACAAAATAATTATTCCCTTGGTACATGACCTCTTATGAAAAAGCCCTAAACTATTTCAAATGGGCAGTGTTACAGGAAAGTATTTTCATAAAGATTTGTAGTATTTTAATGGAGTGATTTATTTCTACTGAGAATTCCAATGTCAATCTCTAAAATTTTGCTGAAAACTTATTCTATTACTCATGAGCTCCTTTCTGTGTTTTTCACTTTTGTTAAACTAACATTGATTATGCTTATGTACATTTGTGCTTTGAGAAGCAGTGTGATGCCTACAGCAGCAAGGTGAATGTACGTAGGACCATACTCCAGCACTGAGAAATTTTTTACAGTGAGGATGGTGAGTCACTGGAACAGGTTGCCCAGAGAAGTTGTGTATGTCTAATGATTGAAAGTGTTCATGGTCAGGTTGGATGGGGCTTTGAGCAACCTGATCTAGTGAAAGATATCAGAGGGGTTAGATTCAAGGATCTTTGAAGGTCTCTTTCAAACAAACTGTTCTATGATTCTATATGATTCTGTGATCCTGTGTACATGCTCAGGAAGATATGCCATAAAGCTCCTTAAGTTATGTCAGCGCTCCCTGCAAATCTGACCAGGGCCATGGTGCCCATGCTTATATCAAATAGATTCAATTAATTCCCTCTGCTCCTGTTTTTTAACTGTATCAAGTTGCATGTGTTGACTGCAGAAACATTTCAGTACAATTAAATGCTATCCCAGTCTTCTGCCTTACACTGCACCCAATAGATAAACTTCCACAAAAGTTGCCTAGTAATCTCCTTTACTACAGAGTTTAGTTACTTTTCATAAGTTAGTTGAAGAAGAAATAGTTCTTTAACATGTAGCTCCTTTCCCTAAGATCAGAATGAGTTAATCATCTTTCTCTTTACTCCCATCTTTTTTGAACTAAATTTAAACTTGTTCCCGCTCTTATGAATAAGAGTAAATTGGAAATCCAGAGGAATTTGGGGGAATAAAAGGATGAAACTGAGATTTGTGAGTGTAGGTAAGTATATTGCAAAAAAGCTGAGAGATTATTTGGGTTGTTTTCTTTTTTTAAACAAACTTTAAAAACAGGATAATGTAGGAATACAATTTGTAGATTTGCACATTGTGATGTCTGAGTTTTTTCTGGCTTCTCACCAGAAATTAAATTTTCAAGATGTCTTGAAGGTAAACTTATAAGTAAATTCAGGAATGAAAAATTCTAAAGGAAAACTCTTTTGAAGTTAATTTACAACAAGTACACTTGAAGATCAAATAGTTAAAAAGATAATATAAAGCTGATAATGATAAGATGGCATTAAAGAAAAACATTGTAATAAAGGCCTGACTTGAGGACTTTGAAGTCAGCAAAAGTATTTACCATGGGAATTCAGGAAAGATGCATGATTCATGGATTGTTGCTGTAAATTAAATATACCAACAGTCCTAGTTATGCCTGTATTATAGGGAGATAAGCAATAAATAATTATTTCTGATATCTTTTCAGAAAAACAAAAGAAAAAACACTTCAGAAAAGTTGTTCCTTCTCTCTCATTTTCAAGTTTAAGATTTTCTTGCAATTGACTAGAACTTAAATGAATAATTTCCGTAACTGTTCTATCATAGTGACCAAATAAACTCAAGGAAACCATGTAAGACACGCATTTAATATTTCTTTGCATTAAGAAATGTTCGCTCTTATAAAGATGAAAATTATAGTAAATATGCTGAAGTATGGAAAGGGCTAGCTTTCTCCTCTGCTTGGAATGACTTCAGATGTGCAAGACTGAATTTGGTACTTTTGAAATAAAACTATCTGAGAGGGCAAAGGCCTTGAAGTGGAAAAAGATTTGCTTGTCACTTTATGAAAGACAGTGCAGACATACTTAAATATAAATATCCCTTTTTAAAAACTGAGAGTAATCAGGACAAATGGATATCACTTCTACAACGTGTAGATGATGTAATAAGAAAAAATATGTATAAACTATATTTGCTGATTATAATTAAGGCATCATTTACCAACTTCAAACTGAACAATAAAAATCCGGAGTCTAACAATCAGAGGAACACATGTACATTTTTATCAAAATATTTTTGGGAAAGCTTTGTAATATCTGTGGTTTAAAAAACAAAAAGCCCACAAAAGAAGGAAATTATCAGTTTCAGCTGGCCACTAATTATCATTATTTCTGAATAAGTGCACACATTGCTTTTTATGATTAAAGGTGTACTAGAAACAAGCTGTTGTAGTCTCCAAGAAAATCTAAACATAAAATTGTGATGCTGTCACATTTGCTAATGGCCATCACTGAATAATTCAACTCCAATAATAATTTGCATTATTATTACTGGAGTTTTGTCTTGAATATCTATATTATATACGGGAGTAGTAATTCTAGCATCTGAGGTAAATTCTTCCTTCCACCTCCTTAAGGAGATAAAGAGAAGAAAAATCTGTAAGTTGACAACAGTCATTATGCCTGAAGTGAAGAAACATCTAGGAAGTGTCAGAAAAGGTATTAGGCCAGTAAGCAAAAGATTTTTTGATGGTTCAGTACCTTCTGTCAAACAATTCCTGGACAGATTTCCCAACCTGGAATGACCAAAGTCTACATTGGGTTAGGCAAGGACTTCTAACATAGAATCATAAATGTGTTAGGTTGGAAAAGACATTTAGAGGTCATCTAGTCCAAGCCCCCTGCAGTAAGCAGGGATACCTTCACTAGATCAGGTTTCTCAGAGCCTCATCAAACCTGACCTTGAGTATCTCCACTACCTCTCGGGGCAACCTGTTCCAGTGATCTATCACCCTCTTAGTGAAGAACTTTTAATATCCAACCTAAATATCCCCTTTTCAAGTGTAAAACCGTTACCCCTCACAGTGATACTGCTACATGCCCTTGTGAACAGCTCTTCCAGGCTGTCTTATAGGCACCTTTCAGGTACTGAAAGGCTGCTATAAGGTTTGGATCCTTCTCTTCTCCTAGCTGACCAAACCCAACTCTCTTAGCCTGTCTTCATAGGATAGCTGCTCCAGCCCTTTGACTGTTTTTGTGGCTGTCCTCTGTACATGCTCCAACTGTTCCATGTCTCACTTGTGTTGAGGGCTCCAAAACTGGAGGAAAAAAAAAGGTATGTGAAAAACCTTAATAGAAAAAAAAAAAAGGTGTTTTGATTGCTTCTTATTTTTTTCAACCACATGACAGCTACTCATATAAGAATATATAAAGTTGAACTGTGATTTGTATTTTGGGATTTTTTTCCTTTTTTTTCTCCTTTCTTCCTGAGCTAGCAGTGAGAAACCTGTCATTTAAGATCCATTAGAAGGAAATTTTTCCATAGACTATGCAGGCAAACCATGATATATACATAACGACGATGCTTCAGTTAATATCCTACAATCTCAGTACTTTTTCCTTAGTTGAGTATAAATGCAATACTAAATGGGCAATACTTTAAAAAAATATTTCTCTATTATTGAATCTTTATTATTTTAAAATAATACCTCTGGATCCACAGCAATATAATTACTTTATACATTTTAGACTGAATTGTTATGTGCAAGGTTCTTATATAATCTGAGAGGGTTTTTTTAAGTTTGTGTGTACTGATGAAGAAAACTCACTTTAAAGTAGCACTTTAAAATTACTTTAAAGTAGCATTAAGAAGTGAATTATTTGTCTCATGTATATGGGGAAAGAAGATACGACATAAGTATTTATCCTTTAAACTAGGAAGATTATATTCTTTTGCCAATTAATGCTACGAGTAAGAAATTGTACATTACAATAAAATTAGAAAACTATCATTTACATGTTGCATGGTTGTACAATTTACTGGTTTAGTACAAGAACCTAAGTAGAAAAGAATAGGCCTTTGCAATCTTAAAAAAAAGGATTTAAAATATACATCCTGTCAAATTTAAAAAACAAAACAAAGGTGCCTATTTCACAAGAAAATTATTTATTTTTTTTTGTCCTGCAAAATTGATGGCAATGAGCTAAAGACACAACTGGAAACATTGTTGATTAGACCAAATATAATACTCCCAAAAAAGTTTTTTTTTTAAATCTCATTCTTTAAATAACAGTTTAACAGTGCAAACCTGGGCAGTAGAAGCATGGAAAATGCAGAGTAAAACAAACAGCAAATAAGGATAATCCATCAAGTTTATTATTGTAAAACAAATTAACTTGAACTTTTAAACACAGTTGGAAATACTGTAACTAAACATTCAAGTGAAAGAAGAAACACCTTCACTTCCTAAAGTTCAGGCAGCTGTAAATTTCTCATTGACTCTAGCCTAGTTCAAGGATTCTCTGAAATCTAACAGGAATCAAGAGAATGAGTGCAAAGGAAGCCAGTTTTCTGTCACCTCCTTTTTGTATTTTTCCCTAAAAGTTGATTGAGTCTTCATAGGACATGAGACATAGCTAAATAAAAGGGAGTGAAATAATAGCTAGCTGTTATCAACACCTCAGTTGCTACGTGCTATAACAAACTGTGAGCTCGTGAGAACTCTATCCGTACTGGCATTGACTTTTCATCTGATGTAAGGTGGAGACACGAAGTTAAATCGTCAGAAACAAGTTGAGCTACAGCATGGTTTGAACAAGGACAGAGAAAACTCACTTGCTTTTTCAGCTGCTATATACCTGGAAGAGACATGTGGGGAGGGGAAAGATATGCCCGTGTAAAAAATATATTCTTGCTTGCAAGACTTGTGGGGTAAAGCTATAAATTAAGATTTTAATCTTTTTATTAAATTAATAAAACGAGAGTTGTAATTCAGTAAGGCCTACTGAGTTTTGGTGAGTCAGCAGCTTTGGAAATTGATATAAATATGAAGATGTGTGGATGATTTACTACTGGTTTAAGATGTTACTGGATTATTAGAGGTATTAGGTGTTACAAGGTGAGAAACAGATAACTTAGGCCAGTTTAATAAAGTTGCTTTTAACACCTGATTTAGATAAGATGCTTTACAAGGATAAGCCATTTTGACTGCAAAACATCTCCTGTGTATCTCTAAGCACCTGTTAGCTTTAAATCCACTATGACACTATGATGTAAATGAAAATAAGTTTACGCTGAAATCACTACACTGTTGTTATTTAGATTTGGTGTTCAACAAATACTTTAACTGACATGTTAATGCTCAAAATATGTCATGTTTGTCATACAAGAAACTCAAACATGACAGAACTTATTTATGCTATTGTTCATCATGAGTTTGAAATTTAACAGCAAAGTTAGTTGCATTTTATTTTTCTGTTGATGGATATAATTTTTATTTAACCCTTTGAAGGGATGAATTACAGAAGTAAAATCTATCCCAGTTCACTGAAAACTCTAGAGGAACCATTTTTCTCAGATCTGATTTTATAATATTTGTATTGACAACAAATAGCTATCAATGTTAACATGTTTTCACATATTTTTTAGCTCTAGAAACTTCCACTACTTTTTAAAAATAACACTCCCTTTTTCCTAAGAAAAGTGCATTAGTCAGGCAGCAAAAGACCTTTGCTATCAGTAGCTTTTCTGTTTCTTCATTTTAGTTGCCAAACTTAGTGAGTTCCTTCTGTCCCAACCTATCTTTAACTGATTAAAGGATTCTATAACTTGGTCTGTTACCCAGATGAAGACTAACTTTAAATTTAAAAGTCAACTCACCTGTATGAACCTGAAGTTAGTGGATATGGAGTAAGATATAAATCAAGAAAATGAAACGTCAGAGTTGTTTCTTCCACAAAAGAATGGACTAAAGGGTACAACAAAATGGCTAAAGCTACTAAACCAACAGAAATATACTAACAAACAGCTTTATTTTCCTTCTTGTTCCATAAATTTTCTCCAGGTTATTTCTTCTAGTATTGTCATTATAAAGCTAAAGGACACAGGGAGCTGAATTCACTGATTTCACTAATAAATTCTATAAAAAGCCCTTCCAAATTAGCCATAATTTTTAGCATTTATACTGAAGTGTACATGTAAGTGACACATATGTGCCTTTCAACTTTCTTCTATTATGTCCATTTTTCAGAATCTGATTTTTTTTTAATCTTTTCTAGTCCTGATGTACTCCCTTCTAGAGCCATTTACTTACTTAGTGGAAAGGTTATTTACCTTCCATCGCTGTATAAATGTCTTTGTTATTCTGAGCCTGGCTGTAAGGTGTAAAGCTCCTGCTGATACAGATTTGGTGACTCCCATCTTCAACTGAGTCTTATGTAGAAGATGCCCACCTCTCAAGCATGAAAAGGTCCCTCTGGCCGGCATCCCTTCCCTCTAGCTTGTTGACTATACCACGTAGGTTGATGTTGTGAACAAACTTGAGGAGCATGCACCCAATCTCACTAGTCCATGTCACCTATCAAAATGTTTAAGAGCACTGGTATCAATACCAGCCCCTGAGGAATGCAAATGTTATCAACTTAAACCTTTATTATTCATTTTGTTATAATCAATGTCAGTAATAAAAGTAAAAACCTGTAATAATTCTGTTAAATGCATGTGCTGAAAAGATTATAACTAAATCAAACAATTAATTTCAAGGTGCAATAGTCACTGAAATTCTTTAATTCACTTGATATATATAAACCATATAATAACAAGACCATGTCTGGAAAGCATTGTCTGGAAGATGGAAGCCTAAGTTTTATTGCTTTTACCTATTTCATCAATATAGATTTGTTTGCGCTTCCCCCCCTCCAACTTCAAGTTAAATTAATGTGACAACTGTAGACTTGGTTAAATAACATTAACTGTATCTTCTTTCAGTTGTCAGTTAAGGATTTGTTTCAGACTGACATCCTCTAATTGTTCACAAATATTATTTACACCTTCAAAAAAAAAGTGCCTTTTTTCTTATTATTATATTCCTTGTTTGGTTTTTTGTTTGTTTGTTTCTCACCTCTTCATTCTTACTTCCTCCCTTAGGACTCTACAGTTCCAGAAAATTGTCATTAATGGTTTATTAAAACGGTATGTTCTGTTAGCAATGTGGAGTACCATGGGAAACTTGTTTAAGGGATTCCTTTTTCTCCAGCTAGTAAGTAGCATTATCTATGGATACTAGTACTCAGAAAGTTAAAGGAAGCAAGTGGAGTTAGTAAAATGTGTAGAACTGAAAAAAGATTGTGCAACATGTCCTCCAAAAGAGCTAACTTCACTGAGTTAATACAGGAGAGCAATTTTTTTTTTAAAACCAGATTGAGGACTAAGCTCATCAGAGAAGAAATTGAGTCTTCATTAATCTTGATTTAATATCAAAACTTGGTTTTGATTCAATACTAAAGTGCTAAATAAGCCATTCTTGAAATGCTTCAATGTGCATCAATACACCAATAAAACTTATCCCTTTTTGCAGTAATGATTTATGTTTTACTATTGTTAATAGCTGCTGTAATAATTATTAAATATTTATAATTCATAAAAGTGCTGCATTCATTATATTATGGCACAAATAACCTATTTGTTCCGACTTTACTTTTTCAGTTAATCAATTCCAATCTGTTTAAAATAACACTAATTTTTGTACACAATGTGTATGGCAAGGCAGATGTTGCTAGAATTTTATCAGAGTCATGTACTCTCATACCCCCAGGTCCTTAGCGAAAGCACTCGCAATCTGCAACGAGTTAAGATATTGGCTCCATCACTGGCTCTCAGAATGTTTCTTCTACTTGACTGAAAATGAATACCATTAGATTCAAGCCTCAGCATCTTCTTCCAGGCACCATGGACAGCTGGTACTTGCATTAAGGATATTCTGACACATGGCTAGAACAAGCTGGAAAAAGGTCTTTATCTTGGCTGCTCCACTTCCTTATCAAATTACACTACTTCCAAAACATCTAACTGGGTGTTCTTTAGCAGTTTTAAGCATTTAGTCCTGCTATTCAATGTATCTCTCTGTCCTAGTTCTGGCTAGGCCAGAGTCAACCTCCCCAAGCAGCCAGCACAGTTGAGCGCAGCCAGCACAGGTGAGCGCAGCCAGCACAGGTGAGCTGAGTCAGCACAGGTGAGCTGAGTGAGCCCAGGCTGTTTCCACACCACCTGACATCACTCCCCCACTAAAGGGGCAGGTCAGAAAGGGGGTGCTCCTAGGCATTCCCAGAGGGGTCTGAGTGCAGTCAGTTATCTACAGCACTCTGTTATCATAAGGCTGGAAAGGTAATCTGTGTTATTGCTGGGTGCAAGTGTAATTTGCCATAGGCTGTTATTGTTCCTCTTTCAAGGTGCTTTTGTCAATAAACTTTCCTTATCTCAATCCATGGAAGCTCTGCCCATTCCCTCTATGGGAGTGAGGGAGCAGCATGTGGTGTTTAGCCACTGTTCAGGGCTGAACCACCACACTCTTGCAGCAGTAATTATGACTAAAATCTATAAAAAGCGTGTTTTGTAGAACTTCTGATAGTGCAGAAATTCTACATTGACATATTCTTGGTGTACTTTGACTTAACTTTTTAAAAAACATTAAACAAATATTAGCTGTGATGTAGTACTTGAGTCACTTTGACATTTTAACGCAAGTGAAAACTCAATTGGAGCTAGTTGTATCCTGATTAGATTTTTAACTAATGATAGCGTCAAAGATGTGTGATACTGTATAAGAAAATGTATTCAGTTGCTTGGACTTTTGTCAAGCTATTTATAGTAAAATGCTCCATTAGGTCTTTGTCAAAGAAAAATCTCTTTATGGATCATACTTGATAGTTATTGGTAGACTTTGGCAATATAAAAAAAAGTTTTTTCTCAACACTATAAACTTCCAGAAACTTTTACTGGATGCCGATAACATCTATGCTTTCTGGGGCATGACACAATCTTTTGTGACGGATTTGGTCTGTTGACATCCGTGGAAACATCTGACCATATGGTGCCAGGTTCTACTGTTTGAGCAATTCTACTCTGTATACTTCAACAGCAGTTTCTTAGTGCCTTATATTCCCTAAGGACCCTTGGAAAGGTCCATGCCTCATGTGTTCTAGTTTCCAACCTGAGCTGTATCCAGGTATCAGAAGAAACCTTCTTTCTCTATTTGATACTAAGCATTATTGAAAGACAAAGCTGTCAGAGACAAGTTGAAGTACTGGAGCAGAGGATGCCAGTTCTTGGCTAGTATAGGGCACAAACAAAGTGGGATCTGGTTAACTTATGCCTGATAGAGCAAAGAACTTAGACATTTTGGAAGTTTCTGGGCAAAAGAAGAGTAAATGAGGACTACAAAACATGGGAAGAAGCTGGCTTATGAAGAAAATAAGAACAATGTCTGGATTTTGGCAAGGAGGAAGATCAGATGACACAGAGCCTAAAGGAGGTTTCTCTCAGAATTATAGGTTTCATTCTTTTATCCACAGATGTTTCTTCAGCCTCCTCTCTTAAGTCCTTGGGGCCTGATTGGTTACACCTACAAGTTCTTTAAGTGCTAACTGATATCACTGCACACCCATTCACAATTATCCTTGAAAGATTATAACTGGAAAAGGTTCCTGCAGATTGGAAGAGAGCAAATACCAGTGTTATCTTCAAGAAGGGGGAAAAAAAGAAGATCCAGGGAACTACAGGCCAATCAGCTTTACTTGTATTTGTGAGAAGGTGATGAAGAAAATCCTCGTGGAAATCATTTCCAAAGATATGCAATAGAAGATTAGGAGTAATCAGCATGGATTTATCAAAGGGAAATCATAGAGTATTCTTATTTGGAAGGGAGCCATAAGGATCATTATCAAGTCCAACTCCTGGCTCCACACAGGGCTGGTCAAGTCAGACTGAGCGTATCATCCACATGCTTCTTGAACTCAGACAAGCTCTGTGCTGTGCCTACTTCCTTGGGCAGCCTGTTCTACTGCCCAACCACCTTGTCAGTAAAGAACCTCTTCCTAATATCCAACCTAAACCTCACTTGTCATAGCTTCATACTGTTCCCTCAGGTTCTATCACTGCTTACTAAAGAAAGGAGATCTGCACCTGTACCTTTGATCTCCCTTGTCAGGAAGCCAGAGACTGTGATAAGGTTTCACATCAATCCCTTTTTCTTCAGGTTAAGCAAATCAAGGAAGTTCAGCCTCTTCTCATAAGAATTCCCCTCCAGACCCTTCACCATTCTTGCTGCCCTACTCTGGACACTAGTATTTTTCTGTCCCTCTTGTGCTGTAGCACCCAAAACTTACACACAGTACTCAAGGTGAGGCTACACTAGTGCAGTGGAGAGCAAGGAAATGATTCCTGGCCAATATGTAATGTGGTGACTGCCCTTGTGGAAGAGCAGAAGGCAGCAAATGTATTTTATCTCTACTTCAGTAAGATTTCTGACACTGTCTTTCCTTACATCCTTGTAGAGAAGATGCCAATGCAGAGTCGACGAACAACTGGCCCTGGAGGGTTATGGTCAGTGACATAAAACTTAATTGGAATTCAGTGGTGTACTCCAGGGATTGATACTGTTGCCATGTGGTGGTTTAAGCATGGCTAGAGGCCAGACGCCCACCAAAGTCAGTCTATCACTCCCCTTTTCAGTTGGACGGGAGAAAATGTATAGTGGGAGGCTTAGGAGTCAAGATAAGGATAGAGAGAGATCCTCCTGTAATTGTCATGGGCAGAACAGACTCAACACAGAGTGAAGGAAAGAAATCTAATTTGTTACACTAAACACAGAGTGAAAACAGAGTTGGATAATGAGAAGTGCGACCAGATCTTAAAGCACCTTCCCCCCATCCCTCCCTTCTTAGCAGACTTCCATTTAGTCATGATTTTGATCCTTTCTTCCTCCCCATTGTGGCATGGGGCGGGGGGGCAGGGACTGGGGAAATGGGGCTCTCGGTCATTTTCTTCATGAGCTGTTTTCCAGATCTTAAAACACCTCTACCTTCCCCACCCCACCCCCCTGGCTTTAGCAGACTTCACTTTAGTCATGATTTCACTCCCTTCTACCCCGGCCCCCCTTGTGGCACAGGAAGGGGCGGTTCCTGGGAAAATGGGGGCTTTGGTCAGTTCCTTGTAAGCTGGTTTCCTTCTTGGTGGGTGGGGCGGGGGGGGGGTGGGGGGGGGTGGGGGGCGGGGCGGCATTCATTACACACCCCCTTCCCCTGCTGCTCAGTGGGGTTCCACTCATGAGAGACAGTCCTCCATGAACTTCTCCTTTCCCACAGGGCTCTAGCTCTTCACTAACTGCCCTGGTGTGGGTCACTGCTATGGTCGGTAGTCATAAATCACAATATGTCTCAGTCTTCCACGGGGTCACAAGCCTCCCCCCAGCAAGCCTGCTCCAGCACAAATCTCTCCCTTGCTCATCTCTGTCTTTCTCCATGGGCTGCAGGTGTTGGCAGGGGCTTGCTCCAACATGGGTCACAGCATCTCCTATATGTCTCCACCTGCTCCATCCAGCATGGGGCCTCTCCATGGGCTGCAGATGGGGTCTCAGCCTTTTCCATGGGCTGTGGGGGGACACCTGCTCCACCATGGGTTTCTCCATGGGCTGTGGGGGCCTCATTCTCTCTGGCACCTGGGACGCCTCCTTCCCCACCCTCCCCGGCCTTGGTGTCTGCACAGCTTGTTACATCTTCTCAATCCCTTCTCTGGTGGCAAAACACAGCTGCCTGCATTCCCCCCCCTCCCCCCCATGTGATTCTCAGAGGTGCTGTGACCGTCAGTAATTGGCTCAGCCTTGGCCAGCAATGACTCCAGCCTTGAATCAAACAATGTTTACTTTCTGGGACCTGCAGAGAGCTTTTAACTGCTTTTTGCAGCAGCCATATTTTCAAGCCCCGTGTTCTCTAACAGCACCCAGCTACACAAAACTGCCACATGCCACTACTGGTTAACTGCTTCATTAATGACCTGGGCGCTGGAGTAAATTGTATCTTCAGCAAGTTTGCAAATAATACAAAACTGAGTGGGTCATACACCAGAGGGTTGTGCTACAATTCAAAGGGTCCTCAAAAGTCTGGAGAATTCATGTGAGCTGAATCTCATAGAGTTCAACAAAAGGAAGTGCAAAGTCCGGCAATGGCAGGTGGGGAGCAGGGATGTTGCCCAAGGAGTGATCCTTCATTCTACTCAGGACTGCTAAGGCCACATAAAGTGCTGTGCCCAGCTCTGGTCTACCCAGCACAAAAAAACTCATGGAATTACTGGAATGAGCTTAGTATAAGGCCACAAAGTTGATTAAAGGGACTGAAGCATCTTTAATGTGAAGATTCTGCTTTGCTTGTTCAGAAAGTTCTGATGAGAATGAGGAAAGGTAGAGGTGGGAGAAAGTAGTGATAAGTAAAAAGACTATTTATGACATCAAACCATACGGTTCTGCGACTTCTTAGGGGTCACTCATTTATCAGTCATTTACTTTTGAGTCTTAGGATTTGATTCTCAGAAGTCCAGGCAGTAAGGAGCAAATGTAATCACAGCTTTTCATTGAATAGCTAAAATGCCATGTAATATCACATAGTATAAAAATTCATGCCACAATGGGAACTACAAATTAATAGGTGCACCTGACCTTCTCTGCTTTTCTGTATGAAAGAAAAAAACAATTTTATTTTCCAAAGCTGATGTAAAAATGAAGCAATTCGTTTCTGCCACACTGAAATATCTGTAATAATACTGTAGAAAAGTCTACAAATAAATTAGCTCTGTCTTCAAGGCAGAGTTTGAACAGTATTCATCAAACAGGGTGTATGGCCACACATTGAACAGTGAAGATAAAGATGTTGTGTAGGAGCAGTACAGAGAATGAAAAGTACCCTGTATGAGGCAAGGATACCCAGAAAAATCATATGAAAGTACAACCTAATTACACAATGCATATGTACATAAGAGCTAAATTAGGACAAAAGCAATATTATTTCTGGTAACTTCTGTCTTGTGAGTGTTTGCTTTTACACTGCAACATTCTTGGCATAAATTTTTGAATGTTACATATGTAGAGTTTAGATGTTGCAGAATTTTGAAGGCTAGCTGCTGCTGGTACCCAACGTTTAAATTACAGGGCATCTGACAGTATACATTTGTTCTTTGGGCTGCTCACACATACTGCTGATTGCCTTCAGGCTAGGGCTTGTAATGAGATGACCCCCAGCAGAGATGTATTATCCCACTCACTCATGTCCTGGTTTTGAGGTTGTAGATGGGCATAATTGTTACACACATGTGTGCTGACCTACTGATCCTTTTTTGAGAGCTGTTGAGCACCAAAATAAATTAAAATTGAAACTCAGCAGATACAGGATTGGATCTACAGCAGCCTTTATCTACTTGCAAAATGGCGCTAGTTAGATAGTCACCACTTCTTCATTCTTGGCTACACTGAGCTAAAATCACTATGAAAGCTAATACCTGTTTAAACTCTGGCAGCAGAGTAGCTTTTTTATCAATTGCTTACAGCCCTTACATTATAACAGAGAGAATCAGATGTAAGTAGTGTGCTGGAAAAAAAAAAGTTCAAATGGCAAAGTGAATCTCCAGTTACAGCCAATTATTTCAGCATGCTGCCTCAGTGGTAATTAAGACACAGATCTCATGGGCTTGGTGCCAGAACTGGCAATGGTATCCTTGTTCTCGTGTACATTCTTTAATCTCTAACATACCTGTTTTCCATTACTGCTTCATTACAGCTTTTTAGTTTTTCTTTTGGGAAATATATTGCTCATTTATTTAACAATCCCTCTATCGAATTTTACTTTTCACTAGTACATCCATGAAAAAGGCTATCCTGGAAAAGATTTATATATCAGGTCTTTAGAATCCATCAAAAACACATGGCCAGGAAATATTATAAAAGCAAGCACACAGTGATCCATCTCTAGAAGACTCTCATACCCACCACCACCTCTGATCTACCTAGAGACAGAGGGTTTGGGTGTGGGAGGGATGCGATGGGTGTCATATAATATCCTTTTATATAACCTAATATATCATGGATATTATATAATGATATAATTTTTTTTTAAATTCACCTTATCTGATGACTGACCTTGCATCTGAACTTGCTTCAGGTGGGAGTTTGGGCTAGAGACCTCCTGAGCTCCATTGCAGGATGAATGGTCCTATAAGCCTGTGAACCTGTAGCAAGAAATTTCATAGCTTCATAACTCTCAGGGGAAGACACATGCTTCTTTTATTTTGTACCTACCACCTTCTAGCTTTATTTACTATGGTAGAAGTGAGAGTGAATAATCATTTAGTATTCAATTTCTGCATGTCTCATTTATTTTATAGATATCTATCATTACCTGTTCAGTCATTTCTTTTTCAGGCTGAAGAATCTATGCTGTTTAATCATTCTTCATGTGAAACTTTTCTACAGGTGCAATTGTCCTTTTCCAGTTTTACAACATGCTTTTCTGAGATGGAACAGATCTGGGACGGATCTGCTAGTAGTATCCAAAATTTACTGCACCTTAGTTTTATTAAGTGCTAGAATGATGCTTCCTATATTGTTCCCTTTATTCTTTCAAATAACTTTTCAAGTTCTATTTCCTTTCTTAATAAATATGCATCTCTTCATGTTGAAATTAATTCACCTTTTAATCAGTATTGTGATGGTCTTCTGCAAAACTTCACAGCCAATTCTTGTCTTTAGAACCCTGAGAAATTTGGTATCAAACAGGAACATCATCATTTCACTCTGACCTGAATTTTTTCTGTATTTTACATCTAGCTGGTTCCACTACAATCCCAACAAGTCTCTGCAGATAGCATGGATATACATCAGTAACCTGGACATTCTTTTTTAGTTTCTGTATACTTTCTTCATAACTTCTTAACCTGAATATTTTTTTCATATCCCATAGCAGTTTATTTTCTTTAAAAGCATTTTGTTGCATACTTCTCTTACCTATATCAGCAGAATCCTACCTGTGTGCTTTGATAAAGTGTTATTTGGAGTGGAAATGAACAAGCAAACACACATTTCATTTTACAGGTTGGAAACACTTTAGGTTTGATTTGTTATGTGCTTGGCTCATCAGAAAATAGTTGAAAAACACAAAAGATGACTACAAATGTCAGGATTTTTTATTCTAATTCAAAATTTCCCACAGCTTATACAAAATTTTTCACCTGCATCACTAATGTGGAATTCCCTTTCTGACATTTAGGACTACAGCTGAACATGTTTTATTAGGATAAACCTGTTAGTACAGGGAAATCACAATTATTTTGTCATGCTCAAAATCGTCAGTGATTGTCTCTGTACAGGGTAGAAACTGAAGATTGTAATTCTGGAAACTTGAAGATGCAACTGTGTACTGTTTGCTTACCTTAGGTGCAATTGATAAAATTGTTTTACATTAAAATGGGAATAGATATCTGTAATATGAATTTAAAGAACAATATAGTTATTTAATTAATTCTATTAACCTTTAAGAGAGTCTTCCTTTTTTTAATTTCAGGCCTCAAGCTGTGTTGTATTTTGTCAGGGCACTTGAAGTGCATCATTTAGTTACTCCTATTTTACCCTTAATATACTTCTTTTTTTTTTTCCAAAGATATCTCATATTTGCATTTCTGTTGGGATTTTCTCCGTTCTTAAAATTCCTACCCAAACAAGTTGTTCAAACTATATTTTCTCCTTAATGGATTACTTTTTCAGGAATAAGTTAGAATAACATTTCTATACAGACACATCAGACATTTACAGTTGATTGATTTCTGAATATATATTATAAAACTAATGTTAATGTATATAAAATTGTAGAAAATGTGCCTAATACAATGGAGATTAAAGCATATACAAGGAAGATAATTATGAATCATATCTAAACACATATATTGGGTTTATATAGCAAGATGCTGGCAGGGAGGTCTGCAGGGGCTTCTGTGAGGTGAGGCCAGGGCTGCTCCAAGCCAGAAAAGGCCAGGTCCAGCAAGTTCCATCAGACCCACCACAGGGCATGGATGAGCCCCTCAGCCATGTTATGAGAGAGAAGAGTAAGAAAAAATGTAAGAGAAACAGCGTTGCAGACAACACGGTCACGGAAGAAGGAGGTTGAGGTGCTCCAAGTATCAGAGTAAAGATTCCTCTCCAGCCTATGGAGAAGACCATGGTGAAGTAGGTTCTCCCTTTGCAGCCCATGGTGGACTGAAGTGGAGCAGATTATCTGTTCTTCAGCCTGTGAATGAACCCATGCCACAGGTGGGGAAGGTGCCCTGAAAGATGCTGCAACCCATGGAGAACTCTTGGAGGAGTAAGCTCCTGTCAGGAACTGTGGCCACGGAGAGGAGGCTACACAAGAGCAGGTTTTGTGCCAGGAAATGTGGCCCATGATGGAACTGTCTGTGGGTGATTACTTTTTTATTTAAAAACTCATTGAAGTTATGGGATTCTATGAAGATGTAGGAATTTGGCTTTGCTTTGCCTCCTTCCCAGAAAAAGGAGGAAAAATAAAAAGTGTTAGAAAATGGAGTATATACAGGGAGAAAAAAATCTTATTCTCATTGAAGAGTCATGTCCTGCTTGACTTCTATGACTCTTTGAAGGAGTCAGTCTAAACCAAAAAATCTCTTTTGTTTTGAGGGAATGAAATTCTATTGAGATGTGTTTGACTAAGCTATATTAGGCATATCAGGCCATGAAAAGTAAGTGAAGACAGTCCATCATAACACCTTTAATGTCTGGTTAATTTGCAGGCCTGATTCAGCTGTGAAGTAAATTCAGTTACTCTAAAATCAATTGACTGATTGACTGACTCTGAAAGAAAACAGAAAATTCTCTGTTCCAGCTTAGCTAACCAACAATAACTCATTGACCATGAAAGATCTGGTCTATTTACATACTGAACCACCAGCTTCCTGGTTATCAAGGGCATTCAGAGGATTCTAGTCTAAATATCTTCTCCTTTGTAAAGATGATGCCAACCCAAACCACTGATTCTATAAATAAAGATATGACTTTATTAAATCTAATTTATTTATTCAATTATGGATTCTGGGCCTGTGTCAGACAAAAGATAACATATATATGGACTACAAAAATTGATGCTGACGACTAAAATCTAATTTCATTATTACAGGATGAAGTTACTCACCTGGTAGCAGTAAAATTGATGACTCAATAACAAACATGGTGGCTGGAATCATAATTATGACTGAAACAAAGTCCTTCTGATAAGCTCAAGCAATATATGTAATATGATTACATATTTGTCAGTTTCCTTTGCTGTTAGCCACTTCTTTCTATTTCTTATTTATTTTAAGATTTGGAAGCCCACCTCAGGTGAGTTAATTATGACAAACATAATTACCACCAGTTCACAGATGCTTCTGATTACACTTAAATTCATTTTTGAAAACAGAACTGAGCCAGAGGGTTAATAATAGCACATAGTGAATCTGTCATCTTATTTCTGAATGCTGATTGTATTTGAGCTTGATAAAAGATACCAGTCACAAGGGATAAGTCATTACAGATGGAAACTGTAAGGTGTTCTGTAAATAGTCTTGGAAGAAGTAAGTACTGTCTGGTTGCGTTAAGATTCACAACCCTTACTCTGCCATAGTTACAAGCCTGGATGATTTGTGACTTTTCTACCAGGAAGACGGTCTCAAACCTAAGTCATAAGAACTAATGAACATCCGTGCCTCTCACTGATGACAGGATATTGTCAGGAAAAGAAGCTTAGAATTTGTGTAGTGTGTAGATTAGTAGAAGCATTACATTTAAAATGGAATACAAATCTGCACAGAACAGCATGGCAATGTTTGAGTCAGAGGGGAGAAACTAACTCCAGTATCTATCTATAGGAAGTTATAGGAATAGTGAGTTATACAGAATGTGATTACATTGTGTGGACTGAACCTATTCTAGGTGTAGCCAAGCATGAATGAAGCACACATGTTGAATAACATTGACTGGCAGACATAGTTCTGCCTGGCCCTGTCAGTACAGGGCTGGGCACCGACAAATCTGGAAGTGATTTCCTGTCTCTTTCTGGCATAGTGGGATCTGATCATTTACTCCTATCTTAAATAAAAATAAGGTATTTATCATCCAGTCTTGTGTTGACTCTTTGGGCAACTAAACTGAGAAAACTCTATATTGCTGTCAAACAGCTAAAGTCAAATCTAGTTTTATAAGTGCTTGTGGTGGTTTGGCCATGGCTGGAGGCCAAAGTTGCTCTATCGCTCCCCTTTTCAGGTGGATAGGGAAGAAAGTATATATTGAGAGGCTTAGAAGTTGAGATAAGGACAGAGAGATCATTCTCCAATTAGTGTCATGGGCAAAACACTTAAAGTAAGTGATCTAATTTACTGCACTACACTACACACAGAGTGAAACCAGAGTTGGATGCAGGTGGGATCTTGTCTGTTTCCATGGGATGTTGGGGGGACACCTGCTCCACCATGGGTTTCTCCATGGGCTGCAGGGCATCTTTCTCTCTGGCACCTGGGGCACCTCCTACCCCCATCCTTCACTTGCCTTGGTGTCTGCATGGTTTCTTACAACTTCTCACTCCCTTATCTGGTGGCAAAAGTGGTCTGCTTGCAGGTTTTTTTACTACTTAAATGTGATTCCCAGAGGCACTGTGACCGTTGCTGATGGGCTTGGTCTTGGTCAGCAATGACTGACCTTGAGTCAGCTGGAGTTTATTCTCAAAGGCCTGCAGAGAGCTTCTAGCTGCTTCTTGTAGAAGGCACCCCTTCAGCCTGCCCCCCTTCCCTTCTCTTCCCATCCCCCAGAACACAAAGCTGTGACAGTGCTATTTCAATTCAATACTTGGAGTTTTAACTTCTTTGAAACATATGGTTTCTATTCATGGAGTCAGTAATTTCTGTTCTTCCCATCAGTGTTGTGCATTGTGGAAATATGTTTAAGAACAGTGCATGCATGCATGTTTTCAGGGAATAATACAGTGATTGTTTAGCAATAAAAATGAGGACATTAAACTTCATCAGGAGCAGGATGAGAGTCTGCTTTATGGACTCAGTCTAACAATTACTCTGTATGAACTACACGCGTGTATTTAATCATTCATTTATTCATGAACAATCCATAGATAAGACCCTTAGTCTGTGCTTCAATTAAAATAAGTGACCATATAATGTGTGTCCTAGAAAACTGAAGACGAATTACTATTCTTCAGAAAGAAACTTTGGAGGGCAGTGGAGACTGCAGAGATACTATTGTGTTTAGAGGATGTACTTGTACAAGGCCTTTTAAACTCTGCATACTTTCAGAAATGGATTCAATAGGATCCTTCATCGTTCTGATTTATTAGTGGGCTGACACTGCAAAATGGAATCTGCTCTATTATTGGTGTTCAACTTGGCCAGAATCCCATTGCACAATTACACAGGCAGAGAAAGCATTCCCTTCTCGTTCTGTTCTGACATTTTGCCTCCTTCAAGTATTAGATTTGAATGTGTGTGGTTAAAACAGTCTAGACAGGTATGCAAGCTGATTGACTGGGTGCATCTTAAATTAGAAGAAGACATAAAAATAATAGGATAAGGTCAGAGAAGGGGACAGAATGTTAGAGTGTATAGAGATAGCTATATATAAAGGTACTATATGTCTATTAGGTTGTCTCTGATGATGGCTACAATGAGCTGCAGCAGCCAATCTCACAAAAATGCTTTCTACCTGCAGCACTCTTCCAGAAATGGGCTTTTTCTTTTAGACTTTGAAAGATGATATGCGAAGATAACAATTGCAGTAATAGAAATTGAGGTCAGATTACAAAACAGGAAGCCATGATTTGCTTGGTTTCTGTCTCCAGCATATGCTCATAAACCAAGGAATGAAAAATATCTAAAATTGCACTTACTGTGGAATTTACTGTTTTCGTAAATATCTATACATGGTGTTATTATTTGTATTGTTTTATTAAGTAGGAAATACTATTTAATAAGGATAATTTATCAATGTCTGCCCTTTACTCATACAGGAAGAGTCTGATTCTGCTTTGAATATGTGGATTATAGAGACTGCTCCTAGGGAATGCTCTGTGCTACATGACACACATCACACTTTTATTTTTACCTTGGGCTCTTTTTTCTGTAAGCCCTAAAAAAAAATGAATCCATTGTCCTCCTGTTCAGATAAAGGGCAGAATAGCAAGAGGGGTGAAAATTCCTATTTTGAGTGTTCTGTCACAGCAAAAGTCTGTGGCAGAGGGCATGCCAAAGTACCTTACCTGGCCACGGTATAAGGGGTTGTATGCTACCTCTGAACAGACAAGTTACAATATTTGGGGCAGTGCTGACATAGCTGGAGACAGGCGAGGAATGCAGCGCAGTAAGAGACAGAATCATGAATGCTCAGGATGGGATTCCCAGCTAGTCAAGTCTTTGGATGATCTTGTACCTGGTGTCCCAGCACAAAGCTGCTGTTAGTATGAGAAGAGAGAGCCTGCCTGAGAGCAGTCGAGAGCTGCTGAGCTGCCAGGTGGCCTCAGGACAATTGGGACTTCTTGAAGGAAAGTAAGTGTACTTTTAAAGGGAGAAAAACTTGAGTAGCAGAAGGGAATGTATTTGTGACTCTTGCTGTCTACTGAATCACACAGCCGCCTGAGGTACAGTCAAGCCATTTTCCCTACTCTGATGTCTTTGTGTATTGATTTTTTTTTATTATATAATATTTTCTTTGTAGCCACTCACAGATACAAAAGATGTTTCTGTGAACAAAGACTTTTCTATTTTTTAAAAGCCTTGCTGCCCTCTCTTGCATTAGATATTGTAATCCCTTTTTTCTGCTTCACAGTGGTTTGATATGGAAATGGAATTAGGATCAGTATTAGAGTATAGACTTGAGCTGAAAATGCAGACCGTTTCCCATGTCAACTGTTGTCTTACTAAACAATACTAAGCAAGTCATTTAACTTCATCATGCCCCAATTCACCAGAGATACATCAGCAGTACTACACAGCTCAAATTGATTAGAAATGGAGCTACATCACATCCCCTCTCTCCTAATTTTCAAAATAAAATGGATGTGTTTCTAGAAAAACCCATAACTATCCCCCAGAGAAGTATGACTTTTTTCTGTACATTCCAACTCTTCCTGAAAATCATAGACCTACGGTGTTCCAAGTCTGTTGTTTTAATTTTTAGTTGCATGCTTTTTGTTCGCTACCTTCTTTCCTACTTTTTATTTATGTTGCCATGAAAAAGTGAAGTATTTGAAAGATGAGAATGTTGTGTTGTCTAGTACAGTAAAACTACTAGTTCCTGATTTTCAGATACAATTATATATATTCCTAAGTCTGGTTAGATCTTAAGTGGATGGAGGGAAAATGTGCATTCTTCATTGCAATTTCTTGAAAACAGTTTTGAAATTGCTGAGGATATGGTTTATTTATATGTATTTATTTGTATTTATATGTATTTATATGTATTTATTTCCAAGAAGCAGTAATATAAAAGGTAAGCAGGATTTGTAGCAATAGATTATGTTTGTGAAGAAAAAAGATTATTGAGATCTTGAGTTGAAAGATCACCCAACAGTTTGGTAAAACTGCACAAGTAATATTTTGCCTGTGAACATTTCTTAAGGGAAGATATCTTCTATGCAACTTCCTTTCCCTGTAATTAAGGTTGTTTGGGGGTTTTTGTTGTTGTGGGTTTTTTAAAGAAAATCTATTAAAGCAGAATATTTTTCTCCAAATAGAGTAATTTAGAGTCCTCCATGAGATTATCCTGCTTCTTTAAAGATTGAGAAACATGCAGTGTTTAAGCAGAATTAAATGACATGCACATATGGTTAAGTGAATTTATCTAGTCATAACAGTGTAGTCTTATTTTGTAAAAGTGAATGTGCACATTTAGACCAGAATGATGTCTCTTTTAGTGTGAGGGGAGTATTCCAAAAGGGATTCTAATCCCCACTTAAGGCTGCTGCACAGAAGGCAGCCAAAACTGCAAATCCAATTACACTCACACAACCCTACTGGTGAGTGCTCCAGAAGGCTTTAATACTTACTTATGTTGATTGTGTTCATGCCCTTCATAGCCTTGTGTAAGCCACCTTTTAAAGTACAATATGCTCTAAATTATGCCTTTCATGTCTGTGTTATCTAATATCTAAGTTTGAGTCTTAAATCTGAAAATTCTCCCTTGTAAACTAAACAAAATAACTTTGGGGATACAGACAGCATAAAAAAGTAGATGTTTTCTGAGTTTTCCCCTGACGATGCAGTAGGATAAGGCAGTTTACGAGAGATACATGTAACAGCTAATCCTTCTGCTCTGTATGTGTAACACATCTCGTCATCACTGCATCTCCAGTAGTCTATATTTGCTGAAAATACAACTTCATTTTTGGATAGTACATTATACTTATAATGCATTAAATGTTACTCTAGAAGGTTAATTGAAATTATATTTTTTGCTTTTATAGAAACTAGGAGGGGGGGATAATCTTTGCAGAATGTTTTGTGATCAGCAATCAGTGGGTAGTCTGATTTTTAACAGTGGTCTTTACTTCTGATATGCTGCCATTGAGAAGCAAAATGTTCTTGTTTTTCTGTTTGCTTTTTAAAATTATTTTTGGGGAGGGTGTTAACATTATTATCACGTATAGTCTGAAAGACATTTAATGCTGAAAACAACTCTTTTCCAAACAATTCATTCCAAGCAATAATTATATTTTAAACTGAAATTTTAATTTGTTAAATACTGAGGAAAAAATATAAGCTCAAAGTAATGATCTCTGACTTTGAATATGAACAGTTCTGTGTCCTGCAACTTCAGATTGTATTGGTTTAGGGAGTAGCCAGATAAGTTGTTTGGGTTTGAAGGACAGAGATGAGAGAGAAATGAAGGCAATAATAAAAAGCACAGGTTAGAGGAGAATCAGTTAATGCCGAGAATATAAAAGGGCACTGAAAGGAATCAAAGGAAAACACTGCACAAAAGAAGGTGGGAGTCTTACCTATTCTTTGTTAGTAACATTTGCAAACTCCTGCTGAATTGTTTCACATTGCCTCACTGCTCTCTTAATATCATACTTCTTGTCTCAGTCAGTACTTGCCAGAAGGATTCAATTTTTTCCATAAAGTTTTACTGGCTTTATTTATTCTAAATTATGTTTAAGCACAGCAATTTGAAAATTTATAAAGGAAGTATAAACTAAAACATAGTATTTTAAATTTTCAGTTTGCACATGATAGTGTGATCATAGGACCATTATAATTGTTCACTCTACAGTGACTTTCAAAGGAAACCTTATAATTAAAAAAAAGTCTTAATAAATATACAAATCTAGACATCTATTGTAGATACTTATTTTCTCTGGGGAAAAATAATTTGTGAAACACAAATGTAAGGACAGAGGCAAGGCATCGTTTTCTGCAAGTCATTGTAAGATGAGTTTTATTTCAATTGTCTTATGCTTCCTTGTTAAATAAAGATACAGTGTATGAACTATGTTTGTGTAACTTCCATGGTCTCCACCTTACTCTGCGCTCATTAACTTTCTGAGAAGAGGTGAGTAGATTTATTCTTCACCTTGGTAAACCCTTTGTAGAACAAAATTATATTTTAAATTTTTTTGTAAAAAACCATGTAGCATTACTGCGAGTGAAAATACAGCCCCAAACACTTATAGAAAGGCACAGGATTTATTTAGTTCCATAAAATTAACTAGGTTTCAGAACAGGAGATTTCTTTGTGTGACAGTTTATAACTATGCTATTTACACTCCCCTTTATTCTCATTTATTTGCATTGTTGTCAGTGGGCTTTTTTCCATTGAAACTATTCACCTAATTCATGGAGATACTGCAGAGCTTGTGCTTAAGAGTTGAAAACATAAAGTACTACATAATGGTGCTTATATTTTATATCTATTAAAAAACTCTAAACTCAGAAATGGATCAAATAAGCTCTACTGGGCAGCTTTGGTGTATTACCAATATGTTTTAGTGCAGTATTTAAAATACCATGTCAAAGTTCTTCAGTTATTTTCTCCTACATTTCTCTATTACAATAATATATTTTCATCATATTTTCACATGATCCTGCCTTTTTCAAAGCTGAGACCTAGATCTGTTATTCTTAAACCTTTTAATAGCATTTTCTTTTAGCAAGTATTTACAGCAACTGCCTTTGAAACACATTCCACAGCTGCCAGCTCTTACTTATGATAAATGGATATTGCCATGTTAAGCACATATTTAAAAGCTCTAGATCTAGAGGCCACTACACTTGGCTTTCATTAAAAGCAGCATTACTAGACTTCTTAGTTTGAAATCTTCACCTTATTGTTATTGTGGTTTCAAGGGGAGGGAAACTGAAATGTCAGATGTGACAACAAAAAAAAAAGCATGGAATGATCAGTACTGTAAAAACATCAATGATTAAAACTATATTGTTACTGGTGAGAAGAAATGAGAAGGAAAAAAATTGAGTGGAACAGAAGAATGACAGAGAAAAAATCACAAGTGTTAGATAAATGTCAAACAAAACTATTTACAACTTGGCCAGCTGTATGAGAAAATTAAATTTCATTTAATAATTCATCAATATTAGTGGAATAAGAAGAACCAGCAATCAACATGTGTTTAGTTTCATTGTGTAGGGTTTTTGTTTGGTTTTGGAAAGACAAACCTAACTAAACAACAGAAATTAATCCTGACTGTGTTGACAATATGTAAAGAAAAATATACGATGTAGGAAACATGTCTAATTTGCTCTTCATTCTCCCAACAACCTTACATATGAGAGGTTTAAGAGCAGATATTTGTGTGTCTGACTTGATTGCTCTGACTACAAGGCTTTATACAGTAAAATAGGAAAATCGAATAGTTATATATGGGTAGGAATTGCAATTATTTTTCTTGTCAGTTCTTCCTCATTGTGCAGAGGAAGCATTCCTATTTAAGTGAGCAAAGACCACAAGGACTGATTGTGACTCTGAACAAAGCATTTTTGGTGGTTGGACATAATGGAAAATGGGGTGCATAGATAAGTCGGAAGGCTTTTGGAACCAGACTTCTTTTACATTTCATTTCATTATCAATGGTTTTTAAGTGATTACTTGGATTGTAAGATTCTTATCACAGGATTTTCTGTGTATGTGTGATACCTCTAAGAATCTGTTTATGACTGTGATTTGTACATTTCTGTGTCATAGAATTGGCAAAATAAGTCGCTTGGACAAGGCAGAATGAGAAATATAAAGCACTTCCAATTACAGCTGCAGCCAATGATTGAAACAAGAAGAATTCAGTTCATGTACCAAGAATTATTAATGAATGTGTGCCATAGTTTGAAAAACACAGGTAGCATCTAAATGTGTATATCTTTCCCAAATGAGGGTAAATGTTTAATGTTATTTGTACAAATTCAAATAAATAGTATTTAAATTTTTAATTTGTAAATAGATATTTTTATATGGGAAATTTTATAAAAAACTTTGACGGTAAAGATGCATGATGTTAAATGAATATGCAGTACTGTAGAAGTCTTTTCCCAGAGCATAACCAGGCAAATATAAGGCAAGTTTTTCTTTGGTAAACAAACTGAAGATTTTTCTGATTATATCTGAATGGAAAAGGATTTTTCTAAATCTGTGACATTTCAAGATTAAACAGAAAAGGAAGACATTACTTATTTGAGTGAAAAATATGAAAGAAATCAAACAATATAAAACTGTGGAGAATACAGTGATAGGAGCACGTCACAAATTTAAATCACTGACTTTTTTTTTTTCCCCCAAACCAGGAATTTAATTAACTAGAAGCATAAAATGCTATTGTGGTTTAACCTCAGCCATCAACTAAGCACCACGCAGCTCATTTTCTCCTGGTGGGTTGGGGAAAAAATTAGAAGAGTAAAAGTGAGCAGGCAGGTGTTCAGCCATCGTCAGGAAAGCAGGGCTCCATCTTGTCTAACAATTACTTGGGAAGACAAACGCCATCATTCCAAATATTCCCCCCCTCTTCCTTCTTCATCCCACAGTTCTATATGTGGAGCATGATGTCATATGGTATAGAATATCCCTTGGATCATTTGGGGTCAGCTGTCCCAACTGTGTCCCCTCCCCAGCCATCATACTGGTGGGGTGGTGTGAGAGGCAGAAAAGCCCTTGTGTCTGTGTAAGCACTGCTCAGCAGTAATGAAAAAATCCCTGTGTCATCAACAATGTTTTCAGCACAAATCCAAAACACAACCCCATACAAGCTATGATGAAGAAAATTATCCCAGCCAAAACAAGCTCAAGTGCTTAATTAGTTTTTTGGAGAGATCCATTCTTATTCATGAGGAATTACATAGAGAATTGTTACTTGCTAATTAAATCTTTGTTGACATTTTAATATTTCTGTAAAAAATTCCAGTGATATTCTTTTGACAAAAAAAATTCTGATAAAAATTTTCTTACTTGTGACAGTTGATGAGGGCTAGTATCATGCAATGAGAAATGAAGTGGTGAGGCATTGCTTCTGAAAGCAGTTAAAATTACACAACAGGCCCCATGTATCTGGAAATAAAATTTTACCAGCCTGTCACTGTATGGACTCACTAGACTGCTGTCAGACCCAAACTAGTTTAGTCTGAATCATAGAATCATATAAACTTAGAATGGTTTGCATTAGAAGGAACTTCAAAGATCTTCTAGTTCCAAGCTTCCTGCCGCGGGCAGAGACTCCCTCCACTAGACCAGGCTGCCTAAAGCCCCATTCAACATGGCCTTGAACACTTCCAGGGAGGGGGCAGCCACAGCGTCTCTGGGAAACCTGTGCCAGTGTCTCACAACCTTCATAACAAAGAATTTCTTCCTGATGTCTCATCTAAATCTAGACTCTTTTATCTTAAGGCCATTAGTCCTTGTTCTATCACTACACACCTTTTTAAACAGTCCCTCTCCAGATTTCTTGTAAGCCCCCTCCAGGAACCTGCAGGCTGCAATAAGGTCTCCCTGGAGCCTTTTCTTCTTCAGGCCCAACTCTCGCAGCCTGTCTTCATAGAAGAGGTGGTCCGGTCCTCCTCTGGACTCACTCTAACAGCTCCATATCTTTCTTGTAAGTGGGACCACAAGGCTAGATGCAGTACTCCAGGTGGTGTCTCATGAGAGCAGAGGAGCAGAATCATGCCCCTGGACATACTATTTTTGATGTAGCCCAGGATATGGTTGGATTTCTCATGTTGAGCTTCTCATTGATCAGCACCCCCAAGTCCTTCTCCTTAGGGCTGCTCTTAATCCATTCTCCACCCAGCCTGTAGTTGTGCCTGGATTGTGCTGACCCATGAGTAACACTTTTCCTTGTTGAATTTCATTACATTCTTATGGGCCCATCTCTCAAACCTGTTGAGGTCCCTCTGCATGGCATCCCTTCCCACCACACAGCTTGGTGTCATTGGCAAATTTGCTGAGGGTGCACTCAATCCCACTGTTCATGTGTCTGACAAAGACATTAAACAGTGCCTGTCCCAGTACCAACCCCTGATGAAATTCACTCATCACTGGTCTCCCCTTGGACATTGAGCCACTGGCCACAACTCTTTGAGTACAACCATCTAGCCAGTTCATTATCCATCATCTGGTCCATCTGTTGAATCCATGTCTCTCCAATTTATACAGGGATGTTCTGTGGGACAGTGTCAAATTCATTGCACAGGTCCAGAAAGATTATGTATGTCACTCTTCCCTTATCCACCAATGCTGTAATACTATCATAGGATGCCACCAAATCTGTTAGGCATGATTTGCCCTTAGTGAAACTATGTTGGCTGTCACCAATCAACTCCTTATTTTCCATAAATTCCAGGAGAATCTGCTCCAGGATCTTGCCAGGCACTGAGGTGGGGGTCTGCTCAATCTGTTTAAGTCTCTTAGTGCTCACACTTGATGTTCCTAGCTGCTGTGGTACCTTAAGGTATCTCATAGTATATCAGTTTATATCAATACAGATGATGGCTAGACTGTCAGTGTCTAGCAGCCAGAGACCATAAATACAGCATATTCTCATAGATTCCTGGGCAGTGGAAAGATGATTTTTAATTTTTTTTTTTAAGAGGGGAAGAACTGCTAATATAAAAAGAAGGATATGATCTGCAATCAAATCATGCTCTTATAGCTGATGCAGTTCCTTTGTGCTGATTTGGACCCTATCTGAATATTTAAAAACCCAACTGCCACTGCAATGTGAATTGCCATTTACCTGACTCCGTTAATTTCAGGACTACACAACATATGGAAAGCAGAGGTTTTAGGAGTTGGAAGGAATTAGAAAATTGCAGCCCAGCTTGGGGATTTGATAAATTCATAGAAGCTGCATAATAGCAAATTTAGGACAGAAAGAGTCAGCACATTTCCCAAACAAAGTATCTGTATAGCTCTAAAAAGTTTTATCAGGGAAAATAAAAGCAGAAGAAAAGAAAGACTAATGGGGAGGGGGGGAAAGTACATTATTGTTATTGTTGTTGCTGTGGATCATGTTTACGTAGTTATTATAAAAATAATTATTCTTATCATTTATTTGAAATTGAAATATAGTCTTCAAAATGAAGGTTTCATAAGTGTTCTGTTCAAGTAACACTTTTTATACAACAGTATTTCTGTTGGCAATATATTTATACATAATCTGGGTAATCATCATTCATGCTGAACTGTTTTATCAGTGCTGTGACTGAGGCATCATTAGAAAATGCATAGGTATTTTGATATATGTCTGCTGACCAAAGGTAGAGTCAAAAGCCTTCCAGAGTAAAGCTGTTTCTGTGATCATGTGATTGCCTTTCTACTAATTAACTATTTGAATGTAGCACAGCTGAATAGTTCTTGCATTCATCTAGGAAGTAAAATAGAAAATTATGTGGTGTTTTAAATCCAATTTGGAAACATTTTAGAACAAATTATTATTTAGTGTACTCTTTTTCTTTCTAAACCTGCATGAGATGTATGGTTTGCTTTGATCTTTTCTTCACTTTCAGACTTTTTTAAGAAAATGTAATCCTAGGTAACTCTGTTGTAGGAATTTTCCAAATCAAAGTATGTGATGGAAAACATTTCATTCTAAAACATTTGATTTTCTTTTTGTTGTTCTTCCTTTCTAATCAAATACCAGCATGTCCTTTAACCCCTATATGCCTTTGGGAATTAAGTGTGGATCTTACAGATTTTGTCATTGGACTTTGGGGAAATATGACTTGCAATATTAGCAGGATTGGAAAAACGAACATCTGTTGGCAAAATGAGCAACTGCCTAGCTGAGTTCCATGAGTAATCAGCTATTACGCATTTTCCTCACAAGTAGGTTTCATTGCAATTAATATATTTTACTATTTAGTGGTATTAGAGACTTAAGAATTTTAACCATAATTTAAAAAAAAATTAAAAATAACCCCACAGGGATATCTTTTCAGCCATCAGAATCCTATATTTCAGTCTTCCATTTTAAAAATCAAATATATCTTTTTGCGCTGCTTACTTAGTATAATCAATATTCCTCATGTTTTCAGGAATTTCATTTATTCTTAATCCCATTAATTCTGACAGCAAATGGTTTTACTTGCTTTGTGTATGCCTCTGAAACTTCCAGTGCAAGAAAGGATGTTCTTCTCCTTCAGGCTAACAAAATAATGAATGACATTTGAGTAAGACAAACATTTGTCTTTAGGTGAACTCTGGAGCTATATGTCAACCTCTGAATTCCCCCGGCAAGAAAAGTTATTCTTTCATCATCTTTCTGCAGCCTCTGGTGAAGAGGGCATCTTGCTGTGAACAGGAAGAGCTGATATGTTACAGAATTATTATCTATTTTTTAAGTTAGAACAACTTAAAGTTAAGACCAGCACCAAAGAGCAAACCTACACACCACTTTCAGTGATTTATTAAAAATCAGCTAGTTTTTTCAGAAATTTCAAGAAAAATTGGTGGCCTATTTCTTTTTTGTATTCATATATTTGAGATGCTTGTATTTATAAAGGGAAGAAAGGATGGCCAATGACATTTAGGTATATGAAGCCATATATCATGCCAGGAAGTGATAGCTTGGACTGCAGATTGGACTTGAAATGTTGCTTTGAGGAAAGAGAACAAAGCCTCTATAAGGAGATGTTTTGCTGTCAGCACCAGGCTTGATTGCCAGCCAACACAAGGACATCTGGTGTTATTTCTCTACATTGTAGGAAATAATTTCTAGTCTCCAGTCACCAGCCCACGCTGGGTCTCCCCTAGAGTCTGTGTCTCACTTGCCAGCTATGGAAAGATACGTTGGGCATTGTAGGGCATTTCAAATGTCGGCAAAGGCCTCTGATGAGACAACAGGTCTGTGTCCATGATAATGGATTTAATACTTAGAAATGTGTACTTTTTTGGACTGGTTTTAGTTTCCATTAACATGATATAAAGCCAAAAATCACATAAAGTAGGTTGGTTATGTGCTCTTGACAGAAAAATTGTTAGGATTTTTCTCCTAGAAACCAAAATGCACACAGCATCTGTTTTACTTTAGAGTGATACTAAAGCTGTATACAAGCTTATCTATGCAGGCAGTCCCCATTTTTACTGGGTTTTTTTGCTATTTATAACACTTACTTTACCTTTTAGTGATAGCGCTCTTATGATTTGTTATCCAAAGCATTTAGTATTGATATCATGATAGCTTTGTATTTTAATTGGAACATGGAATTACATATTTTCATAGTGGCTGCTTTTAGACCAACAAACAAACAAGCCCTATAAAAATCCCCTAAACAGCATAAACAGCAAAAGCCCCAAGGTGTACTTGGCAGACCAGTCAAGCATAACGATTTTCAGTTTTGATTGAGTGATTGAATATTATTGAGATAAAAGGAGACATATGTTGACAATAACATTTCATGAAGTGGAAGTCAAAGGATGTTGGAGTAGCTAAACTGAATACCTTTATAGTGTCACTGCTTGCTTTGCTCCTCATTCTCTTTACTTTTATACTTTCTTTTAAGTACCTCTCCCCCATCTATGGTATTACCAGTTTTACTTTTATTCCTCTTCTCAATTTCTTTTCAAGATTTCTGTAAATTTACTGATTCTTATTCCATTAGAACATTTACAGAAAATGTTATGCTTTACTACAAGAATGTGAAAACCTTTTGATTTTCTCAGGCATACTAATAAAATCTTGATTCAATGTTGCATATAAAAGATATAGAAGAGTAGATGGGACATTGAACAATTCTACTGAGAAGGATTCTGGTCAATTAAGAGATTAATGCCATTAGCTAATTATACCATAAATAGTAAAGCAAAACAACAGAATGTTACAGCAAAAAATGAAGAACTGGTTTTACAGCTGCTTGCATGTGATGATGGTATTTCAGTGTAGAAATGGACACTTGTATTTTGCAAGAGAAGGAACTGGCTGTGTCACCTCTAAGTGCCCACACATACGCATTTTGAAACATTGTTAGAATCTCTCAAAATATTCTGGCTTCTCTTATAAACACAAATGAAGATGGTGTTACAACTGTACATTCATTTAGGAGGACAGGAAGAGAAAAAATGTGAAAGAAGCATGATGACTTATATTCACCAAGTATGTCTAACAAAAATTTTAGAGTATTAGACCTTACTATGTCATACTATGTCATACTATGTATGACTGCTTAGGACTATTAGGCAATTGTTCCAATGTTTATCCTTGTTTGGCTCCAAACAGCATTTTAAGGACATTTATAGGTAGTCTCATCAAAAATTTTGATAATTGCAATACTTAACTGACTATATCTATCTGAAGGGGAAAAGAATTCACCTCTTATTAAACTGTATAATATTTAAAGCATCTATTCTGGTTTAGGCTTAGTTTCTATGAAAGTATCTTGCTTGCTTGTTTATGGACTCTTTCAGTAAAAATGTGTTGAACATAAGCCCAGGCAAAATTATATTAGAAGAAGATCCATTTTTCCAGTATCTCAACAAATCACAGAATCACAGAATCTTAGGGGTTGGAAGGGACCTCAAGAGATCTTCGGGTCCAACCCCCCAAACAACAAAACAAGAGTGGATACTGTTAGTGAATCTGGGGAACAGATTATTTAAGTATTAAAAGAAGAATTCTGTCAGTGGAGAACGAAAGTTTAAACCATAGCTATTTTTCCATATTTCTCTTTTATTCAGCGTGTAGTAGATAGCTTCGCTTGTGTTGTGCATGGTATTGCCTAAGATATTTATTTGCTTCTGACCTGAAGCAGAATTCGGTTTTTGCAGTGGTTTTCCATGGAAACTTACACTGCATAATTAACAGTTTCACATCCCTTTAATCATCAAAGTGCTAAATTATTTGGAACTGTGTGCTTCAGCTTTGTCCTCTGTTTATTGGCATTTGCTAATCTCTGTGTGAATACGCAAAGCTTCATTCTCAACAAATTATGAACATAACTTTGTGTAATAATAGTGACATTAGTCAACTCCTTGAAAATGTTCTAGTTTGTAAAGCTGAAATTTTTCAAGTAATGTTTTCTAAGGCAAAGTTTATCATTTATTTTAATGTGGTAGAAAGTGGGTGCCCTATAAGTGGGTTACAAAAATATATTCAGATGAAAATATGCATGTCAGATGATAGGACCCTGAGGCTGTCTAGCAACCTGTGTAAGTGGAAGAATTAACATCTGCTTCAAGTACCATTGCTAAAGATGAAGAAAGTCAATCAAATCCCAAGGGATTTTGAGGGTGTCTAGATAGGGCACTGTTGCATTGTTTATGCTCATTGCAAGAGTTTTTGACCTCACTACCAGATTAATCAAGTACGTCGTAATACAGAAGAGTCACGGGTATGAAGTTATTCCCACATTTCATGGGGATTAGCAATGCCTCTTCAAATGTTAAGTCTTAAAATACTACTGCAGCTTTAAGGGCATACTTGAATATTAATAATTAAGGTACATTATTCAATTTTTATTTTCAAAAAGATTAATTCAGTCCTTGTTTAATCTCTTTTTCTACTGTTCCTCAGTTATCACTAACTTTTGCCAAGATGAGTATTTTTTGAAGTATTTAGATGGTTGCTTTTCTTATGATGAGATAGTATATTTAAAAAAAAAAATTACTTCCTTGGTCTCCATTCTACAGAAATGTACATCTTGTGTTCAATTATATCTTTAAATTTTATAATATTTAAAAAAAAATCAACTTGCTTTCTCATCTCTTGCAATGAAAGAATAAAATAAAAGATAATGGAGAATTGGACAGTAAAATTCCTTTACTGCATGAAAAGTGAGAAATTGATGCAGAAATTATTTGTATAGATGGTAAGCAGTGAATATCATCCTGTTCTGAAAAGTAACAGAGCATATTCAACTAGTTGGAACATAACTTTGAAGTGTTTCCTAAACAGTAATGGACAGTAGCAAATATTAACTTCTTATTAAAATTTCTATAATTTTCAATCACAGCCAGGAAGATAAAACAAAAACAAAACTCAATAAAAACTGCTCAGAAATCTCAAAGAACTTAGCAGTTAATGTCTTGGCTAAGAAATTTGTTCTGAATTTTTAAAAATGTGTAAAAATCTGTTTTACTATTAAAAAATTCCACAGTAAAAAAAACTAAAGCAAAACAAAGGAAAAAAAAAAAAGCAAACAAGTTGAAAATAGCAAAGTTATTAAAATATCTGCATCATAATAGCATTAAGACCTAATAGCAAAGTAATTGTGACATGATGGTGATTCCTATTGTGTGCTGACAATAGAAGCCCTTCAGTAAATCCTACACAATTTCTCTTTAGTTCCCCCAAAAAAGACCTAAGTGTTGTGGGAAGGGGTATCCTTCAAAATCTGAGCAAGAGGGGAAGGGTAACACAGGACAAGTTAAAAAAAAATATTGTTTTTGGAACAGATGACAGCAAGCTGAATCTGACACATTGGTTTGCAAGTCTTTAATTGCAATTCAGCACAGTCATTCTCTGAACATGTTGACAGAATCTAAAGACTCTTCCTTGCATGGAAATCCTTATGACAACTTCTTCATACAGCATAGCCTGGGTACATAACAACATGTTTCTGTCAGCTTTTGTTGTACTTCTGTGGACAATCTGTAGAAAAGTTTGGTGTCTTCATATCCTGGCTTATTCTGTCCTTCACGCTCATTGCCTATTTTGGAGTTCTCAGAGGAAGAAGAGGCAGCTCAAATGTTACTCCTAAGGAATATGCCTATTCCTTATGGAATATACTTACATTGCTTGTACTAATTACACTTGATTTAACAGACATTTTTACACGATATCCCTATTTTGGTTGAAGCATTACTTCTGTGTATTCTTATTATGAGTCTATGAAATTATAACTTCTCTCCTGAAGGAGTTAAAGTTATTACATTTCCTGTGTGTGTGACTTAGGTGATAATGGGGAATTCTTCCTCAGGACAGCTGACTTACTTCAGACCTTTTTATGTAAGTGAATCAACAATAAAAGGTTTCTCATTGTTTCACATATCCATCAGAAGATAGTAAGTGCATTTCTGATATTACTGGAGGCTCTTTTACACGCCGATCTTTTCTGTTTGTTTTGTTTCTTGATCTAATACCTACTTGACAGTGACGCATCATAAAACACTAACAGAGATGAAAATGAACAAAAAGGAATCCAAACCGACTACACAGGATCAATATCAAACTTACGGTGATTCATCTCAAGTCTTATTCTTCACACTTCACAGGGATTTACACACCCATAAGTCTTTCCGTGACTGTAATTTCTTTTAAAAAATAGTTCATATTTTGCAATACATCGACAAAAATTCCAGGATTAGCAATAAAGAATTTAAAGTATACTTACAATCAAATACATTACTCCTCAGCAGGAAGAAAAAAGAGGGAAAAATATGAGGTGTTCTTTAAAAAAAGAATGCCTTCAGAGTAATGTAGGGTACCCTGCATTTAAAAACAAATGTCTTATTTCACTGCAGAGTGAAAACAGGAGTAAATTTTCCAGTAGATCCATAAAGCAAAAGGCATTTCAAACTGTCCAATTTAAAACTCAATTCTTTTAAGATGAGCTCATTGTATACAAGAAAGGTTTCCCAAAATACTTGAAATAAACTTTTTAGAATCAAAGGAATTTTCCCCCCAAATTATTTACTATCACAAGTTTCATTTGTATTTAAAGCTTTTTACACATGCTCAAATAAAATCTAGGCTGTGTTGATTGAGTTTCTTGACTACTTAAGTTATATTTGAGATGGGGTTTTTTAAAGTTATTAAAGTTTATATAAGAATATTTAGCAAGCATGTATTTTTACAAAAGAAAAAAGTCATTCAGTAATCCATAACAAAAAAAATATATTTTTTATATGCTAAGCATGATCCATTGCATTTTCCAAAATATGAAGTGCTAAGTGGTTTTTTGTATTACCAGCAGGTCTGTTGCTAAAGAAGGGCAAGTGAGATTGACAAAGCAACCTTGTGTCATGGCTGCAAAAGTTTCATTCCATTTTATTAAAGGTACCTGGCTCATAGAAATATTGATCTCCACAAAAGACAGGTTAATATTCTACCAACTTTTTTTTTTGCTGCAGTTACATATCTCACTTCTGATTTAGCACAGAAAAAGCCCTTTTGCCCTTTTGCTTTCAGGCCATTGTCTGGTTTGTATTTGCAGCTCTTTTCAGCATGCGCTACAGTCCAGGCAAAAGGGAAAAAATTGAATATGACGTCTTTCTCTACAAATTCTGAAAGTGTATTCAATCTGCAAAACCATTCCTGTTCTGAGTACATGTTTTTATATTGCTTCACTATTTGTATATATTTGTTAAGTGGTTGCACAATCTCACTGGAGTGCATGAATTCTTTTCATATTTTGGAACATTTATGAATTTGGTTTGTTCCAATATAAGAAATCCACCAAAAGCACAGTACATTTCTGCTTCTATATTCTAAGTACCTCTGATATCTACTTGAATGCAATTACTGGGCTTGCTTCCTCTTTTAATTTTGGAAGCAAATTGATATCACTGTATTTTTCTTACTCTTGCTATCACTTTATCCTACTAAGTTAAAAAATTCTGAAATAGAAGTTTCCAATACATCTGAATTTATTATCCATTTCTTTAATTCTGCCAGTGTCCAATAATGGAACACAGAACTCATCCCTCCTTACTTACCCTTTGCTGAAACCAATTCTTCTATATTTTCCTTGTGTTATAACACACTAGCTGAGAAGTGGTCTGTTTGGTGCCACCTGAAGGATAGCCCTCTAGCAGTTGCTGCCCTCTAAGGATAGCAACTGTTCCTTGTCATCCCTCAAGGATATGAGACAGAACTCATCATTTGTCTTCAGTACCACATCAACTGTAAACATAAGAAAAATAATCTTATTCTACATCTTGATTTCTCTGTCTCATCGTTCACCCACATGAGATTTTCCTTTAATTTAGATATTTTTCTTCTTTCTTTCATTTAGATATTTAAATAACATCTGCTGTAATGAAGTCCTAATGAAACCAACATTTTTTCTCAGGGAAAAAAATTGGCCAAAAGCCTGATTTCTAAATTTAAAATGTCTCCCTTGAAGCATTTCTTCACTAATCCTGTTAGAAAGCATATTTTTAATATCAAATACAAGGAACACAGTGGAAAAAAAAAAATGCATTGAGGTGAAGTGCATACATGAAAATGAGTTCAACATTTTACTTAAATTTTTACGTTTTTTAAAAAGTCAAACATTAATCTGTATGAATGTTAAAAATCTGATTTTTTGCAGAATTGTTGAATTATGCTAAATTGTACAATAGGACTTTGATCAATCATAAATTGATTATCCTTGCCAAAGAGCATTTTTTACTAGAAGGAAGGTAGTGAATATTTACATCATTTTCTATGTCACTTTTTCCATCTGATCAAATGAATTTTGTATCTACTAGAGCGATGAGAAGAAAAGAGAGCTAAAGTGTTCTTCACTTTTCATTTGATCTCTATCCTCACCCTTCATAGTCATATATTGTTATAGGCTTTGCTATGGTGAGACGCATTTCATTAACATTTTAAAAATACTTCAAATAATACAATTTTATTATAAAACATGAGAAGTAGAACACTGCATAGGTTACCCATCAAAAATTCTTTTGATGTTCAATTTTGGTATATATTTTTTCTTTTCTTTTTTCTTTTTAACATTTCCCCCCCCCTCCTTTTTAAAGGATTATTGTAGTAGTATCTATTTTTTCGCAATATACCTGAAGCAGATATAGTACTGCCAATGGTTTAATTTTAAGGCTATGATGCAACAGACTATTTGACTCTTTCTCCCAGAAACAACTTTTCAAGCTTCTTTTTTCCATATAGAAATAGCATGTGGATTTCTCCTATGTAACAACTGGTATCATGCTCTGAAAAAGGAAAATGAAAGTATAAATTAATTTTTAAAAGTATTTCTGTTAATTTCTTCCCAAAGTGAAATACATATTTAGATAAAGATTCCTGTACAATTCACTAAATAAGTTCCTCTGAACTTAAAATACTTTGTATTTAAGACATGTAAAGGAAAAGTATGCAATTTGAGTATTATGAAAAACATTCCTATTTGGAATTTATTATTTTCCCCTTGGCTTTTACTGATTCCTTCAATTTATGTAAGCTTGAGCTAATGGCATTGGGAGAACTATCAGTTATCCAGTAGATAAATCCTCTGCCAGCTATAGAAATCTATGGAAACTCCTTTCATGTGATCCATAAAGTCTCAAACAAGTAGAATAATAAATCATGAGAAAAAAAACCACAGCTCCAGTGAAAGAAGAATTTATAGTTGTTTTGGGGGGTTTTTTGGAGGGGGGTTTGGGTTAGGATATTTTCCTGAGGTTTTTTGTACAGGCATGCCTGTTGCCATATAGAAAAGGGAGTGAACAGTTAAAAAAATGCTTTTGGATTTAAAAAATGGGTACACTTGATACCAAGAAGCCAAATCTCTTTGTGTTGAAGAAGGCAAAGACCTGTGTCTAATGAACACCAAGAGTACATCCAGAAGCTTCCCACAGTAAAAGTAAACTAATTCAGTTCTTTAAAAATTTATTTTATTAAAGATTTGTGTAAATGTTTTTATTTAAGAATGTACCATGTTTTTCTCTCAGATATGTCACAGACTTCTATGAAGACCAGATTTTAAGCTAAAGAACAGTATCTCGCAATCGTAACCTAGTTGGTTGCTGAACACACTAATGCATTTTTATGAAAACGAGATCAGGGATTCCATATGAATCCCAGATGATACTTCAATGTAAATGAATTCATAAAATAACTGCTGTTTTTAAAAATAAGAACTGTCACATTTGGCTACGTCTTTTGATAGAAACTCAACATCTGCAGCTGGGCTCCTTTGCCTTCTATTTAAAGAAAATCAAACTTTAATGAATGAACTATCTGTAATACAAATTTGTAAATAGAAATTAGAGCTCCAAAGCTGTTGGCACATAGGTGGCCCCATAACAGCAACTTGTACTAAGGTTTGAGAAGTGACTGCAGGGTAGGAAGGTATGTTTCAGAAGAAGAGTGTAGAAAATACTCCAAGGTTTATAGCTTTGGTCTCTGAATGTTGTTACATTGAAATGTACTTCAAATAATAAAAATTAAATCTTATTTTAGCATTATAAAGCTCTGAGCAGCTTTGAACAACCATAAATCAATTTTATTTGTTTTTCTTTGTAATTCAGGCAACACTCAGTTTCCAAGGAATAACTGAAAGGAAAAAAAAAAACCTTATCTGTTTCAGGATAGTTCTAAATAAATGCAAGAATATAAGATATCAAACATTTCAAACAGAAAAGGTTTATTTTCAAGAGAATGCGGATTATTCACCTCTAGCAGTGAAATGTTGGAATTCAGTGTTTGTATTTCAGTATCCTACATCGGCTAGAAATTTTTATTCACACAGTTCGTTCTCATGTGTTTTCCCATTTTATCCTCATGCAGTGAACAATTTCAGAGGTGTATGATTACAAAAAAGTAGTCCCCACAAAAAGACCCTGAACCTGTCTTTAAAAGCAGCTGTTTTCTCTAGGGTAAGATAGCAAGATCAGTTTTAATGATCTGATTTCACACGGAGCATTAGGTGAGAATTCCAAATTAGTTTATAAGACTTAGAACCTAATTTCTTTGGAAAATCTTTTGTCAGTGCTAATTTTTTATTAGTTGATTACCCTTTCACAATCAAACAGTGTATTTTTCTTCTCAGACTTGTAAATTTTGGCCTCAGAGCAGCCACTATGATCTTGTAGTCTGCCTTCCTATATATGAGTCATAAAATTTCATTCAGTAATTTTGTTTCTCTCCATGTATTATTTTGATGGCCATTTAAAACTGAAAATGTTACAGGTATACTTTACAGCCTTAGCAGATGTCTTTATGCTTCTTTTAAGACTAAAAATATATGACATATAAATATATAAACACCTATTACTGAATGTATGTAGACTGAATCCATCCTGTTGCATGAAAGTTGCTTGCTAAATTGAATTTCTGTTGACCTTTTAGTTGCTCTCTTTCTTGTTCCTGGTGCTAGTCTTTCCATAAAGAGGTGTTCTGTGCTGATGCTATTTACAATTTAGTGTGAGATCTGAAGATAGGTTTTTCTTTAAAACCTAATATTTTTCTTTAAACCTAATATTTTCAGGCTACAATAACAAAAATCTCTCTTTTTTTCCCCTTTTCTTTATTTCCCCACACCCCCCCACTCCACCCCCCATATGCATGAACTAATATAAAAATAGTTATGAACCATCTGATCACTACTAAACAAAGAAATTCTTTAGGTATCTGTATATGATATCCATTTTTCTCCAGAATTACATAACTTCTACTTTATATAAACTTTTATAAAGCTTGAAATAAAATATAAAACTCTGTAGAATACTTGAGAAATAAAAATTAAAGAAATCAGAATGAGAAGAAAGTTATCACAGTTGTGGAAATGTGCTGTAAAAGCATGGGTTGGAATCATGCTAGAAAAAAGGAAAACTTGACAGCCTGGACAGTGGAACAGGGTTAGAGTCATATATTATGACAGGCTGAATAGGGAGGGAATAGATTGCTGAGAGAACACCAGTTAATGGCCACAGAAGGTGAAAATCATGTTTCTGGTTAGAAATAATAGAATCCCAAGAGCATAGTTTAGAAAGTTTAAATTTGAATAAGTTACTGAAATACAATTTAGTGAGTTTTATGCAAAATGCAATGAAAATTCCAGAATTATGTGTGGGTTTGTTGGGTTTTTTTCTATTAATTTTTTTTCTTTAAATTTTTTTTCTTTTCTCTTTTTAATTGTTCTTTTGGTTCAAAGAAAAGAACAAGAGACTGTAAAGTTACTGAAGACTCTCACTGGTAGTTAGAAAATGCTAGAGAACCCATCGCCCTGTTCTCCTTTCCTTTTGTCTGGGATAATAATAATTTTCTTTACAGTACCTAGTATGGGGCTGTGTTTTGGACTTGTGCTGAAAACAGTGTTGACAACACAAAGACATTTTCATTATTGCTGAGCAGCGCTTACACAGAGCTAAGGCCTTTGCTGGTTCTCACACCACCCCTAGTATGTTGACTGGAAGTGCATGAGGACTGGGGAAGACATGAAGCCAGAACAGTTTACCCAAACTGACCCAAGAGATATGCCATACTGTATGACATCATGTTCAGCATATAAAGCTGTGAGAAGAAGGAGGAAGAGGGGACATTTGGAGTGATGTCATTTGTCTTCCCAAGTAATGGTTATGCATGATGCGTCCCTGCTTTCCTGGGGATGAGTGAACACCTGCCTGCCCATGAGAAGTGGCTTTGCTTTCATGTGTGTGACTTTTGCTTTACCTATATGTCTTTATTTGAACATTGTAGGTTTTCCCACTTTTATTCTTCTAATTCACCAATCAGTGGAAAAAGCCAGCCAGCAGCTGTGTGGTGCTTGGTCACTGGCTGGGGTAAAACCACAGCACCTAGTAACAAGGAAGAGAAAAGTTTTTACTGTTTGAAGGATCTTTCTCCTTTCGGTTACATCCACAGACAATGACCCCTCTCACCTAAAAAAGCCAGCAACCAACTGTGTGTTGGCAATTGTCCTGGCAGTACTTAAAGATCTGTAATATACTGCATCTTTCCAACTGATGAATTATTTTGTAACAAACCAACTCTCGGTGATTCATATTCTTAGTTTACTTTTCCTTTTGTTTGTGTCAACCATTGTAATAAACTATGATAAATGTGTTTTTCAGGAAAACAATTTATTTTTCACTGAATGGAAAAATTATATTCACAGAAATCAGGGATTAAATCAACAGGAAGCCAAGTGGCTTGAGAAAGGATGAGGGCAAAACTTTTGAGGCACAGCTGTGTTATACTATTTGAAGAAATAATGCATTTGTAATAAGAAAGCAGGTGCATAAAATGAAGTCGCGTTGATTATTTTCAAGTGGTTGACACCAAAAGCTTAAAAAGATCACATGAGCAGACTGGCAGCATGCTGAAAGTCTCTAAAGAAAATTTTTTTAAGAAGCATTGAAAATAATATTGATTATATAAGTGGCTATGCTCACAGCAATTAGAGAGCAGCCAGTGAACGAGAAGTACATTCACATAGCTGGAGAGGAAGTATAATTTACGTCTCTGGCATCCTTATGGTCTCTTCTTCATCTTTCTGTACCATCAGATTTTATCCAGAGACTTTTGCCCTTTGTGTACAGGGGTCTTAGGAGGATGCCATGAATATGAGCATGGGAAGTGTATCAACATAGGACATTGTACATGGAAAGAGAACTTAGTTGTGCTCTTGGTGATTTTGCTTTTAATCTTTTACTTTCTTACTGATAGACTTGGACTACTCTAACGCTCATACAAGCCCATCTGAGGCTGATAAGTAGATAATTGATGTATCTTAGGAAATGTCTGACTTATAAAAGGTGAATTTTCATGCAACTTTGCTGAGTCTTTTTCTTTTTAAATTTTTTTATTCTTAATATCATTAAGCATATTAGATTACCAATTCCAGGAAGCACTGTGTGCATGAACCTCTATACTGTTGTTAAAAATTATATTCATTACTTGATAGTCAGCTATACAGAAAAATATTTTTTACCCTATGCTGATGGTAGTGTGGATCAGTTATTAAAGAAAAAAAAATGTTAGGCAGTAGCAGTGAGGATTACCAAACTAGGAACAGCCCCCAGGGGATTTGCAGTAGTTCTGTTTTACCCATTTAAAACATGGTGAACATTGGCTTCCAACCGCCCTAGAAGGAAAGTGATCTTGTAAATACGGACTTTTAATGTTCTATCTTCTAATACTGTAATAAATGTTAAAGACAACTGAAGTTAATGACAGTGTGTAGTATTTAAATGCTTTTGTCTCTTCAGAGAAATTACTAGGTAATGTATAGAAAATGTTTTTACTTTCAACAGAGCTTATTGATATTTTTATGTCCTGAATGCCACTGATTTATTTTCTAATTAAAAATATTGCTTTAAAATTATGTGGTTAAAAATTGATTTTTAATCTTGCAGCTATATTGGCAGAGGGTTATTTAGAGAAGAGATCAGTAAAATTCCATGCCTCAGGTAAAGAGCAACTTTGTCATTTTACAGTAAAAAAAATATTTAAAAGATGAATTAGAATTTTTGCAAGATATCTTTTCTCATTTAGCTATTGCATCCCCTTTGTTAAGAGGAAGAATTTGAGACCTATCTGTTTAATCTTACCTATTACTCACTTTATCATTTTTAGCAGCAATTCCTTTAGTATTGTAAAATTAAAGGATGAGATTTTTATGTTTATAGCAACAATTGGGAGTGTTGGTTTGTACTGGAAGGCAAATAGAAAATCTGGGTTTAATAGCTTTATGTTGGGATACAATTATTAAAGAATGATCTTTTTTTGAAAGAAAATGGAAACTAAAATACCATTTCATCTGTCTATTTCTAGCAGTAATTTTGTAAGATTTTTCTTATTGTTTAAAAAGACTCAGTGCTGTTTAGATATTTTTAAAGTTTGATAAAATGTATAATTGTGATAAATGATAGCTGATGGAGAACATTAGTACAACCAGAATGTTTCTGACAAGGTACCTTCTTGACGCTGGTGGCCCCAGAACTATTTTCATTACAAAGTTAGTTCTAGAACTAGTCTTAGATTATTATTAGTAAAAAAAGAATGTTGGCTGTTATCTCCAACAGTTAACACAAAGTGCTTGAAATACTGAAGTCATTCTATATCCTGTGCAGCAAATGCTTTACATTGTACTTTGTTTTCTCCTATTCTTGACAAACAATGGTCAATTTAAGCACTTTAAATAGACTTTTTCACTGTGGAAAATGCTTGAGCTTGCCACAGCATACTTTTTTTTTTTTCTCCAGAGTATCCCAAATGATTTTCTGAATCAATGCATATTTTGTTTTCCTCATGTTTTCAAAGGATCCAAACAATATTATAATGCATTATCACACTACCATTATTCTGGGAAACATTTATTGGAATATTTATATTTACTTTTTTCATCCTAGCTGCAGCAACATGTAAAGAACCCACACCTACTACAGAAGAGTACATCTACTTTCTTTTAGAGCACAATCAATGCATATCCATTTGACAGAAAATATATACTTTAGCAAAATTCTGTGTTCGTGACTTTTTTTCAGTTATCAGTGACTCAGGAGCCACTTGTCATGTCGTAGGTCACAGAAAAAGTTGAAAAATAGTGGCTGTATATAGCAATTGAAAGAAATGTCTTTCTGATGAGATAACTAGGTGGATAGGTGGTGGTAGGGCAGTGGATGTGGTTTACCTTGATTTCAGTAAAGCATTTGACAATGTCTCACACAGCATCCTCATGGCTAAACTGAGGAAGTGTGGTCTGGAGGATCAGTTAGTGAGGTGTATTGTGAGCTTGTTGAGGGAAAGAAGTCAGAGAGTTGTGGTCAAAGAGACAGAGTCTAGCTGGAGGCCTGTATCTAGTGGAGTCCCTTGGTGGTTGGTACTGGGACCAGTACTATTCAATATATTCATCAATGACCTGGATGAGTGAATAGAGAGTACAGTCAGCAAGTTTACGGCAAGTTATAGAGAGTACAGTCAGCAAGGAAAAATACTAGTGAGGAACTGATCAAAACCCCTATTGCCCCATTCCCTTCCCCTCCCTGTGCCAAAATGCGGGGGAAGAAGAGAGCGAAATCATGACTAAAGTGAAGTCTGTTAAGAACGGAAGGATGGGCGGAAGGTGCTTTAAGATCTGCTTGCACTTCTCATTATCCGACTCTGGTTTCACTGGGTGTGTAGTGTAATAAATTAGGTTGTTTTCTTTCCTTTATTCTGTGTTGGGTCTGTTTTGTCTGCGACTCTGATTGCGAAATGATCTCTCCCTGTCCTTATCTCAACTCTTAAGCCTCTCAATATATATTTTCTCTGCTGTCCAGCTGAAAAGTGGAGTGACAGAGTTTGGTAGGCATCTGGCTTCCAACCAGGGTCAAACTACCACAGTGTCCCCTCCCAAGATCTTGCCAGCCTACTGGGCACAAGAGTGGGAAGAAGAGGAAGCCTTGAGACTGAGTAAGCATTTTGTGGTAATAGCCAAAAGGTTGGTGTATGTTATTAACACTATTCTAGTCACAAATTCTGAACAAATAACCATATGGGCTGCTATAAAGAAAATTAACTCCATCCAAGGTAAATCCAGTGCATCCAGTTCTTTGGAGGTTTTTTGTTTGTTTTTTATATATTTCAAGTAAAAATATACTACACAGAAGCAAACGGAGGGGGAGCACACAACACAGGACAATAAGCAGATTATTCAGAGACATATTTAAATATTAATCTTGTGTATAGACTACCAGGTTATGCTTTTGGCAAAAGGACAAAGTTGGTGTAACCCAATTACTAGTAGCAACAGAAAATAAAAGTCAAGTGAGTTCTAGATCAGCCAAAAGGGTGAAGCAGAACTTCCTTTATTACAAATAGTGAATAGGCTAGTGTTTTCATACATATATGTCACAGTTGTCAGCTATATTCTAGTAAATATTGTAGATTATATAGTGTGCATGTATAGATAGTGGAATTCTAATTATCTGTGGAGGTATTTACTGAAATAACAATTGCTATACGATTATTGCTGTACACTTCCAATCAGTGCCACAGATGCAGCATGATAAAAGAATAAATATATTCTTATGTAAGAAAATAAATGTTAGTCAGGAAGACAGAATGAAATTAGCTTACTTTTCTATTTTTAGGTTTTTTAACGAGGACTTATAGCAATACAGGAAAACTAAAACTTCTTTAAACTTGTTTAACATTGAAGCCCACCTGAAAATTGTTAATGTAGTTTCCACATATTCAGGAACATTAGGCATTACAGAATTGGGTTGTATGTCCTTGGGGATGGAAACTAATGGACATAAAAGATTCTCTATCTTAATCTATATATTTATAATATGTACATAGTCCTTGTCATTGCTTTAAGCATTAATGAATATTAAACAGCAGTGAAATTACAATTTGCAGAACCAGCCTTCTGGGACTTTATTAAGTAGTCATGGATAAAGCCAAGGCCTTCTTTGCCAGGAGCTCTAAGCTACATCTTTGCCTGACGATGTACTGCTACAGGTCATATGCTATTGCAGCTGGGCACTCGCTCAGGGTCTGCCCCTGAGAAGTCAGTGCCTTAAGTCAGTTCTAAAGTCCTATTACAGGATATGAAGATCACTTTAAAGTATCAGATTCACTCATTATGGAAGGCTGCATGAACATGCTAGTGCTTAGTCTGCAGAAATACACAACAGGAGTGGCAGGTTTTCTGTACCCACTGGAGTAAAACTGTCAGTGATCCTTACATATTGCTGTAATTGTCTCACCACTGCACCAGAGTATTCACATCTGCTTGGTAACTGCTTTTTTTTCGGGTCAGGTCCTTGTCAGTCACATGAAAACACATCCAGAATTTATTAAGTGGGCATGGCTTGGAGACAGCACCTTTGCATGTGTGACCTACATCAGATCCTAGAGAAGTGAGACCATAAGTACAGCTTGCTTGGAGGGTGGAAATCAGGCTGTGAGGATGGTGGCACTGGGTGGAGGGAGGTGGCTCCTCCCTTGTGTCACCCACCCTGACTCTCTGATTCCCAGCCCCCAGACAGCAGCAGGACCAGCAACCTTAGCACACTGGCCAGCCCCTCCCTTCCACATCCCTGACATTTTCATGATTCCTCAAAATCTATTAAAGTTTAGGAGGGGAAACAGCAAACAAACCCAAAACAAAACCCAGTTTTGATATATTTTGTTACTTTTCTGTCTCATTTGGATTCTGTTGTTTCCTTTACCCTACTACACAAAATGTGAATACCTTCCAAGTACTGCAAATTGTGGCATTGTCATAGAAAACAGACACACTTTATCAGGCTGGCTTTCCCTTGGCTTGGAAAAAAAAAAAAAAAAAAGACTGCTGGAAATTTGAGTAAATTCAGTGTATAAGAGCATACAAAGAATGTTGACCTGTGTAACATCAGACAGACAACGTCAACCTTATGTGACTTTGACCACCTCTGGTATTTGAAACTGAGAATTTAATTTGATCCCCTCAGGTTTTTTTTTGTTTGTTTTTTTTTTACTGGACTCTCTTCTAATGTATAGGAATCACCCCTGTGCTTTGCACAAACAAAGTAACTTCTGTGTTTTATCTTCAGGCATTTTTAATTGCATGCACTTCATTTCTTCCCTGCTGGTTGTCACTTTCATTAAAGCGCAGTTCACCAACACTGGAAATATATGCTTTCCTTCGCAAATTTGTGTTTATTTTCTCATTAACATAGTTATCAGTTATACCACACATGCCAAGTGATCTTTAATTAGACCACCTGTTAACTGCTGAAATTTGAGAGACTTAGTTTTACTATATCAATATCCTGATTTAGCGGGACAGTAGGGTTCCTTTAAAGAGGGGATCTTATTGCTAATGGCCTTCCTCCATACACTAAAATATTCTTGACATTTTTGAAAGATGATATATCAATTTATTATATGATTTTATACTCCCACTGAGATATAATACAGATGTCTGGTGGCTGTGGACCTGCCAAAATATACAGAACTTAATCAATTCAACTACCTTAATGGCTCCAGACTTGAAGAAAATTTCAGTGTTTTAACTACCTCCTCCATTACTTTTCCTATTTTCTTTCAGAAATATAGAATCTCCTTGAGTTATATTCCATATACTCTTTTTTTTAACCTCAATTTCACTCAAAATTTAGGTTAAATGATTTATATTCATGAGTCTGGAATGAATCATATTATTAGTTTTCATGCTGTAGCATGATTACTGCTTCTAGAGATGTAGGATCAAAAGAAAATTTATGTCTTTGCTAATAAAAAGTGTGGTTTCTTTTGTTCATAGCTCAAGAAAAAAAACCTTGAAAATTTGCACTCCAAGACTACACTGCACGAAGACAATAAACCCTGAACTGATACTTGTAAATGTGTTTAATTCTTTCTTCTACTGATAACAATTTGAAGGTAGAGACACTTTTTGCAGTAAGTAATGAGTAATACATATTTCTCAAAACATGTGTGATTTCTTTATGTGAAATTTTGCTCAGAAATGTTTACAGAACTTCATTTATCTAAGTGGGAGAAAGATGTATCTTATTTGATTAATTAACATTTCACATTAGAAAAAACAATGATCTAACTAAATCTAACTCAATTAACTTAGAATAGTCAAGGTCACAAATGACCAATACTGGTGTGTTATTGCAGCCAGTACTCTCTGCATCCTCTTCAATGCTAAATTACATGTAAATGTGATGTACGTTTATGTCATATGAAATAGTTAATTATATAGATTTACAAATTAATTTCCAGCTATCTAACGATTTATATATATTTTTGTAGATCTGTTTAATTATTTCTAGATTTCTTTTAATCTATAAATATCCTATATATCCTCACTGTATATTGAAAAATAGACATAGATAAAGAAATATAAATGTACATTTATACTTGTATATAAGTATAAATATATATGTTTACTATATATAAATAAAAGGGTACACTATTATCAGCTCTAAAACAGAGGACACAGGTTTTTTCCTCAACCAGACTGTTCCATTGGTACTTACTGGCTCACAATTTTGAAATACTCTTTTAAAAGAAAATTAGATCTTTTGAGGGGAGTCTGAGTCAACATATTTTGAGAAACTACTCTGTGTTGTTTTATGACATGCTCTGGTTTTGTAGAGAGGTGAGTTCTCAGAATTTCTAGCAACTGTCTGAAGTTAGTATCTTATTGAAATTTAGGTATTAAATGTATTTGAACTTAATACATAGTGCTCTATGTCATTATACATGCATCTTCTGGTTTATGTAAATTAAACATGGTTTTCTACTGCTGCTAATAGCTTTCCTTAGGTGACTGACAAGACAAAAATACTACTGAAGGTAGAAAAAATGCAATGTGATGTTGTCAGTGCCCCAAAGGTAAATGAATACTGCCTTTTCCACAATTTGACCTTTAGGCTGATTATGGATATGGTTATCTTTGCCAGAAGCACACAAGACAGAGTAAACCAAGAAATCTTTTTAATACTGATTAATCCTGATGGAAGTAGGTTTGTTTAGTCCTAGGGAAGGCAGCAAAAAGATTGCCCTTATCATCTGAACAATTTTTAAAGTTATCTTGGATGTGAGCTAGGAAATGCTTGTGGTTTGTCAGGTCACAATGTGAAAAATGACACATTGTGTTGATATTTAAAATTGGCTCTTGTTTTCATGTTTATATATAATCCATGTGATGTACATTTTGAATGATACATCCACAGTATTAAAAAACAAAGTATGTTGGAAAACTAAGTAATGTCATTAAAGGAAAAAAAAAAAAAAGACTGCCAGAATTGCTCGGTTTTGTTCAAAGCTCTTCCCTTAATTAATGCTGTTTGGAAGATGACTGGTGATTTTAGAAAAAATAATAAAACTGATTCTGTCCCAAGCATTCCTGAACAATGCAGTAAAAAAACCCACAACCCTCATCTTTCCTGTGTCTGTGACTGAAGGATGAAATTACTGAGCAATTGATTGAACTGATGAATATGAATTATTGCTTTAGCAGATGTAAATGAACAATTTAGGAATCCTGTGCATTGGTATACAACAGTCATGGAGGGGCAAACAGTATGAACAGAATACAGTTAGAAGGAACAAGTGACAGGAGGACAGGAAGAGGCAGCTGGAGCTGCTGGTGAAGCAACACAAAGTCTAAGAAAGGCTGGAAGAGACCAGCCATCACTAGGCAGAGCAGCAGCATAAGCAACACGAATAATGTGTCAGCAGCATCTGGGTGGTTGGGCCAGGGACAAACAGATTTGAATGGCAGGGGACTAGCGCTGTCAGAGGGACAGACAAGACAGTGCAATCACAACTTGTCTGCCACCTAAGATGATCGAAGAAACATTGTGATGAAATGCAAGCCATATGGCCAAATTGCATTCTTATTTTGTCAGTAGTCGTGCACATACAGTTCTACTGACAGGTGCCATATGAGCGTAATGAAGCAGGGCATTGTTGGCCCCACATATGTCCAAACAACATGATTAGTTGCGCTCTTCAGAAATTACATATCCATACAGAAATAAGTATTCTATAGTAAATGCATTTTTTGTTCCTAGATTCTTTCTCTACTTCCCCCTTCTCTGTTGAAATTCTGAAGCAATGTTTTATTCTCATGTAGCTGAATCTTGGCTTCCTCTGTTCTTTACCGCTCTACCCTTTCTCTTTTTGCTTGATGTTATCTACTGTCTTGATATTTTCAGTTTTTCCTTAGGCAAATAAGTCTTTCTTCTGCTCTGCTTTCACTTCTTCATATTTGTATGCATTTGTAGATTTTCCTTTTCACAAACACTTGTTGTCTTATGGTGGGGTGTGAAAGGGATCAAATACATCACTAAATTTTCCTGTGCAGATTGCCCTCCTCAACCATCTTCATTCAACCTACTACATCTATTGTATTTAAAAAAATCTTCAATTCATCTTTTTGTCACCCAGGAATTGACACATGAATGTATCTAAGAAAGTAATCCTCTCAGACTTAGGAGGGTGACTAAATGAGGACACTAAGAGGGATAAGTAAATAGAGAATATCTGAAGAGCTACATGTTATTACAGTACGTGACTAACTAAGTCTGAAGAAGGTAGATTTAGACTAAATGAAAGAGGGGAGATATTTTTAAATCCTAGAGAAGTCAAAAATCCAGTTCTGATGGTTTCTTTTTCTCTGTTCTAGTTAGAAATGGCACTCCCTGAGCCAGGAAAAGGAAACTCCCCATTTCTGGGACACTGGCTTGAAAGCAAGCCAGGAAATAGCTGCTTAAATATTAGATGACCCATTCAATACCACCATTGCAAATAACAACTGTGACAGAATAATGATACTGAGGGAAAATAATTTTTAAATTGAAATAAACAATATTTGTACTGAAAACCTGATTGCATGAGCCAGACACATTAATGCAGAATACATAGACCTATCAGGTATGTTCACTCAAAACATCTGGAATTCAAAGGAATACATATTTATACATACTTGACCCATGGAAAAAGAATAGCCAAGAAGTATTGATGAAGTATATTGTGGAGTAACACACACAGAGAAGCTGCAATCTGTTTTACAAATCATTCATGACAGAAAAAAAAATGCCATTTTTCTATTGTGAGTTGTTTCCTAGAATCCAATTAGAATGTTTTATGATGCTTGATGGTTATTTTAAAAGTCCAGTTAACAGTGCTCTAGAGTTAAGGCTTTTCATAAGTACAGTTGCTTATGTCCCAAAAGCTCTAAAACACCCCTTTGTGTGTATCTTTCAGAGCTTGCCCTTCAAAATGTGATCCCACATGCAGTCAAACTGTTTCAACAGTGCTAGACATGTCAGTGAAATTAATTATCCTGATGGAGATTTTCTGCCTGGTGCTGTACATGTCAGCTGTTGTGTGTAATTTGCACATGACATAGGTAGGTTTCAGTGCAGGTGGCTAGGTGACATCATACTAGTAAGAACTAGTCTTCCAGTTTTTAGGAATGACAGATTTTCTCAGCAAGATGCAGAGAAAAGGTGCGGACATGAATTATGCTCATATCATATGAACACCTAGAAGATAAGAGCAGAGAGAAGTTGATGCAATTTACAGGTCTGGGCAACAAGGGGGAGCCCACTGAAAACATGGCTTCTGTCATTCTTTTCTGTTCTTTGATGTGGTGGCAATAAGGTGAATTAGGAATTTAGAGAAAAAACATTTTTTCCACATACCTGTACCAGTTAAAAGATTTAGTAATAAATCACTGCTTCCTTCTGCTCCACAGTGTTCTTTTCTCTAAAAGGCATTCAAGAGTAAATGTAATTTAGTGGGAGAATAAGAAATGCTCTATATAATAAGAACTGTTTCTTTCAAAAGCTAATTTGTTTTCTGGTTTGGTTTGGGGGGGTTTGGTGTGGGTTTTTTGGGGTGAGTTTTTCTTTTTTTTTCCCCCTGTACTGCTAAAATATTACCCATCCTTGGGCATTCATCTGAGCATCTTGGTTAGAGATGACTTTTTCCCCTTTGTTGCATTCCTGTCATTCTCAGCCCTGAAGAAAATAAAAAGATCAGGAAAACACTAGCAGAACTTCAACTTCAGCAAATAAGCAAAAGAATGACAAATGCCTTATGACAACTAAGATCTTCCTCTTTTTAAGAAAAGAGTAGCTATACTTCAGGCATGAAGACTTGGCATGAAATGAAAGATTTGAAGACACACTGAAGGCTGCATAGTTTTTTGTATCAAAAAATAATTTAAGAAGAAAAAGAATTTTTTTATTTGCACAAATATTTTAAAGGCTTGCTTAATTTTTTTTATCATCTATTATATACAATTTTTTTAAAAATATTGTTTTGTTAAGCAATTCCAGGTTAAAACCTCATAAATGTACTAATTTTTAAACACATGGTGGAAAGGTTTCTCACTGATACCTACCAAACTCTTAATGTCAATCACATTATTAACAGAATGTAGTCTATGATGAATATGCAGAGTGTTAGGATGTGACAGTCAGAGGTTCTATCAGATTACAAGTAAGCAAAACAGACTTAAGTGTAAAGCTTTCAAAATGTTATCACTATTTCTAGTCATTGAATTCTGGAAATAAGTATTTCTTTCAAGTAGGTATATGGTGGGAAGCTTACGTGTGTATTAACAAGCAGGTTGACTATGAAGACTTGTTATACAAAGATGAATAAAATTTACATTTATCCTGATGTGTGTGTGATTGTACAGTGGAGTGTATGCTTAATTCTATAGTGGCAATAATATATACAGGAGTCACTCATCCCTCCAAGAGCATTACTGATTAATTAAAAGTCTTTCTGTAGCAACACATTACTTAAACAGGAGTGGAACATATGAAAAACTAAGATAACTCTGTTCTGATGAGATGTATGTTCCAATTTTCTTAGCTTTTCAGTTATTCTTCTTATGCATATAAAGATCAGCTATTCGCATTAATACAACATTCACATTTAAAGAATAAAGGTCATTGTCAGATATATGCTACACATGTAGTTGGAAAATATGAAGAAAATCAAGACCTAGCACACTCTCTGGAGGTCCACACACAGATTTTAGGAGCATAAGGGCAATTGTATGTAGACAATTCTTTCAACACATAAAATTGTTGTGAAATGGAGTAACTGTCTCCTCTAGCAACTCTAGGTTGCTTCAAATTAGAGTAAAAAGTGTAAAGATTGCTAAACTCAGTACCTTAAGAGTTCTACAGCTCTCATTAGAAAATTAGATTGAATATGTATACACAAAAAAAAGGGAACAAAAAGGTACAATGAGCAACAATTACAGTATTTTTTAAGGTCGGACTTTTAAGCTAATTGGGCACTCTTAAAACGCTATCTGAATGAGTATCCCACACGTGAAGTATAACTAGACACATTTTTACATTATCTGCATGTATTTTCTGCTGTGATTTATTTCCTCACAGGAAGTAGTCAAAGGCTGACTGAAAGTACAATCTGTTTGCAGCATAAGTTACTAATTTGGTTCGTGGTGTGGAAATGGCTCTCATTTTTCCCCTGCACTCTTTAGATGGCAGAGCAGTGAGAACAAATTGCTGCTGAAAGGTAGCAGAACATTTGTGGATGGCAGCACTGCTGACCCAACTTTGAACCACAAATCTAAGGGAAAAGTTATAATGCTAGCAGCTACTTAGAAAATTTCGGTTTAGTCCTGTATGAATCACTGATGAAAAGCAGACACAGAAAGAACATTCATGCTTTTTACTTATGAAGATAAATGTATCCCTTCTGTACAAAAAAAATCAGTGGTATTTTACCTATTGGACAAGCTAAATAGGTAAAATTTAAAAGTATATGAATTGCATACCTATTTAAAATATAATATGAAAAATTAGAAAGTTTATCAAGCATCTTTGATAGTTATTACAAAATTTGTGAAAAGTTAAAGCTCATATACATTTATGCCATTTTACTGACTTTTTTTGCAAAGGGCAAGTTGATGCAATGTGTGTGTCTGTGTCGCTATGTAGAATAATTTGAAAATTTGGTAAACTGCAGTGTAATGCGAGGAGCTAGTGGGAGCATGGAAGAGCAGTATTTTATACTGAATAAATTTAATTTTGCACTTATTAAGATGTATGTGTACATTTGTGAAATAAATAAGCATTTTGTATCATTTATAATAATTTATTTGCATATAATTTCTTGCAGATTGGTTTTTGTACAAAACTTGAGGGACCTCTGAGCTGAAAAAAACCCCAAATATGTGGTACATGCTACATTCTGACAAGTATAGCTCCGACAAAAATAAAAGCAGAAACTTTAGTTCAAATATTGTATGAAATGACATACATTATGTATTACTATGTATATTTATAGCTTTAAAAATATTTATGTTTTAATGACTCAAAGGCTGGTATTCAATTATAAGAAGGTTGTTATGCTTTTAGTCAATTAGGCTAATTTGTGTGAAATGTATCTGATTGGTTTCTAGGAACAGTGAATGTCCCCAAGGAAACCTAGTGACAGAAATTTTAATATTAAAGAAGGAGGTTGAGAAACAGATAGGGAAAAAGAAACAATGCAAAGGGAGCTTTCAAAGAAGTCAGGGAATAAGGATTTAAAGAGAAGGAGAGTTATGAACCACAAGATAATTCTGGTGTATTAACCATAGTTACAAGTTTGACAATTCTTTATACTGAGTTATCTAAGTAAAAGACATGCTTGTGACTGCCTGAGTTCTTATGGGTAATACAAAAAGGGTAGTGATCAATGATATTTAACAGGAAATTAGTAACTGCAGGGAGTAAATAAAGATTACTTGAACTGTCTTCAACTCAGCAGAAAAACAGCCCCTGACCACAGTAGGCTTTGACTAAGTTATTGGCAGCTTTGGTTGCAGTTTTGGTGTGGGAAGGTTGTTTTCAGAAATAGAATAAATCGCTGTCGGCATCATCAGCACTCATCAGCCATTGGATATTGGCAGAGCTGGAGTGACTCTTAGAGTTGTTCAGAGGAATTTTATTGTATAACCTACTAAAAGAAATAAATTTCTTAGCAATCATCTACCCTGTTTACCTGTCTTCTAGGGAAAACAGCCAAACAGTACTGCTACGGCAGGCAGATAGACTAGAAAGAAGTATAAACACAAGTTTAAGCACATTATAATTCTATTTCTTTTGTTATTAACAGTTATTTTAATTGTTACTGTTATTATTATCACCATCATAATTATAATAATCTATTATCATAATCCATTATTAACGTAGTTGATTATTATTAAGTTCAGGGGTTTATTTCATTTTCATTTTCATGGAGACTGAAATGGTGAAATGAAGCAGGAAGACCACCAGGTAACCAAAGCGAAGCAATGAGCAGACAGTATACAGAACTAAAGTCTAAGTATTCCTGAGGCAATGACTTAACAAAGTATTAAATTGGTTAAAAATGTGAATAGCATTGGGAATATTGTGATTTGAGGACTTCAGTAACTAAACTGAGAAAGCACTGACCTGAATCTGAAGTGGAATTTCAGAATCTGATGACAGTAATAGTCTTTGTCTTTTATATCTGAAATCTGTCAAAGTGTATTTTCCCTTTGCTGTTCTTTCATAGTACAAGCTCATAAGTCTTCAGTGCTATTATTCCATCTTTTCATGAAGCAGTGAAAGAATAGTGGAAATGATCTGCCAAGAGGTCCTTTATTTCTCTCTCATTAGTTCCTCATTAGATTTCCTTTATGTACATTTTCCTTTATTGGCTGAAGTGTGTTTTAATACTTAATTTTTAAGAAACCCTCCTTGTAAGATACTAGAGCAGAAAAATAGTTGTCACTGCTCTTGAGGTCATGAGACCACACTGTCTTTGTATGATATCAAGATCATACAGTTTCCAGAAAGGAGAAAGGAAGTAATTTTAATGAAAAATATGCTTCAGAGTACCCATTTTGAGGCTCATCGTTCACCTCAAGGAGAATATTTTAATTTGCCATCTCTGGGTAGTCAAAATCTTTGAACATGTCCATCTACCTTCTTCACATAATGAAATGCAAGCAAACAAACTGAAAGACCTTTGGGTAGAAATGCAGAACAGTTTCAAAATAATTTAATAACTTGTACAGGTACCTACCTATCTGGTTTATTCTCTACCAGGATTCTTTGCTAATTTTGGAGTCTTAAAAATCTAGATGTTTGTGATCAAGCTACTTCATGGACTGTGGACCACATATTTCCCACACTTATTTTATTCATACAGTCAGCAACATTGCCCTGATAAAAAAATCTTTGTAGAAGTAAGATGAATTTATGTGGCATAGGTGTCTCAATACCTTGAAAAGAGAAAATAGAGATTGAGAATCATATTCGTAGCAATAAATTGGCATCTGCTGCTGCAGAGTTGGTAGATATCTTCCCTTTATTTCTGACACTTGACTAGACCCTGAAATAAAAAATAATGAGCACCTTTTCTGTTAAATGTTTGAAGGAGATTTTAAAGAGAAAGTGAGAACTGTGAATGTGAGTCTGATAGAGCAACCAAACTGAAAAGGAAAGAAACCCTTACAACCCAAAACAGGAAGAAAGCCAGAATACAGGGGGGATAATAATATTTCTATATAAATACCATGCATATACTTTCCCTGCACTCTCCTTACAGAAAAGAAGAAAATTGGAATATTTTCCAGTGACAGAACAAAGAACAGTTATTGACAGCAGAATAATAAAAAAACCAAAAAACTGTATTAGAAGACACAAACTTTCCCTCCCAGACTCACACAAAGCAGTGGTAATGTGTTTTGGCTCAGCAGAAGGTGTTACTGAAGCCTGAAAGTTACTTGTGAAGGAAGTTTAGACAAAGCTGTTCTCTGACACCTGAGTTCAATATGTAACTAATAGCTAGGTAATCTTAATCACTGTGGTCTTGCAAAGTGTATAAATGCATGAATGTTTCATGTCTTGATGAGCTGCACATTTTGTCACTCTGATAAAGTAGATACAGCCAAAATGACTTGGTTGGGGTCCAAAATATTCTTGTGCATGGTTGTTTTGTTCCTGAGTAAAGGTTATTGCTTTACATATGCATTTTAAGCATAGGGAGAAAGATCCTTTTGGAGTTAATAACTGTTGGTATCATCCAACTAAAAATGCTTCCATGAAGTTCACCAAAATAGCTCACTGGCAATTGATCACATCAACCACACTCTGTACCTGTGAATGGGTACTGCACCAGTTTCTTGTTCCTCTATATGAATGGCTTTGGGTGAATGTGCCCTCTAATTTCTAAGCTCCTGAATAATACCTTCTATTCTATGAAAATAATTAGTGATTTTACTGTTATCAGACCAAATTTGAGATGGTGAAATGGTGTGGCATTCTGCACATCACACTTGCTAAATAAGATTCTTAAAAGGAACTAGTTTATGAACAGGCCTGAACATGCTACCTTTATTAATGACTATGAATGTACTGATTTCCTCTCATGGACTGTATTTTCCTGCTGTCTTAAGATTAGAAACAGAAACATTTCTATTCAGAAATACTTACTGCTTCTGACCCACTCTTTGCTCAATAATGCTGATTGTTTCAGTATCAGTGCTGCTAGTCTATAGGCTACCTTCCTGCTGCCCATTAGTCTCTGAAGGATTTTTGTTGTTGTTGTTTTGGGGTTGTTTTTTTTTTAAATCATAGTTAGTTTCTTCATGTGAACTTGTCTTTAATATGCTTAAGGACTGTAGGAAATGTCATTTGGTTTATAAATTTCTGTCTCTTAATTTTTGTTCAGTTTGCTCAATGTTCCCTGCTGTCTTTGGCAAAAGCTGTTAACTATTCCCAGAGCTGCACCAACATTGTCAATGATGTTAGCACAAAACACCAACAAGGAAATAATAACATGACTCTCCCTGTGTTTTACTTCTGCTGGAGAGATAGTAGCAGGGTGGGAATCAATGAATGCCAAATGGAAGAAGACAATGTAGCTCAGGGGTAGCAGGGGGAGGAGGACAGGGAGATGGCAGGGTTGGGGGAAGGAGGATTATTTTGAAGTTTAATTGTAGGCATTAGGATTGAAGAAATTAAAATTGTTAGGTCGGAAGAGCTGAAATCGGTGATAGTTGAGAACAGTCAGCACCTCCCTGAACTGTTCACCACCTTTTAAGCTCAGACCACAGAACAGGGCTGATGCTCTAGGCTAATGTGTCATGCTCCAGAAAAAGGCAGCTCTATCAACACTGCATAGTAAATTGAAGTCACTGTACTTGCACCCTCAACACTTCCTAAAGCAATCACTTCTTTTACAGAGGGCATGCACTGTTTCTAATCAAACAGAACACAATACTGCCTGCTTTAATATGTTTTCACTTTTCAAATTCTTCAAAATTGAAATTATGATGTTTTAAATTACAAGAAAATTGAGAAAAAGTCAGTTGGTCTTTCAGTCAAATCCATGCTTCTACAGACTCTGTAAAGATTTATTAATGTTTTTTCCAATCATTAAACATAGTTCAAAGATGGAAAACTGTGCTTTTCTTGAGGTTTCATGGGCTTTTAACTTCTTTGTTAATTTTTAATTAGGACTCAAAAATCATCCCAACTTGTTTGATTTAAGAGTTAAATTTCACCTGTTCCTCTCCAACAATTACCACAGACATTTAAATAGATAGACAGATAGACAGACAGATAAAATACATGTTCAGTTAAAGGTTTTACTAAAAAGTAAATAAAGGATAAATTATGGATATGTACTGGCTTAGAAGAGTTCACCAGAGATTATTTTAGTTATCCCTCCCCATTTTCTCCCAGGAATGCCTGAGGCACTACTCCTGCTTATTTTTCAAAGTCCCTACAGAAAGCCCAGATATGGTTTTAGTCTGCTATAAAATCTTCAAGAATAATGGAACAGCAGAAAGTAACCTGACAATCTGAGCATTGTGGGCCATTTGAAATACTTTCCTTGGTGCACGAAGAGTGATGTGCTAATAGTAAGATCTAAAGAAAAGAACAAAAGAACCATTTAAAAAAAAAAAAGAAAGAGATATCTTTTATAGTTATTTATACTTGAAAGAGGTCTTCTTTGCATCAGAAAGAACAATATTTTTTATTTATATTCTTATGTAAAATATTTTAAGATGTAAAAAATAAAATTTCATACATACATCCTGATTGTCTTTGCATGTAACAGGACTAACAGGCCTCTGGTACAGGTAGTACTAAACATTTAGTAATATTGCCTTTAGTATTTACAAAATCAAAGGAAGTTGCCACATCTGTTTCCATTTCACAGAATCACAGAATTTTAGGAGTTGAAAGGTCCAACCCTCATGCCAAAGGAGGTTCCTTAGGACAGATCGCAAAGGTAGGTGTCCCGATGCATCTTGAATATCTCCAGAAGAGACTCCACCACTCACCTGGGCAGCCTGTGCAAGGGCTCTGTTACCCTCACTAGGAAAAAGTTCTTCCGCATATTGGTGTGGAACTTCCTATGTTCCAACTTGAAGTCATTGCCTCTTGTTCTGTCTCCACAGACAACTGAAAAGAGGCTGGCCATTTCCCCCTGTGTCTCACACTTGAGATATTTATAAACATTAGTAAGATCCCCTCTCAGTCTTCTTTTCTCAAGGCTGAACAGCCCCAGTTCTTTTAGCCTTTCCTCATAGTGGAGATGCTCCAGTCCTTTGATCCATCTTCGTGGCCCCACTGCTGGAGTCTCTCTCTCATTTGCTTTAGTGTGAGAAAGTGAGAAATCTTTGGCTAAATTTCTTACACATGTTTTTGTGCTCTGTCTTTAGTCACAGGGCCTGTTGCCTACCGGCTGTACAACAACACAGTTAAAGAGCCATCAACCTGCAGAATGAATATGGACTGACCGTATCAGCTTTACAGGAACACTAAGAGTCTGAGAGACAATACAATCAAGACAAAGGAACACCAGAAGAAACAACCGAGGTTTTATCCCTGAATTTGTCGCTGAGTTTCATGAAGCCCTGCCCATATTTCAGCTCCTTCAATAAAATATAGTAATTCACCAATACTATATTACTACAATACCATGTGTAATGCAGTAGGGCTGTGCACTGAATTGGATAATGCATGTTAAAATGTTTGAAAGAGGTTGTAAATACAGAGACATTTCGATACAGAAAGGGACATTTTTGTCATCAAATTCAGTCCGTATTGACATACAGCCAACTAAAACACAGTCTGGAATTCAGTATTATATGGATTTGATAAAATAGCAAATATTCCCCTACATCCTGTGGCAAGCAGTCTTTATATGCATAGAAAATAGAAACCAAAACTATAACACAATTCAGGAAGAGAATAGGATTCTGATATCTGCACAAACTGAGATCATCCTAGCTAAGAAAGAACTATGTATGTAAGCCTACAGGGGAATGCAAAATCTGATAGTTCAACTAAGCAAGACTCTGGATCTATTTGATTTGTAATCTTAAACTTTAGTATGTGAGAAATTCACACAATTAAGCAGATAAAAGATTTCCCAAGAACCCGTAGTAATTACAACAGGAAATCTAATTTATGTCTCTCAGTGGTCAGTCTCCAGGGTTAAAGAACAAGGTGTAATAATAGTAACTGTCTCATAAACAAATATATACATATTTACTGAAAACGAGATCAATTATATCTATGTGTTTCCTTGAACTCTGACATTTACTATACTATCCAGATTATAAAATGTTTCATATGATAGCAGTTCCAGTGATCTGTTTAACCTTTCTTACTGTTAGACTTATTTTCCCTTAAGTTAGCCCAACTATCTCTGTTGACATTTACTGTCAATATCCCTTCTCCTTCAGAACACCTTTTATATACTCAAAGAGCATCATCATCTTGTTTCTAAACCTAATAGACCTATTTTCTTCAGTGTTACCCACAGTTGTGTTTCCAGGACCTACTTTTACAATTGTTACTAGTTCACGGGCTATCAACATTTAAGTGAAACTAAAATGCTTAAAGTTGGAGATAGTATTCCAGCTGAAGTGTTATTATCACTTAGAAGACAAAATTGAGACTTCTGTCTTTTTTTTTTTTTCAGGTAATAGCTTAGTTCTTATTAAATTAAATGAGATTTCATCATTAGTGTGATGTTGTTGATTAATGTGTGGTATGACTAACTTTTTTGCTATGTTTTAGCAATTTCTGTAATGCTGATGCCTAGACAGGTTTTCCACAGCCTGTGGTTGTACAGCCACTTACATATAATTGTTTGAAACGCTGCATTTTTCCTTACTAGATTAGATCCTATTTTTGACACAGTTTAGCATATCTTCCAGAATTATTTAGATATAAAATTCTGTCCTCCAATAATTTTTCGATTTGTCAGAATTTAGTTTCATTTCCCATTTTAATTATCAGGGTCTTTGATATCTATTAGTTCAGGATAGTGCTACTGTCAAGGTTTAACCCATCGGGCAGCTAAAACGATAACACAGACATTCACGCACTCCTTGATCCCTCCTCAGTGGGATGGGGAAAGAACTGAAAAGTGTTGCAGAGCACAAGTGCCCACCACTCAGAGCCACTGCTCAACTAGTTCCTGAGCCTACGCACCTCCCTGATGACCTCCCAGTTATATAAAGCATGATGTTGTATGGTATGGAATATCTTTTCGGTTGGTTGGAGTTAGATGACCTGTTTGTGTCCCCTCCCAATTCTTGACTCCCCCCATCTCATCCCTTGAAGGCCAATATGAGAAGCAGGAAAGTCCTTAACTGCTTGGCAACATCTGAAAGATCAGTGTGTTATCAACATTATTCTCATCCTAAATCTAAAACACAGCACTATAACAGCTGCTAGCATGAAAATTAACATCCCAGCCAAAACCAGGACAGCTACTCTCTGGAAACAAAACAAAACACTTGCCACTTGGATGTTCACCTGAGAACAGTCTTATTTTCCTAGGTTTCTTATAAGAATCTCATGTAAGAACAGAAAAAACTTGCTGAAATGAAGATATGGGATATCTAACACTTCCTTTCTATTCACAAAGTCTATTACCCTGTCATAGAAGGAAATTAGTTAGGTTTGATATGATCTATTCCTGATAAATTTATGTTGGCTGTTAGCCTTCTTTTTATCCACCAGGTAGATACATTTGCAAATTTATTTTAGACTTCATATTCTACTATTTCTCCAGGACTGAAGTTAACGTGATAGGCCTATACTTTTCTGATTCCTTTTCTGTCTTATTTTTAAAGAAAAATTCCCTTTGTGTTTTTCCAGTCTTCCAGAATTTCTTCAATCCCTAAATATACTTGCTGACAATGTTGAGATTTTATTAACAGTGTAAGTTAACATAAATATTTCATCCATTCCTGCTTATTTAAAGAGGAAGTAACATATTCAAGTATGATGTCCAATGTTTCCATTCCCTGTAACATAAGTTCAAATTTCTCCCCTTTCAAAGTCATTGGTTGACTTTTCTTCTCTGCCCATCAGTTATAGATTTAATTTCTTGTTCTTCCTCTTACAACAAGGCTTGAAATTATTGCTTTGTTTACTTATTTGCAAATGTTAAAGATGTCACTGCTTAGCAGTAACCAACAGAGTTGATTTTCAAAGGTGCAGTACAATTCGCTATAGGCTTCTGACATAAAAGTAATGTTACAAGATAAAGGAATGTAAAATGCCATTTGAAAATAAGCTGTCTCATCAAGTGGTCCCTTTATCTGTAGATGCCAATGGTATCAGATACCTATATGACTCCTCAAAGAATGATTATAACAATGGTAAATTGGAGTCATTGCCCAATGCCCTGTACATGTGGAGACCTTTCAGAAGACCTGTAGATCATTTGTGCCTGAATGTCTGCTGATGTTTAATGCTATATCAATGATACACTTTCACTGCCTGGCACGTGTTGACAAATATGTTCTTGAAAGTCATCCCCAGCTGCACCTTGGACCATGCATACGTATTCACTGACTGTACTGACAGGAAGTCCAGTTCCAATGGCAGCTTTGAAACACCCCCACCAGAAAGTAGAGGGACTCTTGTGAGTGTGCATGTGAAAACAAATATAGTGTGCATCAAATTAATACTATAGATTTATTTTACTTTAAAAGAATTGCAGACAGGGGAGAGCAGCAGAGATTGTGTGCAGCCTAGCATGAAACTGAAATTAAATGTTCTTGCTGCAGGAATTATTTGTCTAGTGTGAGGTGACCACCAACAAGTGGTATTGCTGTTGCTAGGAGCTATCAAAAGAAATGTCACTCTTCACAGCAAGTGATGAAATTTGACATATGGCATCAAAGCATCATTAAAACTACACCTGCTGCAGAGGAGTTTGTGTCTTTCAGGAGACTTTCAAGCAGAAAAGGTTATTCTGAGAATGCAAAACATATTCTTTATTTTCTTTATTTCTTAGTGGGTAATTAAAAAGCATTAAACATAGGAAAAAAGTCTTAAAAAGAATATGAAGGAACATGCAAACATGTTGCTTCTCAATGTTTTAAGAAGAAAAAATAAGAAATTACCAACAGCATTTCTTTATCAAGTGTACAATAAGAAATACAGTTGATGATAAACCATTAATTCACATAGCTGGAATGATTCACTATAATTTCTTGAAGGTTAAGTACTGTATTCAACAACTATTGTTTTAATGAAGAATCTTCATTACTTTTGATAGCATTTTAAAGTGTGAGTATTGCAGATTTTTACCACAAGCCTAAAATAGTTTGATGTTCAGTTTGTCATACATTCATTGACCTATGTAAAAGAAAAATATTTTCTTAAAAAGAACTTTACTTTCTGAGTTCACAATTAGAAGAACACTATATTAATGTGAAGAAAATTTCTGTTGTAACTATATTTTTTATTTTCTTTCTGCATTAAAATGTAAGTTTCCTAATTTCTATAATTAAGTTCATACAGATATTACTCTTGTGACAAATAAATAAATACACAAACAAACACCTAAAGCCTTGTTTATTGTCTGTGCAGTTTCCTTGGGAGATATAACTAGTATATAAAATTAGTATACATAATGAAAGGATTCATATAAAACTTTGAATCTAAAAATATGAATTTGCTGTAAAAAGTATTTTTTAAAATTTATGATGTATCTTTACTGGGAAAACTGGAAACTAAAACAAGTTAAAAATTGAAACCAAACAAAGCCTCACAAATACTGATTCTGTAAATTTATTAGTGACACGGGAAAAAAAGCTGTGAAATATTTTTAATTATGTTGCTTCACTAAAATGGAAACAATAAAAATATTTACATTTACCTCTTTATCCCTGCAGTTCTCCACAGATTAGCTGGCTATGGACAATGTTTTATTACTAAGTCTGACATAAGATCTTGGGTAACTAGATCATGGTTTCAGCTAAGAGAGAGTGAAAGTATGGGGCTGTTTTGGATGTGTACTAAAAATAGCACTGATAACACAGGAATGTTTCTGCTACTGCTGAGCAGTTCTTACACAGACAGTCTTTGCCTAGAACAGACGAGGATTACTATAATAGTCCAGTCCTTCTACTATGCAGTCAAAATACAGTTTATCACAACAGAGATGTGGGAAAATGACCTTTCTTTCACACTATCTTTACCCTATCACCAAAACTGACCTCATGATAAAACAAAAAGAAAAGCCTCCTAATGTTAGATTACATGTGGGATTGCTGTCTTATAACTGAAGTTTAATGAACTTCAAAAAAACCAACCAAACAAAAAAAGTAAAGATAAAGGACTCTATTAGCATGTTCTGAAATGGCTACTTACTTTTACGGTGTATGTGTTACGCACAGAGGAGTATCTCTATCAAAGTTTCTGTGCCTTTAGTTTCCTAATGTTTGAGATACTGCCTTCAACAATTCACCTAGCTCTTCAAAAGAAAAATGTTTTGTTCTGTTCTTCAAGAGACTAGAGAATAAGAAAAAAGGTTTCTTAAATATGAACAAGCTGATCAAAAAGCCAATGTGGTAGATATATATCCAATAGGGACACAAATGATTTTTTACAATGGTAATGAAGGGAAGTTTTAACTTGATCTTTCTCTTTTGTAACAATCATATATCTAACTACAGAAAGTGATTTTTAATCATAATCTTGAACTAATTTACAATGATGATGTGAACTTAAACCAAAATGCATTTCAATGACATGACTGGAATAAGAATAATATAGCTGGGAAAAGACCACAAAATCTTTTTCCACTGGCTTGAAAGAATGTGCTGTCTGTGTTTAAATCCAGACATTAGGAGAACAGCATGTTAAAAGAATACATAAAATCCAAAGAACTGCATGTATTTTATGGTATTTTCTTCAGACAGCATTATTTCAAGGTCAGAATCGGGTATAGCCCAATAAAAAAATAATGTCAAGCAATTATGTTGCAAATAATAAAAGCTTTGGGAACACATTACTTTCCTGTTTAAGTAGTCATGGACAGACCAGGAAATAAGTTACCAAATTTGGAAATACATTGCTACACATATACCATGCAACTCAGGAGAAGAAAGAACATTTTTAACTTTTGCTGCCCAGCAGTACAAAGGAGTTCCACAGCAGCAAGGTCAGTTCATTTATCCATTTTCATTTTAAAGACAATCACCCAGAGAAAGTGTTTTGCAAATATATTTGGGGTTGTTGTAGTTTTTTCTTAATTTGGTGTGATCAAAAAGGTAAAAGTATGCAGAACCTTTTCACTGCCTTGCCTTCATTTTCCAAAAAATCGGTGGAACTTGTAAGGATTTACTAATTAATGTCTATCCATTCCTTTGAATATCAACTGCTGCTTTGACATTAACATCCCTATAGACAAAAACCTGATATACATATTTTTAGAGATGTTGTTCCTGCATTCAAATGAACTTTAGTCTGAGTTTAAATTCTTAAAAACTACCTTCTTTATGAATCTTTTTATGTGATATCTTAATTGACACATTCTTTGACCACCTTTTCTGTCCTTCTAGCATGGCATTACTTATGGGAGCTGCTGTTAATGCTACAGATCATGGTTTTTACAGAATTCTGAGTCTGAACCCCCAAACTTTTCTTGTTCCATTTTATAAACTCAGCTCTGTTCTTTCACTCTTAAATATTTCTGAGGGTCCTTCCTGAGATGGTGCTGTGATTTAGAATTACTTCCTAGGTCCTAAGACTAGACGCCATGAATACATTGTCATACAAAAACGTTTTCTCTTTTACCCACTCTCTCTTCTATGTGAAGAAAATAAAGATGTCCAGACTCAAAAGGAATATTGAAGTGAGGGACAGACATCCCAGTCACTTTGCAGGAGGGTAACTGATCTGTGTCTGAATGTAGCTTAAAAGACAGTTCTCTTAGTATGGTAAGGGACCTATGAAATGCAAAGCTGGGTTAACTAATTTAATTTAAGTTTTCCTTCTCTGTGAGACACAAACTGTTCACAGGATTGATTTTACTTTGGTTTTATATTTCTGTTTGTTGAAATAGGATTCCTTAATTTTATCCATACCCTAAATTCTAGCGAAGTGATGAGTTTTTTAATGATTTTCTTCTATGGAATTTGTGCAGATAAATCTATTGGTAATGAAATATTTCAGATTTATAATCCAAGAAAACTGTGTTCTATAAATGTCCCCCATTTAAATTCCTTGCTTCTACGATGTTCCTGACTATGATTCAAGAAGAACTGATTGAGGGATTAACAGTGAAACCTAAATTTATGCATTCATAAATCTATCTATTAAGCTTGCCAGGAAGAATTCTAATTCTGGACTATTTGTTTATTGGAAGTCCAGTAAATTTAATGCAAGTGAACTCATTTAGTGTCTTTGAGGAAGTAATCAAATTGTAATAAATTTTTTATTAATAGTAATCTGGTTCAAGTTTAAAATTGCACTAGTTAAGACCTGAAAAATTCAAAACCTTTAGCTGTCTCATGAGACAACCGGCATTTCCAAACGCTTTTGTGGGTTTTATTTGGTTTTTTCCTTTATTTTACTTGCTTTAAATAGTTAGTTCATCTTATCCCTATTCTTTTTCTTGGTAATCTACATTTCCCTCAACCATATGATTATTTTTGTCTGTATGTGTGCTTTGTGGAATTTTTTTCATTCAACTGAGTCCCAGCATTTGCTAAGGAAGTGTGTCATTTTATTAAGTTCTGAAGAATACATGTAAGTAGCAAAACTAGATAGTAGTGGCTTTCTGACATAAGCAAAATACCATGCAGGATTCTTTTCCAGTGTAGGCATGATGTATAGACATAAAATTAAATACTTAGAAACAGTAACTTTAAGGTTTTTATGAGTGAGATTTAAATAATAAATATCATATTTAAATTTCAACTAAAAGAAAAAAAATACTCTGAAGCATTAAAGTCAACTTTTAATGCTAGTAACTTCAAAAAGAATAATTATTTTAAACCTAAATTACTAGTATAATTTTCTTACTAGTATGGGCTGAGATAGGGTTGGGTTTTTTTTTTTTGGTTGGGTGGTTATTTTAAACCTCGTTTAGATTGACACTATCATTTTCAAGCTGCTAGTTTCAATTACATCTGGAAGTCATTTGCTGTTGTCCAGGAGGGATAAATGCAGGAAATGGTGTGTAAAATTCTGAAATGGGTAGTAGCCTTTTATTCAAAACACACAGGTCTTAATGTCTGCAATGTAAGTTCTTCAGTAACTTGTCTCCAGCAGTATATTATGTATAGTTCTCTGACATACAATAAATTGCATTTCTTACATTATGGCTACAATCAGGACATTGGAGTTCAGTTCTTTTCATCACTAGTTTTGTTTCTCAGTAGCTGAGAAGCTCGTGGGTCTCATTAAGCTTAGATTACATCCATCTGCATTATAATATCTCTACTTCTTTTCACAATCTGTCTACAATGAAGTCACAAGAAAAAAAATATCCATATGTATAGAGACTTTTGCTATTATGGATAGACTGATACATCCATCAAACTATCAGCTTTAGATGTCTATGTTTGTTTATCCCATAGAATTCATAGTCTTTCATGACTAATCTATGCTGAAAAGAGGAAAGGAAAACAGTAGTTATCAACATCTGTTGAAAGATCTGTGTGTCCAGTGTTTAGTGTCCTGAGGCCAGTTTTGAGATGGAAATTATGCAGAAGTTTTGATGCACAGAAAGAAAGTATCCCAGGATATGAAGACTGGAGACTATTTTATAGATATCTCATTTTTCACTGGATAATAGACCTACATTTAATCGCTTTGCAGGACCTGTTCTTGTTGCCACTTCAGTGTCTTGCTTGCTGCTTGGAAACCAGTTTCAGTTGTGTTTTCTGAATGATCTGTTGAAAAATGCTCAGACACTGCATGGATATTAATATGGGAGAACTTCTCATCAGTAAGAATTCTGTATACAGCAGGAGAAAACTTTAGCTTCTTTTGCCCATGGTTTCACAAGACGGTAAGATAACAGTCCTGAAAAATACTTTCCTTTGTTGTTTCTAGCATATAATTACAGGTTCATACTAAAGATTATGTCCACTCTGACTGTACTCTTACTGCAGAGTCTTCATAGGAATAATTGAATCTTCATTATTATATCACATTACTTCCTCTTTGCACTAGTAAATACTTGCCAATACAGTTTCTAAAAATATGCAACAGAAATCCAGATGCTTAACTACATTTGTATTAGTAATACCTGTGAAAACTAAAGGTAGTAAAACTTATATCAGATGAACTACTAGTAACAGTGTATTCATTGACTATTGATACATACTGGTTTACTTTTTTTTTTTTTTTTTTACTTTTTAAACATGCTTTTATCATGCACTTTCCAGTAACCTCTTCAGATTCCTTAAAAAAAAAAAAAGTTATTGGAGAACATTCCTACACCTACTCAACAAAAATAATTTAATACAGCTTGTACAATAGAATGACAAACTACGTTGTTTCATTAGGACATTAGTGCACACTGGCAACACTAAAACTACCCTTGACTGCTATTTATAGGAGATGGCCTTGAAGTGTGTTTTCAAAATACCATGATATAAGACAAATTAAGTGATACATGCCAGTAAAAACTGCAGTTTCTATCTTTCCGAATATTTAACATGGTTATTTCAAAAGCATACAAAGATTATTTTTGCAACTTTATCTACTTTAAAACAGCTTCTTCATCTGGCTACAACTTGGTCACATGTTTCAAATATGACAGTAAATTTTAATATATTAGTATGAAGTGAAGTGATGCCACAGCTGGTAACAACAAATTCACATAGTTTGGCCATTCAATTTTCATCATGCTAAATAGCTTAGTGCTTTAAGCCAGCTTACTTTAGAAACAAAAAAGAAGAGTGTTTCAACAGTAATGTGAAACTTTTTTTGGTTTAAGATCATCATTCAAAGCTATATTCAGTGTCAGTGTAGTGACAGTTGCTATTAACTTATGCTGAAGTCATGCTTCAATATTTTCCTAGCCTTTCTTATGAAGTGTATTCTATCTGAAAATTTCCTGAGCAAGGGGCTTGATATTTGAAGAAAATGAGGCACGCTGATTTCAAATTGTAGACAATTAGTGAGTTTCTGGTAGTTTCTCTGCGTCATCAATAATCCTTTCTCCCATCCTCCCTTTCTACACTTCAAATTAAGAATATAACTTTGATTTCCGTGTGCCCCCATTTTTCCAGACTTTGTAATATGTACTATTACTGATTCACTGAACACAATTTTCGTTTCAAATAGTTTATTACTTTACATTTTTGTTAGTGATTCTTTATAGCTTGGGATGGCCATTCTTTATTGTTATAAAATCTAAGAGAAATTTTAAAATGACAGATTGATAACCTATTATTGCTACTTTAACTAGTGTCAGGCAAATGGTGTAAATTATATAGCAGTTCTGCAGTCTCCCAATGACTTAATGTTTTGGGTGTGATGATTCAGATACAGAATCACAGAATGGCAGAATGTTAGGGGTTGGAAGGCACCTGTGTAGATCGACTAGTCCACTCTCCCTGACAGATCAAGATCACTCAGAGCAGGCTGCATAGGACAGGTTTTGAAGATCTCTAGGGATGGAGACTCCACCACCTCTCTGGGCAGCCTGTGCCAGTCCTCTGCTGCCCTCACAGTAAAGAAGTTCCTCCTCATGTTTAAGTGGAACTTCCTACATTCAAGTTTATGCACTTAGCCGCTTGTCTTGTCACTGGGCAACCCTGAAAAAAGACCGACCCCATGCTCCTGGCAACCACCTCTCTAGTATAAGCATTGTTAAGATGCCCCCCCAGTCTTCTCTGAGCTAAAAAAATCCCAAGCCCCTCAGCCTGTCTTCATAAGAGAGATTTATAGCCCTCTAATCATCTTCATAACACTCTCCAGTAGCTCCCTGTCCTTCTCAAATGGGGAGCCTAGAACTGCACACAATATTCCAGATGAGGCCTCATCAGTGCAGAGTAGAGGGGAAAGAGAACCTATTTTGTCCTGCTGGACACACTTTTCTTGATACACCATGGGATGCCATTGGCTTTCTTGCCCATGAGGACATATTGCTTTCTCACTGTTAACCTGTTGTCCATCAGGACTCTCAGGTCTTTTTTCCATAGACCTGCTTTCCAGGAGGTCAGCCCCTAACCTCTACTGGTTTCTGCTTCTTTCAAGCACCCTTCAGCACCCCAGCCCTGCAAATTAGGGCAGAGCCTGCAGTATTTAGGAAGCAAGGAACACTTACATTCTTTTCTCCACTGTATTGGAGAAGAATTGCTATGTTTGTCAGGGCAGGCACAAAACATGAGATTTGAAGCCTCTGAGAGGCAATATCACAGAGGCTGATCTCTACCTGCTAGCCAGTTTTATTTGCTTTCATGTTACCATGCCAAGGGCAGCATTAGACACATTTATGAAACATCATCTCCATTGAACGGATAGCCCTATAATCCCAGGACTTTCTTTTTACTGCTGATGTTACTAATTTTCTGAGTAGAATAATATTAGAACAATATTATTTCCCTCTCAATATCCTGAGTTGGGAGATGGAAATTTAAATAATTTCTGCTGAAGGCAGACTGAAGCCCCCACTGAATTCTGCCAGGATATTCTAAAGTGTCCGGGTAACACATGTGAAATTCCTACCATAATCAAAACCATGACACGGAAGTAAATAGTTAAAAGAAAGAAAAATTATGGGTAAAAGTGTTTGATTAATTTGGTCTGTAAATTGTGAAAGATATTGCAAAGAAAGAAGCTACATGTTCTTTTATCGTAATTATTAAAATAAACTATTACATTCATTCAACTTCTGTTCAACAGTTTATAGAATCCTATTTGGAAAAGAAATTGCGACTTTGGAGAAATTGCAACTGTACTTTCATCCTTTCAAATGAACAACAAAGAAATGCCTTCTGTGCTCTGTCCTCTTCTGTGAAATATGTTACCCTTGGGATGAACTTCTAGGTTTCCTTTATTAATATACCACTATCAACTGTATATAGCAATGTGTTCTTTAATTTTTCCCAAGAGTATTCATGAAACTAGAAACCACTACACTATCCCCAGCATTATCGTATTTAGTGCTTCCCCTGTACATGTTCTTATGATTTTGAAATTATCTTTCCCAATGTTTGAAATCTAAACCTCACAGTATAGTCAAATAACAGTGGATACAATTTAGCAGTGAGTACTCTTAAAACAGTTGAAGTATTATTGTAAATCTTTGCAGACTGTTTGTATTTTATCATTGTCACTGCAAACTTTAATAGGACTGAATAATACTGATGTCCTGGCACTAGTGATATTTAAATTTTGGTGCATAAGTGATTTGATTCGTTTTCTTGAAAGATCCAGTATCTTCATGTGTTATAGGAAGCAATCCTAAGTAAATCACATACTGAATCATTTAAGATTTGAACCCTAGGTTAAATGACCATTTGTTCCTGAGTGTGGTCCTGTTTTGATTTTTTTTCCCATCACTGATGAATCACCAGTTATTTCTGTCTTTCAGTAACATAGAGAATGTGATTTTTTAAATCCTTGAAGCATCACTATGTGTATCTGTGTGCACTTTAGTACCTTAGTGAAGCAGCACAGGAAAGCTTGGCAAGGTGGTTGCTTTCGAGCGAAGCTGATGGAAGAAAAGTTGGTCCTCAAGCTACTTCTTTTGGTTTCTAATAACAAGAGGAAGTGCCTTTTTTTCATAGAAAGAGGAACCAAAACTTCACAGATTTTGTAAAAAAATCAAGAATATTTCTAATGCCATCTTTTTTTTCTTTTAAAGATCCTTTAGTTTTTAGCCAGCACTAATCCTAACTTCTGTCAAAAGTTGTCCCATAAATTAGAAACAGTTTTCTATGTACTGAAAAGATAAAATAGGAGCAGAGAATGACCTCTAAGAGATGAATAATTATAATTATTATAATCCTGAATTAAACCAGTGTCTTAGTCATGTTACTCTCTATAACATCATATGGAAGTTTCTAGCTATTAAAGACATTATTGTAAAATGCCTTTAAAAACAATTTCATACTCTTTCTAATGTGTTCTAATGTTTCTGAATGCTAAGGCCTTTAAAAGAACTTCTGAAGTACTATTGAAATTAAGCTGAAGATTAAGAGATCTAAAAAAATAAAACAACCGCCAAAAAATTTCCTCAATACGAAAATAAAACCATCTCGTTGTTCATACTGAATTCATAGAAAAATGCACAATTCTTCTATAGGTCTTCAAAGCAGTATGAGTATACAGACTATACTTATGGTGTTAATGCTTTTCTCTGAGGCACAGCAAAGTGGCTTTTTGCCCAACATTTTTAGCTGTCAAGCACTGCCATGCTTGAATGAATGCTAACTTTATTCGAGTAGTATTATGGTTACTTTGTCATCCTGATTTTATCTGAGAGATGAATGTCCACTCTGACCTTTAGGAGGTTTTTCTTTTTCCTTCTGAAAACTGAATATCAATAAAGTTAAAAAAACAAAACCAAACAAAACAAAACATTGGATTGCCAATAAGACAAGTATACATATACTATAGTAAAGAAAATATATGGTTTTAAATTCATAATTACTTTGACTTTCATGTTTTACTTAAGGTTCTGAATGGGGAAAAATACTCAAAATACAATGAGAAATAACTTACATTATTTTGAATATCCATGAAAAATCTCAGTGTTTTCCTCCTTTGAAACTCCTGTTAAAATTAATGGAAATATTATCTTTCTATAAGTGCACAGAGTATAGTTGACCGCACAACAACTGAAGGCAGAGTTGACTAATCAAGAAATTACAGCAACAAAGAGGACTTTAACCCTGAGCCTTATGAGTTGTGAAAAAAAAAATCTTTCTAATTCAAAATCAGTAGAATAAATTTCCAAGATTAAAATATCATATATAGTGTTGGAAGAAAGTGTCATAAATATGCGTTATAAAAGAATCTCAGTCAATCCTTCTTCATGTGGAGATCTAGAAACAGGACAAGCAAGCAGAAGGTGAAGAAGCAGTTCAAGTAGCTAGTGTAAGTGACTTTAGTTTCAAGGTATGCTTGACTGCTTTGTATAAAACTAACGTTTGATCTTTCCAAATAATGGAAATTTCTTCCCACCAGGGATTGTCTGAAATATTATGAAATATCCCATGAGAAAAATAAAAAATTACATCCTCCTCAAAATTGGAAATAGAATTTTTGAGCTGTTTGTTGCTTAACTGGAAGGTATTTCTTTCAATTTTGCTTTAACATGCAAATAGGCATCAAGAAGATAAATGTTGAAGTGTTGAGCCCTTCCCCATTTTTTCTACTAGCCCTGGTGCTGGGTAGTAAATAAGGGATGATGAGTGCCTCATTTCTTAGGGTTTAAAGTCAGCCTTGAGCTACATATGGAAGTATCCAGGGAACTAGTATGGAACTTGATCCATAGCCTTTGCCTTTATATGCCTTATATGTAAACTGATCTCCAGAACACAAACATGAAATGATAGTTTCAACTTTCCAGATGGGAAATTTAAGTTCCACAATATAATCTTTATTTACCAAGAATAATTCCACCTGCAACATCTTGCATAGTTTATCTGTCCACACAGGAAATAAAATGTATTTATGTTTAATATGAAATTTTCAACAAAGAAGTCAACTCTTTGTTTCTTGGTCAATCCAAACTATCTAGATTGTCATGCAGTATTTTCCTTGTAGAAGAGTAAGCTCAGAAAGTTCTCTGAGCACAACACATAGGCATCATGTACAGTGTCAGGATTATTATAAAGTCAGAGAAGTCAGAACTCCATTAGGTAAGAATAACTGAAATGGGATCTTTCAGGGAGAGAAAGTCTGAAGCAATCCCTTTGCCAAGCTACAGCAGATTTCTATTTATTTTTATTCACTGGATTTAATACACATAAACAAACTATGCCTGAACTCAGAACTGGAGATGACATCTCCCCCCCGCCCCCCCTTTACCAACAGAGTATGAACTATTTGTAGGAGGGGAAAAAAAACCCAAAAACTTGGAAGGATAATGCAGTGTTTATTTTTAGAGGCTGAAACTCATATCATATTACTGATTAAAACACAGGATCATTTATAAATAAGCCTGTTTCAAAGTGAAGGTCAAAGATAGCCTAAGCAAAAAATGAATAGCTCAGATTAAAATGTTAATGTTCTATCTAAAATGCAGAAAACCTAATGCAATCTCATTTAGTGACATTTCCAGAATTACAGCAAAGATTACTACATTAATCTGTTAGTTACATATTTTCATTAACCTGAAACAGAAAGAAATCTTAAGGGAACAGGGTTTGTAGGTTCTAAGCACTTGAATTTCAACAATCTTGAGCAAGTTAGACCAGGCTTTTTAGAGAATATTTGTGATACATTTCTTTCAGGTAAATAGACCAAGACAGGAAGAACAGTCAAATATTGGTTATAGTTTCCTGGCATTATTGAAAGCTAAGACTAATTATTGAGACTGAAATTGTGGAAATTACTTCTGGGAATTTAAAAGCCAAAATATGACAGAATAAAACTGCGCACCATATGCCATATATTTATAGTAACTCTAAGCTCCTCTCAGACTTTGTACTTGCAGTCAAGTTCAGACAACTGTTTTCTGAACATAAGGTGACAGTAGTTTTTGCACAGCATGTCGTTTTTTCTGTAAATGCTAACATCTCCATGAATGACTATGCCTGGACCATTTCTTTACATTGTCTATGCATGTGCAGTGCTGTAGGCATGGAAGTAGAAAGGGTTTTTTTGCTCCTAATATCTTTGACCATGTGTTTGGTAGACTGGCTCTGTGTGTTTTATATGTGTATGATATGTATAAATACTATTGACCATTAATGGTGAAGTATTGTGTTTATCCGCTTTCCAAGTTTCTCAGCTCTTTTCAACTCATATTTGAAGTATCTTCCTTTCTATGGGACTGCAAATCAGTTCCTATGATTTACTACATTAGTTGGGGAGTCTATAGTTCATTTGAGGTGCTCTACAGTAATTGGACAGTTAAAATGATCTTTTGTGATTCGTTTGATTTGGAGAAGAAGTCCCTGAGAATTCAGGAGGAGAGGCTTAAAAGATACTTATGGCCTCAGACAGAAAATCCATCCAATGTCAGTTTCTGCAACTGTCTACCAAAAGATTTGTATGATTTAATAAGGCAATTTTTTTTCTTTTTTTGAAACCTTGGATTCCTTCTAGTCAAAATCTGAAAACAAAGCTTGGAGAGCAAGACCCTGTAAAAGAAAACATCAAAGATGGATGAAGGAGTCTGCTGTAGGCAAAACAAAAGTGATGTCAGATGTCTTCTGCCAAAGAGTTTGATGAAGGTTCATGTCAAATACCTATCAAATTACATCTATCCTGTTCTTTAGCATTGCTTTTTTGAGGGTCTTTTAGCATCTCTAGCATGTTGTTTATTTTTCATGATTTTATCAAATCACTGGAAAAAATGTATGTGTTCCCCACTGCCACGGCCCTGAGCCACCACCAGCCTTGCCCATCCTGCCCACCCCGCAGGGTTCCCCCCACCCTGTGCAGAACTCAGGATCCCATGTCAGCCCCTGTGCCATCCATATACCACCTGGGTCTGCCTCCAGCTCCCACCGCCCTGTCCTGCATGGTCATGCATTCACCCGCAGACCCATATCCTGGCCTGCCATCAGGCAGCCCCAGTCCCCAGGGTATTCTTCAGTACCCAGGGTTGTGGCAGTCCCTGGTGTCCCATGGCTACCTGCTCTTGGGTGGGGTAATGGGACAGGCCCTAACATACCTGTGGGGACCTTTCAATGCTCCTGGTTCCTTGGACCCCAGGAAGGTACCCTGTTCTTGCTGCTCCTTGACATCCACATATTTTCCCCGGTGAAAAACTGTGAAGGTATCCTTTGAAAAAAATACAGACTACTACTTAAGCCCCCCTGAAATGGACTTTTCACATTGTGCTGAGATACACATAGGGAAACTTTCAGCTGCAACACTTAACCCTTGTCTTGCACCAAAACAGGCTTTTAATAGTCCAGTTAGTTTTGTTGTTCTGCGTAGAGCCAAAGGGTGTTTCGATGGCTTTGTCTTACATTCAGTACCTTTCACAGAGTCCTTTCACTTTGCCAAGCACCTTCTGATGTCTGTCCACTGTTATGCCATCTTGAAGGATAGGTACTGCAATCTATTTCCATATTCATCAACAATGACCAATATATCACCTACTACTTCTTTTATTTACTAAGACAACATTCTTTTTCAAAGAAAACCATCTCCTAAGTAAACCCTCAGAGGCCATGACTTTCTAATATCCAAAGCAAATACACTTTGAAAAAAGACACGGTACAACAAAAAATACAGGAAATAAAGATTCAGATTTCTAAACAATGTAGCTTGACTGAATAAACCAACCTGATTAAACAGATTCATAATACATAAACTGAAATTTAGATAATAAAAATGAGAAGGGTGGAAAAGTTCTCGGTTTGCCTGTTCTCATTATCCACTTCTATGCTAGCCTGAAGATTTGTGAAAGCAAAACGAAAATGTGAAGGTTTCACTCTTCTGGAGATAATAATGGTATTGATTTTCCATTAAGATGCATCCTTTATTGATAAGGTCACATTCCTCTCCTCTTCCTGGTGTTTCAAGACTTCTTCCTTCCTCTAGCTGCTGGGTTTCTGATAACAAGAGAAATTCTAAAACCGTGACATTTTTTTTTCATTTTCACCACATTTCTTGAAATCCTGTTTTACTCTAATCTTGAAACTGCATATAAGAGAGCTAAGTAATAAAGGATTTATGTCTCAATACATAAAACATAGCTCATGTATTCAGCAATGAATATTTGGACTGTTGGAGAGCAGAACAGGGGAAAGGGACCTTGGGGTCCCAGTGGACAACAGGATGACCAAGAGCCATGAGTGTGCCCTTGTGGCTAAGAAGGGGTGTATTACAAGGGGTGTGGTTGGTAGGTCAAGAGAGGTCTTTCTCCTCCTCTACTCTGCCCCGGTGAGACCACACCTGGCATATTGTGTCCAGTTCTGGGCCCCTCAGTTCAAGAAGGACAGGGAACTACTTGACAGAGTCCTGCTCAGGGCCACCCAGTTGGTTAAGGGAGTGGAACACCTTCCTTACGAAGAAGGCTGAGTGAACTGGGCCTCTTTAGCTTGGGGGAGACTGAGGGGTGACCTTATTAATGTTTATAAATGTGTAGAGGGTGAGAATCAGGAGGATGGAGCCAGGGTCTTCACAGTGAGCCAGCTCACTGGGGCAACAGGTGCAAGCTGGAGCATAGGAAGTTCCATGTGAGTATAAGGAGAAACTTATTCACTGTGAGGGTGAAGGAACTCTGGAACAGACTACCCCGAGAGGTTGTGGAGCCTCCTCTGGAGACATTCAAAACCCACCTGGATGCATTCCTGTGTGATTTAATCTAGGTGATCCTGCTCTGGCAGGGAGATTGGACTAGATGATCTTTCACAGTTCCTTCCAACTCCCAACATTCTGTGATTCTGTGATGTTGCACATGTAGGGATTTTTTATCAAAATACTTTTTTTCTGATTAAGTTACTTTGTAGGTAAAACTGTCACAACGTAACATAACAACAACAACATGCTTTATGTCTTCTGTTCTAGTCCAGCTTTTAGAACATCTTTGGAAAGTAAAAATGATTTTTTTATCCTTACGCAAATTGTACTCCACATCAGAGAAAAATACCATGTCCCAAACAGTCTACAGACAAAGAAAGTGAAAACTGTGGTGTTACTACAATTCCATTTACTTTTTATGAGTTAATTTCTTGGACTTCCTGCGAGAGTCTCTCTTGCTTGAAAACTTGTAAGTAGCAGAAATGCTTTCCTGTGAGTAGAGACATAAGGAAATTCTAATATCTTCATGTTTTCCTTTCTCTGAGTCTTTTCATATGTATAACATGAAGGAAATGGAGCTTGCTTTTGACTCCAGTATCAGTCTAGTTCACATAAGGTTAAAATGCCAACTCGTAGTTTCTTATTTCCTCCCCAGCCTCCTGCAACATGGACATGGTTCAGCCAAAATACTCGTCATACTGAGTTCTGTTCTGAATGAAACTCTTAGGAGTAATTAGCATTCCAACAGGTCCACTACTTTATTGCTGTTACATTTAACACACAGGTACTGCTACAGTATAACTGATATAACTTCGAGAACCAATTCAGTGAGACCTCAACTTAAAGTGAGACAGTATTAACTGCAACTTAATTTATTTAAGGCCCTGCTGTGTAATACTAACGCCAGACAGCACTGTCTGTTCTGACACATTCAAGAGAAAAATAGGCCTTGTGAAATGCAGTATTCAAAGATAGATTCTAAACACAGTGATGGAACAGAGTTTTAAATTTATATTTTTGGATTATAATTTAGTGGGAATGTAGTTCTATATACATTCTAATTTAAAGCTTAATTCCGCTGAAAGTGTGTGCTCTTATATAGTAGTAATGTCAGTGTATATCATCTCAAACAAATATTCATTTTATTTATCCATAATTATTCATAGAATCATGGAATTGTCTGGGTTGGAAGGGACCCCAAGGATCATAGAGTTCCAACCGCATTCATGACCTTGGTTCACAGGAAAGCATGCTTCAGCACTGTTCAGGGTCACCTAGGTACTCCAATGTGTTAAGGGATTCCAATAAAACTTTGAATTTAGACAAATTTTGTGGTATTTACAAGAACTTGGGGAAAATAATGTACCTAGATGTTTTTTAGTGTTCTGAGTATTGCTATAGGTAAATAAAGATTGAAAGAAGATGAACAATCTCTTCTTTTTGCAAAACGAAGCTACCAGGCTCAGTAAGCTATAATTATATACAATAGCCCCTCATCTGAAATCTCCATAAGTCTTCAATTAATTTGAAATCTACTGAAGTAGTCTATTAATTTAGGTAGGAATAGGCTCAAATCCAAACTCGCATATAGATTACTATGGGAGACTAGACTCATACACAAAATCTTCCCGTTGTTGTAAACAAATATCCTGTGAGTCAATCTTGTAATTGTAATCAGTTCCAGCAATAAAGCTGGGAAATTGAATGTGCTTATAATTAATTTATTAATCTGAAATTAATTGCATGCCCTTTAAAATATTTAGTAATTGTTGGGGTGGTTTTATTTTTGTTTTGATTTTTTTTTTCCCTCAGGATAGGTTGGGAGGGGAATGTCAGTAAATTATTATTATGACCCTCCTTGAAAAAAAATAATTAGTAGATAACTCTTGGAGCAATTCAACAAAAACATAGAGCACTATCAATCAGGTAATAATTACCCCAGGGAAATCAGTGAAAGATTTTCCATGAATTTTAGTGGACTTGGGATTTCACTTTTATATTTTTTTGGCATCCAAATCTGTAAGTATAAAAATAAAATCTATAGATTTTTGTAAGAGAAAAATAAATTCCAGTGGCTTCCTTGGAGAATATATTTTAATTCCAGGAAATTAAAATCTAGAATTTAATTTTTTGTAGCAGTAAATGAACATACATCTGACTACTGATTTTTCCAAATACATTATAAAACATTTGAGATATTAAATTTGAAACATTAGCAAAGCTATGACAAGAAATATATATCTGATTTAAAAGCTGATACCTCAAAAGAAAATGAAAAAAAGATTTATGACCATTTTGATATTTCTATAAATATAGACTTGGAAAATATTAATACATTTTTGGGTTGTGTTTTTTTTTTTTTAAGCAGATGGCTTAATTTATTTTTTCTTCTGCTTCAAATGCACAATGCTATATTTTATCTTTCTTATTTCACTGGTACACTTGTTAAGTCTCTGATGCATGCTCATTGCTGTGTATTCTGTCAAATTAACCGGATACTAATAAAGAATCTCAAAATATTAAAAAAATCAAAACTTGTCAATTCATATGTTTTTATTTACTTGTCAATTGCCAATTACTAATGTCAGTTACTTTTTCAGTTGCCCACTGATACAAGAAATACACTATTTAAAGAGAAACAAACAACAAAAAAAATTGGAAACAATAGAAGAATGGAAACAATAAAAGGATTAAAGTGGAATCAGGCAAAGAAATAGAACTTCCATGCTGCTTTGTTTTTCATGCCATTGAGATACAATTCCACTCTTCATTTGACTGCTTCTGTTTGAATCACCTTTAAGATCACCATGTTCTTGTGATACAGCTTTGAAAAACATTTCTTTAAGAGAAAAATCTACTCATAGTTACACTGCATATTGACTATATTTCATTTCTATTATTCTGTATTACAAAGGACATTGTATGGAAACCTGATTTCTTTGTTTCTGAAAAATTAATTTGATCTAGCTGCTTTCTCTCACCTGAAATAATAATCCTTCCTTTGTGACATCACTCTTCATTGTTGTACTATGATTGATTCAACAATCTGAGATTCTGACTTCAGGTGGGAATAAAGAGTAGGAACAGAAAAATAGAAGACAAAAAGACATTGTGTTTCAGCATCTTAGAATATTGTCAATAAAAAAGGTAGAAATGAGCTTTTGAGTGGAACTAAGATAACCTTGGTCAAAGAAGGTCAAAGAAAGCATACTCCCTCTGCCCCCCACCCCCTTCCCCCTACACACACACACACACACACCATACCCAATGAAATGCCCTGGTTTTGGCTAGAATGGAGTTAATTTTCACAAGAAGCTGTGACAGGACACAGATGACCAAAACTAACCAAAAAGATATGCCATACATTATGAAGTCACGCTCAGCATAGAAGGGGGTTAGTCAGGAAGGGGCAGTGGGCAGTGCAGCCCTGGGATAGTGTGTGGTGAGGTCATTGGGTTGTTGACAGTAGAGTGAGCAAATTGCATTGCGCATCACCCACTTTGTATATTCTAAGTTCTGAAGTACTGCTGTTACATCCTTCTCCCAACCCACAAGTTCTACCTTTGTCTTCTTCTCATTCTCTGCATCATACCAAGGGGGGGGGGGGGTTGGGGAGAGAAGTGAGCAAGGGACAGTATGGTACTGAGGTTAAATCACAATATCAATACAACTGCCAAACTGCTGACAACAGAGGAGGAGAAAGTTGAGGTACTCAACAATATTTTTTCTTCAGTCTTCTTCGGTAACCTCTCCTACCACTCCTCTTGAGTGGATGGACTGCAAGACTGGGACTGGGGAGAGCAAAGTACCTCCCACTGTAAGAGAATATCAGGTTCATAAACAGCTGAGGAACATGAACATACATTAGTCTATGGCACCTGATGCATGACTTTGAAAAGTCATGGCTGTCAGGTCTCACAAGCCCCTGGCGACTGGAGAAAGGGCTACATGCACCAATTTTTAAAAAGTCTATATAAGATGACATTGGAAGCTACCAACTTGTCAGCCTCAACTTTTTGCCTGGAAGATTATGGAACAGATCCTCCTATAAACTATCCTGAGCCACATGGAGGACAGACAGATGATTCAAGAGAGCCAATATAGCTTCACCAAGCCAGAATAGCTTGAATTTGATGGATAGACTCTTCAGTGGATGAGGAAATGGTTGGATAGTCAATAGCTTGATGTCCAGGTGCGGATCAGTGACAAGGAGTATCCTGCATTGGGACAAGTACTGTTTAATACCTTCATCAATGACAGTGTGATAGAATTCACCCTCAGCAATTTTGCAGATGATACCAAGCTGAGTGGTGGGGTTTATATGTCTGAAGGATGGGATGCCATGAAGAGGCTCCAAAAGAGAGCACATATTCTCATGGGTTCACTAAGACTAAGTAAAAGGTCCTACAGCTGGTCAGGGGCAACCCTCAGTATCAGTACAGGCTGGGAGTTGAAGGGATTGAGAGCACTGCTATGAATAAGAACTTGGAGGTACTGTTGTATGAAAAGATGGACATGAGCTGACAATGTGACTTTGCAGCCCAGAAATTAGCATGGGCTACATCAAAAGAATTACGGCCTGCTGGTCGAGAAAGGTGATTCTACCCCTCTACTCCACTCTGGTAAGACCCCACCTGGGGTACTGTGTTCAGCTCTAGAGTCCTAAATACAAGAAAAATACGGAGTTACTGGAGTGAGTCCAGAGGAGGGTCACAAAAAAGATCTGGGGTCTGGAGCACCTCTCCTGTAAAGACAGGCTGAGACAGTTCGGTTTGTTCAGCCTGGGGAAGAAAAGGCTCTGAGGAGACCTTATTGTGGCCTTTCAATACTTAAAAAAGGCTTATTAGAAAGATTGGACAGAGTTTATCATTTGGCCTGTTGTGATAAGACAAGGGGTAATGGTTTTAAACTAAAAGAGAGTAGATTCAGACTAGATATTAGGAAGATGTTTTTTATTTCTTAAAAATTTATTTATTTATTTATTTATTTAATGATGAGGGTGGCAAAACATTGGAACAAGTTCCCCAGAGAGGTGGCATATGCCCCATCCCTGGAATCATTTAAGGTCAGGTTGGATGGGGATCTGAGCAACCTTATTTAGTAGATGTCCCTGTTCATTGCTGTGGAGGTTGGACTAAAAGACTTTTGAAGGTCCCTTCCAACCCCAACTGTTCAATGATTGTAACCTGAAGAACTATCAGGAAATTCTTACATGTACCTTTAATGTTCATGTGAAATGTAAATCTGTAAAATAATTCAATCACTGTTCAAGGTGCCACTGAGTGTTATCAATTCAATGAAATAATGCCCCAAGTCTAATATTCATTAGGCTATTTCACCTAATCAGTTTCTGTTTCTCTAGGCATCCCAATGGAAAGGAACATCTCTGGAATTACTTGTAATCTCCACAACATTACTTGTAATCACCACTATAATATACAGAAAACTAATACATGGATAATAATTATTGTGTCCTCAAAATTAATCACTAAAAGCATAATCTTTTACTATTGTCAGCTTTGAGATCTTACCTCTACACTGCTGTTAGAACAATAGGACATAAAAAAACAAGGACTAGTTCAGGCACATACAGCAAAGTACTGTGAGGGAAAAGGTGAGAAGGAAGCATTCAATTTTTGTAAATCATCCAATAAACCATGATGGACTGAAATTGGACCTTCACTAACCTTGAGCGTCATTTTATGAAGTTTACTTTACAGGCTTCAGCTTAATTTGGTCATTTTAAATGTTGATGCCTCTATACTTAAAGTATTAACATGTATAGATATATTTATAATTCTTGATAATTTACATGTTTATATTTTTAAAACTCATAAATTATATCTAAATGTATGTAATATACATAAAATTGTATATACATGTCTAAATATATGTATAAAAACATCTTGACATACTGTGTCCGTCTTCATTGTTCATATAATTTTCTTTAAATATGAACTTGCTTCATGTGTGCCACAGTAGTTCAATTATGTTTAGTCCCTTAAGATTGAGATTTTTCCACTGAATAGTCTTTGGTTGAAGAACAAGAATGATTTGAAAAATATTCTTATATCTAGCTTTATAAATGCTCCAGATTCTTAATATAAGTGAAACTTGAATAGGCAAAATATTGTGAATCATGAGAACAATAGGAGAAAATTGGAAACTCTCGGAGAAAAACTAATATGGGTTTTTATTTCCCTCTGGAAAGGCTTTCTTAGACCCTACAGAAGAATTGATTCATTTAGAAAAAAAAATAACAATCAGAAAATCAAAATCTGTGAGTATATCTATGAAAGACTTCTACTCTACCCTGAGAAGTATATCATAAAATCTCTTTTCTAAATAACATAGTCTCCAAACTGTAAATGGCCAGCAAACAGTAAATACATTAACAGGGTAGGGTAATCTTATTTACTTCACACACACACATGTTTTTGTTGGGGAGATGAATTTATGAAGAATCAGCTGTTGGAGCAGTAGAGATCAGAGACAATAAGGGATAAAAAACACTAAAGCTAAGCAGAAGGTCTTCCTAAAGCCATGGATCATTGAACCAATATGTTTTCATATGCAAACAGAAATCTTCCAGAATTACAGTGAATAAACATGGACTCCTTATAAATTAAAATAATAATAACAATAACAATAATAATAATAACAACAACAACAACAAGAACATAGTAATTTAAAATGTCTTCTCTGCCAGATATCTGGGGGGGTGGGGGGGGTGAGGTGAAATGTCTGTTAGGAAGCAAACACTAATGCAACAGGAGCATTGCAGATATTCACATCTCTGAATTACTTTCCAGCAGTAAGTACAATGTGTCTCCTTCAAGTATGATAAGATGGAAGGAGACTGTACTAAAGGAAAAAAAAAAAAGTAATTATTTAAAATATTCGCATAATAAAAAAGCATGCAGTAGGTTTTGTCAAGCTGTTCTGTATCTCTAGAGAAACAAAACTTTAAAAGATGCTTCCTTTCACCTTCTACTTCTCTTACTGCTCTACTACTGGGGTAGCTCAGCATGTCTATAGTACTACAGAACAGTAATAAAGGTGGAAAGTGGAGGCACTAGCACTGATTGAAAATGAAGCAGATAATGCCAGCTGAACAGCTCGAGGGGGATTTCTGGAAATAGAACATTGGAAGTGAAGAAAAGGCCAGACCTGTTTTGGCTGGGTGGTTAAGCTTGTTTTAAACAGGTCACTACTATATTGTAAGCTGGTTAACTGTGACATGAGATATAATCGGGTTTATGTTTGCTGTGGGAGGCGTCTACATGTGAGTTCTCTATATACTGACTTATAGGCATCTCTGTAAATATTTATTTAAACCTAAGATTGGCATAATTCATACCAACTATGTCTTCTCTTTCTCTTCTTGCAAATAATTCTTTTTATCTCCCTGCCTTGTCTCTTCAGATCCTAAACTTTTTGGAATATGGCCCATCTTCTTCACAGTAAGAGATTAGTCAGTGGTGCACAGATCGCAGCTGGAGTCTTTAGACACTAAAGAAATACAAATAATTACAAAGCAGTGCCATATGCTTGATCTCCAGCAGCTGGGAGCTCTGTAACAAGAATGTGATGTTCCCACTCTCCCACTTGCCATCTCTCCAGTCCTGTAAGCCAGTCTGCAGTAGGGCATAATGTGTCTGGACCCTGCTCTTCCTCCTCTGCCAGCAGTAGCTGTCAGGCAATTTCCACAAGCTTTAAAGAACAGCTGAGGAAGGACTGCAGAACTACACATCCAGTGGGTCTGCAGGTTGCCAAAGTTCAGTTCATCTGTGCATCTGTATGCCTAAGAAAGTGATTCGTCTTTGTCAGTATTATCAGACAATGAGATACTGACAGCCACCCAACCTGGTTTTTAAATTAAATGTGACATAGACACGCCTAACATTTTGGCTTTTTGGCTCTAATTCTTGAATCTTTAATTACTGATAAAGTATATGCTACACATAGCATTGACTTCTGCCTTCAAATTGGTAAAGACATGTTTACTCTTTATTTCTTACATTTCAGGAAAACTGGAAAGTTTTTCATACATCATTTGAAGTTAATTATTTCACTCTCTACAACTACCTATGGTTGTAGATGGGTGGGTGTTGCTCTCTTCTCCCAAATGACAATCAATAGGACAAGAGGAAATGGGCTCAAGTTGTGTCAGGGGACATTTAGATTGGATATTAGGAAAGAATTATTCACCAAAAGGGTTATCAAGCACTGGAATAGGCTGCCCAGGGAAGTGATTGAGTCACCATCTCTGGAGGTATTTAAAACACATGTAGATGTGTAGATGTGGTACTTAGGGTTATGGTTTAGTAGTGGATTTGGAAGTATAAGATTAAAGATTGGATTTCATGATCTTGAAGATATTTTACAACCTAACCGATGGGATGATTCAGTGATTTGCGAGCTATCATTTTAACTCCTTCACACGAATGACCTGAAAATAAAGGGCAACTCATTAAACTACAGACAGCAACGCAAAAGAACAGAAACAATGTTTTTATCTGAAGAGCTAAACAGTAACGGTAGCAGCAGCATTTGCCATACTAGGAGCATCTGTAGCTAATAGCTTTTGTTTTCAGATGTGAAAGTACTAGAATAAAAATCAATACTATTCTTAAAAACAATACATCTTTACAAATGCATGCTTAATTTTCTCTGACATAGACACTGTGTTTAGCATGTATATTTAATATATTTGAGGCTTATCCCAATATGAGCGCAAATGGAAAATAAATGCAAGAGAGAAAATGGTGGTACAAAACCATATGTATTTCTGTGGAGATTTTAGGTACAATGTTGCTAACAAAACTATTTAAATTATATCTCTAATATTTATCTATGAAAGCAATAAAATAAGATCATTATTTATAAATGTAAGTGTAACCCATGATAATGAACAAGCAAAATACATATTCATGAAGTATAATTTAACCTGATTAATAATATGTGACAGGCACAGCTTTTGAAAAATATCCCAAGTCTAGACTACAGCCACGCAGCTTAGAAGTTTAGGTTTTGCACTATCGTTATTTTTTTTCCAGTCATTTATAAAAGCATTTTATACACTAGCAACAGTTTTTTTACTAGGGGAAGAAAAAAGAAAAAAACTCAAACCCAACCAAACGAAAACCACAGAAATAAGATCCTGAAATGAATATAGAAATCTATATTTTATTGGATGCTGGATCCCACCTGGTAAATTGTTCTTTTCCCAGAAGCCCTTCAGATTTCACTAGGGAGCTCTTCTTAGCAACAAAGCCCTTGAGGTTTGAAGTCAGGTATTAAAAATCAGTAGTCTTTTATAGACGTGTTACCCAAGAATCTTCAAAACCTCAGTAGCTTATCTGGCAAATAAATGTTCTACTCTTTCCCCAGAGTTTTTAACTTCAATCCATAAAATCATGCTTCCCTTCTTCAACAGCCATCACTTTATTTATCACTTTAAAGAGACACTGACTTTCCTCATTTTAATTTGAGGGGGTTATGTAATATAGTATGATGTTATATATTCAAATAAAATGTTAATTAGAAAAAAAAGGGCATTTGAAAGAGATAATTAGAAGCTTTAGAAACTGAGTTCTTAAAGTTTATTGTACAAATCCATTGTATCTGTTGGGAAGTCCAAAAGACACTTATTTTTATCTGTCTGTTATTTGGAGACACTTGTAAGAGACTCAGGCAGGGAAAAAAAGTTGAATTCATTGTGACCTGCAGGACCTGTAAAATTATGACATAACCTGCTATTATTATTACTACTGTTATTATACTTTTATATAATACACCATTAATATTACATTCATTATTATATATTATTGATATATATTTTTGTCATTCCATAAACTAATATTTCATAAATAATAATATTTTTGTCATTCAATAAACTAATATTTCATAAATAATAACATTATATTACATTATTATTTAGTATGGACTAAACTTGGGAGAACTGCAGAATTCCAACCCAACATTAGTAAAGCACAAGACTGGATAGAAAGTCTGGATAAAGGAAAACTAGTGACTGAGAAAAATTTCACTGTGACTGGGAATCTGAAAAATACCTACCTATAGAATCATATGAACAGCGTTATATAAACATTCCTATATTGTCATGTTAAACATGTTAAGCTTTTGGTGATTGTATTTGACCTAACGAATCCTCTGTTCTTTTTTCCAAATGTGCAACAGTTACATTATAAGGCCTAAGAATTAATAAATTTATATAAATATATTGTTATATACATTTGTCTAGAGGAATGTGGTGGTTTGACCCTGGCAGGAGGACAGATGCCCACCAAAGTTGGTCCATCACTCCTCTCCTCAACTGGACAGGAGAGAAAATATATACTGAGAGGCTTAGGAGTTGAGATAAGGAGAGGGAGAGATCATCCCACAATTAATGTCATGGGCAAAACAGACTCAACACAGAATTAAAGGAAAGAAAACGATCTAATTTATTACACTGCAATGCACACCCAGTAAGATCAGAGTCAGATAAGAAGTGGGACCAGATCTTAAAATACCTACCCCCACCCCTCCCTTCTTAGCAGACTTCAGTCATGATTTCTGTCCCTTCCTCCCCCTAGGTATCTCAGAGGAAGATGGGGAAGGGGGGTTGGGTCAGTTGTTGAAAGAGTTGTTTTCCTTCTTAGCTGTGTGTGGGCAGTATTACTAATGTTCTTCACCTGCTCTGACGTGCAGTCCCACCCACAGGACAGAGTCCTCCATGAACTTCTCCAGTGTAAGTCCTTTCCCACAGGGCTTCAGCTCTTCACCAGCTGCCCCAGTGTGGGTCACTTCTATGGGGTGCAGTCATAAATCCTAGAATGTCTTTCAGTCGCTTAGGCCCAGACTGCTCTACCCTGGTCCCCCACAGTCACAAGTCCCCCCAGGGAGCCTGTAAGTGCTGGCAGAGGCTTGCTCCAACACAGCTAACTGTATTCTGTCTGTCTCCACTCGCTCCAGTGTGGGACCTCTCCACGCGCTCCTGGTAGGATCTCTGCTCCCCATCATCTTCCATGGGCTGCAGAGGGACAACCTGCTTGTTGAGGTTTTGGCCCTAGCTAGAGGCCAAATACCCACCAAGCCGCTCGCTCACTCCCCACTTCAGCTGAAAAGGGGAGAAAATAGATACTAGGAGGCTTAGGACTTGAGATAAGGACAGAGGGATCACTCTCCAATTTGTGCAATGGGCAAAACAGACTCAGCCAGAATACAGGAAAGAAAAGTGATATATTACTACTACCACTAATACACCCAGTGAACTAGAATGAGATAAGAAGCAGCCAGGTCTTAAAGCACCTTCCCCCCCTGCCTCCCTTCTTAGCACACTTTTAATTGATCACAATATTACTCCCTTCTTCCCCCCCAGATATGGCGTGGGGAGGGGCAGGGAATGGGCAGTGGGGTTCTGGCGGTTCCTCACAAGCTGCTTTCCTTCCCTGGATCTTAACACTTCTACTTCCCCCCACCCCTTGCCTCTTCACACTCTTTACTTTAATCATAGATCTGCTCCCTTCTTCCCTCCCCTCACAGCACAGGGAGGGGCAGGGAATGGGGAGTGGGGGTTTCAGTCTGTTCCTCCAGAGTTGTCTTCCATCTCAGCTTGGGGGGGGGGGCATTACACACACACACCTACTTCCCCTGCGGCGCCGTGGGGTCCCACCCACGCGAGAGTCATATCCACGAACTTCGAACTTCTACAGCGTGAGTCCTCTCTATCGAGGAGTCATCTCCTCTCCACAGGCTTCTCAGCAGGAATCCCCTCCATGGGGTGCTGACATCCGGGTCCAGACCCCCCAGCCTGGTCCCCCACAAAGTCACAAGTCCCCCGGCAAACCTGCTGAGGCATGGATCAATCTTCACAGGGCATAGGTGTCTCTGCTCCCCATCCTCATCCATGGGCTTTGGGGGAACACCCGTTTCACCATGGTCATCACCATGAGCTGCCGGGGAAACTCTCCGCAGTCTTCACCCCCACCTCCTGCAGACCTGGCCTTTCTGTCTGTGCAGCTTGTTACATCTTCTCGCTCCCGCTCAGGTGGCAAAGTGCGCCTGCCAGCAGTTGTTTTTCTCCTATATGTGATTCACAGAGGCACTATGACCAGCTCTGATAGGCCCAGTCTCGAATTTGGCCTTGAATTGACCATGTTTTCAAAATATGGGGCTTGCAGAAAGCTGTAACTGCGGCTTACAAAAGCCACTGAAGCAGCGTAGCTACACAAAACTGCAACACTGCTTAACCAGCATCATCTTCCATGGGCTGCAGGGTCATGTCTCTCTAGCACCTGCAGTGCCTCCTCCTCCCCTCTTCTTCACTGATTTTGGTGTCTGCATTGTGTCTTACATCTCGATCCCTTTTCTGGTGGCAAAAAGCAGCTGCTAGCATTTTTGTTCTTCATAAGTGTGATTCCCAGAGGCGCTGTGACCATCGCTGATGGGCTCGGCCTTGGTCAGCAACCACTCCCACCTTCAGCCGGCTTGTGTTTGCTCTGTTGAGCCTGCAGAGATATTGTAGCTGCTTCTTGCAGAAGACCCCGCTGCAATTCTCCCTCCTCCAACATTACCTTGCCACACAAAACCACAACAGGGAAATAGCAAATTTTCTCTAGACTGAACACAAAAAAGCACTGGCAGAAAACCATGCTGTGTTATAAATAAGGTTTTGGGGTTTTTTAGCATTAAATAACAAGTTCAATTGCAGATTTTTGGGTTTGATATTTGGTTTCATATTTTGGGGTTGCTGCTCATAGATTTGATTCTTTAATTTTCTGCAATACTGTGATGGCACTTAGTATGAGCAAAAATATGAATTTTGCCTGTGCCTTGGCTGCTTATGTGTGTGTAGAAGTAGAAATATATGAAAAAATGTCAGAAAGATCTATTGTTGCTACCACAATGTGAATCTTGAATAAAGATAAAATTGAAAACAAAATTTCTCTGAAAGAGATCAAAGTTAAAAAGAACTCAAAAACTACAGACAAACCAAGTTAATATTAGATGTTACCAGAAAGAAGACAGTCAATTCCTTTGTATGACAGAGTTAAAACAAGAAAGGGGCATCATTTTCACAGCAACAGTCCCTTTGTAGATATTAAAATAAGCCAGCAATGCTCTTTAGGATCTCTGGTATGAGATGTCTAGGAAACAAATGAAGTGATATTCTTCCTTCTTTTGCAGATAAGAAGAGGCTCTGCTAATACATAATTTGGAGGTTGGTTTTGGTTTGTTCGGGTTTTTTTCTAATTTTGTAATGCAGTAGAAACAGGGAATGAGTGTGAAGGTAAAGATGAAAGTAACAGTTAAAAACAAAAAGGGGACCTCGCATCCCTTTCACAAACATCTGAGGTGTCTCTGGATGTATCTGTAAAGAAACCGCCAAATAAAACCTTTGCTTGAGCTCCTCTTGCACTACAGAAATAGGACTTTGTAATTAAAAAAACATAACAAAACACAACAAAAAAAATCCCAACTAACCAAGATCACTGACTTCAGAAATACAGCAAGACTAACACTCTGAAATAAACAAGAGCCCTATGTCTGTATCTAGGGGAAACCCTACCTCCTGCACTAGCAATCACGTAGTCTTTCTGCAGCAGGTCATACATGTACTGCATTGGTGGGCCATTATTTGGATTCCCCTTCCTTGTACCCTTTTGATGATGATTTTTGCTCTGATCCATTTAAGAACAGTGTAAATTGCTTCTCTGGGATATGCCACTTGTATTGTTAAAGCCATTCATTCCCTTTTAATTACATTCTCCTTGCAGAAACTTGCAGGTTTTAGCTCTACCTAGAACCCTCTCTTGCTCAAGCAGTAAGTACACATTCTTAAATCTACAGCTCCTAATCTTTGCACCATCTTACACATTGTATGTCACATTATACTCATATTATCTGAAACCCACTTTCAGTGAATTAAAAACTTTTTTATGAAGCCCATGACATGTTAATAAATATTTGGATAAAGTGATAACACAGCACAGGCATAAAATCCATTCCATGGACCATTCCCCAAAACTAGCTTCCTTAACTCGCTGCCTCCATCACTGTTATGATCAGTTTTAATGGGATGTGGTTTAATTGTGTCTATTTAATATATCTATAGTCCAAATGCCTAGAAAGGCAAAAGGACCTAAAGATCAAGCATTATAGAAACTAGCCATAAACAGATAGTAAAAAAAGCTCAAGAGAATTATTAAAGCACATTTCTTAGGTATTTCATAACCTATCAGAAATCTTTCTCTCTCTCTCTCTCTCTCTTTCAATCTACGTGCATGAAATATAGGTATAATTTAAAAATGAAAGTTGAAATTTATTTCATTTTTAGAAATATTTCTCTTTACATAATCTGTCAAAACAACAGAACAACAACTGCAAAATTAATTTCTCTTTCCACCAGCTGGCCCGTCATTAGTGTGTATACATCATCAAACCTACATGGCTCTTAAGATGTATTAACACAGTATATCATCAAAATTAAATTGCTTAGAAGATATATTTCTTAACTATAAGACCAACTGGCAATAAAGAGTATATTCAGATATTTAATATTTTTTCTTGATGCTTCAGTTATCTGAGGTATTTTAATATGCTGTTATTGTTGAGAGTACTACTAGCTCTCCACAAAAGCCCACTCATGTTTCAATACACAACTATTAATTTTTCAATGTATTTTGCTTTTATTAATCCTTTTTTTCTTTGTCTGTTTTTCAAGAGTGTTTAGAGACATGTTGAATCAATGGGATCATATTCTTTCTCATGTGTGATAAATGTGATTTGGAGTTAACGGTGTCAAATATTAACTATGTTCCCAGTGCAAACCTTTGTTCAGCCAACTATTCATGAAATTTCACATTGTACTACATTATTACTAGACATTATTTTTAGTAATAGTGACATCTGTCAAAGTGAATCCACCACAAAATGCATTATTGATTAAGGTTTAGTGAATAATTTGCAACAAAGGATTTATTCAACAAATTTAGCCTATTGTCTGCATGTGGAATAGCTTCTAACAATGAAATAAATAAGAAAACCAGAATATCCTTGAATATATTTAGAAACATTCAAATGATCTATTTGCAGGCCTTGCCTTTTATTTGGTTTAGTTTGCATGATTCTCTGCAGCTTGCATGTTCATGGACCATTTGTTATGAGCATCTAAAATACTAGCTTACTGGTTATTCATTTCTAAAGTGTCAGCTGTATCACTTCTTTTATTTTTCCTTGGATTAACCCAACAAGAATTTTTTTGGACTGGTAAAGCTTTTGCAACTATTTGTCTAAAAAACTGGCTTTGCAAATACTTGCATCTTTGAAATTTACTTTCCGCTAATGCTCTTGCCAGTAAAACTCAATCCTTCAAACATTCCTGCAGAAAGATCACCAAAGGGTTGCATGTATTGTCAAAGCAATTCAATCAAACGTCGGTTGAAAATCTTGCACTGTGTTTGCTCAGCTGTGTTAAAATACAATTCATTCAGGTTGTTCCCAAGGCATCGCCTCAGAAAACCAAAGACTGTAGAAGTGTTTTCATATTTGAAAATATAAAATTGTATGTTTGCATTTTAACATAAATTTTTATAGAGAAATGTGTCAAATTTTCTTTTTTTAGAGTCAAACTCTGTTATAGTTCTCTGATATCTTTTAAAAATATTATTTATTTGCTTAATAACCCTAAGAATAATTTAATCACAAAGCATTATTTGCAATTTTTTTAAGCTCTTTTTTTCTAATGGTAATGAGAGATCATCTCACTTTTTAATATTTGTTGTCATGTTTGCTAATTGCCAGTCCATTCTTAGAGGTCTTATATTGCTACACTGCACTTCTGCGTGTCTCATTCTTTACCTTGGACACTATATGTAAAATCGTGGCCCCACTAAAAAATATATGAGACCGTGGTGAAACTACAATAACTTACTGCAAACACTACTTCCTGTATATTGATTGAATGACTTTAAGATGAGCACTAGTGGGATGAAACTCAATAGAAACCAGTAGTCTAGTAAACTCCATTGCTTTTCACAAAATGAAAATTTTCAATTACATATACCATGATTTTAATTCATAAGTACCATAGCCCATTTGATATCTAATGGTAAGAGGAAAGGTAGAAACCTTACCATGACACTTAAGCTTGCATTAGAACTTCTAATTCAAATCATATATGCTGTGTGAATTTTATTCTTAAATGGTAGGGAAAATAGTGCTTTCAGTAAAAAGCAGTCTTTCTTTTATTGTTCCACTGTTTTCAATGTGAAATATTCTGAGTTAGGTACAGATGATACATAAAATACCAAAATGGGAATATGCATCCTTTTATGTTCCCGGTGGTTGGGGTTTTTTGAGAAAAAATACTTAGTTGAGATAAGAGAGTTCATTAAAGACTTGCACTTCTCCAAAGTAGCCCGTTTTAAATGCTTAGTTAATTCAACGATTCTGTGGAATGTCTTTTCCATTGAGAAGAACATTTTATCATTTGCCTTTTTTTTTTTAGTGGAGCAAAAAATATTGTTGTGGATTAGCCCCAACTGGCAGCTGAGTACCACACTCGCTCACTTTCTCCACACAGGGAAAAAAAGGGGGAGAAGAAGAAAAATAAATGGAAGGACAAAAACAAACCTTGTGGGTTGGGATAAAGAGAGTTTACTGGGACAGAAAAGGGAGAGAGAAATAACACCAACAGGACTTCATAGAAAAATACATAAAACTGGTCATACACAATACAGTTTTGCACCTAACTGCACACCTCAGGCCATACAGCTCAGAGCTGTTCTAAAGCCATACCCTCCCCAAAAACTGCATGTCGTGAAGCTGCGTGTTCCTCCCCCACCTGCCCCTCTTTATGCTGAGCATGATGGCATTGCTATGGAATACCCCCTTGGTTTGGTTTGAGTCACTTTTCCTGGATGTGGCCCCTCCCAGCTTCCAGTAGCATACACCCTCCCCCCCCACCTTCTTGTTATCAGGATAGTATGAGAAGGTGAAAGGTCCTTGACTGCTGGGTGACAACTGAAAACATCAGTGTGTTATCAGCACTGCTCTCATTCTAACTCCCAAACACGGCACTAGACCATCTACTAGAAAGAATATTAACGTATCCTAGCCAAACCCTGGTCACTTATCAAGATAAAAGAACATTAATTTATTTTATATAAGCTATATTTATAAAAGACTAAAAGTGTGAAAGTAGGATTTCTTATTGTAACTTCAAAATGTGTAAATATTTTCCAGTGATAATGTGTATCTGCAATTGGTGCTATAGAAATTGGTACGAATTCCTACTTTAGTTACTTTGTCCCCCAGCCTTAGCATTATTCAAATGTTGATTTTCTTGAATATTAATAAAGAAAGATATGTGACAATGTGCTATTTTTGCCTTCTTAAGCATATAAATGTAGTTTGTATTGAAGCAGTAAACTCACATTGTTTATCTAAAGACTGAAAGATTCAGAGGACCTGTTAAGAAACGCTGAATAGTGAAATATCATGACAAGAAAATTCTTGAGAATTTCATAAACTGCAGGAATTTAAAGAGTTGGATAAATATTTATAAAGTACAAACTTGAAAACTGCAGTCACTGGAATTCAGCAGAAGTTTCCTGTCACTGCTTTTGATGATAAGCCTTTATATATTCATAGTGCTTCTCACACCTGAGATCTAAACAATAAAAAAATATTTTCTTCCCTCTATAAAGTGTTTTTTCTCACCACCTTAAAGGAAAAACTAGCAGTTAAGATATTTCAGAATATCAATTTTCCCTTCAATATCTATCAACTTCTATAGCTACAATCCTTTACAATGCACATGTTTCTATTATTACACAGCAAAAATGGGTTTGCAGAAAACATTAGAAGGGACTCACAATCTATTTAAAATAAAAATATATATTTGAAAATATTTCTGAGAAGAAATGTAGTGATTCTGGATGTACTATTATGGATATACATGCACAAGTCTCAGTATTTCCAGATTAAACTTTAACCTACAAGGAAATAAATTTATTCCCAAAAATTCCTTATGCAATCTGAATCCAGGTTGATGCCATTGCTCTTAATACTTACCAGTGTAAGTATACTATCACAGAACTGTGCTTTAAAAAAATTGGGTTTGGACTTTCTATTTGTTTCCATTATGTAAATTCTGATTTTTAGTCAAAATATTTTATACATCGTACAAAAGAATTATATAAAAAAAAATAAAAATTAAAAAAGAATTTTTACTACATTTATTCTGCAGGTATAAAAGTGATAAAAGAGGAAAAGATTCCCCCTCCAATATGAGTTGATACGAGAAACAGGTATGAATTATAGAATCTTAAAACGGCATAGGTTGGAAGGGACCCCAAGGATCATAGAGCTCCGACCTCCCTGCCACAGGCAAGGCCACCAACCTCAGGCCTGGATCTACACAAGGTTGCCCAGGGCCCCATCCTACTTGGCCTTGAAAACTTCCAGGGATGGGGCATCCAACCACCTCTCTGGGCAGACTGATCCAGCACCTCACCACTCTTTCTGTAACTTCTTCCTAACATCTAATCTAAACCTTCCCTCCTTCAGCTTCAATCCATCCCCCTTGTCCTGCCATTATCTGCCCTTTTAAAAATTTGATTCCCCTCCTGTTTATAATCTCCCTTCAGGTACTGGAAGGCTGCAATGAGGTCCCCCCGCAGCCTTCTCTTCTCCAGGCTGAACAAGCTCAGCTTCCTCAGCCTCTCCTTGTAGGGCAGGTGCTCCAGCCCTCTAATCATCTTTGTGGCCCTCCTCTGAACCCTCTCCAACAGTTCCACATCTTTCTTGTACTGGGGGCCCCAGATCTGGACACAGTACTCCAGGTGGGGCCTCACGAGGGCAGAGTAGAGAGGGACAATCCCCTCCCTGCCCCTGCTGGCCACCCCTCTTCTGATGGAGCCCAGGATACCATTGGCCTTGCGAGCTGCAAGAGCACGCTGCTGGCTCATGTGAAGTTTCTCATCCACTATGACACCCAGATCCTCCTCAGCAGGGCTACTCTCAAGAAGCTCTTTTCCCAGTCTGTATCTATGTCTGGGATTCTTTCGGCCCAAGTGCAAGACCTTACACTTGGCAGTGTTGAACCTCATTAGGTTCACCCGGGCCCATCTTTCCAGCCTGTTAAGATCCCTCTGGACAGCTTCCTTTCCTTCTAGGGTGTCGACCACACCACTCAGCTTGGTGTCATCTGCAAAGTTGCTTAGGGTGCACTCAATTCCGTTATTGATGTCATTGATAAAGATGTTAAAGAGAACCGGTCCCAAGACACACCCCTGGGGGACACCGCTTGTCACCGGCCTCCACCTGGACATAGACCCATTAACCATCATCCTTTGGCACAGTCTGTTAACCAGTTTCTTATCCACTGGATGGTCCACCCATCAAATCCACATCTCTCCAATTTAGAGATAAAGATGTGATGGGGGGACTGTATCAAAGGCCTTGCACAAGTCCAGGTAGATGACATCAGTTGCCTTCCCTTTATCTACCGATGCTGTCACTCCATCATAGAAAGTCACCAGATTGGTGAGGCACGACCTTCCCTTGGTGAAGCCATGCTGGCTGTCCCGGATCACATGTTCTTCCCTCATGTGCTCCAAAATGGTCAACAGATGATTAATATTCAAGCATCTCTTTCTTTCAGCTCAAAACTGGAGCATCCCAATACAAAGGAAGTCAGCCAAAAATTGCAGACAATCTCAAAGATAGAAAACACACATGCAGGTGGAACAGTTAACAGAAGGGACAGATAACCTAGGAGGAATACAGAGACACCATTTGAGCACCAGAGATAAAGTTAGAAAGGCAAAAGCCCAACTTGAATTGGTTATAGCAAGGAATGCCAGAGGCAAAAAGAAGGGCTTCTATAAATACAAAGGCGACAAGAGGAAGATGAGGGAAAATGTGGCCTTCTGCCAAATGGAGCAGGAGCCCTCATGACACAGTACATGGAAAAAGCTGAGGTTCTAGATGTTGTCTTTGCCTCATACTTTATTAACAGACTTTACTAACCTTCTACAATAAAATGAATGTCCTGGTAGATGAGAAAAGACCAGTGGATATTGTTTACCTGGATTTCAGTGATATTTTCAATACTGTCTCAAATAAGATCCTCATAGAGGAGCTCATGAGGTTCAGAGAAGTATCAGTTAGTTAAGGAACTGGAACATCTCTCAAATGATGAAAAGTTGAGAGAGCTGGGACTCTAGAGAAGAGAATGCTCAGGGTGGGCATCTCATCAGTGTGTACAAATATCTGAGAGAAGGTATTGAGATGACAGAGGCAGGCTCTTTTTAGTGGCATCCAGTGATGTGATGAGAGACATTTGACATAAACACAAGAGACTGGTTCCCCCTGAATATCAGGAAACCACATTTTCACTGAGAACATGACTAACCTCAGGCATGGGTTGGCCAGACAGGTTTTGGAGTGTCCCTCCCAAGAGGCAGTCAAAAGGTGTCTGTACACAGTCCTGGGCAAGTGGCTATAGGTGGCCCTGCTTGAGCTGTATGGGTAGACCAAATGACCTCCAGAGGTCCTTTTCTACCTCAACCATTCTGTGATTCTCTGATGCCTCAGAGTGGCCAGAACACTTTATAGAGCACATTTGTAGTGCATATCTGTTCATAGCATTTCTCTTCACAGCCTATTCCTATTGAAGCATATTCATGGTCTGTAAAGTACCAGTTAAGTCCTTGGTACTACTGGAGACAGCCCATGACTTGATAGGTAATGATCTGCAAGAAAATAAAAAAAATCAAAGATAAGACCCCCTTAAAGAGATCCAGTGGTCTCCACAGAATGATTAAACCACTGCTTCAATGTTTTTATTCATTCTGGCTTAGTGCTTTGAATTTTATAGGAGAAAAATCTATATTATACAATTTCAGCATGATGTAAAATGCTAGCTGCTAGTTCTTCATCTGCAATAGAAATCTGCATAGTACATAAAAGAAGCAGTGAAGACAAGGCATCTTTCAGAATTCTTGATGATCCCTTGATAATATTAGGGCCATTACAGCCTCTGGCGAAGTTTAGCACAGCCTCAAGGATGCACTGAAATCTGCCAGTTTGTAAACACCTCCAGGGGCTATTACGCTGAAGTGCAAAAGAGTCAAGCCATGCCCTTGGTGCTTGACATGCAGGAAGGAAGACGAGAAGGGTAAAATTAAACCAAAGATCAAACAGATAACACAAGCATCAAATAAGAAATTCTTAATCTGTAACAGAAGGGGGAGTACTGAGAGGAAGTTAACAGCCCTACCAGAGAACTAGTGGGAGAAAGGAGGAAATTAAGGATGAATACTTTATCAATAGGAAGCTAAATTTGTTCGTCTTTACCACATATTGCATTTAAGGAGTTGTTTACCTTGGACTTCTTTTCTAATGATAAAGAAGAAAGACTACCAAAGAATTAAAATAAAAACTGTTGATAAAAATTGATAAAAGTATCATCAAACCTTGGTATCATTTTGTTGTTTCGTGGTTGGTTTTGGTTTTATGTATTTAGTTTCTACATAAAATAAGGGATGAGTTTGTTCAGCTGCTAAATATAGTTTCCTACTAAAATCAGCTAATTTTCTTAAAGAATGGAGTAAGTGTTTATCCTGGGTTTGGATGGGATAAATTTAATTTTCTTTCTAGTAGCTGGTATAATGCTGTGTTTTGAAATTAGTATGTGAATAATATTGATAACATATTGATGGCTTTAGTTTTTACTGGGTAGCTTTTGTGTCTACACTAAGTCAAGGAGTTTTCAGCCTCCAGGCCCTCCAGGTGCAGGCAAAGCTGGGAAAGCACAGCCAGAAGGGCTGGCCCAGGCTGGTCACAGAGATATTCCCTGCCATAGAACGTCATGCTACCTATAGACCTGGGGAAGTCAGATGGGAGGTGGGATCTCTTCTTGGAAATAGACTGGGTATCAAGGTTTTTTTCTGAGGGTGGTGAGCAATTGCAATTGTGTATCACTTGGGTTCATGATGATGATCATAATCATCATAACCATTATCATGCTATTAAATTGCCTTTATTTCAACTCACCCTTGGGGATGAGGTGTGAGTGAGCAGCTGTGTGGTGCTTATTACCCACTGGGGTTAAATCACAACAGTGTTGTAACTCCATTTTAAAGCACTGTTAAGGATCATCAAGTCAGCTACAGACCATTAAACCCTATTTATACACCTGGTGAAACTGTTTTATATTATCTTTATTAAAAGTCACATTATAAGAAAATGTGGAAACTCATTCTACTGATATCTGTTAGCATTTCCTTCACAAGAGGAAAATCATGCTTCAATAATCTGTTACTATTCTTTGAATGCTAGTAAACTTTTTCTCTGTTTGACTCTGTTTAAGAGTGTTATTCCGATGCTTACAGTTTGCAATCTGACAATCATCCTTTTATAAAGAGAAAAATAAAATAAAAGCGTTATTAAGAGACCTGAAGGAAAATGAAGAAAAGGAAGGCAAGTGCAAATACTGCTTTATCAAGTAGCTCTGCAGTTAGGCCTTTCACACAGGATATGCAGGCTATGGCTGCAGGAGGGATTAGCATATGTAAATTGCACATCCTGTGAAAATGCCCTACTAGAGCAAGAAAAGATCTTCTGTTAATCTGTCTCAGCAAGCAGTTTTGTGTTTTACACAAAGCTGAGCTTTCACAAGGAGTTTGGAGGGAGGCTCACTTCAGAAAATATGATTCTTCTTGGAAAAAGCTTTCTTTGGTTTAAACTTCAGGCAGATTGATACAAAACTGAATCATTTCGGAACCAATAAGTAAAAACATCAAAAACATAGGCATCTGATATGAAAGTAATGCAGGTATCCCACAAAATGCTGGATAAAAGTGACTACTGGCATTGACATTAACAAAATTCAGTATTCTTCTCACCCCTTTAGACCTCAGAATATCCATCCAAAATTATTCTTTTAGAAATGTAAAATGTTAAATTTGCCTGGAAGTATCTTTTCTAGATCTGTTTGTGAGACTTTGATAGACCCCATGTGATTCCTGATAGAAAAATATATATTTATTCAGCTACAATAAACACAGTGGAAGGTTATATGTTATTTTTTATTTTAAGCCGTTGCCCAATTATAATTTTCAATTATTTTTACATCACTATTGTTATATTTTTACTCAAGTTGAAATTATTTTTAGTCACTTATTTTTATAATTATAATATTCTATTATTTTAACATCAGTTTCTCTTCTGCTCCCTGTACTCAGAAGCCATTGATTTCATGGTTCTCTCTAATCTCCCTCCATCCAGACATTTTCATAAAAGAAGGTGGTGGTTGTTTTTATCCACCAGATTAAGATAGAAACACTCAGTATGTATTATTTTCAACAAAAGCAAGTGTAAAGTCTTGCACCTGGGAAGGAACAACCATTTGTATCAGTACAGGCTGGGGGATGACCTGCTGGAGAAGAGCTCAATGGAGAAGGACCTGGGGGTCCTGGTAGATGACAGGTTCGCCATGAGCCAGCAGTGTGCCCTGGTGGCTAAGAGAGCCAATGGGATCCTGGGGTGCATCCAAAGGAGTGTAGCCAGCAGGTCAAAGGAGGTGATCCTCCCCCTCTCCTCTGCCCTGGTCAGGCACCACCTGGAGTATTGTGTTCAGTTCTGGGCTCCTTGGTTTAAAAAGGACAGGGATCTCCTGGAGAGAGTCCAAAGAAGGGCTACGAAGATGATTAGGGGCCTGGAGCATCTCCCCTATGAGGATAGGCTGAGTAAGTTGGGACACTTCAGCCTTGAGAAGAGAAGACTAAGGGGGAACCTAATTAAAGTCTATAATTATGTGAAGCAGGGGATGCAGGGGGAATCAGCCAGCCCCTTTTCAGTGGTCTGTGGGGATAGAACAAGGGGCAATGGCTGCAAATTGGAGCATAGGAAGTTCTGCACCAACATGCGGAAGAACTTTTTCCCAGTGAGGGTGACAGAGCCCTGGCACAGGCTGCCCAGGGAGGTGGTGGAGTCTCCTTCTCTTGAGATTTTCAAGACCCGTCTGGACGCCTATCTGAGTGATATGTCCTAGGGAGCCTGCTTTGGAAGGGGGGTTGGACCTGATGATCTCTTGAGGTCCCTTCCAACCCCTACAATTCTATGATTCTATGATTTTATGATTACTTAACAGTTATTAGTTTGATTTTTTTAAACAGCTCAACAATCATGTAAAGTTTTTGGAAAAAATAAACATTTTCTTAAGGAGAAAACAGGAGGCAGAACTAACATTCGCTATTGCTAACATCACATGAATTGCTTTTACCTGCATTTATAAATGTAAAGACCAGAGGAATTATGTTTCAGGACAAGACCCATTTTTAATGTGCCACTTACTCAATTTCTTCTAATCTATATTTACGTAACATCTGTTAGTGATATTGGCTGTTATATTAGAGTGTAATTCTCATTGACCAGGCAAGTCACTTTGGACAAAATTAAATATTTATTACATTATCATACTTCTATTATTACCACCACTTAACCTGGAGCTGCACTGCTAACCAGTATCAGTTCTATCAAACAGTTCAAACAATCTACTTAAAAAAAACCCAAACAAACATGCTTTTATCTTTTTTTTTTAATCAGCAAAACTGATATCAGCACTCATCCTGAAAGATTAATTGCCACCAAACACACCATTTTTCTATCTGCTTTTATATATTAACTAACAGTTCTGGCACCTAAAGGCTAACTTTTGTTCAAGGGGTAGTAACCATCATTCATTTTGATCTTCTCCTTTTGTCCAACCAGTTCACCTTATCTAATGCAAATATTGATCTAGCACAATCACTCAGTAACAAATTTAAAGTTCTGGGGCAAAATCTTCTTTACTTTTGACTGGGTCATTTATTTTTTTGAAAAACTATCTACAAAAGATACAGCACACACACAGTAGCTGAAAGGAAAGGAGAGAACTGAAAACTTTTAATGGGAATCCAAGCCTTCTATTGAGAGGTTGGATGGGTCATCTCCCTTAACAAGACAGATAGGAAGTATTCATTTCTTTTAAACTGACATTGTCAAGGACAAAATGTGAAATAGTTTTATTAAAAGAAAGGAATTGAACTCTCACAAAGGGAGTCATTAAAAACAGGGCTATGATACAAGTACAATAGTTAAATACAGTGCAATTGGCATTATAATTCATAGCAGAAGTCCACTGACTACAGACAGATACATGATAGCATTTCCTATAATTAAATTAAAGAGTCATCAAGTAAATATTATGCTTGTAGTGCCTTGCCCCATTGTGCCTGACTGCTCTAATGGTATCTACTAGAAACATCTTCAAAAATCTGGAAGAGGCTTTGGATCTTATAGCTTAAATAACAGACATTTTTAGACCATCTAAAGGTTTTTAAAAAATTTAATCCAAATTTCTGTAATGGTTGGCAGTCTCAGAAGTTGCAAGGTATTTCTTAATTTTACGGGGGTTTTGGTGGCTTTCCTTTAGAAAAGGATCTAAGAAGATCTAGGAATTCTGTCCACTTTTTCCAAAGTATCTCAACCATTTCACAAAATAGAAGCTTTTCCCCCATTTCTGTACAAAGATTCTGATGCAGATAATGAGGTAACTTTGAGCTTTTGGAGACAATGCAGCTTGACCAGATCCAAGTGTTTTTTGGTTTTACAGGTATATTACCAGAGACAGAAACTGGATTAAGGACAACCTATAAATATTCCTTCCAGATAATAATCAGGTGACTAGATGTCCTATTCTCTAAAATCTCACTGAAACAATTTCTTGTTCTATTACTTTCAAGTATCTGTCTTGAATCCTGGGTAGCATTGTTACCCAACAGGACTGTCTTTAGGAAAGAACTGCTTCTTTGTCCACTTCAATATATTCCACCTCAGCTGTCACTCAGAAATGGCAAGTACTGACAAACATATGTGAATTCACAGATCACAGAGATCCTCAGCTATTATATTGTCATTTGTCTTTACAACATTCACATGGGTTTCCTTCTAACTTTTTGGAAAAATCTATTTTTGGCCACTGTGAGGACACAATGGAATGAAGCAGAGGGCATAGACTGGAATGCGTAAAAGTTTAGGTAGACAGAAAACTCTTCAAGGAGAAAAGTCCAGATATTTTATTTAAAACTCACCCAGAAGCTGATGGGCTATTTCAAAGTCCAAATACAAGAAATAAAGAAAGAAGCCAATGACAGACATGTGATGGGTTGACCTTGGCCAGATGTCAGGTGCCCATCTATCACTCCCCTCCTCAGCTGGACAGGGAGGGGAGAAAAAAAAAAAAGAGGGGTGTGTAAAAAAATCCAACTCATGGGTCAAGATAAAAGCATTGTAATAAAGCAAAAAGCCATGCATGAAAACGAAGAAAAAAACCCAAAATATTTATTACCTACTTCCCATCAGCAAGCAATGTCCAGCCACTACCGGGGGAGCATCGCTTCAGTACGCAGTGGTTGCTCTGGAAGACAAACATCATAAATAACTAATGTCTCCCCTTCCTTCTCCTTTCTCTCAGCTTTTCACTGCTGAGCAGACATCATACGGTATGGAATATCCCTTTGGTCATTTTGGGTCACTGTCCAGGTTGTGTCTCCTCCCAAGATACCACCCCCAGCCTACTTCTGAGGGGTGATGGTGGAAAGAGACAGCCTGGGTTCTGTGCCAGAGCTGCTCAGCAGCAGCCAAAACACTGGTGTGTTACCAGCACCTTGATTGCTACTGATGCACAGCACAGACCCAATACACAAAATCATAATCTTCCATAAACTGACCCACAATTTTAGTACTTCTGTCAGTGAAGATAAGACTTTACCAGTTAATTGCCTGGGGAGCTACCCTGAAAAAATACAGATATCAGAGTAAAATACATTTATATTTACCTCAGGTTTGTTCCTTCCTTCATAGCAGCTGATACCATGAAAATTCTTTAGGGCAGGAAGGTAGTAAAGATTTCTAGATTGAGAAGCCTTGTATTCATGTTGAAGTGAGCTTCAAAAGATCTGAAATTGAAAACCATGGCAAAACTTTCTAGTACATTCATATTGCAAATGTGCAAGTTAGCTGTTCAATTAATTTTTGGTTCTTAATGCACTGAAAGCTGACCACGTGACTACTACTACTTGTTACTCTTGTGTCCACATACACTAAAGAGTGTAGTAAAACTAAAATGAGGCAGAGGCAGGGGAATGATCAAAGCTAAAAGTACTTCTGTAAAAGGGGATATTAGATTAGGAATCTTTAGTTTAGAGAAAAAAAAAGGACCCAAAAAAGATATGTTCTTGATGTATACAATTATAAAAGCCATGAATAAGTTGTCTAGGGAGCAATTAGGCATTATTTTTGTAAAACAAACAAGGGGCACTAATGAAGTTATAATCCAGAAAATTTCCAACAAACAGAGGGAAGTGCTTTTTCACACAGTGCATAATTAAATTGCAGAACTCATTGCCACAGGATGTTGTGGAGGCCAAAGATAAAAATGGATTAAAAAAAATTTTTAGAAATATGAAAGGTGATCTATCAAAGATGTAATAAATAAATAAATAGATAGATAGATAGATAAGATATGGTACTCTGTATGACTCAGGAATTGCTCCTGCACTGCAGTGCCAGAAGCTATCATTCTGTATTTGCCCTATTCATATATGCGACTTTTCCCAGGCTTCTGCTACTGCCATCTGACAAGGACAGAGAAAAGTAGCAGTCACTTCTTGAATGGGTAGGTTTTTCTGGACATGCCTGCCTGGAAACACTTGGGTGGCAGAAGCAGCAAGTGCCACAACATCACTGATGTAAAACGTGTCTTCTTACTCCTCTGAGGCTCCACCCCAGAGGATCCATCTAGCCTCTGTCAGACGCAAGAATTTAGCATACAATGTTGGTCTCATGCAGTATGGCTCTTCTTCTACTGCTACAGCAGAACAAGTTAAGTGGATGACACCTGCCCAGAAGTTTTGGCCAGATATTTTTACCAGCACTGACTGCATACCGGGCAGTTGCAGACATGGTGTTAGTATGACTGAATTGATCATTCATTGTGTCTGAATGATCAACAGCTTCTGAGTATAATCAAAATTTTATCTAAAACACACAGAACCTTTTTTAATCTTTTTTCAACAGCAAGAAAGAAGTGCAGGTCTTAACTGATTATTTAACCACAAATCCATTCTTTCAAGCCCTCTTATTTGAATGAAAACTCATTGTAGTGAATTTAGAGTATTTCAGCCTCCTTCAGCAGACTTTGAGTCAAACCAGCACCACTGATGAGCATTATCAGAATTTAAGCAGTCACTTCATAACCAGAGCTGGTTTTTTAATCTGAAAAAAATTTATTTCTTTGTGGATTGGATCTCAGTAGAGTTTCATTATGTGTTTTAAGATATACCATAAAATCTAGAATAAAGATTTTAGAAGATCTTAAACCTTTTTTTTAATAAGACAGAGAAAGTCTATGTTTGTTCCTACAAAAAACCCTTCTGCACTTTTCCTGAACTGGAACTCAGACTGGCCAGTAGGTTTGCTGTGAGGACTTGTGACTCTGTGGGGGACCAGTTTGGAACAGTCTAGGCCTGAGAGACTGAGAGACATTCTATGATTTTATGACTGCACCCCCAAGAAGTGACCCAGGCTGGGGGAGCTGATGAAGAGTTGAAGCCCTGTGGGAAAGGACTCATGTTGAAGAAGTTTGTGGAGGACCATCTGCCATGGGTGGGACCCCATGCTGGAGCAGGGGAAGAGTTTGTGTAATGTGCATCCATTCCCTCCCCACCGGCTAAATAGTAAAACAACTCGTGAGGAAACGACTGAAACCCCCATTGCCTGTCCTTCCCCCTGTGACACCTGTGGAGGAGGAAGGGAGAGAAATCATGACTAAAGTCTGCTGATGCCTTGGAAAGCCGGAATCAAAACTCACTAGCCTTGGTGACTATTAAGCAGGTATCCTTTATTGCAGCTCTGTGCACACAGGGGATTGCTCCTCCAAATGTGTGCGCTGATTAGAGCCAAATTTCTCATATATATACAGATTAACTGTACATATTCATTATAATTTCTAAGAAAAGGCAGGGCTATGCAAATTATTTCTGAGAAGTCATTTACCTTAACTCCTCTCAGATACAGCATGCTCAGTGACACTCAGGGGGTCTTCCGGTGGTCTTCAGGGATGAAGGCTGGATGTCTTCCTTTCTCAGCTCATGCTCTTTGCGTTTCTTCTCCATGGTTACCAAAACATTCCTGAGCTCAAAAACACATTCCTGCACAAACTAGTTAGGAGCCCCTTTTCGCTGAAAACAAGATATATTCTGTCTCTTATTTGGTCATTGGTCTCAATATTTATGATTCTCCTATCTTCACTTTCTTTAGCGTCAAGGCTGTTGCACTGTTATGACTAAATTTGGTAGCCACTTTCATGAAACAGCTCACATGGTTACAGCCATATTCTGCTAAAATCCAAAACTAATCTATTCTTAAAAACATGCAAATACTATCTATTCTAAACCACACAAATTCTTACTTCTTTAGCTTCAAGGCTGTTGCGCTGTTATGGCTAAATTTTGTAGCTGCTCTCACGAACTAGCTGACACAGTTACAGACATGGTCTACTAAAATCCAAAACAAATCTACTCTTAAAAACACGAAAATTCTTATATTAAAATTATAATAATTGTCTCTTAAGCTACATCTACATCAATCTATTCAGCATGATTACATTTCGTTGAATCACTGCTAAGAAGGGAGGGGTGGGTGGAGGTGTTTTAAGATCTGGTTGCACTTTGCATTATCTGACTCTAGTTTCACTCTGTGTGTGTAGTGTAATAAATTAGATTTTTTTTTTCTTTTTAGTCCATGTTGAGTCTGTTTTGCCCATGACGCTAATGATCTCTCCCTGACCTTATCCTGATCTCTAAGCCTCTCATTACTTTCTTTCCTGTCGAATTGAGGAGGGGAGTCATGAGTGGCTTTGGTGTGCATCTTGCCTCCAGCCACAGACACCCTCCACCATATTCCTAATTAAGGAGGACTAAATTCTGTCCTGTACCTCTAGAGCTATACAAAATTAACAGTGCTATGTTTTACATTACAGTTTATTCTCCGATCACCCACATTGTTAAAATATTAGCAGTACAGTTTTGGACATACCAGCTAGCCCTGCCCTAGTACTTTCTGGCCTTTAGCTGCGGGTAAGGAACCATTCTTGGTATTAAATTTGGATGTGGCCATCCTATTTTGAAGCACAGGAAAGCTTAGTTCTCCCAAAATACTCCACCTCAGGGCCAGAAAATAAAGCTTTGATCCATCCTATTTGTGAATACAGACAAATCATATGGTTCCAGTGTATTTATCTACAATTAATTGATAATAATAACGTGATTAATTTCAATTTCTCAAAGAAATGTATGCAATAAAATTGTGCAATAGAAAAGGCAAAGAGCTAAAATGTTAACAATGTGTATATGAATTTAAAGCGATCCTTCCCACTGTGACAGTTCAGTGCAATCATAACAGTCAGCATACCTAGGCCATAATCCTGAACAAGAGTCCAGATGACATTCATCAGGCTGATGACCAATTAAATTAATAAGGATCAAGGCCCATGACTTTATCATGTACTTTACAGAAAGGCACTGTAGAGAAAGGGGAGATCAGTTTCCTATTTTGTAGTAGCCAAATGCAGGTTTAGAGATTAATTCATAAACCCCTCTGACTGCATCAAACAGCTTTACTGCTGGATTTGTTGCCATGTTTTCCATAGCTATCAGAAATCCTTCTGTATCATCCTTCTTTTTGACCTTAAACTCTTGGTGATCTCAGACTGCCAGAATAAGTTAGTAGACAGTCAAACTGAAGAGTTTCCTTCTAACAAGGTCATCAGATTCTCAGTGCAAATTAAGCGGGGATCATAAAGTTACAAATGCACAATTGGAATGCCTCAAAGTTGATGTTGTCATCTATAGAAAATTAATGTATAAAGCATATTACTTACCTTTGACTCGACATAATGCTTCTGTAAAAATGAAAGCAACATTAGTGAGAGTAACTTATTGATGACTTTCTTAAATGTAAGAAGACTCTGTGTTGATTTGGACTCTTAATGAGACTGCCTTGAAAGTCTGTTTTCAGGACCTTCAGGACCAAAATGGTTGATAAGCCTGAAGTGACTGTGGCTGTGGACAAGTTCCCAGTCATAAAAGTTGTGAATGTGGTGAATTATAACTACTTTTCACCAGCAATGTGAAATTACAGTTATAAAGCAGTGCTGAACACAGAAATACTCAGAGTAGTCAATGGGAAATTTGGAACTAGACCACATGACCCCTGTATTAACAATGAAATACATCCTCATATGACTATATTTTTGTCTCTGAACTCTGCTAGGTATGTTGTCACCAACTAGAAAATTTTCATCAGCAAGGAACAAAACCATGTTATATTATAGCTAAACACCATAAGCTACTCCTATAGGACATCATCAAGTTCACAAACTATGGTTAATTTTGTCTTGTGTTTTTGTGGTTGCTATAAAGTTTACAGACTTGTAAAAATGTGCTCACAAATCCAGAAGGTAATGCTACTTTACATACAGAAAAGAAAGACTGAAGGTAAGGCTGCCAAAAAGAGTATTCAGCACATCCGTGAGTCATGAATTCCAGAATGACCAGACTTTATTTTACTCTTTCCTTCCTTACATATGCTTGCTAACTGCTTGGATGCTTAACCACTGGGTTGGATGCTTAACCCCTGGGTTAATTTTGTTGTTGTGGGTCTTTTGGTGTTTTGTTTTGGGTCCTATTTGTTTACTTATTTATTTGTTTGGATTTTTAATTTAATAGTCTTATTAGAATACTTTTTATATATGTATATAAATGTACATTTCATTAAAAAAGGGGTGTAAGTAGATATTGAGAGTATAAAGTTACAGAAGAAAAGAAAGCATTAAACAAAAACTATTTGAAAGATCAAAATCACAGTAACTATTCTAATACCTGTTATGATATCTCAGCCATTTAGGAAAACCTACCCCAGTGCTTCTCTTTCTACACTGGAGAAAAATAAAAAGCAGCCGTATGAGCCCAGTCTAAAACATCCCACACACTCATCAAGAAAGCTTTCTGAGGTTCGAATAAAAACAAAAACTTGCACAAGACTCAGGTCTTCCTGAGCATATGGCAAAAAGTCGAAATCCTGTGTTGCACTCAACAATAATGAACTGGATTATCATCTGAAACAAATACTTCTGTCCTTGAATAATTAATCAAAGCCATTTTTTTATATAACCAAACATAAATGCAGACTGTAATGAGCCCTTTAAGGAAATGAGCTTACATTCCCTTTAAGGGAAAGTACTTATATTACCATAGGAAAATGTTAGAAAATGTTGGAATAAAAAATTCCACAGAGAAATTACAGGGCTTTTAAAATAGCGCCGTTTAGTTAAGTGATAGGAAAAGAAGCATAAAAAATCCATAAAGGCTATATAAATGGTGGAGATTGAGACAAGAACATTTAATTAGAAGTTGAATATACAAAATGAAGGAGTTAACAGTGTAAGCTGAAAAAAAATATTATCTTTCATTCGGTCATCTGTATTGCTCTATCATCATAATGTTCAATTTTCAGAGTTAATCTTCCTAAGAAGGAGATATAAAAGGGACACAACTAGCATTGTGAGTACATATCATTAGGCAAAAACTAAAGCACAGGAGCTTCCAGTGAGAAAGATGCATATGTATCTGTTTACACATTTGGAGAAATCTGTGTAAATATTATTTAAAAATTCAATATTACATCTTACAGTACTGTTTTAATTTCTTTAATAACTAGGCATTGCCATTTACTAGAGAAAGGAAAGAACTTTCACTCCCACAGCTCAGACAACCGCTGTATTTTGTCAGCTTTCTCTAGCTTTTCCCTATAGAAGACCATAAAGGATAAAGCACTGATATGTTCTCTGTGCTCTGATCACTTAACAAATCACTTTACTCAATTTGCCTCTTTCCCAGACTCTTGTTTTGCCCCTTGGAGGAAAGTATTAAACCATCTACCCAACATATCTGATTAGGTTATCAAAATCTTTAAAATATTTTCTTTAATGAAGAATTGAACATTTATCCACGAAATTAATATGGACATTTCATAAACTCTTGCTTCTATCCAAGTCTTCACGCTGTCCCTTGCCCAAAACCATCACATGACAGGGAAATTTCAGTCATACAAATGACAGCTAAATTATTGAGGAAAATAGATAGGGAGTAGGATCATGGGTAGACTATTTAACTGCAGTTGCCTTAAGGTCATTTTTTCCCCCTATTTATCAAGTTTAAAAAATATTTCCATCGATAATTATTTTATTCTCCCCCTGTACTCTGCCCTGGTCAGGCACCACCTGGAGTATTGTGCCCAATTCTGGGCTCCCTGCTATAAAAATAACAGGGATCTCCTGGAGAAAGTCCAGTGGAGGGCTACAAAGATAATTAAAGGACTGCAGCATCTCCCCTATGAGGAAAGGCTAAAAGAACTGGGGCTGTTCAGCCTTGAGAAAAGAAGACTAAGAGGGGATCTTACTAATGTTTATAAATATCTGAAGTATGGGACACAGGGGGAAATGGCCAACCTCTTTTCAATGGTCTGTGGGGACAGGAGAAGGGGCAATGGCTGCAAGTTGGAGCACAGGAAGTTCTGCACTGATATACAGAACTTTTACACAGTGAGGGTAACAGAGCACTGGCATAGGCTGCCCAGGGGTGTTGTGGAGTCTCCTTCTCTGGAGATATTCAAGATGCATCTGGATGCCTCCCTGTGTGACCTGTCCTAGGGAACCTGCTTTGGCAGTGGGGTTGGACCTGATGATCTCTTGAGGTCCCTTCCAACCCCTACAATTCTGAGATTCTGTGATTATGGGTACTTTTATGATGTTTCAAGCAAGCTGTCCAGTAAATGAATTGCAGGAGCATTACTAACTGCTTCAGTGTTTTGTCTGTCAGCATATGCTCAATCAGGCAAAACAAGACAGATGATCTACTATGTAACACCATCCTTGCATTTCCTATATTAGTGCCCCCTCTCACAGGTCACCACACCAGCTCTTTATAGTATTTCATAAAGACAGGGTTAAGTAGACATTTGCCTCCATGCATCATCCAGATGCTCTAAAAAATTTATTGATGAATATGTCGATCTATTTAAAGATGTACTAAAGGAAGATTCACCTGCTTAGGCCCATGCTCTGCTCCAGAATGGATGCTCTTTTAGGAGGAAAGAAAGGACAGAATATGAGGAAGGAAGGACTTAATCTCAAAGCCTGTTATGCCAGCCGTCCTATCCTATCTAAAACATCATCATTTACCTTCTTGAGTTCTTCAAACAACCTACACTGTCATTATGTAGGTAAATCATTCAGCAACATAAGAGTCTATGTATTTGGAGAAAAAAAGCTTGCTCTCTGTCTTTGTTCATGGCCAAAGAGAAAACCCTGATATACTAATAAGGGTTAGTTTGAGGGTTTTTTCAGATTTCCTAAGAAGCAAATGTGAGTAAGATCTTACAGAGAAAGTATTTTATGCTCATCATGATGAGGGCACACTGCATAAAATTACACTAAGGATCATGAAGGCAAGGTTAATAGGTTTATAAATAATGTCAACATGCTTAGATAAAACCAAGATATACTCAATTGCTGAGATCTCAAGTCAGGATTTATCATTATATATACTGTGATTTTATTTTACTTTTTTAATAAGGAAGAAAACCAATTTTCTAGTCCAATCTATAGATTCAAATTATTTTTAATCCTTTGTTTCCTTCAGAAGCTTTTTGGTTGTTGTTTGTGGTTTGATTGCTTTTAGAGTCTAGCTAGGAATTCATCTGTCTGTAACTAACAATTGATTGAATGGTCTTAGTACTATGGCATAGTTATAGACTTCAATAAAAGAAGCATTAGGCTGTCATAGTGTTCAGTTTCTCTTAAGAATGAAGCTAGGTTTTCTGACACTAAAATGCAGTAAAATTGTAGCTTGCAGATATATAAGAAAAATGTTTTAATATATAATTTTCAATCTGTTTCAGAATTAATAGTACAAAAGGACATGTATTTAATAAGTAGCAATTAATGTGATATTACTATATTTTAAGAAACATTTTCTGAACCTATATTTAAAGTTGCTTTTAGATAATATTTCTGCAAAAAAAAATGCCACATGAAATGTAAGCTACTATAGTTCTTTAGTCTTTTCATGCTGATCATGTGAAAAGTGTATCTAAAATATGAGTAATACACAGCATACATTTATAACATCGTAAATGTAATGTCAATTTGTAAAAAGTCAGATAGTCATGTTATTGTTCTGTTCTCTTGCATATACTCTTCTTCAAATGTCTGTAGGTATGAATTTAGTGTTTGTGAAAGATTTTTAGAAAGGTCTCTATCAGCATAAAATGCAGATATTATGCCCTAGAAGCAATGTTTTCCTGAAAGAGAAGTAGGTGGCTCAATCCATATATTCATTCATATCAATGAACTGTCAGTAGTTGTAAAACATTTTCAAGTCTGATCTCTCATATCACTGTTAACACCTTTACTTTGTTCAATTTCCTCCTAGGTATACTTAAGCAAAATGGCACTGTAAAGATTAATATGTAATATAAACTAAATGTTCATGCAGAGCATTTTTTCATCACATCATCCACTATTTCTTAATCATATGGAGTAAAATAGTTGATCACCTATAGAGAGATGTCTAATGCTATACCTTTCAAAATAACAATCTGAAGATATGGGTTTCCCAGAAGTCCTTTGTATTGTTTGTCAGCTGCCTGGTAAGAGTTAAGTAACTCTGAAATCTTCTTCTACATTCCTGAGCATTGTAAATAGCACTGGAAACCTGTGTTTCACTATATGAATCAAGCCTGATAGTGACAACATTTTTTTAAAAATAGTTTGATAATTATTTACATATTTTCTTCATAGTTTATATATGGAGAAGTTCTGTGAGTCCTTGAGGAAAAAGTTTCAAGGGATAAATTTCAAAGGTCTCAACCTGAAATGAGTAAATGACATGTTTTATCCATTATCCAGGAGCAGAAGAAATTTTGCACACTTTCCCCCTAACTATTTCCTGACTTAAAGTAGCTATATTTATTGTTCTGTTCTTTTGGTTGGATCTCTGATACTTGCACTGAGATCACCAGTGCCATAGAGATCATCATAAACAAAGATGAAATACCTTTAAAATGCTCTGTAGAAAATAAATCAGCATTTTAACCACATACGTAAGTAACTGTTTCTACACGCTCTTTCTTAATTCAAAGAGTAATGATTAAAGTGTGGGTTTTGTTAGAAAAATGAAAGTACCTTTCTGCATAAACTCCTGGAGTACATTTTCTAGAGTGAGCATTTTGATCTAGTAAGGACAGTGCACTAACTTCTGGCATGGAGAAAATTACATGTATACTTCAAAACCTGTTTTCTCTGCAGATGAAAGGGAGATATGAAATAGCCTGTGTTCTAAGTCAAGAATAAGGTGTATGTATACAACAACACAATCCTCATGTGACCAGTAAAAATGGTAAAATATATCCGTGAAGTAAGGAAAAAAAAAAACCCCGCCAGCTGGTGTTCCCTTTTGTATAGAATCTACTTCTTAACATCCCTCTGACTAGTTTTTAACAAGGAAAGAAATGTAGACTTTCTTTTTTCTTCCTTAGAAAAAAAAAATTCTAACACGTGCTGCAATAGTATAACTGATGAATATAATGACACATATTTACCTACAAATGTCTGAACTGGAATTTGTCCAGTCATTAGCAAGGAGACTAAAATATGTAATATGAATCATTATTACTGAGTCAGTTGTATAGTGTCAGTCTCAGACCCGTTCCTGTGAAAAAGTCAATGATGTTTCAGAAGGAGATTTTAAATTTGAATGCTACAAGAGCTGTAAATGGGTGAAGTTAAACCCAGATATATGCTTTTCTATACTGTTTTTAAATATCTTTGTAAACACATACCACCTTTGATATAGCTAAATCCTAAATCCTGTTCTCATTTAATTAGGATTTGGTAGGTTTGTGTAAGAATTATTCTCAACATTATAACACTGTATTCTGCAGGTTGGAGAAAAGACGAACTTTAAATACATCTGTGAAAAGCATGGCACATTCACATCCTCAGTGAATTCCTTAGGTATTGAATGAATGGTTCAGGTCCATCTGTTTTAACATTTATGTTAAAATTTATTTTAAAATTTATTTTAAAACAACATCTAAAAAGCATAAGATATAAAACCCAGCAAGCTTAGATAGAATTTAGACCTTGTGATGGTTTAGAGACCAGCTGCAGTTTCAATATCTCTCCAGACACTCTTGTAAGTTCTTCCTTAACCTTAAGGAAAAAATAGTTTTCTTCAAAGCTTGAAGTCATGTTTTCAGAATCTAATCTGGTGCCTCATCCTTTTCACTTTGAGTCATCATGTTCCTTTGCTATCCTGGTCTAGTCTCAGGACAAGTGAACCCATGGAAATTATATTTTACCATTCCGAGTTGGCCATAGCTTCACTATTTGCAGAATGCCTGGTGTCATTTCTGGCTTGGTCTGATTAGTCAGCCTCTGTGAAAAATTCTCACTGTCTCTGAAATAAGTAGGACAAGGAGTGCCAGGTAAGTTCCAGAATCAGGTTTGAATTACATTATAGATTACCTTTTTTTAAAAAAACTTTGCTGTTTCTGTTATTAAACATTTATAATGTAATGGTGCCTATAGACTAATAGACCTTGGCAAATGTATAGAAATGGAATTCTTTTCTTCAAAGATTACACCCACTCTTTGAGACTGTAATAAGTGAATGAAACAAGCATATGGAGCAAGAACATAGCTGTTGGGACACAGTGAAGAAGTGGGAGACACACAGTTCTGAACCAGCTGCAATTCTATCTCAACTTGTTATCTACATGTTCACTGTGCTCCTGTTAAATCTCACTATATATGATGAGTTAGACTTCTGTATGTAGCTGCAGGACTATGGTCTTTTTGGATTCATGGAGACATGGTGGGATGGTTCCCACAACTGGAGTGTTACAGTGGAGTGATACAGGCTCTTTGAGGTACAAGGAAGGGATAATGAGGAGGGTGAGTCGTCCTTAATGTGAGCGAATAGTTGAACCGAATCAACTTCTGCCTGAGGATAGATGAGGAATCAAGAGTTTATGTGTTAGGAAAAAATAATAAAAAGACAAAGGAGATGTTAAAGTGGATGTCTGCTTGGAACATATAAGATATAAAAAACTCTGCAGACACCAAGGTCAGTGAAGAGGGGGGGATGAAGCACCCCAGGTGCTGAAGAGAAAGATTCCCCTGCTGCCCATGGGTTTCATGGTGGAGTGAGTGATAGCGGAAAAGGATTCCACCTGCAGCCTGTGGAAAGGCCCCATGCTGGAGCAGGTGGAGACATCCAGAAGATGCTGTGACCCGCATTGGAGCAACCTGCTGCCAACACTTGCAGCCTATGGAGAGAGACAGAGACACAGAGATGAACGAGAGAGAGATCCATACCAGAACAGGTTTGCTGGGGGGGTAGGCTTGTGACTCCTTGAAGGACCAGGCTGGAGCAGTTTGGGCCTGAGGGACTGAGAGACATTCTATGATTTTATAACTGCACCCCATAGCAGTGACCCACACTGGGGCAACTGGTAAAGAGCTGAAGCCCCGTTGGAAATTACTCCTGTTGGAGAAGTTCATGGAGGACTGTGTCCTGTGGGAGAGACCCCACGGTGCAGCAAGGGAAGGTGAAAGAATGCACCTCCCAGCCTAAGAAGGAAAATAACTTGTGAAGAACTGATCAAAATCCCCATTACCCCAGTCCCTGTCCCTCCTTGTGCCACAGTTGGCGAGGCAGTGGAGAAGAAGGGAGCAAAATCATGACTAAAGTGAATTCTGCTAAGAAGTGAGGGCTGGGGGAGAGGTGCTTTAAGATCTGGTCACACTTCTCATTATCCAACTCCGGTGTCACTGGGTGTGCAGTGCAGTGTAATAAATTAGAGAGTTTTCTTTCCTTTATTCTGTGTTGAGTCTGTTTTGCCCATGACACTGATTGCAGAATGATCTCTCCCTGTCCTTATCTTCACTCCTAAGGCTCTCAATATATTATTTCTCCCCTGTCCAGCTGAAAAGGGGAGTGATAGAGCAACTTTGGTGGGCATCCAGCCAGGGTCAATCCACCACACCAACAAATAGTCAGGCAAAAATTCTGGAAGGCCTGCATGAGAGAATGAGGAGCTCCTAACCAAAGAGAAAGACAAAAAAGAAAGCATTCATGGACTAGAAACAAGGATGAGTAACCTGAGAGGAATTTAGAACCATTTTCCAAGAACCCAGGACAAAGCTAGGAGAAGCTAAAGCCCAAATGGAATTATGTCAAAACTAAAGCTATACAAAAAAGCTTTATAAGTAAAAAGGCAACAAGAGCAATATTATGGAAAATGCAGTCTGCAGCTGAATGGAGCAGGATCCTTCATGACACAGGACATGGAAAGTGTTCAGGTCCTAAATGCCTTCTATTCCCCAGACTTTATAAGCAAGACCTACCTTCAGGAATACCATCCTGCAGAGATCAGCTGAAAATTTAAGAAATTGACCCTTGGTGGAAGATTATCAGCTTAAAGAACACTTTAAAAACTGGATATAGTTAAAGTCTATGGGTCCCAATGGGATACACCCAGAAGTGCCAAAGGATCTGACTGCTGTCATTAGGGTCACTCTCAATTATCTTTGAACATTTAGGATGACTGGGAGTTTCTGGTCTTTGGAAAAGAGCAAATCTTCAAGAAGGAAAACTGATCTTCAGTCCCTGGGAAAGTTATAGAGCAAGTAATCCTGGAAGCCATTTCTAGTCACATGAAGGAAAAGAAGGTCATCAGGAGAAGTCAGCAAGGCTACTTCCAAGGGGAAGTCCAATTTAGTAAACTTTACTGTGATAAACTTGGTAATTTTCTACTGGCCTGGTAGCTGAAGTGAGAGGAGTTAATACTGTCTTTGACTTCAGGGAGGCCTTTGCCACTGTGTCAGAGAAGGAAAGAAGCTGTTGATGTATGGGCTGGATGTGAAGACGGTGAGATGGATTGAAAAGTGGCTGAATGTTTAGGCCCAGAGAGTGGTGGCACAACATTTTGTCAGAGGCCAGTAACTAGCAGCGTACCTCAAGGGTTAATAGTAGGTCCAATCCTGTTCAATCTCTTCATTAGTAATTTGGACAATGGGGTAGAGAGTACCCTCAGCAAGTGACACAAAACTGGGAAGAGTTTCTGATAAGACAGAGGGTTGCACTGCCATCCAGGGACACCTCAGCAGGTTGGTGAAACTGGCTGTTGGGAACCTCATAGGTGTCAACAAGGGGAAGTGAAATGTCCTGTACACAGGGAAGAACAAATCCATGTACCAATATATACCAGGGTCCAAACAGCTGGAAAGCAGCTTGGTAAAAATAACCTGTGGGTCCTTTTTGACACCAACTTGAACATTACCCAGACATGTTCTCTTGCTGTCAAAAAAGCTAGTGAACTTCATTAGGCAAAGCATTGCATGCAAGTGGAGTTCCTCTTTATTCAACACTGATGAGATCATAACTGGAGTATTGTGTGTCTCCTCAATACAAGAGAGGCATGGCCATACTGGAAAGAATCCAATGAAGGGCCACAAAGATGATTAACAAAGACAGCTGAGACTGTTTTGCTTGGAGAAGAGGACATTCAGGGATGGATCTTATCAATGTACACAGGAGTGTATGCAAAGAGGATTGAGTGAGGCTCTTTCTTAGTGGTACCCAGTGATTGGACAAAAGACAATAGACACAAACTGAAGTACAAGAGGTTCCCTCTGAACATCTGAAAACTGTTAGGGTGACTGAGAACTGGCAGAGCTTGCCCAGACAGTTTGTGGAATCTCCATCATTGGAGTTGTTCAGAAATTGTTTGGACATGGTCTGGGCAAGTGGCTTTAGTTGGGCCCTGCTCGAGCAGGGGGGTGGGACCTCCAGAAGTGACTTCCTACCTCAACCATTCTATGATTCTGCAATTCTACTTTACACCAAAGATAAGTTTTGAGGAGGAATGGTGTTGTAGCTGCATTTTTACTGGGGACTAAAAATCTGTATGCCCCTGGAAAAATGCCTAGAGCTAAAAGATTTACTTCTCATAGATTGTGATTAACTTGCTCTACTTTATTATTAATGCTATGCCAAATACAGAAACCAGTATGCATTTTCATCTTCTGATTCATCTCATTAAACTGTATATAACAGAAAATAAATTACATGCACCTAAACAGAATTTTCAAGGGCAAATATAATGTATTAGCACAGTGTCCAAGAAACAGAAAAAAAATGAATCTTAATAAAAACCGTCATTTGTTACAAAAAGGTAATATGTAGTTTTGCTTAGATGGTACTGACATTTTACTGGTATGGAACCTTAAACAGTTCCTTATTAGACAAAATTACTTATGCTTTCTCTTGTAAAAGAACAGAGAAAAAAATAATAGCCTGTCACTCCAATAAAAACCATTAGTTTGTTGGGAAAATTCCAGGCCAAGGCTGCTTTACCTTTGCTGCAACAGAAGCTTCATGCTGAGACTAGAGGTGTCTGATTGACCCATCATCCCTGCTGGAAGCCTCTACTTCTCTGCTAGCCTTGACTTGTGCGACCTCAAAATAAGTGCTGATATTTTACAATTCATGACACAAAGGAAAAGGAAAAATGAAAATGGAATGTATGATTAAGAATGTAATTTTCAGTCACCAGTGTCTCTTGAATGCTTTGACTCCTGGTACCAGCAGTTTGAACGTACCTAAAGATTATGCTGGAATCCTTCTTATTATTAAAATAGACTAATGAATACCCGAATTTAAGTTTTTGGGTTTTTTTTCTCCTTAAATGGCACACAAAATGAAAGAAAAAAACTATCTAAATGTCAAGTGTGAGTACTTGTCCTCCATCAGCCAATAGAGAATTTAATTAATGTATTGTCAAGTTCTTTATCGGGCATGACATAGCTCCATTATCACTACTGGAATGTTAGTGAATTTAGCTTTGCTACATCTGATTATCAGGTTGAATTTGAATAAGTATGTCTGCAATTCACAGCAGATGATTGCAAGAAGTGCTCTAATTTCACTCTGGTTTAGATTTAGGAAAATAGAGAACCCATTAAAACCTGTAGTGAAAGAAGCCAATGAGTGAATTACAGGTTTTTATTTGTTCTCACCAAAAAAAAAAAAGCGGAAACCCGAACAAATTCTTAAGAAATGCTTGGTTTATAATGTTTCCTTAGTTTGTGGTCCTGAGATATTTATTTAGAAAGAATAGTGCTAAGAATGTTACTATTTTGGACAAGTGGGTTCTAGGTAATCAGTGCATGTTCAGACATTTGAAGCTACTTCTTTGAAATAGCTGGTCCTGAGTGACCAGTAATCACTACTAGTATTCAGGTTCAGTGTACTACCACTAAAGGAGTTTGCATGACTAATACTGGATCCCAGGAAATTTCTTTTCTACTTAGAACACTGTTACAAATATTTAATTTCTTTCTCACCGTTCTATGGACTGCACCCAATGATTTTTTTGGAGAACCGTTTTAGAAGTTATGTTGGGATGCTGAGACTGCAAGAATGTTCCTGTAAAGGTAAAGTTTGCACATCTAAACTGTTTTAAGATAGCCATCCTGTAAGGATGGATGGCTATTTACTGACTTAAAAAAGACTTCCTTTAAAGTCACCCACTGTATGCTGGCCACTTGCCTTGAAATCTTCTTGGATTTATACCAGAAGATTTCTAAAATATTAGCCTATAGAAACAAAGGTAAATTTACACCCCTTTCTGTATTCTGTTTCAGTAAATTACAAGGTTTTAATTTTCTGTTGAGTTGTCATGGCAGCATTAGAGATTCAGAGCTCAGGATCCAGTTCACAAGTGACATGACAGTCTACCTTACAGAAAGATCTGGATTTGGCATGTCTTTTCCCTTTAGTACCTAAAACCTAGTGGAGACATTATTGAAATTGTTTGGGTGTTTAGGTCTTTTTTTTCCTTTATTTTATCTTTACTTTTAATATTGCCACTTGTCTCAATACTATAAAGAATTCTTGGGTCTTTATCAGAATGTGAAACAAATCAATATTATTCTAAAGGCTAAACAGAAATTCTGGTTCTAAATATAATTTTGCTAAGGGCTTTTAATAATAGAGTGAAATATTAGACTGGAGCAAGAACAGAAACTAACATACATTTTCCTGTGTGGAGGTACTTCAGAATTCTTTCATCAGTTCAGAATGAGATTTTTTTTTTTTTTACTTTACCCTAATGCACCAATTTAAGTTTAGTTTTTTCTAGCTAGAAGTGGCTGTCTGGACTTCAATCTATTTTAGCTTAGAACCCCCTTATTTTTCTCCCCTGGGAAATTTAATTAAAAGTTGTTTATCCTTTCAGCCTTCACTAGTAACTTTACCTACAAAATGAACTCTAATTACCAGTTATTTCAGTCACTACAGATAAAATTTGAGGCCACATCCAAATATTTCTGAAGGGTTGATTATTGCTTAAAGAAGCTGATACTTGTTTCAAGTTTGCTTCAGACACATTCTTATATATCATTAAATATTGTGATAAAAGATCTAATCATCATGGTCATTACATAAATTATTCTAGAACAATATGCCTAGAGCATGTTATTAAAATGCAAAAAAAAAAAAAGTATGTGACTTTCTGTCTACTAGTTAGATCCTGAATTAAAGGACGTTGCCATTGTTATCTGTCTTAACACTATTAGACAGCTTTTACTTATTTGTATGCTCTGCTTAAATTTCTTCCTGCCAGAAGAAATTCCTTCCTTCATCAGTTTCTAGAGGTCATTTAAGTTCCACTTATATTCAGCTTTGCAACTTCCAAGTCCCTGGTGTCATACACTTAACCTTCTGACATCTCAGAAATACTAAGCTTCAATGTAGAATATAATGGTCATTCCCAGGGCCAAGCATCTTGGTTTGGTTGATTAGACAAAGTAACACCAAGGGCAGCAAATGTCCAGGGGCAGATGCTTTCTCTGGGTATACACTAGACTGATGCTGCCAGGCAAAAACAAATGGTTTGAAGCATCATCAAGTGACAGAAGCGGTAGCCTATAGTACAGACATCGGTTATTACCATTTTGCCCAAAGGAGCAAGACGTCTTTTTGAGCTATCAGCATACCTCCTTCTCCCCAGGGTAACCCCATTCCTTTGAATTTATGTCCTTTCCCACAGAAGCAACAGCTTAGGTCTGGGACTCACACCTTAGCACTCAGTGACTCTCCAAACTACATCTTGCATTAATGTCTGATAAGCCTTGGGCTCTGTATTGCTGCCGCTAAGTTGTGGCTAATAGATCACAACATAATATAGCGGAGCTTGGTTTTCCATCAAGCACTGATAAAGTAGGCTTCACTCTGAGTTTCACCTTGCATCAAATATTCTCTATACCATGAACATCTCCATGCTCATATGTTGTGGCATTCTATCTCTATTACTATAGAAAGTAGTGGACAACATGAAAAGAAGAGAAAAATGTTCCTTGATTGATTTGATATCTGTAAAACTTATTCATTATTAATTTCACTGGCTTTTTAAGTACAATAATTTGCTTTATCTTTCTTCCTTTTGGTTTTCTCTGCCTCCAGGTCTCTTTTCTCAAAATACAGATTTGAGGATTAAGTGTTAACTGTCTGCTGTGACCATGTTTAACAGAAAGTGCCAAAACTGATGTGACAAAACTGCTTCTCCAAACCCTGCTGTAGCATCTAAATATTTTATATACCCTGTGCAGGCAACACAAAGCAATGTAAAGTACTTTCACTTGATGGTTGTGAATTATGAAACAGCTCCCAGTTTTCCTGAAACCCTAGGTGAAATCTAAGAATGCTTGCCAAGATGTGTCTTGTAAATAAATCAGCTGTACGTACACAAGAACAATTTAGACAGATGGTTATTTAGAATTCATTGTTTCATGAGGGAGGAGAAAGACAAAGAAATGGAGAGAATAAAAGACTGTATTAGGGTAAATCTTATGACAAAATATGTAATTTTGCTCAGTTTAATGCATTATGAATTGAAAGTGCTAACTAACTAAAGGGGGAAGACAGACATTCACAGCTACAATTTAAAAAATTATTATAATAATAATTAAGGTGACATTTGATGTATTCATAATAACAAGACAATAAATAGGCATTGTTGGATTATTTGGAGAAAAGCCAGCTCATATGCAGTAGTAAGTGCACTCTAGGTGATAGTATAAAATCTTTCAGTAGACTGGCAATCTAGTTACAACAACTGCTTGCGTGCCTATACTGGGTGAAGCAATTGAGTATTAATTTAAGAGATAGGGTATATAAACCTTATATTGCTTGAAAGACCTGAGCAAAAATGACTTAGGATTCTCTTGCCACATATACTTATGAATGCAGAGGCTGCCATCAAATTTGAGAACTTCAGACCTTTTTTTCAGTTGCATTTGAATTACTAAATCATCCACATACACAGAAGGGGAATGAAAACAATTAATTTGCAGTAGATGTATTGAAGGGAAAGAACCAAAACTATTTTTGTCCTGGTTTCTTTATAGGGTGTGGTATATATGGTATATTATATCTACTTTTGTATTTCACACATATCTAGATTTTTGTTGTTAAAAGTGATGTTTTCTTGTGAACCCTTTTGCCTCTCACAAAGAAATAATATATAGACATATATAGTATATCTATTGTATGGCATAAATTCAGTCCTTCTAGTAACTATTTAGAGCCCTTAATGTACTAGAGGCCTGTAGCCACAAGGTTTTTCATGATTTCTGCCAGAATTGAACTGGTTTTGTCTCTGCCTTCTGATGAAGCAATCTGTGGCACAAAAAACCTCCCAAACTTGTGATACCAATATTTAGTTAACTTTAGTTAATTTTCTCCATACATAAGTATCTACATCGTCTACACCTTCATCTGCATCTTATATACCTATAGTGTATATGTACATCTATATATGGAAGTAAAATATCTTAAATGTACAGGGGGTTTTAAATACTGCACAATATAAGTAGGGGTTTCTGAATCTCTGTATTTCAATATTTCCATATAAAATATTATGGCATGAGACAAATAACTTGAAGTTAATTAAAATGAGTTATTTATATAAGATGATTAATTTAGTAATTAATATAGGGTATGAAAATTTAATTCTAAAATATTTAAATATGAAAATGGAATTTCCAAAGCAGCTGACTTAACATACAAATAAGTATGTCATCATATCCTTTGTGATGTTACATCCTTCTTACCAATTGAATGGTAAGTTCCAAAGGGAAAAACCCCAATATTTATGTCAAAGTTGTCTTTGACTTTTTCTAAGTATTTCTGTAACAGTATACTAACAATGTCATATCATGCGTCAAAGCCCATCACCCATCACATCAGTGTTTCCATCCTACAGAATGAATGAAGCATCCTTAAACTAAAAATGTCTCTCATTTTTTAAACGGACATATGAATGTCTCATCTCTTGTTGGTACTTTGAAAGGGAGCTGAGAGCAGCCACTGTTACGAAAATTCTAAATATTCCTTTTATCCATCAGACTGCAGTGAAGTGTAATAAAGGAATGTTGGCTCCATTTAGAAATGCGGCCCAAAACATCGTTGAATGTTCATCAAACACCATGTATCACAAGGTTACTCAGTGTTCATATCAAGAAAACAAAATAAAAGAAAAACTTTACAGGAAATAAAAGAAGAAAAACCCAGTAGCTATTGTAATGAAAAAAAGACCTCCTCAAAATATTTTTTCCTTAGGATTAGATTTTTTTTTCATACAATTTCTCCAAATCCCGGGATGTCATAAATAATCTGGATGTAATAAAAGTTTTCCAGCCTTGGTTCATTAAGCTTCCTGTTTGCCTTCACATTAGACTGACTCTGAAATAACTGCATATTCTTATCTTTAACTTGTAAATTATGGTCTTGTCATATTGCTCACATTTCTTATAGGAAAATCCTATTAATTACAGTATGCTAGAGAATTCCCAGTATCTTTCTTAAGTAAGAGTTCATCATCTAAACAGTTTGAAAGAATATAAAATTAATTAGAATACTATAAAAAGTTAAGGTTATAGCTATGATTTAAATTTGACCAGCAAATAACTACCCAGCTTTTCAGCTTTTAATGTTATTTTTAATGTTATTTTAAAATTATTTAGAAATAGATTTAACAAAAAACCCTTATAGAATCATAGAATATCCTGAGTTGGAAGGGACCCATAAGGATCATTGAATCCGACTCCTGGCTCCACACAGGGCCAGCCAAGTCAGAGCATGGCACTGAGTGCAGCATCCAGATGCTTCTTGAACTCAGTCACTATCTCCGTGCTGTGACCACTTCTCTGGGGAGCCTGTTCCAGTGCCTGACCACACCCTCAATAAAGAACTCTTCCTAATATCCAGCCTAAACCTCCCCTGTCTCAGCTTCATACCGTCCCCTTGGGTTCTATCCCTGGTCACCAAAGAGAGGAGATCAGCACCTGCCCCTTTGCTCCCTCTCGTCAGGAAGCTATAGAGTGTGATGTGGTCTCCTCTCATTCTCCTTTTCTCCAGGTTGAACAAACTTCCATAATTCCAATTACAGTCATTAGACAATATGACTCTAAGTATGTTCCTCCAATACAATAGCATTTTGTGGCTGTCATAGTTAACAGCAAGAATGAGCATGTGGTGGCACACAGCTTTACTGTGAGTACTTTGGATTCACAGCATAACCTAAGCAGATGCTATGCTGCTGCCTCACGTTGCCTTTCCTCAGTCCCCCTCTCACTGCTATTGTCATTGGTCATTGGCAGTAGAGAGATTAAAGCTGATCCATTGTAAATCTTTGGCTGCAGTAGTAGATACATCCTTTTTTTTCCTATGAAGCTTTGTATTTACAGAGCATTGTAGAGGTACTTTAGATCCTCATGTTCGTATGCCAATAGAGAAACTCAGGAAAATATAGTCAGTTTTACATATACAGAAGTTAAGATTTAAGCAGGTTAGTCAATTTTTCACTCTACATGCACAGTATAAATATATTATGCAGAATGTATTAAACAAGAAAGCAAATTTCTTTGAAATCTGGATCTCCCCTGTATAATCCTGTGTTAACATTACATTTTCAGTTATTTCCTGAAATTTACTTCATTCCACTTTTAGCAATTCTGTTTTTAGTTCCTTATCTTATTTTTGTGTTGTCATAATATCTTTCTTTTACTGGTCACATAGAATTAAAGGAACTGAGTAGATCTTTCTGATTCTTTGACTCATCTAAACTCGTAACTGCTGAAGCTCTGCAAGTTGTTCTTGACTTTTGTTCATACAAAAATTATATTTTCTACTGCATCTACTGCAATACAGTTAGTATGAAAAATCTGAGTGTATTTTATTGATGTTAGGAAAAAAACCCTCTCTGTTGAAACATGGAAAATGTTGGTTTAATTTGAGTATTGCAAAAACTGCATTAATACAGAAATATAAAATCATTATAATCCATGTTTTGTCTTTAGTGAAATGTTATGTTTATAGATTTATACTAGCAGGCAGTCATCCAGACAGGTACAGGCACTCTCAACCCACTGAAAGATTTCTTGTATAGGTAACAGAATATGCTAAACCTCTCCAGGAGACTCTCCAGCCTACCTAAGATTTGAGCCATTCTCCTTAAAACACCCCTCACTCTGTCTTAATTATATAAAATAAGTAAAGAGGGATCCTCAAGTGATATAATTTCTACTCTAGTTAACTTTGTGCTATGTCAGAGTTCAATGGAATGCATTTGTAAAGACAAAGTACACAACAGGTTAAGATTTTATTCCCCATCCCAGTTTTTTTCATCAGATGTACCTGATGAAGAATTTTTGACTTGCTGGCACAGAAGCACATGGAGAGAGAACTTAATCTGCCATTTCTTCATCGACTGGTGTATTGGGAACAGAGGCACAAGCCAAAACTAATTGCTATAGAGGGTGTCAAAATGCAGAGCCCGGGCATTTCTATCAAAATTTGAATAAGAGAGTGATTTCATAATGCAGAGCCCATCTGGACATGAGTCTATGTTTTCTGCCAAATGAGCACCTTGGCAAGGGTATGAGTTGTTAATTTTATGGTATCACATGTTTATTAAATATTGAACATGTAGCACTGTGAAGTTATGCCATGCTTTACAAATAGATATTAAAATACAGTGCCCCCTCTGCCTCATCTGTGATGAGCATTTAAAGGGCAAAACAGGACATGGGATATTATTTCAGCAATGAAAGAGATGAGATAATGAAGAAAGAAAAGGTGGAAAAGGCAAGAACTTTATTTCTATGAACCCTCTTTGAAGGGAAAAAAGTGTCAACCTTGGCAGGGAATAGAATCAGACATTCCAAACTGAACCATGAGAGAAGGCATGAAAGTTTATTTGGGAGAAAAAAAAATATCAGGTGCACAGAGAAGAGAACAGGGAAAGCAAATTAATCTAAAACATCTGTCTATCTTCCAATCCATTAATATAAAGAGATCTTCCTAGAACTCCTTCATTAGCTTCATTTTTGGTTACTGTAAATAACATTGATTCATTTTAGAAGTCAGTTTCCTAATAATAGTTTTTAATATACTTATAAATGTGTTCAACACCATATGATCGAAGTCAGATCATCAGCACTGACCTCTCTCCTGTATTTCCCACCTCTTATTTGGTTATTAATCAATTGAAATCAATTGGTGGCTAAGAGGGCAAATGGGATCCTGGGGTGCATCCAAAGAAGCGTGGCCAGCAGGTCAAAGGATGTGATCCTCCCCCTCTCCTCTGCCCTAGTCAGGCCCCACCTGGAGTATTGTGCCCAGTTCTGGGCTCCCTGGTATAAAAATGACAGGGATCTCCTGAAGAGAGTCCAGTGGAGGTCTACAAAGATGATTAAAGGACTCAGCATCTCCCCTACGAGGAAAGGCTGAATGAAGTGGGGGTGTTGAGCCTTGAGTAAAGAAGGCTAAGAGGGGATCTGATTAATGTTTATAAATATCTTAAGTGTAGGACACAGGGCTAAATGGCCAGCCTCTTTTCAGTTGTCTGTGGGGACAGGACAAGGGGCAATGGCTTCAAGTTGGAGCACAGGAAGTTCCACAGCAATATGTGAAAAAACTTTCTCACAGTGAGGGTGACAGAACCCTGTCACAGGCTGCCCAGGGTGTTTGTGGAGTCTTCTTCTCTAGAGATATTCAAGACCCGTCTGGATGCCTACCTGTGCTTTGGCAGGGGGAGGTTGGCCCTGATGATCTCTTGAGGTCCCTTCCAACCCCTACGATTCTGTGATTCTGTGAAATATCTTCTATTTTCTCCTTGACATCTTAAATACAATAATATACCTTGAAAAAGCAAAACAGGTTAACTGGTTTGTGCTTTTCTACATATGCATTCACTTTCTCAGAGAACTATGCTAAATTTATTCATTAGGACTCCCTATTACAAGAACCAGAGTGACACTGTTGGTTTTGGGTTTTTTTCTGGAACAGATAGATCAGATATAACAATGTGTGAAAAAGGGTGCCAGAGTCAGAAATTTAAGAAAAGAAAAAAAAAAAGCTCTTGGAAAGACATTTTGGATACTTGAAAAGGAGAGATGAGAGGCCAGAAAGGAGACCGATGGACATCTGTCTCAAACAGTGCTATGAAAATCCCATCAACAGGGTATGAACATTCAGTCTGTTTAAGTCTGGAAAAAGAAAATGCTGTATCAGCCTCCTGTATCAGCTGGATCAGATCTGGGTACATGAGTCGGCATAAAATTAGTCTTTCCCCCATTGATAAAAGTTTCTCTGTGGTAGCTAATGACTTTTTTCTTTTTTTTAATGCCGTAAACAGAAAGAGTTTGTTGTGGTTTTTTTTATTGGGTTTTATTAACTTTAAAAAGTGTAGATGCATCAAAAGTGTCTCTCTTAAAATTTTCCCTTGCATGCACAACTAATTCTTTTATACTAACTAAAAGAATCTGGAAATAGTAGCAAAAAACCCCAACCCCCAAAACACCACACACACAAAAAGAAAACCCCACCCAAAAAACCCAACCAATTAAAACCAACACCCACACCCTAGAAATTTTCTCTTTAATTTTTATTAAGTGAAAATTTAAAAAAATAGGACTTTTACTGGTCACTGTATGACTACACAGTAAAGTCCCTTAAGACTGCAAATACTGTACTTTGAATTGGAGCATATCTGACAAGCAAATTTTAAAATAGCTGGATATGGTCAGTCCTGTTCTCGCTTTCAATTAAAAAGAAGTGAAAACATGCATCCCTTTTCCTCAAGAAACTGCATATTATTCATAGTAAAAACCTGGTATGGTTTTGCTTTGTGATGGGTTTTTTGTTTTTAAAATCTAAAATTCTTACTGGATTCTCTGTTCATGGCAACTTATTATGAGGAAAATATACCTCCCAATCAAGTAGGACTGAAACTTAGCATAGTGCTTTATTGACTGTAATATTCAGACAGATGCACTTAACATAAAACTAACTGTTTAACCTGGGTATAACAAACTGTAAGAGCATAACTACTCTGTTTATTTAATATTAAATCCACTTAAGATCAAATGGTACTTCACCTTTCACTAGTTTTCCCCATTATTTTCAACATGTAAATCAGCAGGGAATCAAAACACTTTTCTATATACCATGTTCTGAGTAACAGATAAAGAAAAGCCAAGGTATTCAGTATGTGTTAATAAAAATCCTGGTAGTAATTTTATAAATATATAGATTGCATTGTTTGTGTGCTGTGTTTGCTTATATGCAAGATCACTGGAATGCATAGTGCTAAGCCATAGGTTTTTCTGATTGGAGAAGGCTTTTATGTAACTAACTCTTAAACTGCTACAGATTTGTGAGGGAAAAAAATCTTCATATAAACAAAAAAAATGCTCTCTATAGAACGATGGAATTAAATGCCAAAAGTATTTTGAAAGAACCTAAGAATAAGAAGAGGTAATTAAACATCTTACATTTTTTATTTTTTATAATAGAATAGAATCTAATTGAATCGTTGGTTGGAAAAGCCTATGAAGATCCTTCAGTAAAACTGTAAAACTACCATCACCAAGTCCACCACTAAATATGGTCCCTAAGCACAAGACCTACACATCTTTTAAATGCCTCCAGGGATGGTGATTCCACCACTTCCTAGACAGCCTGTTCCAATGATTAACAATACCTTCAGTGAAGAATTTTTTTTCTTACACCCAATCTAAACCTCCCCTGATGGCGGGGGGCCATTTCCTCCTCTTCTATCACCTGTTATCTGGGAAAAGAGACCACCCTGGTGCAACCTCCTTTCAGGTAGCTGTAGAAAGCAATAAGGTCTCCCCTCAGCCTCCTCTTCTCCAGGCTAAACAGTGCCATTTCCTTCAGCTGCTCCATATAAGGCTTGTTCCCTAGACTTTTCACCATCTTTGTTGTCCTTCTTTGGATGTCCTCCACCAGGAGATTCTGTTTTTTGACTTATAACAGCAAAAAAGTCACTTTCGTATTTGGCTCTGGCTTAAAAGTTTTGAGAAAACTGACATCTTCTTAATTTTTCTTTACATTGATTAGCAGATTAGACATTTGAATATGGAATGGTAGTTGATTACGTGGTTAGATGAAACATTTGTTTACACATATATTGATTATTTTTTTCCTACGCACTAATCTATATTTTAACAATGTTATTCCATATAAATTCAAGAAATTCAGAAACTTAATAAGTGATCATTCAGACAGATATAGATATTTGATAGCATTATTAGATAAAAATCCTTTTTTATCTACTAGATTTAACCTTTTAATATAGCTTATGTTGCTTAAAGCAAATATAATGGACTGATGAAGATTAAACAAATTCTTCTCAGGGAATGTAATGGCATTCTATGTGCAAAATGAAAGGTGCCAGATAGGCAGCTTAGGAAAGCAGAAGTCGCAGAATGAAACTCTCTGCAGGTGAAACCACACAGAAATAAGCTCAAGGCAAGTTTTTTGACAGTCAGTGCTCTTACACTCTGACCCTTAGGAACACTTCCTATTGTTGCAAGGATAACACAATCTTAATGCATATTAATCCCTTGGATTTTATGTTAAAACTGCATTTAGTGGCAAATGTATTAACAAAAACTGTATTCTAAAGGCGATTTTAATGTTAAGTCATGCAATCCGAGAATTAGTGTGACAAAGTTAGAGTAGGAGTTTGTCACTGAAATAAACTTGTTCAATTTATAGGATCTAAGATGCAGATATACATCTATATCTATAATAATATATAGATGCAGATATACATGTATTATCTATAATAAACAACAGTCATAAACAAGTACATTTCAAACAAAACCACAAAGTACCAAAATGTAATTACCTCTTTGTTGCATCCTGTATATTTTAAACTAATAATTATTTAATATTTACCAAAGTAACCTGATGTCAGAGCTGTCAAATGTTAGAGATTAGAGATACTTCAGAGCAAATCTCTTTCAGAGGGAGTGGTTTCACTCTTCCACCATATAAAGCCAGTGACATGAACTGAAAAGAGAGAGCTGAAAATTAGAAAGGAAAACTCACAGAGGTAAGATCTGAAAGTAACTGGATGAATTGATGCTACTTAGAGGAACTAAGTTATTTCTGTGCGTTTCATTCATACTTTGACAAGATTAATGGAAATACTAATATTTGCACAGTGGGAAGGATAGGATTAACTTTGTCTGTCTTACTGTCTAAACTGATTACTTGGACCCCTTGTACATTGCATCAAAGGACAAGGACAAGCATTTCCAAAGGTATTCTTGCCATTTTCTTAGGACAGGGTGACAGTTCTAAGTTACTGTGGAAGTTACTGATTGTCTGGCCTATTTGGTATCACATTGAAGGGACTCATGGAGCATTTACCATAACTACACTAGAATTTGCGAAGGAATATCCACATATGGAGCACATTTGTGCCAGTGAAATGGTGAAGATATTTCTTGTGTGCTGGTTTTGGATGAGATAGATTTCATTTTTTTCACAGTAGCTAGTATCGGGCTGTGATTTAGATTCATGACCAGAACAGTGTTGATAACACAGGGATGTTTTTGTTACTGCTGAGCAGTGCTTACACAGAGTCAAGCGTTTTGCTGCTCCTCACAGCGAGTAGGCTGGGAGCACACAAGGAGTTGTGAGATGACCCAGCTGAGGCAGTTGACCCAAAGTGACCAAAGGGATATCCCATACCATATAATATCATGGTTGGCATAAAAAACTGTGGGAAGAAAGAGTGGTGTGGGAAGGGACAGACTACACACATTCAGAGTTGTGTTTATCTTCCCAAATAATAGGTGTGATGGAGCCCTGCACTTCTAGGGATGCCTATTCACCTGCCTACCCATGGGAAGTGGTGGTTGAATTTCTTGCTTTGCTTTGCTTGTGTATGCAGCTTTTGCTTTACCTATTAAACTGTCTTTATCTGAACCCTTTCTCACTTTTACCCTTCTGATTTTCTTCCTTTCCCACTGCAGGGGCAGGAATGAGTGGCTGTGCGGGGCTGAGCTGCCTACCACAGTTAAACCATGACATCTTATAACATAAATTGGGTATATTTGAAAGAGGTCCAACATCTTTAGTGTTTGTCTTCCAAACAATTGAGATTACTTGTAAAGCAGGTCTTTGTGTATGTATTTGACAAGAGAAGTTTACTAGCAGCTGCTGATAGATAGACAGACACTTGAGATACGGAGGGAAGACAATGCAATCATTGGCTGCTATATAGCAATCACTGACTAATAGTTGCTTACATGAAGAAGGGTTGTTTTCCGCTGTGCTAAGACCAAATCCAGATTGAAAAAGATGAATGATAATGGTGTGTGGGAGATAGTTGAAGGCTAGAGCAAAGCTACTTTCTCAAATACTTTTATGGGAAATTGAAAGGTTATGGAAAAGGTCAAAACAGTATTGGTATCAGGGTAAAAATGAGGTTTTATAAGAAGATAGCAGTAAATTGGTTGGAATCTTTTACAGAGTTGAGGAATGTAAGTTGGAAACAAATAGAGAGGAAATATAAATTCTAACTAAATTTCTAATGAAAAGGATTAAAAGAAACATTAGTCATCTCTGACATGCTTAACTAATGTTTTAAATGTAGTTTTATTGGTACACTAAAGTAATTTATTGATTTTCTAAAACACTAGTAATATTAAAAGCTGTGAAATGTATTTTCACTAGCCTGCAGTATTTCTAATGATTCCACTAAACAAGTGCTTATACTTTCTGCAATAAATGCATTCACATGCAAATGTAGGTGGATGGGTAGGTAGTAGGTAGATCGATAGATAGATAAGATGATAAGCAGATTGACATTATAGAAATTAAAAGCAATCTGCTTACAATATTTCTCTTAAGAAGAAAAAAATGGTTTATATTCTTTGGAACTGCTAGCAAAAAGTTTCCCTCACAACTTCCACATTCATTTCACACCTCAGATCTGATCTGGGACTTTCCATAAAAAATGATTTTCCAGCAGATAAAAATTCTTGACTCTATTTACCAGATACTAACATATCATTATGCAGATTGCAACTAAACAAAGAATTTCCGTTTTCTCTATGTCAGATTTCCTATGTCCAGTGTCTTTCATCATGTTTCAACTTAATCTACTGTCACTTCACTGTCCATGGCCTTTGCAGTTCTTGGCACTCTGACTGAATCTAACAATCAGTACAAATAGTGATGCTGTGCTTTTACAAGAACTGGAACTGTAGCCCACAAAAACTAAGTCAGGAGCTACAATTTATCAGTTGGATCTTAGATGTATTCGTTCTCTACTGAATAAAACTAAGTTTGTTTGGAAGATCAAGAGTGGAAAAACTCAAGATTGTAAAGCTTTCAAAATAAATGATGTCTTAAGAATAGGTCTTGTTGCTTGTCCAGATCAACATTTTTGCAGAATTCCAGTTATCTCCTCTGTATCTACAAACAACATCATGCAAGAACAGCTCTTAATCCTCTGCGAACAATACCTGTGTATATACTAATAAGATATATAACAGTTCTAGTTGTATGATGAGGATTAAATTAGGATCAGGAATAGTGTGATGCCATTATGATGAGTGTACTATGATGTATGTAAAAGGATTTTTGAGCAAAAAGGCTAGGATTAGGTTTACGTTTCAGGAATGCCTTTTGACTGTGTGGGCAGCTATAGCTTTCTGGATATATCTGAGGTTGCTGAAGTCACCACTTTAAACCCATCTGTTCACCATTGTCTATCTGTCATTCCCAACAACGTATGAACATCTGCCCTCAAGACCTAATTAATTTTAATTAAAATGATCTTTCCTTACACAGTTTGGCTGATGTGACTCAGTTTAACTGCAAATCATTACAGAATGGTCACAGCAGCAGTTTTGAAAGCATTCGGGGTACAGAGGGAAAGGATGGCTTTTTGTAGATGTGTTCATATATGCTCGCAGATATACCTTGTTGCCAGTGTCTGTAAAATATTAGCAGATACTCAGAAAGCACAAGTCAGTCAATTGTGATTTCTGTTTGCTTGTTATTGTTTTTTGATATTTTTGTTTCCCTTCTTTCCTGCATATCTTCCTCAATACCATTTACAATGCCAAACACCACACAATACTTTTCTCAGGCTCCTACATACAATTAACTATCACATAGGGTTTCTAGACATTCTGAAAAATGCAAAGTTTTTAGAAATCAAAATGAAAATTAAAGCTCCTCAAAGCAGGACAGCATATTAAAAATATTTATCCAATTCTGTGCTTAACCGGAAAAAAAATGCAATGAGTGTTAGTTCTTTATGTTTATTGTATTTTTAATTCTTTCAACCAATCATGTTTACTGTATCATTTGGTAAAACAGAGATTTATGTTTACTTTCACCACCACAGAAAAGAGAGATCTATAAAGGTAATAAATCTTTAAGTGCTTCAAAACCTTACACAGTCTTTATAGGTTGAAAGATAATCAATAATCATGACAGAAAAACTGCATATGATTCATCTTTCAAATCAACTTGCTTCTTTATGACACAATGCCAATAGATGAGAATGTAAATGCCATGATCAATTTCCCTTAAAAAAATACCTGGACTTGAAAGGCTATTCATAAGAATTACTTTCCTATGCACAATTAACACTAGATGGATCTTCTGTGCTCACTACACTTCACATGCTGTCAAATTGCACTATCCAATTACACAGTCCTTGCTGCTTAGTGCAAAGTACTTTTGACTGCAAATTTAGCTGCATTTATACCTTTATTCTGACAGTGTTTTCAGTTTCTAATTCATTACTGTGAGTGAGTGCCAGTGAGGGTTTCTCTAACCAATCTAATCAATTATTGTTGAATAATTCAATAGGTTGAATTTCATTTTAAATAAGCAGTTTTTAGTTTCTGAAACTACTATAGCTCAATGTGTCAGGCTGTTCTTGCTGAATCAGTGTGCTTGAGCTCAGACAGCCTCCAAGTTGTTTGTTGTCCTGTTGACATCCTTCGTGGTATCATTTCAGGAAATATAAAGAGCCAAGGACATTTAAATTTACCCATAAAAGTATAATTTCAGACAGGACTCTTAGAATCAGGATTTTTGATTTTTTTTTTAGTGGGTTTTTTGCTATTGTTCATTCCAGCCTCTCAAAATGAATGAAAGGTAATGGAAATTGTGTTTAATTCCCCCCTCACCCCCCTGAAATTACAGAGAACTATTGACAGCACTACATGGAAAGTCATTCTGGTTTTCTGGTTTTCAACTGGGTGAAGGAATTTGCTGTAGCTACTTAAATCTCTCATTGCCTGAGGTATTGCAGTTTTAGATGATACTGCTATTCCATCTAATGTAAAAGTTCTGCCACCATGATTAGTTAAATGCTGAACAATTAAATTGTGGCTTCATTTTAACCAGCAAAAGTGGTTGGTCCCATTGGAAATAGGTACACTTCTTAATTTTGGCTGAACTAGTGATCAGAAAACCAACACAGAAACCTGATTTGCAAAATCAATATTTGGTTCATAATGAGAATGACAACTACACAAATTACAAAATAATTATGATCTACATATACTCCATTTTGAACAATTTAAAATACAAAATTATTACATTTTTAAATAATTCTGTTCCTTTTTTTTCAATACAGTGTGTGACAAGACAAGCTGTTTAACATTCTAAGTTTTGAAGTACATAGCACTAAACCATTTAGGAATGTTACTTTAAATTAAAATAATATTTAGCTTTGTGTACAATGAAATATATATTTAATACACTTCCTGTTCTTATCCTTTCTCACCCTTTCTCACTCTTGAGCTGATGCTATATGTACAATAAATTACAGGGAGTGTGAAATACAGCAAAACACAACCTTAGCAGATGCAGTAAATTTCAGATAATAATTTAACACATATTTGTTCAGTGTTTAATAATACATGCTATGTACTCCAGAGTCTGCATTGGTGCGTGTAAATAGACATTGTCATGGGATAATATATTCTGACATACATTATTTTATTATTAATTTATTATAGATTGTTTGTGCATTTAGAGAAGAGAAAAAAATGGAAACAACATATGAAAAAATGTGATGAAGAGAAGTTTCTTTGAGACTGTTTTCAAATACCAGTATTTATATCTGCTGATCTCAAATCTAAGAGACATCTTTAGTTGTTGCTGGGTAGTTGTTGTGTCTACACAGTCAAGGCTTTTTCTGATTCTCACACCACCCAGCCAGTATGATGTCTGTGGATGCACAAGAAGTTGGGAGGGGAGACACTCAGGACAGCTGACCCAAACTGACCAAACTGACCAAACTTCCTGATGATGTGAAGTAGTAAATTAATTCCGTGTCTTGCTTTGCTTGTGCATGTGGCTTTTGCTGTATCTGTTTAACTACCTTTATCTGAATCCATGAATTTTCCCACTATTACTCAGCCAATGCTCTCCCCCATCCCACCAGGGGAGAATGAGTGAGCAGCTCTGTGGTGCTTAGTTGCCATCCAGAGCTAAACCAAGACAAGTGGACGGTAGATTGAAGACTTCTGAAATGTAAGAAAGACTTGAGTGGTGAAGAGTTTTGAAACAAGTTGCTGCATTTGATTGAGGTACCTATGTTCATAGGAAGAGAGAGGACAGGAGAAAATAGCCTCAAGATGAGCCAGAGGAGGTTCAGATTGGAAATTAGGAAAAATTTCTTCACTGAAAGGGTTGTCAATCATTGGAAAAAGCTGCCCAGGAAGTGATTGAATCACCACCCCTGAAGGTATTTTAAAGACAGGTAGATGTATTGCTTAGGGAATGATCTTCAAGGTATTTTCCAACTTAAATGTTTCTATGATTTTTGTAAATATAATTTTATAAATGTAGCTAGAAAAAGCATTAATTATTGTTATTCATTGGGATAAACCAAATGTTCCAGTTTTGGTTTACTTCTTGTGCAGAGTGAGGAAAGCTGACATAAACTCTGAAGCTGCCAAACTGGTACCTCTTCAAAACATATGACAGCAAGTATTTTCTTGGAAACAAAGACACAAGAACTGATGGGAAAGATGACAACTGGTTCACCTCTGGGCCTTGTTATTTTGTGGGGCTGAGTCAACTGACCTTTGGCCCTGTAGTGGTTTGACCCTGGCTGGAGGCCAGACGCGCACCAAAGTTTCTCTATCACTCCCATTTTCAGCTGGACAGGGGAGAAAATACATGTTGAGAGGCTTAGGAGTGGAGATAAGGACAGAGAGAGATCATTCCACAATCAGTGTCAGGGGAAAAACAGACTCAACACAGAATAAAGGAAAGAAAATTATCTAATTTATTACACTACATTACACACACAGTGACACCAGAGTTGGATAACGAGAAGTGTGACAAGATCTGAAAGCCCCTCCTCCCACCCCCCCTTCTTAGCAGATTTCACCTTAGTCATGATTTTGCACCCTTCTTCCCCTCCCACCCCCCCGCCACTCCCCTCCCCTGCTCCGCCTTCCCCTAACCCCTGCCCATTGTGGTAAGGGGAGGGACAGGGACTGGAGCAATGAAGGTTTCTGCTAGTTCCTCAGGATCTGTTTTCCTTCTTAGCAAGGGGGACATTCCACACACCCTTCCACTGCTCCAGTGTGAGGTCCCACCCACAGGACACAGTCCTCCGTGAGGGTTTCCAACATCAGCTTTTTTTCATGGAGCTTCAGCTCTTCACCAGCTGCCCCAGCGTGGGTCACTTTATGGGGTGCAGTCATAAATCATAGAATGTCTCTCAGTCTCTCAAGCCCAGACTGCTCCAGCCTGGTCCTCCACAGAATTACAAGTCTGCCCCCAAGCAAATCTGCTTTGGAATGGGTCTCTCCTTCTCACTCATCTCTGTCTCCCTCTCCCTCTAAATGATTGTCAGGAACTATGTGAAATGAACATTTTATCCCAATACCTATCAATGGCAAATTATGAAATTCAGCTAATATTTCACTTCATTAAATTTCTCAATGAGATTAAATGTTTTCATTTCATGCACACATTTTAACAGAGGATTTTTGTCAGAACAGTCTTTGAAATGACTCCAAAACTCTAATAAGAACAAAACCTCTATGTACTTGTAATAATATTTATAATAGATTGTCATGTTTCTGGACTATGCTATTATGCACTGTTATTGTAGGATGCATCCTACTTGGGAAGACTTTTTAAGAAGTGAGTTCAGAAGAAATTGAAATCACATACATATTTAGAGAGAAAACATTCTTACCAGTTGGGTTTAGGCTTCAGTTGCACAGGTAGGGATATCAGTACTGATGGTTATTAGCAGTTTTTAATTTTATATTCCATTCTGTTGTACAGACAATGTAGCAATTACTGAAACTTACAATAATCTGCTCCACTGAAGCATTAAAAACCAAAACTGCAACATGAGTAAACTTCTGAATCATGCTAACTATCATAAGGTAATGAATATATGATGAACAAATTATCACTTTACCAGGCATCAGTCTTCACGTTAACTGTGGTTGAAGTAACATTCATCATAGGTCTTCTGATATGGCCAAGTCCTCTTCAATACTGAATAATTTTAAGCTCTACGTTTTGTGCTGTGGTGTTAGTATGTTTCCCTTCTCAACAGTTTGGAAGCCTTTAACTAAGCTGGATAAAATGTTAAAATGATTTTTATTAATTATTTGAGCCTGAAAGATTTTGTTATGATATAAAAATTGGTTTATGAAGTGGGATGTGGAATCCAACTTGAATGCAAAGTTGGACTACACAATAGTTCAAAGTAACTGGTAAAGCAGTGTATCAAATCAAATTTGCAGCGTACAGGGAATTTAGTATGCTGAAAAGAGAAGTCATATAGAGAATGAATTTATTAAACTTGCACAAAACTAACTTAATTAATAATAATTAATAAAATGAAATATGCTATAGTGTGAAATTTTTGGCACACTGATGGAACACATAGTCATGCTTAACTCTGTGAAGAAGTGCAGTCTCACTGAGCTGAGTCCAGTATGAATCTGATTTTTAAAGTTACTATCGAAACAGATAAATATCATATCCAAGGTATTTGAAAATTTCTGTTGCCTGTACTAGGAAATATTATTTTCCACATTATTATTGCTTAGCTCTTATAATGAAATAAACCAAAAGTCAGATGAACATAGTATCATCTGCTCTAGGTGTCTGTTTTAGGCTGGTTTAATATTTATTTATTTATTAAATTGAATGATTCATAGGAATATAGATTGATTCACTTGTTTATATGTGAAAGAGTTTAAATAATCATGTTAAAACTTAGAATAGCGGTATCTATTTAAGTACTTAGCATTTCGCTTTTGAGGGTCACTATTCATTCAAATAGTGGACAGTCAGTTTCTGCTTCACTATGTGAATTTAAATGGTATCATAGATTGTATTGATATGAGAGCTGGTTACTTGAAAAGGTTTTTACATTACAGTACTTTAAAATCATTATATATTTTAAAATCTTAATTCTTCAATTAAAAGTAGGAACTACTTGAACATGAAAAATTTCCCCATAGTGAACTAACCAAGTATTCTCTGATCACACTTAATAAATTATGAGGCAGTAGTGTAAAGTTTAATCGTCCTGTTTCCTCAATTTCCTTCTTTCCTTTCAGCAGCAGCCACTTGGGGAACAATTCACTTTTCTGCCTTTTGGAAAGCTCAGGCTAAGGATTTTCTGAGCTCTTTTAATTACTGAGTTTAAGCTAGAGATGCCAAAGGACCCACTGAGCAACAATAAGGGGTAATGACTTATGCATGGAATATTGAAAAGTGTTCATCTTGGTAGAACAAAGTAGAATAAAAAAAGAACAAATGACAAGTAAAATTGAAAACACAGAAAAAAGGTGAGCTGTATAGATCTGAAAAGCAATCTATAGCTACAAGTGAGAAACTATGCATTAAATCCATTTTGAGCTCTTGAGGAATCTAAAGTCACATAGGTAGTTCAGAGTACTGTACATACTTAATAGATTATTGATTTTCCAAGAAAAGATGGTAGGACATCTTTCATGTAGGGCTAATGTATCAAATTCACATATATGATTCTTTACTTTTTTATTTTTTCTTTTTTGCTTAATAAACTGTTATATTCTAAATGAAACCCTGGATACAGATTATGTAATCTTGAAAAAAAACTTGAAGAGTGGTAGGATTTTCCTATAGCTGGAAAATTATTTGGAAATATGAGCCCCATAGTAGCTACTATGAAGAAAATTAACTCTATCACAGCCAAAACCAGCACAGTGTCATAATTCTGTACTTTGGTTGTCTTTGCTGCCTCAACTTTCCTGCAAAACCTGTAACATATGTCCCTTGGCTTCAGGTTGTCATCTGTGGTGACAAGGACAATCATGCAGGGAAGAAATTGTGTTAGAAATTCTTTTTTCATGACAATAGCCAATTCTGAACTAGTTTCTCCAGGAGAAAGAAGAAACCCTTCAATTGGTATTATAAAATATAAGGGTAATGGAAAACACTGTTATCTTTTATGTGGACTCCTTCAAATAAAGAAGTTGCTGAAAGTCCAGTGGTGTCTTTTCGTCAATATTGTGTACAAAGAATTAAAGACTTTTTGAAGCAGCTGTTCTAATATGATTTTATAGCAATATTCACATAGCTTATGCATCACTGGTATTCCTCTGGACACTAGGAGTTGCTAATGTGATTTTATATTATGCAGTTTATACTCTACTACAATTTCTGGCTAAGTGCACAAATAGCCCAACAAATTATATGAAAATAAAAAGTCATAGACACTTTTTATTACTACCTTTATTCTCTAAGTATTACTTCAAATGCATGTTTTCAGGTATGCAGATACATAGTCGAGGTAAAAACATATCTTATTTTAACATATTTTCTATAAAGCAACTAGTTTAATCTGAGAAGTCCATCATTTTATTCTGGTTTTACTATGTTTGAATTGGTGCTTAGTGTAGTTTCCCAGCAAGATGACCCACTATACCCAGGTCCTTTAATGAAGCTGTAGTACCTATGGTACATCTCCGGAAAGTTTTTTTCTTGAAAAGTCAGTCTTGGACTGGTCTATTAAGTCCCTCCTAAAATCGTTTCAGAACTTTTAGTTTAATTTTGTCTGGATCTAGCTTCCAGAAACTATATTTTATTCTGACTTTCTCTGCAAGTAGTGTCATTTAGTCCCTGTGATGTTAAGAAAAATTTTGTCTTAATCTTGTCTGATAACCTTGTTTGTTAAGATGTTGGTTGGAACATTTTAAATCTGCTTAAGTGTGACCTTTTCTACAGCCCCCTTTTTTTCTCTGGTTTTTTTCCCATCAAAAATGGATTCCATTATGTAAAGCTACTTCACTGCAATTTTGGAGAGGTGCTGTATTTTGTATGTGAAATTGCTTATTTTCTGTGCCTAATGAGTAACCTGGAAATCCAAGCTCACTGCTACTTTATGAACCTAATTCAAGAATATTATTAGAAATAATGTTTCTCTTTATTTTATATGGGCTTTGTCCTTATGAAAATAAACATCATTAAAATTACTCTTTTTCTAGACACATGGATTTGCAGCTTTTGTCATCTAACAGAGTGCAGCGTATACCATTCATGTAATTATTATGTGACAGTATTCTTTAGAGATTCAAAACAGTGCTCAAAATATAAATTCAGTCTAACCATTTGAAATGTCAAAGTAATTCTTCATTGTTAGTTCTTTTCATTGAATTGAAACCTTCTCATACTTAAAATAAGGTGAGAACATTAACTTCTTTACTGACATAATTCTTTGTCACACTTCTAGAGAAACAGTTCTGAGTAGTCTTGAGTTTACTTTGTTAAATAGGTATTCAGACTTGGTTTAAACAGAAACTTTATAGAGAAAAGTAGTAAAATAGAATTCCACTTGAAATTATTTCTCCTATTTTTTTCTACACAAAAGTTTTTAGATAGAGGTTTATTTGGGTATTTTAAACTTCCATTTTTATTTGTGATGCTTGCTATGCTTATATGTTTAATTTAATGGAAATGTCAATGAAGTCCTTACAATGACAGTGTCTCTTGTTGGCTGGAAGTTATCCAATGTGATACCCATCTACAGGAAGGACTGTAAAGGGAATCTGGGGAACTACAGGCCTGTCAGTCTGACCCCAGTGCCTAGGAAGGTTATGGAGCAGATCATCTTGAGTCCCATCATGTGGCAATGTTTTGGATGTGTGTGGCAAGGTTTCGGTCCAGGGGTGGTGGTGGGGTTGCAGCAGAGGAGGCTTCTGCAAGAAGTTGCTAGCTGTTTCCCTAGGTCTGACAGAGCCAACAACAGCTGGGCTCAAGGACAAACCTGCTGCTGGCCAAGGCTGAGCCAATGAGCAACAGTGATAGCACGTCTGTGATAATGCGTTGAAGTAACAAAAAAACCCAAACCTGCAAGCAGTAGTTTGTTGCCAGCAGAGAAAGGAGTGAGAAGATGTAAGAAATTTTGCAAACAAGGTCAGTGAAGAAGGGGAGGTAGGATATGCTCCAAGCACTGGAGAGAGAGATTCCCCTGCAGCAAATTGAGAAGACCACGGTGAAGCAAGTTGTCCCCATGCAGCCCGTGGAAGATGATGGGAAGTAGCGATTCCACCTGCTCATGGAGGACCCCATGGTAAAGCCAGTGGAAACACCTGAAGGATGCTGTGAACTGGTGAGAAGCCCATACTGGAGCAAACTCATGGCTCACTTAGAGCCCATGAAGAGAGGAGTCCATTCTAGAGCAGGTTTGCTGGTGAGATTTGGGACCTCGTGGGCAACCATCCTGGAGCATGTTCATGAAGAAATGAAGCCACTGTGAGATGGACTCATGTTGGAGAAGTTCATGGAGCACTGTCTCGCATGAGAGGGCCCCCATGCTGGAGCAGGGGAAAATAAATAGCATTGGTCCCAGTACTGACCTTTGAGGGATGCCACTTGTTTCTAGTTTTCACTATAACTGTTTAGATGGAGCCATCCAGCCAATTCCTTATCCATCTAGCAGTCTGTCCATCAAACCCTTATTTCTCAATGACATGCTGTATGAAACTGTATCAAGAGCCTTACAGAAGTCCAAATAGATGACATCAGAACCTCTTTCTTGTCCACTGATGTAGTCACTCCATTGTAGAAGGCCACTAAGATTAATCAGGCACTATTTGTCCACGATGAAGCCGTGTTGGTTGCCTCTAATCACCTACCTGACTTTCACATGTGTTGATGCATCATTTAGAAAGATCTGTCCCATTACCTTACAAGAAACTGAGGTGGGGCTGTTTCCTTGGTATTTCCCAAGATGCTCCTTGTTATCCTTTTTAATATTGGATGTGATACTACATTTCTCCAGTCACTGGGGTCATTGCATAACTGCGATGAATTTTCAAATATGATGGAGAATGGCTTAACAACTCTATCAGTCAATTTCCTTTGGACCCTGGGGTCCCACAGACTTCTGTATGTTCAATTCCTCAGGTGTTCTCAAATTCCATCTTCTCCTACGAAGGGAGAAACTGTTCCCTCAGTCCCTACCTTGAGGTTCAGGGACTTGAGAAATGTGGGAGGAGAGATTACTAATGAAAATTGAGGCAAAAAAGAAATATTCCCCAGCCTTCTTCACATTGATTGACATTGGAGAAGTTCATGATGGAGTGTCTTCCATGGAAGGGAAGCTACTATGGAGCAGAGGAAGAGCATGAGGAGGGAGGAAGGAAAAGCAGAGGTGAAGCATTATGAACCACCCAAAATCCACATTCACCATACTCCTTTGCTACTCAGAGGGGAGGAGGTAGAAGATGTGGGATTAGAGTTGAACCTGGGAAGAAGTGAGTAGTGAGGGGAAGGTGTTTTAAGATTTGTTCTTCTTATTTTCCTGATCTTTTTAATTGGTAATAAACTATTTGCCTCAAGTCTATCCTATTTGCCCAATATGGTAATTGTTAAATGGTCTTCTTGTCACTATGTCAACCCACAAAACATTTGTTGTATTTTTCCTTCCTATCCTATTGATGGAGTGGGAAGGATACAGTGTCATCTGGTGGCCAGTCAAGGACAACCCACCACAGATGCACCCTGCAACTTCTCACTGGCACGGATTAAATCATAGTTTTCCAGCTGTGCAGCGGTTTTTAGCTCCTCCTGCTTGTTACAATGCTGTGTGCATTGTTATAGAGGCACTTCAACTGTGCTATTGACAATAACATCTTATTTAAGAAGCATGCCCTAATTCCTCTGTGACATTTGACAGGTGTTTTTCTGTTGATTCCACAGCCCCCAGATTTTCTCTCTTATTCAAAACTCCATGCCCTTCCCCTGCTCTATAAAAGACAGGCATTGGCACAAACAGACTGAAGCATGGCATTTTATATGAATTAAGATACTGAATGAAATGAACTGTTTTATAGCATCATATTAACCAAAATAGAAGACAATCCTGAATATAATACAATCCCCTGCTTTTATGCTAAAGTATTTGGAAAATAAGTCGTTTGAATTATTGGGAGTTTATTACATACAGTAATAAGGAAAACTGGAGTTCCATTTATGGTTGGAATCCATATAGTATCAAGAATCTTCAAAATGTTCTCAGCTCTGAATAAGGAATACATTGTTTACCACTGGGAACTCAAGATTAAACTATTGCTACTTGAAGTTGGCTTATCAAATCTTAAAATAGGTACAAAATAATATTACAGAACAGTAACTTGGTTTTGAGTTTTATAGTGGCTTTCCAATACCTGAAAGTTGACTATAAGAAAGCTGGGGAAGAACTGTTCACAAGGGCATGTAGTAATAGACAAAGGATAATGGTAACTCGAAATGGAGAGGTTTAGGTTGGATATTAGGAAAAAAAATTTTCAATATGAGTGTGATAGGTGACTGGAACAGGTCACCCAGACAGGTAGCGGAGTCTCCATCCCTGGAGATATGCAAGGTCAGGCTTGATGGGGCTCTGAGCAACCTGATCTAATCAAGATGTTCCTGCTTACTGCAGGGGTGTTGATGTCTCTGTCTCTGGCTTACATGGAACATTGAATGGGACTGTAGGGTTTGTTGTGGTATTACTCCTGAAAAATTTTGTATTTTAGACTTTCAAGATCTCATAGTGTGTTACATTTCAGAACCAATGTTTTAAACTGAGATGGACATGAAACAGTAACCTTTCATATCCACATGGCAAATGTTCTTCTGACATATTATTCATTATTTAAGAGAACAAAAAAGAGAAAAAAAGACTTTTTTTTAAAAAATAGAATCATAAATGAAGTATCCATATTATGACCATAAATTGATGTAGGGGCACATTCCTATGAATAGAAAAATTCACTTACCTACACATTTACTTCCCTTCTAAGAGGGTAGACTCCTTAGTACATCATTGGGTCTGTGATACTCCCTGTTACAAAATGCTACAACTTCTAATAATGCTAAGGAAAGGAACTTCAGCTAAATAATTTTCCCTTATGTTTGGCTTGGTTTTTGATGGGATTTTCCATATCTTGCTTGGGAATCACACATACGGTTTTAGTTTCTTGTAGTGTGACAAATCAGCCAGACGCTGCTTTTCTAAACAGTTTTCCACATTTTTACAATATGGCACACTATTCCAAAAGTACATATCAAACTACATACATAGAATCATAGAATCATAGAATCATAGAATGGCATGGGTTGGAAGGGACCCCAAGGGTCATAGAGCTCCAACCCCCCTGCCACAGGCAGGGCCACCAACCTCAGGCCTGGATCTACACAAGGTTGCCCAGGGCCCCATCTAACCTGGCCTTGAACACCTCCAGGGATGGTACATCCACCACCTCTCTGGGCAGCCTGTTCCAGCACCTCACCACTCTTTCTATAAAAAACTTCCCCCTAATATCCAATCTAAACCTTCCTTCCTTTAGCTTTAATCCATTCTCCCCTTGTCCTACCATTGTCTACCCTTTTAAAAAGTCAATTCCCCTCCTGTTTGTATGCTCCCTTCCGGTATTGGAAGGCTGCAATGAGGTCCCCCCGCAGCCTTCCCTTCTCTAGTCTGAACAAGCCCAGCTCCCTCAGCCTCTCTTCATAGCCTCTCTTTATACATCCTAATAGAAATGGAGATCAGTCCAGGCTGAACTTTCACCAACTTTCTTCTTCACACAAATTAGTTGTAAGGTGTGAAAAAGAAGAGCAGATATGCACATACATATGCATACCTGAAACTCACAGAGACAATAAGGAGCGGAAGACAGGTGCGTGTTTTCCTTAGCTGAAAAAGACATACAATTTTAAGAAAAATAAAAAACAATTAATGCATGCAACTATATGAAAAACAAAAAAAAAACCCCAATATATTATTGGGTAAGAATTTGAAATAATTGCATAGGGATTGTTTTAATAGCATTTATATCTCTGGCACTGTACCTTTTTTCAGATATTTTTCAATGTAGACATAAGTCTATCTCTGTTCTTCATACTATAAACTTATTTTTGTAAATCTTCTTCCAGTGTAGAGCACATAGTAAAGGTTATTCTGTTGAAGCTGATTCCAAACAAGTGAGACTATCAAGATAGGCAATTAAAGTGGGAAAATGAAGATTTTCTCAGTAAGGTCCCCAAAGTCAGTGGCTATAGTTATCAATAACATAGTAACCTGTGAGGTGAGTGCCTGCAAAATTTTCATTATCTTAAAAATCAATTGAAAGATTAAATGCTAGAATAGATAGTTGTATGGAAGCATCTATCCTTTATAGCCTATAGAAAAAAAAATCTTGAAAGTGGTAAGAAAACTGCACTCTATTAGATTAATTAGTTTTACTTTTTACACAAGACAGAAATTTGTCAGTTTGAAGTATTGTTATTTTTCCCACATGTTCCACATTTTCTACAATCTTAATTTTGACAGTAATTTTCTCTAGATGTCAGACTGCTATAATTTTTATTATATATTTCCTTAGGACGAAGAATGTTTCATAAATGGCTATACTTTTCTAGCTGTTAATGGTTGGTGGTTTTATTTCTCTTCTCTTTTTGTTTGATATTTGGTGCGTTCCTTTTCTTTTTGTATCTTAGTAAACAAATTTTAAATGTTTAATCTATCAATCTAACCAGGCGATTATAAACAAATTAGTCAACAAACACAGTATCTAGCTGCAACCTTACACAGTTTAGGAAACTGTGTCTCAACATACAGTGTCAGTGCCCCAAAACTCTTTTTGACTTTGTGAGGGAACTGGATAGATTTTTTCCCTTTAAGTGAGAGTACATGAACTAGCCTTTAAAGCCCAAAGCTGGTTTTGATTTTAACAAAAACTAGAAAAAGGGTTTTTTTTAAAATACAGAAAACTCAAAGTAGCTATAGAACAGGAATAAAAGCGTGACCCAGAGGCCAACAACATGGAAAAGGACAACATAGATTTTATTTATTGCTTTCTGATACTCAGTCACATTGTTTTAAGTTGAATATAATATACAGCTCATAATAAACTACAAATAAGACATATTACTTCTGTAATGGTCTTTGGCTTGCCATAGAATACAGAATTGCATAAACCCCGTATCATTTTAAAAAAGGAATCTGTCATCGTCTTCAGATAGTTGGTCCCAATTGGTTGTCAGTTGCTTCTGTGAAAAACTCTCTTACCCAGACAGAGAGTTATACAGGACTTTGGACCTTAAAAGGGATTTTAATATGCCACTACCTGTAAAATATCTGGAGATGAGCAAAGGATTCTGCATATTGCTCTGAAGATATTTCTAAAGAATGTTAATTCTGTTGATGTCAGAAATTGAAATATCATGCTTAGGAACACAGAGAGCAAATATCCAATGCATTTATTTACTGAGGCTTTGTTTACTTGCTTGTTTACCTGCAGCGGTACCTAAAAGCTCTAGTGTATCAACTTGGATCCATCAAGCTTCATTCTCCATTCACCCAAAACAGTAAGAAAGACTCCTTTGAAAAGGCATATAATTATGCACGTATCTTTAAGAATAACATTCTCAATCTTACCTTTTGAAATTTTCTTCTTTCCTGAGAAGGTAGTTGGATTTTCTGTTAATAAAAAGAATATTTAATTATCTTTCAACTGAATGGTGTAAAATGTTTGCATTGTCAATGAAGCATGGTACTTATCTTCCATACATAATGACACTTCTCATAGTCAAATTTTGTTTCCAATATGACATCCCAGAACAAAAAAACAAACAAAACAAAACAAAACAAAACAAAACAAAACAAAAAACCCCAACTATTCTCTCAACTGTTATTGTCAGTTTTTGACTGAAAAGAATGGAGTGGTAAGAGTATCATTATATTTTAGTGAAAACCAGAACACTTTTTCCTGAATTTGACTCTGTTCTTTAGATCTTTCAAATCTCAAGGGAATACAAGCTAATTAAAATTGCAACTAGTTTTCATAAAAATATATTAAATGGAGTAATGTTCCAAAGATCATTTCTTTTTCTTTATACATGTATAAAATGCATGATAGATGCAATTGTATTTCTCAGTGTTAAATTTTAGCACTGCAGATCAACTCACGGATAAGACTACAACCTTTTAGTGTTCTTGATAAGCTGTTCCAAGAGATTCTCTAAAGTATACGACTATGAAATTAAATCATTTTAGAATAAATATACTTCAAAAGACTCATTAAGAATTATATCATAAACCTTTCACTCCTTTTGATATAAAGATATTTGAGTTCAGTCCCATTAAATCAAATTATTGCTTTAGTAACACTGGATATGTACTATTATTTTCATCAGGTTTTTTTAATGACCACAAGAATATTGTATTTTTTCTTTTAAAAATTAAAGAAAAATGTTAGAATGTTCAAAACAAATGTGATTTAAAGGAATTGCAGTAGTGTTTCTCACTAGCTATCCCAGAAGCAGGGTACTAAATCCTTACTGGCTTCCTTTGAATGAATTAAAATGAAAGAAGTCTTACACATAAAGACATGTTTTGGCTCTAACAAAAAAAGGTAATGTTTTATACCACATAACCTAGTGATAAGTTTTCTTAAAGATCAGAAAACTCATTTTCTATCTCTGTACCAAATCACAAGAAGATTCCACCAAGTAAAAGTGTGTCCCAGCAACTTGTGTATGGAACACAAGAATACCCCTGGGTCTCTTGTCCTTTTCTCAGCTCTGTGAACGGCATCTGGATATCACAAACTACCTAGGTTTCTCTATCCACCTCCTTATAAGGGTAAAATTAAAAACAGTGGACCTTTTCTTTCATAGAGATGTCAAATCCATAAAGCAGTAAGAACATGTTTCTGGTTATATTTCTACAAACATGTTTTACAGTATAAATACAGAATGCAATTGTTCCAGATAGGTGGCAAAATTACTTTTTTTTAGTTAGAGTGGCTAATTCGTACTGGATTTGAAATGGAGGAAAAATCAATATAACAATCAGAATGAAAGAAATAATGCTGTGGTGGGAAAACAAGTTCTGTATGATATTTCAGTCCATATATGGTAATTTTCTAGAGGGAATAGTTTAGTGTGAAGCCTTAAAATCATAACTATTCTCCAAAGCAAGAAGAAAGCATATAGTCAAATATGTATATAATATGTTTTAAATATTCTTATCTGTGGGTTTTTTTGAGTTTAAGGCTTTTATTTTGGGGGGGGGGGGGGAAGGGTAATGAATCAGTATGATTATTTCCACAAGCCCATACACCATGTATTTTTCCATTGTACTCAAGAGTGTCAATCAAGATTCCTTGATGAAATGCCAGTTTGAATAATCATGTCTTCTTTTTTTTTTTTTTGTGGTAATGTTGTTGGTTAGCTTTGTTGTGTTTTGTGTCTGGTTTGTTGGTTGGCTTGGCTTGATTGTTTTTCTTAAGGGTGCCAGGGAGTGTTTATAGAGGATCATTTAACTGCTGCATTGCTCCTCTAAAAATGCCTTCATCTACACAAAATTCAAATACATTTTCAGAATCATTTGAAATTTATTATGAAATCAATGTGTAGCATTATTGTACCATTCTCACAGATCATATATACTGTATCCCTGTATTTTGATAACTTGTTGACTTTCCCTTGAAAATATTGGAAAAGAAATGTTGTTTGAAAGTATTTTATTTTTATGTCAGTTCTTTTCTCTTTCTGTGTCTATTCTCTTGTCCTTTTCCACTGCTAGTTTAAGGGTTCATCTGTTCATTATTCCATATTCTCAGCTTGAAGATATAAACCTACATCTGTAACACAATAAAGACATCCATTGAAGCTACTATAATTATAAGACTTCCAATTCAAGGCTGTATCTTAAGGTGAGAAATAAGCAACAGAAGCAGATGAGCATAGATTTTTTTTTTTCATGCAAATGTAAACAAGGAAAGAGAATTGCACGAAATATAATGCATAATTCTACACTAAATCTAATTGGAATTATTTTTGAAGTTTTTCATGTGTCTTTGGTGGGTTTTTAAAATACCTGGTACTGACAATATAATCTGTACACAGGATTTGACTGCAAAGACCTCATAGAATATGCTGCAGAATGAAAAGAATTTCACAAAAATAAAAAAGTGAGGTAAATGGGTTTAAATGCCAGAGAATAATTACAAGTACATATTAAACCTGGAAATATTCCAAAGAGACATGCAGTTAACTAAAGGGTTTAAAGACATTTCTCCTGCATTTCCAAGGCCAAATTTTCATGGCTCAATCAAGAGTTGAATTATACTAGATAATTCAGTGAAAGCTGAATACATCAAGAGCTTTATCTAAATTCAGCCCCAGATATATTCCAGGTGGAAAGAAATTGCACTGCCTTTGAGAGTCTAAGTCACACAACCCTCAAAGAGGGAGATGCTCTCAGGAGAAGAGCTCTTACAGTGACATTCAGGAGATCTACAGCATCCCTTCACACTATCTACAGGTATAGCTTTTAGAAAAACATTTAGCAATTTTTAAAGCTGCCTCATCACAGCAAAAAATCTCTGGAGAGAAGAGGCAGCAGCCAAGCCAGTTGTCCATCTTCAGGATGAACAGCCCTTAAGGATGCAAGATGCAAAGCTGGTGCAAGGGGTAAAATTTATTCATCTTTAAACTAGCTTCATTCCAATTGGCATATTCTGCGAAAATGACAATCAGCATATTTCTCAGTGAGGACAAATTAATCCGGTACAAATTTTCATGAGGATGACATAAGCAGCTCAGATGTTGTAATATAAGTTTTTAGAATACTGTTCTTATGCTAGCTGTGTGGTGGAGGGACTTGTTTTTAATGTTTTCCTGTACTCCCAAGTATGTGCACAGAATGTTAAAGTCAATCTTAGTCTTTGGAGTGTTAAAAAAAACCCTGAAGTTTATAAAAGAAACAGAAGTGAAGAAACAAAAAAATTCTTTTTTTCTATTTAGTATCCTCCTCAAAATGTTGAGCAACAGTGTTGGCTCTTAAAAGTGACTTATAATAAGACTTCACCACATGAATGCACTGCATAATCATATTGCATTTGAAAAACATTGTATGACCCTTCCACAGCCATTTCTTACAGATGCCAGTGATATTTTCATGACAGCAAGTGAAATAACCTCTGAATTTTAACACAGCTGAAGTGAGCAAGCTACATGCTTATGAAGCATGTGTCCATGTAATAATATAAGGGACAGAATGGTTACTACCTGTATCAATTTACTTCTAAGTCACTTTTACACTTCATTACCTCACTTCAAGGTCACACAATAGATGGCAGGCCCATCCTTTTTTGTCAAGGCTACCTATGTAAGTACAAGTGTCTCTGAAACTGGAGACTAATTTAAATGAGAACTGGCACCACTTCTCTTCTGACCTGCTAGTTTTCTGCATCTCTGGGACATTGAACACTTCTGATTCTGCAATGGGAATATTCCTGTAGTATATCTATTCATTTTCTATGTACAGATTTGTGATGCATAACAGTTTATCATAGAGCTACTATGATTCTAAATATATGTGGCACTGGGCATTACCATAGTTTTCAATCACTGGCATAAATAAACTGTGCTACTCTATATGGTCTAAACCTGCTCTGAGTCTAGAACTGTTTCCATTCCTTCCTGAGAGTCTTCTGGAGCTTTTTTGGTCCAGGAGTAGGGAGACCAGATGGAAAGTGACTCGACCCTGTCCTTACCTTGCCTGCAGTGCTGCTTTGTTTCTTACAGTCGTTGGCAAGGGCTGTCCATGCTAAGCATCTGTGCATGCAAGAAAATAGAACACCATCCCTCCTGCAGTAATGGAAGTCATCTGCAGGCAGAGAAGTGACTTTGTCAGGTCTTTAGGAGAAAATAAAGAAGGATTCTTAGAGGTAGTTTGCAAACAGCCTGCCCTGCTCTGACATGATCACCTAAGGGACAGATTATAGCCTCCTACAACACAACTGCTAAAAGAAGGAGGCCAATATGTTGGAGATCAAACCCACATTCATTTGAATCCCCAATTAATTTTATCCTGAAGATTTAATAGACCCTTTTCACTGTTATTACTTGTTGTACACATTTGTTAATATACTACAGTACAAAACTAGTATGAATAAAAGTATTGATCATGGAAAGCAAAGTTTGTTCCTCTGAACACACCAGCTTTCTGCAATGCAAACATATTTTTAAGAGTGTTTATAGAGAAGAACTAAGAGACCTAAGAGACTTTAAAAAAAAATAAAATTAATATTATCAGAGATCTGATGCTCAGAGAGAGCTGAATCCCCTCTTTCGAAAATTGTTAAATGCCTACAGTCTCATAAACTAGGCGACTAGGCTTTAAAAAAAAAAAAAAAACCAACAAACATAGTAGTTAATTATTATTACCTTGATGTAAAAAAATACATTCTAAATTAAAATTACTTCGGTCTTGACTGTGACATGTCGTGGTCAGCCAGTTAGAACCATTGCTCAGATAATTTTGTTAAAATATTTCAAACTGAGAAATAAGATTCCTGGTGAAATATTGGGAAAGATCTTAAAAGGATATTTAAAGTACTAATGCCAGGGCTAGGTATAAAAATAACAATAAATTATTCTATGGTCTAGTTTCTAATATCTTCCTGTAATATCATTCTTGCTAACCTGAAAATGTGTAAGGTGAGAGAAGTATTCTCACATCAATTACTGATATTCAAGGTGTTAACTCCCAACGTATACACTGAGAATCTACACCAAATAGAATCAGGTTAATAATTATAGACAGATCTGTGGATCCAAGCATGAAAAAATTCTACTATGGTTTCAAAATGCTTGTCACTACATCTGTGTGACTGAAATCGTTCTTCCTTCTCTCATCCTCCTATTTCAGATTCTTTCTTTTATTGTAAAAATACAATAATGATTTTTTTAAAATCTTCTTATCATTTTTTTAAATTAACTAGAATACATTTATTTCCTTTTTACCTACTGTCAAAAAAAAAGGTGCTTAGAAATATGATAATATGAAATAAGTCTACTCCAAGGGTAAACTTATCAATAGGAGACCGAGGCACAGGGTATTTCTGACAGTTTTTGTAGTACTGTTAGTCTTAAAGTACTAACATAGGAAATTCAAAGACTATTTATTTGTCGTACTGCTTGCTTGTCTATGTTTATCCTGTCACTGAGAGAAAATTGACAATCTGAGATAAAAAAGAGCACAAGATTTCTTATGAAGATAAGTGCAGATGGAGATGGAGGTTCACAGTTTTCAGTGAACTGGTATGGCTTGATATATAATGTCATTTACTGCATAACTACCCTGTTCACTACACATATCCTTAAATCTTATATTTAAGTGCCTGTCAGCAGTACATTTGCTGAAATAGGTGATGTTTTTCAAATTTTCATTGCATTTTTACTCTGAATCCCTCTCCAAAGGGAAAACAGTGTATTACACTAAATGTTTTGTTCTGCTAGGAATTTCTTGGCTGTGTTTTTTTTTTTGGGGGGGGGCGTTTGGGTTGGTTTTTTTTTTTCATTTGGTTTGTTTTTCAGCCTGAATTTCAATGTATTTTTCAGAAAAGTAACCTTGAAATGCAGTGCTAGGATCAGAGTTGTATATCCAACTTGTTCTGCCTCCCAGGAAAGGTATACTTTTAACAGCAATAATTTCTTATTCACTATCCACTAGTTCTTCCCATTATAAACAGTCATACTTTCTATATAATTTGTAATAATTATCAAGCCTTAGTCATATGAGATTAAGTATTTGCTGCACAAAAACTGTGGGAGAATACTTAATGGAGTAATGTATGATGATAACAAAGTAACATTTTAAAAAATGAATAGAAAAGGTCTCATTTTGAATATTTGACAATTGCTGGTTTGCATAAAATCTAAACCTTGCTATGTCCTGTTTGAGGTGATTGTCAAGATTATAAAAATTCAACATTTAAAGTTGTCTTTGATGGCAAAAGCATAGAATCACAGAATCATAAAATGGTTAGCATTGGAAGGGACCTTAAAGATCATCAAGTTCCAGTCTCCCTGCCATGGGCAGGGACACCTCTCACTACACCAGGCTGCTCAAGACCCCATCCAATCTGGCCTTGAAAATCTCCAGGGAGGGGGCATCCACCACTTCCCTGGGCAACCTGTTCCAGTGCCTCACCACCCTCATAGTGAAGAACATTTTCCTAATATCCAAGGTAAATCTGCAATCTTCCAGTTTAAAACCACTCCCCAAGGTCATATCACTCCGTACCCATCTAAAAAGTCCCTCCTCAGCTTTCTTGTAGGCTCCCTGGAAGGCTGCTATAAGATGTTCCCGAAGCTTTCTCTTCTCCAGGTTAACAACCCCAACTATCTCAGCCTGTCTTCATAGGCAAGGTGCTCCAGCCCTCTAAACATCTTTGTGGCCCTCTTCTGAACCCAGAACTGAAAACCAACATACTATCTGCTTTTACAAGGTTGCTTTTTTCCATTCGTGCAAATATCAAAATCTTGTGACTTTTTTTCCCCTTCAGATAACAGTGGAAAACATACTGTATATTTAATCATTTAGTTGGTACATTTGGAAGTTTGTCCTTGTTTAGAATATGCATAACTTCTGTGAATTTATTAAATATACATAGCCAGCCAATCACTTTTACTTTTTTTAATGGCTCCAATTTGAACACTGAATAGCTTTTATCAAATAATTTAAAACATAGATTGACTCAGCGACACAATTAGGTATAGTCTTAAATATTCACAATTTTGAAAGGGTTTAACATTGTTGTTTAACACTGAGCAAATGCCAAATTCTTTGCTGAATGAAGTAAATGTGCTTGAAATTCTTGTCTTTTCTACATGTAAATGTTTATTTCTATCACTATTTATCAATATTTGCTCTCTGCTACTTTTGATCATCTGATTGAGAAGATGGCTTCTTATTCAGAAAACTTACAGAATACTACAAATGTACCTTCTCAAGGACATAAACATGTTCAACTCTAGATTCTACAATTCTGCATGTCTAATTTTCAAATCTGCTTTTTAAGCAAATTTTTAATTTCAGTTTAAAAAAAGGACAATATATGTCAAATATAATTCAAAATTTGTACCTTCATGAGAATAATTTTATTTTATGCAACTTTTTTCACTGTGGCCCTAATTCAGTGGACTGTGTGAATGAGAAACTAACTTGAAGTATACGAAGATCTACATTTAAAATTAAGGTTACACATTAGTATTTGCTGCCTGGCTTATTATAGCTACACAAAGTCCAGAATTGTTTCTGAAATTGCTTTTTAATCACCATAATATACAGAAACTCATTCACTGTAGTGTTAGCTGAGAGCTGTGAAAGTTAATCTCTCCATCCACTTGAACATACTTTGTTCCCCAGTAATATCTTAGCCCTTACACTTAAGTTTATCACTGTCACGTTTATCACTATCATACATATGATACTGTACTAATGGCCCCATGTCCTTTATGCAAATGGAAAGCTTTACAAATGTTACTTTCAGATACCAGAGAAAAAAATAATCCTACAAAGCACAATACAACATTATAATGTATAACATAATGCCATTATAACCTGTGAAAAGCACACTGATGATCTCTCAGGGAATTAATTGCTCTTACATAAAGTGCCTCTCTATGATGCTGCCTGGTCATGAGGTGGGGAAAAAAACATGAAGGAAGAGGGTTCTAAAAATAGAAATCTCACATTTTTAATCTCCATAACTTCAGTGGGATCCCTCTTTCAGCCAGTAACACCAATACCTAGGTCAGTAGCCAGTGAGTTCAGAAGTACAAATTCTGTTCACAGCACTGCAATTAACCTACACAACAACATGAAGAAAATCACATTAGCTCTCAGTTGCCTATTTCCAAATGAAGACTTTGGCATTTATTTTTTCTACAGTGATTAGATAAATGCAAAGCACTGCAAGAAACAACTGGTGTTAGAAATTTTTTTGAGAACTACATATAACTATCTTCAATAGAACAAATGTAAGAAAATATAGGAATTTTAGACTTTTCTTTTTCATACATAATTGCTGACAACAGTCTGCATCTCATCCATCATACTAAGCTATGACTGCATTCGATTAACTTAATATGGTGTTAATGCAATATGGGAGAGGTAGCACTCATTCATCATATTGTATTATAGCAGTAATATAGTAGTATTGTATTAAACTGATGTAATAAAGTTCTTAATAGGAGGCAATAAAGCTATTATCAGAAAACTGTCATTAATACCTGGGATTTTTAAAGGCCATTTCTGTTGTGCTTGTAAATCTTTTGTTTGCCAAAATACAATAAGAAAGATCCTCTGAGACTGTAGAAACACTTGACTATGTGACATTATGAATGTGCTATTTCTGGCTCTGCGATAGTGGACTACATCTCATAGAACCTAATAAATCTATGCTGGGAGTTAAAAAGCATATTTTTCTGCTGAACAATAGGCTCTACTGCAGTAGAGATATATAAGAGGTTATGATAAGTTGTAAATATTTATTCCTTTGTCTACAGCATCAATATCAATGCTCTCTATTTCCTATTAGAAAAAAAAGAGATGTTTTTTCCTCTTTAATTGTTTTAAATGGTTAAGATATACTGGATTAGTCAAAAAACATGATCATTGCAAAAAGAAACAGCCTATATCAGACTTTGCACACATATTGTATTTGTTAAAAAAACTTCAGTTAAACAAATGAGGTGTATATTCATGGAACCAAATCCAACTGACTGCTTACATTATCAAAATACCTTGCAAAGGTGGAATTTCAAATCATTCCTCATTTGTCTTCAGAAAGACATGGATTATCTTCATCTTCTTGAGATTTTTGATTGGTTTTGTTATTTTTCCCCCCATAATAGTTGACAGAGATTTATAGTGCAACATAAGCTTGTGCAGGTAAAATATTTCTGTCAAATCATATTGCTTTTCTTAAAAACCCTACATTCCTGCCATGACTGTATTAGCTACATGTTATTTAGTTTCATATGACAGTATGTAATCATGGTGGATGGACCTTGGCTGGATACCAGGTGTCCACCAAACTACTCTCTCACTTCTCTCTGCAGCTGGACAGGAAGAGTAGAAAATAAGATGGAAAAAAACTCAACAACTTGTGGGTCAAGATAAAAGCAGTTTAATAAAGAAAAAGTAAAAGTTGCACTGGAAGAAAAAGAAAAACCCAGATTTATTCTCTATACTTCACAACAGCAGATGATGTCTAGCCACTTCACTCGAAGTAGGGCTACAGTACATGTAGCAGCTGCTTCAGAGGATAAACGTTGTAAATAATAAATGCTCACACACACACACTTCCTCCTCCTTTCTCTTAACTTTTATTGCTTAGTAGACATGGAATACCCCTTTGGTCACTTTGGTTCAGCTGTTCTGGCTGTGTCCCCTCACAAGGTCTTGCCTACCCCTAGCCTACTGCTGAGGGGTGATGATGAACAGAGACAGCCTTGGTTCTGTGTCAACACTGCTCAGCAGCAGCCAAGGCCCTGATGTGTTACCAACACCTTGTGAGGTATCAATGCACAGCAGAGCGCTGTGAGGGCGGCTGTGGGGAAAATTAACTCCATCCCAGCCAGATACAACACAATAACATACAAAATTTATATTATTTTATCAAGGTCATGAATATATGCAATGCATTTAAGCCGAAAAAGAGTGGATTTAGCTTATGAGGAAGAAAATTTTCCATATGAGGGTGGTGAGGCACTGGCACAGGCTTCCCAGATAAGCTGTGGCTGCACCCTCCATAGCAGTGTTCAAGGCCAGGCTGGATGGGGCTTTGGGCAGCCTGGTCTAGTGGCGGGTGTCCCTGCCCATGGCAAGTGTTTGGATCAAGATGGGCTTTGAGGTCCTTTCCAAGCTGAATTATTCTACAAATCTGTGATAATACTGAGATGGTATGCTAAGAACATGTAGAACAATATTCAACTTTGTATTTCAGTTTCAGCTAATACAACATCACTTTAAAAATGCATGAAACTAGGTGTTCTAGAGAGAGCAACCACTTTAGCGTAGTGTTAAACTAGTGTTGATCTAATGCAAATTAGCAAAGACAGTATTTTTATAGTGATGGTCAACTCATATTTCCACCTTGCAGCCCAGGTTTTCTTTCCTCACAATGGTTGTACCATGATGTTGTGCTTGCACTCCTCACGTGGTTCATGTATCTAGATAGTGCTGTTGTGAAAAATGATCCTATTTCAATTTCACTTTGCTAAGAAGTTTCATACAAAGGAAAAGGGGCACCACCTATATCTGTTCCCAGTAACTTGGCTTATTGTAACTCTATGTAAAGTTGAATGTCTAGGCTCCCTGTGGGTATAGAGGGCTACTGTCTGTGTCATCTAGAGCTCAGGCCTTCTTCTGCCTCCAAATTAGTTTCTGTTATATTTTAAGTCTCTGGTTCAAATTTTCCAAATAAATAATAATGGCATCAAATCATGCAAATTTTTACAATGACAAATATATGCTGGCAAAAAATTTTAAATTTTCAGAGTAAAAATAAATATGTGGAAGTCTTCGTTGAACTATTCCACACTCTCTCCGACAAAAGAAGCCCCAAATAAAAAGAAAAAACTCACCACTTTCTAAAGAAATCTTGCAAATACAGAAATAGGCAAATAATTAAAAATTCATTTTATTATTTAAGAAACTCTGAGATTACATGATGTTTATATTCAATTTATTCTCAGTTCTCAACTTCCCCCTCCTCCCTGTCCCTCCCCTAAGTATCACAAAATATATCCTACCTCAATCACATTTTTGTCATAAAAATTACATATTCTAAAGATTCCATAAATCTGTCTAAAGGCTAAAATTGTGATATTGAGCTGATAAGTGCTGTAGAGGAAAAAACGCGTTAGCATTGTGACAGAGGACATTTTCTGAATGCATTTATCATAAAAACAGACAACAATATTCAGCAGAATCCTTTGTCTATTCTCTTCACTGGTTGCTAAAGCTCACCTAGCTGGAATACCAAATATGCGCTCATGCTTTCTTATTATGTGAGATGTGTTTATGAAAGCAGTTTTGCATATTGATTTGGAAATGCCCTAGCTACATGAAGCAGAGACCAAATTCAATGAACGCAGTAGTACATCCTGTTTTCTGCACTGTGGAAGTAACATCAATGTTTCCCCTCTTGCCTTTCTATGGGTCAAATCTAGGAAAAAAGCTGGAACATCGTAAGTAGTCTTTTCATTATCTGTTGAATCAAAAAAAATCATAAGCACTCAGAGATAGCTCAAAGTATTTAGTCTAGATCCTGATTTGAAGGTCTTCAAGGTTAGCAGCCTGTGTGTGCATTTGCTTCTGTGTGCACTCACACATACATTTTACATTTTGAGAATTATTGCACTGAATCCTGTCAGAGTGAAGCCAAAGAAAAACAACTCCACATCCTCAGCCCTGATTCAGGAATGCATTTAAGTTCATATCTATTCATGGAGGGGACACAAGCATTCGCTTAACCTTAAGGAAGTACCTCAGTCGTCTTCCTAATAGGTTTGGGATTTTAGTTAAGATTAAATGTTATCTGGAATCAGAGCGAAATATATCAATCCACAATATTCAGGTCAACCTGTAACATAGGAACTGCATGTAAAGAAAGTGGGAAAGAAAATAAATGTAAAAGCAAAATAATGTCATACACTTTGACAGAATTGGGGTTCCAGATACATACTGCTTTTTATTTAAGAGTAAACAGTCTACAGAAGATCTACTGTTATTACAACTTCTTTCATGGTGGTTCATTGAGATAGAAGAAAATGAAAATAAGTAAATAAACAAATAAAAAATAATTTCAAGGGCTTTGATTTACTGCTTCTGAAGATAGCAGCATTCAGTGCTGTAAAATGCTGTGAGGAAGAATATAGGGATGATTTTTTTTCCCCTGATACCTAGAAATAAAAAGTAATTCATAGATAATAGAACTTCATTAAAACAAAGATTTTCTTCTTTACAGCCCATCTTTAAAGTAATTCAACTTTTGCCTTTTCATCTGTACAACTTTTAGGTGATTGATAAGTAAGCTAGTTAAATAGATCAGAGAAATGGCTTGATATAAAACTGCCTCGTTCAGTACTGAAATTCAGTAAGTTCTCTAAGTAACTCTGTTCTTCTATATTCTTATATCTATAATGATGATAAACTATTCATAACAGTCTAGCTTTTTAGACTCTTATTTACATGTTCTATACATTCTCATATTGAAATAGCATACCATAATGTGACATTCATGTAAAAGCAGAAGCTTCACTGAAAACCATCCTTTCTGTGAAACACGGCCACATTCACTTAACTTTCTGATTCATTTTACAATTTACAACTGGTAGTTTCTTTACATGCATGCATTCTGCCTAGCGATAAACTCATGGTAACTCAGGTGCTATTTTTCTTTTCTTGCATCTTAATCACACTGCTTTAGCAGTCTCCCCTCTTCTACATAGCTTTGTGCAACAGCTGCAGAGGTACCTTTGCAATTAATCACCCTCTCTTATTTCATTCTATTTGATGAGCTCAAGCCAAATCCTGAGCTGTTTGGCAGAATAGGCTTTAATATGTTTTGGATTACTCCAAGAATAATTGTACTATTTCAGGTAGAACTGGATCACAGACTTGTCATTCTTTTCAGAAACACTTCATGGCTTAATTATATATTGGTATATACAGCAGAGTATACACAGAAAAGGAAATTTGACAACACCACTCCCTGCTTCGGACTCAGGGTATTATTAATGCAAACCAATCTGCGTCAGAGTATGAAAAGTTAGAATTGCTTTTAAAAATCTTGCACACAGGAATCACTAAATCCATACTTACGTAGTATAAACATTGAATAAATCAGATAAGTAAATTATTCATCTCACTGTTAGATGTAAATTGCCCATCTCCAATGTATTTTCTCTCACAAGAGACCTTCCTAGATATCTTTATTTTATTTTTTTCCCAGTCGACCAACCCTTTTCCTCAGTTGCCCTTTTATTTTTCACCTTCACAATTTGTTCTCTACATTGAACAATATTGCTCTTAGAGACCTTGATTCAGAAATCTTACCCAAGTCAGGGTCTGATCAAAAAGTGCATTGAAGTCAGCTGTAAAAATCTTTGGATTGACACCAGGCAGGTAATATAGAACAGGATTAAAGATGAACATTTCTGCCCAACCTCCATTACATAAGGCATGTATTGAGGGGGGGAGGAGGGGAAAGAGAGAAGCTTTAAAGAAAATTAAAGCTTTGAGGAATTAAACCTGTTGCCAAATTAGGATTGAACTGGCAAAGACATTTGTCTGAAAACATGAGGCTTATTTATTTATTTACACATTTCCGGAATGTCAAAACCTTTTTATTTTAGAAAGAAAACACAATGGCGTTTTCATAAAAAGTGAATTTGCATTTTAAAGTAGAATCATATTTTTTAAAGGTAGAATTAAGAAGGTAAAAGGAACTTTGAAAATCAACAAAATGTTCCTCTTGAACCAAGTGTTTGGGTAGTTTCCAGCTAAAATTTACTGGATTTACAGCTGCAGTCCAGAATGCATTTATCGGCATTGAACAGTGATTAATATAATGCAATCTTTTTATATTCTAAAAAACATAATTTTGCTTTGCTCCTTGCTTGCCTTCACTGGCTATTTCTATTCCTTCCACTACTCCCTTGCTATCATGAATGTTCTTTGAAATTCTTACTGGTTATAATATATATTTAAATTTTTTGTGTTATAAATAATGCATGTTTGTTTTATTTTACTCTCTTAAAATGTTTGTCAACAAAAGTCTGGATCTTTTAAGATGCACATACCTATGAAAAGACTATCTAGCATAATATTGTGAATACATTTCTTTATGTATAATGATATTCAAGCATACTTTATTAATACAAACTTCCTTAATCCTACCTTGTTTTCAATCACCGATGTTTCTACTCAGTTGAAATTGAGCTTAAGCTTCAGAGGAAATTTTTCACCTCAGGGTATTGGTTTTGGATGGTTGGGTTTTATTGGCGGTTTGGGGTTTTTTTTTGGCTGGTTGGTTGGTTGGTTGGTGGGGGGGGTTTGTTAGAGCTTTAAAACTCTTCCATTGCATTCTTGAACAAAATGTGTTAAAGTAGACTGATTTTTTTTTCTGCCATTTTTAAAATTTTTACCCATGCAATCCATGAACTGGTCTTACAGTTGTGGTCTGAGGTCATGCATGCTGTTGTTAAGATTTGAGTGGCTTTTTCCAACAGTGGGGCTCTGTTGTGTGCTTCCTTTTGTGATCATTTGGAGACTTTCATCTGTGAGCTCTAAAGTTCCGACTGTGACCTCACACAGAAGACACTCTCCAATCATTAAAAACACCTGTCCTTCACATGAATGAGGTACATGTAAAACACCAAACAGATGTGGCTACCACAAATTACATTTGATCAATGGAATCTTCAAATATACAACTACTTTATGTACTCTTACTGGATCCAACCGGGTAATTTATAGGCATGTGTTTAGTAGTCTACATGAACAGCGTATACTTGTTGATTTCTGTTGGAGTATATATTGAACATCAGGGTAACTGTTACTACCAAAAATACTCCATGCAGTTCCCTCTGTGGAAGCTGTATATCCTAGCAGCTATAAGGTAAACAGACGTTAAGTTTGTGACAGTTAAGATAAACAGGACGACTTTAGTCTTCTATTATGGAAATTCCTCATTGTATTTTTTTGTATTCCCTCCAAAACTTTCTTCTGTAAAACATTGTTCCACAGAAATCTTACATAAATTAGCATATGTATATGCACTTTCCTTTTCAATACATAGATTTGCTCACCATCTCCGTTTAGCCTAAGGGCAGGGAAGGTTAAAGTGGCAAAAAAGCATCTGCATAGCTCTCAGTGCTTCTCTCTGCATGCATATACACATTTTGCGAGTATTTACTGGGTTTGGATGGGATGGAGTTAATTTTCTTCAGAGTAGCTAGTACAGGGCTGTGTGTTTGGATTTGTGCTGAAAACAGCATTGATAATGCAGGGATGTTTTCATTACCATTAAGCAGCACTTAGAGCCAAGGCCTTTTCTGCTTCTCACCTCACTTCACCTGGGCAGGAGCCAGACGTGCACAAGGAGTTGGGAGTAGACACAGCCAGGACAGCAGACCCCCACTGACCAAAGGGATATTACGTTGCATGTGATGGCATACTCTGTATATAAAGCTGAGGGAAGGAGGGATGTTCAGACTGATAGTGTTTGTCTTCCCAAGTATCCATTATATGTGATGAAGCCCTGTTTTCCTGGTGATGGCTGAATATGTTCCTGTTGATGTGAAGCAATGAACAAATTCATTATTTTGTTTTACTTGTCCTTTACCTATTATTTTCTTTGTCTCAACCCATGAGGTTTACTCACCCTTACCTTTATGATCTTCAGCTCCAGCCTGCTGCAAGGGAAATGAGTAAGCAGCTGTGAGGGGCTGAGATGTCTATGCAGTTAACCCATGACAGTTATGCCTACACATTATCTCTTTTCAACTGTTAGTGTAATTATGCTGAAAGAAATCGTGATCCCCATAGAACTTTTTATCTGATAAATATCTATGTACAATGAAATTATAACAATTTCTGTAACAGCTTGCCAGAGCCCGTCCTGAACTGGAAGGTTTTCCCCTGACCTCTGGGAAAAAAGTTATCACCTCTAGTTACTTCCTTAAGCTACATTCTACTCAGAAGTCACAAATTCCCAGGTTCTGCTGTCCCCTGAATTACTCTGAGGTAAGGAGACATTGGTTTGCAAGATCTCTTCTAGCTAAAGATAAGTACAGTATGTTATGATATTTTATCATTTTAATATATTATAATTTGTACTAGCAGAGCACAGGCACTATTCCTTCCTTCAGCTAATTTGAAGACCCACTGATACTACTTTTTATTAAGTGGGTTAAAATAATGGTACATAACTTGACAACATAGTTTAATTACATTTTTCAAAACATTTAACTTCTTTGTGAGACTCTGCTTTGTGACAAACATAGTCCCCCAAACTAGGAGTACGAGACTTAAAATTTGTCTCTGTGGAAAAAAAAAAAAAATCAGCCCTAAACTTGTCTGAAAATACACAGAAGCAAAATTGTTGCAGAGCAGTCTCTTCCCACGCCAGTGTCATGACAAAAATGCAAATGCACAATTAATAGCTTTATTTTCATCAACATACTTCTTGTGAGACCTTAAGACTCTTGGTTTCCTGTTGGGGTTTTTTTTCTGTATTTAGTTAAGTGATCAAGTGGGTGATTTTTAATTTTTTGCAGCTGTAATAGAATACATAGCCAAGACCCCTGAACAGTTAATGCTACCTTTTATCCTTCAATTTTATGAGCTAAGGGATTGTTCATTCAAATTCCTCTAATCCTCATAATATCTTGGCCATTATTACAAATCCTAGCTCTTCAGATAGCATCTAATTTCTTATGAATCTCATGGGTATCGAAGGAATCTTGTTAAATGAAAATGGAGGCATCACTTCTTGCCTACAATTTCATTTGTAATTCAGTACTTTAAGTACCAAAATATAGAGATGATTAGCTGCAGATTCAGTCTGCATCCTCTAGTTATAGGCTTTTTATTTTTGCAGATATGTGCCATACATTAATAAGACGTGACAGGCAGCGTGACATTACTTATTAAATAAACCTTTCTTCCTGGCAAAGTTACTCATGAAATAGCATGCTGTATTACAATGCAGCTGTTAGTGTTACAAGCAACCTGCTTTATTATTTCTCTGTACTCACAATACAAAATGTTCAGTAATTTTTTTTTTTGGTAATTTTAACTTAGCAATACTATTCCAAACATTTTTTCCCACTAAACCCATTAACTGATCTCCTAACATTACGCAAAAGGAGAACTACACTAGATCTACTGCAGACATAGTTTTTTATGACCATAGAGCAATCCAAAGTAGTTCTCCATAATACCAAAACTATCTTCCTTGCATATTTGCTTTGCACTACAGAAATTCAATAGAGATGCTACGAAACTAAAAATTGGGGGGTGGGGGAGGGTTGTCTGGTTATAATTTTTGTTTGGAAACTGTAACTCCGTTGTCTCTGCTTCACATTAATGACTGTAAGACTTTCAGACTTTGTTTACACAGTCTTGGTACATTAATCCCATGCCATTCCTTGTGTGAAAAGCTTGCCCATCTGTAACTGCACTTCTATATTTGCATTCATCCAGTTAAACTGCCAGGTAAAAGTAAAGGACTGCAATATTTCAAACACACTGAGTTTATACCCAGACCAAGCAAGCATTTCTGTGGTCCCACACTCAGACGTCCCCCAGATATCTACGTTTGAATTATTACAAGTGGACTTTTCTTCTGTAAAAGAGACATGCATATATCCCCACCATCTTTATTGGTACAGTACAGTGAGTCATTCCTCAAGCACTCTTGTTTGATGAAAGGGTAAAGGTAAATAGGGGGGTGGAGGTCCAAGATGTGTGGTGGTGGTGTACGTTGCCAGTAATTGAGCCATCATTGGCCAGGGATCCAAACAGACAGCTTACCAATATGACAATACACAGGCTGTTGATAGAACACATGTGACAGGCTGAGAGACACTGATGGCAGCGTCACGGGAAAGGATAAGTCAGACAGCACAGCAGCATCACAGAGTCATACAGGACTGCAGCAAAACAAAGGTTCCTCTGTGCCTGCAGGGAGGAAGGAGTGCTTCCAGGGGCGGGGTGGGGGATGCACCTTCACTGAGTTCTTTTTCAAAATGAAAGCTAAGAGGTCTATGCTACAACAAATGGTCTTGAGATGAAGTAATATCCAGTACAGCAACATAAATATGGCCTCAGCAATAGGATGAAAGTAAGGTAAGGTAAGGTAAGGTAAGGTAAGGTAAGGTAAGGTAAGGTAAGGTAAGGTAAGGTAAGGTAACTATCTTCACATATCCTTAGATAGTGTCAGTATGGGAAAGAAAACAATTTTTTTCTAGTTCATACATGAAAATAAAATTCTAATCTTTTTTTCACGTTATAAGAAGTACTGTATTTACTGTTATGTTAAGCATATAAATACCTATTGGTTAACATTTCTGTAGGTTAAATGACTTATTTGTATCTCACCTTTTTTAAAAAATAATTGTTGATATTATTTCAACCTGATGAGAAAAGTCAATGTTTTACTCATTTGAAGAACTGGAAAATGTCTTCTCTTACAACTGGCAAAAGAGGACACTGCACAGACTATTTTATAAGAAGAAATTGAAGAAACTTGCCTGGTACTGCAAAATCAAAAGCTAAACTAAAAAAAAAATTATAAAACAAAAAAAATTCCCAACAAAAAAATTAAAATAAAAAACGTACACATCAGAATAAGTAAAAAAAGAACAAGAGAATAGTTTAAGCTAAAAGACAATGTTGGCATAAGAACAAATGAGAACAAGCTGGACATTAATAATTTTGGCTGGACTTCAGACAAAGATTTGCAGCTAATTGAATGGTGAGATTTCAAGAACAGACTACACACTGTAACAATTTAATATTAAGCTTAGAATAAATTATAGGGCCACTTACTTTACCATAGGATTGAACTTGAAGAACCAAAATGTCTGTTTATGCTACTGTAACATACAATCCTTTCAGCTTCAGGTTGCATTATAGTCAGTCACTCTTTCAAACAAACAAATTAATAAGGCTCATACATATTGTGTGGGAGACAGAGGGTCATGGCCAACCTCTTTTCAGTTGTCTATGGAGACAGGACAACGGGCAATGGCCTCAAGCTGGAGCACAGGAAGTTCCACACCAACACACGGAACACACCAACACACGGAAGAACTTTTTCACAGTGAGGGTAACAGAGCCCTGGCACTGGCAGCCCAGGGGGGTTGTGGAGTCTCCTTCTCTGGAGATATTCAAGACCCATTTGACACCTACCTGTATGACCTGTCCTAGGTAACTTTCTTTGGTGGGGGAGTTGGACTTGATGATCTCTGGAGGTCCCTTCCAACCCCTACAATTCTGTGAATCTGTGAATAATGAAGCCATTAAGTCAGTCACAGGAGTATACATTTAAAGCACCTTTCCTAAATAATGAATTATGTAACTTAACAAAACAGGAACACAAAAGAAAAATAATTATTTTTGTAAGACAGTCTTATACTATTTCAGAAAACAAAATCTCCAAATAAATCTACTTCAGTCCATACAAAGCTACACATATTTTAGTATGAATCAATCTTCCCTGAACGCACATAACCAGAACTGTATTCAATTTTGCCAGTGAGAATTCCTGTATTAAAATTAACTTATCTGATAACCCACCCTACAGTTATATCTGATTTCCACAGTGTATAATGACCATCCCATGAAAGGTAAAGAATGCCCAGGAATTTCCCTTCCTTTCTCATTTATACTTGAAAAAGCCTGTAAATGAGAACAGTTGAGAAAAGTGATTTTTAGGCTGCAATAACATCAGTTCATGCGATAACCTAACCTCCCACGTAAAATTATATTCCAGTTCATAATATAATGTGATCCAGTTCTCTGTGCATAATAATCCCATCCTCTGATACAGTTACATTGCCTGTCAAAGTCATTACCTATATTCTTACTCAGCAAATTTCTACTACTTCTGTCGATGCCATCACTTTGAATACTAAATACACCAAACCTCCATGCTTGGTAATTTCATCAAAACCCATTTCTCTAACTCTATTGTTCTTCCAGCAGAGCATAGCTTTATATTCCCTAGAATGACTTTTTCACCTGCTTTGTAAGTCTTTGCATGACCTTCATTTTTATTAATACTTCCCCTGTGCAGTATTATGTCAAATATTAAATTGAATCAGAAATAGATTCTGTATTTTTCTACCATAAAATGAATTCTCTTATGAAAGTCATGAGGTTGCAGGATTCATCTGATTGCATGTTTTCTTGATCACGCCTCAAAATTCACCTTAAATCTTCGCATATCTTAGCTCCCCAGCTTTTTATATAATTAAAAAATATAAAATATGGATCTACATCTTAGAAAATGTGTGATTGCTACTTCTGATTTAATAGACTTGTTAAAAATCCTTGCCATTTCACCTGAAATTTCCTGTGACAGCTGTGTCCCCATTTAGAAGTGGAGATTATCCTTCCTTTCTCCACCTCTGCTGTCCCCACCTCCTGACCTGACTACACTAATGTCCTTAGGTTTTCTTTTTAAGTTATCTATAATGATTCAATTTCTACAGACTATTTTAAATTATGCCAGTCCATTTTTCAATTTTGCAGGCATACTCTGGTGCCTACAGGTAAATCCAAAAATATACAGTCGCATAAATCGTATCATCTAGCTAGCTATTTACCTACGTTGCAGGCTTAATTGATTGCCAGTAAAAAACTGCACCTGAAGTGGTTCTTCTAGCAAATATGGATCTTAATGAAACTTGTACAAGAGTAAAGAAATAAACCAATTATACGTATTATAATTATCTCCACATAACTAATATTTCATTGACTTCTAACACATGACATAACAGACAGGTAGTGAGTCAGTAGGATGAAGTAGACAATCACAAGAAGAAATCCTCATAAGTTCATCTGTCAAAACTGACAGTTATTCTCTGATATATCTTCAATAGCAAAGGTTCACATAAAATATTTCTACTTAAAACTAAGACTCTCCGATTACACTAAGGTCTTTTGATTAGTGCTCTGGCATTTGTTTCCTGTAAATATAATAGAGATATCTCAGCTCTCTGGGAATAATTTTCTAGAGACTAAAAAATACTAAGTATTTTAGAGCAACCTAGTGCTAAAGAGCACTCTCTGTGAGTGGAAAGTATAGAAAAGAAGATACAGCTTTTTCAGAGAATAAATAATCCAATTTCTGCTGATGACATTTGTGAACTACCTGTCAAAAATCCAATAGAATGTCAGTAAGGAGGACCTTTCACCAGAATAGAAATCATAGCAAGTTTTACCATCCTCAAAAATCCCTACTTTCCAATGTAAGTGAGAGGCTGGAGTTTGTGACAATAGTAATTTCTACAAAGGCAACAGCTGGCTTCTTAAGGGGTATATCACTCGGTGGTCACTGATTCTGTAAGGATTTATTTCACAGATCTTTTATACCTGGTTTTATGTATCTCTGCTTCTTTGGGGGAGAGGGTTGGGAAGAAGGAAAGTGAAAAAAAGTAATGGAAAGGGATAAAAGTAGAAAATGCTTGTGGATTTAATGTTAGTCCTCATAAACTAAAACTTAACTGTCCTATTACCATTGTGAGAAGCTGAGTTTTACCCCACAGAAGGGTTCACCAATCCAAGGAATGAAATGCAGCAAAAAGATGCTGTTTTTCCATTCATGTACATGCATTTCCACTGTATGAAACCTTCTATACCCACAGCTAACTGATTTTAGCAGATACTTTCTCAAAATGCCTAACAACTTTAAGTAAAATTCAGGCATAGTCTTGTCACATGCATGCAAATGTTGAGTGTACTATACAAGAAAATATAAAATATGAAACTTAAAGTCAACCCTTATGTAATTCTGAGAATTTCTTTTGAGAGATTTTTCAACCACTCCAATAAGCTTGTGGGTACTGACGTTCTCTCAAGCCAAGTGACAAAAAGCCACTTACCAGCTAGGAAAACATCTACTAAGTTTACTTAATTTTCAGGATGGAATTTGAAGACATAACACAATCACACCAGTTTTTCTCCTATAGCACATCCTCTTAGCCAGTTCTTGTGTCTACTTCCAATTATATCTTGTCTGAACAGGAGTTCATGGTAGCTTTAAGGGACCACTATTTCTGTAGTTTTAGGCTTGATTCTTGAGATTAAGGTGGGTTTCATTTAAAAGATCCTTAATCTTTAAGAAACATATTGTGATGGAGAATGGTCATCAGCAGGCTGGAGATCTTGTTACTTTACGAGGTGGTGAAAAATATGGTATCTGTTATATGAGACTGTCCCTACATGGGGTGAGGTGATCCAGTTGCTAGTGGGTTTCAGAGCTGTCTTTTAAGGAGTAAAATAATATTCCTGGTAAATTAATTTTCTCCCTAAAATTCTCCCTGAAATTTTCTCCAGGCATATAAACTGAAGTTTCAGAGTCAGACACAGAGTGCCTAGTTTGAGACAACAGCAGTCTGATTAACAAAATTACCAAAAAACTTCAGTGTGTAACTGAACTCAATAGAAGAGCTGCTGTGAACATAAGAAGCACAAATATTATAATATTCTGGATAATCTGATAAAATCAATCAACTCCAATATAATTCCGAACAGTTAATATGCTCACCTATCCAAAGCCTCAGTGCTGTGGCATCTGTCAGAAGAACACAATATAATCAGGCATTTAAAGATCCATGGACATACATTCAACCAGACATATGAATGCGAGTATGAAGAAAACTGTTAAAAGGTCAGCTGTGGTGGTTTGGCCCTAGCTGGAGCCAGACGCCCACCACAGCTGCTCTATCACTCCCTTTTCACCTGGACAGGGGGGAAAATATATATTGAGAGACTTAGAAGTCGAGATAAGGACAGAGTGAGATCATTCCATAATTAGTGTCGTGGGCAAAACAGACTCAACACGGAAGAAAGGAAAGAAAACTCTAATTTATTACACTACATTACACACCCAGTGACACCAGAGTCAGGTAATGAGAAGGGCTACCCTCCCTTCTTAGCAGACTTCACTTAAGTCATCATTTTTCTCCCTTCTCTCCCCCAGGATGGCACGGGGGTGGGCGTTGGGGGTGGGGATGGGGGGTTCTGTCAGTTCCTTGTGAATTGCTTTCCTTTTTAGTGGGCATGCTCTTCCCCTGCTCCAGTGTGGGGTCCCATCCACAGGATACAGTCCTCCATGAACTTCTCAAAGTGAGTCTTTTCCCACAGGGCTTCAGCTCTTCACCAGCTACCCCAGCATGGGTCACTTCTGTGGAGTGCAGTCATAAAATCATGCTACTCAGTCTCTCAGTCTCTCAGGCCCAGACTGCTCCAGCCTGGTCCCCTCAAAAGTCACAAGTCCACCAGCAAACCTGCTCCAACATGGATCTCTCTCTCTCGCTTATCTCTGTGTCTCTATCTCTTTCCACAGGCCACAAATGCTGAAAGAGGCTTGCTCCAATGCAGGTCACAGCATCTTCCATATGTCGTCATCCACTTCAGCGTGAGTCCTCTCCATGGGCTGCAGGTGGGGTGTCTGCTCCCTGTAGTCTTCCATGGGCTGAAGGGGGACAAGCAGCTACACCATAGGTTTCTCCATGGGCTGCAGGGCCATCTTTCTCTCCAGCAGCTGGGGTGGCTTCTTCACTGACCTTGGTGCCTGCACAGTTTCTTATAATTTCTCACTCCCTTCTCTGGTGGCAAAAAGTGGCTGCTTGTGTTCTGTTTGGTTTTTTTTTTCTCTTAAGTGTGATTCACTCTAGCTGATGGGCTCAGCCTTGGTCAGTGGCAGGTCTGGCCTTGAGGTGGCTAGTGTTTATTCTGTCAGGTCTGCAGAGAGCTTTTCACTGCTTCTTGCAGAAGCCACCCCTGAAGCCTTGCCTCCTCCACCAGAACCTTTCCATGTAAAACCACGACATTAGTGGATTCCCTGAGTAGGGCACTGCATTTCATGTCTTAAGTCACAGCTTCCCTTAAATAAAAAAAAAGTAGTCAGATTGCAAGCTCTATGTTGTTATTTCATTTATTTCTTCTGTCATAGAACTAACTAATTAGTAAATAACAAATATTATTCACTGTATAAACCCCAGGAGGTACTACCAGTAGTGGGTATTTAAGGTAAGATAATCAATAAGCAAACTTCACAAAAGTAGATGGCCTTATTAGAAATATTTCTAGTTTCATCAGGAAACTAAAAAATATACACTGAAATGTTAGTTTTCATGCAGAAACTTAGTGGGCTGTTGAACTTCTTAATTGAATGCTCCTACCTGTTGGCATCCTCATGATGGCAGTAGAAATTGGCTATTTGTCACAATCAATCACTTTTCCCCCCAACTGTGAAGAAGTTGAAAGCATCCTCCAAGAGAGAAAGAAAGTTGAAGACCTAGATCCATTACATGCATGTCAGTCATCTCAGCATTAAATGGCAAGTGATATTTTGCAAACACAGTAACTACCTTAAGTTATGTCAGCACTATATCAATGAAGGCGATGTGGAACTTTTTTTTGTCATTGCTGGGCCATTCCTAGACTAGCTTGGATATAGCTCTTCTACACTTCTGTCACACAATTCACATAGCTAAGCAGATGACAAATGAACAAAGGCTATTTAAAAGCCTGGGACAGAATTTGAGTGGTGCCTTCACTAAAATATAACTTAAGAGAAATATTTTACTATATTTAATATTAGTTAATTTTATCTTATTTTCTTTCTCTAGTGTATTTAATAATTTGAGGAATTGATTACATGAAGGTATAGTATCTCAACACACTTTGCCTACCTATTCTTAGTGTTTCTGATTAAGCAGATGCAGGAACATATTTATTTAATATATTCTAGGTGCATCATTCTAGAAATACACTTATGAGCTAATGAACATTCATGGCACACTTCTACTTACAAATATATCTCCTAGTATGCTGCTTAATATTATTAGACAGTAAAAAATATCCTTAAAATTATGCTTCATAAATAACAAATGAATAAAAAAGAGTGTCTTAGAATGGTAGTGTAGTTTTTATAGTTACAATAACCGGTTTATTCATTTGTAGCTTTGACATTCATAACTTATGTAGTCACTGTCAGTTAGAGAATACAGCTTCATCTATATCTATCAATCTTTTTTGCTGTTTTGCCATTTCTCATTTAAAGAGATGTTACCCTAGGGATGCTGTGGCTGAATTTCAGAAGACACTTATTGGGATTATTTTTGGTCAGGAAGTTAGTCTATCACATGGTGTTTATGACTAACCTAATAACATTTAGTGAGATGCCTTTGAGATGCTTTTTTTCTTTGTGATTTTACTGTCATTATACATTATGCTTTTCATCTCTTTTCACTCTACTGTGTATAAGAAAAAATAAATTTAAAAGTAAAAAATGTTACACGTTGAGAAGTACTTCCTGAGAAGTATTTTCTTGGAGGTGCTCAAGGCAGGGTTGGATGGGGCCTTGAGCAGCCTGGTCTAGGAAGAAGTGTCCCTGCCCATGGCAGGGGAGTTGGAACTTGGTGATCTTTAAGATCCCTTCCATCCCTAACCATTTTATGAGTATATGATTCTATGAAAACAATAAAGCCTTGGATTCCTGTTTCTTTGGATCCCTTGGATCTCCCTTTGTTGCAATTATTACCCTCTGGTGACAAGTCCATGGAAAAAATGAGGCACTTACCACTATATGCTACTTTAGAGTTTTTTGCAGCTAAAAGGTTCTGTTCCCCATGTTTTTGGCATATGAGTACATCACATACAGTCATGTCACACAGGCCAATTTGATTCACACGGATTGATTCTTACTTACACTGAGATCATATTACTGTGTTTTAGCAATAAGAAAGGATGTTAGAGTGAGTGAAAATACTTGAGATTTGCATTTTATATAAGACACTTAGCACTCCATGATCAGTGTCAATGGTGGAAGCATAAGTGAAGAAATCCAGTTCTAAAGCTATTGTTCCAAAATAAACCCACCATATTCTGTTGCAGTTACACGGTTTTAACAAATGTAGAGTGAAAACAAGAATGTAAATACCACAGAAGTGTGAATGTTAATTCAATGAGCAACATCCTATTTTAATAAAGAACGAATAAAATAATGCCTGTTTTATTTGATTTCGTACAGTTCAAAAGAAATAATATGTACAATGACAGATTTTTGTTTACCTTTAAAAATCTGATAAATCTGATAGGTAATCATGACAGCGTCAGAAATGCGAATCATCTGCAGTTAGAATAAAATGATAAGAGCTGAGGGAGATAAATTTATGCCTTCGGATATGAGTGATAACAACTGCCTCACAGGAGGAAGCCTCCTTTCCAGCTACAATTCTGATGAAGTAAGTACGATGTGATTATCATTATGAGCCACATTATCAGCTGCTGGACATCTGTAAGGACACCATTCTATATACCTACTATATAGAAAAAGGATATAAATTTTTTCAAGAGGCAGAACCATAAATGGTTTGATGAAACCCTTTTTTTTCTTACACAGTTTTTACTATACAGGTTATAATTTCTGATCAGAGCGAGACACCAGAATATTGAATACCCTACATGCATGGAAGAGGGATATGTCTGCTCTGACCTAACAGGAGAAATAGCTCCATCAGGACTAAGTGCTGCCCCAAAAGAATGTATTGTCCTCGTCTTCCTAATGTGCTATTATGAGAGATGAAGTCTCTGGATTGGAGAGTATCATCATTAGATCTATGATCTTAATCTAGACCTCAGATCCTGTCCATCTTGTGTGAATATGCAGTGAACTGTCTCTTAAGATTTACTAAAAAATACATATAATCCTGCTTCTGTTATTTTTTTCTCTTTTCCTCTCACTGTCCAACATAGAGGAGGTATTGTGTACTGCTGATACTGCATGGCCACTGTGTCATTTGCCTGGCTGTCAGGGAGCAGGGGACTGCTCCACATGACAAGGCAGGCTGTGGCCACGACCCAGACAGGATATCGCCCCACCAGACTTGGCACAGCCCCACAGAACCTGGGCAGAGACAGGGTGGGGATGGTGACAGGGCTGGAGAACCTCACACAAAGTGAGGTGGGATCAGGTCCAGGATCAGCCTGGCATGTTCAGGCAGATAGTCAGGACTGCTGGAGACAGGGACTACCAGCAATGCAGATCAGGGCCTTTTTAAGCCCCTAGATCTGTGGGCAGGAAGCACCTGTTGGGAAATCTTGATTGTGGCTTGTTGGGGCAATAAAGGCTTGTTGGTACCCTATGGGCCCTGAAACATGGCTCTGTGGACAAATAAATATCATAGGTCTTATATAAGTTTGTCTTTGCTGATTTAAGTACCATTACAGAATCCCATTTTTGGGGGCCTGATATGAAGACAATTTTAAACTTTACTACTGTGACATATAATTCCAGTTAAATAAATTCTGTGGAATGGAAATCCAAATGGGTGGTTCTGTGGTTTTGCATTGCCTTAGGACTGCACAGGCTTGAAAGGTGGGCCCATGTGCACATACGGTGCTCAACACAGTGAAGCGTAAGGTCTTGCATTTGGGCTGAAGGAATCCCAGATATCCCAGATACAGACTGTGCGAAGAGCTCCTTGAGAGTAGCCCTGCTGAGAAGGACCTGTGTGTCATAGTGGATGAGAAACTTAACATGAGCCAGCAGTGTGCTCTTGCAGCTCGCAAGGCCAATGGTATCCTGGGCTCCATCAGAAGAGGGGTGGCCAGCGTGGACAGGGAGGGGATTGTCCCTCTCTACTCTGCCCTCGTGAGGCCCCACCTGGAGTACTGTGTCCAGATCTGGGGCCCCCAATACAAGAAAGATGTGGAACTGTTGGAGAGGGTTCAGAGGAGGGCCACAAAGATGATTAGAGGGCTGGAGCACATCACCTATGAAGAGAGGCTGAGAGAGTTGGGTTTGTTCAGCCTGGAGAAGAGAAGGCTGCGGGGGGACATCATTGCAGCCTTCCAATACTTGAAGGGAGATTATAAACAGGAGGGGAATCAAATTTTTAAAAGGGCAAATAATGGCAGGACAAGGGGGATGGATTGAAGCTAAAGGAGGGAAGGTTTAGGTTATATATTAGGGGGAAGTTCTATACAGAGAGACTGGTATGGTTCTGGAATGGTCTGCCCAGAGGGGTGGTGGATGCCTCATCTCTATAGGTGTTCAAGGCCAGGTTGGATGGAGCCCTGTGTAGATCATGCCAGGAGGTTGGTGGCCCTGCCTGTGACAGAGGAGTTAGAACTCTATGATCTTTGGGGTCCTTTCCAACCCAGATCATTCTATGATTCTATGATAGCATGTACATACACGTGCATGAACATGCACACATACACAAACACACTGAATTTATAAAAAATATTTCTAAGGCTGTTTTCTTTAATGATACAAGTTGATGGGTTAGGTGTCTACTGTGACAGTCTCATGGAAAAGTATGGAATCCAAAATAGGACATTCTTTCTCTTCTCCTTTCACAGAAGCTGGTAATTGGCTATCATTTAGGTCAGTGAGACCAAAACTTCTGCAGCAACAAATAACTCCATACTTGTCAAGTTTCCAAGCAAAGTAACTACAAAGGTTGCAGTGACCAGTACAGAGAACTTTGAATGGCTTTTCAGCCTAATGTAGGTTAAAACCCAGTAATCTAGGAGGTGTCTTAGTTAAAACTCTCTAATTTGTTTTGATAACTAAATTATATAGACATGATTTTGCTGTTAGTTTCATAATTGATACATTCTCTCATGCATTTTAGCTGATTGATTTCTCCCTGTGCTTCATTTTCAACCATGTAGCCTCTAGAGTTTGCAGAAATCAGATGTTCATGCTTCTGCTTCATCATGTGTTGACTGTAATTTACTTTTATTGTCAACACCTGTCACACTCATGACCATCTTCTTGAACCAAAAATTATATTTGAAACCTGAAAACTTAAATTAATCCTTAAAGTGATTTGTATTAATGTGGCATAGAGCCAATTCCCCAAGAGGTTTAAGTCAGCATAAAGCTGTTGATTTCAGGGAAGGGATAGCAATTCACATCAGGCAAGAATCCAATCCAGGTAGCCCGACAACACTGTTTGGAAAATACCATTGATTTGCAGTGCAAGCTTTTATTTTGCAACATACATGTTACATACTTTCTGCAATTAAAACATATTTGCAACTTCTTTACTAATGGTAATATTTTTTTTTCCCTCTTTAAATATGTTAGACCAAAAAAAAAACCCAAAAAACTTGAAGTTCACTCATTTATTTTAAAGTGTCATTCTGTCAATTTGACTTTTCTAGCTCCAGTAATTACCTATTTGTTAACTGTAGCCACTCGTAATTGTACATCTACCTAGTTCAACTCCTTTTAAATCGATCACAAACACAGTTGTTACACTTGAATAGTGGTGAATGAAGGGTTATTCACTGAGGAACTCTGTAACAGAAGAAGAAAACTCTAGCCTGATCTGCAAATGTGATCATGTCTATCTGTTGTTTTTTGCTACTGTGACCTTGAAATACCTCTTCTATGTCCTGGAGAAAAAGAGCAGTGACTCTCTGCTTGTACTCTGATAACTGGTGCACAAGGGAGACTGGTAACAAAGTGACCTCTTTTTTTGCTCTCCATAATAATGTTTTTTTGGGAGGAAAAGACATTTGCACCATCTGCCAAATGTGTTTCTGTAGTGGTTTATCCCCAGCCAGCTGAGTACCACTCAGTCACTCGCTTGCCTCCCCTCCTGCAGTGGGATAAAGACAGTTTGCTGGGACAGTAAAGGGAGAGAGAAGTAACACCACAGAAATTTATAGCAAAATACACAAAACTGGTGATACACAAATTCAGTTTCTCACCAAACCGCTCAACTCAGACTGTACAGCTCAGAGCTGTCCAAAGCTGGACCATTCCAAAAATGCGCGTCCTGGAGCTGAGTACTCTTTCCCCCACCATCCCTCCTTTATGATGAGCATGACATCATGATATGGAATACCCCCTTTGGCCAGTGTGGTTCAGCCACCCTGGCTGTGTTCCCTCCAAGCTTTCTGGGTGCCCCCCACCTTCTTGTTGGCAGGGCAGTTTGAGAAGCTGAAAAGTCCTTGACTGGCAACAACTAAAAATATCAGTGTGTTATCAGCACTGCTCTCATCCCAACTCGAAAACATGGTATTCCACCTGTTGCTAGAAAGAAAATCAACCCTATCTTAGCCAAACCCAAGACAGTTTCCTAACCACTTCAACAGTACCAGCAAGTGTTAATAAAATGTACTATGTTCTATTTCCCATAAATTATCAGGTGATAAGATTCATTTTTATTATCTTTTAAATGGTGCAACCAAAATTCCTTTCTTTTTTAAAAATATGTTCCCAGGGAACCAGGACAACAGGACAGTCATGACAGGACAGTCATGACATGAAACTTCAGTAATACTTCTTCATCAAAAGCAGTTCATCAACCATTACAGAGTAGTCACTGTCATGGAGTCTTTCCAAGAGATTTGTGCAAGTTTGCAATTGAGTTCTGTCATGTCTGAACAGGAGGAAACAAATATTTAACAACTGAGTCTGGATTACAAATAATGAATATCAGCTATTATGGGCAAGGAGAAGAAAAGATCCGTGAGAAAGAGTCAAATAAAAAAGGTACCTTCCATAAAAAAAAAGAATAATCTAGAAGCAAGGGCATGTTTCAAAATGCTGCTTAATTTAGAAAATCCTTCTGCAATATTTATCTAAATTTGAATGCTGAGGGCATTATCTTTATTTGGGATTTCTACTCTTTTATAGTGTCCTGGGTTCAGCCCAGCAGCAGGCTGTGTTAGCCCTGAGAGTATTCCATACCAATTGCATCATGATCCGACAGGCTGCCCCCCCCCTTTTGCAGGGGCGACTTCGGACCCAGGCACGGGAAGTCCCGGTCTGGGCAGCCGCAGTGCCAGTTCCGGGGGAGACTCCGGACCTATCACTACCTGCTCCGGGCACGGGAAGTGCTGGTCTGAGCAGGCGTGTGGGAGTTCCGGGTTCTCTCTCTCTCTCTTTCGGGATCGGCGTGGCAGGAGGTGGTGAGGGGGGTGCCCGGGGGTGCTGGGCTCGGGGAGTGCTGCGTTCCGGAATCTGAATCGGTTCGGGCACGGCTCAAATGACATAGTGTGGTGAGAGGTTTGCACTGTATATAATAATAGCACTGTAGTTAGTTGTTTTCATACTTTTCCCTGTTGTTTAGTAAACTATCCTTATCCTAACCTTGCAGGCCTTGGGTTTTTTTTTCCTCTGGCTCTGCAGCTCCTCGCTTAACTCCGTTCGCCCATCCTCCACCTCTTAAAGTGGTAGGGGGTTTTTTGTCTGACCTTTGTGGCCTCAGCTTTCCGCTGAGGGTTAAACCACAACATATAGATACTTACAATATGTTTCAGGGTCTTAAAAAGACAGAGAAAACACTTTTATTCTGGTGGAAGAGCAAAGGATTAAGGTCAGCACAGTATGCAAGTCTGAGAAGAGTTTAGCAGAGACCATTTAATGAGGTTTACTTCAAAGCAAACATCAAGTCATTATTGTCCTTCGTAATCACCAATATACATATTTTTAATATGACATTTAAGAAAAAGTATGCTTTTTCTTTTTATTTTTTCCAGTGGAGAATATGACTATGTCCTCCCAAAACTAGGATTCAGAGAGATCTTTTCCCAGAACATTGAGTTGGTTTAAATTAAACAGTCAATACAGTCCTTTCCTAGCAAAGGAAAGCAACTCAAATTTTTCAACAAATTTGTTTTTGTAACCTACATTATAATCCTGGTTGAAGAATAAAACATGTAATAGACAGTTGGCCGAACTCTGTTCAAGGGAGATCATTATTATAAATCAAACAGAGAACTCTCAAAGTGCATGAAATTAGTTATACAAACTTTTTTTTTTTTTAATCCAAACATCTCTCCATGGTAGAGAATGACAGGCTTTGAAATTTTGTTTACTCTAGAAATAAATCTCTTTGTTAGTTAGGCACTTCACTGAAACTGTTGTTTCAAAATACATAGGATATCCATAGAATAGACAATGATCTTTTAAATAGAAAAAGATATATACTGAAAAATATCTTATAAATTTGTTGGTTGTTTGGTTTTGTTGTGAGTTTTGATGGGGTTCTTTTCTGATTGATTTGTAGTTACAGACATAAATTCTTCAGGTTTGGTTGGTTCCTTCTTTCCAAACCTGAAGAACACTAAAACATGGCTCACCAGCCACCTTGTCAGTAAATCTCCAGGTAAAGTTTTGTGTTTCACATAACATCATCATTTCATATGTATATTTCTAGAGAGATTGCTTTCCTACAGCAAATAGGTCAGTCAGAAGTCTTCTCTATTTTACTACTTCTGCATTTTCTATGCTTACTTCTACACGCTTTTTTCCAGCGACATCACTGAAGGGTTAACTTATTCTGTTCCCTCCTCTTCTTCTGTATTTATCTCACTGAAGCAGCTGTGATAGTTGCAGTCACCCTACAAGTGAAATGGCAGGCAGACTCCTCTGAGATTGCATTACCACTCTGTAAGCAGCTGCTAGGGGAACACAGAGACACAGTGCACTCTATATATCTTTTCCCAGAGTCTCAGAATATTTTCTGTATGATAGCCTCTTTTCCAGCTGGCTTGAGGACTGAAAGTCCCAAGGCAGCTCCAATAACCATGCTTGTGGGCTGATAAACCAATTCATTGGACTATTAGCAGAAGCATTAATTTCTTTAACCAAGTGTTAGAAATTATAATAAATCTGACTGAGGCTACATCTGATAGTGATTTGTGAAACCTCTCATTTTGAATATATTAATCTAAACTGCATCTAATAAAATAAGGAGGAAAGAGAAGTAAAACTATCTTTACTTAAGGAAATATAAGTATTTGATACTAAATGTTGTCCTGCTTCTAGACAAAAAGTGACTCAAAACCCACACATACACATACATAAAATTGCATCTCACAAGAACTGACAAAGATTTTGGTCTGTCAGTTTTGCTTTAAAAGAGAGAATAATTGTGCATAATAGTGCTAAATAAGTGTCTTCATTCTGGAAACATAACTACTCAATTTCAACGTCTGAAGCAGAATATCAACTACGGACTCCAGGGGGGTGTTGTCTGCTTCTTTTCATCTTCAGCAGATGAATCTTGCCTATGGTGCTTGATTCATGACTCAAGGGAAAATAAAATGCTACTATAAAATAAAAGATATCTACAATGAAAATACAGTTATAGATTATTGCACAGAACTGTGATGCTCTTCAGAGGGCTTTATAGAATAGAATCTTCAAATTCCATCTTTTTTTTCTGCAATGAAAAGCAAACTCATAAGAAGACTTTTAGTTGACTTATAAAAAAGAATCAATCATATTTGGAAAGTTTGTGTATGGGCTGTTTTGTCTTTTGTTCCTTTAACTTTATGCTTCTGAGAGACAGATCCTCAGATAGTTTTGAATAGTTTAGCTGTGAGTGGGAAGATATAAGGCAGAATTACAAGACCAGAAAAATTTGATCTGATTTCAAATTCAGATCTAATTTCCTGTTCCAATGGGAGCCAGCAAAAGATGCTAGCAAAAGAGCTAGCAAAAGGTGCTTCAGAGGAAGACTAAAGGAGCCTGTAGTATACAGCATGAGATAACCTGTCCCTGCCTTTAGCCTCATCCCAGTGTTAAGCAGGAGATTTAAACCTGAAAATTAACAGGAGACATAGATTTAAATAAGAAAATTCAGCAGTACTTGCCAATTAATGCTACTTGTATTATCATTACTTCTGCAAGCAAACCCCATTCTTATTATTTTTTGCAGGTTTCTAGTTTCTTTGTTTTGCTTAGTTTCTTTGGTAATGGTTTCTTCATTTTTTGGTCATGTATGTTTTATTAATTGGCAATTATTTGCTTTACAGGTGTATCCTGTGTTCCCATTGCTCTTAAGTCATTACAAATAAGAGCAAGCATTCTTCCTGCCTTTCACAGCTTCAGATATTTTTGGATCATTTTCCTTCTTATGAACACATTTCCTTGGCTAAATGACTCTAACCTTTCCTCTCCGTTTTCATATTAGTGCATTGTCAATTTCTAGCTAACCTCTATTACTCACCTCTGGTGTGGCAATAATTTTCTTAATACAGGACAATTGGCCCTAAAACCCATACTAGAGGTAGAATCTCATTACCGTTTCATCTGGTGTGGCTGCAACCATTTCCGTATTATTGACTCCTTTTTTTTTCACATGCTCATTTCTGCACAGCAAGCACTGAGGGGTTTTTTTCACTGTTGTTTTTCAGTCAGGCTTTGCTTTTCTATTTGGAGTGGATGAGTGGATTAATACACAATACTTCAAATTTATATACATGAAATTTATTTTGCCTTTTATGTTGTTCTACATTTGTTTTGAGATGTGAAGGAAGGCATGAAAGACCATTGCTACGGTCTTGGTTAATTCCAGAAGCCCTGCTCCAGGCAACCTTACAGCACCGAGACACCTCTGTCTCACAGAAGAGGCCGAGCACTGAGTATTGTAGGCCTTCTGTTCACGAAGTCACTCCTAAAAAGAGACAGCATCTGAAGAGACAAGAGCTGATATACACAAAGAAAGGACTGCTAAATCTGCCGAGTTTGTAGCAAGTCCTAAAGAAAGCTTTTTCTTTCTTTTTTTTTTCCTCTCTTTTACTCTTTTTTCTTTTTGTTTCTTCTGTAGTAACTTTTCTTAATCAAGAAAAAGAGACTGTTTCCAGCTAGAAATGCTGATAATGTGACTTTGAATGTTAATGCACTTGATATTACTATTGTAAGTTTTTGTAAAAAGCCATCCATGAGTCTCCTTCCCTGGAGATATTCAAGACCTGTCCGGATGCCCATCTGTGTAATATGAGCTAGGGAGCCTGCTTTGGTAGGTGGGTTGGACCCAATGATCTCTTGAGGTCCCTTCCAACCCCTACGATTCTGTGATACTGCTCAAAGTCAGTCATGATAAGATAGTAATTTGCTTGTAGAGTAAGAATAAATGAGGCTTCCAGAATGAGGCCTCTTTCTGTGAGGTTGTCTCTAAGACCTAAAGACATGAGTAGGGAATTTTGTGACCGATCATTGGAAAGATCCAGGAATCTCATCTCTCCTAAAAAGGCTGTTTTCAAATATCATTTCTGCTCTCTTTTCCCCTGCAGAGTCTGACCAAAATTTAATGGCCTAGTACAGATAAGGTCAAGATCCATACCACTCAAGGGTTACTCTTTAGGGTGATTCAGTTTTCCATATCTGTCAGAATAATCCAGGCCACCTTTGTAGTAAAAGAGGGTTGGGTCTGCCAAAAACCAGATTGGTTGTTTGCTGTCTTTAACCTCCTTGCCACTGCAGCTTCTCATCATGTCCACCAGCTTGATACAGCAGCAACAGCTACAGTCTCCTTCAGCTGTGCCATGCTAGAATCCCAGATATCATTTAGATCAATACACAACATGAGCTGCTCAAACAGCCATTCACAGCTTTAATTTGGGGAGAGGAGGGAGGAGCAAATGAAGTTGGGGAGGGTAAATTGGGTGACTTGGTAGAAGTGAGCCAGATTTCCTTACACTCGTATGTGAGATTTCTGGAAAGTGGGGCAGAGGAGATGTAAAAAGGCCAGAAACTTGGGACCAAATAAACAACAACCCTACAAACTAAAAACCCCCACAAAACAAACAAACACAAAAAACCCACCCCAAAATCAAAACCAAATGACAAAAAAACCACATTTATATTTCTCTTTAAAACTAAGATCTCAAAGTAAAACTCCAATAGAAAAACAGCCATATCTGTATACAAATATATAGACATACATATATACATACAAATATTTAAAACAGAACAATAGATATATATTCTATAGTAGGTTTGTTTGCTTAGGCAGTTCACCTAACATGCTTGAGCTCTATAGATCATTCCGGAGAGCTAATTCATAACTCCTTTAACTTTACATGTGTCCAACAGTGCTTATAAGAAAAAAAGCACAGACTTTATGTTTTTGAGGCAGAACATACTTTGCTTTCTGTCCCTGCACAGTTTGACAGATACAAATTCTGTTGACACAATTTTAATTTTATGAATAATAAAACAATACCTTATAACTCCCTGAAAGTACTTTGTTTCTAAAATAAAGTTGAATAAGAATACATTCATTACATTAATTATCTGCATTAACATTATTTCTTATTCCTGCAATGTACTGAATAATGAGAGAAAGCTATTCTTTTTCCTGAAGTGATGCCTCCAAGTCAGGACTGATAAAAAGACTTCTAATTAAAAACAAGTGAATGATGAGGATTTTTACCCCTCCTTTCACACTTAATACAAGATGTTTTTTCAAGCCTAGTCAATCATAATAAAAAGTGATAACACACTGCCATTATGACAACAGAACATCTATATGATAATTATTGACCTTTTCAAACCTATTAGATTGTTATAAAGGAAATTGTGAAGTAAATCTAGGGAACATAACCTTCCTATTTTCCCAAAGTGTTATTCAGAGGTGCATTTATTTAGACAGACATTATTGAAATGCCTATCCTTAAGTCAAAAATTATCAAGGTAAGAGGAATACCCTATAAAAAAATCCACATAGCCTGAGTTACTGTTAGGCTGTCACTGAACAAATAAACTATGTTATTTAAAGTATCTACCCCTGCAGCTCAGACACAGACTATGAGTTAGGGAGCTTATCCAATGTTCATCATGCCAGTAAGTAGCACTGGTAAAGTTCAGTCACATACTCTTAGAGAAAAGACCATGTAGATATCTATCATTCTTTGATCTGCACAAAAGCAAAGCAATTGCAAAACTACTTCTGAAGTGACATTTCTACGTTTTAAACAAGTAAAACCTTGTGGAAATTCTTGGCATCAGTTCGAGCTGAAGAATTGCTAGAAGTGTATTTAAGGCCCAGATAAAAGTGCACTGAAAACTCACAGACATTATTATAAGCTTGTTCATAAAGTTGCAAGTCAAGATACTTACGGTCTCAGTATCAACATTGCATATTAAAAAGATTTATAATAATCTGGTGGTTTGGCCCTGGCTGGAGGCCAGTTGCCCAAAGTCACTCTATCACTCCTCTCCTCAACTGGACAGGGGAGAAAATATATATTGAGAGGCTTAGGAGTCGAGATAAGGACAGGGAGAGATCATTCCACAATTAGTGTCATGGGCAAAACAGACTCAACAGGGAATTAAAAAATTCAAACATCTAATTTATTGCACACATACACAGTGAAACCAGAGTAGGATAATGAAAAGTAAAACCAGATCTTAAAACACCTCTACCCTATCCCTCTCTTTTTCCTCCATTCTTTGTGGACTCAACTTTATTCATGATTTCTCTCCCTTCTTCCCCCACTCAGGTGTCACAGGGGGAGATGGGGATTTCAATCAGTTCCTCACAAGTTGTCTTCCTTCTTAGCTTGATTCCTCACACTCTTCCCTTGCTCTAGCATGGGGTCCCACCCACAGGAGACAGTCCTCCATGAAGTCCTCCAATGTGAGTCCTTGCCCACAGGGCTTCAACTTCCACCAACTACCCCAGCACAGGTCCCTCTCACGTGGTGCAGACCTTCAGAATCAGACTGCTGAAACCTGGTCCGTCAGAGTCACAAGTCCCCCAAGAAAACCTGTGGGTCTCTTTGTCCACATGCTGCAGTTCCTGCCAGGAGCTTCCTCCAACATGGGCTTCCCACGGAGTCACAGCATGCTTCATGTGCCTCTACCTGCTCCAGTGTAGGATCCTCCATGAGCTGCAGGTAGGATATCTGCTCCCCATTATCTTCCATGGGCAGCAGGGTACAACCTTCTCCACTATGGTCTTCTCCCAGCCTTCAGGGGAATCTATCTGGTGTCTGGAGTGCCTCCTGCCCAACGCCTTCACTGACTTTGGTGTCTGCAAAGTTTCTTACATCTTCTCACTCTTTTCTCTGGCAGCAAAAACTGACTGCTTATGGGTTTTTTCCATCTTAAATATGTTTCACAGAGGCACTATGACAGTTGCTGATTGGCTTGACCTCAGCCAGCAGTGAGGCCAGCCTTGAGCCCAGCTGCTATTTATTCTGTCTGACCTAGGGGAAACTTCTAGTATCTTCTTGAAGAAGCCACCCCTGCAATCCCCTTGTCCTTCACCCAAACCTTGCAATGAAAAACAGCAACAAATAATTAGCATAAAATTACAGTTTTGTACGACCAACATTTTGTAATGTTTATAAATGTTAAGAATGTTATCATCTCTTTTTGCCTGAAGTCTTGAAGAGTAGTTGATTTTCAGGCCATAAAAACCTTTAATGTTCTTTCACTTAAAAATTACTCAAGATCCACTTATTTATACCAAGGAATTGCTAAAATCTTTACCATTTTTTCCCCTTAGCAGAAATAAAATGTTATAATTGTTTCAATATAATTTAGTTTTCAATATAATTTACAAAGGAAAATATACAGTCTCAGTAGTAGAATGGCTTCAACCTGCAGGTAGCTCAACATGTATCTGCATATCTGATGTTGCAGTCGGGTTTTGATTTTGACAATTAAGGTCTTACTTTTAGAAATTAGGCTGAAAAGAAAATGAGAGAACATCTTTGTTATCAGGTTTGATAAGCCATCATTGAGGATTTTCAACCAAGTGACTGGAAAAGAGAGATCAAAACTTCAGAGAAAATGAGAAATAGAATGAAAGGAGGAATTTTCTGGAGTAAAACATGATGGAGAAGATGATCACACTTCTGGGGAAGTGGCATGACTAGGGGCCAAACTCTAATGCTTGCATGCAAACACTCAATGGGAAAAAAAAAAGAATTAAGAGTTTATGAACAATCACAGAGGCATGATAATACCAGGAACATATAATGTAATGGGGACATGATAATATGGTAAAAGTATGTTAACGTCGCAGCACATATGTATTCATCCAAGCATTACTGAATGGCTGGAGTGCTTGGATTTATACAAGGTCTTTAAGTGGACATTTCAGTTAGAAACTATGAACCAACTCATTTACCTGTGTTTACAGGTGTGTATTTTTACATTTGTATCTTTAACTTCCTGTTATATTGTGGAAGCAGCAGACCTGGTGTGGAGGTATATGTAGATATCTTCATGGCTGTCCCTTGAATCCTGAAGTCTTCCAGAAAGACATATATAGTGTCAGTGACAGCTGTCCCATATCAGCAGCCCTTTCCCAGTTGCCAACTGGGTGATGCATGGATGCTGCCACCCATGGTCTCTGGTGGGTGGAAAGGTTGTGGCTATGAAGTGAAGCATCAATTAATGTGTAAAGACAAATTAATGTGTGTCATTGTGAGTGCTAGGCTAGGTACTGCTTGTGACCAACTGCAGCATTACTAATAAGATTATAAATTATAGCTGTAGTACTGTTTTTAATATGAAAAAGGCATAGGAGAATTCAATATTCCTCATGCTAGCTCTTGTCTGATTAAAGCATCACTTTCTGCACAAATTGATCTTTTTGTTTCAGAGCTTTAATTGCCCCATGACAAGAAGATATCAAGGGCAGGGAGCTTATCACATGAATAAATGAGTCCAGGTAGCACTGTGCAACTTGTCTCAAAAGCACTATAAACGCATTCATTTGTCATAATACCAAAGTAGTTTCAGGCAGCATTTCGTACTGAGTTCTTTTAGCCAGTTCTAGGCTGACGAGCTAGTCTAATTATTGACAAACTAGGAATCTTTATGATCACTTTACTAACCAGGAGTGCAGAGATAATTCTATAGCATAAAAAACCTCCAAAACCAACCAACCAAAAAAAAAAACCAACAACCCACAACCCACCCAAACCAAAAAAAAATATTATTAGATAGAATTTTCTTTTTTTTCAGAAGTATTTTCCTCCTCAAAATGAGCATGTTTACACCAAATTACACATAACTGCTTTCCTGCCTTGTTTTAGAATTTCCCATTCCTAATAAATTTTGCTGAGCAAGATGGGTTGCTGTCAAACTCTAACACTGTGATTGCACTGAACAGCAAATTCTTCTGTGTAAAGCCAGAATGAATGACTTCAGGTAGATTACTTCAATGAAGGCGTTGTAGGAATTTGGCTTAAATCCAGTGCCACTGGAATCTGAAGGACTTCATAATGACTGGCTGGCCTAATTCCTTGTTGTGATTACACATTTATTATTGTTTTTCCAGATTGCTCTTAGCTCAGTTTGTTTATGCAAATGAGTCCTCTTATTTGTACATGAGATTCTTATTTCACTGGTTCAGTACACCACTAGTCAATATGAAAGTTAGGTTCACATGAAGCACTTGGTGAGGAAAGACATCTAAACATTTAGCCTATTCATAGATGTGGTGAAAAACACATACATATTAAAAGTCAGTGAGCTGGCATGCTGGGTTTATGGGCATTGTACAAAATACACATATAGAACAAGAAAATGTGGGGGGAAAAAAGTATATTTAAGTCATATGTCTCACAAAACCCAGGATTTAATGGTTTATGGGGGGGGGGGTTCATTTAGAAATACAGATATTTTTTCACATATGTGTTTGTGAACCCATGTGGCAACCCTGTATATTGGCAGCATTAACTGTTGGCACATTCAGGTTTTATATGTCTATGAGCACCAGACACAAAAAATATTTCTTTCTGCATGAGTCCAAAATATGCCAATTGCATCTAATCTAATCTGATACTGAAAATAGATGCTTTGTGTGCTGTGTTCTTTAGGTCACTAGGGTTAGCAATGTCAGAAGGGTACCAACACAAAGAAGGAGGAGGAAGAGTTTAGCACTATGCAAGATAACATTCCACAGATAAAATATTCCAAATATAATAAAAATATTTTAGAAATACAGTCTGGATATTCACAAAACTGTCTTGGCATAGATGACACCAAATTGTCTGGGAGTATTCATCTGCTGGAAGATTTCTCTACAGAGGGACCTGGACACGCTAGATGGATGGACAGAGGTTATCTTTATGGGGTTCAACAAGGCCAAGTGCCAGGTCCTACACTTTGGTCACAATAACCCTAGGCAATGTTACAGGCTTGGGGCAGAGTGGCTGGAGAGGTCCCTGGAGGAGAAGGACCTGAGATTGTTAGTTGACAGCTGGCTGAACACAAGCTGGCAGTGTGCCTACATGGCCAAGAAGGCCAATGGCATCCTGGCCTATATCAGGAATAGTGTAACCAGCAGCATTAGGGAAGTGAATGTTCTGTTATACTAAGCTCTGTTGAGGCCACATCTTGTGTTATTTTGGGCTCCTCATTACAGGAAGGATGTTGAGATGCTGGAACGCATCCATAGGAGGCTGGCGAAGCTGGTGAAGGATCTTGATCACAAGTCCTATGAGGAATGGCTGAAGGAGCAGGGGCTTTTTAGTCTTGAGAAAAAGAGGCTTAGGGGTGGGACCTTATCTCTCCTTACAGGTAGCTACCTGCAAGGCGGTTCCAGAGATGTTGGAATTGGTCTCTTCTCTCTAGTGACAAACAATAGGACAAGAGGGAATGGCTTGAAATTGCACTAGAGGAGATTTAGGTTAGATAACAGGAGGAATTTCTTTACTGAAAGTGTTGTCAAGCATTGGAATAGGGTGCCCAGGGAGGTGGTGGAGTCACCATCCCTGGAGGTCATTAAAAGGCATATAGATGAAGTCCTTAAGGACATGATCTGGAGGTGGACTAGTCAGGGTTAGGCTACATCTGGACTTGATGATCTAAAGGTTCTTTACCAACATAGGTGGTTCTATGATTCTATTATTCAATTCACTTATAGTGAGTTTTGGAAACCATTTTGTCTGGCAAATTTTAACAACAGAAGAGAACTTATATTTGTAAATGTATTACTGCAGGAAAAAGTTGTTTGCAGGAGGAAATCATCAGGTCCTTTCCACCACTGAATTTCACTTTCCTGAGCATGAAGATCTATCAGAATCTTTTATGCAAATAACAGAAACAATAGATTACAAACAAAACAAAACAAAACACACATTATATTTCAGGCATACTTTTGGCACATGCATTCCAAGCTTGTGAAAAAAACTGTAAGAGATGGGCTAAAACTTGACAGTTGCAGTGTAACTGTCAAGATCTAACCGAAAAACACGGAGTAGTACGCTAATGGCTGTGAACTGCACTCTGCAGAGCAGCTTCAGCCAGTCTGTGCTGATAACAGAGAAGGCACTCCTTGGTGATGACACTATGCTTAATTTATTGAGCATCTACCATGCGTAATAGGTTACGACCATCACCTGCAATAGTGAAGTCAAAACACCCCGTCTGACAGGGAGAGATTTGTATCCCCTCCTTTAAAAATAGCAGCCAGAAGAGCTATAAATAGCTGTCAACATGAATCTTATTCATCTGTCCAACAGCTAGCACTTTTCATGCCACTGAATATCTAAATGGGCAGGTTCTGCTCCTATGAAGCATTTAAAAGAATTTAAAGAGGTTGTCATTCTGACACTTTAAATCAGAACATACCTGTTATTTATACTGGGTGCATTAGTGCTTGAGTATGTCTGTGTATTTAGCCCTTTATAAGGATAAACACAGGCATACTTTCTACCTTATTCAGCTTTCCCTGAGTTTCTTTTAACTGAATAGATTATTAACTGTTCGCTGGATGACTTTGTGAGCTGGTTTCACTCCACAGAAAAAAAAAAAATATTACTTATCTACAAACCCAGAAAAATGGTGAATTTAAAGAATAAAGGCTGATGTACAATTAACTAATGCCTTCTGTCAGTACCTACCTCAGTAGTAAGGTAAAAGAGGAAAGAAAAAGGTGTTAATGCTTATTTTATTCACATATTAAAGAAATGGGCAGCGAGAAGACCAAGGTTATCTTTAAAAATGGACCAGTATCTTTATCGATGAAACAATTCTATTTCTATTGAAATCAATGTGAATAGAAGTAAAAAGATAGAAGAGCACAGGCACTCATTTCAAATGTGGAAAAATATATGCTTACTTTTTGAAGTTATTTATCTATTTTGTATCAGACTATTGATATAATTAGGAGCCCCAGCATATCCAATAATCCTGATAATTAGTTAAAGGTATTACATTTGCAATAGACAAATAGATTTTTACAATCTCTTTTATGCAGTGCGAGGAAATCACTGTGTCCAACTCCTTCCTCTTCCTTTTCTCCAGGTGATCAGTCTGACAATGAGGATGGGATCATTTACACAACTTTGAAAATCCTTGTGCTTCCTCCTTCTGATCCCATGTGCCTTGGATACTGGGCTACAGAGACACTTCTGTTCAATGGGAAGTGTGTCCTAAACCTTTCTTTCTTCTCTGAGGAGTCTCTGATGGTAGCCGTCCCCTTTTTGTGGCAGTTCTCTGAGGCTCATGTTGTCCATCTTCAGCACTCAGGTATGTTACAAAAATTGATTATATTTGATTTTAGTAAACCGTAATAGTAAGAGGACACTAGAACTTTTAGGAACAAAACGCTGCATCTTTATCACTATAAAAGATCTCTATGGACCTTGGATTAAAACAATGGATGCCAGTCATGGACCTTGAGTTAAAATAGTAAGTATATGAAGAAACTGGGTATGATTACAAAACAGCAGCCAAAGGTGAAGTGAGCTTGCACAAGGATGGGGTTCACTTGCGGACACAGTGAGGAAGACTATGAACGACCACCAGAGGACCCCCGCTCAACATAACTACGCATGAGTGGAGGACATTTACATATGATAATGATTTCCAGGAAGTAACATGAATATGCTAATCATTACCCTCCCCTCTTTGTATATAAAACAATCAGCATAGCTAACCGATGATTTTTATAGATTGAGAATATTGATAAAGTGAAGCAATCAAAAGCCAATCGCTGTAAAGGTCAAGCGAACATTTAGTGCAATGATCTTTGTTAAAAATTGTATGAATATGTTCTACTTTGTACCTCTGGGTGAACACGTCTTTGGTGGAGCTATCCCCCATGTTCCCCAGCACTGGAATAAAAGAAGTGCCTGCTTATCTGCTCTGTGTAGATAAGTTCTTTGTGATTGCTACCGCTAACAGGTAGACCACTGAAACTAAGATATACTTTTTAAGTAAAGGTGCACAGTGCTGAATTCAGTTTATTATTCATAATATTCATCTAAGCATATGCAGATGTGTGTGTACAGCCAGCTTCAGTTGAGCAAATAGGTAAAGCTAGGATGTGACACATAGATTTGGATAGCACCTTCAAATGCACTGTGATGTAGGCCAGGAGGATCTTTTCGCCTATGTGCTGCAGAGATACATAAAATGAAGGTTAGGGAACAAGGAAAGTTATATTGATCTCAAAGTGTGGTTGAGAGGTATGCGGGTTATGAAAAAATAAAATTGTGCTTTACACTTTCTGCACACAAATGGTATAATTAATTACTCTGTATCTTATGAAATTGCACTGAAGTGTGCATTGTGGGCGGGAAAAAGTGATAGAGTTTCAAAGAGGAAGGATAAGGGGAAATCAGCAAAGCAGTGCTAGATTTTTCAGGCAACAATTTTTGCTTGTGCTGTGACTATAAAATCAGGCTTTGGTGTGAATGCTCAGAATCATTCCAACGAGGCTACAGAAGTGTTCCTTCCTAACTGTACCATGACAATGCAATTGATTAAACTTGTCAACACAATGAGATCCAAATAATGAGATCCAACCCTGAAAAAAGAAGGGTGACTCTGAAGTGTGGGTTCTATGCAAGGTTAATGAAGGTTATATTAAAATCATCACCTATTAAAAATACTTAAAGTCAGGCAAGTGTTATAGATGGGTTATTTGATTCGCATGTACTGTTACTGGAATTTTTGGATATCTGTAGCAAAAACTAAATCACAGTATTTACCCACCACCATAGCCAGAAAGCAATATCCTTACACAGAATATTTTCAGTCCAGCTACATTTGTGTTCCTGTACATGCATGGCTAAATGATTTTATGCTTTTCCTTGTTTAAAACATGAAATACAGGATGCTCTTTCATAGTGTACAAATACTTAATTACCAGACATGAAGCTGCATTATCTTTTCAGTATATTTAACTGAATTTTTTCTCCACAGTGGTACTAACATTTTAAAGAGGATTATAAGATAAGCTGCAGTCAACCCTGGTACAGTTTGTTATAGAACTCCTCTGATATTAGTATATCACAGACCAATAGTTAAAACCTAAGCAACTGTGTGTCACAGGAACTCTGTGATGCAAGAACAATCTTGTTCCCTCTGATAACATGAAGAAAGGCCTGATGATTTAACGCCTCAAGCCTTTTCTTGCAGATTGATTTTTTTCTTTTCCCCCGGGTTGTTGTGAAGAGTAGTCACTTATGGATGTTACTGTAGCTTAAAAATTAAGGTCAGGTTCAAAGAAGTACTTAAACCTTTTTAGAGTGTGATTAGTCATCCTTTGATTGTGCAGCTAATCATTTTCTTAAAGGTAGACACAGGCCTTAAATAAAGTTATAAAATGGGAAACTAATTAAAATTAATTCAAAGATTAATAGTAAAATAAATTTAACAGAACTACTTACAAAAACATGGGGGGTAGTTACAGGAGGATCAGTCAGATCTTTTCTGGTCCACAAAACGAGACTCAGGCCACAAACTGCTTGCTGTGAAAAGGAATAAGACATAGATACACACACTGTTAGTTGTGAAAGTGAACCCACTGCTCACTCCTTCAATATTCCTTCCCCTTTTCTGTATGGGTGTCCATATGGAGGACTGAGATTTTGAATACAGCAAAAGCTCCACAGGCTCTCTACTGCTCTGGACAGGAGATGACAGAGCAGCCAACTGCTTCTCATGCACAAAACCCAGGAGCAGAGAAGAGGCCTCAGCATTTGTTACTTGTCACTGTATGCATATTTACGGTATAGAGGAGAAACTGTAGGGGCATATATACCATACAGGTGTCAAAACAGTGTGGACAGTGTGGCTAATGCTTGGGGCACACGAGTTGACAGTTTTGAGGAGAGGCGGAATAATCAGGGAGTGGGTGTGAGAAAACAACCAGGTGATGGCATACAAAACCATAAGATGTCAGCACCTGAAGTGAGAAGCTATACTAGGTTTTGGGAGGGATGCTGGACCACTGACTTGTAGAGGGATTTTCAAATATGATAAAAATATGTGATGCAAATTAAGACAGAATATCAGAAAACCTAAGTAAAATACTATTGTTACGATTGTGGATTACTACAAATGCAAAAAATGTCATATTACTACACTTCATTTAATTATTTCCCACTGAAAATTATTTTCAGCCTGAAGAGAACACATGAGAGATTAAAATTTCTATAGAAACTATGAAATCGATTTTCCACTAACTTCACTTCCAGATGGATTTCTCACCGTTACTGCACACATTGACAACTGAGAATGTTGTCATTTTCCAAAATGCTGATGTGAGCCCTCCTACTTAGACTGCAACCAGTGTGTGAAGTTGCTTTTCCTGCAAATCTTTCAAATTGATTTCTTGCCTACCATGGTAGTGGAAAAGACAGCATATATAAAATATACACTACGGTAAATATAGTGTTTAACATTCCTACAGAAATGTTCTCAACTTCCACATTTTATTAGTCTGCATTAGAGTGAAATAATGGACTATCGCTTCTTTTTAGAGGGAGAAAGCCCTCAGCCCCAGAATGACAATTAAACCACTTAGCAAGTTGGTATTCAGGGCATTCGGCAGGCATGTGGGAGACACGGGTTCAGTTTGTTTGTTATGCAGCCACCTGAGTAAGACAGCACAGGCTACTAAACATCTACCTTTCCCTTCCCAGATACAATCCTGAAGGATTAATCTGTGGACCAATAAAAGCAGTGTCAAAACTGGCATAGCTCAAGTAAGGGTCATTAAGAGACACTTTTAAAACTCTTGGAGGCTGAGGAATGACCTGAACTAGGGAGAGCAGTGACCTGTACCTTCAGCCTGTTGTTTCCCTAGCAAGTATCTTACAAATCACTACCTAGTTCAAAATGTACTTCATAAAGATACACATTTCATTAAAATGTTCCTAACTCCAGCATTTTGTATAGACCTCAGCTGTATTTCAGCTATGTTTTTAGAAACCTACTAACAATTCTGTCAGTTACATTTCTGAGGTGATTGCAAAGATCTGGAGAGATATTTTAAACACAGTGTTGTGTATCCAGTATGAGCTGCCCAAGCTGGTACCAGAATAGTTCTCAGTAAAGTAGATTTTTAGGAAAAAAATGTGCATTGCTCTAATTCAGTCAGATGAACCCCTGATTTCTTCAATTTCTTATCAAAAAATTGATAATAATATTTGACAGTGAAGCAATTCAGCTGGCTTAGCAGTAGATTAATTATTTTTTGTGGTACAACATGCAGGATGTTCCTTGCCTTAAAATTTGATGTACAGCATTTCACTGACACAGCACATCACATATAGCAATCCCACTGTAACTCAGAATGAAAAACCAAATACTTTTGAGTGGGTGCATGTGAAATCTATCTATGAACAAAGGGCAAAGTAAACAGTAATAAAATTTAAAAAAATTAGAAGAACAGATTATCCACTTTCCAGTCTTGGTTCTCTCCACAGGTTGTGGTCAATCACTTTACCCTTCTGCTCTAAATACTCTGTTCCACTAGAAGCCCCCTGTCAGGTTTATCTCCCTATTTTTATTCTTCTTTCTTTTCTTTTTCTGCCCTTTTCCTTTCTTCTTGCTGGAGGACCATAACCCACTGTTTTCATCTCTAACCTGTAACTCTTCATAGTAACTATCATCAGAGTCAAACCATATTCACAGCCACTCAGGTAAAAACCTTTTTGGGTGTATTCTTCAACGCAAGACAAGCTAAAACGAATGTAAAAAAAAAGTATTTCAGAAAATTTAGTATAAACTGACATCCCCAGTAATAACAATTTACTAGCATTTTTATGTTTTTCTGTTCCTAAGTTCTAGGGAACTTAATTGGCACTCTGGTCTAAGATTACGCATATATTTATCATTTACATTGAAACTTTACTGTGTTAAATCCAAGGAATACCATTCAAGATTTCAAAGATAACTTGCTCAAAGCTGTTAATTTTGGGATAGCTATTCAATCAAAGCTAGTATAAAAAATGATAAAGTACATCAGAATATATTTTTGTGGTGTATAAAGGTGCATGAAGAACAATACTTTTATTCAGCTGAGTGAAACCAAAATACTATATTTGGTTTTGCTTTCTGAAATCACTCCTAAAGAAAACTAAGAAGTGGATTATAGTAAGTGTTTGGTAGTGCATGTAGACCAAGAACTGTGTTCACCTAATATCTGATTCAATTTCACTGAAGTTGAAATTATTTTAAATTCAGCCTGACTTTTGTGATACAGAGAGTTACAAGTCTGATTTAACCTGATGAATTCCAGATGATCTTATGCAGTTTGCACCTTAGAAAGTTAAAAAACAGTAGCTCCTGTAGATATGTGCTGTATTGCTAGTTTATGTTCTTTTTTCCTTTGGATTTCTCCTTCTGTTTCTAGATCAATTTGCTGCATCCCAGGTGCAGAGCAAGAGCTAACCAAGTTCTCCTTGACAGATATTTGAGCATAGTGTCTGCTATTCTATGTCAAAGAAAAGCCTGGGGCTGGAATTACCCTGCCCCTGCTTCTCCCCTTGGGTTTGAATCTGTGTCCCTCCTGTGGTGTCAGATAAACCAAAAAAAGGGCATGAGGAAAGTTTCATGATCCTATCTTTTCCTCTTCTTTGCATGTCTTCCATAACATATAGTCTTGTGTGGTTTCTCTGTGAGCAATACTTTCCAGAAAGAATCTTTCAGCCAGGTGCTGCTGTGAATTCCCACAGACGCTGTGTGTCCTCCTGGCTGTGGACTAGCAGCCCTTCTGCCATGGCAGATACTCAAGCTTTGTTTTTAGTACTATACCAGATTTGGTTATTCTCTTTTCAAACTAACTCTCAAGATAAGGAGTTGGTGACCTTTCTGGTGGCTGTTGACTCTTATTAGAAATCCATTAAACTGCCCAAGCCTGTCATGGGTTAAGTGGCATTTGGATAAAACCCTTATTAACATGTTTAAACTTCTGGTCAGCCCTGGACTTTCCAAAGGCAGTTGGATGAGGTGATCATTGTAGGTGCCTTTCAACTGCAATTATTCTATTCTATTCTATTCTATTCTATTCTATTCTATTCTATTCTATTCTATTCTATTCTATTCTATTCTATTCTATTTTGTTCTGTTCCAAGATGTACCAAGCTCTTTCATTCTTCTGTATTTTCCTCAGGCATTTGTTTCGAAAGTAATGTAGACATATGCTGAGAGAGAAAGTGTTAGAAATTAAAGTAAGAACTTTGTTGTATTATGAGAATCCAACAAGAAAACATTTGATATTGTTATGTTTCTAAGACAAAGTTTAGAACCCCTGTCTCTCAAGGCTGATCTGAATCTGCACAGACTGATAGAAATCAAGTTCCTAAGCACCATAAATCTAACTGGATTTCATCAAGGACTAGATATTTAATCTATGAAGTGGTTTTGAACACGCAACTACTGTTTCACAAGCCTGCTTAGATGATCGACAACAGTCATAGGAAAAAAGTAATTGGAATGTACAATATATCTCATTGCCAGTATGTATTACATAAAGGTGAAAAATATTCTCAAAATTTAAAAAGAGAAAATAAACTAATTTAGCCAAGAACATCTGTATATGAAGACTAATGAACCTTTTAACAAGGATCAATGTAAGATCAATTGATAGACAAGCAAATAGTTTGCTTCATCAATATGCAAATTCTAATTTACATTCTTAACTTTTTAATTTTTTAGGCTGTGATTTATGCTGCTACATTTTTAATAAGATTTTGCCAGTTCCTGAAATACACTTACGACAAATCAATCCATACAATTTTTATGTCTATGAATGATTGCAAGTAGAAATTCTGTTTAAGTACTGCAAAAGCAATGTCAATTAAGTACTTCGTAGCTGGTTTTCATAAGTTGTTACTTCTATGCTTGTCAATATCAAGAGGCAGAAAACCACAATGTAGTCTGTGTCTGATTTTGGGTCAGAAGTGATCAGTAACCACTGTGAAAACAAGGACTCCCAAACTAAAAAAGTTTTAAAAAATAATAAATTAAGGGCAGTCAAGACATTGCCCCAGCTGTCTGACAGCTGCCCCTCTTCTGAATGCATATTGAACTACTTCATCCAAAGAATAGAAACTTAAAATAAACAAGAAGACAACTTATGTATATTTGGTATTCAGTGAAAGTCTCTCACTGCTGAAAAGTTGTTGAGTTCTCTATTTAATTAACATTGTATCCTTGATTTACCTTGACAATTTTCGTATTCATTATTCCATAAACATTTCTTATCTGGTCTATCAGTAGCTTCTATGCAGGAATGCTGGCTAAAGGCATATTAGTGGAAAAAGAAATAAGATATTTTTTCCTTTGAGGAGAGAAACTGAACAAACTTCTCTGATGATTGTTGAGACTCAGCTGTTACAGAATTCCAGTGTTTCCATTTATATTCAGTACATGGGTATAACTGAAATTATTTCAAATAGGTATCTTTTCCAAAATTCCCTAACCAGAAACTGAATAATCTTTACTCTCTATGAGTTATTTACAATCTATACGCAAAAAGAATCTTATTTGTATCATTATAGACCATTCATCCCAGTGATAGCTTTTTAAAACATCTTGCACCTTTGCTGGTTTCATTTGCTAAGACAGAAAGAGACATCGGCAAGAAAAACAATGTCTTGACTCTGGCATTTCCAACTTAAATTATTTTTTAAAAGCAAACGCCATTTGCTTGAACAAATGTTGGCTTTTTCTATAACCACCTTTGAAAACTAAAGCAATCTTATAATAGTCTCCTTTTCTAATATATTTCCCATTTTTCCTCTCTGCTTGTGATGGCAGAATACAATTATTAGGCTTTTTTATAGGAAAAGCTACATGGTAAAGTCTTGGGCTTTTTTCTTGAAGGACAATCTATTTCTCAAAAATATGGCACTGTCATAGAAAGGTTTGCAATCAGTAATAAACCCACCACACTGAAATTACTTGCTGTGAAATTTTCAAAAAGTGTCTGACTTTCTTTATTTGTTTCCTTCATAAAACCACATAATAGCATATTATTTCCAATTAAGTTCAATGTTGATATTGGTTTTCCAAAAAAGTGAGTCTTTTGAATTTAGAAAGAGCAAAAGGATTGATAAATTGCCTACAAATATAAGGAGGCATGAGTGAAGTGTGCAGAGAAGTGGTAGTAGAAAATATGAATTCCCTGAATTCACCAAATTACCTTCATAATCAAAGCAGAACTGTTGATATGAAAGTGATGAAAGCTGTTTAGATTAAATGACAATCTATATTGAGACATAGAAGACAGTACAGTGGAATCAGGATTTTATCTACAAATGACAAATATTCAAATTGTACTCCACAGTCCTCATAAAGACTAGATCTAGGCAACTGAACCAGTTATTTTTCATTTCACTAGATTTCATTTGTCTTCTTAGGGTAATGAAAAACAATAACCCTCTAGACTTTAGTAATTTCATTACTTTTAAATGTTCAAGCTAGGTTGCAGCATTTCTTTTTTCTTTCATAAAGGTACACTAACAGTCCTTAAAAAAAACCCACAACAATTGCTTTCTTCATCACAGGAATGAATAAAATGAACAGAGGCCAAAAATTTGAGAAGCTAAAATTTTACCTTAGTTAAAATTTCTAAGTGTCTCAAATGAACTCATGTTAACCGTGAAACTGAAGCACTGAAAAAAGTGACAGTATTTCTTTTGCGGTCTTTGCACCAATTACTTTGTGAATTCTACCAATTTTAGAACAGCCCATTGGACTTCATTGCTTATTCCCAATTTAGTCTCAAAATAAGAAGAGAGTTTGGTTCCAACTTTTGCCAATGTAAAGCAGCATACATTTGAAGAAAGAAAATGGAACTGTGATTTATATTGCTTGAAGTAGCAGAGCAAGTAGAATTTGACCTTTAAATTAAACTATTAAAAGCAAATAACAATGATTCATTTTCCAACTGTTATGTCTGCAAGGCTCATTTTTAAGGAGTCCTTCTGCCTTTAATTTAACTTAATTTGTGTCCTTGGTCACATCCTGTAAACTGCCCTACATAATAGAAGCTCCAAATGTCATTTATAATTACTTTTGAAACATTCACAAGCATTTTTTAATGTTTCTAAAAAAAATTTTTTTTTAAAAAATATATCTATACAAATGCTGGTAGAAATGGCAGAGCTTAAGAGTTCCAAATAACAGTTTATCTTTTACTAAAAAACATGTTTGCATTAAAAAAAGATCAATAATATTAAATTATCTAAAAGGAAAAAGTCTTTAAAATACCTGTGATTGTATGGGTTGTATTTTATTTGGCTGTTTATGTGCAGTTTCAATAGTAGAAACACACATGTCAATATGATGTGGTCGGAAAAGGTTTTCTAACATTTTCTAACTTAGTCTAACCTTTACCTTATCTCAAAATTAGTTCATAAGCATTTTATTTTTGGTGGCTGATATAGTCTCATTAGTTATGAGTAAAATTCAAACAGTTCAGAATTTAGATGCTTCTCTAAGCTAACTAAATCACTTGAGGCAGCGACATGCAGGTAGTATTCCCCTGAGTAAAAACTGTATTTGTAAGGCTGCCAAAGTGCCTGTTTCCTGACAAAATAACAGACAGATTGCTCTTTCCATTTTTCATGGAACTAAGACACAATGCAGCGCTTAAAGTGTTGCTACTCAAAACAATGAAATCGAGAAAACGTGTCAGGTGTTAATATTTCTAATTTAAATAAATATTTTTATAGGGGAAAAGATTCCTGGGACAAAAAGACTAGGAAGACAGAAGAGTAAAGTACATTCAAAAATGTTTTCATTTTTATTGTCTCATTTTTTAATACTATTTCATTAAAAATTTTGAAAAAAATTACCCCGTCCATACAGATTTTATGAAATTTCAGGAATGGAAAAGAGGTCATGTATAAATTCAAATCACATAAACTTTACAGTTGTGGATCCGATCAAATTTCTGTGGTGTAAGGTAAGGTATCTATCAAAAACACAGAGAAAAAACCCATAATATTATCACCAAGACTTCATAATTCACTTCAACCAGTGCTTTCCAAGCACTGGTCCAAAAGTGCTATTAGGAAGCTCACAAAATGATTAAAGCAAAAGTCCACAACCAAGCCCACATCCAAATGTACAATTAACCTGCTAACCAGCTAGCCAGCTAGCTACAACTTCAGAGAATTAAACTAGTTAACAAAGATTCAAAGTTATGCCTAAATTTTAGGTGGTTCTATGTGAAAACTAGTTCAGCCTATGAAGATTACAATGAAACCACTATGTCAATACTACATGACATTATAATGTGGTATACTCTCAAAAATAATAAGGTGGCATATTCTTAAAAATATACAATCACGGAATTTAGAAATGTACAACAAATGCTGCTCTAATACACTCTCCTGACCCTAATACTCCTTCACCTATACTGCTGTAATGTAGGGAATATAGCATCTAGGTCAAGGTTTTCAGTCCTTTCCCCTCTTGAATAATGGGGTCATAATGTTTTCTGTCAGCAATAAAGCAGATTTCTACAGAAAAGCGCTACAGATTTTATTTTTTTTTTAAAGAAAATAAAACCAACAAAAGTTCAAGTGCCACAAGGGCATTTAAATCATAATGTAATAGCTAAGATCATTCTGTTCTGTTTCAGTAGCTTAATCTCTTATATATAGTTTTACAACAAAAATATTTGGGTCCAATATAGAAATTAACTTGAGTTATTTCTTTTAAACCTAAATAAGGCTCCCAACTATCTACAGGGTCAGTCAACTGAACTTTACTATTGATGTTATTCCTCTGAATCTGTAACAGTGCAAAGCCTGTAATTGAAGAACAACTTATCTGTGACTGCAAGTTTCCTCAAGAAGTGGAAAATTTATTAATTTTTTTAAAGGATAACATTCAGATAACTTATTTTTAATGATTAAGCAATATCATATAGCTTCTTAAACAGCAACTTGCTTTTCACTGGGCAAAAAATATCTCTACTAAAATGAGCTATTTCCCATGGAAAGCCAATAAATATTATTTTAAGTACACCAAGGACTATATTACATTCTACTAACAATGAATGTAATGGCAATAAAATCCATCTGACAAACAAACGTGACGTTTATTCAGATGTAACAGTTTTTTAGTACACATTATAGTTAGTGGCATAAAACTTTATCACAGATTTATTTCTTTCTCTAGATATATCCATGGGTATGCTCCCTTCCTCGTGTAAATCAGTTAATATATAATATCACCTGAAAGTCTCATAGAGTTGACAAAAACTCCCAGTTTGCCCCAGTATTGAGATATATTATGTGCCACATTCAGATGAACAATGAGCAAGATCTATGGAAACTACAACAGGAAATGGGATTATCTCTCCCCTCCTGGTCCTCCTGAGTGTGGTCCCAATGGCAAGCATAGATGTCATCCCTGAGCCCTGTGTGGTCGACCATGCAAAATGGGGTATTTAAGCCCTTTTCTCATACTCATCTGAGATTTGTGTGTTCCCTTTCTTCAGTAGCCCTCCTCCATGCACTTCCTGACTATATGTACTGCCTTCTCTGCCCAAATGCCTGGCAGGTCAGGTGAATGCCAGAGAGTGCAGTCAAACTGTCAACACTGCCAGCATCTCCATGCCAGCCAGTCCTCCACACTGCTGGTCTGCAGAGGTTACTTTCACAGCAGTATACCTGCATTATGGATAATGTACTGTTTCAGCTTTTGAAACAGGAACAGGAATGAAATAAGAACAAGAAGAGATCACGTTGAGAGACAGTGGGGCTTGGCTGGTTGGCATGGACATGAGTTATACCAACACAAAGAAAACCACAAAGTTAAGGATTTGGGATATCATAGCAGGTCTGGAACCCAAAAACCATAATGCTTTTTGGTGCTGCATGCATTTGGGATGTCAATGGGGTGTGGTAGCAGTGCTCCATCACTGCCAACTTTCTATCAAATATTGGCAAACAGTTAAAGCTTCTTCATACATACTAAATAGTAAATAAGATTACTTTGGCATTCCTTGCCAATGTTTGGATTTTCTTTGCACATTTTATTTATGCGTTGCACTACAAAACTACATCGGATTTTTGAACTTTAATACATTCTGTTAATCATTCCAAAATATTTCATTAACTTGCATACTGTAAATTAATAATTTCATACAGTTCAAAAGATTGTAATAATGGTCTTTCAGCACATGATGTAGTATCCTGCTGAGTATCATCAGTAGGAAATATATCTTTAATCGTATATATATTAAATTTATAGAATTACAGTATTTGCTTTGAAAAATTATCTACATGTCTCTGTCAGCCTTTCAACAAGAACAATGTAAATTCTGCAGATGGTTGCTCTTTGTCTTTGTTTAGAAAGATCAGAACAATTCTGATTTTGATTTCATTTAGGGACTGTCAAATCATTTGGTGAGTATCTATCCTGTGTGCCTGTGTTAACTCCGGCTGGGATAGAGTTAATTTTGTTCATAGTAACACTGCAGGGTGGTGATTTGGATTCGTGTGGAAAAGAATGTTGATAACACTCAGATGTATTAGTTACTGCTCATCAGCGCTTACACAGAGCCAAAGACTTTATTGCTTCTCACAGCACTTTATGAGCCAGTAGGCTGACGGTGCACAAGGGGTTGGGAGTGGACACAGCCTGGACAGTTGACCCCAACTCACTCAAGGAATACTCCATGCCATATGATATCATGCTCAGCATATGAAGCTGTGGGAAGAAGAAGGAAGAGGGAGGGCATTCACAATGATGGTATTTGTCTTCCCGAGTGACTGTTGCACATGATGGGGCCTTGCTTTCCAGAGATGGCCAAACACCTGACTGCCCATGGCAAGTGGGGAATGAATTCCTTGTTTACCTTTGTGTGCATGCACAGCCTTCTCTTTCCCTGTTAAACTGTATCTCAACCCACGAGTTTTCTCACTTTTACCCTTCTGATTCTTTCCCCCGTCCCACCAGGATAGGGAGTGAGTGAATGGCTCTGCGGTGCTTTTTTGCTGGCTGGGGTCAACCCATGACAGCACTATTACAAGAACTACTTTATCCTAACATCTTACTATACATTTAATTGCCATTTCATTTAAAGTAATTTCTTATGGAAAAGGGCTATAAAATTTAACAGGCAATGATAACTTCCTTAGTTTCAGTTAACCGAGACATGAAATTTGAATTTAATTCCTATTATATAATTAATTGCCCTTGAAAATGGAGAAAGAAAGGCAAGACAGAGGGAAGAAGATTTTAAGGTGGTATGACTTCATTGTAGTTAACAGCTGGGACACATCAGGCAGTAAGCCAGCCAGTGCAGGTCATTCATCCTTTATAGCTTTACCCAAGGGAGATCTCTGCTCCCAGCTGGCCTCATTCATCCTCCACCTCACTAGATAGAAGCACTGTATCTGAGTTTCTCCCATTTTTGAACAGGGTCGAAAAGGGAATAGGTTATGGCTTTCTGCTAAGCATTAACATTTCTCTCCACTTTTGCAAGATGCTTTCTCTGGCTTTTAATATTAATCCTTTTCTGGTATTTTAAAAACATTTATTTATATGCCTCATAATTGAGTTTTTGGTCAATGTGCTTCCACACTCCTTTCTAAGCCATTTGAGGAAGACAATACATTTTAGGAGACTGGCTTAGCTAAACAGGAATGTCACGACTGAACTCTGAAGCAAAAAGCTGTCTATAGGCGCTATAAGCAGGGGCAGCCTTCAAAAGAGCAATTTAAAAGCATTACCAAGGTCACACAAGGATGGTGTCAGGAAAATCAAAGGTTAACTGGAATTCAGATTCAAAAGGGGTACTGATGATAAGGAGAACTTCTACTACTTCATTAATTCAGAAGGCTGAGTAAGGAAAACAGAGGCCCTTTACTCAGCGAGGAGGGTGATTTAGTGGCAGTAGGCACAGACAAGACTTGTTCTGGGAAAACCTTATAGCAGCCTTCCAGGTTTGGGGAGACCTTTTAGTAGCCTTCCAGCACATGAAGAAGCCCTAGAAGAAAGCTGGAGAGGGATTGTTTGTGAGGTCATGTAGTGATAGGACAATGGTTTTAAACTAGAGCAGGGTAGGTTTATATTAGACATTAGGAAGAAGTTCTTCACTAGGAGGGTGGTGAGACACTGGAACAGATTTCCCAGAGAAGTGGTGGACGACTCGTCCCTGGAGGCATTCAAGGTCAGGCCTGATGAATCTCTGGGTGATCTGATCTAGTTAAAGGTGTCCCTGTTTACTGCAGGGGGTTTGTACCAGATGACCTCTAAAGGAGCCTTCCAACCTAATGCATTCTGTGATTCTATGTGTTCAGTGCCTTACTTGCCTGATCTTTTGCCAGAAAGAGCTCAAAGGTGTCTCTGATTCAAGGAGGAGAATGCAAGACAGCATTGGTCTTGGTTGACTCCAAGAAGGTTGGCCAACGTCCTTACAAGACCTCTCACTATCATCTTTGAAAGGTTGTGGAGATTGGAAAGACATCTGGAGAAAGACAAATACTGCACCCCTCTTCAAAAAGTAAACCCAAGATGATCCAGAAAACAAGACACTAATCAGTCTCATTTTAGTGCCTGAGAAAATCCCAGGACAACTGTGTTTGTGCACATGATTGGGAAATCCTTCAGTGAGTATCCATCATTTTTGTCCTTCAGTGAGTAACAAAATATCTTAGGGGATTGGTTTTAATCAACAATTATAACAGAAACAAAAATTTATATGGGTCCTACATAAATAACTGATACTTTTCCCATAACTATCATTTGTGTTAGAGGAGACCCAGCACAATATTATTTAGTTGTTTACATAAAACACTGAAAGATATTTTAGCCTTTTGGCTCCACAAGTATCTTTTTAGTCACCTAAGTCATTAAGAACAGCAGATGGATTCATATCTTGGTAGTTCCTTTGGTCTCAAAATAACCACAGATACTTTTTTACTTCAAACATTGCTGATAAAATTTATTCAAAACAATGTTATCATTTATACAGGAACAGGCAAACCAATTCTGTTAGTATTTTAACTGAAATGTAATACAAAGGCTTCAGGACTATGCAATATTTATTTTTTAGAGATGGATTTCCTTGCTTTCTGAAATGAAACAGAATTGTGTTTTCCTTTCAACTTACCTCGAATTTAGTTCATAACACATTGAAAAAGCCTGAAAGTCTGACTTAGTAATTTTTTTTCCCAACTAGTTTTTTGCTTATATGTTTGTTTTTATTCACTGTGTCAAAAATGGAATTTCAACAGTCTTGAAATTTTTTGTAAGAAGTTTTGGTTCTGTCTGTTCTAATTTTATGCTAAACTTTGAACTTTTTTTTTTAATTTACCTCCCATCTTAACTTTAATCCTACCTAACATTTCTTTTGATGAGCTACAGCTTTCTGTCTTATCAGATTAAAGAAGAAAATCAAGGTTTCTAAACACTTCCCATAAAATAAACAAGGAAGTGCTTATATTTAAAAAAGGATGGAAAAAAAGAAAAATAAAAAAGATCCTCTGTAAGATTTTTTGATCAGTTTGTGTTTGTCAATGTATTTGAAGAGGTTTTTCTGCCCATGGGCTTCACTCTTACTTTGAACGGTGTGTCAAAACTAAACATAATTAACACAGTATGATGATCCAGACCAGTTAATTTTTCCTCCATTGACCTTACCAAATTTACTTGCTTCACCCCTGATGTTCAGATACATGCATAAGAGAATAGATAGATGGTGTTTTTTTTATAAAGCTACTATAGCTATGCTACTTGCAGCTCAGAAATGACACAATTTTGCCAACTCCCTCTGTATGCATGTTTGCTTCATTAATGACAGTGAAGAGTTGCCGCATTCTGCTGTTGAACAGCTTTCATGTGGACAGAACAATAGAGCTTTAACAACCGATAAATAACTGCAGAGATTAAACCAAGCTGCAAGCAGTATAAGCCCATTAAACCAGTCCATATCACCAATATAATAAGATTTTGTGTAACAGTTATAGGTCAGAGAATGACAGTCATGAGAATAATTTTAAAACCATGAGAGTTGCTGTAATAGGCTTTTTGGATGGAGGAAAATAATTTGGTGTTTTATAAGACAGTAACAGCATTTTAACACAGTTTTAAAAGTACTTGGTGTGTTCTGCACATTTTCCAAATTAATTAAAATCATAATGTCAGGCTATAGCTATAAATTCAATCTTAACGTGCTATAAGAACAGTCACAGAGCTAAGAAATTAATAATCACAGGAGCAATGTATTGACTGGGCAGTTTTACACTATGTCAGATTTTTAACAAAGGGCTGAGTGCCTGAGAGTTCAGATATTTTTAATTCATCAGTAACGAAACCAAATGGGAAGATAAGTACCAGCTGCCTTCCTATCAGAGGGGAAAAAAACCCACCCTGTTACACAAGGGGAGCTGTGGTAAGCAACTTGCTCTTCACATTTGAGAGCTGTGACAAAGAAAAGCTCTCCAAGTGTGAGAGCTTGCTGCTATTAACCTAGTATGCCTGGAACAAGGAGCAATTCAAGTTAGCCACCTATAAAAAATGTCAAGATGCTCCAGTCAGGGGAGACAAATCAATTGGTGTGATAATATAAGGATCATGCTTTGAATGATTTTACATTATTTCATCTCATGCCTATGACTGTGAGTCAAGTGGAAAAGAAAAAAAAAAAAGATTGAAGTCTGAGTAGATCTGAGAAACATGGAGTAAACCTAAATTATCACCTTCCCATGGGCATCAAGAAAGGCTACAGATGAGTGAAAATTCATACAAAATGAGAATGTCTAACATTTTTCTTCAGTGACAGTATGGGCATTCAGCAAAGTGCAAAAGGGGAGCAAATTCACTAGAATTTCAGTGCTCTTAACTAATTGTTTCTGTGTTATTTTCTATCAAAATTAAGTTTAAGTAAGACAAGTATATTGCAGAAAATTTTCCTGTGCTTTGTTCCCTGCTCATCCCCCTTGTTGCCCTTTAACGACATGAAGCACCTTTCAGATTGTGCATATATCTCGAGAGAATACATCAATAAAATGGTCAATCTCCACAATTTATTTGGATTTAAAAAATAGAAAGAGGTTTTTCACAGAAAGAAAAGATTTTATTTAATTTCTTGCAGAAAAGGGAGGGTCTGTGTGAAAGAACTATCTTATAGAAGAATATATTTCTGAAGGACAAGAGTCTGCTGTGGGATTCCTCTATGATTTAAGATAACTCATGCAAAATATTTTCACAGGCGTCTGCTATTTAATTTTTCATTCTTGGGGTATAACTTACAGAAATTGTCTTTGATGTTGGTGACTGAAAACTCGGCTCTGAACACTATGTACTGTGAAATGCTACTATGGACCTTTTCTGTTCCAAATCATTAGAAACATTTAACAATACGAGCTTTAAACTGTCTTTGATTTAATTCCTCTGTTGCTGAAAATGGGTATAATAGTTCTTCACCTTACACATGTGTTCTGAAGATAGGTTATGGAAAGGAATAAGAACATTCAACTTGAAGCATCTGAAAAAGAGTCATTTAAAAAAACAACCCACAAGCAAACAAAACAAACAGCACAAAACCTACAAAACTGTAATTATTTTCTATTTTGTGGTAGTTTATATGAAGCCCAAGTAGGAAGCACATGGAAAAGACATGAAGAAAATAAAGATAAATATTGAAAACTAATTTATTTTTTAATCATGTATGGAATGATATAGTGTGAAATGGAATGTAATTGGATAATTTAAAATGTACCAGTATGGTGAAAATACATGCGATCAGATACAGGAAATTCTGTCAACTTTCCCTGACTTTCCAGTTCTTGATTGTCATTATGCCAACTGATCAGGAGGAGAAAGTTGATGCAGCTAGAAGTAGCCTCACAATCCCAGGTGCTGGTTCTTCAATTACCCAGGTATTTGTTAGGTAAGCAACAGGGCCAAGCAGGTGTGGTCCAGATAGTTTCTGCAATGTGTTGAAGATAACTTCCTGATAGTGGAGGAGCCGACGAGGGGGGCACTGGTCCTGGATCTTGTTCTTACCAATAAGGATGGGCTTGTTAGGGAAATGAAGGTTGGGGACAGCTTGGGACATAGCAGCCACAAGATGGTGGAGTTCAAGATCTTGAGTGGAAGAAGCAAAGCAAAATTAGGATTGTGACCCTGAACTTTAGGAGAGCAAACTTTGATCTCTTCTGGGACAAAATAGGAGCTATTCAATGGGCTAGGATGTTAGAAGGTAAGGGGACCAGTGAGAGCTGAAAAGCGTTTAAATAATGCTTCTCCCAAGCTCAGGATAGGTGTGTCCTTTTGAGTAAGAAATCAGGGAAGGATGTCAGGAGACCTGTGTGGATGAGCAGGGAGATCATACATAAACTCAAAGGAAAGAAGATCCATGAATTGTGGAAAAAGGGTCTGAGCACTTGGGAAGAATATAGGAATGTTGTCAGGGCCTGCAGGGATGCGATGAGGAAGGCTAAAGCCCCACCTGGAAATGAAGCTGACAAAGGACATAAAGAATAATAAGAAGGGTTTTTTTAAAGTATGTGAACAGTAAATGGAAGACTAGGGATAATGTGGGTCCCCTGCTGAACAAGGAAGGCGGGTGGAGTCCTGGTAATGGGGGATGCTGAGAAGGTGAAGATACTGAACGCCTTCTTTGCTTCGGTCTTCACTACAAAGACTCCCCCTTGGGACTCCCGGACTCTGAAAGGAAGAAAGAGAGTTTGGGAAATAGAGAGCTTTCCTCTGTTTGAGGTGGTGGTGATCTGGGAGTGTCTCGACAGGGTCAACACAAACCAATCCATGGGCCCTGACAGGATACATCCACGTGTGCTGAGTGAGCTGGCGGAGATGATTGCTGAGCCGCTCTCTATCATCTTTAATAGGCCTTGGAGAACAGGAGACATGCCTGAAGACTGGAGGATAGCCAATGTCACTCTGGTCTTCAAAAAGGGCAAGAAAGAGGATCCGGGTAACTACAGGCCAGTCAGTTTCACCTCTGCCCCTAGAAAAGTGATGGAACAGCTTGTTCTGGACGCCATCTCCAAGCAATTGGAACAGAATAAGGTTATGAGGAGTAGTCAGCATGGGTTCACCAAGGCGAGATCATGTTTGACCAATATTGTAGCCTTCTATGATCTCATCACCGACTGGGTAGATGGAGGGAGAGCAGTGGATGTCATCTATCTTGACTTCAGCAAGGCTTTTGATACTGTCTACAATTAGATCCTGACAGCAAAGCTGAGAGAGTATGGGATAGATGAGTGGATAGTGAGGTGGGTTGAGAACTGGCCGTCAGGCCAAGCTCAGAGTGTGGTGATCAGTGGAGCAGAGTCCAGCTGGAGATCTGTAACTAGCAGTGTTTCCCAGGGCTCGGTGTTGGGACTGGTCTTAACGCCTTCACTGACAACCTTGATGGAGGGAATAGCATCCACCCTCAGCAAGTACGCCGATGGTACAAAGCTGGGAGGAGTGGCTGACACGCAGGAACACTGCGCTGCCATCCAGCGAGACCTGGACAGGCTGGAGAGCTGGGCAGGGAGAAAGCAGATGAAATTCAACAAAAGCAAGTCTTGCACCCGGGAAGGAATAACCACTTGAATCAGTACAGGCTGGGGGATGACCGGTTGGAAAGGAGCTCCGCAGAGAAGGACCTGGAGGTCCTGGTAGATGACAGGTTGGCCATGAGCCAGCAGTGTGCCCTGGTGGCTAAGAGAGCCAATGGGACCCTGGGGTACATCAAAAGGAGCATTGTCAGCAGGTCAAAGGAGGTGATCCTCCCCCTCTACTCTGCCCTGGTCAGGCCCCACCTGGAGTATTGTGTCCAGTTCTGGGCTCCCTGGTATAAAATAAACAGGGATCTCCTGGAGAGAGTCCAGAGGAGGGCTATGTAGATGATCAAAGGCCTGGAGCACCTCTCTTGTAAGGAAAGGCTGAATGAACTGGGGCTGTTCAGCCTTGAGAAAAGAAGACTGAGAAGGGATCTGATTAATGTTTATAAATATCTGAAGCGTGGGACACAGGGGGAAATGGCCAGCCTCTTTTCAATGGTCAGTGGAGACAGGACAAGGGGCAATGGCTTCAAATTGGAGCATAGGAAGTTCCACATCAATATGCAGAAGAACTTTTTCCCAGTGAGGGTGACAGAGCCCTGGCACAGGCTGCCCAGGGGGGTTGTGGAGTCTCCTTCTCTGGAGATATTCAAGACCCATCTGGACGCCTTCCTGTGTGACCTGTCCTAGGGAGCCTGCTTTGGCAGGGGGGCTGGACTCAAAGATCTCTGGAGGTCCCTTCCAACCCTTACCATTCTGTGAATTGCAGTCATTTGAAGGAGAAGAATAAAGCAATGTAGCAAAACTAAATGACAATCTGTGACAAGTCAAGTTTCTTAAAAATTACAAAGAAGACAAAATTGTTTGGAGAAAGTACTTGAAATATGAAGTCTGTCGTCGGTATTACTAATGTGATGTGTGGTAGCCACAAAACGGCAGAATTTGTTGTTACTCCTAAGTAAAGGTATAAGTGGTTTATAACAGAATAAAGGATCTGTTGAGGTGGGAAGCAGTCTCTGGAGGTCATCTGGTCCAACTCCTCTGCTCAGAACAGGACAACCTGCCCATGTCCATTTCTAGACTGCTTTTGAATACCTCCAGGGGGAAGACTACACAAACTCCCAGGGTGACCTGTCCCAGTGTTCAGTTGCCCTCACAGTTAAAAAGTGTTTCCTGATAGATGGGACCCGCTGTGTTTCAATTTATGCCCTTAGCTTCTTTTTCCATCATTACGTTCCTCTGAAAAGAATATGACTTCATCTTCTTTGCACTCTTCCTTCAGGTGTTTGTGCACATTAGTAAGATCCCCCTGTGCCTTCTCTTCTCCAGGCTGAACTGTCCCAGCACTCTCCCTCAAATGAATGATGTTCCAGGCCTTTAATCACCCTTATGGCCAGACACAGTGCTCCCAGTGCTTCCCCACCAGTTCTTGATAGATAGCAAGGATCACCTCCTTTAATATGCTGACAACATTTTAACTGCAACTCAGGATACTATTTACCTTCTCTGTCACACAGGCACCTTCCTGGCTCATAGAATCATAGAATCATAGAATGGTATGGGTTGGAAGGGACCCCAAGGATCATAGAGTTTCAACCCCTCTGCCACAGGCAGGGCCACCAACCTCAGGCTTGGATCTACACAAGGCTGCCCAGGGCCCTATCCAACCTGGCCTTGAACACTTCCAAGGACGGGTCATTCACCACCTCTCTGGGCAGCCTGTTCCAGCACCTCACCACTCTTTCTGTAAAAAACTTCCCCCCCCCCCCCCCCTAATATATAACCTAAACCTTCTTTCCTTTAGTTTTAATCCATTCCCCCTTGTCCTGCCATGTCTACCCTTTTGTTTGTATGCTCCCTTCAGGTACTGGAAGGCTGCAGTAAGGTCCCTCCTCAGCCTTCTCTCCTCTAGGCTGAACAAGCCCTCAGCCTCTCTTCGTAGGTGACGTGCTCCAGCCCTCTAATCATCTTTGTGGCCCTCCTCTGAATCCTCTCCAACAGTTCTACATATTTCTTGTATTGGGGGCCTCAGATCTGGACACAGTACTCCAGGTGGGGCCTCACAAGGGCAGAGTAGAGAGGGACAATCACCTCCCTGTCCCTGCTGGCCACCCCTCTTCTGATGGATCCCAGGATACCATTGGCCTTCCGAGCTGCAAGAGCACACTGCTGGCTCATTTTCTCATCTACCAGAATCCTCAAGTCCTTCTCTCAAGGAGAGTAGCCTCTCTCATGCTTAACTTGGTGTTCACTAGGACTCCCAAGTCCTTCTCTGCTGGGCTTCCCAGCTGGGCACCTCAGCAAGTAATTTCCCACATTTATCAGAATAGTGGGATGAAGAAGACCATTCAGCCCAAAAGGAGCAATTTAATAAATAATGAAAATTATAGTAAATATAAACAAAACAATTCCAAGGAAGAAGAAAGGACTCCATTTCCTTAACGGCAGCATAAACCAAATTACAAATAAACCCACCTGCGTGAAGATGGAAATGCCAACATAAAATTTTCATGTTTAATTTCTTATCTGCAGAGCTTGGAGGAAGATTATATTACATATAACCTAGAATTGCACATTTAGTTTGTATTTCCCTCAGTTTTCAACTTAGTCATCATGACATTGGCAATGTTTTATTAGAATGATGTATTGAGATAAAATTCAGGAGAAAGTGGAAAATAACAAATGAAATATTTTTGTTTCTTTGGAAATATACTTAATATAAACAGCTTAAAGTTGAATGTGTGTGTATTAAAGCAAAACCTGGGAAAGCCTGAAAGGCAGCATGGTTCAAGTCCCACATTTGGAGTATCCTAGTTGGCTATGTATCTTCAGGCACTAAATTCTGTATATTCTACCCCACCATTACTCTAGTATCTTCATTATGAATCTACTTCATATTCCAATATCGATGATTGTAATAATTCAGAAAAGTTCATCTGAGCTTTTATAATTCCACTAGTAAGCCTTTTTCTACTGAAAGGCCTCATTTAGCACATCTTAGCAGTGTTGGATTTTTTCTTGCTTAGGCTGCATCATACTCCTAGGAAACAGTCACACTGCTATCAGTATTCTCTGGAACAGTCTCAATTCAATACCTAGGTGGCACAAGATTTTTGTTTTTTCCAAAGTTTTGGGGTTTCAGGTATCCAAGAACTATTTTGTGCTACTTCATTTTGTTTAACTTCTACTCCTCTAATCTTCAAGAGCATCTGCATCACACATGTTATTAAACTTAATTTCCACATGTCTGGAAAGTTTTAAAGGCATCATATTACTCTTCAAAGAAACAGTTGGTGAGATGAAACTACAAAAGAAAACACTCATTTTGGGGAACATGAAAATATATTTGTATGTCTCATGTACAACCTTGGGGATACCTGCTCTAAAGAAAGGGGTAGTTCGGTGAAGTTTTGTGTTGGGTCTGGCTGGGATGGAGTTAATTTTCCCCACAGTAGCCCTCACAGCACTGTGCTGTGCATCCATAGTTCAAAAGGTGCTGTGGATACAACAGTGTTTGGCTGCTGCTGAGCAGTGCTGGCCCAGCACCAGGGCTGTCTCTCTGCAGCATCGCCCCTCAGCAGTAGGCTGGGGGTTGGCAGGATCTTGGGATGGCACACAGCCAGGACAGATGACACAAAGTGACCAAAGGGATATTCCATCCCATATGATGTCTGCTCAGCTGGGAAAGCTATGAAAAAGGAGGAGGAGGAAGGGGAGGGCACTTGTTATTTTTGCATTTGCTATTTTTACATTTGTTTTCCAGAGTGATGGCTATATATACTGAAGCTCTACTTTCTGGGAAGTGGCTAGGCATGGTGTGCTGATGGGAAGTAGATAATAAAGCTTTTATTTTGTCTTTGTTTTTACATGTGACCTCTGCTTTTGCTTTACAAGAACCCCTGCCTTTATCTTGACCCTTGAGGGTTTTTTCCATTTTATTCTCTCCCCCACCTCATCCTGCTGAGAGGAGTGATAGAGTGGCTTGGTGTGCACCTGGTGTACAGCCAAGGTCAGCCCACCACACCTCTGAAGCTATGAAAACTGTTAATGTGATAAGGAGACAGGTCTACATCTGTAAATATGTTATATTAAGACCATCACAGTCCATGACCCAATATACTGTTATACTGAAAAGAAACAGAACAATATTCTCAAACAGAAAATAACAACAAGACAATGTAGGTATGAAATAAATTAATTTATTTTATCTATCTTAAATATATATGTGTGTATATATGTAAAAGCTTAACAGCATAGCTAGTGCAATAATGATGATTTGGCCCAGGGTTTTACAAGAACATGAAAAAATCAGAGAAATTTGATGGTAAAATATATGAAATAAGAATAAGGTAGTAGACTCTACTAAGGAAAAGTAGTTGTCTGTGTTGAATAGAAGAAGATATTTGTTCTAAACTGAAGAAAGGCTAAAGTAACTGTATGAGTGTATGAAACCTTAAAAAGCAGATTTAAGAGATTCAAGCTATACTAAGAAACAGAGGCCTCTGTGACTGTTAAGACACTTTAAGTAATGGAAAAGCTGCCGTGGAGGATGTGAAATGATCTTTGTAGGGCATAATAAAAGCTAAATTGCATGCACACATCCCAAGTGTTGCTGAGACATGCAACATGAGTTTTTCCCAGATAAAAGATGAGACAGTAACCACTCACAGATTTTTAATGCAGTTACTCTGTGTGCTTTACGTGATTCTCTTCCTCATCCTCAAAGCAGGCAACTACACAAATGGGTCACTTCATTTCCAACTCGACTCACACTTTAAAGGGGATTATCTTTACCAGAAGTTCTTGTTGTTACTAGTCCAGAATTTGTAGTAAATATTTGGAGGCTTCTATCAGACAAACCAGCAAACTGAGATGCAAACTGCAGCCCTTTATTAAATTAAATTAACCTGACCACAGTTTTGTACTAGAGTCTAAGTAAGTAAAACAGGGGCAATTTGAGCATATCATAATTATTAGTAGATAAGTAGTTTTACTGTACTAATTTTAAAATATTTTTAATTATGAACTAAAACAAAAACTTTACTCACATGTAATTCTAAAAAAAATAAGAGTAAATAAAATAATGCCAACAAAAATAGAACCGTTTTTCACCATTAATGCTCTTTTTCAGTCAGTATACATTAAGAATATTGAAAAAATTGACTGGTCACATTCCTTTGTGCATTATAGACAGCAGGTAGGGGTTTTTTTTTGAGCAGTCACATATGATATTGTCGTGGTTTTCCACCAGCTGGCAGCTGAGCACCATGCAGCCTCTTGCTCACTCCCCCCAGCAGGATGAGGGAGAAAATTGAAAGACTGAAAATGCGAAAAATTATGGGTTGAGATAAAGACAGTTTAATAGTCAAAGCAAAAGCCATACACACAAGCAAAGCAAAACAGGGAATTAATTCACCCCTTCCCGTAGGCAGGCAGGTGTTCAGCCATCTCTAGGGAAACAGGGCTTCATCATGCGTAATGGTGTCTTGGCCATCACTTTGAATGATGCCACCCCACCACCAACAACCTTCCTCTTCCCCAAGCCCCCTAAAGGGAATACCCTTTAGGCCATTTGTGGTCAGATGCCTTGTTTGTGTCCCCTCCCAACTTCTTGTGCATCTCCATATATCTTCCTGTCAGGGCAATGTGAAGAAAAAGACCTTGGCTCTGTTTAAGCCCCACTCGGCAATAATCACAGAAACCTATTTATAGCAAAGGCATCAGTGCTAACCTATTTATAGCATAGGTTATCAGTGCTCTCACCAGCAAACATCCAAAACATAGCCCCATAGTAGCTACTACAAAAATAATGAATTCTATCTCAACTGAAACCAGAACAAATATTCCCTTCCTCAGAGATAAGATGGATGGTTAAACAGCAATGTGCATGTGATCGGTTCAATCTGATTCCTACTGACTTGGTTTTGGTGACTTTTGTCCCCTTCCACACAATGACCTTGTCAGCTTCTAGCTGAAAATAGGAACACGATTAATGTGGTTAGTCCTAACACTGTACCCAATCACTGAAATTTGGATAAAATTAAGATTTAGTTTATTATAACTTTAAATTGAATCCCACACAAAAAGACTGTGTTCAGATTTATCTTACCATGAAATGTATTTCTGTGGGTTTTTTCTTTTCTTCTTCTCAAAACTATCGTTGCTTGCAATACATCTTATGCTACAGAATAAAAAAGAGTTCTGTGGATTTCGTAGTCTTTTCACTCAATGGCATTTGAGCATCTATTTTCTATTATTTTCTTTTTTGAGGTTTCCATTCTAACTTTATTTACTTCTATCCACACAGAAAAACTGATGTCTTCCAAGAACAAAATGGATTTCCTAATCGTTATTTTCCTGACATGTACAGAAGCATGTATGTCTTTCCCTCCTCTCAAGTGCCCTCCATTTCCTTATTGATGAAACTACGTTTCAGAAAACATGTAAAAAATATATGAGAAATTAGACACAAAGTGCAAAGAACTGTATTAACTCAACCGAAACAGAGAAGCTGGAGAAATGAGATAAAGAAAAAAAAAACATCAAAAATACATGAGTAGTATAAGTCACACCGAAAGTAAGAATGAAGATGTATTAGGAACAGAGAAGTTGGAAATATGGCAGCTGGAAAAGGCCATAAGAGCTATGGGCAATTTAAACACCCTTAATATTCTTAATAGAGTGCAGACACAGCAAGGCAGTAGAGCTGCAACCTGAGGAAAACAACCGCTGTCTAATTTGATCCGCCCAGGTGATTAGTCAAAAGTTGTTAGTTGTCATCCCTGGGAAGCCTATAAGCCTGACCAACAGGATGTAAGGGAAACATAAAACACACGCTTCAACTTACGCTTTTTAACTTGGAATTTATTTTTTTACCCTGTTACACCTTTGTCACTTCACCATCTTGTTCCTTCAACAGAATGTTTAGTATGAGAAATCTTTGGAGACAAGGAAGGAGGATTTGGTTTGTTGCTTTGTTAATGATCAAAATTAAAGAACTAATGAAGCTTCATTATATACTAGTTCAAAAATTAATGATAAACCATACCCCACATCAGTATTTTAAGAAGAATAATGCAGTAAGCCAAACATTAACATAAAAATAATTACAAAATTATTAAGTTTTGTGGAATTAATTTTGGAAATGTCAAACTTTACAGTGATTTATTTGTTTGACAAGGTGGACCCAGCAGGGGGTGTTCATTGGTCCATAGGACTTCCTATAAAGTCTCCATATCAACAGACTTCCATCTTCAAATCAACATAGTGTACCTGCTCCGAAATGACATCTTAGGGTATGTGCCAGGAGGATTCATGAATCTGCTGTCAGTGCCCATCCCGTCATTTTGGAAGTGGTTTTGTAAAGATGCACAATGTGTATGACAATGTGACTCAATGATTCTATAAGAGACTGACCTTGTCTGACCTTCACCACCTGCCTTAGTGCTCACAGGAATATACTTTTCATTTTGTCTCCCATTCAATGATCCTCTGGTTGTTGGTTTGTTCTCATTTGTTTACTTTTGTGGCGAAGGTTAATACCAAGCAGTGACTTGGCTACCTTCTGGACTTTTCTCTTTTAAACATCCAGTTCCTTATGTCTGCATATCCTTTTCAGAACTTGGATTATAGGACCCCATGAAAGTTGTATGTGCTTAAATATGCATACTCTGGGCAGAAACAAACATACTCATATGTGGCTACATAAAAATATGTAGTGTTCCACAATGGTTTGCAGGGAAATTGCTTCTGTATAACTTGGTGGAATTTCAAGACAGTGAGACAGCTGTACAGAAATTACAAGTTATTTTCATTTTTAGACTATATTTTCTGTGATGAAGAATGAATGCCAGTGTTCTGAAATTGAACAATTAAAGTTAGGGAGTTGCAGTCAAATGTGAAGCAATGTGAAAATTTCCAGTGTGGGATTAACCTTCTTTAGAAAAATATTTTGCTCATGTTTGGCAGAAAAGAAAAAAATAAGGAAGCCCATTTTTTTTTTATTTAAATCATATTTTCAACTGACCAGTAAATTATTTCTTAATATGTTGAACACTGAAGTTGACTAGCAAACATCTGTGTAGGTGTAGAAAAGCAGCCAAGTCAATGGTTGTGAAGAAGTCAAGACAAAAAAATAAAGCAATACAGATATAAGCTTAAAATATTTTTTTTTAAATCTTTCATTTTATATTGCTCTATTTAATGTTCAAGATCTAACTAGGGAGGTGAGTACTGGAGCCTTTCTTGCTGACAGTTAAATAGCCAGGCTGCTTCTGCAGCCATTCAGAAACAGTTCTGAAAGTGTTTGACTTAAACACTACACTTGATTGACTGTCAGTTAAATTATTTGTTAAAATTTAATTTTAATTGCATACAATATATTATCACTACCTATATCTGCAGAATTATACAATTTAATATTCAGCGTCTTTCTGTCATGGATACAGTTCCTCTGAAAACATTCCTGTGTTATGAAACTTTTCGAATGTGTTTATTATTAGAGGTACTTTGGTGATTAAAGAACCACGGGAGTACATTTTCTTTGATTTTTTGTTTTGATTTGGTTTTAATCAAGCATGTATCCTTTAATGAGGATATTATAAACAATGTCTAACTTGAATTAAGTTTAAATTTCTTGTCCCAGAATTCAAAAATAAATAAATAAATAAATAACAATAGCAATTTTCAGGTTTTGTAGTAACATTTTTCAGAAAATTGTGTTAAATGTTTTAAATATTAAAAAATAAAAAATATATCTTTAGACTTATCATTAATCCAGATCTGAAACCAGTTATTTTGTTTTGCTTTGAAGAACATTTTGAGTGACCCAAACCACTTTTGGTTGCAATTAGAAAAAAAAATAATCTTATTTATATTTGTTTTCATACATACATGTGTTGATACACAAGTGTATCATATGCATATCAATTATACAATTGTTTTCATAAACTCTCCCCATTTAGCATCTGTGCATCTTAAAAGCTAATAACTTATTTATTTTATTAGATAACATTAAAATGTTTTCTGAAGTACCCCAAGGAGCTGATATAAATGAGGTCAGCAGATTTTAGGTGCCTAACCTGCAGATGAACATCTGAACAACACATTAGAGGGGTATTTTTGATTTCAGGCAGATAACTTTATTTTAGTAATGATGTTTAAAGCAGAACACATTGCACACCAATGTCTTCAGAAAAAGCTAATGATCAGAAGTGTAATACTATGAGCTGATATGCTCTAATAATGCTGCCTCAAGATAAAAAAAAAAAAAGGATAGAAAAATAAAATATGAAATTGCAGGGGGATAGTGAGAACACAAACAAGGAGATCTAAGCTCTTTAGACAAAAGGCATAAATAATAAGATGTGGGATACTTTTCAACTGAGAAGCATGACAGCAAAACACTCTGATTGTCTTTTTTTCTTTTTTAGCACATGAGAAACACTAATACATAAACAGAAAATATGCTTTAAGATCTCCCTGTCTGTTCTAAGCTCTCCCCTCATTAAAAGCCCAATAGGAGTTTTGATCTGTTGACACAGTTTGAATAGAAGCTATAAAGATCACAGCTATTTCTGTCATTTGTTTTACCAGTAACAAAAGGAGTTGTATATAAAGAACACAGATACGAAGAACAGATGGATTACTCAGGGGTTATAAATTAACATGTATATTATAACAGGCAATGCCAACGTATTGCACTCTGGAAAAATAAACATTTTAATTTTCATTTTTCTCAGCCGGAAATCAACACCAAAGCTGCCAATTTAAAGGTTACATTGGTGTTTTTCACCCTTGAAAACTAGTTTGAACCCCCACAAGATACATGTGCATCCAGCTCAAACTTGCCACTAAAGGTCAAAACATTTTTAACTTCTCATTTAAACAAACCAAACCAAACCAAAACTGGTTGCATTTTTAGTTCACAAAAGAAGGCTACACAAATTTGTAAAGGCAGGAGCTTTATGAATAAAATTCCAGTCTTAAATAAATAGTTCTTTCTGTCCAACTTTGAGGGTGTAATACTCCCCAAATAACTGTCTGGACTGCTCTTTAGTGAGCAATTAAATTAATTTTTAAAATATTAGTTATTAATATTAAATAATGAGAAAAATATTAGCTATTAGCAGTATCCAAATGGTTCTTGGTAAAATCTGAGACAATGCAGAATTCATGTATATTCTCTATAAGCTTGTTCAGGTTTACTAAAAGAGCTGTAGTTCAGTGGGGAAAAGACAAATTTCTGCCTATATTTGTTGATTTAAAAGTTTAATATTTAGCTTTTACAATTTCCTCATGAATCAAGTTCACTTTGATTAAATGTCCTTTCAATCTCAGAATACTTTTTTTTTAACCACTGTACATCAACACTGAAAATAAAGCATAAATACGCTTTATAGCCAGAGATCTGATAAAACAGATTATCAGACCATAAGTAGCCTGTATGGCCTTGGAGATGTCATGGCCCTTTCTTTTCAGATCCCTGAAAGTACTGCACTCCAGTAGAACCTGGCTGAAGAGTTTCAGATTCATCTTCATAAAAGAAAAGCCAGGATTTTTACTTATGAATGATCCATTTTGTTCAGATCATAAAAGATAAGCAGAGAAGTGCAGAGAGATATATGGGCTTTGTTCTACTGAGATTTTCTGTTAGTGAAGTTTTGACTTTGAAAAAATCAAGAGCAATCCTTTTGTCTTCCACATTGCTAGCTCCTCAAAGCTATCACCGTTCAAAGAAAGAGCCTGGTTAAATGACGCTGCTTATTTCAAGCAGACATTTTTTTCTCTCCAGGACAACATCAGTGTTGAAAATTCTATATAGTCTCTTAATTTTCTCTGGAACTTGGCCTCTATATCATAAATTTACATGCTTGTTTTCAACAACTAACTAATTAATGGGGCTTAACAATCTATTAATGAGGGTAACTATGAAGGAGGATTCCCAATATATTACTCTGTTGAGAATATTTTGTTACCTTTTTCATTATGATATATGTTTTTCAGATGGAGAGGTCAATTGGCTACTCCAGGGAAATACATCTTTTTCTTTAGCAACTTTTTTTTTTTTAAACTAAAGTAATGAATCAAAAATATGAACCTAATACTGGATATTAACACAACAACTGCCTTAAGAATACTAAAATGTCCAGTGGAAAAAAGAAATGTCTTTTAAAATTAGCTAGGTAGATAGGCAAACAACAGATGGATTTATCAGAACACTTTTCAATTTACATAATTTGATTATGTCCCTGTAAGAAACTGATACTTTTAAAAGTGTGCATACAATACATAATATTTTTTGTCTTTAAGTACGAGCAGTCTGAAAATAAGTTGCTATAACTGACTGCTTTGTGAAATGGGTAAGATTTTTTAAGTCTGTGTTTGAGATGTCATGTCACTAGGAATCAGTAATAATTAAAGCTATTCAGCTGAAGTGATGAATGTGAGCAAATAAGAATTTTTCTAACAATGGTATTGAAAGACTGCTTTTTTTTTTTTTCATTGTTCTAATATTACTGATCCAAATTGGTTTGAGGCTGCAAATTTTCCATAGTGCTGAGAATTATTCAGATACAGGATGTCAGCCTTTGGGGAAACAATATTAATTTCAAGGTTTTGAATTTCTAAGGCTGACTTTAATAACTGCTATTAGTGATATTCATACCAAAGAAAGGAAAGAAAAATCACTGGTTCATTATAAGCTGTCATATATGAAACTAACCTAGATTTTTGTTTGAGAGTGATTTTACTGAAGACAGATTTAGCTGTATTTTAATATTCTTCACCTGCAGGCTTTATGGCTTTGCTCATCAAAATCTATGGGTTTGGTTCTAACTTAAAGAGTAGTAAAGAGGTCTAAAACATTATCATTAATATTTTTGTAGCCTTGTTACTGGAACTGACTAGCAGCAAGCGTCTTTCCTAAAGAACCTGTATCCTTCTATCACAACACTTCAGTCATAGGAGCCAACTCACTGCATCCCCCCCAGGGATCATAACCCAGAAGGCATGTGCACCTCTCTAATTCCTCTTTTGTGTTCCCCATGTTATTTGTGTTTGCATAAAAGCATTTCAGTTGGGCCCCCAACAACACTCACTGACTGGCTGGAGTGCTTGGAATTCATTTGATGTACCTTACCAGTGTTTCCCTGTTGGTTCTTATTATCTCAGGAGCTCCTGGATCATCTCCAGTAGACTTCAAGTGTGTCACAGTATGTCCAGCATGTCTCCAAGTAACAGGCTGAGGGCCCTCTCTGGCACCCTGTCCCTCCAACCGCGGCGTATGATCCCATAGCTTGATGCAGAAAAGCCAGATATTATCCCACTCCTCCTTCAAGACTAGTTTAAACCTCTGTCAAAGAGCCCCACAAGCTCCTCAGTAAGGACCCTTTTTCCACTTTGAGAACAGTGAACCCCATCTGACTTCAAAAAGCCTGATGCAATGTAGGCTATCCCACTGTCAAAAAAAACCCAAAACTATGGTGGTGACACCAGCTATGGAACCAAGTATTAATGGGCTATGTCCATCAGTTCTTCCCAGCGTCACTGCCTGCAAATGGAATGAGGGAGGAAAAAATAGCCTGTGCTCCAGACTCCCCCAGTAACCATCCTGAGACCCCGAAATCTCTTTTGGTCACTCTTGCACTATGCATTGTGGCTTCAGCGCGATCTGCATGGAGGACCAGTAGTGGGCAGCAGTCACTGGGCCATACCAGGCTGGTGAGATTCCTAGTAATGTCCTTAAGGCAGGCCTCAGGAAGGTGGCAGCCTTCCCTAAGAAGAGAGGGAAAAAATTAATCTCTGTCCCTCTGAGAAGGGAGTTGCCTACAACTATAACCCACCTTTTCTTCTTTGTGGAGGTTGTCACAATACGGGGGGTGGAGTTCCTGGCTTTGGTGTAGCCTGACTGTCATCCATGTCCTCCTTTAACTGTCCTTCCAGAGCCTGTTTTACAGTGGCACCTGGGAGGATGAGGTGGGCAAGGAGGAGGTTCACCTGCCACCCCGAGTGTGGACTTTTTTTCATTCACTCCTTCCTTTGAAGATATGGCCTTCTGCCTGATGGCAGGAGGATGCATCATTTTGTCTGGTAGCTGTTTCTGTCTCAGAGATCACAGAATCACAGAATGTTAGGAGTTCGAAGTGACCTCAAAAGATCACCACCAGCCCCTGGCCAGAGCAGGATCACCTAGACTAAATCACACAGGAATGTATCCAGGCAGGTTTTGAATGTCTCTAGAGAAGGAGGCTCCACAACCTCTCCAAGCAGTCTGTTCCAGTGCTCCTTCACCCTCACAGTGAAAAGTTCCTACTTATATAAAAGGTAGGGCAGAACATAGCTCCACCAGTCTGTCTCTTTCTCAGCCTCACTGATGCTCCTTAACCCTACTACTGCCCCTTGTAGCTCTGCCACCAGGCTGAGCAGAGTGTCCACCTGATCACCCCTCACAAAATTCTCACTACTGCCACTCATTCCCAGTGACAGGGTCTGGCACTTCCTGCAGCCTGAGAGCTGGGTGACTGCACGTTTTTACAGCAGCTCCATCTGTGTTACCACATCCCTTCTGGTGAGTGCAGAGGTTAGAGCTTTCTGCTGGGTGGATACCATAGCTCATCAGTTCCTTCTGAGACGGTGATGACAACAATGGTACTCACCTCTGGGTGAGTCACTGGGAAGGTGACTAGGCCCTCCCTGCACACCCTCTAGTGCCAACTGCCATGCTACCTATTGTGCCATGCCCTCTCTGTTTTCAGGCTGCTTTTTATAGGTGTGAGGGTGGGTGTCGTTGCTCTGGCAACTCCTGGGAAATGTCAGCGGCTCCAGTCCATGGCAGGTCTCTTCTACCCCCCTGACATTTCCCTGCCTCAGGAAAATCCCTCCTGTGCACTGAGATCTGCCGCTTTGCTGCATGTTAGGCTGGGATTGCAGCAGCTCCCCTCGGCAACATACAGTCCTTACACTGTGTTGGAGATTGACCTGCCTCTCAGAGTCCACTTCTGTGTAATATGAAATTATGACAAACTAAGGCAATTTTCTAGTTAATTTCTGACTGTGCACATTTCAATTTACAGGAACAAGAAATAATCCTAAAATGCAAACTAACAGCTTAATCTGACTTGTGCATTTTTACCAGAGAGTATAATTAATAAAAATGTGCTTCTAAATTTCATATTCAGTGGTATTGGAAAAAAGTCTCAAAAGATACTACACGAACTTTGTGTTTACATGGCGAGGTTTTGGTAGAGGCAAGATGTGAAGGACTGTGTCCCTAAACGAATGCCTGTGCCAATGGACATTTGTGCCAGTGGACGTGTGTCTCAACATTGCTGAAATACTGCACTTCCTGCTATTACTGCTATCTTGTGATAAAGGGGCCTTGCTAATAAGATGCTTGTAAAGGGTTAAAGGGGCTCGCTAAAGCATGGTTTGAAGTGCTACCGTGAGTATGTCAGGAGATGACCTTGCATAAACAATGTCTTGTTTGAACAGCTTGTTTTTAGTACAGTTAGTCTTGAATAATATAGTGTTCTTGAAATAATTTAAAGCAAACCTGGGACTGATAAGAAGGAAACATCCCAAGGATAGTTGAGCCCAGCTGGAACAATCACAGCTACACATGTGCCAGGAGGAGGAGGTGAAAAGTTCAACCTATTGAAGACTTTGAGCCTTCATCATTTAGACTACCACCAGGAGACAGTGGCAGGAGCAATTGGGAGGAGTTTATGGAAATGACTTCCTGGAACTAATTCTAATATGAAGCTGGGACAGGTTATGAATATGTATAGGTGTATGTGGTAACCTAATGAATAAGTATCATTGAACTGAATATAACCACGAAGTACTGCCACGTTAGGGTGCACATATATGGAGGAGTGATCCCCTGTGTGCCCAGTGTTGCAATAAAGAATATCTGCTTAATATTCACCAAGGCTATTGAGTTTTGATTCCAGCTTTTCGAGGCTTCAGTTTGGCACCCCAGATGGGACCCTCTCTGCTCTCCTGCAGGATGAGGGAAGGAACAGAACTCCCTAGGCACACCCCGGGATTTTCCAGAGGGCCTCCTCACCCTGCTCTGCTCACTGTAGGAGCAAACAAGGACCATCCTCAGATTATTAAGGTATTCTTTTAAACTTACTTGAGCTCTTGGTTTTGGTGTATACCCAGTTGTATCTGGTATACTTGGGTATCTTGGTATTTGGTTTTTGGAGACCGGTCATTTGGGGATACTGTAAGTTGTTGGGAGACGTCCCACGCGAGTGTCATATACCAGGTTACTAGTGCCTGATCATAAAAACTTGGTTAGCAGCATATAAATCCTGCTAATGATTGTAATCCCCATAACTATATCAAGTATTGATCTGATTTGGATTTATCATATAAAGATCCTGTGCAGGTGTGGCTGAGAGTTTTAAGTAAGCACAGAGTGAGTGTGGAGTCCTGCTGCGAACCTCCATAACAGTGTACTTTACTTACTTTGTGGTTCAGTGGAAGAACTCCTGCCTGTCACACAGGAGACTGGGACTTGATTCCCCAATAGAGAATCACTTTTCTGGTGACATTGATTTATTGGTATTGATTTTGGATATTGCTACAAGAAACTGAGTTTTGTAACTATTAAACTTCCTTTCTTTATGGCATCTGACCTTGTTTGTGTCTTAATTTCGCTCTGGGAATAACAATGAATCTCTCCAGACCGGACCTTTCTGGGTTGGGACACAGGAAACAGGGGTAGCTTCTGTGGGAAGATGCCAGAAGCATCCTCAATGTCCCACAGCGCCAATGCCATCCTGTTCCAAGATGCACCTGCTACTCGCCAAGTTTGCGCACATCAGAAATAGTGGTAGCACCTCTGGGATAATGTATTTAAGAAGGGGAAAAAACTGCTCCAAAACCGCAGCCAGAGGAGAGAATGTGTGAGAGAAAAAACTGTGCAGACACCCAGGTCAGTGAAGAAGCAGGGAGAGGAGGTGCTCCAGGTGCTGGAGCAGACATTCCCCTGCCGCTTGTGGTGAAGACTGGTGAAGCAAGGTGTGCCCCTACAGATTCAGAAGATCAGAAGATTCACTGTGGAGCAGATCCACTCTGCAGCCTGTGGAGGACCCCACCCTGGAGCAGGTGGATGTTCCCAAAGGAGGCTGTCACCCTGTGGGTAGCCCACACTGGAGCAGGCTTCTGGCAGGATCTGTGACCCAAGGAGAGGAGCCCATGATGGAGCAATTTTGCTGCCAGGACTTGTCCCTGTGGGGGACCACTGCTAGAATAGTCCATTCCTGAAGGAATACACCCAGTGTATAATGTAAATATAAAAGTATAATAATATAAATATATTATATGTATATTATATATAATATTATATATAAATATAATATATTTATTATTATTTCTATATACTATAAATATATTATAAAATATAATATAAATATAAAAATACCTATGCTGGAGCAGTTCTTGAAGAACAGCAGCCCATGTGAAGGACTTACAGTGGAGAAGTTAATTAATTGTTTTGGGTGGGAACCCATGAAGCGTCTTGTGTGGCAATTCAGGCTGGATCAGAGGAGGAGCATGAGAAGGAAGGAGCAGCAGAGACAACATGTGATGAACTGACTCATTCCCCATCCCCCTGAGCTGCACGGGAGAAGAAGGTAGAGAAAATGAGGAGTTAAATTGAGCCTGGAAAGAAGGGAGGGGAAGGCGTCTTAGAATTTGGGTTTATTTGTCATTATCCTTCTCTGAGCTTTGATTGACAATAAATTAATTTCCCCGAGTTGAGCCTGTTCTACCTGTGACAGCAACTGATGAGTGATCTCCCTGTCCTTATCTCGACCCATGAACCTTTAATTGTATTTTCTCTTCCCTGCCCAGTTAAAGACGAAATGGGTTGATAGAACAGCTTGGTGGGCACCTGGCACTCAGACAATTTCAAGCCACCACAGAGTCTCCAACCTTCAGAGGGAACAGAATATGTGTTTAACTTCTGACGTCGGAGTCTGAAAATATTTGGAGACAATTTATGTGATTGACTGACCCTTCTTACACAGAAATGCAGAAGGCTATGTTCTACATGCTTATTGCCTAACCTATGTTGCACATTTTATTGACAATTACCTTATTATTGCAGAAATGCAAGTTTTGTGTGAAAATAATGTGAAAGCAGCAGAATATTGGTCTTTAAGAGATAAAAGTGGCCTACTGCAATCTAGAGACAAAAAATAGTCACAGAGTAGCACAGACATGAACTCTTCATTCAAGATTCCACTACCTATTTTAGTCTTGACTTGCTGAAACCCGATGTCTGAATTAAAACAATACCCACAAGAAAAAGGTTACCAAAGCTATATATATGCTAACATTTTGTAATGGGAGTCACTAAAAGTATCTCCAAATTAATTTGTACAAAGAATTAAAAACCACTGTAAGAAGATGAGGACACACAGAATATCACTAGAGCTTTTTTTACTTTCTTCTGCTATGATGATTGCTTGTTTTTAAAGATCTCTTGGTGCTGAGATTTCGGTTTTGGTTTTGTTGTTTGTTTGGGTTTTTTTAAATCTATACTTAAACAAAAAGTAATTGAGGCATTGATATTTCAGATGATAAAGAATAAAAACTATTTTCCTTCTTTTGGGAGAGAATGTTTATTTCCTGAGTTGGCAACAATGAGGTCAAAGAAAAAGAAGGAAAAAGAGAGGAAGAGAAAGAGAAAACAATTATAGAGTTAACTAGTTTCATATAAAACCCTCCATAAACAATAGGAAGCATTTCATAAGACAGGGTGTAATACTGCTCCTGCTTAACAAAATTATTCAATGGTAGCACCACAATGACTATGTATAGAAACCACGAAACACCTAATACTCAACCATGGATCTTCAGAGATGAAAGGCTTGGATATGAGAGTAATCCACTGTCAGCCTTTTACTATTACAGATTAGATCATTCTATCAGAAAAAAGTATTTGTACTAGACAAAAGAGAAAAACAAATCTATGTTGTGGGTTTTGGTTTTGCTTCCCCCTCCTCCAAAGAAAAATAACTCAGCCTTTGCTTTGCCATTTCTATCATCTTACCTCTCTGTCCTACAGAAAAGCTGGAATATATTGGGCCTTATTTTCTTCCTAAAACAATTCTAACTTGTGCTATACTTATCCTTCTGTAAGGATTGTCTGGCTCCACAAACAGGTTTACAACTCCTGGGGGGTTGTAAAACGACTCCGCCTTGGATTGCCTGGGGGCCCCATCTCAGCCCATGGGGAGTTGTGTAGACAGCTCAGACTTGAGATATTCTGCAAAACGAGACTAAATGGGCAGTGCAGGCTAATTCAAAGAACCGAAACCTGTGTTGAGCCTTGAATTCCTTCAACCAACAATATGCCCTGAGCGCCAATCAAGCCACTATTCAGCTGCCCGGCAGTGAGACAAAGGCCAGCCAGAGGGTTCCCATTTGGCTTCAATGGGCCCAGACAGTGCAAAGCTGTGTAACAGATAGGGCATGAGATAAGGGGAGACACCGCTAATGACAAACATGGAAGGTGGCATTGTCCACTCCGGCACAGTCCTGCCCCCCGACACGTAGATCAAACTCATAAAATCAAATAGAACCCCTCGGGTTTGGTCTGAGATGGGGGAGCCGCTTCCCCAACTCTTCATGGAGACCCTTTTCCCTTGGCCGGACGCAGAGAGCCCGCACCTGGAAAGATGGGTAAGTGAACATTTGATGTGCTTTAAGTTTGTAGTCTCGGGTGACTGGCTCCCACCCGTGCGGTATTTAGTGCGCTTGCGAGAGTGTGTTCTGTGAATCTTCTGTGGTTTTAATATTGAACCTTGTGAGCTGCCCGCGGGCGGTAACAGTGAGTGACCTGACGTGACTCGGTTGCGGGCGGTGATACTGAATTCTGTGACTGTTGTGCTGGCGGTAGTGTATTTTGTGACTCTCTTGTGCTTGTAATAAGTGTAGTCGTACTTCTAAATAGCAGTAGTGCATTTCTCCCTTATATCCATAAAACCGGCAGTAGTGACGTATTGAATCTGCACGTGGTTCAAAAATAAGTCATTATTATTTTTAAAACCCTGCACTCGAGCGTCTTTCCGTCACACCTTGCGACGGATTTCTCCACGTGTTTCAACACCTTGCCTCTTTTAGATTTTTCTAAGAGGTTTTCTTTAACTCGGTGTACTCTTTAGGGAAGCTCTTACCAATGAGCACAAAAGACTTTGGCCTAAGTTGCCACAGGTTGCCTGGGGACCTACTCTATCCCCTTTCGAATACTAAGAAAACACACAAAACCTTGGTATTGCCTTCGTGAAGAATCGATGAAAGGAATAATCAAAAGGGCTGTCTGCCTTTTTTGAATCACCATATTAGCTGCTCAGGAAGAAGTCACTTCTTGCACTTAACCTTTAGATAACATAGCTACAAATAGAAAAACAAATACATGTCTATGGTTGATAACAGTCATATCAGAGGCATCGCCTATGTTTTCATCAGCAACAAAACTATAAGGTTTTCACTTTCAGTTAGGCTAAATGATGTGCATTTCACACCGGTGTGAGAGCTTTATAGCTGAGATAGAGGTTAAATAGACTTATGTGTCAGCACCACCACATCAAGTCTCTAAATGGCTTAAGAAGGAACAGCCAGAATAGTTGAAAGGTGTACACATATATGGGATAGTTATTTTTGCTTACGACTGCCAATGGGATTTAGTGCATTGTAGCAAGTGAGTTAAAGTAGCTTTAAAATTCATTAAAACATGGGGACTCAGAAGCAGCAGTAGGCATTTCTGTATATGCTCTTAAATGTAGGAAAGAAGACAACAAGTAGACATATTAAATATGTGAGCGATGAAGACAGAAAAAGATTATGCTTAAACTTAATGCCAGAGCAGCAGATAAAAGAACAATCTCTAAATATTTTCATTTTGCTTCAGAACAAAAGTAAACCAAAAAGTAAATACAAAACAATAGAAAACAAGAATATACACAAGTTTAAAAAAAAAAGCCACATGAAATTCTTATTGCACTCCAACTCTTGTTTCAGTGCAACTGCCTGTTCCCCCATGGTTACAAAACTATGGATAATACAGAAAGCAGAACTATAGTACATGCATATGTGTGAAGAATTTTAGATTTTTTTTCAGTCTTAAAATGTCGAGAAAAAGCAATAAACAGCTTTTATGTCTCTTCCATGCAAAAACTGAAAAAATGCTATGTTTATTTGAAGTGCTCTGCTCTTTCTCTGGTTTTCAAGATAGTTGAGGGGTACATTCCATTCTACTACATTTGGAGGGTTATTTTATTTCTGTTAGTTTGGTTTTATTTTCTATTTCCATCTAGCAAAGGCAGCATCAATTTCCAGCCATGTCCCTGATGGCTCTTGAGGTCTGATCACACCATCTGGTTGGGAACTTCCTCATTATAGTGTAAATAAATAAGCACTGGATTAATGTCTCTTACACGGCTCCTCTTCTATGAGTTTATCAGATGCACTGAATATTTTGTGTTTTCACTCTACAAAGCACTATGTGTGCCATAAGTAGAGTGCTCTCAGTTTTATTTGTGTTTGAGCTGTCTACGACACAAAGTTTGTCTGTAGTGTTGATTTGCTTGAGGGATCTGGACAGGCTGGATTGATGGGCTGAAGCCAGCTGTATGAGATTCATCAAGGCTAAGTGCTGGGTCCTGCACTTGAGTCACAAATATCCCATGTGATGCTACAGGCTTGTGATAGTGGCTAGAAAACTACCTGGTGGAAAAGGACATGATGGTTGACAGATGACTAAATATGTGACTGCAGTGTGCCCAGGTGGCCAAGAAGGCCAACAGCATCCTGGCTTATATCAGTAATAATGTGGCCAGTAGGACTAGGGAAGTGATCTTCCCCATGTACTTAGCACTGGTGAGGCCACACCTGAAGGACTGTAATCCGTTTTAGACCTCTCACTACAAGAAATAAATTGAATTCATGGAGAATGTCCAAAGAAAGGCAACAACGCTTGTGAAGAGTCTAGAGAACAAGTCTTATGAGGGGTGGCTGAAGGAACTGAATTTTAGCCTGGAGAAAAAGAGACCTTACTGCTTTCTGCCACTACCCTAAAGGAGGTTGTAGCAAGGTGGTAATTGATCTCTTCTGCCAAGTAACAGGTGACAGAACAAGAGGAAAAGGCCTCAAGTTGTGCCAGGGGAGGTTTAGATTGGACAGTAGGAAAAATCTCTTCACCAAAAGGGTTGTCAAGGATTTGCACAAGTTGCCCAGGAAGTGGTTGAGTCACCATCCATGGTATTTAAAACACAGGTAGATGTGGTGCTTAGAGTTAAGGTTTAGAGGTGGACGTGGCTACGTTAATGGTTGGACTTGATTTTAAAGGTCTTTTCCAAACTAAATTGTGAGTCTATGATTAACAGAACAGTTTATCATTCTAAGTTAAATAATAGCCATAAAAGTGTTGTTTGTTTGGGTTTTTTTTGAGAATCTATAGTGAAACATTTCTGTTTCTTCATAATTTTTTTTTCTGTAGCCCATAAAGTCTCATATATCTTAATATAATATCTGATCAAACATTCAAGGTTGAAGCCTAAATTTGGTGTGTATTCAGATGTCTAAATCACTTTCACTGATTCTTCGAGGTATCAATAGCATATATCACTCAAGCTGCAGATACTAATGGATTCATAAAACTCATTTTGGAAGAGGTAAATTTTAGAACTTGTGTAGGTATTTTTCCTCCTCACATACACCTCTACTACTATATTTAGTTTTTCAGGATTTTTGAAAGACACTGAAGTCTTCTCCATACATACATGCTTATTCTGTGCTTTCATACCAGATGTCATTTACTTATTAATTTTTCTTATATTCAAAGGAGGAGGAGAAACTGGAGGAGTAGGAAGAGGGGGGAGGGGAGAGTGTGAGAGAGTGTGAGAGTGTGTGAGAGTGTGTGTGTGAAAGAACAATCAAAGCGCTCTGTTTACCGTGGAGATGACAGGCCAAAGGACAGCACCTTATATGTGGTGAACTTGCTGTCTAGAAGCAGCTATTCCATGGTTTCAGATGAGCCCCCAAGAAAGCCCCTTCTCAAACAGCATGGATGTAATGCTTGTACAAAGATCCATACTGCCTGAGGTTTTGTTACAGTGCTCAAAGCAAGTCTTTTTTGAAAGGTAGCTGGAGCTTATGACTGTTGAGCTCATTGAACTTTGTAGGGCTTTGAGCTTTACAGAGAGCTACCCACTGTACCTAGAATATACCGCATTACCCTTTTTTACTACTGAACTTTGAGAAAATAGGATCTGACCTTTAAATATTGTTCACATATTGTCTTGACTCTCCATGTTACTGCAGGATCAATCTTATATTGGTACAAACAGCTATGGGATAGTTACTTTAATGCAAGTATTTCTTTAGAAAGTGTTACGAATATTTTTCTGTTGTTTAGCCAGTCTTGATTTCTTTCACATTATTACAGTGTAATGTGTATTTTTCTGTGTACATAAAATGTTTTCAGGTTTCCAATCTATTGTTTGGATCACATTGACTAGTTATTCAACAAAAAACCAGCTGAGACTGGGAGATGTTAAATAAATGATGAAAAATGCTTAAGCAAAGCAGTGAAATCAAGTTTTGGCTGAGAAATTATTGTGAACAGCAAACACTATTTTTCCTGGAATAGGGCTCTGAGGAATACCAACAGCCAGGTTTTACACTGTTTGGTGAATAAGTCATTTATTTCTTTAGAGAGATTACCATTCCTCCAACCATTTTTTGTCCCTTCTACATCCTTTGTACCTAATAATCTAATATCTCACACAGTTCCCTGATGTAGTCAAATCTACTTAGAATGATTCTTTGCTTTTTCTTTCCTTCAGAAATGATTCTTCTATAAGACATATTTCCTTTACCTCATTACTCTTTTCTGTTCAGACTAGCATTTGTCTCTTGCCAATTCTTTCATATTTTCTTTGTTATACTGTATTTTCAAAATAATTTTATACTCTTGCCATTACTCCTATGACCACTTTTTCTAATTGTTCCTTACGTTCCCTCATAACACTGCACCACATTTGGTTTTTTAGGGGGTCTAAATATGACATTATTCAGAAGCATGCAAGGACCAATTGTAGGTCAAGGATGTATTCAGTACTGTTGATTACTTCACCTGTTAGTTATCTCTTCGCTTTTGAAGGAAATGTAATTAATAGTGTTACTTGTAATTAATTTTTAAGTATGGGTCAGATATCACTTAGTTTAATTAATCATCCTGTGGAATATTTAAACTCCCAAAACACCACCCCCAGTGCTCGCAAGTGGAGTCCTAATGACAGAAAAAATGATTCTGTATTTGGCATATCCCATCAACTGACTGTGGTGCTGCTTAGTCGTTGTCATTCCTCCCTCCTGATCCCCCTCCCCACTTTTACCTGAAGGAATGATATGAAGCTGAGACAGAGAGGTTTAGGTTGGATATTAGGAAAAGATTCTTTACTGATAGGGTGATCATGCACTGGAACAGGGTCCCCAGAGAAGGAGTCACAGCACCGAGCTTGACTGAGTTCAAGACGTGTCTGTACAATGCACTCAGTCCCATGCTCTGACTTGGCTGGTCCTGCGTGGAGCCAGGAGTTGGATTTGATGATCCTTATGGGCCTCTTCTATTTCAGGATATTCTATGATTCTATGATAGTCTGATCTAGCAGTAGCTTTGCATTATTGTGACAAAATTTAATGTAATACCAATGAAAGAATATGTCTAAGTGCATGCATTTGTGCTAAAAAAAACAGTACTGCCTTCTTCTTCACACTGTCAATTTAATATTCCAGGTGGCAGTCTGAAAAATAAAAACTAGAGAGTCTTTTATGTTTGATGTAAAGGAAAATTTAAATCAATATACTATTTTCACAATATAATTATCCATTTATCAGTATTAAGATCTAACTACAAATGGAATCTGAATAAATTCCCAAATATTACAGCCTCCTGAGTACAAATTTTGCTTTTATGTGCATATGCTGCTTCATGTATCCTCTTCCAACTGGAAAAAGACCAAATGGTAATTTGGCAAACATGGGTATTTGAGGACTAAGAGATTCGAATAGTTAAAGAAGCATAGGTTCTCCTTCTTTGGTATCATCCTCTCTGTCTTCCAAGCAAACTGGAGATAACCGCACCATATTTAAACATACTTTTGGTCTATTTTTAGTGGCAATTGTCCTGGTGTATAGGCAGTTGGAAGTATGTGTCTATGTTCAGCTACAAATATTGAGAGAAACAATGAAAATTTTTGCTGATAACAGAAATTGAATTAAATTTTTCTCAAGAGAATTTCAGCTGGTCTTAAACAGTCCTCTGGTAACAGAATTAATGTAAAAGTGGTGAGTCCTGACACTAGCAATGCCAGTTTTAGGGCATGTCAGGGTTGTGGGGCAGAACTAAGCTGAGAATCTTGCAGTAACTACAGCAAGTCAATTGATTCGTTCAATATCTTACTGGGACAGAATTTCTACACTGTAATATGATACTAAAGAACAGCTCACAAAAGTATATCAGTAGAATGCAGCTTTATCCACATTTTAGTTGTTACAACTGAAAAAAAAAAAAAAGTAATCCCAACATGTTTCTGTGCTTCTCTCCATTTTTGTGTTTTATGTGATGGGTATTTGTCCTGATAAACTTCTAGGAAAGACAGCATTGAGATACAATGAAAAAGAGCTAGACAACTTCAGTGTATCTGAACAGTTGCTACCTGGAGGAGGCTGTTTTCATCACTGGTGGAAAGGTCCTCTATTAAACAGATTTATAAAAATACATTAAAAAATATCAAGTTGTCCTGGAGATTAGTCTTGACCGATTTAAATAATCCAGTTAGCATCTGATTATTATTCTAGTTGAAAAGCCGGTTTTCAAGTAGCAGGAGACATTTTACCTGTTTTGACTGTTGTTCAGCTTCTTTTCTACTTGCTGATGAATACGTATGGTTTTGAACATTTCTTCTCAGTTGTAAGATTCCTTCAGGAATGCATAAACTCAGAAAACCATACCAGAAAAATGTTTCTGAGAACTTCTTATTTTCATTCCTTTGTTTGCTACTTTTCATTGTCTTTCTGTTTCTGGTAATTTGAAAGAAATTTAACCTTCCAGGAATGCACTAAGATTCTTGTGCTAACTGGAGGCATAAGTAAAGTAGCTGTTATTAAATTTCTTCTAAATTTTAAAAATACAGTTTAATAGTAAATCATATTGACAACGTTTTGTGAATGAAAATTTAAGCCCTTACAGATTTTCAGCCTCTCCCTGTTTATCTCAGTGCTGAAACATCAGGAATATAATAAATTGGGGCAAAAAAATACAGAAGAACAGTAATACTCGTACAAAATTATTTCCTTACTTTCAGTAGATTATATCACCATTTTTTCTTAAAAATATCAGTGAGCATTTTCTATTATAGATTTAATTGGACTGATAAGCGGGAAATCAGAAACAAAGTACAGTGTGCTTCAACAACTATTTTTCTCTTTCATCTCACCTATTTTATTACATGTGGTCGGCCTGATGAAATTAATACTTTGAATTAATTAAGAAAAGCCTTTAATGTTTTCAGGAGTTTGTAAACATTATCAAATGTCAGATGCGTAATTGGCAAGATGGGCTCCAGATTTAAACTAAGCCTTGGTCTTCTCCTTGTAGAGAGGAATTGCTCTGAATTCTCAGCAACCTCAGCTTACCTTACTGAAACCTCCTTCTTCACTGAAGGCAGCGTTTGTTCAAAACTCTCTGCAGCTATCATTCCTAACATAATAGAGCGCTTAAGTATCTATTTGTATGGAATTGTGACAAGCTATTGTAAAGTGAACTAGCCTATTTCCATGCCCAAAGAATTGGTAGGTTTGGTTGCAAAAGGTTGACCTCTAAAACCTTTGAAGTCAATGAAAAGTCTGTGTTACTGTTCCCCTTTGGGGAACTTTTATTCTACTCCCTGAGGCAAATTAAACACGTTTGCGCTTAAATATAAAGAGATTTAATGAACAATTCTGTGTATAGACTCCTATTGCTGTAAGTGGTTCCACAAAGAATCTGTAAAGACGCAGCACAAGCCAATTCTTTGCACGTATCTGCATCCACATCAATTATACAAGCATTGGAATCACCCACCATAATGTGTTCAGTTCACCACCCGGAGTCAGTTCTACTGATTGTAAATAACCCCTGAGCACCTACTCTTCATGAACCTTACAAGACAATGCAGTGGCTGTTTCTTAACACATCAGCAAGGGAAATTTCTCACCCTTAGGAATCCGTCTCCCTCTGGTGTTCCTGCTTCCAGCCAGTTTAACCCTTTCTATGGTTAGGACTTTTTGCCCTCCATTCCAAATCATTCCTTCGCCACTAATTAACTTTATGATTTGAAGTTCCCTTTCGCTTTTAATAGTCTTTAAAAGTGATCTGCTACCAGTTAGAAAGATCTGTTATATTATCATATAAACTGCCTCCAAGGTCAAATGATGCTTGGAATAAAACCTGAACTTTCAGAAGGGTCAAGTTACATAGGCAGTACCCCAAAAAAAGTAGGAAAGTGACAAGAAGATCCTTAGCATCTGGGAGACCCAGCTTTTTCTGCACTTTTTCTCTGACACACTGTTCCTGAATCTGCTGTAATTTATGGCAGATTGTGGTTTCTTCTTATTTAGTTTTTTTCTGGCATGTAAAACACTCATCTCATTTCTGGCTTATACCAACAAGAGCAGTTCCCTGTCACCCCATTTTGAAGTACCATGCAGCACTCTCTATTTCTGTCTCTCTGTTAGTCCATCACTTAAGAATATTCCCCAGAACACAAACTAAACCCAGCTCACTGATTTGGCAGAACCACGTGTTCTTTTTAGTCACATCATTTTTTGGAGTGAATTTGTCAAATGTCTATGTGTAGCTATGCTGTGGTGACCATGATGCCAGACTTTCCCTCAAAGCCAAGAACACAACTCAGTGTTTCCCAGCAGTTGACTCTTATTTTATTGTAATCTTAATTTACAGAATGAATATTGGAAGAAAAAAAATCATTATTATTTATAACATGAAAAAAAATCATGTGACATCCTCCTATTTAGCTCAGCCACAGTAGAGCAAATTAATGTTGAAGGGTAATTGTTAGTTCTGGAAGTTTTCAGACTTTTTTTATAATATATTTGTAACTTGCACATATAATATTGGAATAAAGAATCAGCTATATAATATATCCACATAGACAAACTCAGAATAATTACTTAAAAAAACATTAAGCACAAAGTCTGCCTACTGCTGAAAACCTTCTACATCCTCAGTGTTATTTTGCAGACAAACCCACTTCATGGGTGATCATGCAGTTGCAGCGAAGCTTACACTTTCTCTTAATAATGCCAGATTTCAATGTTGTGACATTGAATTTCTAATAAAAATTAATTACTTTATGACAAATGTGTTGGACTGTTATTAGTGTAATCAAAACATAAATCTGACAATATTGGTATTGTGAAGACTATAAAAGCTTTCTATGCATACATTCTGATACTAAAGAAGATCTTGAAAATAAATAATTAGAAATAGAAGGGGGGGGGGAAGGAATAATAATCCTGTAAATATTTGTAAGCTCTAGATTAAAAAGAAAAATCAATGATGATTGTGTTTTTGTTCTCTCCAAATCCTACTGTAAGACCTATTAAAAAAAAAAGGGGGGGGGGGGGAAATTTAGTGCACAAAACCTAAAGTTTCAGCCAATCGATGCTGATTAGATTTACGGTTTAACTGCAGTTTTTACAGTTTTCATCTAAGCATTTTCTCTTAGATTATGTTTCTGGACAGATCTATACAATAGGAATTGCTTTAATCTCATTTACTGACAGGCTGACTACCACCATGCAATGCAATTTAGCTCTCACAAAGTCCAATATTTCTTCTCTCACTCATTTATAGCAAAACTCACTTGGTTTCAAGTGAATGACATCGTACAGTAATTCCCCAACAACAGGTCTCAAGTTGTGAATTTTCTAATCAATTCCTATCTACAGGGATGATCATTTGCAACCTGTTAGATCTTTCATGCTCCAGTGAACAATAAAGCTATAAAATGTATGCTAACGGCTGGTGTCTACATGCATCTTTGCTGAGCCTTCCAGGAATTCTGTGAAGAATATCACTCTGCCCGGGAAAAAAGCCCACTACTAAATAGGTCCGGAGAAGCATTTCCCGTTCTAATACCATACCTATTACTCTCGTGGTATTATTTGGAAGAAGGGCAAGTGATGCATACAGTTTACTGACATCTCGCATCACTTCCACCTGACAGACACAAAATGCTGAAAGACAGCAATTAGCTGCAATTTGTAATGAGGTAAATCTTTCTGAAATTGACTAGTGCCTCTTTCTGAACTGCAAACTGAGTTCAGCCAAACATCAGAATTCTGCCGTGTTTGTGTGTGCAGCTGAGACCAAAAAAATTTTTGCTCTCCTACAGAATTTTTCGCACCGGGATTGCATTTAAAAAAAAATAAAATAAACCTGTCTGAATCCAGAGTAATCTTGCTGGAGGGCTCTGAAATAGTGGTGCACTTTTAAAAAAAATACGATTAAATTTTATCTCATAATTTTGTAAGCAACGTGGGACTTGAGTTTATTGTGGAGATCTGTCAAATCATGCCCTAATAAAGAAGAAAAAATAATTAAATACAAAAATTCCTAGTGACTGAAAGAAGGCCAGCTCTGAAAAGATATTTGTTAAGAAATGTTTATACATATATAGCAATTGCTTAATTAAGCAAAATTTCCTGGCAGAAACCAAGGCTTAATCTAGTCATTCTTCACTGCTTTTAAGCCATCCTGTGCCAAAACAGAACTCTTTGAACTGATTGGCAGCATGCCTTCAAACATGTGTTTAATTACTCCTAGCTATCATAATTAGCTTATTTCTTCCTGTTTAATTTTAACTTCAAACTATTAAAATGGAAGTCACGTATTCCTAAATGATGGGGAGGACAAGAACTCCTTTACCGTTCCATCATTCTTTCAGTGTCCCAGCTGCAGCTTCTTCTTCTGGTCCTTGATAAATTTGCAAAGCATAGGCAACCCGACCTTTCGCAGCAGCCCCCACATCCTTGTTGCCATGTGGAGCCTGTCCCTTAAGAGCTCTGTGTGTTCTGAAGCCATGCTGCCATATGAATGCGGGTCTATGCCTATGGTGGTGGATCAGGCTCCTGACCTTGCCTCAGTCACACAAAAGTAAATGCCACTGAGTAACATTTAGGTTTTCTGAAGAGAGGATCAAAATCCAGCTCTATCTAAATCACTCTTTGTATGCTATAAGACTCCCCTACACAAGGGAGGAAACAATTAAATTGATCAGAACCTTTTTATTTTTTTAATGAAAAGAGTAGTTTAAGTATCTAGTATCTTCTCGATATTACATCTAAACCTGAAAGACAGTTCAGGTACTTCCTCCTACATTCTTTTGAGAGTTTATGTAGAATAAATTGTTCTAACAAAATCTTTGATTACTGGTGATTCTGCAACCCGCTGCCTTAGAATGTAAATTGCACGATTGTTTCCTGCTTGGAAATTTTTCTCCCACTTTTATTAATGCTCTAGTGATTTTCCCAGTCCATATGAAGTATGAGAAGACAGGAATAATAACAAAGATAAAATTGGTTATAAAAGTGAGCAAATAAGGAGAAACATTGTTTGAAAGGCAAGTGAGAATATGAGATACGCTTCAGTCCTCTTTTGCTGTTTATTTGCCTCCCAGTCTTTAGCTCCTCAAGGGAACACTGGGCTAAATCAACACTGATTTCTTTATGTGCATATTTTTGCCTCAGTTTTGCTGTCAGGAAAAAATAGGAAGGGTTATTGAGCAAGCATCTTTTTATCATACCTTCTCCTGTGAAATTCAGAACCCAAATTTCCATAAATAAACCACTGCCTTGATTGTTTCTTTTATTTCCCTGCAGATCTTTAAAGTAATCCAAAATCTACAATTTTCTTTTAGGGGTTTTTGCAGTCTTCCACTTTGGGCGATGTTGATATGGTAGCAAATAGTGCAATTGCCCATCTCATTTTCTATTGGTCAGGGACAGCGGGACAAAGGAAGAAGGGAAGGAATGGTGGGATCACAGCAAAACCAAAATGTGGTCTGAGGACAATGGAAAGAAAGTTCTCTCTTGTACCAGAAAAGTGAAAAGCCCAACTGCACATGGGGAGTGTATGCAAATGCTTGCCTCCTGCACAGGCAAATTTGATCCCACAGGTCTCGATTGTTGGTGCAGTGCATTGTATGTATAAATACTTTTTTTTTTTTTTGTAATTTAAAATCCAATGCAACATTGTCCATCTCGGTCCATACTGTCTGTGTATGGTTCAAAAGTTTACTGAGGTCAATGGGAGTATTTGAACAGATGCAATCACAATGCATATACACAAATATGTAGATTTACAGGTACATTGTGAATATTGAATATCAAATACACTACAAATATGGATAAAGAATGGATTCTGATTAAGACAGCCTTTATGAATACATTTGGTAAATGTGTCTTTTATTCAGAAACATTTAACTTTTTGGGTGGATTATGCCCAATCCAATCACTCCAATTAGAACATCTAAAAACTTCCTAATTTACTGCTGTAAACTGTCGGGATGGAATATCACTTCAAATTTAGGAATCAGTCATACTGATGTAATATGTGTCTATGCATGTGAGATGAGGATCAAATCCTGTGTGTGTAAAACCACTAACCACAGATGGCTTAGGAAGAAAAAAGCCAGTCTGACTGGAATGATCCCTCCTCATAAAGCAATTTAGTAATAAAATCCAGAGCTCAAGGGTGATTTAATTTTTCTTCCAAAAACAATGTACAAATAAGAGTTTACTTCTGACAAATGATGTTGAAGTTTTAGAAACAAAACTGAAGATCAAATGTGGCAAATGGAAATTGCACAATTTTATATAGACACTGCCAAAAATCTTCAGACTATTTTGGAAGGACCAACAACAAAAGTAAGAAAATGGTTTATTATCCATTATTCTTTCATCACAGGGTTTTTCAGTAGGATTGCCAGCAAACTAAGGTCTGCCACAGAGATACTTTTTGATGTTATTTCTGCACAGAGCAAAAGCAACTTGCAAACTTGCATTTTGAATAGATGGGGCATACTTAAAATACTCTCCCTTTCATATTTCAAATCAAAGCTCCCAAAACATTTTCACCTCCATCTAGGACATCTCAAGGTTGCAGTTCCCCTTCCCATTGGAAGATGTGCTTTGTGGCTTTTTCGTGAAAACCATGATAATAAAGCAGAGGAAAACAGGACCTTGGTGGGCATCCAAGGCTTTCATGAAATGTAGCTGGACTTGGGAAGGGACAAGCAGATGTAGACCCCACTGTATCATAATTTTGCCCTCATCCTATCTGACAAATATCCAACAGTAAAGGAAACTGAAATGGAGAGGAAAGGAAGAGCTTGCTCGGAGTTGAAAAGTGAATATGTAAGAAGAATGTGAGTAAAAAAAGGCTCTCAGTTTTCAATCTTAACTTTTTAGTTTTATTTAATACCTCTACAGTCTTCCAGCTGTTATTTAGCTTTGAAGTCTTTCATAATGTCAGCCACAGAAACAAAAGTGCAATCTGTCTTTTCCTATTGATTAGATAACAACACCCAATCAGAAATGAAATATAAGTGGTATCAGAATATTCCCAAGTAGTTTAAAACCCCAAAATGCAATTGGACTCCACAGAAATGTTGATTTTAGTCTGCTGAAGACCTATTTGGCGTATTATTCAGCTACAGAAAACATGCTTTTAATTAAAACAACACTTGTAGTTATATACATTCAATTACTGCAGGTGACCAGGAAATAAACACCTACATCATAATAAAAAAAAATTATTATCTCTTATTAAGAAAGAAAATCCAATTACTTATTTCCTGATGCCATTTTCCCACCTTTTCTTCTCAAAAAAGAGCAAACCACAAGTAGAATGGATTTGATGTTTGGATTTGGTTTGTTTGCTTGCTCGTTAAGTCTTTAAATAATTTTCTCTGTGCTCAGTAACCATACTTCTTGTGGCTTATTTCCTTACCCTTGTTCCTGGTTTTGGCTGGGTGTGCAGTGGAGAAAGAGCAAACCTATCTGGTCAGCTGGAGCTGTTGCCTAGACATCTGCTGAATGCTGCCTTGGGATTGTATTTCTTGCTATCCCAAAGCAGAGCCATCTGGTCCTCATGTAACTGAAGCTGTGAGATGCCTGTAATTTCTAAAGTCATTGTAAGTGCAAAAATAAGCTAACATCATACCTCTTTTTCCTATGAACAGTTTAATTTGTGGTATTTTCTCTCCCCACAGCACATAGTAAAACACTGATGTGTGTTCTTTAAAGCACAGAAACATTTAAAAGTGATTAATACAACAGTAAACACATGTTTACAATGGCAGAACAACTAAATGGCTACATCAGACACCAACCTCTTTGGTACAAAACAATTTGTATAGTTTTTTTAAATGGCATGTGAAAAATTAAGAAGAGAATTTATTTCTAGGACATTTCATCCGTTGGATGCAATAATAGAACAAAAAACTTTCATGAGAAAAAGTACAACTGAATCACTGTGCACTGACCACCAATCTGAAAGATGAGAGTGAACTAAAAGAAAATGTTATGTTTGATCAGGCCCTCTCTAATTTAAAAAAAGTTCTTTGAGCAGGAATAAGGACAGACCTTTAGAGTGAACTGTAGAGCTAATAGTAAAATAAAATATTACTTACTCCTCAGTGTGAAAATAAGCTTTGTCCTTGGAAGCTTCAGAAAAAAGCTATCATTTTGTACCCAGTTGAGCCATTTTGAGGTCTTTTGAATAAAGGTTCATTTTCTTTTGAAATGTTTTTATACTGAGTTAATGGGTTACATGAACAGTATTTATCTTAATCAAATTTTCACCAGCATGGTTACATTTATTATGAGAAATACTGTGTATTAGAAATAACAGTCAGCTTTCATTAGCTCACTTGATATTGAAAATAATTTCCATAGAATTCAAAGAAGATTATTACTTTTAATACTGGTAATTGTGAGCGTAGTATTATAAATTCACATTATCTTACTGAATAGAAAAAACCCTAGTGTTTGTCATGAGTTATCAAGTACAAACCTGAATGACATCTGGCAGTCATAATGATTTTACAGACAATGAGATGCCCCACTGTCTTTTGTGAATTGTTTGGACATGTTGCCAATCATTCTCCTCTGCCAATTTTAATTTAACAGTTGACACTTACTGGGTGCTGAAACACAGAGGCTTGGTTACCCTGTAAGCTGAGATCTGTTTTTAAAAAGGAGTTTCTTCCAGTGCTGGAGGGATAAAAATTGTCCTCTATTTTATATTTTTGTATTAATGCCATGAATCTAACACCTAAATGCCTTTAAAAAATTTCAATACTCCATATGTTTCTTACACTTATCTTTAAATAACATCTAAGAGTATTCTTGTTTCTAACAAAAGAGTTGAACCGAGTGAAGAAAAGTAAAATAAAGCACCAACATCCTATACCCAGTGAAAACTCTGATTAACTTTGTCAGGAGCTACAGACAAATCTGGCAGCTGGTGGCTGGAGCTGAAAAGCAGAAATAATGAGGTAGTCATTACTACAATGAAAGCTCACAAAATTAAGTCTTGTTTCAACTGGACTAGTGACAGTGTGATGCACTTCTATGGGATTTGCTCAGTTGCTCCAGATCTCCACACCTAGGTTTCATAGTGCTGCCTACAATCTCTTAACTTGTACCTTGCTGTCTGGACTGAAGTGATAGAAAAGTCAGAGTAGCACATGCTCATGCTCTCCAGGACCCCTGAAATTTCTCAATCTTCCTAAATGTGATTTCACTCATTGAAGAGAACTCTCTGACATTTCAATAGTCACCAGAAACTTAAATATAATACCTGAGAGTTCTTTTCTCGCAGATTAACTTAGTTTCATATTATGGTTACCAATCTAATTTAAAATAGAATACAAAAAAGCCATTTACAATTTCAAGTAAATAGAAACATGCAGTATTTAGAGAAATTTGATATTTCGATGTCTACTAATAAAAAATAAAAAAAAAGATAAATGTTTATTATGTTGGTGTCTGGCTGATTCCATCTATTTGAGGAATCTTTCTTCCTCGCTCATCTCAGCTGTGGAGAAGTTGTCTCAAGAGGTCTGGCAACTCAAAGAGACTATATCCTACTGTCCACCTGTGCATACCACAATTTCAGCCATCAGAAGTAGGCATTCCCCTGTTCCAGAGAGAGCTTATAAAAAGTACACCCCAAAAGACAGACATCCTGTGGTTCCATTTGCACAAGCACAGTGAAGACATGAGGAGGTGGAATGAGAAACCCACCTCAGCCATCCAAGCCGAAGTGAACAAGCTGCAAGGAAAGCCCAGGAACATTTCTGCTGCAGTTTCCAGTAGACAGTCCACCAGACTGTGTGATTGTAATTGTACTTGTGACCCTCTTGAAGGGACCTCTAAGTGTTTTTTGCAAGAAGTAAATGGCAAATATGAGCAAGATTAGAGAGACCCTGCCTCCAGCCAGGGGGAAGAAAGGGATAATTGGGTTTATTGGACTGCTTGGATCCGTTGGCCTGTCACATCAGATCCACAGAAGTACCAAATGTTAGTAGACACCAATGTCCAATGTACCTGAATACCATTGAACTATGAAGGGTCAGAGCCCATCTACATTTCTGGAGTCACAGGGGGTTCCCAGCAGCTAACTTTACTAGATGTTGAAGTGAGTCTACCTGGGAATGACTAGGAAAAACACCCCATTGTGACTGGCTCAGAAGCTCCGTGCATCCTGGGCATAGACAGACCAAGTGTGTCCAGGGTGTCAGGTCAGTCCTTTTGTTGTGTACCATTCTGTTATCATCGGGCCAGTAAGGTACTCTGTTATCACCAGGTGTAAGTAAAATTTGCAGCAGGCTGTTGTTTTTCCCCTTTCACAGTGATTTTGTCTGTTAGCTGTCCTGATCCCAACCCAACGAGGCTCTGCCTGTTTCTTCTCTGGGAGCTAACAAACAGTGTGTGGTGCTCAGCCACTGTTTGGGGCTGAACCACCACACCATGGTGTCTGCACAGGTTCTTAATCTCACTCCCTTCTCTGTTGGCAAAAAGTGGCTGCTAGTGGGTTTTCCCTCCTAAATGTGATTCACAGAGGCACTGTGACCATTGCTGATAAGCTCAGCCTTCTTCTTGTCTCACTTCCTTCTTCTTCCCCCATCTTTATATGTTGACCATGATACCATATGGTATAGAATTTGGTAATTTGTGGTTGGGTGTCCTGTCTATGTCATCTGCCAGCTTCTTGTGTACCCCCAGCCTACTCACTGGTGGGGTGGTGTGAGAACCAGCAAAGGCCTTGGTTCTGTGTAAGCACTGCTCAGCAGTAACAAAAATATCCCCATGTTATCAATACAATTTTCAGCACAAATCCAAAACACAGCCCCATACTAGCAACTATGAAGAAAATTAACTCTGTCCCAGCCAAAACCAGAACAACTACTTTAGTGTTTCCTTCTGAATATCCATAAACACTTTGATAATTCAATCATCCTTAATATACATTGAAACTGATTTCTCTGCACATACTAAAAGAGCTTATTTCAAAGGCAGTTGAACAACTATTCAATATTACTACTGTAGTTGTGTATGTTTAGTTACTACCTCTACCTCACTGAGGAAGATAGGTGCTGCTCTGAATCACCATCATTATGCCACATTATGACCCTGACCCAAAACCTCCATCAACTGGAGTTATACCCTGGTCATACTAATCCAACATACCTAAATGAAACTGTAGGAAAAGATAGGAAAAGAGTATCCCAGTTAATGGTGAGTTGTTTGGTTTTTGACTTTTTAAATTTCTCTCTTGTCAATATGCAATTTTATTTAAATAGGTTGCATTTCCCATTTTGGAACTTTTTTTTAATCATTTTGAATGCTTGATAGGGGACTGAGAGATGCTATATATGGTAAATGATCTCTTCAAGATGTTGGATTTTCTTTATAAGCATATTGGTCATTTACAATAATTATATAGTAATGTTCTTAGTTTAATGATCGGTTTAATAGTCATTTTTCAATTTGGACTCTGCTAGATATGTTTATCCCTCTAGATTAACTACTAATTATTTCACTGATAGAATTCCAGTTGTAGTGTCTATGGACACACCATATAAATTAAACTACTCATTGCTTTTGAAAAAAAACCCCACCCTAAGTTATTAATGTGTTCATTTCTGAGTTGTTGTTTATTTCCCTTCATTATAAATGATTTATGTGATTCATTAGATTGTGGTAATTATCATTTCAGACTCATAACTTTGTTATTTATGCAAGCTTTGCTGGTGTTGAAGTACACTGCTATTTACAAGTCAGGTTTGATAAGTAGTAAATGCAGGATAATGAAGCCAGTCAAATTTTCTTTAAAGGACAGAAAAATACATTGTATGTTATTCCAAGATACATGCTAGTTTGATAGTACAAAACAATTTCACTGTCTCTTAAGATGAAGAAAACCATGGAAAGAGAAACTCTTTAATCCATTCTGGTATTATTTCTAGAAGAAAAATAATCCTAAAACATGTGAACACCTGTGCAAGCACCATTAGTATAGAGAAGAGATTGCTCACGTTGTCATATCTATACAGAAAGGTATCAAATGGTGCATTACTCAACTAACCAGCGACCTGATCAGCTCTCCACTTTTCCCCCAACTCATTCAGTCTCTTTTCCCTCCCCTGCCTTCTACTTGGCTGTGTAGTTTCTGCCAAGGCCACCAGCCCATCTCTGAGCCTGTGGTCCAAACCAATTCACCCACTCTTTTTTGTCAATCATAGAATCATAGAATCAAAGAATGGCATGTGTTGGAAGGGACCTCAAGGATCATAGAGCTCCAACCCCCCTGCCACAGGCAGGGCCACCAACCTCAGGCCTGGATCTACACAAGGTTACCCAGGGCCCTATCCAACCTGGCCTTGAACACTTTCAGGGACAGGGCATCCACCACCTCTCTGGGCAGCCTGTTCCAGCACCTCACCACTCTCTCTGTAAAAAACTTCCCCTATATATCTAATTTAAACCTTCCTTGCTTTAGCTTTAATCCATTCCCCCTTGTCTTGCCATTGTCTACCCTTTAAAAAAGTTGATTCCCCTCCTGTTTGTATATTCCCTTCAATCTCCCTCCTCAGTTTCAAAGATTTCAGCGTGCCAATCTGAAACTGTCATTTCTCTGCATCTGTGTCCCCACCAACTCTTTTGAATGACAATGTTGAATATTTGTTTTTTTTTCTCATCACACTATCTAACTCTGTCCTGTAGTTCTCTTATCAGGAGTTACAGTTTGAATTTTCCCCACCGTCCTTTCTCTGTTTATCCTAAAGCAATGATTATTAATTTTATACGTAGAGGCACAACACAAATCATAGAATCATAGAATCACAGGGGTTGGAAGGGACCTCGAGAGATCATCAGGTCCAACCCCCCTGCCAAAGCAGGCTCCCTAGGACATATCACTCAGATAGGCATCCAGATGGGTCTTGAATATCTCCAGAGAAGGAGACTCCACCACCTCCCTGGGCAGCCTGTGCCAGGGCTCTGTCACCCTCACTGGGAAAAAGTTCTTCCGCATGTAGGTGTGGAACTTCCAATGCTCCAACTTACAGCCATTGCCCCTTGTCCTATCCCCACAGACCACTGAAGAGGGGCTGGCTGATTCCCCCTGCATCCCCTGCTTCAGATCATTATAGACATTAATTAGGTCCCCCCTTAGTCTTCTCTTCTCAAGGCTGAAGAGTCCCAACTTACTCAGCCTATCCTCATAGGGGAGATGCTCCAGGCCCCTAATCATCTTCATAGCCCTTCTTTGGACTCTCTCTAGGAGATCCCTGTCCTTTTTAAACCAAGGAGCCCAGAACTGGACACAATACTCCAGGTGGTGCCTGACCAGGGCAGAGTAGAGGGGGAGGATCACCTCCTTTGACCTGCTGGCTACACTCCTCCGGATGCACCCCAGGATCCCATTGGCTCTCTTAGCCACCAGGACACACTGCTGGCTCATGGCCAACCTGTCATCTACCAGAATCCCCAGGTCCTTCTCCACTGAGCTCTTCTCCAGCAGGTCATCCCCCAGCCTGTACCGATACATGCGGTTGTTGCTTCCCAGGTGCAAGACTTTACACTAATGACTAATTTCAAACACTAGATCAAAAAGATGAACACGACCAGCCTTAAAATGTCTTTTTTTATTCCTCTGTATGTTCACAAAGGACTAATATAGTCTTAATATTAAATAGAAAACGTAGCTTAGTTTTGGAATCACTAAAGTGGAACATTTGCTCACTTTATAAGTTTTGTAGCTAAAACAGGTTTGGGGGAAAAATACCTTAAGATACCAGAGGGAGATTTTGATGAGAAGATTATCAAGCAGAAACATTATTTCTATTGAGATTTCAGAAATTTTTATTTATTTAAAAGAAAAAAACCCACAACTTACAACAAACCAACTTTAAACTAAACGAAACTAAAATAACAACCACAAGGGTTTCATGCTAGGAGAAGGGGTATTTTTACAGCCTAGTAAGCTGTAGTGGAGATATTTTTTAAATTAATGTGAGTCAAACTAATCAGTGGGGAAGTTAAATTCTTATAAAGGCAATTTGGCAAAGAGTTTACAGCTCTGGCAGCAGGGGAAAGAAAAAGCAATTTTTTGTCTTCCAGTTAATTGTCTTGAGTTACAGTCTGAGTACAACTGACATTTATTGTTCTGCAGACTGGAAATGTGCAGTATTTATCATTATTGTTTAGATTTAAACCTACAACTAACACCACATACACCACCTGAGAGACCACGGTAGCAGATAATAGTATAAAATATTCAAAGAAGGTGTTCCTATTAAAACATGTTAGACGCAATTACGAAAAGATTTTTTAAGATGTCAGTCTAAGGCAATCTCAAATGTAGCAGATTTAGGGCTTTGTGCTGTGCAGATATATTCTCATGTCTTTACTCCTAAATTGCTCCATATTTTGTCTTGTCTTTGGAGAAGGCCTGAGATCTTAGAGCTAAGATGTTCATTGCAGTTCCCACAGTTTCACAAGTCATGCTGTGTCAGGCTAACAACAGCATTTCCCATTTACTCCATGGGTTGTTCATCTTAGTTTGCTGTGAATAGGCCCAGAGCAAAATGAAACTCTCCTATGTTCTTAGTGGATCGATGAAGCTGTTTGTAATCTACTTATGCATATAAATCTTAATTCATGTGTCAGCTTTACGTGGACGGGTTACATAGATACAGCAAAATGTGGGACTATGAAGAAAGGCAGTGTAGTCTCTGAGGTTATATGGAGCCCCATATAAGGCATGCCAAGCCTTTCCCAGAGACCTCAATGGCTGAAATCTGCTCATCTGTAGACCTATTATTCAGCATGATATTCCCAGGCTTTTCCTTACCCCTGCCCTGTCTGTGTACAGGGTAGTCGGAGTTTGTGGCACGAGTATCAGTAGCAATTAACAAATGATTCAGAAAACTTCAGCAGATACCACCCCCACCTATGGGTGGTAGGGTCTAAACACAGAGAATATGACACTGGGATGGGGGATGCATGGACTGCATTTATTTTGTACTAAACAAAGGAGACCAAGCTGCACTAGGAGTGATAACACACTCTGATTATTGGGTCAGTGTACTCTGGAAATTAGATTTTTCTTTCTGGTTGTGTTGCTTTTTGAATAGTGGAGACTCAGGTAGCAGTTACATCAGGGGGCAATTCCACTGCCTGCTATATTTGGATTTTATTTCTCTTCTTCAGAAGAGTGACTGTATGTGCCCCAAGTCTCTGTATAGGTAACATCATTCATTGCTACAAAGCACAGGCAGCAGGTTTCATTTTTCACAGATGTGTAGTCAGAGTATGGAACAATTTGGTACTGAGTCTGGTTGGGATAGAGTTAGCTTTCTTCTTCATAGCATTCTACACCATGCTATCATTTAGACTGGCGACTTAAACACTGTTGACAACACACCAGTGTTTCAGCTGCTGCTGAGCAGTGATTTCAGTTTCATGGCCGTTTCTGTTACTCTGCTCTGCCAGCGAGGAGGCATAGGGGTGCAAGAGGCTGTGAAGGGAAAGAGCCAGGACAGATGACTCCAACTGACTGAGGGGATATCTCATGCCATGCACAGCAATAAAAGCTGGGAAAAGAAGGAAGAAGGGGGGGCATATGGGGCTATGACACCTGTCTCCCTGAGTAACAGTGTGATGAAGCATCCTTTTCTGGAAATGGCTAAACATTTGCCTGACGATGGGAAGTTGTGAATGAACTTATTTTCCTCTGTTTGCATGTGCAGATTGGCTTCATCTGTTAAACTGTCTTGATCTTGACCCATGGGTAATTTCTTGCTTTTGCTCTTCGGAATCTCTTTCCCATCCTGCTGGTGAGAGTAAGTGAGCGAGTAGGTGGTGCTCAGCTGCCTACTGGGATTAAGCCACAAAACCTATGAACATCGGTGTATAAACTAAACGTATATTAATTAATGGAGTACTAATTACTTTGATGATGGCCCACGGATGACCTCCTAAGTCTTCTTTGGTGACTTGGGGGGAAAAAATGGAGTAACAGAAAAACTTGTAAAGTATGATTTACATAATACAGATCTTTGCTTTTTAAGCCTGAAACCAATCTTCCTGAAGTGAACAAGCAACAAATTATTTGGTTTGAAGAAGCAAAAGGTGAGAGGCCAAAATTCCTTTTCATGTTTTACTAGTAATTTCAGAAGGTAAAACTACGAAGTAGGGATATTTTAATTTGATTAACTAGGTTGTATTTGGCTCTTACAAACTTTATTTTTAATTATATTTTTCCTATTGAGAAGGTTAAGCTGTAGTCACATACGAAAGTCACAAGTCACTGGAATAAAGTTTGGGCTTTGATGAGGTAATACCAAAGTTCTCTGGCATTTGCATATTTTTACAATTGACCTCCTTGAAAATTACAGCAGAAATACAATGGAAATCTATGAAGAATCATCCAAATAGAACTTTAACAATTTCTACTTAAGGTACACATTTTAAATTCAACTGGAATTCTTTTAAAAACTTTTTTTGGGGCATTCTTTGCTGCTCTTATCCAAGGAAACTTTGGGAATCTTGTTAGAAATTAATGAACAAGCTTTGCAAATGAGGTCACTCACACTTAAGGAGGAAAGGAGGGTGAAAGTTAATATATCTACAATGTTCTTACTTCATGTACATGTTAAATGAAATTTTAGGTTTAATTTTCACTTTAGGGTAAAGTTTAAGGTGGTACAACCTAGAAAAGGCACAAAGTCTTAAGTGAGATATGATAATTTGAGGTATATTTTTAAAGTTTTTATTCTTTCTGTGATTTGAGTTATAGAATCAGACAATAGTAGGAATTAGAAGGAACCTCTGGAGATCATTTAGTTCAATCCTCTTGTCCTTCAAAACAGGGTCATGAAGGCAGATTGCACTGGAACGCATCCAGGTGGGATTTGAGTATCTTCAGAGAAAGAGACATTACAGTCTCTCTGGGCATCCTGTTCCAGTGCTCTGTCACTCTCAAAGCGAAGAAGTTTTTCCTCATACTGAGATAGAACAGTCCCCCTTGTCCTGTTGCTGAAAAAGCTTGGCCCCATCCTCTTGATATCTGCCCTTTAAAAGTCTATAAGCATTGATTCGATTCCCTCAAAGTCTTCTCTACTCCAGGCTGAACAGACCCAGCTTGCTCAGTCTTTCCTCATAAGAGAGATGTTCCAGTTCCCTAATCATCTTTGTAGCCTTTCACTAGATTGTCTCCAATAGTTCTTTGTCTTTCTGGAACAGTAGAGGTGAGAGCTGGACACAGTCCTCCACATGTGGCCTCACCAGGGCAGAGTAGAGCAGGAGGATAACCTCCCTTGACTTACTGACCATGATCTTCTTAACGCATCTCAGGAAACCATTGGCTTTCTTGGCCATAAAGGCTCATGTTTAACTTCTTGTCCACCAGGACCCTAAGGTTTTTCTCTACAGAGCTGCTTCCCAGCAGGTCAAATCCTAACCTGTATTGGTGCATGAGGTTATTCCTAGGCACAGGACCCTACATGTAACTTTGTTGAATTTCATAAGGTTCCTCTCCATCCAACTCTCTAGCCTGTCCAGATCTCACTAAATGGCAGCACAGCCTTCTGGTGTGTCAGCCACTCCTCCCAGTTTTTTATCGTAAGCAAACTTGTTGAAGGTACACTCTGCCCCTTCATCCAGGTCACTGATGAATATGTTGAACAAGAACAGACCAAGTACTGACCCTTGGGGAACACTGCTAGCTACAGGCTCCCAGCTAGACTCTGCACTGCTTATCAGAACCCTCTGGGCTCTGCCATTCAGCTGTTTTTAATCTACCTCACTGCCTATTCATCCAACTCACACTTCCCAAACTTTCCTATGAGTATGCTTTGAAAGACAGTGTCAAAAGCCTTGCTGAATTCAAGATAGACAACAATCACTGTTCTCCCCTCATCTATACAGCCATTCATGCCATCATAGAAGACTATCAGACTGACCAAGCATAATTTCCTCTTCAGGAATCCCTGTTCACCACTCCTGACAACCTTCTTTTCCATCACATGCTTATTGCTGACCCTCAGAATGAGCTGTTCCATCACCTTTCCAGGAAGGGAGGTAAGGCTGATTGCCCTGTAGCTTCCAGGATCTTGACCTTCTTCCTTCTTGACCTTGTTGAAGGCCAGAGTGGCATTGGCTTCCCTCCAGCCCTCAGGTACCTGTCCTGTTTTCCATGACCTTTCAAAGACAGTGGAGAGTAGCATAGAAATATCATCAAAGTTACATAAACGTTGCTGTCTGTGATGCATGTGCATCAAATGTGAATTTCTCTATCTTGCACTATATCCTTGCCTTTAAATTGGAGACACATAGATTTGACAGACAGATCACTCAGTGCATTAAGAACTGGCTGGATGGTGACTCTCAAAGTTGTGGTCAACAGATCAATGTCCAAACTGAGACCAGCATCAAGTAATTGAGACCTCAGAGGCCAGTCTTGGGACCTGTTTAAAGCATCTTTGTTGGAGACATGGGCAGTGGCATTAAGTGCACCTTCAGCAAGTTTGCCAATGACATCAAGCTGTGTGGTACAGACAAAATGCTGGAGGGAAGAGATGGCATTCAGAGGAACATTAACAGGCGTGAGAAGTGGGCCTATGCATGCATACTTGCATGAAATTCAGCAAGGCCAAGCACACAGTGATGCACATGGATTGTTGCAATCCAAGCACAAAGATGGGCTGCGTGGAGAATGGATTGAGAGCAGCCCTAAGGAGAAGGATTTAGGAGTGTTGATTGGTGTAAAGGTCAACATGAGCCAGCAATGTGCACTTGTATCCCTAAAAGCCAATCATATCCTGAGCTGAATAAAAAAAAACAAACAACAGTGTGACCAGTAACTGAGGGAGATGACCCTGCCCCTCTACCCTGCTCTCATGAGGCCCCACCTGTAGTACTGTGTCCAGCTCTGGGGTCTCCATTACAAGAAAGACATGGAGCTGTTTGGATAGCTCCAGGGCCACAAAGATGATCAGAGGTCTGGAGCAGCTCTTCTGTGAAGACTGAGAGAGTAAGGCTTGTTCAGCCTGGAGAACAGAAGGTTCTGGTGAGACCTTATCACAGCCTTGCAGTACCTAAAGGGGGTCTACAGGAAAGACATTCTTTAGGGAATGTAGTGATAAGTAGGTTAATAGATTTAAACTGAAAGAGGGTATGTTTAGATTAAACATCAGGAAAAATATCTTTACTGTGAAGTATAAGTGGTGTTGAGGCACTGGAACAGGTTATCCAGACAAGTTGTGGCTGCCCCTTACTGGAATTGTTTAAGGCCAGGTTGGATAGAGCAACTGGATCTAGTGAATCACAGAACCAGAGAATCACAAGGTTGGAAAAGACCTTTAAGATCATCGTTCCTGTCCTGTGCTAAACCATATCCTTAAGCACCTCATCTACTCATCTTTTAAACACATCCAGAGAAGGTAACTCTGCCACCTCCCTGGGCAGCCAGTTCCAGGTCCCGACACCTCTCTACAACCTCCTTTCAGGTAATTGTAGGTGGTGATAAGGTCTCCACTCAGCCTCCTCTTCTCAAGGAAGAAGAGTGTCCCTGCCTATGGCAGGGGAGCTGGAAACTTTAAAGGTCCCTTTCAACCTAAACCATCTATTCTTCTATAAAAATTCCGTGATCCTAAATTTGTTTTGTGGCTGGTTTTTTGGGTTATTTTTGGAGGTTTGTTTGTGGGTTTTATTTATTTCTTTTGGTTGGTTGGTTAGTTTTAACCCAAAGTCTGCTAAAGAAAAAGTGTTTTCTGACTACTTTGTTCATACTATAAAGTCAAGAGTTCATACTATAAAGTCAGGAGTGAAAAAATCTAATCAAACCTGCATAGTCTTTAACAACATAGTCACAAGAAAAAAGAGCCAAACGTAAAATAATCTTGTAAGATACTGTCTAGAGTAGTAAAGAGAAATTCTAGCAAGTTCTAGCAAGTTCAAGCAATTTCAAGCTGTGCTATTTTTTCCTAGAGTAACCTAGTCTCACGAAGTACTCAAGGCAGAAGGATTATTGTATAGTGAGGGCTATTGCTCCCTGTAGAATCTCCAGCTAATTTTTTTTTCAAAAGCGGGAAGATATGCACTGAAGAAAGATGAGGAATTTTCATACCTGAAGCTACTAAATTATTTTCTGGCAAACTGACCTCTACATCAATTACAGAGTTTGTGGATGATATTGTAGATTTTTAATGAGCTTTTCTTTCTTTGAGTAATGTTCTAGATACAGACAGACAATCTATACTCCTTATTTCCTAATAGGAAATCTATTGAAAAATGAAGACTGCTGTCCTTTTCTTTATTCTTACAGTTTCATACCTGTAAAAAGGGGGAATTTTTCATCCTGCATAACCATGGTCTAAAAAAAGTTACTATGATACACTATTATGGTAACAATATGTTATGATAAAACCAAAACAAACCAACTAAAATCAAGCCAAAACAGTCTATAAAAAGTAAGGCTAGGATTACCTCTTCAGCAAGAAGAGAAAAACATAATAATGAATATTCTATGGTTATGTAAGCATGTTCCCCATTAACTGTAGATTGAAATAAAGGAGGATTCAGAAATTAATTATGACACTACAACCATAGGCTATACAAGAATACTTTGGTATCTCTTTTAATGAGAACTCCTACAGATGAGCTACTTTGAAATACTCAGAGGGACTAGCAAAAGAAAAGATGTAAAATGCAGATATTTCACAGTGCATCTATGAACATATTGATAGTAGAGCCATTTCAGGCACATAGATCTGAAATACTTCTCATCAGAAGAAATTAAGTATGGAATATTTCAGACCTGCTGAGAAACATTGGCAAAGTTAAGTGCATATCAAAGAATGGTTAGATGAGAGGTTCCTTTTCCTGGAGCACCGAGGCCTTAAATGCAATAGATTATCTGTGCCCCCTTGGACATTCCGATTGCTTAGACAAATGGAAATGTCGATGGCTAATTTCTTATTATGCCTGATTTTGTGAAGCTTGAAGGATTTTACACTATATTTGACATTTAACAGAGTTTTTATTTCCCTTTGGGGATTTTTTTTTTCTCACAAACTCCTCATTGGAAGTAACCCTGGAACTATCCCTCAGCCTCCCTTCTGAAATTTTAGTCTTTTCATTTAATATGCATCTCACATGAACTATAACTTAAAACACTTTCACCTTGATGAAAAAATCCTTAGAATAATCAAGATTTTTTTCTTTGACATGGGAAGCTGAGTAGGCTACTCTCCTATTTATTAATTGTGTGGATCCATTCTGTGGGATTTTCACTCCTTTACTAGAACGAGCTGTTTGCTCTCTTCCCATTCTGAATGTTCAAACATCCACAATAAGCCAGTAAAGTTTGAGTGAAATTGTTATTAGGCACCCATACAATAATCTCACTTGTATGTTTGTTACTGCTTTTACTTTTTTTGTCTCTTTAGCAGTCATTGGATTGATTTTAGTATCTGTAGTCATAGAGTATAAAACTGGTGAGCTGAATTTAGTCTTTGACCTTGCACTCGATCTTTCTGTACATTGCAGCAATACTAACTGCATGAAAACCAAGAGACCTTCTATTTCTTTGTTTAATAACTTCAGTTACTAAAAAATGAGTAAATATTTTCTAGGTAATTTTTTTCAGGCAAATATTTTATTTGCTTCTACTCAAGAAGCAAATAAAACAAACTAAAGCAAACAAACCAAAATAATAATAATTTTAAAAATTTCTCAAATTCCTGCCTCCTATAACTGCCAAGGAAGGTGATCAATGCTTCAAAATCTGACACGGCAGTATGTAAAGGCCCTGAATGTGACTTCAATTTGCATCAATAAATCACAACAATAAGAAAAATGGAAGCATCAAATTAGACATCAGAGTGAGAAAACCAATTTCATTAAACCACTTTGAAAAGTACTCAAGGGAGAGAGATGTTTCAAGAATACATTCTGATATTAGAGACCATTATTTTATATTGATAAACACACTTTAAATTAAGGTCCATCATTCAGTGAGAGTTTATACCTCCCATATGGATAAAATAAATGCTTCCTTGTCAATTTTTCTTTATAACTTCATGTCAAGAGAAAAGTTTTTCGTAACTGCTGTATCTCATAGTAATAACAATGATAACTATGGGGATCTCAATAGTTCAGGATAGAAACAAGCTTATTGGCAAATATCTGTAGTATTAATTTTGTGTTCAATTATTTATGGGTACTTCTTTTTGAAAGTCCAGTTTTTCAGTACGACTCTTTTCCTCCCTCACCAAAGCAACACAATTTGTAAAAATACCCACCTTCAAAAACATACTGAGAGAACAACTAGAGGCTATTTTTCCTCATTCTGCAGACTGCTTAGTATACTTGAATTCAGCCCTATTGAACCCATCCGTTAATTTTTTAAAAAATTCTACATGTAAGAAATTATCATTTTGTATACTTCTACAGGCACAGACACACACATATACAGATACATAAGTCCGTGCTCCAGATAACCAGTTCCTTATGATCCTTTTTGGCAACCACATGAAATGATTTAAAGTTTTTTCCCTGAGCTTTACTTCACACTTGAATTAACTCTTCATTTTTTTCCTTCTTAATCAGGTGCATGACTTTTACCTTGTTGCAAAAATAACAGACCCTGGGTAAAACTACATGACATGCTGTAGCCCTTTTTGGTAACACAGTGTGAAGCCAGAAACACATCTGCTTACTACAGTGTGTTTTTTTCCCAGGTTTTGCATTATTTGAGTTTCTGAGTCTAATAGAAATTTAAATATAATTTTATAAATTTGGAGAGGAATACAGACTCTCACTAAGTGGGGTAACATTTAGAAAATGATTGCACTGAAGATCAGTCTAAAAGAGTATATCTACAGGTATCTCCTGTATCTATAGACTTAGATAATAGCAACAATTCTGCATCCAAAAGCCAGTGCAGCTCTAGAACTTATGTATTTGCATTGCACAAAAGAAGCAAACAAACTGACAAATGAACCTTCTTTGTAAGAAAGTCTGTCCCCTAAATAGACGAAAAGGTCTACCTTAAAAAAAAAGTCCCGCAAAAAACAACAACCAAATTAAAAAAAACCCCACAACTCCTCTTGATATTTTTTTTTTCAAAAAGGAAGAAACCTGAATATCTCCCCACCAGCAGAGTAGACCTTTCATCCTATAAAGTTCAGCATTTCTGAACCATCAACCCCCAGTTCTCACTGAAATAGGAGAACACAGTTTGTTATTTTTAAATTTTAGATTTTAAATGTATCACCTTAACAAGTCCTTAGTAGAAACTTGGCAGAACATGAAGAGAAAAAAAAAAAAAGTTTTCATAGAAACTCTTTAAAAAGTACTCATATTCAATTTCGACCCTGACCTTGAGTATTCCTGAAGTATAGCTCATGTTCTAAATTCTCATAATCAAAACGTGATTCGTTGTACTTTATGACCAATTGAGGAAAGGTGTAAAGGTGGGAAACCTTATCTAACTCAGTGACTGGTGGAGTGTATCACAGTGAGAACACATGGTGATACATATAGCCACTTTTCCCTCTACTTAAAAAACATTTAGAGTTGGTGACATTTTCTGTGGACATGAAATGCTGAACCTCAAACAGCCAGGCCTCTGCAGAATTGGTGAGCTCTCTATCATGATGAATATCCCAGTTAGCGGTCAGTTCAGCTGTTTCTATGGTTACAGATTAATTCAGTGGTTAGAAAGGCGACCTTTGGTATATATTTTGCTCAAACTGAGAACATAGTTGAAAGTTGGATATCTTGAGGGACAGACACATTTGTAAACATGGTTTGACTATCATGTAACAGGTTTTCAAAATCTATGATTTCTTAAGTGATGCTAATAAGCAACTATTTCATTGCAAAGAAACCCATAAACAATTATTCAACTAATGTGTCTGTTTAGGAAAAAAGTTCATGTAGAAATAAACATTTCAACCCTGTCAGTTCAGGGAATTGTTGTAAACCAATTCTTAAAGCCTGAAGAAAACAATTAAAGAGAATGACAGGATTATGGCTTCTACATGATGTATAACCATATAATGTGTGTTATTTGATTAAATCTCAAATGGATTAGAATTTCAGTAGTATTCTTTATTAAAGTGTATTTCTGGGTAAAATCATGCTCATTTTAAACTTTGTCTTATGCATGGAATTGAGGAAATCAAAGTTCTAACTACTTTTAAATATGCTTACTGAAAGGTGACTTGAAATGACGAGATTTATACTATCCCTAGGAAAACTTTTAAAATAAAACCTCCCATGATTTATATGAATATGGTACTGACTACGGTGATTATGCTACAGAAATCCTGAAAAAAGGTCACTATTTAATAGCTTTTGAAAGAAAACACAAATTAACTTAGTGTTAATGATAATTTTCCCCTCACCTAAACAGCCTGTGTGCAAGAACCATGTAATGTCTACCAATATTAAACATGTCAAGGTGCCTGTTATTATGCTCTGCTGCAGGAATAATGCTCATGTCCTTCTGGATATGCATTAGTAGGAATAGATAATAGATTTAACAACATCAAGATGTATTATCCATTCTCAATGCAACCTAGAGAGAAAAATCTTAACACAGAGAGTATTTCCAATCATTATAATTTCTGTCAAGTACTTATGTTACATCTACTGGATAGTAGATGCTGATGCACTACCTGTAGAATCTAAGGAAATACTGGAAAAATCATTTAGAAAAGAGCAGAGCTAACAAATTAGTATTCTGAGCAAATATATATGCAAAGGAAACACTGAATCAAATAGGGATAATGACACACTTAAATTTTGTTCGATGTGTATTAAATTAATCTTATCTTTAAGAGCAAGACTATGTGGAAAAGTCTGGATTAGTACAAGAGTACTCTCATTCATTCAAAGATAAAAGAGGGACCAGTGACATCATAAAACATAATCACTAGCTACATTTTTCTTATAGTATTTGTAAAAAGTTTGATGAAGTATGACACTATATGTAAATTAAATAATTTCATGAAAAAGGACGTGTATGAACAATCACGTATGTTTTTAAAATGTACAGGGCATCCAGGTCTAATATAATATATGATACATGATAGAGGTGAGATGCTTTCTGCAGCCTTATAAAAGCTGTCTACCATGAGTTGAACTAATCATATTGTGTAAGGTAGATGAAAAAAAGATAGAGAGGTGTGACTTGAAAAGGCATTTAGGAGTTACATTATTATTGCGTTATCATAATACTTTGGAGCCAGAGAAGGATTGTGTAAGTGTGAAGCAAATAGGCTGTCTCCTATCCCATATAGAAGTAACAATGAATTATTTTTACCATAAAGAAACAAAATGATGCACTGCATCTTTCACATGTAACTTCCTATAGCAAATGTTCGTGTGTTCATGAGCTCTCTTAAAGAGCAAGATCCAATCTGCCCAAACCTTGCCTGTACTTATGTGCCTAACACTCTCCACATCCCAGATGGTTAATCAAGCCTGTTTATTTTCCATGCAGTGTACTCAGATTTAGTACACAAGTAATAAAAGACAGAAATGCAATACATTTCATGACTGCATCAAAGCGCGTGCTATGAATTGAATTGCTCTTAGAATTGCATTGGGTAGATGAAAGGGGGAGCGAAAAGGATACAGAAAGAGAAAGACAGAGATAGGAAATGAAAAAGAGCTTAGCAGCTATGGCATGATTGCTAGAGTGCATTCCTGAAATGGTTTAGAAAAAGTAGCCTTCTATTCCTGCCTATACAGCTGCTTATCCTAGAGAAGGAGAGGTGAAGAGTGGAAACATGGCCAGAGCATTCTTCTGAAATGTTTTTTAAATTGTAGCACAGCTGGAAATGCAGGAGCTAACCTTTCTTGCATCTTTAATGGAAAAGAAAACACTCATCTTAAGCAAGGTTGAATACACTCCCTACAAGTCCTCTATGGCCCTTGCTTGTCTCTATGGAGAAGAAAGAGAATTACCTATCAGTGTTAGACAATCTAGATTCCATCAGTAGCTTGTTACAGTGTAAAACTTACATGGATATATTTTTATGATAAGCTGGTTTGTTTTTTTTTTACCTTAACAAAGTATTTATTGCAGCACACATATAAACAGTAATACATACTCATGTAATACAAAGTATTAAAAAATTTACAAGTACTATAGCTGGTGAGTCTAACCAGTTCAGAATAAGCCCTAGGAAATTTCTTGGTGAGAAATTATCGTAACAGAAACTGGTTTGCCTAAATACAAAAGCTAGAATCCAACACTATAGTGAGGCCATGGTTCAAAAACGGCTTAAAAATCAATGAGAAATCTCTGTTAATCTCTTATAAAGATGATTGGCCATTTACTCTAGTCATAGTAGATCTTGGACTAGAACAATATAGTTTATAAGTTTTCACAGACAGAGAACCCCACTGATCAGAACCAGTGTGGCAGAAGGAAATAATATTATTGATTAATTGCTCCAGTGACTGTTGGTAGTTTTGTGGAAATAAAGCCCATGAAAAATGAGCTTTCTTTGAGAGGGATTTGCAAATTGTGGTTTGGCCCTAGCTGGGGACCAGATGCCCCCCAAAGCTGCTCTATCACACTCCCCTTTCACGCTGGACAGGGCAGAAAATATATATTGAGAGGCTTAGGAGTTGAGATAAGGACAAGGAGAGATCATTCTGCATTCAGCATCATGGGCAAAACAGACTCAACACAGAAAAAAGGAAACAAAATGATCCAATTTATTACACTACACTGCACACACGACACCATAGTCAGATAATAAGTACAACCAGATCTTAAAGCATCCCCCCTCACCCCTCCCTTCTTAGCTGACTTATCTTTATTCATCATTTCTCTCCCTTCTCCCATTCCCCCCCTCACCCGTTCAGGATGGCACAGGGGGTGGGCATGGGGGGTGGGCATGGGGGTTTCAGTCAGTTCCTCATGAATTATTTCCTTCTTAGTGGCCATACTCTTCCCCTGCTCCCACATGGGGTCCTACCCACAGGAGACAGTCCTCCATTAACTTCTCCAACCTGAATCCTTTCCCACAAGGCTTCAGCTCTTCACCAGCTGCTCTGGCGTGGGTCACTTCTATGGAGTGCAGTCATAGACTATCTCTCAGGGCCAGACTGCTCCAGCTTGGTGCCCCACCACCCCACCCCCAGCAAACCTGCTCTGGTGTGGATCTGTCTTTCTTTCTCTCTCTCTCTCTCTCTCTGTGGGCTGCAGGTCCTGCCAGGGGCTTGCTCCAACGTGGGTCACAGCATCTTATGTATGTCTCCATCTGCTCCAGGTGGGGTCTCTGCTCCCCATTGTCTTCCAAGGGCTGCAGGGGGACAACCTGATCCACCATGGTCTTCTCCATGGGCTGTAGGGGAATGTTTCTCTCCGGCACCTGCAGCATGACCTGCCCCCATCTTCACTGACCTTGGTGTCTGCACAGTTTCTTACATCTTCTCACTCCCTTCCCTCAGGTGGCCAAAAGCCTCTGCTTGTGTTATTTCCTCCTAAATGTGATTCCCAGAGGAGCTGTGACCATCGCTGATGGGCTCAGCCTTGGTGAGCAGTGTCGTTGGCCTTGAGCCCAGCTGGTATTTACTCTCTTGGGCCTATAGAAGGCTTCTAGCTGCTTCTTGCAGAAGCCACCCCTGCAGCCCTACCTCCTCCACCAGAGCCCTGCCACACAGAACCACAACGTAACTATATAAGTTTTGGTAGTAGTAGATGCAATGATCATTATGGTTAATGAGCTGCATGAAATAGCTACACAGTGCAAAATTAATTATTTTTCCAAGCCAAATTTTTACCTGGCTGAATAATTAATCCCAAATAAAAATGCTGTAATCTCATACCAGTTTTTCATGACATAACTACTCACTAAAAAAGTTATTACTTACACTGATGACTGTGGTGATTATTATGATTTTGAGAACTTGATTTTCTTTTCGGAATATCCTCAATATTATTATTTCTGCCATTTAAAAATATTTCATTTTTTCGATGTGTCAGGAAGATTGCGGGTTAAAAATTAAGTACCTTATTGCAAGCAATATTAAGGTTTGGGAAAAGATTATTTTTACACATTCAGTTTTCACTTATCAAATGATACCTGAGCAAACTGTAGATTGACAACTGAACTTCTTTCATTACAGTGTAAATGGTAGCATTTTTATAGTCTAGTCTTTCTATTTCCATCTCCATATTAGAGGTCACTTTTTAAAAGAAAAATTAATTAAGAACATAAATTTCAATTTATAGACTTAACATTTTTATTAACATATTTTTGCTCCATTTTAGCCTCCCTGTATGAAACTGGAGGGGCACAGCTTAGTAATCAATGTATAGCGTTTAGTCTAGCTAGGATCCCAAATAACAGTACATTCATGTTCCAGCAATACTGAATCAACCTTTCTTATCACAGCAGATACATGGAAAGATGAACCACTTACAAACCATGATACCTATGTTCTCATTGACATGGGTTTTAGATGTATTCCTCTGCAAGCAATTTTTCCAAAAAGAGTGCAATATAGTTGTGAGCAATTGTTATAACACAAGCTGAAGAAGGATTACACTATATAACACTCAAGTTTCAATCTCCCCTTCCACCTTGCTTGTAAAGATTTCAGGCTATTACACACTCAAGTCCAGAGGAAGGCTTGTATTGACCTAATAGGAGCATAGGACTGACAGTACCTTGTGTGTCACTGAGTCTAAAGGAAGCATGACAACTTGGCTCTGCCTTTTAAAAAAAAGGCCAAATACCAAACAAACAAAACAAATACCCACTATTTTTTTCTGTTGTGACACTATTTAAGATGAGGAAATCAAGTTGCTTAAATTTAGTCTGACCCTCTAGGACAGGTTTTACCTTCTGTGTTTTGTGATAGTGGTACACTACTACATCTGAGAGTTTACTTTATGGAACAGCTACTTCACCAAGATCTGCAGTCTATGTAGGAAGCCCAGTGATGATGAGTGAAAGACAGGTAATAGTGTACTCTTTGAAACTGAATTTACTTTGGACATGTCTGGAATCAAATTTTTAGGAGCCTGAATAACTTTCATGGGAGTGCTTCATAATTCAGGCTCCAATTCAAATTCCAGAGTCTTATTTTATGCTAGGGCTTTGACGGACAATGTGCTGCACCTTGCAGTCTCTCTGGCAATAACACCAAGCTGAAGTCATCACCCATCTTTGTGTTACTACTGTAAGAACTGCTGGAACTGATCACTATTACTTTCTTATAGGGACTCCCAAAGTTCCTTTAGCTTGGCTTTGCTTATTATTGACTCTCTAGTTTATGGATAATGAATTTATTAGTGGTATGTTCATTTCAAATTATCTGTCTAAAGAGATAAGCATGACAGTGAGTTCAATTTGATGGTGAACAGCTAACAAATCTATAAACCAGACAAGTCTATTTTATAGATTGCGAGGACAGGGCAGAAATGCTGATAAACACTTATGTGCACTTGACTCTTTCTGAATTGCGCCATCTGTTCTTCTTTAGGTGAATGATTGATTAACTGAGCAATATATGATTAGTGGCTTGCCTTGATACTGTACTGTACAAGCTGTCCCGGAGCATATTCTTGACAGCTACCATCTGTGTGCCTAACAAATCAAGCAGGGCAACATTGTGCTCTGTGACATCCACGTAGCCCTTGGGGGGATTCAGTCAGGTTGATGACCCCTTTGGTCTATGGGGCCGTGATTTAACAACTCTAGGCAAAAGGTTTTTTTGCTTCTGCCTGATTTCATATGATTATTTTGTCCTTCCTTACTCCCCCTTTTCTCCCTCCTCCTCTCCTTTTTCTGTAAACGAACATGTTTACCTTTAACCTTGTGCACTGAGGTTTATAGCTCTGTTCTTTTTTTTATCATTGATTTAAAAAATTTAATCATAATGTCATTACTCAGAAGCAGATACTCCAACAGTGAAAATTTCACTTGATACTTGAAGTTTGAAGAAAAATCTCATTTACAATGGAAGATACTAGGAAACTTTGATGTTATCTTCAGAATCAAAGAATGGTTGAAGAAGGGCATTTGAAGTTCATCTTGTTCAAAACCCCTACTCAGAGTCACCAATTGCCAGTTGCCCAGGACTGTATACAGATGGCTTTTGAATATCTCCAAAGGTGGAGACTTCACAACTTCCCCAGTGTCATGGTTTAACTCCAGCCAATAGCTAAGACCCACACAGCCACTTCTTCACTCCCCTGCAGAGGAATGGGGTAGAGAATCAGAAGAGTAAAAATTATAAAGCTTGCAAGTTGAGATAAAGACAGTTTAATAGGTAAAGCAAAAGCCACACATGCAAGGAAACAACAAGGAATTCATTCACCACTTTCCATTGGTAGGCAGGTGTTCAACCATTCCCAGGAAAACAGGGGAAGACAAGTACCATCAATCCAAAAATCTTCCCTTTCCTTCTTCTTCCCCCAACTTTGTATACTGAGCTTGATGTCACATGGAATGTAATATTGCTTTGGTTATTTGGGGTCCCCTGTCATGCTGTGTCCTTTCCCAGTTTCTTGAGCACCCCCCAGCTTAAGTACTGGTGGGGTGGTGTGAGAAGCAGAAAACACCTTGGCTCTGTGAAAGCACTGCTCAGCAGTAACAAAAACATCCCTGTGATATGAATCACTGTTCTCAATGCAAATCAAAAACATAGCCTCATACTACCTATTATGAAAAAAAATAACTCTTTGCCAGACAAAACCAGCACATTCTCCACCCTTTATTCCTCACTATTTATGTCATGCTCATTTACCACACTATCCAATACATGCTCATTAACCACCACCACCCCCTTCCCATCCTTTGATATAATATGATTATACTTTTATTCTATTGATCACTGCTGTGAAATGTCTTTAAAATGTCCACAAATGTCCATAAAATGCCAGTTAGGTTAATTTAGTCCATCTGTTATGGTGGTCATTCAGAATAGGAAAGATGATGTGTTGCATAGAGTGACTCTCATAGTCTTTCCTCATGAAAGACATGCCCTCAATCATCTTTGTGCTCCATCATTGGACTCCCTCCACTATGCCCATGTCTCTCTTGTAGTGAGGAGCCCAGAAGTGGACACAGTACTCCTGGTGTGGCCTCCCTGCTGCTGAATAAAGAATCCTAGGACACATCACATCCACATGACCAATCTAGAGCTATGATTTGAAAACGTGCAACATTATTTGTGTTCTTGAGAAAAACAGTTATATACCAGGTCATAAAATAGTATTCTCATGTTGGCTAAACAAAGTATGATCATATAACAGATATAGGCAATAAATTGAAATTTCCAGGTAAGATGTTTTCATGGTTCAGAAAACCTCTTCTTAATAAAGCTTTGCTATTTAGTTAAGTATGTGAAAACAAATATTTTCACCGTTCTTACAATTCAGTATTGCTAATAGTGAGTACTTGAAAACTTCATGATATTACCCCAATCAGTATTTTTGTTCAAAGATTTGAAAAGCTGCAGTTACTATTTTATAAGATAAGAAACATTTTTCAGGAGGTTGTGGGTTTTTTCTTCTGTAACTACAGTTCCTTTTAGTATATAATTTGGAAGAAATAAGAATGTATCAAAATCATTAAAATTTAAGCTTCTCCCCCCCCTTTTTTTTTTCCCGCTATATAATCAAAAGCTTGTGCTTAATGTAAGGCCTGTGGATTAGTCAAAGCTGAAACAGATCTTAATGGGAGAAGACTAAAGTATATTTAGTTAGGTATACTTGTATTGAGACAGAAGGGTAATTATATTAGTGGTCAGATAGATCCCAAATGTTTGATTACAGCTATAAAGCATTATATTTTTTTATGTTGGCAATGGACCAATTAAAATATGGCCAGTAAAAACCTATGAGCTAGAAAAGTAACTCTAAAAATAACATCTTGTTAGTGCACATATCTGCTTCCTGTGTAGGTTCTGCTTCAGGGTTTTACTGCTGTCAATACTGCTGACAAAAAGCTGTAAAACCACAAGCTGTGCTCTATTCTGCCTTGTGCATCATCAACAAAATTGACAGTTAACACTGATTTTAAAATCTGTATTGCTCATGGGTAAAAATGTATATCAACAAATATTCAATTGCAAGACAGCCTGCAGTCCAGTGCTGAAAGCAAAGAGATGCGAAGAAAACAAAAAAGACCATTAGCAAATAGGAACCACTGGTGGATAATGTCTTGAAAATAGAATTAAGCTTTTGCTACTGAGTTTTTAAAAGATATTGTCTGTCTAATATCTTACAGTTCTATCTTTCTGTAAGCCAGACTGATTAATATAATGACCCTTCTGTTCCCTTAGTCATTTTCTCTCCCTAGCATGCTGATACGCCACAAGCTACAGGTACAGCTCAAAGCAGAGCTTAAATGAGAGCAGTATGGCATCAAGTTTACATACTGATTCCCACAATATGCTGCTAGGTCATGGACTTTCCTTTGTAAGTATTTCACAATGTCTGTCAGAGGTAGGCAGCTTGTATTCTGTCATAGGCAATTTCATGTCAGAAGGTGGCAACCAAACTGATCTCATGTAGGACAAATATTTATGTAATTTGTTCATTTCCCTTCAGCATTGTTTCTTAATCAAACTCTGGTGAGGCGACACTTGCAGTGTTGTGCCCAGTTTTGGACTTTTAAGAACAAAAGAGATAGGGACATACTGGAGCAAGTCCAGTGATGGGACATAAATATGTTGAGTGTTTACCTTGCACTCTGATCTATCACAATCTGTCTGAAAGGCGTCTCTATTCTCAAGGGCCTCAATGACTTCTCCTAATTTAGTATCTTCAGCAAATTTACTTGGTGTGACCTAACTTCAGCATCCAGATCTTGAACAAAAACAAAGAGAACTGACCCTCAAACTGAACTCTGGGGAACACTAGGGACTGACTGACAGACAGATGTTATCCCAATTACTACGAATCTTTTTTATCCACCTATCATATTATTTACATGTTTAGCTATATGCTGGACATGTTTTCCAGAAAGACATTGTGAGACAGTATCAAAAGCTTTGCTAAACCCATGTTCGCTCTCTTCCCTTCATTAACTAGGTAGGTAACATTGTCATAAAAGAATATCAAGTTAGTAAGACATAACTTTGCCTTCATGAACCCATCTTGCCTTTGACCGATCATTCCATTGTATTTCAGGTGTTTTTCAGTAGATCCCAGAATAATCGTCGCCATAATTACACCAAGCACCTAAGTGAGATTGTCAGACCTATAATTAGTAGCATCTTCTTTTCTATTGTTCTTAAAAATTGCAATAAGATTTGACAGCTACCAGTTGACTGGGACTAATCTAGAGTCCCAAGACTGTTGACAAATCAGAGAATCACAGAATTGTAGGGGTTGGAAGGGACCTCGAGAGATCATTGGGTCCAACCCCCCTGCCAAAGCAGCTCCCTAGCTCATACTGCACAGATAGGCATCCAGACGAGTCTTGAATATCTCCAGAGAAGGACTCCACCACCTCCCTGGCCACACTCTTCTTGATGCATCCCAGGATCCCATTGGCTCTCTTAGCCACCAGTGCACACTGTTGGCTCATAGCCAACCTGTCATCCACCAGGACCCCCAGGTCCTTCTCCATAAGGTAGGTCTTGAAATAACATCAGTGAACTCTTTCATTACCCTGGGATGGATCCCATTGGGCCCTGTAGACTTATGTGCATTCATTTTTGCCCACCCCCTATCGAAAATCTCGCAGTGAGCTGTTGGGGATATCTGGATCTGCTGCCCCACTAAAATGCCTATACACAAACGCACGTAGCATGGGGAACAAACAAGAAGAATTAGAGATCTTTGTGCGGTCACAGGGCCACGATCTCATTGCGATCACTGAGACGTGGTGGGACAGCCTGGATGACTGGCACGCTACCATGGATGGCTACGTGCTTTTTAGGAAAGATAGACTAGGGAGACGAGGTGGAGGAGTTGCTCTTTATGTTAGAGAGCACCTAGAATGTATTGAGCTCCACCTGGGTAGGGATGAACCGTTTGTCGAGAGCTTGTGGGTAAGAATTAAAAGGCAGGCCAGTTTGGGTGACATAGTCGTGGGCGTGTACTACAGGCCCCCTGATCAAGAGGAGCGGGTTGATAATGAATTTTATAAGCAATTGGAAGTAGCCTCAAGATCGCAGGCGCTGGTCCTTATGGGGGACTTCAACTACCCAGATATTTGCTGGGCAAGCAATACGGCCAGTCGTATGCAGTCCAGACAATTTCTGCAGTATATGGAAGACAACTTCCTGATACAGATGGTGCAGGAACCTACTAGGGGAGGGCGGATGCTTGACCTTGTTTTTACTAACAAGGACGGGCTCGTCAGTGAAGTGAAGGTCGGGGGCAGCTTAGGACAAAGCGACCATGAAATGGTCGAGTTCAAGATCCTGAGTGGAAGAGGCAAGCCAAAAAGTAGGATAGCTACCCTGAATTTTGGAAGAGCTAACTTTGATCTCCTCCGAAATCAAATAGGGGCTGCTCTGTTTGAAGGAATGGGAGCCTGCGAGTGCTGGCTAACATTCAAACAGCACTTCTTCCAAGCGCAGAATAGGTGCATCCCTTTGAGTAAGAAATCGGGAAAGAGAGGTAGAAGACCTGCGTGGATAAGCAGGGAACTTATGAGTAAACTCAAAGGGAAGCAGAAAACCTATAAACTGTGGAAACAGGGTCTGAGATCATGGGATGAATATAAGGATGTGGCCAGGGCCTGTAGGGATGCAACTAGGAGGGCTAAGGCCTGCTTAGAAATTAAGCTGGCAAGGGACATAAAGGACAATAAAAAGAGCTTTTTCAGGTATGTAAATAGTAAAAGGATGACCAGGGATAATGTAGGTCCCTTGTTGAATGAGGCGGGTGTCTTGGTAACGGGAGATGATGAGAAGGTGGAGATACTTAATGCCTTCTTTGCCTCGGTCTTTACTCCGAAGGCTTCTCAGGACTCACATATCCCAGATGTAAGTAGGAGTGGTTGGGGAACGAGTGGTTGGGGAACGAATGGCTCCCCTCTAGTAGAGGTAGGGGTGGTCCAGGAGCGACTCAAAGGAATGGATGCACACAAATCCATGGGCCCGGATGGGATACACCCACGTGTGCTGAGAGAGCTGGCGGAGGTGATTGCGGAGCCGCTCTCTATCATCTTTGACAGATCCTGGACTACAGGAGAAGTGCCTGAAGATTGGAGGATAGCCAATGTCACTCCAGTCTTTAAAAAAGGCAAGAAGGAGGATCCCAGTAACTATAGGCCAGTCAGCCTCACCTCTGTCCCTGGAAAGGTGATGGAACAGCTTGTTTTGGATGCCATCTCCAAACAACTGGAAGAGAAGAAGGTCATGAGGAATAGTCAGCATGGATTCACCAAGGGGAGATCGTGCTCGACCAATCTCATAGCCTTCTATGATGTTATTACCAACTGGGTGGATGGAGGGAGAGCAGTGGATGTCATCTACCTCGACTTTAGCAAGGCTTTCGATACTGTCTCCCACAACATCCTGATAGAGAAGCTGAGGAAACAAGGGATAGACGAGTGGACAGTGAGGTGGGTTGAGAACTGGCTGTCAGACCGGGCTCAGAGGGTCGTGATCAGTGGAGTAGAATCTGAATGGAGGCCTGTGACTAGCGGTGTTCCCCAGGGCTCAGTGTTGGGTCCAGTCCTGTTTAATATCTTCATTGACGACCTTGATGAGGGAATAGCATCCACCCTCAGCAAGTATGCCGATGATACAAAACTGGGAGGAGTGGCTGACACGCAGGAACACTGCGCTGCCATCCAGCGAGACCTGGACAGACTGGAGAGCTGGGCAGGGAGAAATCTAATGAAATTCAACAAAAGCAAGTGTAAAGTCTTGCACCTGGGGAGGAATAACCGACTGTATCAGTACAGGCTGGGGGATGACCTGTTGGAGAAGAGCTCTATGGAGAAGGACCTAGGGGTCCTGGTTGATGACAGGTTGGCTATGAGCCAGCAGTGTGCCCTGGTGGCCAAGAGAGCCAATGGGATCCTGGGATGCATCAGGAAGAGTGTGTCCAGCAGGTCGAAGGAGGTGATCCTCCCCCTCTACTCTGCATTGGTCAGGCCCCACCTGGAATACTGTGTCCAGTTCTGGGCTCCCTGGTATAGAAAAGACAGGGACCTTCTGGAGAGAGTCCAGAGAAGGGCGACAAAGATGATTAGGGGTCTGGAACATCTCCCCTATGAGGAAAGGTTGAGTGAGCTGGGTCTGTTCAGCCTGGAAAAAAGAAGACTTAGGGGGGACCTAATTAGTGTTTACAAGTATCTTAGACATGGGTGGCAGGGGGAATTGGCCAGCCCCTTTTCAGTGGTCAGTGGGGACAGGACTAGGGGCAATGGCTGTAAGCTGGAGCACAGGAAGTTCCGCACCAACATGCGGAAGAACTTTTTCACAGTGAGGGTGACAGAGCAGTGGAATAGGCTGCCCAGGGAGGTGGTGGAGTCTCCTTCTCTGGAGATATTCAAGTCTCGTCTGGACGCCTATCTATGTAATATGAGATAGGGAGCCTGCTTTGGCAGGGGGGTTGGACCCGAAGATCTCTTGAGGTCCCTTCCAACCCCTAAGATTCTGTGATTCTGTGATTCTGTGATTTGCAGCACTAAATACTGTATCAATTCAAAGTCAACTGGAAGCTTATTACTCTCCCAGTCAGGGTCTTCTAACCCAGAGCCCATCATTGCTGTTGAAGACAGAAGTGTGGGCAGCACCAGATGTGAGGTGATCAACCTCATCAAGTAATAGACTAATGTTCCTTTACCTCTCATTTTGCTGTCAAAGTACTTAAACACTCCATTTTTTATTATCCTCCACTATACTGGCCAGTTTCAACCCCAACTGAGCTTTGGCTGTACCGATTCTCCTTCTGGAGTAATTGAACAACTCTGTAGTCCTCCTGTGTAGACCAATCTTCTTCCATAGACCATACAATTTCTTTTTCTAAGTTCCAGAGATCAGCATTCAGCCTTTTTCCCCTGTTGCTTGACTTATGACACATTGGAACTGCTTGCTCCTGTGCACTTAAAAGATGGCTCTTAAAGAGTGAACAGCATATGTGAACCCTACTAAACTCAAGAAGTAGATTTGCATAGAACCTTAATAACTAGTTCCTTGAGCAGCCTGAAGTCTGCTCTCTCAAAATCTAGGGTATTAGCTCTATAGCTTTAATTTTACTTTGGGGTTTTTTTGTCTTAATAAGACAGTACTTATCAAAGTCAAAAAGGATTCAACCCACTGATTCTAAGAATACTGGAACAAGTTTAGAATGAGCAGACTTTGTCAATGTAATATAGATATATTATTCTAATCTAGTACAGTGAGTATAAAGACATCAGCATGCCTTTTCTTTAATGTTTTCATAAATACTGCCTTGGTTGTCTCAACCACAGGTGTTTACACATAAAGCCAACTGGGGATTGATGGAGTATTTCATATATATATCTGTGAAACCAGTGTATGGCATTTCTCATCCTAGTCATTTTTGACTTCTCAGCATGTCTTGCATAGGTCCCAAAAGCATACCCGTGTTTTATTAATTTTCCAGTGACGATTAGCAGTGTACATTTTCTAAAAGTAGGAAAGAACTATTTTCTCAATTCTACACAGTCATAGGGAAACCGCAGATAATTGCATTGTTCTCCTACTGTTTACATCACATGTTATAAAAGATCCATCTGTAGACTAACTTGAAAAGACAGTAGAAACGGTAAGGGCACAGCAAATCTAGGAGTATGCCTCAGAAAATGGCATGAGCAGCTCTGGCAGTGCTTAAGATCTTCTAATTTGAAAAAGGCAAATAACAAGAATATAAATTTATAAAATTCCTGCAGTACAAAGTCAAGTTTTAAACCCCAAAAGGATAACTAAAAGAAAGGTAATAGCTGTGGAAAAAGAAGAGTGCCATGTCAAAAAAAAAGAAAGTTTTTCTGCTGTGTATAGATCAACCTGGCTGATGAGCAGCATTTTGAATCACTGTTGGAATCAGAAATGAATGTCCATGACAGTTGGTGAGAAGAAATTGAACAGTGATTAATCCTTTATTTTTTAATACATTAAACATTGCTATTGAACAAAGTATATTGTCTTCCTGAGCAGAAAGGAAAATGTTCAGCTGCAATATGGAGAATACAAATCCACCATTATTAAAAGCATGCATTTGGTAACTTTTTTAATGCTTCTGTAAATTATGACACCCCTCTCAAAAGGGTGGGGAAGGTGGGGACAGACAACCTGAATCATTGGTGTTGTAGTAAGTGGCTTATTAAAACTGGGAAAAGATCTTTAAACCATACCTATTTTTTAGCTATTATATATCAAAAAGTTTCACTGTCAAATAATAATTTAAAAAACATTTTAAAATGATACAGTAAGTCATTAAATGTTTCTCGCTGTTGTATTCATGGTTTATTCAACTCTAGCTTCCAATCTACCACCAACACAGCATAAAACTGTGAAAGGGAAATAAGAGAAAATATTCAGAGTTCTTATGAAGAAGGGTCTTTTCTGAAGTAACTATTTCAATTTCTTATGTGAATTCAAGAACAAAATTATCTTTAAGTTAATTTTGATGTCAACAGTATGAGTAAAAAGCATGTACAATAAATTGAGACAAAAAGTGAAAGACACAATCTGAATATCACTGATTGTGAAAAAAAACCACGTGGTGTTTAGTTAACAGAAAGATGTCCCATATCATCAGTGGACTGTGAACCAAAGTCAGGTACAGCATGGTCAGCTATATTATTCATTGGTGATGCAGATGTTAAAAACTATTATTTTCCATTATTTCTCACAACACACACAAACGGTCAGTAAACCAGAGGACATCCATTTCTTCTAATGCCCTTAGATGATCTCTTTATTCTAAGGAACTTGAAGACTCATCAATTTCTGGGGTTTGGTCACTGTGTCTAAACTTTGAGAAATGTGTGAACCATCAAAAACTGTTGAGCATTAATTGTGAAATATATCACTATTTTACTTGAAAACAACTTCCTTCAAGCAAGAAGAAATAAACACCTCTTTAATAGATGTGGATGTGAAAAGATAATTTCTTATCTTAAAGGATTATTTCACTGCTTCTTATTACATACAGTGTAATTCTGCAAAGACTACAGAAATTGCTACTAAATTCAGCAGGTCTTCAAAAGGTATGTAGGGGTGTCTGTGATACTGGTATGTCTGCCATAAGCCATTTTTTCTGAATCCCACTTTCTTTTCCTCTTACCCTTGGGTTCAGAAACTTTTTTTAAATGGTACTACTCAAAGCTCATAATGAAAAACATGCACAGACCTTAACACACACAGACACACAAAGATTTTATTTTTTTTTTAACTTTAAGCGATAGCCTAGGTATTGTCACTATATGAAGGGAACAAGCCTCCTAGCACGCTTTTGCTTAACTGCTCCTTTTTCTATAGATTGATTATGTTCTGCAAATTGAGAGTCCCAAAGCACCTGCAACACTGGATCCCCAAATACAATACTTTGTTGATTTGAGTAAGTTTCTAGTTTTAACAGAAGAGAACTCAGAATATGAAGGCTCTAAATCCTGGCAGTGTTGCTAGTATGTTGAGGTGATCTTTGACAATCCATTACAGAGTCTATGTCTTAATTTTCCCATTTGAAGAAAGGAAATAATACTGCTTGCACCACAAGTGTGTCACAGCATGATTTTTCCATGTGAATAAAACTAATAAGCTACCAACCTCGTCTTAATTTTAGCACATTCTAAGAGGGGTTCATTAACATGTTCTGGCAGACACTAGCTGAATTAAATTTGGGTAATTACTAAAAGATTTGGATAGAAAGGGATTTAATAATAGATAAATTGTTATGTCTTTGTACAACTCAAAGAAGCATTAATATTTCACTTGCCACGGTAGAGTGCAAGAAAATGCTTTCAAATCATCTAGAAGTGCTTTAGGTCAAATACTCAAACAGGATATTTGAGGAAGATAACAATATCCAATGAGTAATATCCAATCAACTCTGACAGCATCTATTAAAAAAAGTGATTGCATCTGTGGTGATCACAAAATGATAGAGAAAATAATCTCTTTATCATAATACTGGTTATAGTATCAGTCACTAGGAACCAGGAAAGGGACAGATATGGAGTGGCTATCTTTCAAAAGATGGGAGGGAAGGAGAATGACAAGGAACTATCAAACAGTTACTCTTAATCTGTAATGAGACAGAGAATTGGAACCAAACATCAAATACTCATTTCTAAGTATAGAGGGAATAGTAGAAAAGATTTAAACCAAAAGGAAAAGGGGGGAAAAAACAAAAAAAACCCACCAACCAAAAACCCACAACCATAAAAACTAGCATAATCCAATTTACTCCATTCATAGGGTCGCCGGAGTAGTATTATAAGACAACAAGCAGTGGAAATTAAAATGCCATATAAACCTTTTGTCATTTCATTCTTCCACAGAAATATTTAAAACAACCCCTTATTCACATTCAGTCACTAAAAAATAGATGTATAATAGGTTAAAACATTTCTACAGATGTAGCTTCTATAATTTATATTCCAAGACGGCCTTCAGCTCAAACCTTGGAAACATTTTCATTAACAACATGAATGATGAACTAAAGGCAGCACTTAGACCATTCACAGATGGTAAACAGATAGGTAGACTTGCACGCACTGTTCAGGACAGGATGAAAATATCTTTGATAGAGTGGAGAAAGGTCTGAGATCAACCAGATAATACCCAATAAAAATACGAACAAATACAAATTTAGAAATTATCTGGCAAACAGCAAAGGAAGTAGATGTCATGGTCTAGAGTAGATTGCAGGTTTGATAGGAGTTAGAAACTTGATGTTCTACAAAGATGACAAATATCCTTCTGGGCTGTGCTAGTAAGACTGTCGGAAAACATAGGATATTCTACTAACACAGAATATTCTACTACCTGTGATTATGGTTCAAGAAAGATTTAATAAATTTGGGAATCAGGAGAAGTAAGGTAGTTTTAAACAAGCTCAAAAGGAATATTTTTTGGTCAGGGGGCTCTATCTGTAACTACAGAGAGTGGGATAGATAATATGGTATGCTGGCAACCTCTTCTACCTTAAAGCTTAGTCTTTTCTAAAAAAAGATTAAATCAGTCAAGGTGTATAAAGTATTGCAACTGTTTTGGTAAGTTCTGAATCCATTTTATTCTGTCAGCACTTTTGAAAAGAACAAGTTTATTTTTGTCAAGTACACTCCATGCAGCTGTAGAGCGCTTCAGATGTAATGATTTCTATTTATAAAAGAGTTTGATTTAATTGGTAAAATAATGCTTAGCATTCACCTAGGCTCAGTTTTCTTCTGTTTGATCGAGAGTGGTACAAAGCAATAAAGCTGACAGTTGTTCATCTGCAATATGTTAGAAATTCTTCAGAATGCCTACTATCAGAGAATACAAAAGATTCACAAGAGATGAAATCAAAGGCATTGGTGGTTTGCATTGAAATTTGGACGTTGTTTAAAAACAAATATATATACACATAGGATTTTTTTATTCTGCACTAAACCCCCTTCACACATTTAGTACTTCAATATAGACTGTTACTATTTAATGAAATTTAAATTGATTTCCTAATCAATATTCAATATTTTTAATCGTAAAACATATTTCCATTTTGGAGTAAAAGTTTCTTAGGAAGATATATGTATGGAATTACTACTACAAGATGGAAATACAGTATTGTGGTGTAAAGATGAATTAAGAGAACTTAAACAGAATAGGTGTCATTCAAAAGAAGATACTGAAGTACTTCTTACAAAAATATCTAGCACTCAAGTAGAACTACTAGAAAGTCAACCATGACTAAAATTTCAGGTAAGTGTTGAGATTAATTCTGATAGGAAACCTGGCATCTATTCTGTAGGAGAAACATGGCAAACTTCGATTGCATGAAAAATAAAGAACACAAGAACTGAATCCTGCATTGTGACAAGCAACAAAATGCAGAGAAGCTTTAGGTCTGAGCCTAGAGCATGAACTTTGTATCCACATCCTTACTTGTTTTCCTTCTATGTATTTGGAAAATAAACAAATAAATCTGCCATCTGTTGTCAGTGATGAGATCTGCTGATAGAAACCAGTGTTTCATTACCTCTGACAAACTCTTTCATTAGCTGATGCCATGAAAGTTTATGCTATGACCTAGCCAAAAGTCAGGATGGGTCATGGAACAGAAATACTTAGTGGAAAAACAGAAAGGCAATAACTTTTCCATGTAAAGGGCTCAGGGTGAAATACCTATGCAAATTTTATACAAAAAATTATGTGTTTAATCAATAAAATTCATTAACAAGTTCACCCAGAAAATATTACGTTTTTAATTGAAAAATCTGAAAAAAAGACCCCACATAGCAGACTTTTAGAACAATTAGAAAATTGATGTTTATTATCAGCACAGTTTATTTCATTTGGATTATTACAAGCTATATAGGAAATTTTACTAACAGCATTTAACTTCACAAGTAGATTACAACATCAGAAATTGAAGCTTTTAATTATTTTCTTTTCCTTTTCTACAGGAAACTCTGTATAACCTCAAATGTCTTCTAGTTTATCAATTGAAAGCTGCACACATTTAATGTAGTACAACAAATGTGAATTTATGCAGATTTTTTCTCTACAAATCAACCATATTTGTATTATTTTGTATTTAAATAAATATTAAACATCTGTGTTGTTTGGATTTTTAATATAACAAAGATGAATATGAATTTATTTAATGTGCGAGTACTTACTTTTTTTTCATCATAAATAATTGTTTTTGCATCTTTTTACAGAAACTGCCTTATGGCTCCCCCAATGGTATGTCTGCCTGTGCAGAAAACAGAAAGGAGAGAAAAAGGTCTTCAAAACATAGAGACTAAAACCAAAACAATTTTGGAGTTATAAAAATCAAAACACCATACTGACCATTTGACTTAAAAGAGCAAGTAAAGAGAAAATCTCACTTGCATCAGCAGTTGTTGCGAAACAAAACAACACTGATTTTACTACTAGAGGAAGTCAGAAAAGAAAAATAAGAAAATGCCTACTATTTTGCTGTATCATTTCACGTCAGAATGATTTTGAAACACCTATTTGACCCAAGGACAAATTTGAAACTAAGTGATTTAATGAGTTTCACCACTACTTTATGGAAACTGAACTTTGGATACAAAATGTGTCATTTGGAAACCTTCTTAGTATTTAGGTTTCCTTCTTAACATTTCCCTAGAGATCTTTAAATCTTTTGAAAAATGCCATCTCCCACATACAATCCGATTTTGAAGGAAAGCGTTATAAAGCATATGTTATGTTTTAAAAGTTAAACAGATAGGCAGCCCGCAGGGACACTAACAGTCATCATCTTCTGTATACTTAGAACATCTGCAGATACACTGTCAGTCACAGCTGACTAGTAAATGTGCTGTCTAGAAAAGAAACCACTAGTGAAAGCCCCAGTATCTGAGTGCATTTACCTTCCTCAACATCACTATAATTTAATAATAGTAGTGTGGCACTGACCCCTAAAAAGATCTAGTCAAAAGAGATAAGCAAAAGAAAATAAATTTTCACTTAAAACACATGAATTCACTAAATAAAAGTGATGCTTCCCTCTGTGCCTCCAAAAGTTAATGCCATGTGATCTCCAGAATTTGAAAAGTTGTTGTAAAAACAAGGTTTTAAAAGGTCAGTTATGGCAATTAAAACCTTACATGAAACATGAAGGTTTCCTAGGGAATCTATACTACTCATAAAACTCCTGAGAAAAGAAGCAAGCGTGATTAAAAGGCAGGGGCAATGGGAGTTACTCAGAAGCAGTCTTCAAAAAACAGGATCACGTCCAAATGAAGAAAAGAAAAGCAAAGTAATATCTGGAAAGAGAAAAAAAAACCAACTCCATAAAGCTAGGTGAAAAAAGAGCTTGAGATACAACTAGCAAAATACATAAAAATTAAGAAATCTTCAAAGACATAAGGAGCAAAAAGTCTGAGAGACTTCAAATCCCACAGATTATCAGGCAAAATAAAGTTATAGCAGAAAACTGAATAGGCACTTTGTGGCAATGTTCACTGTGGAAGGACACAAATTTTTCCCAGCATAACACTCTACCCATTTTCTTTTTCTCTTTTTAGTTATTTTCTTTTTATTTCTCTTTTACTTTCTCCTTTTTTTCTATTTTTCTTTTACTTTCCCTTTTACTTTCAGAAACAACAGTGGAGTATACGATCCATATCTTTTGTGGCTTGATATTCTATAAGCACTGAAAGGGAAGATATTCATTGACTTGAATCTTAAGTTTCTGGTTTACTATCAACATTATTCTAACACTACTTAATAGATACTACTCAAGAAATAATTATTAAATAGCTATCTTTTGAATGATATGCAGGAAATATCTAGGAGGTGAGTGATAAATATTGTTCAGTTCCTTTTAAGTTTGTCTGAAACTCCAGGTTTTTGAATCCTTGCAATCTTGGTCTGACCACAGGTGTGAACTGCTTTCACTGGAGTGTCTTCATCCTTTTGATTATGCATACAGAGAACTACAGATGAAGTACAAGTAAAAAGAATAAAACAATGGGAACATCTTATTGCACACACACCTGAGAAAGTGCTGGTGTAATTTTTGCAGAGTTTCAGGTTGTTTATGTCTGAGGGATTGGCTTATTTCAGTCCAGGGCTCTTTATATGCCAGTTATTCCTTATGTGGGTGGTAGTTGATATCTCTTCAATTAGCTGCAAATACAAATTTCCTCATACCAGAAAGATTCTAAAAGATTATTTCAAACTATTTTCAAAATAGCATCTCAAAGGAATTTCTCTCCTAAAGATAAAGTTCTTTACCTAAATAAAGGGGAACGACTATTTTAATTTTACAGCAGCATGTTTAGGATTACAATAAGTAAAGTTGTCATTAACAAATATAACTTGAGTAGTTGTCATTTAACTCTGAAACAATAATCATTAAGGTACCAAATTAAAAGGAATAGGGTAACATCATGGTTTCCTAAATCCAAAACCTGACTCTCTGGTTTTCCTTTTAACCATTTTCTTATCCTAAAGGATAAGAAGGTGTGGTGGTTTAATGCTGGCTGAAGGCCAGATGCCCACCAAAGCCAGTCTATTACTCCCCTTCTAAGTTGGAAAGGGGAGAAAATATATATTTAGAGGCTTAGGAGTCAAGATAAGGACAAGGAGAGATCATTTTATGAGCAATGACATGGATGAAAACAGACTCAACACAGTGCAGGAAAGAACTATTCTAATTTCTTACACTACACTAAAAAGAACAGAGAAAACCGGAGTTGGGAGTGTGACCAAATCTTAAAACAAATGCAACCAGATCTTAAAACATGTTCCCCCCACCGCTTCCTTCTTAGCAGACTTTAATCAGAATCTTGCTCCCTTCTTCCCTCCTGTTCACAGTACAGGTGAGGCAGGGACTGGGGAAAATGGGGTTCTCGGTAGCACCTTCCCCCCACCCCTCCATTCTAAGCAGACTTCCCTTTAGCTATGATTTTACTCCCTTCATCCCCCACCCCCACCCCCTCACAGTACAGGGGGAAGGGGCAGGGACTAGGAACAACAGTGGGGTTCTCGGTTACTTCTTCATGAGCTGTTTTCCTTTTCCAGATCTTAAAACACCTCTATCTCCCCTCACATTCCCTTCTTAGCAGACTTCACTCTAGTCATGATTTCACTCCCTTCCTCCCCCCAATCACAGCACAGGGGGGCAGGGACTGGGAGATGGAGGCTTTGGTCTGTTCCTTGCAAGTTGGCTTCCTTCTCATGTGGGGAGGGGGTCATTCATTCCACTCGCCCCACTGCACAGAACAGCGTTGGTAGCTCAGATTTAAGTGGAAGTGAGCTTAAAAAGCACTCTCTCCACCGTTTTGTTTTGCTGAACTTTGGTATCTGTCTGATAACTGTGAGGTGTCTACTTGCTTGCTTCTCTACAGAGTTCTCTTATAGACAAGAACAACTTTCAAACTTAAAGACCACGCATATATATACATACATACTATAGGTATATTTCCACTGGGCAGTCTGGAACAAAGTGTAGTAAAACCTCCCTAAGAACCTGGAACCTGAAAAGACAAGGATGTATATAACAAAATTAAACAGTATAATCACAAAATCACACACAATCACAGAATTGCAAGGTTGGAAAAGACCTTTAAGATCATCGAGCCCAAGCGTTCCTGTCCTACGCTAAACCATATCCCTAATTACCTGATCTACCCTTTTTGTAAACACATCCAGGGATGGTGACTTAACTATCTCCCTGGGCAGCCTGTTCCAGGCCCTGACAACTCTTTCAGTAAAAATTTATTTCCTAACATCTAATCGAAGTATCTCATACAGTTCTTTCATTTCTTTTTACAATATTTCTACTTCATGTATGTTGCTAACTTAGGAACTCCTCGTGACCCTTTATACAGCGTGAAGTCCAACATAATTTAAAAACTGACTGTGCACTCTGGTGACTTTTATGACAGTAATAATAAAAAGTAACTACAGTTTTGGCAGTATATATACATATATATTATAAACTAAACTCTGAGTTGATTTATATATATGTATATATACAGAAAGTTATTTCCAACTCCAGTTTGTTGCCACTATAGCAGCTCAATTTGTAGTCAGGACACAGTACTGACATTGTCACTGTCTTTTTTTCTCTCTTTGTGCATTTACCATACAAATATTTTGGCAGTCATTTTGATAGTTCAATAGCTAAAATTCTGCCTCACAGTGACGAACACTGCTATTACCTGATCAATCAATCTGCTCTAAAAATAAGTGATACTTTAAGACTTTCTTAATCTCTTAAGAAACTACATGCAAATAATTTTAATCTCATAATAAGTCATTTCCAGGCTTCCCATAGAAATAGAGAATGTAGTGTTTGATAGCAGCCTTGATAGCTAATATCATGTTTACTTTTCCTTTTCATTAAGAGGAAGATTGAATGCAATCCAGATTTATAGAGAGTTTAAAATCTGAGCATCTAATACAAAAAGAATGAGACAATGAGGTACGCAGATTCTGTATACCTCAAATAATTCTTACAATTGCAGTGGGATTATATTTTTATGGCTGGAAAGAAAGTGTCTACATAGTACACTCTGACAGATACCATGTCCATTTTCTGAGCATCTGAACAGATGTATGCCAGCCTTGATCCAATAGCTATGTGAAAAAGTTAATGCATATAAAATCTGAGCTAAAACACCCCGCTTCTCAGTGTGTTTTATCTTCATAGACTCCATGTTCAAGACTCTCTGGATACTGATACAGTCATGACTTTTCTTTTTCAGATGTGCATTGGTTAGAATGAGTTCTCAAATGCCTGTGGCATGCTATGTAGATAAAGCCAGTTGAGTTTCTTTAACAAACCTTCTGAAATATGTATGTGCAGCAAAGGAATACGCTGGGACATGGCTTAGCTCAGACAGATAATTAGCAATTGTAGTCAGTGGATTTTTTTAATTTTTGTAGAGATACTTGTTTATGTTAGTGCCTCTCCCTTCTCCTCTCCCTTTTTTTTTTTTACCGCACTCACAGAGATTTTAGTAAAAGCAAAGAGAAGATGGCGTATGAAAGATGTGGAGAAGTAAAGACTGAAATTCAGTTTTTTTCGCAAAAAATTTCAAGAGCATGAATACCCAGGCAAAAGGTTCTCTGTTACCCTGTCAGTAGAAGGTCTTATGCCAAAAGGCAGCCTTAAATTTGCAAACCCAGATTGCTAATGTTCCTTGAGAGCAATTCTGAGAAAGAGCCTAATCCACTTTTTTTTTTTTTTTAATACACTCTCAAGGATCTTGCTTCTAGGATGAGAGCTGTGTCAAAGCATCTAGAAGGTGATGCAGAGAGGTTGTGAAGTCTCCATCCTTAGAGACATTGAAAGCTGTTAGGACATGTTCCTGGCTAGCTGGCTTTGGGTGGCCCTGTTTGAGCAGGGAAGTTGGACCAAATGACCTGGAGTGGTCTTGTCCAGCTTCAGCAATCTTGTGATGACGGTTGTTAGCCATGCCAAAAGCCTTATATTCTGATTCTGACCTGCACAATACCTTTTAAGAAAAACTGAGGGCATATAAAATGTATGAGTATTTATTTTTCATTTTGCACTGTGGTATATGGTAACAGAAGGAAATAAAAACACCTGAGTATTTAATAAATTAGTGCTATCTGGATTTGCTTGTGTCAACCAGTCTGCTGCCTGCACCTGTGATGTTGTTTAGTAAATGTTTTGTTCGCTCCCAACATATCCCTACTTGCAAATACATTGCACTGCAATTCTCTTTCACATGCTTACAAGCCTACACCATAGTCTCAGAACTCTCCTTTCTTCTCTGCTACACTGCTACTAATAGAAATTAGCCATGGTATGAATCACATGCACAAGGCTGATAGTAGGTACTCTATATAATAATAGAAATAGTCTTTAATAATCTTTTTTGTCTAGTTCATTTATATATCAAGCTGAGCTGCAGAGAGCTTCCAGTCAGAATTACATTGGTAATTGTATTAGAAATTGTAATGTGTCATGCTTCATGATTACTCTTAATTTTCATCATTAGAAAGACACAGATAATCATAATGAAGTTATATTCAGTTAGAGTGTAGGCCAGTGTCAGAGCTACACAGAAAGAAAGGAAGGACAAGATCTCGTTACAAGTCCCATTGCGGTTGCAATGTGACTCCAGATCCTGAGTGGGTTTGTGTTAACCCATCTTACCTGTATCTTGGATAAATTACAAGAGTTGCAGGCACTTGAAGTAGGGTAGGGTGGAGCACTGCACACTAACCTCCCCTTCCTGGCACCCCTTTCCAGGAATAATAAATAGCTTAAAGACAGAAAGAGGCTTTATTCACTAAGTGAAGATTTAAGGTATTGATTTGGCTGACGAGCTTCAGATCTCCACTGTGGAAATGTAAACTAAGGAATTCAGAAGGAACGTCCTCATCAGATAAGCTTTCAGATTGAAGGCCTGGAAAAAATAGACTGTCTTGCTGCAATACACAGTTCTCTATTATTTAAGCCTCTTCTGAGCATTCTCCACTTCTCTGATTCCCTGATGAATGCGACAGTGAGAGCATCAGATGAAAGTCATTTCTCTGACAGAGACAGCTTGTATCTAAAAATATTTTGCTTCTTGAGTGTGATTAAGTGACAGAATGAACAAAGGGATGACTTGAAAATTGTTTATCGATATTTCTGTAACAGAGACAGCTTGTATTTATAAATATTTAGCATCTTAGTTGAAATATAAGCATGAACAGAAACCAATTTAGGAGTTGGACATGCAGTATCTGGCAATAAACTAATTACCATTATAATCAATTATATGACTAAAATGCTCTGTGTTTTCAATAGAGCATTAGCTAAATGAGTTTTGAGAAGTGATTTGCTGAATTTGTTAATAGAAAGCATTTTGTTTATTATTTTCATCTGGAAAAATGTAACAGCAGCTTTTTCTCTCTGTGATTCCCTTGAATCTTGAAATGCTTCAGTTCCTTTCAAAATGCAAACATACACATACCTACATGAAAGAAATACTAAGAAAGTTAGGTGAGAATTTACAAAATTAATGTAAAATAAACTGGAAATGAGCTGTCTGTTTGTTTTAGAAAGACTGTCAGTTGTTTTTTCCAGCTGCAGAAATAGATTAGGAAAAATTTCTACACAAAAAGGGTTGTCAGTCACTGGAACAGCCTGGTCAGGGAAGTGGCTGAGTCATTATTCCTGGAGGCTTTTAAAAAACATGTAGACATTGTGGTTAGGAACATGGTTAGCGGTGGTCTTGGCAATTCCAGGAAAACGGTTGGACTTGATCTTAAAGGTCTTTTCCAACCAAAACAATTCTATGATTTGATGAAATCCACATGATCCTTGCAGCAATTTGGTCCATTTGAACTTCAGTGTACATCTACTTAAGCCGCCATCCAAATGAGGGAAGTTGGTCATGCTTCCAGTCATGGTGCCTCCAGTAAGAAGATATTTGGCTGACAAGAAAGTAGCAAATTCCTAAACAGGCTTCTGGGGGAAGACAGGTTCAACATTTGAAACTGCTGGGATCCAACTCTGGGAGACACAGTGTACTATTACACAGGTGTGTGGCTTACATTCCTTAACATTAAATTCTGCTCTTCTCAGAAAGGGATTTTTGATATTTCTTTAAATATCTTTTTTTTAAAAAGGGTAAGAGGTTCTATTTTCGTATACAAACAGAAAATTGATGTACACCAGATGTTTGGGAATCTTGGTTGGCATTCTGTGACTGAGCTTATAATTAATGATCTTTTTTAGTTTTAAATAAGTGTCTACTGTTAAAATTTAATTTCTTGACTGGATGAATTATAGCAGATGAGATTTTTATGGCTTGTCTGCACCTAGATTACTTACTGAAGTCTAAAGCAAAATGCTTGCATGAGTGTGCAAAACAGTACAAAACCTCTTCCTAGAATAATAAAAAAAAACCTTCCTCTTTTCCTCTGAGCACAGATGGCTTCTCTTTTTCAGTGCAATTCAAAGAATCTCTTTTGTATGAAATCACTCAGCACCAACTGGAAGAAAAAATTCATCGCCCCTGCACAGCCCAGAGCCAGGTATTCAGAATACCCTTGGAAATGGATGTTGGGCTGGAGGTGGGTAGTAGGGGGAGTGAATTCATACAGGAATCCAACAGAAGTCCTCAGGTGAATGAAACACCTATTCCTTTTCTTCTCTGAGTTTCAGTGAAGGCTTCTTTTCAAAACAGAACAAAAAAAAAAAAAAAAAAAAGCAGCATGAAACTGGATTCAACTCTCACCTTTTCCTCCATCACAGGGCATACCATTCCAGAATAACAGGGAAAAGATTAATTTGCAGAGAAGAAGTAGTCCCAAAACTTTCATTTGTGGTGTAAATGAGGGGGAAGAGGGGAAATCAAGACAATCACAGAAGTCAGTCCCCTAAAAAAAAAATCAGAAGGAATATTAGGAATATTATAGGTGCTTAATACTTGCATCTCATTCCTATGACATTTTCTGGAAGTCTTACACAGATATCTCCTTGACAAAGACTTTGTTTACTGTTATTTTTTATTATTTATATTACTCAGGAGTTAAGCACTCCATCTTTGTACATTGGGACAGCTGAGGAGGATCTTGCCAGCCTTGAAAGACATTGGAATTCTGAAAATCAATGTATTAAATCCAGGCTGTATCCAAATTATTTTCTCATTTGAATCAAGCCTTGGTCATTGTAAGAACTTGGTTAAGAATCCAGCAATTCTTTTCCTCCATAATCATATACTTAAAATGACCTTAAAAAGTAATTAAAAGTCATCATATTTATTGCATGGAAGTGGAATTTAGCCTAACTACTTTACTGGCAGGTAAAACTCTGTAGAATAGCTCAGTACGGTTTTAGGAAGTTTTTTTTCTCCTCTACTTACAAACTGCAGAAATTCTGACCTTATCCTTTGTATGCCTCTGTGCACCCCATTATTTTAAACATAACAGTTTAAAACTGCATCTCTAAGAACAAATACACAGGGAGACCTGAAGACCAAAAGGTAAGAGAAAATGCGGACTACAAGCTCAACAATTAGTGATAATTATAAAAACAATAATCTCTCTAAGATCAGAGGTTCCATGGTGAAACATTTGGCCCAGCAATTAATAAAATCACAAAATACTCTGAGCTGGAAGAGACCCACAAGGCTCATCAAGTCCAACCCCTCGGTCCACACAGGGCCAGCCAAGACAGAGCATGGGACTGAGTGCAGTGTCCAGACGCTTCTTGAACTCAGCCAAGCTCAGTGCTGTGACCACTTCCCTGGGGAGCCTGTTCCAGTGCCCAACCACCTTCTCAATAAAGAACCTCTTCCTAGTATCCAACCTAATCCCTTCCTTCCTAACACTCTGACATATAAAGGTAGGTACATAACTTACTCTTTTCACTGCAGTCCTGGAGATACCAGCTGGAAATGTATAAAACAGGAGGATTATCCACTTTTCCTTAACACAGAAAAACCACAGAAAATGTGATCACAAACAAAAAACTTGTAAAATTATGACCTGTATTGACAAATGCCAGGTGTATCTCACACCAAGGTTGTCACAATAAAGAGAGTAATCATTTTTCCACTCTCTTAGCATTCAATTTTCTTTTTCGTTGTAATACTTTGTGAGAGAAATAGATGCAGATCCAGTGTGCCCTGACACATTACCACCACACCTACACAATGTACCGTCTACATCAACATTCAAGTTTTGGTCTGGCAGAAAAAAATTGACTCACATATCACAGCAAGAATTTTAATTTCAAACTTCTAGTATATGGGCTAAAAATGGACCTACATGGAAGATACACCAGTTAGCACTACAGAGTGATTGGAGTCTAACGAAGAGTTACTAACCATGTTTCTAAACTGATATAGTGACACTGCATTAAAGGAGTTTGTTATCCATTTGCAGTTATGCTTGAACAGAATCTGTTTTAGAACATTCATCAGAACATACTACAAAAGACAATTCACCTAAATGCTTCTTTAAAAACAAAATGTGATAGGGTTTACATTTTTATTTTCCATTTTGTCAGTTGATACAGAGTGATGCAGTGGGGGCACACTGACTTTCATCATTAAAGCTGCATTAGGACTTTTTGCTTTAATACTTTCCCCTCCTAGTAAATAACATTAGAAGATCACTTCTTGTCACAGATGATTACACATATGTAAAAAATATGTTTGAGAAAAGGAAAGAAGGAAAGGGGGGGGGGGGGAGTATGAATATTTTTTCAGAATGCCTACAGACCTCCTTAGACCAATAATTTTTGTTTCTTCTTGCACTGTATATTTGTCCCACAGTGCAGATTTATTTAGTATTACCTACTTTATCAGTCATTTTGCTATGTTGAAACTCTGAATATAAAAGTTTTACATCCTTTTGAAAGAGAATAATTGTGACTTCAAACAATAAATGGGTAACTGCAGAGCCAGCCCTAGTATGATCTTTTTTTCTGCTGGCCAAGAACATTCCCATTTATTAAATGCCTGGAAATAGCATTGTTCTTTTACTTAAACATAGCCCAAATACTCTTTTTTCCCCAACTGAAGAAGACTAAAATTAAGGTCAAGCACCAATCTATTCATTCCAGACTACAATAAGCAAGTGCTGCAGTCTTTTTCTTCTTGAGCAGAGGTCACAGGAGTTTCATCTTTCGCTTTATTCTGTCACAATTCTCTTCTGTAATTCCAGGGGCTACCTGCCCTTCACACAGCTCATTAAACAGCTGCTGGGTCCCTGCCAGCCATTAGCAGGCCAAGAAAGGCTCTCACAGAAGGTTGCTTTGGAGGTGGTGGACATGGATGCTTTGACTTTCTCTACTGCTTTTCATCTAAAGATCTTAGAATGCTTTGTGAACATAAAAAAAAAAAAGCACTCCAAATTGCCCAAAATTGTGTTAGAGAGAAAATGCTCTGCCACCTTCCAAAATGTGGCAAAGAACAGTTTAATAGTCATTATCCTACAGAGAGTCATACACATGCATGGTCCCAGTGAAATAGTTCATTTCAAATGGACTGCTAATAAGTGTGAAATTACACACTGACAGGTCTGAAAAAGCTGCCACTGCTGGCCTTGTGGTACACTTGTCCAACCTTTGGAGGGCATGCAAATGTATAAAACAGGAGCTCAATAAAAGCAAAGCACACACAAAAACCGAAACTAAAACCCAAACTAAAGCACAACTAAACAAAAAACTCACAAATAGAAAAAAAAAAAGTACTCCTACCTCCCAACCACCACCACCAAAATCTAAAAATAAATATTAAACCAACATAGCTTTGCAAGGTATAACATTTCTCTCCAGTACTATAGTTACATTTGAGTTACCTAAGATTTTCCCCAACTAGAAATAGATTGCAGAAAAGATTAATTCATTTATCAGGATTTAATTAAACAAAACACAATTAAAGCTGAAATTGCTGATTCAGAGAGACTGAAATGTTTAATTTAATATTCTTTAAGATCAATGAACTGCTGGCAGTCTTGGCCAGGACTTGGTGCAGACAACAGATCTTGACAGCTTCTGCCTCTCAGGGAAACACCTCAACTAGTCACCTTCAGAGCAACCAGCCACCTATTTACCTCTGAGTTTCCAGGAGCCATTTGCCTGGCAAGTCCAGTTTGGAACCAGAGCTCAACTAGACTGCCCCAGCTCTTCTATTCAAAGCTGCAGTCCCAGAAGGTGGGGCAAAATGTGCTGGTTTGCTCCACAGAAAGGAGCACCAGCAACCTAGTGCCACAAACTGGCTGGAGTCTGATCAGCAACAGCTTCTGACTTTGCAAACTTCTCAGCAAGTCTGTGTCTACACTCTTTAGCAAGCCAGGCAAGCTCGGTCACAGCACTTCTGTCTGTCTGTCCCATTCTATTACTAGCATAGTCCTTGGCATGGTTTTGCATTAAAGCAACACCTGATTAGTAGAATAGCACATGCCACAGACTGACCCTAGCACACAGGGATGTGAAACTCCATGATGATATATATGTGTATGTAAATACTTTGCACGAGAGAGGGGTAACTTGCATGTATCGTTATAGGACTTAAGGTTCCAAACAGCCTAATAAAGATCCAGGACCAAGCATCATGTATTTTCAAAGATCCGGGTCATACCATGTGGTCCAAGGACCAAAAAACAGGCCTTGCTCTTGCTTTGTTCAAAAGCACAGGGACAGCCTCAAAGACTTCTGCAGTTCAGAAGTGTCTACCAGAGCAGGACTATCTGTGCTCTCCTGGAACTGGTGAAATTCATAATCCATACAGATTTCACTGATGGTATCTATTGGTTGTTGCCAACATATGTTGACACATACCGAACCCTGTATCATCAGCAGATACTTTTTCACTGTAGCTATTTTACTCAGAAAAACACCAGTTAGCCCCAAGATGATATTCACCTAGAAGGGGAGCCTCAGGCTGGTCCTGAGTGGGTCTGTGTCTATGAGAAAATTTCTCATAAGAAATTTGCTGGTCTGAAATTTGTTTGCTCTTTTGTTCTGAAAACTGTTATGAATTTGCTCTGAAGAAATACATCGAACACCAGACAAGGCACACATACAGACAATTACCTCTCACGATTCCAGATGGGAGCAATGTTTTTCCCCTGAAAAACTTCTAAGACAGACATTTAAAACAGATGAGAGGACAAAATCTGCAGTGGGAGATGTGAGTCACAGAGAGGGAACATTTGCATTTAAAAGAAACAGGCAGGGTAGTCTTTCACAATTATGGGCTAAAACAGGCAGACGCCAGCTAGTCCTGAAATGCAGTGATGATCCCGAGTTCATTTACGGGTTAACATAAAAACTGGGTCATCACCTCTGCGAAGTTATGTAGGTGCTCAGGAGCCACATTCAGGCAGAACTAGAACATCCAAGAAATCAGTTTAACAGTAGTAGTCTAAGTCACTTATTTAGTATTTATATCTGGTACATCCAGTTTTCAGAAGTTTAATGTTTGCCACCTTAAAACTGTTCAACCTGTTCAGGATGACTGAATCAGCATGAAACTAGCAAATGAAAGGTCTACTGGATCCATCAAGGTCTCTGGTTAAAGTAAAACAAGGTTTCCAGAAGGATGGGCCACAAAGATTTTATTAATAGAGTGGAACATCTTATGAGAAAAGGCTGATGGAGTCACACCTCTTTTGCTGGAGGAGAGGAGACTGAGGAGTAACCTCATTAATGTTTATAAATATGTAAAGGGCGAGTGTCAGGAGGACATACCCAGGCTCTTCTCAGTGATGTCCAGTGATAGGAGAAGGAGCAATGGGTGCAGCTGGAGCGTAGGAGGTTCTATGTGAACATAAAAACTTTTTCACTGTGAAGGCGTTGGAGCACTGGAACAGACTGCACAGAGAGTTTGTGGAGTCTCCTTCTCTGGAGACATTCAGAATCTGCCTGGTTGTGTTCCTGTGTGATTTAGTCTAGGTGATCCTGGTCTGGCAGGGAGGTTGGACTAGATGATATTCCGAGGTCCCTTTCAATTCTTAACATTCTGTGATTCCCAGAGCAGATCAGCAAGTCTGCCTGCCTGAGACAGGCTTAGAGGAATCCAGTAGCAGGGAATGAGTTGGCAGGCTGCAAGTGATCAACAAGGAAATTAAAATAAATGCTTTCCAGAAAAAACCCCTCTTCCCTGAAAGAGATCTTACTTGCCAATAATAGATTTTTTCCCCAGAAAAAAATGGTTTCCTGTTAATTTCAGCTCAGTGAAACTTTGAAAACTCCTGTATTTGGTTCAATACAAGCTCAAATAAAAGTTCTAGTAAAAAACTATCCTGACAAATCAAAATTCTCACTTTTAGTTAGCTAAAAGTGATACAACAGCACAGAACTGCAGAAATGTAGACACTGGTAAACGGCTTTGTATTACAACAGTTTCTGTATATCTGAATAATGCTGTGTAAGAACTTTTCAGAGAATATTTTCCACGTATATAACATGATTGTATTTATTTCACATTTGTTCTAACATGAATAACACCACTGTCTTATTTGATGGTACAGGAGACTGCATCATGTATTCACCATATATCTCTGCAATATCTTTGCTCACCATGTATTTCTCTTCTCAATGACTCTTTCCCTAGTCATTGATAAAAGTATAATTAAGACTTGCTTAAAAGTTAATTTTCATGTAAGATAAAGGGCATGAACATCTCATTATTATCAATGCAGAAAGCTCATAAACAAAACATTAAACCAAATGATAGAATATTGGATAGCTTCAGTTCTTGAGAACAGAAAAAGCCCTAGCCAAAACACAAAAAGCCTTACACCAAGATATCTACAAGAGATGGAGTACTGAGATTAACTCTATTTGTTTCAATAAATGGAGATTATACAGTGACCTTTACTTCAGCTGCCTTAGTTTCTCCATTTTTAATCATTATGCAAGATTTGGTAGGATTTGTTGCTGACACTCTACTCCTCAGGGGGCAATTAGCAGAGAAGTGAATTCACTGAAAGTCAGCAGATCTTTTCACTTTACTATCTAAAATGACAGGAAAGAGCCCACATTTGTTGGACTGTCATAATATTCATCTATGGCTGGATCTGACAGAATCCAGACAATCCAATGCACCACACAATTATATAAATCTGCCTGAATTAAACACTTGGTAATAAGGAATGCTAACGACAAAACGCGTTATGCACTGCTGCAATTAAAAGTTTCACTGCACAATAAAGTAATAACTTCACTGTTTTCATTCGGAAGGATTAATTCATAGTCAGTCAGTCCTCTTCGCCTTGCCCTGAAACTTAGCAGCTTTCCTTCCTTGAAGTATAATTGATACCTAGCATTTGCACACAGGGATATGTTAAGGGGTTTTGTGGAATTGGGCTTTACATTTAATTCCTGACATTGTTTCATGTAGACAAACACATTCACAGTCATGCATATGGCAAAGATATCTGATGGACACATGCCTTCTATATTGTGTTAGATTTATACATGTTGTTTTGCACCTCGTTAGAAGTGCAGGTCTACGTTCACGCAGTCATCATTTCAGTTCCATTAATATTAATTTGTTTCTATCATCTGCTATTACTTAATATGTACTTCTACAGGATTAGGTGGTGTGAAGTTAAGAAAAAATCCAGGTATGTTAGTATCTCCAAAGAAAATAAAAGCACTATCACTAACATGCTGTTCAATATAAAAAGTTTAAAAAAGAAGTCTCATGTAAAACCTGTTCCTCTCAGGGCTGTGAACACTTTCCTGTACATGAGATCCACGATCCCAGGAACTCTTTGGGAAGGAGATAACTAAGCCTTCCATCTACGATGACCTACTCCTGCCAAGAACCAAGCATGTCTCTGGGATTCTGTTAAAACTAGAAGAGACAAACTGCACAGGATGATCCAAAGAGCTACAAAAATGACTGCATTTTCAAATAGCTAAAGAGTAAAGAGCGTTTGTGTAGAGGTATCCAAAGTATTCATGGGCATTATAAATTTGTTAACTTTTTTTAGTAGAAGTCTCAAGGAGAAATAAGGCAGCTCTGGTAAAGATAAATCTCATTGCATTGTGTTGTCAAGAAATACATTACCTTGGCAGTCAAAATTATATTCTATTAAAAAGTAACATCTGGAGACCTGTTTTTCTCCCTATTGGTCCTGTTTGGCCCCACTGATGAAAGATCACTGCTATCACCTAGAGATGAGAGTAGGGTGAAAGGCAGTTTTCACCCTCAATAGCCTCTGAGCACAGAAGTATTAAAGGAGGGAAAAGAAATTATTATAGCTATTAAATCTGAGCATGGACATTTTTTGGAAGAATGACTCATGATTTGCTTCCCTATGCCATATAATTGAGCTCCCCATACAGTTAAGTACAGGTCTTTACTACCTAATCAGCATTTAGTTATTGTTTTCCCTACACACTTCCAAAGCCCCAAGATGCATTCTTCTTCTGCCCACTGCTGTCAAAATTCACAGGTCTGAATTTTTATTGCTTTAATTATACATTAAAATGGCAATCACACTTTCCACCCTCAGCATAGCTACATCTAGTAGATTAAAAAGTCTATCATTCTATAAATTTCTCAGAACAAGTCAGCCAAATACTAACAGTTTATTTTGATAACACCACTGATTTCTTCCACAGCCTATCTATTGGGCTAAGTCCGATTCAAAGACAAGCAAATTATACATAGTGAAAACAACAGCCAATTACTTCAATAATGAAAAGGGTCTGCAATCAAGAATTAAATAAATGGATTCATCAAGGTTCTAATGTAAAATGATTTTACATAAAGTGGTGAATGTCCAATGTTGTATTAAGATAAGACACAGAGTCTTCAAAATGCTGTCAAAACATCAAACTGCAAAGCTTTCCATTAACCTGCCATCTTTAGGCAATCTACATTTACAACTAATTAAAGTTCTGCACTGATCTGTTTAATTTAAAAACCACATTATTATTTCCAGACTGCTTCATCATTTTGGTGATAACAATTGCATTCTTGCACAATCAACTGAATCTGTTTTAACTACGTACAGTTCTTATAAAGATGGAAACAAAGCAGATTTAGATAAGCAAAATATACCATGGTGAAGAGTAATCTCTAGAAAAAATAGTGTGTACTGTTTTTTAAAAGACACAGTTCCTATCCTACAATTTGCATGAATCAGCTCAACCATTCAAATCTAATTTGATTGAGTACAACAACATTTTCCACACATATATTTTAATAAACATTTCATATCAGAACTTTGTGGTGACTCAGCACCACATACCCCTTGCTCACTCCTAGAGTGGGTTGGGATAAGGACAGTTTACTGACAAAATCACCATGAAAGGGACATAAGAGCAGTCCATTGTAAATTACACTTACAGCCAGTGATAACACAAAGTACCTTACCAACCCAACAGTAACAGAGTGCTGCACAATGCAAGGACAGACCCACTGCCCCAGCCACGCTTAGACTGCACAGAAGTCACCAAGGCAGATCCTCCCTGACCAGCCCCATTTATGGGGGAGTGATGTCAGGTGGTGGGGAAAACAGCCCACCTGGGCTAACTCAGCTCACCTGGGCTCACCTGTGCTGGGTGCTTGGGGAGATTGACTCTGGCCTAGCCAGAACCAGGACAACCTTGTTAAATAATACATGTAATTTATCATCTATTGAGAGAATGCTAACTTGTGGTAAGTTTACATAGAAATACATTAAATACTTTGCATATGAAATTGGCAAGTAGGTGTCCTATGATGCAGATATAATTGCATAATTTAGAGCCTAGGTGCATTTTAAAAATGACGCTTTTTTCCCCTTATTTTACTGCATAATAATTTGCTTCATATCAAATGTCAGTAATACAACATTAGAAATGCAATGTGTTATGTCTAGACAAATGCATGCAAGAGTAGGGGAGGACTGTTGGTTTCCTATGCGTGCAACATATCTAGTGGAGTCCCTCAGGGGTCAGTACTGGGACCAGTAATATTTCTATATTCATTGATGAACTGGATGAAGGAATAGAGTGTACAGTCAGCAAGTTTCCTGAAACAAAACTGGGGAGGGTGGCTGATACACCAGAGGGCTGTGCTGCCATTCAGCAAGACTTAGACAGGCTGGAGAGTTGGGCGGGAGAAGTTTAATGGGATTTAACAAGGGCAAGTGTAGGGTCTTACATCTAGGGAAGAACAACCCTAGGTACCAGTCTAGGTTGGGGAAGGACCTGTTAGAGAGCAGCGTAGGAGAGAGGGATCTGGAGTCCTGGTGGACAGCAGGATGAGCCATCAATGTGCCCATGTGGCTAAGAAGGCTAATGGCATCCTGGGGTGGATTAGAAGGGAGGTTGTTAGTAGGTCAAGAGAGGTCCTCCTCCCCTTCTACTCGGCCCTGGTGAGACCACACTTGGATTATTGTGTCCAGTTCTTGGCCCCTCAGTTCAAGAAGGACATAGATCTCTTTGAAAGTGTCTACTGCAGGACCAACAAGACAATTATTAAAGAAGTGGAACACCTTCCTTATGAGGAGAGGCTGAGGGAGCTGGACTTCTTTAGCTTGGAGAAGAGGAGACTGAGGGGTGGTCTTATTAATGTTTATAATTATGTAAAGGGTGAGAGTCAGGAGGATGGAGGCGGGCTCTTCTCAGTGATGGCCAGCAATAGGACAAGGGGTAATGGGTGCAAGCTGGAGCATAGGAAGTTCCATGTGAATACAAGAAGAAACTTTTTCACTCTGAGGATGACGGAGCACTGGCACAGGCTGCCCAGAGAGGTTGTGGAGTCTCCTTCTCTGGAGACATTCAAACCCCACCTGGATGTGTTCCTGTGCAATTTAATCTAGTTGATCCTGCTCTGGCAGGGGGCTTGGACTAGATGATCTTTCTCAGTCCCTTCCAACTCCTAACGTTCTGCGATTCTGTAATTATTCTTCCTTTTAAAAATACAGTGAAACAAATGTTTTTAAAGAAAGTTTAAATTATTATTGACACAATATATGCTGTTCACTACTTTGAAGACTCATTTACAATATTAAAAATTAGTGGTTAGAAGATGTTGAAAGTAATTATCTAGCAAAAGAAATAAATAGTATTACAAAATTCCAAAACAAGTAGAGAAATAAACTGCTCATTCTAGCTATTAAAGGTGGGCAAATAGTAACGCATGTATGTAATCAAATGAATCTCTGTCTAGATTTTTTTGATAGTTTTCCTTGAAATACCACTGTTTTACTGAATACAGACTTATCTATTCAGAGGTCTGCAAATTACTTCTGATCTACAGCATAGCCACAGCAATCTGTTGCAAATATATGATAGCTGAGATTCAAAAATCAGCCGAGTCTGAACAGGACAAACAAGTCACATAGTTATTTGATAAGAGGAATCTTTTGCTTAGAATCCATTGTTTGGAGTAATTTTTTTTCCATTTTTACTCTAGCTGAAATATTTTTTTCAATTACCCTCAGGGTGTTTAAGGAAAGAGTGGATGAGGAACTTAGGGACATGGTTTAGTAAGTAATATAGGTGGTAAGAGGATGGTTGGCCTAGATGATCTTTGAGGTCTTTTCCAACCTTAAAGAATCTGTGATGCTATGTTTCTGCAATTGCCATTCTCTGGGAAATTCCAGAATCTAAACAACTATGGCATATGTTTGTTAAATTCCTCTGCCTTCTTAACTGGTTCTTCCCACTGATCTTTTAGTTATTTTATTTTACTTTATCCGTCCAAAATTTCAGCAAACTGACGATGTGGCCCAGAACTCAGCACTGTTCCAATTTCTTTTCTAACCTAGAAGGAAAGGATGGCTTATAGTACCTAACATGTTACTGGAAAAAAAGACAAGAACAAACCATTATTAACATTATTGTACATCTCAAAATATTAAAATTCTTATTAAAACAAAATTTTAAAATAATTTTTAAATGTTCAACACAAAGTATTTGACCCAACTATCATTGATCCCACATAGTTTCTTTCCCAATACCTGTTTCTTTTCTATTTCTCTGAAGACACAGGACATCTCTGGTTCCCCAGATTTTTCTGCCAAGGACTCATTAATGACACAACTCCATTTTAGTGACCTCTTTTGTTCCCACCTTATGCTAGACATCCAAATGCAGGGGAGAAAAGGGGGTACAGGTGTCACAGTGCAGGTACTAAAGAAAGAGCAAGGCCTCCTGATGCATCAATCTCTCTTTCCCTGCTTGCAGCCAAATTCAATCCAGGGGAAGGCTCCCTGCTCACCCAAGACAGAAGTTTAATTTCTGAAAGTAGAGCCCCACACTAATCTTCTGTATGATTGCTGGCTGGCTGATCCATTCACCCTCCTTCCATCTTCTTGTCAACACTAACCAGGAGTTGTCTTAATTCCCTATTTCCTCTCCTTATATGGATTAAATAAAATCCACCAACACTGCCCTTACCTCCTTTATCTTCTCACACAACTATGACTTCCCTTACAGCTCACTCTCTCCTTCATGCCAATTTTAGTGTGCAGGTTCAAGCTATATATCATTATCATGGCTAAATTAAATCATGAATGAAATTGTTAATAATGAGATGAATCTTTCTGCATTGGATGTATCCTTCATCTAAGCATATTCACTTGGAATCAGCACAGTAGGAAAGACTAGGACAAACTATAGCAAGGCATCTATAGTATGCAATCGATCTCAGTAATTGTCCTACACAGCTGTGAATTATGCTCCAAATTATTTTCCTTGAGCAGAAAAGCATTGTAACATATTTTTCACTGATGTCTTGAATTTCTGAGGAAGTGTCATCTGTCTGGTAAACTTTTGCTCTAAAATAAATAAATGGGTTTTTTATGTTTGGGGTTTTTTTTGTTTGTTTGTTTTTCTGCCTCATGGCAGCCAATGTACTGGGCAAGGAACTGCCTGGTGCCAACATTTGGCCAGGTTAGAGACATATCCTCTAATATTAGGCATTCAAAATCTAAATATCTACTTCTAAGCCACCTGACTAGATTTCCTGACAGTGCAGTGAATCAGGTGTTTCTAGAACACTGTTAAATTTAGTTATCCATCTTAGGAGAAGATGAAATGTGCACTATGAAGACCTGTTTATTTTCACTGATTATAGAGCTTCAGATGACATAAACATCTATCCTCAGTCCAGTCTCGCTCCATATTTATCTATGAAGTCAATGAGACATGCATTATAAAGAAAAAACAATACACATGGGAAAAAAGAAAATAAAATCTTTCCACCCAGATATCCTCCCCAAAGAGATAATTCTAGCTATTAGGGACCATGTTTCTTTTTTTTTTCTTTTCCATTTCATTTCTCCTAAGCATAGGTCCTTTTATTCAGAGATGTGCACTGGGGTCAACCGAACAGCTAGAGCACTCTTTTAGAGATGATGCACTGTCCTAGTCACAGACGTGACTTTCTTATGAGAATTCTACCTTTGTTAAAGGAAAAAGAACATCCAGGTTTGCTGCATTGGACAGAAATCATGAAAATAAACACATTATGTTTGAAAATTCCTGGATTCTAGTCCCTGATTAAAATACTATTTGCATATTGTATTTAGGTTATCTCTTTGTAATGAGAAGGAACCTTAAAATAATAAAAAAACAAAAAAAAAACCCAACAAGCTGTGCCTAAGGCTCTCAGATGGATTGTCAATATCTAAAAGAGATCAAACAATATGATTTGAAATACTTAATTTTCATATTTATTTAATTTTATCTTCTAAATTAGATACATAAACCATATCTTCAACAGTCTTTCACATTCAAAAATTAGGAGTGAAACAGGTTCCTCACATTGTCAGAAAGCAGAATATACACAGAGGACAGAGGGTCCCAGTACTATACTCCATGCCACAAAAAACCCAAATTCTCTTTTTTTTTTTTTTTTTTTGACTGAAACCTTTTAACAGAAAGCAGATTTTACCCCTGAAAGAAGAAATATCAAAACCAAACCCTCTGTTTCCTCAATTGTCTCATTATCTGTTACAGCCTCTCCCAACTCAGGCAGACTCCAATCTGGAATTCCACATTTACTCTGAAGTGATTGACTGCAGCAGAATTTAACCATCCATCACAACTTTAGTCCCAAAGCCATTCCTGCTTGTTCCCAATAACCTTTCATGGTCATCTGCAAAAAAATGTGGACTACTTTGAAGGAGCAAAGAGACCCCTTCTGACACAATGGGCTGTGTAAGTCTGTCATCCCAGGCAGATCAGATTTGAAATCATTACTGCCCAACAAAAGAGAGTTAGAAGGAACTAAATGAAATTAAGGTTTGTAGACACTGTAAAACCTTTTTGCTTAGAACTTAATCTTGCTACTACTTCACCACATTAGATGTTGAAAGTCAGTGCCTGTGCCCCATGGGTACTCACTACAGCATGAGAAAACCGTCAGCCTGCTCAATTCCTTTTTGAGTAAATATATGGTGAAGTGATAGCTGCATTTGTTTGAAAGTTGACCTCCTCACACTGGAATCTATTATCTAGAGGTTAACATTTGCTCTCATTGAGAAACTACCACATTTGGAAACCTTTTCTAGGTCAATGGAAATTTTTTTCACCTTAAACAGATTAAAATGAACTCAGGTTACAGCAGTCTATATACCAGATTTGGTTATAGCTTGTTATTGATCAGTTCCTCATTGAAGGTACAATATATGTATCAGAACAAATAATACCTTCTTTGACATATCAATCAGCTGACATTTTAGCTTTCTAAGGAATTATAGCTTTAATTTCTAGCTCTGTTGGCTCATAAAATCTTAGATCTTAGAATCATGAGATGCAAATTTATCTAAAAGTATGGTTATCTCATTTTTAATGGATTGGCAAATACTATGCACTCTCAAATGAGTACAGATCCATTTGGTCCATAAATTCATAAAAATAAGTGTTTGTAAAATATTTACAGTAGCATTGCATTTAAAAAAATAATTAACAAGCTCTGATACATAGCTCTGGAGCAGGAAGAAATAAGTAATCAGCCATTTACCCTATAAAATGTACTCATAATGAAGAAATCAGGACCAGGAATGATTTACTAGTGGCAATATTAAAATATATGTGATATTTTAAAAGGTAAACTTCTCTCCTCATAGCTTCTTCAAATATCTACGAGAATTTTTAAGATAGTTGCTGAAGTAGCCTGAAACACTGACAAAAAGAAATATATGTATATATACATATATGTATATATACATGGACTAAGTTCATTGAAGTTTAGAAGACCTGTAATAGAATAAAGTAGCTCATTAGGGTCATTTCAATAACTTAAGTTCATTGGAGGGTCTACAAATAAATAATAAGAAACAATTCAGAGGAATAAATACAGGAAAATTGTTCAAAGATCAGAAAGAAAAATACTGAAAAGAATGAGGGAGGAGGAAAGGTAGGCCCAAGAAAAGAAATGCATATTCAAAAGCAAGAGTGAAAAATAACTCATAGATCAAGCAATAGTCACCTATATATTAGCTGCTGTATGAAGATTGCATCGTTCTTTTTTATTTCTCTGTAAGTCTACCAATATCATTAATGTTCCATTACAGTGGACTGTATCCTACAGGAAACACTACAATTGCAACTATAATTTCATCTTCTTTATATTGGGTGTAGCTGGGGTGGAGTTGATTTTCTTCATAGCATCCTATATGATGCTATGTTTTGAATTTGTGACTAAAACTGTGTTGATATTATACGGGTGTTTTATCTATTGTGAGCAGTGCTTTCACAGCATCAATATTTTCTTCCTCCCACTCTGTCCCTGATGCAAGGTGATAAGGATAGGTAAATTGGGAAGGGACAAAACCAGTACAGCTGACCAAAACTGACCACAGGGATATTCCACGCCATGTACCATCGTGCTCCTCAGTGAATCTGGGGGAACGCAGATTAACTGGGAGGAGGTCATTGCCTGAAGACTGGCAGGGCATTGATCTGCTGTGGGAGGTGATAACAGGTTGACTTTGTGTTGTTTTGTCTTTTCTTCTTCCTCTTTCTTATGAAACTATCCTTAACTCATGAGTTTTCTTGTTTTTCATCTTTGTACTCTCCCATCCCATTGGGTGCAGGGAGCAGAGTGAATGTCTGGTAACATGGTGTTTAGTTGCCAACCATGGTTAGCTCACAGAATCCTCTGCATGCCTGCTGTTCAAGGCTTCCTCGCCACTTAACCATTCATCAGGAGTCCAGAACAATTTGACTGAAGTAATTGTACTCAGCCTGCTTCAGTAAAGTTCTTACAATGCAACTTATCTAGGTAGGTTGACAAAATAACACCCATAGAGCTAGTAGTAATGAAGGTCTACCTATGACGTACTGAATATCCAGTTCGTACGTAGGTTGTAATGAAATGCCCATTTTGCAGATTTAGCAAAAGACACTACAGAACAGAGAAAAAAATGTACCAAACATTCTTGAAATACCTGTCTGAGAAAGGGTATGAGTCTGAATTGTGGCTGAGGGAGGCCATCCCATTGATTCTTGAGGTTCAGAAAGGACACCCTTGCTTTCTAAACTCCTCAAAGAGAATCCTAGATGAGTCTAGGTCCAGTCTTAGTCCCAGACTTAGGCAATAGTTGACATCCAAAGGATTTTATATATAGTCACATATCAGAGTAAGTTTGCCTTTCAGAGTCCTCAGAGGACTTTCACCAAGACAGTTTTGCAAAGCTGAAACTAATAGAAAATTTATTAAAGCCACAGATAGAAAGCGTTCAGGAGTGCTGTTGATAAATGCACTCGCTGCAGGAGCACTAATAAATGAGCATAATTATGAAGTTAACAAAATACTATTCTGGGTATTCTTACCTAAAAGGTGGTTGCAATTTCTTACCAAAAAGGGGTGCCTATCTTGGGTGGAGGAGAAGCAGCCCAAAACAGGGCCATCTTGTGGCCTTAAGACTCCGTCCTTTGGCTGCTTCTCACACCCGGCTTGCAGATCTCCATCCACAATGTTTGTCTGAGAGATAAACGGACACCAGTGTTTTTAACACCTTAGGAGCAATTCCCACAATACCCTAGAGATACACTTAATTGAATGCTAATTGCTGTCCATACTACAGCTTAAAATTCTGTTAAGGTATCTGATACACAAGGTTATCTATGGATTATGATGTGAGTAGAAGAACAGGAGTTGATAGAAGAATCTTACAAGGCCACTTGCAATAGCACTCCTTATTAGGTAGATTTGTGGTTACGTGAAAAACATAATTCAATAGTTTAAAGGTCTGTAACATCAATTAACTGTTTCAAATTTGGCAATATAGGAACCTTGAAACTACAAAATCTAAAATTAAAGGACTATTAAGGCAAATGCATAAAGATCAGACAAAAAGGCAACTAGGGCAGGCTTTAACTGCTCTTTTATACAAGCGTAGCCACACATAGTTGCTATAATGTGAAAATAGAGGATTTGTATATTACTCCTTATTGTTTCAAAAAACCCTTGCTTCCAAATGAAGGCAAAAGTACTGCTTGTGAGAAGAAGCCCACTTCGTTTGCGTAATGCTGTCTGCACAGGCTGTACTGAGTGTGATAAAGACAGCTCTAGCACTATATTGTTACATATAGCCTTACAGAGATTGAGAGGTGTGTCACATCACCTTGTTAGGCAATGCTCTCTCATGAGCTCTCTAAATGACATAAATAGAACTAAATGTATCCTTTTTTCCACCACTGAAATTAACGATCTTTTGATGGATAATGGTTCATTAATTTTCACATATGGAAAATATCCTGAGAGACATTGGGCTCTTGCAATTCCTTTCCCTTTACTGAGATTGCCTGGTTTTTTTCACCATTCATAGTGGAGTTTATCAACACTGAATCTGTGTTCTGTTCTTATGGCACATAAACAGAGTGATCATGCAAAAGATTTTCATTTTTCTTTTATTCTCCTTAATGATAGCTATGAATCAATCCCTTTGAAACTTCACTAGCGTTATAGATGTGCCCTGATCCCAAGACCAATTATTTGCTATCTGCTTCTTTTTGAAAGTAGCAGGAAAAATTGCTCATTTGTGAGCAACTAGTTTTCATCATTAGCCAGAAACAGGAAGAAAAACAAGGTATTCAAATCTGTTTGTTATAGGTGGCAGACATCCTTTTGCATTTATATATCTTTAAAGGATGATTGCCTAGCTTGACCACGGCCTTGCTTAACATTCAAGGTGATTATTTATGCTGTGCAGTATCACATAAAATCATATTAATAAACCAAGGGAGTACATGATATCAAGTCAGAATAGAGCTTCTAGTATTTTTCAATATTTTGCACATAAATAAAACTAACATGTTTGTTAATTCATTAATCTTTCCACACACACAAAGACTATACAATTTCCCTACCCCCAAAATTTTCCTGGATTTCACAGCCAAAGCTCAGTTCCTTTCTCTATAATTATTTTATTAATTTTATCAATTAAAGGAAACAAAAAACACACAAACCCACAATACTGTTTATACTTGTTGATAATAGGTTCTTCACAGATTTATCTTTGAAATTGCTTATATGAGAAATTATAGAAACATAAAATCATTAAGGTTGGAAAAGACCACTAAGTTCATAAAGTCCAACCATCAAACGAACACCACCATGCCCACTACACCATGTCTCAAAGCACCACATCTCCACAAATTTTGAACACCTAAAGGGACAGTGACTCCATCACTTCCCTAAGCTGCCTGTTTTTTCAATATCCATCACGTTAGAGAAAATATGAAAAGAAGCTGATGGAATAAGCACTCATTGTTAAAAAATTTGCTCTCTTCACAATGGCCTACAAATACTAGAGAGTAAGCAGAAATAACAGCAACAAAAATAAAAGCAACAATAATAGAAATAATGCAATTGATGCACAAATGCAACAGGAAAATAAAGCAACACGATGCCCAGTCTGTTTTCAACCAGTTATCCCACCTCCCAGCTGGCTTCCCCAGTTCTATATAGGGAAGGTGACGCTATACAATAAGGAATATCTCTTTGGCCAGCCTGGGTCAGCTGTTCTGGCTGTGCTTCCCCAGCTTTGTGTGCCCCTGGCAGGGTCTGGGAAGCTGACAAGTCCTTGCCTTTGTGTAGGCACTACAACTACCCAGCAACAACTAAAACCATCGGTGTGTTATCCACATCATTCTCATACTACATCCAAAACACTGTATTGTACTAGAAATAAAAATTAAATCTATTTAATCCAAAACCTGGACAGACTCATACATTCTCTGAGACCCTTCTTTCTTAAAGGACTATATGTTGCCATATCAAGTTAATGCTACAAGCTGTACAGAAATAGACTTCTCTAATGTCATGGGGCTCAATGAGCCAATTTTAAGACTCAGAATTCAAAATGGATTGATGTCCTAAATAAGTCAAATAGCAATGCTAAAGGAAATATTTAGTTGAAGCACAGTCAGGGAATTGCTTGGAGAAAGACTGACTTTTAATTCCAGCACTGTCTCACACAAAGATGTTTATTTAGTCTTAAATAGTTTTTCTCTGAAAAGCTACATCGTGTTTACGTAACTGTGAAATATACCAACTACCGTGTGCCAAAACCACAGCTCCTGTTCCATTCAAACAGTTACAGTAAGGAGTTCACAGCATGTCAGAGAGGTTACCTGACATCAATTTAAGAAGTTGACACAAAGACTAAAGGGCCTGCAGTAATTGCTTTCTGTCCCATGATCAACCATGCACCACATTCCTTAACACCGTCCAGCTAAGAAACTGTATTACAGATGCTCAGCCTTGTAGAAAGTAAGGATGAGCAGTGTTTAATGTTTAATAGTGCAACATACTGTGGCTATATAGGCAGCATTTTGCCTTATACTGGCAATTTTTATTTCATTAAAACAACTTGCAGCATAACAAGACTACTGAGCTGCAACTGTGCATGCTGTTTTGCCAGAATCCAAGCAGCATTTTAACAATGAGTAATACAGGGTAGGGGGAAAGAGTGAGCCAGAGAGAATTATTTGGTGAACTAGAAAGAGAGGCATTAATAAATATCTTCATTACAACAACAAAGATGAATGCAAAGATGATCAGTGAGCTCAATAAGATCAAAGCAGTCCAGTCTTCAGACGCTAACTGCACAGGATTAGACCTAATCCAAATGGTTTCAGAAAACCTAATTGAGCATATCCTTTTCTCTCACACTGTCGTAGCACAAGAACGAATGGCAATTAGAATTTTAAAAATATCCTAAGATGGTGAAACATAGGTCAAATCACAAGCTATTAGAAATGTAGTTATTTTAATGACTCCTTATGAATTGCTAATATTTTCTATAAGGCAGAAGATCACCTAACATCATTGTCACAACTTCTTAAGCAGAAGACATGTTCCACAGATTTTAATCTACAAGCTAAACTGTTATCTGCAACATTTGAATACTCATCTAGAAATACTCATTTACTCATCTATATTCTTGATAATAATGAAAATACAACAGCAGAATGGCAGACAGTCATGTCTTCATTATTACAGAAGTCTTCCAACTTAATTAAAAAGATCCTCTCTCACAGGGAGAAAACTATTTTCAGTCTTCATTTACTTTATTAGAGCAAAGCAACTCCTTCCAGTTACAGTAAAGTTAAATAAATAATAAAGAATAAAAAACATTATATGATTAAATCTATTGAGAAAAAATGAATGAAATTAACTGTTGAATCAATATTTTGCATATACATGTGCTTACACTTTCTTGCAACACATTTGAAATTTTTCATGAGTTGCCCTCTGTTCAGAAAGGACTGCTTGCAAACTTTTCTGTCCTTCCTCAGACAGTAAGTCGGTAAGTCTGGTTAAGTCCCTAGCTTGCTTATGCATAGAAGCTGTTTTCAGGCATTTTTCTCTTGAAGAAGAAGAAAACTGTGAAAGCATCAGATATGTAAGACAAACATCCCGTCACTGTGCAACCATTATATAATAGACCACAGATTTTTTTATTTCACTAATACTGATTTTTGTCTTAATTTTTCTGAGGTATCCTTTGAAGAGGATGCACTATTGTCAGTCACAGCTTCCAGAAGTGACATCACCTGTAGGTTTTTCAGAGCAGATACTTTGTGATGGAGAGATCACAGTAAAGAGAATAGTTGTCCCTGTTGCAGGCTAAAGTTTTCAGGTTAACTTTCAGGTTAAAGTCTTCACAGCTATTATAATCTGAACAGAAAAGACATAATGTTCAGGGCTGAGGCAGAACACAGAGCATGAATACTATTATGAATGAGGGTCAAAAGGGAAAATGTTAAAAATACAAATACTTCCCCAAAGCAAAAAAAAAAGGGGGTAGGGGGAAATCATAGAATCATAGAATGGCAAGGGTTGGAAGGGACCCCAAGGATCATAAAGCTCCAACCCCCCTGCCACAGGCAGGGCCACCAACCTCAGGCCTGGATCTACACAAGGTTGCCCAGGGCCACATCCAACCTGGCCTTGAACACTTCCAGGGACGGGGCATCCACCACCTCTCTGGGCAGCCTGTTTCAGGACCTCACCACTCTTTCCGTAAAAAACTTCCCCGTAATATTCAATCTAAGTCTTCCCTCCTTCAGCTTTAATCCATTCCCCCTTGTCATGCCATTATCTGCCCTTTTAAAAAGCTGATTCCCCTCCTGTTTGTATGCTGCCTTCAGGTACTGGAAGGCTGCAATGAGGTCCCCCCGCAGCCTTCTCTTCTCCAGGCTGAACAAGCCCAGCTCCCTGAGCCTCTCTTTGTAGGGCAGGTGCTCCAGCCCTCTAATCATCCTTGTGGCCCTATATACCACAATGCAAGATGTTAAGTGTGACTGTCTCCAGACCAGACCTAAATTAGCCTGACCAAAGACAGAGGAGTGCCATAGAAGTATGATAGCTGAAAGAGGAGAACAAAACTAGATGAAATGCATCCCAGAAGAGTGACAAATAGAATAAGTAGTGAGGAATGAAATATAATAGAAAAATGGCAGTAAACAGACAGTGATGTAATGCATCTGTTTAAATTACTCTGGACGACCAAGTGGCTAAAAAAATATTTTTGCTTTCCTAAGTGTTGAAAATATGATGAGGTAGTTAAAAAATAACTGAATTAAATAATATTTTAAAGTCTCTATATGAACTGCAGACTTTGAGCAACTTGAACCTTACCGTCACCTGGATTCTGAGGTCTTCAACAGCAATAGCTTTCTAGAAGCTGCAAAATAGGGACATTGGTCTGAAGGGATCATCCTTAGAACAGGAAATTTCCACTATTATATGATGTAGCATCTAAGATTAGCATGAGAATTTAGAGTCTTCAAGATTTCTTCTGATCCAAGGCAGAGCTGTGCAAGTAAGGAACTTCGTGGTTAACCAGAAATTCAGTCAAATCAAATATACATGCACATACACACGCACACAGTGAAAAGAAAAAATAAAACAAAAACTGGGAAAAAGGAACGAGAAAAGAAAAAAAGAAAAAAAATCAAACAATTACCTGTAGAAGGGTGTAATTAGTGTGTCTCCCAAACATATTCAAGAAACATGTTATTTATGGTAGAAAATGCCACACATTGGAATTATAAAAAAATTCAAAATGTTACTTTCAGAATTGTTTTCTGATATTTTTTTTTTGAGAAAAACATTTCAGTGTCTCCAAATTTGTACTTCCCTCAACAACAACAAAAAGTCTAATAGGAAAGTTAGACCTTGACATCTTAAGGCTTTGAGTTTGGAAAAGTTTAAGCTTAGATTATAACAAGTTACATGTTAAAAAATTACACAAATGAAATAGATAATACATTTCTGTGATATTCCAAAATAAACAAGAAAATTATGGACACTTTTTTTCCAATGATGCAGAGTTCAGGACTAACAAACAGTTCAGCACAAGGAGTCCATCTGGTGCATTGCAGGTACAGCTACAGAACTGTATTATCATACTTAGATCTTACATGATCAAAGCCTAAGTGAAGAAAGAAACAGAATGGTATTGAAGTAAACACTTCTATCAGAAACAAAAGGATGCATCCAAGTGCAGAAATCCAGAACAAAATAACCCCAGGGAAGGTAGAAACAAGGATTGTCTCTTGAAAGAGAGGGGAAACCTTCTAAGCATTAGGAAGTGTGCAGATCCAAGTTTCATACCTCAGCTGCACTCTCATTTTGCTTAGGTCAGTCTAAAGCTACAACAGGTTTAAGTGCAGAACAAGCCATGGACTGTCTCAGGAAAGCAACATGGGCATAGCCAGGTGAGCAGGGCTCAGTACACTAGCACGAGGCAAGCAGAAAAACTGGGCTTAAATGAGGTCTGAAAAAAGGTAACGTGGGCTGAGGTCCAAAAGCCTTAAAAAACTCTGTTCCTATAGTCCTGAATGGCTTAATAAGGATCAAGTTCATGCAAATACATGAGGAGCAGAGAGAAAGAGGGCAGTAACAAATGCCATCTTCAAAATATTTTTCCTTCAGAGAGAACAGGATGGGTAGGAGAAACAGTTTGAGACTGAATGTGAAGACTTGTTCGTGTAATTTTTCTCCTCCAAAAGGACATTTTCCAGTTCTCGGTTCAATTTTCATTTTCACAGGCTGTTGGACAGTGCAAATTGCACAAATGTCCTCATGTGAAGCAACATCAAATTAAGTTCTTAAAAGGAAAAACATATTTTTCCCCTCTGCAAGAGAACTGGTTTTCCTCTGCCATCAGGAAGAAGAAAGAGATAAAATGTAAAATATTTCTTTATGTAGATAATTAAACTGACTATAACCAATTTTCTTATCCTGGTCTCATAGAAACAAAAGTCTATATAGACTAAGAAACCTAAAACTAAGCCAAAGAATATTATCTGTGAATACTAAGAAAGCATGTTCAAGTTCAGTTATAGTAGCTCTTAACAGTTGTTGTTGAAAGAAACTTTCCCGTCTTCAAAACCTGTGTATAGCATCACATATTCCTAAGAAAAGAAAAGTGATTCTTTTTTCTCAAATCTTCAACTCCATAATATTCTTGCTGTCTTGAAAAGGAAAAGGTTCATACTGTAGTTCTGGCTGGTCCAATACAGGGTCGTCTTTTCCATTAAAATTTTAGCTACAGTAAGTAGGAGTCTGACCATTTTCTTCCTCTAACAGGTGCTATCTGCAGCTTCTAAGAATCTGAACTGCTTTTCTCTTGCTGCCAGATCCAATAAAACAGGGTTTAGTGATTTCCTGTTAAACAATGAGACAACTGTTAAGGAACATGGTTAGTTAAAAACAATCAATCAACCAAACAACCAAACCACCAACCCCTCCCCCCCCAAACACGTACAAGTCATAGATCAAATCCTATTCCCTTATCTCATTCAAGTCAACTGCAGAACAATGTTAAAAACGTCAAAAGGCTTTGTTCCATATAGCTTGGTTTTGTTGACTTAAAATAGTTATCTGTACAGATTCATTAAAAAAATCCTCTGATTCCCTGCTGTGAATATGCAACTTTATCTGTAGTTTCTTGGACATTCAATTTTTCCACTCTTTTCAGAACCTGAGTTTAAAAAAAAGCACAGACCCCCCCCCCCCCCCAGTATTCTTCTACAGTTTGAAATTCAATATCCCCATCCAAAACAAAGGACCTGCAGTGGGAAAAGATGTGGGGTTTTTGTCTACCATGTGGTGATCCTGCATAGAAGATGATAAACCGTGCATCATTTCCAACAAATGTAGCTGAAAACGCTGTAGCTGGGGAAAGAGGCAGTTCACTGAAGTGTCTTGATGTGCGGATGCTGAGAATATTTTGCATAAATATTATGAGACACTGATTTCTATGTTTACAGGAAATACATAAACACAGGCTCATTATAAACACAATTGCCTGGGTAAATGAATCATGATGAATCAAGTTAGCATGCTGAAAATTATTATAAAGTTTGTAGGACCGTAGAAAACATTCGTAAAGTTTAAAAATGAAAAATAAAAGCTTCTGTCTGCTCATGTGAAACTTAAAGATGCCTATTACTCACTTATGCAACAATTTATATATATTAGTAGTGGAAATGAGAACCATATGCCAAATCCCTGAATTCAACTCAGAAAACATCTCATATTTGTCCACTTGACTCACTGCTGGCAAACAAGAAGGATCAACAGCATCAAATGGTTTAAGAATACATTTATTTCAAGTCCAACTTCTTTTCCAAGCACCTGACATAGTTTGAGGGTACATTTACAGGAAAGAGGGGAAAATCCAAAGGTGTTTAAGCTGCAAAATCTGCTCTTGCATTCCTTCCTGCACATAGTAGGTTGGAATCTAAACAGGGATCAGTAGTGTTTCTTAAAGAATTGGGTGGGGTTGGTGTTTTGTTTTGTTTTGGGTTTTTTCCTTTTTTCTTTTCAAGGAAGATTTCTGCTGAAACTCACAGTATGAATATTATATGTTGGTAGTTTGTTATTTTGTGCCATTACATACAAACAGAAGAGTAGGAGTGTATTGGAGTCTTATTCTAGTCGCTTGGACACAAAGCCAGACTTAAGCTAGAAATATTTTTTGGTAGAAAAAAAGAAAAAAAGAAAGCCTGATAAGTTAGCTTGTTCATTGATTCATGAGAGATGGAGTGAGAAGAAAGTTTTCTATCTTCCTCAGCCATTAGAATGTTACAATGAGCATCTAAATTGGAAGTGCAATATACATTTTCATTAAGTATTTTGATTTTAAGTGGAAAAAATGTGACCATATCGAAGAAGAGATACTTTACTTTCCCTAGTGACTGTGTTCACTAGGTTCTGACAGAATATTACAATCCTATGCCTGCAGGTTTTGACCTGGGTTTAGAGAAATATTTGAGGAATAAATGCCCACTAAAGTCATCATTGTCTTTATAGCTAGATTAAATTGATTAATTCAGTAAAAAGAGTCATGGCAAATACTATGAGCATTCTAACAGGAAGGAAGAGTTTATCTCTACTCTTCTTGGGAACAAGTGTTTGCATAGATTGAGAAGATAAATTCTACAAGAGGTTTTCTATTTCCATTACATTCCATTCATTGCGATGAAAACTCATCAGTTAGAACTGTGTTTGGAAGAGGTGTGATATGCAAAGAAAAAACAGGGGGTAACACCAAATAAAAAAGTTTCACACTCATCTGAACTTTATCAAAACTTCACTGAACTTTAAACTACACTGCCCTCTGAACATAGATCAGAAGAGACTTAACTGAAAAAAAGACAGCATACAGGCAGCTGCAGCAGTACAAATAGCACACAAGGAACTAGATAAGGATTTTTTCCTTGTTAAAAACTGATAGTTTTGAGGTGTTTGGGTTGTGTATTTTTTTTTTAAAAAAAAAGTAAAGTTCAAAGAAAGTAGACTTTCAGCACAAAAAAAAAATCATTGCCTTTTACCATTTTCAGACCATTGCATAGCAGACAGCAAATTTTTGAAACACTTCCTCTGTAGTATGTATTTCTACTATGCTCAAAGAGAAAGACCAAGTAGGAGAAATGTATTGTTTTTATCCAATTCTGTTAGTAAGTAAATATGCTTACTGGTTGCTCTGTATCCCAGAGTGTGCACCACTGAAATTCAAACTATAATGGGTCCCTTAAGAAAGGCAGCAACAGGTGCCAGATTACCTCAGCTTAAGGAAGGAAGGAAGAAATATATTCCCTTTAATATATTTACAATTATGTCCATGTTTTGTCTCAGTTCATACTCCAGAGGATAAGATTTGCCTCCTCCAGCTTTCATCAAATAAGCACTATTTTCCTACCCTAATGTGCCTTAATAGTTTTTCATGTTGGCTTTCAAGACCCAATCTACAGTCAAGTCAAGAACTAAAAAATCAGTGGGAGTTAACCACCCCCCTCAAAACAACAAGCAAAACCCCCCATCATTTTAGAGCTGAATGTCAAAGCACCTGAGCAGTATTTAATAGCACTGCTTCCCCTGAGTAGGAGATAATTGACTAAAAGACCAGGAAATAGTATGGCTCTGTTGCAGCCAGGAACTTAGATTCTTTTCACAGTGAGCAATTCCAACTCAGGAGAAAAGGGAAGATGAGAAACAGTCAAAGTAAACTACACTAGCATCTAAAAACCTAATGCAAGATATCCTCCTTCTCTAGGCTCACAACCGGCTGGAGAGTGACTGTGAAAAAAGCAGTGTGAAGAGTCTGTGCTGTTGTCTTTCATTCCATGAAATGCATTACAGACTTCTTTAACTTGCCCAGTTATTTATAGCTTAATAGAGAGCACAAGTTCAGTGAGCTATTTGCTAGATCCTGCTTGAACAACCAACATGCACAGAATATGCATTGTATGGAAACATGAAGTAAATTCATGGTAGGCAACAGTCTTGTAATGTAGAAAGAAGGGACATGAGAATATAACACTTCACCAGCTTTCCTAGTAGAACTGTGCAATGCCTAACAGTGAGTTCAAATCAGGACGATGGTTTCAAAAGTTTGAGCAGCAGAAGAACATGACTTTGGTTTTCTGAAAACTGCAAATGCTGACAAAACTGATGTAATGTCCTTTCTTTCAGTACCAGCTAGTATTGAAACAAGACTGTTAATGAGAGAGTCTGCAACTTCTTTGACTTGCCTTTATGTAACTCAGAGCATACTGACATAACATTTCATAAGGGCTGTTTGATTAATGTTTATCTTATGACTGTGCAGTGAAGATCTCTAATGCTCTAAGGATATAGCATTTAAAAAAAACCCAAACAAACCAAACAAACCAAAACAACCAACCATGAAGATCATGACGATGCAGACACAAACACTAGAAACAATGCTGCTAGAAACAAACAGTTTAATGATCATTCTCTAACCTTATGTGAAACAACCTTATATGAAACAGTACTATGTGTTTCATTATGTTATGGCACATCTTACCCATGCTGCCACAGAGGGTCGCAAAGTAGAGAAAGGCCTTTAAAAAGAAGACTACTATCCCTCATTCCCAGAAATTCTGTGTTTTCCACAGGGTTGTGATAGATCTCTCCTACAACCTAAAAAGAAAGTGATTATCTTGCTTTACCCAAAGACATTAAGTAAAAATAGTATTCAAATACTCTCCTTAACCTTTTTTTTATCTCTGGGTTATTTATTTCTTTAAAATACTTTTGGTATGATCATACTACTCTTAGGCATTATTTGCAGGGTAAAGGGGAAAAATATGAATATTGGCTACTGTTCATACCTACGGCTGAAAGGCTCCCAAACGCAGTTTTTCTATTGTGTGTAATTTCTATGTCTACACACAAAGCTGCAGAACCAATGGTACACGAAGTTTTGAATGTGTTTCAGTAGTTTAAAGATAAATATCACTGGTTAAACTCTGCTTCAGCAAATACAATCATTTTCATTTCATGACAAAAACTAACAGAGCCTATATTTGTATGTGATGGAGGCAAACATGACAAAAAGAAAGACTGAGAGGTTCTGGATGTAATGAGGGAGTATGTGGTTAAGAAAATAAGGAAATATTCACTGCAAACCAAGTACTAAACAGACTAAAAGAAAGCAAGATTTGATGCTACTCAGACAATATTATTGTTCATAAATAAAAGTATTAAATGTCTGCATTAAGAAAATCTCCACTACATATCCAGCTTTGTCCTAAATTTTTAAATAAAATTTCAGGTAAAAACCAGTTTCAAAAGTCATTACAACAGCATTAAATTTAAAAATATCTATCCTGCTGGCCATAAAAATATTTTTTCCCTCAAAAATTATCAAAACCCACTGATTGTTCCACAAAAGTAAATTTTGTTAATTTGGGGATTTCTGTGTTCAGATGAATACTGATACTTGACCACACACTCTTGGGCTCTTGAGTATGCATTTGAAGCCTGTTTGTATAATAGAATGCAATTTTAATTCCCGTTCTGAATTTTCCCACATTTTTTAAACACACTGTTTTTTTAAGGCAGGTTCCCCTTCAGTTCCCCTACAAGTTTATTATGACTCAACAAACTCCTTTACTATTTTTTTAAATTTAAATTTAATTTGAAGCTCTTTGCAGTTCCTTTTTCATGATCATTCTACTCCTCAATATGCTTCTAGTTAATAAGTGTTTCAAAGAGCACCAACAAAAAGCAGAAAAAAGCCAGGATCAAAAATGCTCATTCTGTAAGAAAACAAGATATGAATATTAGCTGAGAAGCACTAAAGTAATATTGAACAACAAAATAAGAATTTTATGAGACTATTCAGCAGAGACATCTTAGTCTTTTAGTCCTATTTTTTCAAGTTTTCTAGGAAAGTTTTTCCACAACTATTTAATCTGAACTTCTGCTATTTAGAATACCAGATACCAAGAGAATGAGGCAAAGATTATATATAATGGAATTTATTTGAACAGAGAATGCAAGGTTATTCCTTGGAAGAATATGGGACAGAAGGAAAAGAGGTGCTTTTCCTGATGGCATTTGGGAAATGGGGAAAGATGCATGATACATAATTTGTAAGAAGGCAAGTTTCATTAGTGTTACTGTTGGTTTGAATTTAAGTATTAAGAAGAAAAGACATGAATATTTTGAATTCTAATAAATTTGATAAGCATTGTAAAATTAAGAGTGATTTCTGATGGGAATTGGCTCAGAACAGGAATGTTGCCATCTAGTCAACTGGGAACCATGTTCCTACCTGCCATCCCAATAAATAAGCATCAGAGCCTTTCCCTGGTCAGGGTCAAGCTGCACATACAAGATCAGCATCATTGGGACTAAACAGCATCAGAATAATTCTTTACTGTACATACGTAAAACTCTAGTCTAAAACTGATTTCATTCAGAACTTATTAGAAGTATCTTTAAACTCAGCTACTGTATGAGTCTGTGATAAGTTTGACATTTTTGGCATGTAGAGATGTTTCAGTGTGCTTTCACATGTCTCATTTACTCTCTATTTTGAAATAAAACTTGATTGTATTATTCATCACGTACTGAAATTCTTGTAGTTTGATGGAAGCAAAAAAGTAGGAAAGGTAGTACTAAGGCTTCAGAAAAGGAAATACAGCAAAGGACCATTTTGAACTAATCAGGTTCTAAAGCTTAGTTGTTTTTAATCAAGCTAAGAGGAAGCTGGTACTTTGCCTGAGTAGCTTTCAATTGCCTCATGAATCACCTGACAGAGCAGTCTGGAAGTCCTGCTGACTTGGAGAATTGCAAAATTAAGCAGAAAAAAATCAACATAAGGCAAAATGTTTCTTCAGGTTTGCATTTGAAATACAACTGACTTTCTTATGTAAATTCTGGGAAATGGTGAGGATTGAAAGGGGACACTGTTCCCTGGGGTCTACTATTTCTACATACCCACTTCTTGGGGATTCTAGGAAAGAAACATTTCTATCTGGAAATCTCCCTTGCAAAGAAAGTCTCTGCTTGTTCTTTGGGTTGTCTTGGTTTCATCCGAGATAATTTTCTTTCTAGTATAGTGTTGTGTTTTGGATTTAGTATGGAATAATGTTGATAACCCAGTGATGGTTTTACTTGTTGCCTACACAAAGGCAAGGACTTGTTAGCTTCCCAGGCCCTGCCAGGTGCACAAGAAGCTGCACAGCCAGGACAGCCTGTCTGGGCTAGCCAAAGGATATTCCTTATTGTACAGCAACATCCTCCCTATACAGAACTGGGGAAGCCAGTAGGATCGTTGGTTGGAAACAGACTGGGCATTGTGTCTTTTTATTTCCTGTTGCATAAAGTGAGGGGCTGTATTTGTGTGTCACTTGTATTATCATTATTATTTCTATTAATTAATTAATTTTGTTGCTATTGTTCTACTGTTATTCTATTAGACTGCCTTTATCTCAACCTATGAGATGGTGTTTACAATTCTTTTCCCCATCCCACTGCAGGGAGGGAGGGGTGAGAGAGCAGCTGTGTGGTGCTTAGTTACTGGTTGGGATTAGACCATAACAGTGTTAATTGACAATTACTTTCTGAGGAAAAAAAAAATCTTAAAGGACACTTTCTGGTCAAGAAAAGAGTTAATGTTCTTCATAATAACTTATATGAGCTATAAATTAAAAAGTGCTTATAAAAATTAAAAGTGCTGATAACACAGGATGTTTTAATTATTGCTGAGCAGTGCTTAGACAGTGTCACAGTCTTTTCTTCTCCTCACACTGCCCTGCCAGAGAGTGGGCTGGGGGCGCACAAGAAGTTGTGAGATGACACAGCTGGGACAGCTGACCCCAACTGACCACAGGGATAGCCCAAATAATACAATGCTAATCTCAGCAATAAAACAGACGGGCGGCAGGTGGTGATTGGCTGGGGCTGTCAGGGCTCAGGGACTGGCTGTGTGGTGCTGCCTACCAGGGTTAATCCTTGACAGCTTGATGTAATATATGTTCAAAACAGCACCTACACATCTCAATTTCAGGGTGTCATCACAAAGAATATCTGTGAATGTATCTATATCTGGGAATGTTCTTGATTGTTAACAATTGTAGTGATGATTCAGTATCTCAGTACCAGATCTTTGGGGCCTTGAATAAATAGATAAATGAATAAATAATTGGGAATTCATCTTCAAGACACAAAAGAGCAAGCTGTGGCAGAAACAAAACTTTTTTTTTTTTTTTAACTTGATTAGAGGTGAAGCTTTGTTGTGTCAAATTTAGTTATTTCACCTACCAACAGATTTGCTCTCAGAGTGCTATTTCCTTTACTCAGGTTTGAATAAGTCCCAGATCCTTGAAGAAATTTTCTGACAAAATATTGAAAATTATGTGTATCTGTTATAAAAGCTTTAACCTATTAAAAGGTATTTTTAAATCAGCTAGTCCACTTGTGCAAAGTAAAAGACTGTTGATTCTTATATCTTCACCTCATGAGAACTCAGTGGAAGAAGAGCTGAGCCAGCTCCACAACCCTATTCGGTCTTTTGAGAATCAGAAATTCTGCACACAACACATCAAGGAGGAGACAAAAAACATCTATGAAAGGAATCTGCTTTCCACTGAATAATAAAGTCTGCTTCTCATAGTTCTATAAGGATCAGGTCAATATATCCCCCCATCAAGGAGATAAGATTCCTGCAGTAAACACATCTCCAAAGCACATCTCCAAAACATCTTTCTTACAGAAAGAGTCTTTTTCCCTGCATTTTGTAAAAAAAAAAAAAAAAAGAAAAAAGAAACCTTTCCCTCTAATATCTCCTGTATACTAAATTTGCTAAACTTCAGTCTATTCTCCAAATAGTTTTAAGTGGAATGCTTGCCTTCTCTCGAGCAAAATGTTTAAGTATAGGTTGCTCTTCAAATTAATCTTGTGAACAGATAAGAAATCCTTGTTGAATAAAGCATATACATCAATGAAGAAAGACCTTGCAGTAGCACAAAATTCACTCGTGCTCATTTGTTTCAAAGAAGTAATTACTTTAGAAATGTTCCAGAAACCCGTAACTACTAAAGCTCTGTCTATCTTCAATTATAATTAGACCTCTAGCATATAAAGCAAAGTCACGAATAGATCTCCTAGTCTTAGTTTACCTGTCTCTGTCAGTCCTAATCTCTGATAATTGGTTACTTAACTTCGTAGTTGTTAGCTATTAAACAGCTATTCTGAGCAAGGTTTCTTACTGAGGAAAGGAATGGTAGGGAAAAAGAACAAAATTCTCACTTCTAAGGGTTTATCAAAAAAGATGAACCTTAAACATGAAACTGGAAGCAACCACTACAATACTTTTTACTGTTCTGTTCGATAGGCTCTGCACATGTTTGAGTAAAATAGTGATGCATATCAAATAGGAGATGTAGAATTTTTGATCACAAACAAATCAAAAGTAACAATTATTATGTAAAAGGTGAAAAATAAATTTCCCCTTTTCCTGAACTTAACTGAACCTTCTTAGGAAAAATACACTGACCCATAAATCCATGAATCACAGAATCACAGAATCACAGAGTTGTAGGGGTTGGAAGGGACCTCGAGAGATCATCGGGTCCAACCTCCCTGCCAAAGCAGGCTCCCTAGCTCATACTACACAGATAGGCGTCCAGACGAGTCTTGAATATCTCCAGAGAAGGAGACTCCACCACCTCCCTGGGCAGCCTGTGCCAGTGCTCTGTCACCCTCACTGGGAAAAAGTTCCTCCGCATGTTGGTGCGGAACTTCCTGTGCTCCAACTAGAAGCCATTGCCCCTTGTCCTGTCTTCACTGACCAAATAAAAGGGGCTGGCCAATTCCCCCTGCATCCCATACTTAAGATATTTGTAAACATTGATTAGGTCCCCCCTCAGTCTTCTTTTCTCCAGGCTGAACAGCCCCAGCTCTCTCAGCCTTTCCTCATAGGATAGATGTTCCAGGCCCTTAATCATCTTTGTAGTCCTTCTCTGGACTCTCTCAAGGAGATCCCTGTCTTTTTTATACCAGGGAGCCCAGAACTGGACACAATATTCCAGGTGGGGCCTGACCAGGGCAGAGGAGAGAGAGAGGATCACCTCCTTTGCCCTGCTGGCCACACTTCTCCTGATGCTCCCCAGGATCCCATTGGCTCTCTTAGCCACCAGGGCACACTGTTGACTCATAGCCAACCTATTGTCAACCAGGACCCCCAGGTCCTTCTCCACAGAGCTTAAGCAGAGGTGTTTAAGTCCAGGTTGTATGGGGCCTTGAGCAGCCTGGTGTAGTGAGAGGTGTCCCTGCCCATGGCAAGGGGTTGGAATTTGATGATCTTTACAGTCCCTTCCAGCCCTAACTGTTCTATGATTATATGATTCTGGCGAAGTGGTGAATACAGAATTGCTACTTTCTAGCATACTAGGTATTATGAAATTTTAATTTTCTAACTAGACATCTGCTTTTCTTTTTATGCCATAGAAGATTGTTTACCACAGGCCATTTTCTCAGGCGCATAATTATTTTGACTTTAAATATAGTAGCAGTCATTTATTATGAGTCATAGAAGCTATTTAGAGATGTGACAGCTGTGGCATCATATTACATTTTTCTAAATGACTTAAGTCTGCTGTTACACAACAGGGTACTTTACTTTGTCCTGCAAATACAAATTATCTTCAAAATGAGGTATCCATCAATAAATCTGAAAAATTCTTCATGCAGGTACCATGTGAGTAAGGCATGAGAATCTAATGGCCACTAAACAGATCTCTCAAAAATCTGTTTTCTGACCATACAGGGTTTTTATTATGCAGCACTTTATGTGCTAAACACAGTACTTACCAACTGAATGAGCAGGTGAATTTTGTCATGTCTTGTTGAACTCGTGGTTGGATTGAAGTCAAACCTCCTTTATGGTCAGAAAACAAATACTTGAATTTGGCTCATGTCTCTTTGCAAGAGTGTAGGCGATGAGTAAGAGTATTTTTTAAAGAAACGCCTATGTCACAAGTATTCTAGATGACCTCATCAGGATGGAGAGCAACCTCCTTCGTGCTTACTCCTTTGCTCTTTGTGGTACTTACGGTCCATAAAGCCGGTGTTTAAAAGAAGTCTGTTTAACAGGCTACATGGTTGCCTGTGCCTTAATTTGGTTTTTACTAGTTTACTGATTCCATCCTCATCAGGGATGGTATAACAGACAAGTTAGGTTTTCTGTTAGACTATTGTGCAGGGCTTCTGAGACTACTGAGAATTATTACATGTATGATGCACTTACACTGACCGTTATAGATACAGCAGAGATTTCATTAGGCTGATAGGGAGCAAAAAACCTCTATTGTCTTAGAATCACCACTAAAAAAACTCAAAACAAAACAAAAAACCCCACCAAAAACCCCAAAAGAACACCTGAAATGATCATAAGTGCTCACTCTGCTGCTTTGATCAGATGTGGAATCATCCATCATTTTTAACCTAAATTTCTTACAGACCATATTAAAATGAGATCTCTGATTGCATCAGTATAGGCTTTCTGACACTCATACAGGAGACCAGGTTTGCAGAGAAATAAAGTAGGTGTCATGTTCTGCAAAAGCTAATTTCCAAAAAATCCATTTCACAAAGTGGAGGCCTCATCATTTGTCAGCAACAAATGCCTATTGCTAAAATTGTCAGGACTGTTTAATCTAATTCTTATGATGTTTTATGGCAAAGTTGGGTAGTTAAACAGAGGCATCAAAATTTCCTGAAAAAAAGATGCAAAAGCTGTAGTGTAAAATTTCATTATACAAATTAGAAGCATATATTCAGATGGTTCTGAAAAGATTATTTTGGAGGTTGGAGCAAAGTGAACTGAATCAGAAACCTCTGAAGTTTACAGAATACATGTCTGAACAATAAAAAGATGCAAGATGTGTGCTGAGTGCACACATCTTTGCAGAACTTTATAGATCAGACATATAAAACGTAGATTCTTACCATGAATAGCACAAGGGTGTGTAGTTGTGACAACCAATTATATTTTCACTTCCCATGGAGGGACAGACGGAATATAAGTTAGAAGTTTCTTCTGTTTTCTTAATAATCCTTCTCAATCTCTGCACCAGTTCCTACATCATTTCAATTTTATTTTTTTCCAATGTGCCTCCTAAAATTATAGTCCAAGTGCAGCTTAATTTCCCTAGCTCTTCTCTATCTCTTATTTGCAAGCATTTTAACTTTTTAATGGATCATTGCATAAGCTGAATGCATTTTTCCTTTGTCTAGTTCTTCATAGCATGTCTGACTGTGGATTCACATAGTTTTACTTGAAAGCATGAATCCATTGAGCAACCAATGGAAAACTTCCTTAAAAGCTTTAAGAGAGTGCTATTTTAAGTTTTTCTACTCAGTTGGCTTTATAAGTGTCAGTAACACTTGCTCAGTAACACTTGATTTTCAAGAGATATGTTACTTGTTTTCAGTATAAACTTAATTTCCTCAAGGACATATGCAGAAACAGTTAAAAATAAGCAAATAAATACATCTGGTGCACCAACCATCAGGCCGTCAAACTGGTTTTCTTTTGTGGAGTAGACAAGTAGACTTTAAAAACTTGGCCTCTTCATGGAAAAGACAAAAATTCACAAATCCTGACAGTACAAAGATAAGCATTACCAGCTTACATATCCCATTGGATTTTAGTGTATAAAGTAAAGCTGGAGAGGCAAGTAATGTCAGGACATGTCTACAGAAGAAATATTTACGAGTATTAAATTATCAGTGAAGCTAAATCAGTATGTAATAGCTTTGCATAGGCATTGCTATTCTTGAAAGAGAATTGCTTTTGTATGCTATGTAAACCTTTTGAAACAGACAAAACTGGAAAATGAGTATATTGAAAAGATAACACTGGAGTCAAACAATATATGCAATATTTTTTGCTCCATCTTTCTCCAAAGTCTGCTTCCTAGTCTAAGGGTGACAAGCATGTTCATTACTGAAGCTTCCAACAGTAATATAGTAAAAGCATACTCGAGTTTTTAATAAGATTTTCTAACACATAACAAGCTAAAATAATGTACAGTGTGAATTTAGCTGACCTTGTGCCATCAAGCAGAAACATAAATGATACAGTTAAACATAAGAAACAAAATAAAAGTAGTGATATCCCATAGAAGACACTTAAAAGTAGAAATTTTTTTATTTTTTTTTTAACAAATGGATTAAAATCTAATTGAATGCAAAAAGTACTTAGGGTCACAGAATCACATCTCAGTTTTGTATTGAGATATTTAAAAAGAACATTTTAAAAGGTATTTCTTAAAGAATTTCCTGGATAGCTTCCCCTCCATTCCAGTGGGTTTACTGACATCGAGCCACAGTATTTAATGGACTTGTTTAAGCCAGGTAACCTTTTGATAAAACCATTTATCTCCAGAAAATCATGGGTGAATGGAGCAATAACTTCAAAAAATGCCCAAGTTGTTGACAAAATCAGACTCAGGTGTTCAATACCTCAAAGTGTACTGCGTATTTAAACCTTTTTAAAGGCTGTCTTAGCTAAATGCCATTTACCTAACTTTTTTATTTAGCTAACTTAGCTAACTTAGAGACTTAAATTTGAACCAGAGGCATTCTGAAAACAGAGAGCCTATTCAGTGACAAGTTTGGGGTTTTGTTTTGTTTTGTTTTTTCAATTTTAATTTGGTAGTGGCCAAATGGCCCTCCTTTTCTGTTTCAAGAGTTCTTTCTAAACCAAGGAAATTATGTTGGGGAAAGAGAGGTACTTTCAAATAGAATGTGTATGTATAGAAAAACACCTTTCTTTTAAAGTTGCCTGGTCTTTTGTTTTTTATTTTTTCAGTTTCTTGATAACACTGTTATAAAGCAGATATGCAAGTAATCCAGTGCTGTTTAATTGCACCTGTATAACAGAAACTAAATAGGCAGTAGGAAATTTCATTTTAATTACCTTTATTTATTGAACTTTCATGCCCAGTGTTATAACAATCAAAATGTTTTCTACTTCCGTGTTCATTAGCAGTTTCTTTACAGAACAGTAAAGAAACTCAAAATAGTAGATTCAACACTAAGGGATAAGAAAAGTGAACAATAGCCATAAAGCCATTTGTACAAGACATTAAATGACCTCAAGAGATGGCCATAAACTGATAAATGACATCACATGGAAATCAAAGACAGACATCACCTTCAGTAGCAATTTCATAATGCTTATATTTGACCATACTTTCCCTAGAATATATATATATATATAATATTATCACATCTTGAAGAGAAACATGTATGAACACAGCACATTTCAATGCAAGAGTTCAAGAGGCACCTGAGAGAGAATGAATAGTATGAAAAAACTTGGCCATGTCACCTTATATAGCATAAGATGGTACTTGAATGATACAGTAAAGTCAATTTTAAAAACTCTTTGCAACTGAGGAAAAGGACTTAGAGTGGGGATCAGTGACTCCTATTCTTAGTCTGACACCCTTCATATATATACTTATACTACCTTAAGAACTTTTACCATACTTATTCTTAATTTTTAAAAATTAATTTAATAAATATACTGTTTATTCTCAACGAAAATTTGTGAATGTTTATTTAATTTGTATTTGTAAATAGGAGTTGAATATACAGTTTTTAGATCAGAGCAGGGAAAAAATGTAGTTTCAAAGTCAACATTTCCATATATTGATGGATTATACAGGAAAACCTTTCATTTATTTTTAATTGGAAAAATTATACTTAATTTATCTAGAAACCTCAACATTAAATCCTACCAAAAGATACCACAAAATAGAGGGTTAATGCAGTCACTGAGTTTAAATTGTGCATTTTTGCAAATATTATATGGTCTTAATGTGGGACTACTAATTCCCCAGGATACAAAACTGTTCTAGGAATATACTGGAGTTTAAAAGGTAAAGAAAATGTGGAGACAGCGGAGGTTTTTATTAATCATTAAGAAAGGAGGCCCCTGACAGTTGATCTTAATGCAATGGGAAAGGTTAAGTGATTAAAAATTCTGCTGGAAATCTCATCAGACCTTCTGATAGCAGGCTAGTAAATTTAACTGTATGGTACCAACTACCACAGCAATCCTTTAGGACCTATCAAGAGTAGCAAAGAATTTTTTAATGCTTTATTTCTAACAGTTCATTGTCCCTGAGGCCACATCATCTTTCCCCAGCATCGATGACACAGATGAGATTGTTAGTTCTAGACCTCCTGCCTAGAGCAGATAACAGTTGCAGCGTTCAAAATATAACATATGCACCTCATCAGCACAGATCAGGTGAGCTGACTGTATGCTAGCCTAGTCTTTTTCCTGCTCCGTCTTTTATCAAAGCAAACAGGAGATGGTAGTAAAGCAGAAAAAAAAACCCAAACCACTGCCAAAAGTGCACGTTTTAGATGTCTCTGAAAAACTCAATTGAATCTTGTTAGCACAGTGTAAAATATTTGCCCTTTTGGTACGGTGGCAGGATTTGAACATCTCTGCAGTTTGTCCTGTAGCACATTCCATAGTAAGCAAATGAAACAAACATTGTCCAGGTATTCTTTGTTCCTCAGAAAATCGAGCGAAAAACTGAAGTCATACTCCTCTCAACTAAAACAAAAGAGGCAGAGCGTGCAAATATAACCTCATTAAATAAGACTGCAAATCTAAGTGGCATACAAGGCTATTAAACAAACTAGATTGGTCCATAATAATAAGAAACATATTTCACATCTGTTGAACAGTTCAGAGCTTTTAACAAGTAATAGGCATACTAGGCTGGAAAATAGTTGCTATTCTCCATCAGTATATCATTGTCAATGGCTGTGCTGTCTCAAAAGAAGCACTTATCTCATACACTTTATTGCTTGATAGCTTGCTGATTGCTTTTACAAAGCAATAAATTGATGGTCTGATTCAGCAGTGACATTAGGTTATGTTCATTTTCTGTGATTGATGCTTTGAATTAGAACTCTTACATTCTCTTCTGTTTGGAAATATGAAATTCCAAACAGGCAAACCTGATGTCACAAATAAAATGACACAATGGGTGTCAGATGAGTGAGATTTATACATTTAGATATCTAACTAGCTTTCCTCTTTATTAAAGTTTTCATAATTTATTGTCAAAGGGATTGTCTTTCAGTTAAAAGAATCCAGCCAAATAAGGAGAGAAGAAAAAAAATTAAAAGATGAGAATAGAATTTCTACCCTACAAATTGCTGAAGTAATAGAAATGCATGTAAAGGTGAACAACAAGAACATATTAATTATTTAGATCTCAATTAAATAAATTTAATTATTTAAACATTTTCCTGTAAGTTTTAAGGTAAAAGGGAATTTCACTATTTTTCACTGGCTAAAAAATTAATCTATCAACCACAGAGATCTTTTTATTATACATCATTTTGAAATGATAGTTAAAGTAGTAAAGTAAAATAAAAAATTAAAGAAGGATGACTGCTAAGTGTCTCATCATTTTTTAAGATAAATTCAATAAGAAGCAGGGTGCTAAAATAATCTTGAATATGGGAATAAAATTCCTCAAGAAACTGAGAATTCTGTCTGTCTGATTTTACATTTAATGTACTCACCTGCCTCCTAGGGTTTGAGAGCTCAAAAAAACCCCTCCAGCCAATCAATTAAAAAAAAGCCCAAAGAAACAAATAAACCCCGCCCTCAGTCTACTGACCATCACAGCTGTTCGGAAGCAGTTCTCCCATCTATAAGCTAAACTTCAGAAAATGTGCTGTTATGTAGGGGGAAATTTGAGAATAACTGGTTTTACCTACGCATCATCCAACTCACTGTTTGACAGATGCAGCTCCTTGACACCATGCATAAAATGCAACCCAAGAGCCAAAACAGGAGAAGGATAAATGCTCTACTTTGTCAAACCTGATGATATTTTTATGGGTGCACTGAATCTGCTGGATAAATATATATAAACATCTATAGCCTCAGCGTGTTCCTCGAATGTAAGTGTGGCTTGACCAGGGCTGTGACACCTCAAGTTTCTACATCTGTAAACTGCGGATGATATTTACTAACCTTCTAGATGCTGAAGCTGCACACATTCATTTGCTGCCTTTTATACAGGCATTTCAAATTATACAGGCAACATTTAAGTGATAAATATTTATAGCAAAAGGCAGAGCATGATGGGCATCTGCTCACAGGCTGGTGCTCTTATCACTGAAAGGGCTATGAATTACAGAAGCTTTCACTTTTGTGTACAGCATAATTCTTAGGCCATTCTTTTCAGTAGGCTTTGTGCCAAAAACACAGCAGGTAAGAACTACTAATGAGCTGCAGTTTCCTGCAACAACACATTTTATTTTTTTTATTTTTTCTCTCCCCCTTTTCAGTTTGTCAATCCTATTACAAATGGAAGAAAACATTGCCATTTTGACTTTGTGAAACTTCAGTTACACATCAAAAAAATTCATAAATTATCACCTATTGTCATATAATTCAACTTCTCATTAATGTTCTTACGTCCTGTCCCCTAGGGATTTCAAAATACATGTGTATTTTCAAATTCCTGCCAGTGTGCTTCACCCCACCACAGAAAAGCAGCATCACAAAGTTCCCTTTAATTACACTATTTGTTGTTGTTTTTTAATTTCATATACTGGAACTTTGAAAGTATTTATAGAAAGACTTCAAATACTCACTTGCATGACTTTTACTGTCCCTCTCCTCGGGAAACAAAACATACCCTATGCATTCTTATAAGGTCTGTTGGGTCTCCTTTTATACAACCACACCAAAACACAGCAGAAGAAGCCCATGTTAGGTACAAAGTTTCTCATTGCTCTCAGAATGCAGCCACGCCATTGGACAAGGAGCTGTGCAGTCCCCAAGCCCCAAACACCCAGCACAAACCCCTGCTGCAGCCCCACAGCACACGATTGTCCCCTCAGTACCAACTGGGACAAGGGCACAGAGCAGGGGTCTCCTCATTTTCCTGACATTAAAGTGTTTTTATAAATCCATGGCTAATTGTTTGAGCACTATGGAGAAGGACCTGGGGGTCCTGGTGGATGACAGGTTGGCTAAAAGAGCCAATGGGATCCTGGGGTGCATCGGGAGGAGTGTAGCCAGCAGCTCCAAGGAGGTGATCCTCTCTCTCTCCTCTACCCTGGTCAGGCCCCACCCGGAGTATTGTGTCCAGTTCTGGGCTCCCTGGTATAAAAAAGACAGGGATCTCCTGGAGAGAGTCCAAAGAAGGGCTACAAAGATGATTAAGGGCCTGGAACATCTATCCTATGAGGAAAGGCTGAGAGAGCTGGGGCTATTCAGTCTAGAGAAAAGAAGATTAAGGGGGGACCTAATTGGTGTATACAATTATCTTAAGCATGGGTTGCAGGGCAAGTTAGCCAGCCTATCTGTGTGAGCTAGGGAGCCTGCTTTGGCAGGAGGGTTGGACCTGATGATCTCTTGAGGTCCCTTCCAAACCCTACAATTCTGTGATTCTGTGATTAGCCTTGCTGAGTTTCATCTCACCCATAGGCATACAAAGTCTCCAGAGCAATGGATCTGGTTCTACTTCTTTCTTATATCACCTCAACGGGATGATTTCATGTTAGGTGAGTGTCGTTCTTCAGTACCTGCACTGGGAAATCCATGTTGATGCTCTTCCCAGAGAGGTCAGATCTATGGCAATTGGCAGATTTCAAGCTTAAATCTAGAAGCGATTTTTACTTTTTATTCTTTACGTGTTGGCTGATTTTTTTTGCTACATGTTAGCACACTGTTTCTCTAACAAATTTTATTGTTTGTTAATATAACTATTTTCATTAGGTACACTTCCAGTAGATTTCACAGCAAGAAGTACCAGAAACTTTACATTACAGGAATCAAACTGAAAAATCATAATGTCAGACAGGAAGGAGCTGCAAAATCACTACTAGAGGGCTTCGGACTGTGGAGAAAAAGTCAACAGGTTGCATATTTATAATTAATTGCTGTAGAAACATAAAACCTGCCAATAAACTCTGCACGGATCTTAAAATACACCAGAACATAGATTACTAATTTTGTTTTGGCATCAAGCGTGAGATTATCTAGTGACCAAAGGCTAAAGAATAACATAAGACTCTTTTAAACAAAAAAATAACTGTTTAGGGTAATCAAAAAATCCAAAGAATCCAAGTCAGTTAATGATATTTAACAGTTACATTGATGTTTTCTTACAAGAATATAATTAAACTAGGACAGAGTAAACCCACAAAACAACACTTCACTTGCTCAAGAAAATGAGAAATAGTCTGTTCAGTTAAAAGGCACATGGCTGAGAATATGTTGTAGAACTGTTCAGTAACTGTGATTGCATATGCAAATGAATTTTTCTTTATTATCTTTAATGACTATGTTAAGCTAAGCAAGATGCATATGATATCTTCACAGAAAAACTGCCTATACTTGAGACAAATATAATAAGAATATCCACAAACTTTCTGGAAAGCCCTGTTAAGCCTTTCAGGTGACAAATATCCCCACAAATCTGTGAGTAGTGTTTTGAGCCTGGCTGGAGACCAGTCACCCACCAAAGTCTCTCAATCACTGCCCTTTTCAGCTGGACAAGGAAGAAAATATGTATTGAGAACCTTAGGAATTGAGATAAGGACAGGGAGAGATCATTCTGCAGTTAGTGTCATGGGCAAAACAGACTCAACACCAAATAAAGGAAAGAAACCTCTTATTTATTACACTACACTATACACAGTAAAGTCAGAGTCAGATAATGAGAAATGCGACCAGATCTTAAAGCGCCTCCCCCACCCCTTCCTTCTTTGCAGACTTCACTTTAGTTATGATTTCTCTCCCTTCTTTCCCCCTAATTGTGGCACAGGGAGGGGCAGAGAATGGGGGAATGGTGATTTCAGTCAGTTCCTCACGAACTGTTTTCCTTCTTAACCAGTGGGAGCATTCTTCACACCCTTCCCCAGGTCCACAGGAAGGGTCCCGTGGGATCCCACCCTGTGGGGTCCCACCCACAGGAGACAGTCCTTCACAAACTTATCCAACATGAGTCCTTTCCGTTGGGGCATCAGCTCTTCACCAATTGCTTCAGTGCAGCTCCCTTCCATGGAGTTCCAACCTTCAGGCCCAGACTGCTCCAGCCTGGTCCCCCATTGAGTCACAAGCTCCCCCAGCAAACCTCCTCTGGCATGGGTCAGTCACTTCTTGGACTGGAAGTTTTGCTGCCAGGACCTTGCTCCAACATGGGCTTCTCATGGGGTCACAGTGTCCTTCAGGTGTCTACACCCACTCTGGCATGGGGTCTTCCATGGGCTGTAGCTGGGATCTCCTCTCCCTGTAATTATCCATGGGCTGCAGGGGGACAGCCCGCTTCACCATAGTCTTCTCCACGGGCTGCAGGGGAATCATTCTCTACGACACCTGGAGCACCTCATCCCCCCTCCTCTCTTTTTTCACTGTCTTTGGTGTTGGCACAGTTTCTTACATCTTCTCACTTCCTTCTCTGACTTCTAATTTTTTTTTTTCTTAAATGTGATTCCCAGAGCCAGAGGCTCTCTGACCAAGGCTCATCGTGGTCAGCAACGTCTCCAGCCTTGAGTCAGCTGGTGTTTACTCTGTTGGGCAGGCAGAGAGCTTCTAACTGCTGCAACCCCCCTTCTCCACCAGAACCCAGACACACAAAACTACAACACTGTGGTAAACAGAGCAATGTTGGCAAAGCTAGACAGGACAGGATACTTTCTGATAACTCTTCCAGGACATGTTGAAAGGAGAAAGACTGGATCATTCACCTGACACAAAAACTGTTAAGGAGATCAGGCAAAAAGATTATTTAATACATGCACATGTGTGTGCACAGATATAAAATTCTGAAGGAGAATAGCTGGTGGAAGATAAGGTTTTGCTGCTGGCAGTCAAACCCCTTACCTGCACCTTAGAACTGGCTAAATTGACAAGCTTCCTCATTTGACCTTATCTGCTGCCTACTCTAACTTTGTGGATCACAGGTAAAGACATAGTGACCTCAAATCCCTGCAAATAAATAAGCACTAAATGAGAAAGATTATAAATGGGACAAGGACTGTGTCCTGTTCTCAACAGGACACAAAAGGTGAAAGCTGCCTAAGTCTATCATTGAGAATTGGAAAACAAGACCTCCAATTGGCATGCTGCAACAGGAGAAGAATTTCATTACATTTCCATTCTTCTTATCAGCATGGGCATTACTAACCAGGAAATTATAATCAACATGTATTCTGTTAATTCTTCGGTTATAGTGTTTTCCACAGACACAAAGTACAGCAGAGTAATTATTGCCTTAAAGCAAGAAAACACAATGCCAGCACATCAAATGCTGGCTAATTTTGAATCAGAAGAACCCAGGTCTATAGTGAAAGCAAGTATGACACTTTGCATATATTTATTTTGTGTGTGAAAATATGCTAACTGCAATTTGATATTTAATACATAAAAATAAAGCTTTGAGAAGTTGTTAAAGGAATTTTTTCTTCTTTTACGTTTTAGAATAGAATCATAGAATATCCTGAATTGGAAGGGACCCACAAGGATGACCAAGTCCAACTCCTGGCTCCACACAGGACCAGCCAAGATGGAACATGAGACTGAGTGTAATGATGCAGATGCTTCTTGAACTCAGTCAAGCTCGGTGCTGTGACCACTTCCCCGGGATGCCTGTTCCAGTGCCCAACTACCCTCTTAGTAAAGAACCTAAATCTCCCCTGTCTCAGCTTCATACCATTCCCTTGGGTTCTATCCCTGGTCACCAAAGAGGACATTGGCACCAGCCCCTTCACTCCCCGTCATCAGGAAGCCATGGATCATGATGAGGTCTCCCCTCAGCCTCCTCTTCTTCAGACTGTACAAACCAAGGGACTTCAGCTTTTCCTCTCCAGACCATTCTGCATCCTCATTGCCCTCGTCTGGACATTCTCCAATAGTTGTGTGTCCCTCTTGTACTATGGTGCCCAAAACTGCTCACAGGACTGAAGGTGAGGCCGCACCAGTGCAGTGTAGAGCAGGACAATCCCCTCCCTGGACTGGTTGGCAGTGCTGTGCTTGATGTACCTCAGGATACAGTTGGCCCTCCTGGCTGCCTGGGCATGCTGCTGGCTCATGTTCAACTTGTTGTTCACCAAATCTCTCTCAGCATGGCTGGCCTCCAGTGTCTATTCCCCAAGTCTTTATGGTCAGCCAGGGTTGCCCCTTCCCAGGTACAGAATCTGGCACATGCCTTTCATGCTGTTGGTAACTTCCCAGCTCTCTGATCTTCCCAGGTCTCTGCATAAGGCTTCTTCACCCTCAGTGGAGTTAACAGTTCCCCCCAGTTTGGTGTCATCTGCAAATTTACTTAAGACACCCTTTAGTCCTGAGTCCAGGTCATGTATGAAAATATAAAAAAGAACTGGGCCTAAAATGGAACCCTGGGGAACCCCACTAGTGACTGGACACCAGCCAGATGTTACCCCATTTACTATCACCCTCTGGGCCTGACCCTTCAGCCAATTCCCCACCCTTTTTTAGTAACTCATTTAAAACTTATATCCCTTCCCAGAGTCACAGAATCACAAGGTTGGAAAAGACCTTGGAAGATCATCAAGTCCAACCGATCCCATCCTAAGCTAAACCATATCACTAAGTACCTCCTCTACCCTTTTTTTAAACACATCCAGGGAAGGTGACTCTACCACATCCCTGAGCAGCCCGGTCCAAGCCCTGACAACTATTTCAGTATTTTTTTTTCCTAATATCTAATCTAAACCTGCCCTGGCACAGCTTTGTACCATCTCCCCTTGTCCTATCTCCTGTCACCTGGCTGAAGGGACCATCACCCATCTCTCTACAGCCTTCCTTCAGGTAGTTGTAGGTTGTAATAAGGTCTCCCCTCAGCCTCCTCTTCTCCAGGCTAAACATCTCTAGCTCCCTCAGCTGTTCCTCATATGATTTGCCCTCCAGGCCCTTCACCAGCCTGGTTGCCCTTCTCTGGACTTGCTCCAGGACCTCAATGTCCTTCTTATGGTGAGAAGCCCACAACTGGACACAGTACTTGAGGTGCGGCCTCACCAATATTGAGTATCGGGGCACAATCACTTCCCTAGACCTACTGGCCACACTGTTTTTGATACAAGGCAGGATGCCATTGGTCTTCCTGGTCGCCTGGGCACACTGCTGACCCATATTCAGCCTGCAGTCAACCAACACCTTCTCTTTCTTAGGTGTATCTTAAGAATGTGTTAACTCTGCTTGCCCAGAAAGCAAGCCTGTTTCAGCTAAGTAAATTTGAATATTTCACAAATGGGCACATCTTATATGCAACTACACGATTAATTTGGTTGAAAAAAAATTAGATGTATATTTTAGTATTCATACTCCTTTTTGGCTATTGCTTTTTCCCATGAGTTTAGCAGGAAGAGGGAAGTATAGTACAGTCTAGATAACAAGATTCTAAAAGCCTTTTACATCTTTAACCAGGCAAATTTCAGAGAGAACGAACACAGAAATTAAAAACTAGTAAGCTTGGATTAGTGACAGGAAAGACTACCTGATGTCTGCCAGGATTCCCTTGTGACTATCCTAAAAATATACACACAAGAAAGCACCCAAACAAGCAAAAAGCCTACACAGCCAGAGACACACACACACAGATGACCTAGACAAATTTTCTCAGGTCCCAAAAATCAGAACTAAAAGTAAAAATGCGCACTGTAGAATACACAAGACAGTTTGTTTCACGTGATTACCGACAGAAGACTGATGCTGAGATCAAGAAGACAAATCTGTCTTCCTAGAGACAGATTAAAATCCAAAAGATTTGTAGCTTCATTTTACATACCATTAAGGGAAGCTTTTCAACTTTCCTCCGCACTCTCTAGTCGTTAGGAAGGAAGATTGACTGAACTACAACTGCTTTGCTTCTCTTTCGACCCTGCAGGTGCCCCCTTCACCTCGGGGGTAGAGTGAGCAGAAGGAAATAAAACAAAAGATGTCTTTTTCCTGTACACAGTATAAAATCAAAATTAATCAGTGAAAACTACTTAAGATGTGGAAAGAAACACTTCATCTAAGAGCCTCTAAAACTCAGCTGTGTTTAAGACAATAATGATGTACATTCCCCTTTCTTGGGAAAATTCTGAAATTAAATAAAAGGCTCTCCCCCCCAAAAAAAATGTTTCCTTTGTCTTACAAAGAAAACACTACTGAGTAAAACTCATGATAGAATAAACTTGTCTTTATTTAGCAATAAAGTTTACCATGTAGAGCAACAATGTATCTGTAAGATCCAAAGCCCTGGCTCAGACACAGGTCCTGATGATGGATGTGTCCCTTGTTCCAACTCTATATCCTGTTTTTCAGTAAGTATAATAGCTCTGACTCCATGGATCTAAATGTTCTCAACTGATTAGATTAGTTAAATGCCAACTCTCACTTTGGGATCTCGAGGCTGCTGTAGTTGCTATTAAGCTATTGATTGGAAAGTTGGGCTAAAATATCAAGGTTCACAAGAACTGTGAGTCTCTCCTCTCCTCCCCTTTTTTTTTTGATCTTGAGAAATTTAAGGTATAGGGCTTTTCCTACATCTGAAATTCTGACCTTTAATGCTACACACAAAGGGAAATCAATTGAATAAATAAGCTAGATGAGGAGTCTCACCTAATTAATCAGAACCTTATATTTAATCCTGCTGCAAGTCAAGAACCATGCAGAACAGGAAAGAAAATTTCTATCAGGTTTGACTACAGGGTTAACTTAATGGATATGCTTTTGAAAGCTGTGGGTTTTTAATTAATTAGAGAAAGAAAAATAAATCTGGATTATATGATATATAGAAACAGACATCAGTATTATTTCTTTGGTTTTAACATTCTAATACTATTCTTAAAATTTATTCCTCTGCGACATGACAGCAAAAAATAATCTTTCTATAAAAATTATTATTTATTCCCCATACATATTTGCTAGTTGAGAAAAGTGACAGATTTTCTATTCCCTTCAAGTTCTTACACCAATGAAAACATCTGAGCCCCTTTCAGAATTAAACATTTTACTCCTCATTTAATTTCTATTTTAATGTGGATTCTTAACATTCTTCACACACACTGAGAAGAAAGCTAGTACGAATTTTAAGGTTCTCTGTGGCTTTTTTTTGTTTTATTTTAATGAGCTATCAGGCCATGAGTCCCTCTTACAGGAAAAGAAGTTGAAACAGGCTTCGTGTTTGGACTTGAAATGAATGATCCTAACAACTTACTGAAAACAAAATCTCAACAGATAAAGTGTAACAGATAAAGCATAGTTATGCTGCACCGCAAAGGTGAGTGTCCCAAGAAGTTTGAAACACTACGTTTTCTGAAAAAACGTGACAATAGATGACCCTTACAGTCATAATGCAGATAATGTAGTTAAGCCTAAGCTTCATGTCTTTGGAAAAAGTTTGTTCACGTCAAACATCTGAAAGTAGCTTCTCTGTAGGACACTTAAGAATGGTCAATGTCAGATATAAACTTTCATTCATTATTCTGTGATCGTTTCTTAAGTCTGACCTGGGGAGACATCTAGGGGTGAGAGGTTTATTCTGTACTTGGTGTCCCTGTGGAGATTTCTAGCTGAGGAGCTAGCAGATCTGGAAAGCCTGATATACTATACCATACCATACCATACCATACCATACCATGCCATACCATACCATGCCATACCATACCATGCCATACCATACCATGCCATACCATACCATGCCATACCATGCCATGCCATACCATACCATGCCATGCCATACCATGCCATGCCATACCATGCCATGCCATGCCATGCCATGCCATGCTATGCCATGCTATGCTATGTCATGCTATGCTATGCTATGCTATGCTATGCTATACTATACTATACTAATGGCACACCATCATTTTAAAACCTTTGCTGTTCTGCATTCAGATTTAAGTTATTTAGGAATATCTTTAAATACAGCAATATCAGTTGCTAGAAGCATTATTATTTCTCTTTCTGCTTTGCCTATATCATGTTGTTAACAAAAAACAAAACAAAATAAACCCCATAGGTTCCCACTGCTGCGCTCACACAGCATGAGTAAGGAAAGGCAGGGCAATGTGAAGCAGCAATCTCTCTCTTCTCTCCACAGGCTAGAGACAAAGCCTGCTCCGCAGGGTCCTCCCAAAAGTTTTTGATCCTAGTCCTGTAACTTTTCCCTACCTTTGTCACTCCTTTCTGTGACAGGAAAGAACCAATCCCAGCCCTCATTCTTGGGACAGAAAAAAATGAGCTTCCTGGAGGCTTTTTGTCAGGTCAGCTGAACCATCCCCACTTTTAGAACAGATAAACAAAGAGCCCCACACACCACCAAAAAACCCCACCTTATTCCCATACCAGTGAAGGCAGATAAAAAAAGACCATTGTTTAATTGTATGCCTTTACTTCAAATATATCCCCTTCTGTAGACTGCACACAGTGGTCAGAAGGCCATTATGGCTGATAAAAAATTAATCCCTAATCAGTTCTTGCCTCAAGAGCTAATAACCAACATGCTCATCAGGTAAAGTAATGTAAAGGTCTGTAACAGGCTCTACATAAAAGGTGTGAATCTACAAGATCCCCAGGCATTTTGCCACTGAAGATACACAACCTCACTGAGTGAATGATTTCACCATCAAAGGTATTCCTCTAAAATGAGAGACTATATAAATACTGGACTTTTTTTTTTTTTAAATTTCAGAGGTCTTGTAGATTAAAGAAATAGAAAATAAAAAGCATGCAAGAAGACCCAGGTGGACTTTCGCTCCAGAAATATTTTTATCATATATGACATAAAAAATGGATTCTCCAGCCTCAGTTCCACTTTAGCCAGCTCCCTGTGCCTTTTAATATCTCCTTTCTTCTAACCTCACCTTTAAACACTGTGTTCATCAATGTTTTTTGATTAATTTACATGGTGCCAAACGTCTCAACTACTATCTCCACGCACAGAACACAAGATATGAGTACGGTCTTGTGAAGTCATGCAGGTTGCAATGCAAAGCCCTCGAATGTTAAGAACAACCTCATGACCTTATAAACACGTTTTGGTATGGTACATAACCACATAACTTCAGGAGACTCCTGGAGTCTATAGATGACAACTTTCTGGTTCAGGTATTGGACAGACCGACCAGAGGCAATGCATTGCTGGACCTGGTGCTCACCAACATGGGGGAGTTCATTAAAGGTGTTAAGGTTGGAGACAGCCTGGGCTGCAGCTACCATGCCCTAGTTGAGTTTGTGATCTCGAGGAATGTGGGCCTGGCAAAAAGTGGGATCAGGACCCTGAACTGTAGGAGAGCAAACTTTAGGCTGTTTAAGGAATTGTTGGCTGAGATCTCCTGGGATTTGATGTTTAGAGACAGAAATGTTGAGGAAAGTTGGCTACACTTTAAGGATGCCTTTCTGAGAGCTAAAGAACTCTCTCTCTGAATAAGAAAGTGGGCAGGAGGGGCAGGAAACCAGCATGGCTAGGCAAAGACCTGCTGGTCAAACTGACAGAATAAAAAAAAGGCAGGTACAAGCTCTGGAAGCAAGGGTGTGTTGCCTGGAAAGAATACAGGGATGCTGTTCGGACTTGCAGAGACGGGATCAGGAAAGCCAAGGCTCAGATGGAATTGAACTTAGCAAGGGATCTTAAAAACAAGAAGGGATTTTACAGGTACATTGGCCAGAAGAGACAGGCCAAAGAGAACGTACCTCCCTTGGTAAATAAGAAAGGAGAATCGGCTGCAACAGATGTGGAGAAGGCTGAGGTATTGAATGAGTTCTTTGCCTCAGTCTTCTTTGGCAGCCAGGATTCTCATAATTCTCAAGTCCCAGAAGCTTGCATCCCTGGACCTCTAGGTGGGAACTGGGGGAGTAAATCCCCCCCACACTGTAAGGGTAGAGCAATTCCGAGACCGCCTCATGAGACTGAATGTCTACAGGTCTATGGGGCCGGATGACATGCATCCCAGGGTCCTGAAGGAGCTGGCTGATGTGGTTGCTGAGCCACTCTCCATCATATTTGAAAAGTCATGGCTGTCAGGAGAGGTCCCTGGGGACTGGAAAAAAGATCACGTCACTCCCATTTATAAGAAAGGAAGCAAGGAAGACCCAGAGAATTACAGGTCAGTGAGCCTCACCTCTGTGCCTGGGAAGATCATGGAACAGATCCTCCTGGATGACATGCTGGAGCACATGAGGGATGAGTGCATGACCTAGGAAAGCCAGCAAGAATTCACCAAGGGAAGGTTGTGCCTTACCAATCTGGTGACCTTCTATGATGGAGTGACAGCATCAGTAGATAAAGGGAAGGCAACCGATGTCATCTACTGGACTTGTTCAAGGCCTTTGACACAGTCCCCCACCACATCCTTATCTAAATTGGAGAGATGTGGATTTGATGGGTGGACCATCCAGTGGATAAGAAACTAGTTGAAAGAACGTAGCCAAAGGTGGTGGTCAATGGGTCTATGTCCAGGTGGAGGACGGTGACAAGCGGTGTCCCCCAGGGCTCTGTCTTGGGACTGGTTCTCTTTAACATCTTTATCAATGACATCGATGATGGGATTGAGTGCACCCTCAGCAAGTTTCCGGATGACACCAAGCTGAGTGGTGTGGTTGTCACCCTAGAAGAAAAGGAAGCCATCCAGAGGGATCTTGACAGGCTGGAAAGATGGGCCCGGGTGAACCTAATGAGGTTCAACACTGCCAAGTGTAAGGTCTTGCACTTGGGCCAGAAGAATCCCAGACATAGATACAGACTGGGAGAAGAGCTTCTTGAGAGTAGACCTGCTGAGAAGGACCTGGGTGTCATAGTGGATGAGAAATTTAACATGAGCCAGCAGTGTGCTCTTGCAGTTTGGAAGGTGGGCTTGTTCAGCCTAGAAAAGAGAAGGGGGAGGACCTCATTGCAACCTTCCAGTACCTGAAGGGAGCTTATAAAAAGGAGGGGAATAAACTTTTTAAAAGGGTAGACAATGGCAGGACAAGGGGGAATGGATTAAAGCTAAAGGAGAGTAGGTTTAAATTGGATGTTAGGGGGAAGTTTTTTTACAGAGAGAGTGGTGAGGTGCTGGAACAGGCTGCCCAGAGAGGTGGTGGATGCCCTGTCCCTGGATATCTTCAAGGCCAGGTTGGATGGGGCTCTGGGCAACCTTGTGTAGATCCAGGCTTGGAGGTTGGTGGCCCTGACTGTAGAAGCGGGGTTGGAAACTTATGATCCTTGGAGTCCCTTCCAACCCAGACCGTTCTATGATTCTATGAAAATAGCATTTTGAAAGTGCTAACCTCTACCAAAACGCAGGATGACTAGCTCATAAAAGTTTGGTTTTTTCTTTTAATAGAATAAATTAATAAAAAAGAGTCTGTAATGTTTGCAGAATGAACACTTAATAAATATGCTCCACATACACTAAATTTATACTGTCTGATGTGATAAATCCATTCTAGGCAATCTGTAACTCTAGCAGCTTCGCTTTATATCTGTGTCCAGTCCTGCTTACAAGATTGGTGCCACCGGTGTTGACTGATTCAAGAGTCAAGATGAATTTATAAACTCCATGAAAGCTTCTCTGACACTGGCATATATATTGTACATGATAGGCTTGCTTAATTAGAATTTTCTGTGTATTCTCATTAAAAAGTACTCATTAGCAATAAAGAAAGCTTTCTGCTCACTGTTACATTCTAGAGCAGTGGAAGTTGCAGAACTGCATGAAGGACAGATGGAGCTGTCCTTGGAAGCCACTGAGCATGATCAGCTAGGATAAAACTAGACTGCAGGAGGGAACCCATTGACAAAGAGAGGTGTAAAGTCTCCCTATAGTAGTGGGTGCAAAATCACAACAAAGTGCATGGCACAAAAAAAAAAAAAAAAAGAAAAAAATTGCTAGATTGAGATCAGGACTTGAGGAAAGATCCCACATTAGAAGAATAGAAGATGTAGGAGTTAGGGATTTTTAATTTTTTTTTTTTTGGTCAGACCTTTTAATGTCTCACCCAGCAAGTCTGACTTCTCTTTATCTCAGAAGTTTCCTTGTTCCTTGTGCTGTAATAAGACAGAGCTTTAGTAATTGGAAAGCTATTAGTGGTTTTCTACACTCTCACTTTAAGGAAAAGTTGCAAACGGTGTCACTTCAAGGATCTGGCCAAATTGGGGTCTTGTCACAACTCGTTAGTAAAGAAGTCAATGTTTCAGTGTGAAATGACTGTGCTGAAAGTGCTGCTCAGAAATAAGCAGCATTATCTCTCTCTGTTACTTTCACAGCTTCTATATCCTACCTGAGCAGTTCACCATTACCATATTATCCACACCTTCTAGAAGCAAGATAGAGAATCACTGTGATCTACTTCCTTTTTCTACAACTAAGAAAATAAGAAGTCCAAGTTATGCAGATAAGCCGAGTGATTCTACCATGTATCAGGCTGTTTCTGTAAAGCCTGGATTTTTTCTTTAGTAGGGGTCAACAAATATTGTGAGGCATTCAGCTTTGCTGTTTCATATCACCTAATCAGGACAAGAGGAAGAAAGCTGTTGGTGACCTCCAAATCAACAGATATGGTCACAGAGTGGAAGCATCCTTCCTGAAATTATTTCTAGCATATATACTAACAGAGGTGATACAAAAAATACATTGGCAATTAACACTGTGTTTTCCTTCCTTTCTAAAAATGTGAACACCTGCCTACTCAAGCTGGCTACATCTTCCTATTACATAGCTCATTTCTATATCTGCAGTTTGTTAGCAGTTTTGCTAGCTTCCTGATTAATATCTTTGATTTGAAGTAGTTGTCCTGTATTTTACCCTTCAAATAGAATTTCAGAGTTATAATCAAGCACTATGGATGATCATCTATTAGGAAAGTCTAAGAATAATTTTGTTTGGTTTCTTTTAAATAACAAATCCAGCATTAAAGGTTTACTTGGACAGTGATATTCCACTAACACTACTAATTCTGCTGTCAGAAAAAACACCTATTGTGAGGCACTACAAGGACTAAACAAGTTTTGTCACAGATGTAGTCTGACTTTTCCATAAGTGAAAGTCATTTCCACGATTCAAAATTCTGTGCATGCCTGGGCAGAAGAGAAAGTAGAAAATCTCTAATTTTGTTGCTCTCTCCCCACATCCTTCTCATAACTTGTGAGTATGAGATCAATCTTGAATTCAGTTATAGTCAGAATATGCAGAGATTTAGAGTTTACAGGTGATTTATATTAATATTTAGAAATGCATACATTTTATTAGGTCACAAAGGACATAGAATAATAACTTTGATTGAAACTAGTACCTACTAGGTAAGGCCCTAAAATGACATTATGATTTAATAATGCTTCATTTGAAATTTCATTCAGGCCATTGTGGGGTTGTCGGGGGTTTTTTTATTTCACGAAAAATGTTGTGCAAGCTCCCAAAGCAAGAGAGAAGATGCTATGAGAGCAGGGTTCCAGTCATGGTTTGCCAACAGCAAAAGTCACCTCAAAGATTGATGAACACAAGACATGTTACCCTAGAAGATGCTGTTGTCATTCATATTCTCTTCAGAGAGTGAAGATCTCAATATGGCTCCATGGTAATTGCAAGCAAATGTCAACTTGCCATATTTAACTGCAGCTAAACATTTTCAGGGAAAAAAAAACCAACCAACCCACAGATTTGTGTTAGGCTTTGGCAGAAATTTTTTTTATAGCTCATTGTCATACACTTCGTAAATCACATTTTACAGTGAAGTGGCAGAGATATTGCTTGTTTTTTGAAGGTTTCCCTCAAGTTTTTAGAATTTCTGCTTAACAGCTTTTATATGGGCAGGAGGATCAGTTGACTTGACTTGCTTGTCAGACACATGTTTTATTAACCACTTTGAGTGGTAAAGGAGCTCAAATAAATCCTTTGAGATCAGTAAGGGTAACCCACTTGAGATATATACTAAAGCAATGTGCTTCTCCTACCAAGAAATTCTTCTAGTCATCAAAGAAGTATTTTTTTTTAAAAATAAAATAAAATTAAATACAAACAAATAGAATGGCAATGTCATCCTTCAGCATCGCCAACAGTTCATAAGCAAAATGTACATATCAACAAGAATGAAGTCAGCAATTTCACAAAGATTTCAAGGTAAGATTGAGCCCACAATTTTTCATCTGCTGACTGACAGGTCTCATCTCAGGCAGTTCTGAAGTTTGATAGCAAGGAATAGGAAAAAAAATCCCAATTGTATTAAGCAGACAGTTAGGACATATAGTCTTAGTGTTTTTCAGTCTTGGGGTCTCTGTCCAGGCAGAGACACAACTCTAGGCAAGCCAGAAGATTACAGATTTTAGGTCTTGGACCTTCATTCTGAGAATGAAGACATCAGAAACTACATGAGAAATGAAGCAAAGCAAAGTTTAAAAAACCCTCTCACTGTTCTTCCAAATAAGAGCTTGAAAATGAAGTAAATAGTAGAGTGATGTTTGCTCCCACCCTCCAAAAGTATCCAAAAGTTGAAATAGAAGCTCATGTTAGATTCGGAGGTGAAGTAGGTCTGAATAAGCAGCCATATATGTGCCATTATTTATGGTGGAAAACAAATTCTGTTCTCTATTTTGCCTTATATGCTCTGAATGATAAAATTGAAAATGCTTCATAAACATACTCAGCACATAAGAGCAACTTAAGAGATGGATAGTAAAAAACATCAGTTTGTAGGGAGAGGCATAAAAATAACATTTCCAGTGCCTCAGCTGCTGATTTTCAGGTATTTGATGAAAGCCAAAAATTTACTGTCTGATTTTTATCTGTATTTTCAGATTACTTCATCTGCTATATTGATTATATCTGCTGAAATCATAAAGACAGAAAGAAATTTTTGAAATTACAATAGGACTAATGTGGTAATTTTGTTATTTACAATTATGTGACATAGTGAACTGCTCTAAATAATGAGCAGCTACTGAATATATTACAAAAAAATTTTGACACTGAAATCAGCTGCAATGATATCAGCATTTCTGTTCAAAGCAAATGCATTAGATACATTTTTTCCACCTGTCGTCAACTCAGTGGATGCTACCTGATCACCTTATAATGTGCCAGCATTTCTAAACCACTTTATAAGCAACAAAATTCTTCTTTGACCACTTTATTTATATTAATATAAATATATATACATACATATATGCATTTAATAAATATTTTATAAATACATATTTTTTGAAAGCACATAAATTGTAGTTAAAGCACCTTGGGGTTCAAGTCATCAGATATTCCTTTACAGCTAAAGAGCTAAGGTAGCCCTGTATTATTTCCTAATGAATAGAGCTTTTTTTAAGAAATACTGTTGCAATCTAAACCAACATAAACTAAAGATTTTAATTTTTTTTTTTACTTTGAAGAATAATAGACCCTCTGCCAGGTAATTTAGCGCAATATCAGTTGTATTAATATTTCCGTTCTATTTATCTAAATCATCTATGTTATGAAATAATTCTTGGTGCCATGGTACCAGTTCTTGCTAAACAATAATTACTGAAACTGACACAAAATTGTTGATTTGTAGGTGGGCTTAGTCTTTAAATGGATCTTGTTAATGGAAAAGACTCTTGATTCATGAGTGTAGTTTAATGCAAAGCAATTTTATGCCATGGTAAATTACCATCAAAACATAAAAAAAGAAATGAAGTCATGTTGTGCCCAATATTAATCAAAAGTATCTTGAAAGCTTCTTGATTTGCAATCTAAAATATAAATTGACAGAAATAAAAACTTAATATAAAATACAAAGCCAAGGCATTTGAATATTTGGCAGGTAAGTACTGATAGAATATATTTTATGGGGAAGTAAAGCTGCAGATAAAAGCTAAGGGTATTTAAATATTTTATAAGAGCTCTTGAGGGGAGGATGTTCCCCTCCACAGATAGCAAATTTACCCTTGATTTCTCAGTAATTGTACCAGTACTTGAAAAACAGTTTGCAGTTATCAGAAATGCCCATCAGCTTACATCACTAGTGGTCCCAATGCATTCACCTCCTGCAGAACTGAGAATCCTCATCTCAGTGCGCCATTGTTTCTCCTTTTCACAGCAGAAATTTCATTCATGGCTGAAAGATCCATTCATTGAAGTAATATACAGTAGTGTTACCTCTTACCTCATATTTAGATAATAAGAGATATTTTAATGAAGCCTGTAGAAATACTGACATGCAAAATGCTAAAATATCTGTCTACATTTTCAAAGAATATATTCTGTAAAGGAAAATAGTATTATACCACAATACCCATGATAAAAGTATTTTTTTCTTGTTTCACTGTTATCTAATTTTAGGGATTGTCTGAGAAATGTAATTTTTCAGAAAACTTCCTAGTACCCAGAGATTCCTGGGTATGCCATCATTATGTGCACCTCCAAAGCCAGTGCAATATGGTAAGTAATGTTAAAGCTACGTCTAAGCATAGGGATCAGGGCCTGGAGACCAAGACCAGGCTGAAGTCTGGACATCCTATCCAAACCTCCTTAATGCCTTGGTTGAAGAGAAAGGAATCCCAAAAGAAAGAGCAGGGCAAGACCTGAAGAGTATTTCAACAAGCTTCTTGCCTGGCTAACCAGGGAGATCCTGGCTGCTGTGGATCCTGTGGTGCCTGAGTGAGGCACTGGAGTGGAGAGAGGCCCATATGAAGCCAGGGCTCTACAGTGCAGACCTGGGTGGAACCCCTAGCTGCAGCATGAGCTCTGACAAGTCGCAGGCTCTCTGACTGGTGGCTCGAGGCAAGGTGACTCGAGGAAATTCCTTGAGTTGGGGGAGCGGGCTTTTCCCCTAGGCTTTGGAAAAATCCAACAGGACAATTTCCCAAAACATTTTACTAATACAAATTTTCTTTTCATGCAAGATTTCTATTTCTTTCTCAGTAAATATACCTATGTTCCACTCTAGACTAAATAACAATTTTTTATCAAATATCAATGTTTTCTTTGGAATGGAGATCTACTCACAGATGAAACCATGCCAATCAAACTACAGTTTGTATGTACAAAAATTAGGGTTTGTTCACCTTTGTGACCAGTGTTTAATCTCTTAATCATTTTTCCCAGCACAATCCACTTCTGCAAAGGTAATTATTGACTTTTGTGGATCACTCAGATGCAACCATGGTCAACACAATAGCAAAGACCATAAGAAAATGCATTCATCCTGATATCAGATCAAGATTTGCAGGAAATAAAACATTTGACCACATTTTGAATTATAGCTTCTCAGCAAGTGTGTATCAGGTAAATTTTGTGCAATGAATAAAGACTCCTGTCAGAGGAAAAAAAGTTTATTATAGTGTAGAATCATAGAATGCTTTGAGTTAGAAAGGACCTCAAAGATCATTTAGTTCCAACCCCCTGCTGTGGGCAGGACCATCCTCTACCATATCAGGTTGACCAAAGACCCATCCAACCTGGTCTTAAACACGTTCAGGGATGGGGCTTCCACAGCCTCTCTGGGAAGCCTGTTCCAGTGTCTCATCACCCTCTTGGTGAAGAATTTCTCAGTCAAAGCACAAATTGAAGCAGAATCCAAAGGGCAGTTCTATGCATTCCCTTGAGCCTCTTTCATCATTTAGTTGTTGCTTTGTAAACTTATCATGTTTCTTCTCGTATACAGAATCACAGAATTGTAGGGGTTGGAAGGGACCTTGAGAGGTCATCGGGTGCAACCCCCCTGCCAAAGCAGCTCCCTAGCTCATACTGCACAGATAGGCATCCAGATGGGTCTTGATCGTGAGAGAGTATTCTAGTTGAGGACCATCTCTACACCACTCCAATTAGCCTGAGACTTGAAACCCCCATTTTAAATATTGTAAGTCTTTATTCCCACTGAAAAAAGTCCAGAACTGGACTTAGAATTTTTAATTGAAACCTGCTTGCTCCTTTATCATGTGTATAAATAGACAAATGGCTTTTGTCTTTTCTTCCCAGGAAAACTTGAGTAGAAAAGCCTGACTTAACATCGTACCCAGTTAATATGTACTCTGTTAAGGCAGATTTTGCAACACATTTTGCATTCTATAAACAGGCATAGACTGAGTGTAATGGACTTCAGAGTGTCATATGAAGTGAAATCCTGACTGAGGAACTAAGTGTAAAAGAGCAGTCTATTTTAAAGTTAATAGATTATTAGATTTGTTTCCAGAAAAGACATATTCAGTTTTTCTGCTGATTTATCAACAAAGCAAAAATTTTATCTCTCCATTTAGTGATTAGCCATTTAGTGATGGTTCATGAGCAAATGTAAAAGGTGTCTGTAACCTGGGGGGAGAAGGAAGACCTCTAGGCCATGATCCTAATTGATTTTTACTATAGGTTCTTTCACCTTCTGCTACAAAATTGACTTCTGAGTAACTACTATACACCTAGAAAATTAAACTACTGCACTGAAAAGTGAAACTTCATCTTCAAATTCTTCACTTGAGATCATTTATGGCATAAACAATCACATTGCAAGTCCCATATGACATCTAAGGACCCACCACCTTTGAAAAGAGAGCACTAAAGCCAGTAAATACTTTAAACAAATCACTTATGCAGTACTTTAATTTCAAAGTACTGTAGAAATGCTTCTAACAAATGAGCACAGCTTCGTGTGTCTGAGCAGAGTCTCCTGGCTAGCTTAAAGCAAACTGTATACTTGACCTTTACTTCAAAGGAGAGTTAAAGGGCTGCATAGAGATGCTGCTCAAGAAGATTTAAGCAAGGCACCAGCAGCGGTCTTCCAATGGCCAGTTTCATTCACTGTATAGCCTCCATTCCTTCAGTGCTATGACTTGAAACATTAGCTTTATGGATCACAAACATGCAAGTTGAAAGAGTGATTCATCCCGATTAAGCCACCAGCTTTTATAGCATACTTGGAATAACATATGCCACCTGACAAGGGTGTAACTGCAGCTGTTCAGAGCTCCCCGCTGCAGCAGCTGTTGGGGAGTCTGGGTGCTGTGGCTGCCTCGCTGACAGCTTGCACTGAGGCAAGCTCTAGGTAAGCAGTGACTAGTTTATATCTAACCTGCATATGCTTATATACTGAGGATTTACAGGGTTATGTCTATATGTGTGCACTTCTTGTGCTGCTCTCTGGATGCTTTAGCTGGATGCCACTTGATACACCCTTCAGAAACTGACAGGTGGAGTTACTGGAAGTCCAGGCAAAAAAGGTAGGGGCAGGATGAGAAGCACCGTATCTTTGTAAGGAAAGATTCAGTTGAAAGAATCTCATATTAGCTCATTGTTTGTTGTATTTACTATTCGTAAACATGGGATACAGTGGGAGAAACTAAATTCTTAGGCAAGACAGATGTATATTTACAACAAAACTACCTGGTATGATCAATATTTAAAAGGTTAATATTTAAAAATTCAAAAGGTTACTTTCAGAGAACCACAGGTAATATGACCAGTTAGGCAAAACGCTTAACATTTTTGGCTTATGTTACCCTTTGCTATGTACAGCAGTTGGCAGTCTAACAACTCTTTTCCGTGTTGCATAAAAGAAATAAATCTAAAACAGGTAGCTCAAACACCCCAAAGTCTGTACATTTTGCTCCAATCACAAAGAAATAAAAGAGATGGGTTCTTCTATTTCCATCCAATATTTACAGCCACTGTGGCCTGTCCTCATACCCTACATATAGTCACACACGCAATTAGGCAGAAGAGAATTTGATACAATATTGATTTTAGAAGTCAATAGATTCCTGTAATCAGTGGTAAAAAAAAAAAAAAAAGTGGTATTGGAAAACTTACATTGTCTCCCTCTGTTGCAGAACACTGCATTGACAGATATTTAGTGAAGGGAGTTAAATCAGCAACAACAGTTTTTTTCTGAAAAAGCATCTGGGGATGGTGGGTAGCCATGAAAATTACTTCTTTGAAGGTGAAACGTGGCATTCATGCAGTGATAGTCAGTGTTCACTTTCCACTCACTTTTCCATTAATAAAAAAAATGAATGCTGTATCTAGTCAGTCAGAGAGTAGAATCTTAAGTATTCAGCTGTGTCTGTCAATCACATAACACCAATACATGAAATAGAGCTAAAAGGAGAACACATTGCAAACAGACACTTGAGCATACAAATTATTCAATGGATGCTTAACTATCATGCTTACAGAAACCATTTCACAAAAGATTCATGTGTATGGATATAGATGCTAAATTAATCAGACAAAATTTCCACTGTTGCAGAACAATGCAATTTAAGAGCTCCAGCACCTTGCCAAAGAAAATTCACCTTTCCATATTCAGTCTGTACTAAAAGACATTGTATAAAAAAAGGCAGTAGACTACTGAAGACAGTAGGTCAGACTGTTGGATAAAACAGGCCAAATTTTATCTCCAGTGTTATTTTTATCTGAGTTACACCTTAGATTAATTTACTCTGTTGTCTATGTAGAATAGCACTAGAATTAATACATCAACCTTTTAAACCTGAAGTGTCACTTTCATGCCTAGTGCTGTGGCTTGCTAAAATCAAGAGTGATGGGTTAAGTTTACTAGTGGTTATTTTAGGCAACAGACACTTGAGAAAGAATTTGTTTCAAATGAATAATTTACTTTCTTAATTGCAAAATTTTTAAAATGGCAGCAGCTTCACTTGCATATATCCGGACTTATGTATATAGGAACTGCTATATCTCCTAAAGCAAAAAAGAACTTAAAGATTAATAATGTGATGGTACCTTGGTAAGCCTTTCATCTCCTTCCAGCAACACAGAGTTACACAAAAGGTTGCAACAGGATGTTTGAAAAACTGGCCAAAGATCAAAAGAACTTATGGACTCTTTCCTCTTGCATCAGATGGATTCAGAGTTTGGCTGCTGAAGCCCATGGATTGTCTTGAGAAATGGTACATGGTGCTTCCAAATGAGATTAAAAGCTATTCTTCCACAATATGTTAGCATTACCTACGATGTTGATACTAAGCAAGTAACATAGATCCATTCTTTACTGAATATCTCTCATGTCTACTACTGCCATATACCTAAATCCAGCTAAGTTCAAATATATATATATATGTATGTGTGTACATATAAAACATACATTTATGTTTTTCTCCAGCACAAAAGAAACTAGTATATGGATTCCATGGCTGTCATGAATACTAGGGATGATCAAAAGGTTAATATCTGCAAAGATATTTGCCAAATCAAGGCATAATTATATCTCTCCTATCTGTTCAATTGGAACAGATACAGTCTGAATCTGTAGAGAAACATTACCTTTTTTTTTGGAAATTACAAACCTCAGGAAAACAAACTTCTCACATTAAGATCTAGAACATGTCTCAAGAGAACTTGAAGACTATTTTATGAGTATTTCAAGGGAAAAAATAAAAACAGCTGTTTATTTCTAAACTATATATTAGTTTATCTTTGGTCTGGTCCAAAGAAAATTAGTGTTTAAAACAAAGCCACATTGCTTTCAGAAGTCTCTCAAAGTGTTACTGATGAGCTCTATATAAATTAAAGTCTACTATCTAGAAAATATATTAAAGAATGTTTAGATTTTAGCAGAGTCTAAAAAGGTGTGAGTAGCAAGGGAGTTTAAGCATGTGCTCTTGCAAGTAAAGCAACTAGAGCAAGTGTGCTTATGCCTTAAGGAAACTACAAGTGAAGTTACTCTTAAGCAAATTTCTTAATTGTTTCTTGATGCATAAAAATTACTGTTATGCCATCACTACCCATTTAATCTTCACCCTGATGTTCAATAGTTATAGTTATCATGTCAAGTTTCATGTATTGATTAAGCCTTACCATGTAAGAAATTAGAAGGGTTTTAATGTGGACTCCAAAATTAAGACACTAAAAACATGACTATACTAGTAAGGATGTGATAGTAATAACAGCAACTACAATAACACTAATTATTATTGTTATTATTGTTGATGATATTATCATTATTATGACAAAACACATCAGAATTATTGGCTTGCCAATAATTATTAACAGAGTTATTAACATGCTGAGGCTGGAGGGATGGGGTGCCAGGGTAAGAAAGCTAAAGCCCTGATAGAATTAAGTCTGGCTAGGGAGGTTTATGCCAACATGAAAAGCTTCTATAGGTACATCAGTGATAAAAGGAAGGGAAATATATTTGATCGATGGACCACACAATGGATAAATAATTAGATGAATGGTAACACTCAGAGTTTCTGTCAACAGCTCAATGTCCAAGTGGAGATTGGTGACAAGTCTATCTCCTCAGGGTCAGTATTACGAACAACACTGTTTAAGATCTTTGTTGGTGACATGGACAGTGGGATTGAGTGCGCCTTCAGTGAGTTTGCTGATGACACCAAGCTGTGTGATCCAATCAACAGACAGGAGGGAAGGGATACCATTCAGAGGGACCTTGAAAGGCTTGAGAGACAGGCCCATGTGAAGTGTATGAAGTTCAACAAGGCCAAGTGCAAGGTCTGGCACATGGTTTGAGAAAATCCTAAGAACAACTACAGGCTGCACTGAAAATGTCTTGAGAACAGCCCTGAGGAGGAGGACTTTTGGGTGTTGCTGGATGAGAAAAGCTCAACATGAGCCAACAGTGTGCACTTGTAGCCCAGAAAGCCAACCATGTCCTGGGCTGCATCAAAACCAGCATGACCGGCAAGTCAAGTGAGGAGATTCCGCCCATCTACTCTGCTCCGGTGAGAACACACCTGGAGTACAGTGTCCAGTTCTGGAATCCCCACTGCAACAAAGTAATGGAGCTGTTGAACCAGATCCAGAAACGTGACACAAAGATGATCAGAGGGATGAAATATGTTTTATGAAGTTGGGATTGTTCAGCCTGGAGAAGAGAAGGCTCGAGGGAGACCATATTGCATCCTCCCAGAAACTAAAGGGTCTTATGGGAAAGATAAAGAAGGACTGTGTACAAGGGAGGTTGGAACTGTATGATCTTAAGGTCCCCTGGAACCCAAACCATTCTATGATTCTGTGATTCTAAATCAAAACATTGTGAATGAATGAAGTTAAAGAAGTTATGAGGAAAAATGTCTATAGGGAAACCACTGTGAACTTGTTCTTTCCTGGACCCTAAACCAAAGGATTTCAAAAGGGGCATACTTCACACAGTGGCTGAGTTTCAGCCAGCATTGGTTTATGTAAGTTTCTTTCCACAAACAGGTTTCAGCCTCATCTTGTGAATTTTTCTTAAAATCACACAATTATCTACTTATTCCACTGAAAACTGCAGTTGCACTAAATAAGAGCATAACAATTTTAATACAAGTAAACCACACAGAATCACAGAATCACAAGGTTGGGAAAGACCTTTAAGATCCAACTGTTCCCATCCTATGCTAAACCATATCCCTAAGCACCTGATCTACCCTTTTTTTAAACACACCCAGGGAAGGTGACTCAACCACCACCCTGGGCAGCATGGTCCAGGCCCCGACAACTCTTTCAGTGAAAAATTTTTTTCTAACATCTAATCTGAACCTATCCTTGCTCAGCTTTGTGACATTTCTCCTTGTCCTATCCCCTGCCACTTGGCTGAAGAGACCAACGCCCACCTCTCTACAGCCTCCATTCAGGTAGTTGTAGGTGGTGATAAGGTCTCCCCTCAGCCTCCAGGCTAAACATCTCCAGCTCCCTCAGCTGTTCCTCATATGATTTGCCCTCCAGCCCCTTCACCAGCCTGGTTGTCCTTTTCTGGACTTGCTTGAGGACCTCAATGTCCTTCTTATAATGAGGAGCCCACAACTGGACACAGTACTCGAGGTGCGGCCTCAACAATGCCAGGGGCATTGCAAAACATACAGGGGCACGTACAGGGGAACAATCACCTCCCTAGTTCTACTGGCCACACTATTTCTGATACAAGCCAGGATACCATTGGCTTTCCTGGCCACCCAGGCACATTGCTGACTCATATTCAGCCTGCAGTCAACCAACACCCCCAGGTCCTTCTCTGCCTGACAGCTCTCCAGCCAGTCTCCCCCAAGCCTGTAGCACTGCATGGGGTGGTTATGTCCCATGTGCAGCACTATACACTTGGCCTTGTTAAACCTCATCCCATTGGTCTCAGCCCATCAGTCTAGTCTGTTCAGATCCCTCTGTAGAGCCTCCCTACCCTCAGACAGATCAACACTTCCTCCCAGTTTAGTGTCATCTGCAAACTTACTGAGGGAGCATTCAATCCCTTCATCGAGGTCATTGATAAAGATGTTGAACAAAACTGGACCCAGAACTGAGCCCTGGGGGATGTCACTCGTGACTGGCCTCCAGCTGGATTTTGTTCCATTTACGACCACCCTTTAGGCCCGACCATCCAGCCAGTTTTAACCCAGCTGGGGATCCACCTGTCTAGGCCAGTGGCAACAAGTTTCTCAATCAGAATGCTGTGAGAAACCATGTCAAAGGCTTTGCTGAAGTCCAGGTAGACCACATCCACAGCCTTGCCCTCGTCCGTTAAGCAGGTTCACCTGAACAATTTCAAGGTCACAAAGAGATCAAATTTCACAATGTTGTATGAGTAGTGCACCAATATATTCCATAGCACTGTCCGTGGGCTATGAGGTTTGGAAATCATTATTATGGTGCTTCTCAACAGAAAAATTAACAACAAATTCCAGATTTCACATTAAAATCTGTCTCTGGTACCCATTTGTAATATTTTCTCCAAATATATCAGATACAACCTCTGCACCCATTTTCAAGAATCCCTGTGTCATGTCGATGTATACATCTGTAGGTTTTTGATATATCAGCCACAGGCTAGAACATTGCTCATCAGCCAAGTTGATACCAAGAACCCCACAGAGCCACCCTGTCTCACAACAGCCTTTCATGCTATTTATGGCCTCCACTTTTGTTCACTGAGACATAGTTTTCTTGGCAGTTGTATGTGTTAATTCTTACTTGCAGTCCTCTTTCAAAATAAACAGATCAGATTAATTGCTACTACAACTTTTTCATACCTTCTACTTTTTTGTCAGCTCACCATAACTAATAAGAACAATTTATAGTATAATGTCGGAAAGCTCTATTTGCGCTAATTCAATAACAATGCCCTGTCTTAATATCCCATTAACAACTTTGGTTTATGACCTGTCAGTCAGCCAGCTTTTAATCCACTGATTATGTGCCAGGTTGATTTGGAATCAATCAAGTTCCTTAAACAAAATACATCGTAGCACAAGGTCAATTGCTCTTATAAATCTAAGACTAATGCATCAATATTACTTTTGTCAAGCAGCATAACCACCAAAAAACCCCAACAAAACAGCAAAGTAGTTTGACTGACTATATTTTCATAAATCTTTGATGGTTGATATTCATAGTACTAACCTCCTTAGTATCTAAATGAGTATCCAATATTATTTTCTTTTGTATTGCGACAAAAGAATTTTAAGTACCTAGATTATGGAGCTTATCTTTAGGAAATATTTGGTACCATCTTATTGCGAATTATTTGAACCTGCATAATAGAGCACATATATGTACTCTATAGAGCACATCTAAAGCACATGCTTTAGAAGTAATTTTAAAGTTTGAAGTGATTCCTCAACATAAAATTACATAGCCTTATTTTCATTCAAATAAAGAGAAAATTATTTATCAGAAACTTCTGCCTATTGACATGCTTATTAGAGAATTCATCGTTTTTATATAATAATGGTCAATACGATTTCTTAAGATTCCTTTCATCCCATTAACTCAAGCTAATAAAAACTCATATACATGCTAAAAATGTTAACAGAAATTATAAATTTACTTTAGATACTTACATGAAATCTCAACTGTATTGATTATTGCAATTTACTGAATTTCTAATGGTGATAATCTGACTCACATTTCATGCATCATCATGTCTCCCCATCAGTAACTCCATAAGTAATTTCAGTAGAATGAAATGCAATTCACTTGTCATTTGACACCAAAAAATAATCAAGACATTAAACAAATAATCTTTCTCTAGATTTTAATCAAAATATATTATGTTCTTCACATAACTGTAAAAAATATTCGGTTACTCAGTTTATTAGTCTCTGAAACATTAGAGGTATAGTTTTTCTTTCTGCAATTTTTGGAGACCAATCTTAACAAGATATTTCACAATATGAAAAATTTTTTGAAGAAGCAGACATCCAAAAATCTCAGTTAACTTATTTGAAGAAAGACAGGAAAGAGGGCACACATTGTGCTATTTCACTATTATTTCAACTTTCAGAACTCAGTGATGGATCACTGAAAAATAGACACCAAAGTTATTTTTTATTTTTCATCCAATTTTTCCAGCCGTGAAATGTGCTTATATTGCAAGTCTTTTGGAGCATGTATCATATTTTCAATCTTGTGTATCCTGAGTACCATTCTGCATAAGAAGCATGACTATTAGTAGCACCCTGAACATCACATGATTACACCCCAATGTTAATCTGAACTTTTGAGTAAATCAATTGATCAGTAACCACTAGTTTATTCTGCTATGTCTTTTAAGATGGCAGGTACAAATAAGGGCTTTAAAAATTATGTTTCAAGTTCAATTATTAATTTTTAAACTATAAAAGACATTTTAATGGTCTTTATAATGATGATGATATTAATAGTGGATTATATTAATACTGTATTAATTCATAAAAACGTAAAGATCAGACTTAGCGATCCTTATATATAGGAGTATTGCCAAAGAATTTTATGAGATAGTATGGAGCACTACACGTATGTCTTCTGTCATTCAGGTCTACCACGATAAGGTAAGACATATACACCTAGTCACCTGAATCATATTTCCTTTATTTTATATTACAAATGTTGTTCCTGTGTTTAGGTTTTCAGCTTTTGAAAGAGCACTTACATACAGCATCCTTTGGGGTACTTTTAAAAACTAGTCTAGTATGATTCACTTTTTGGCATGAAAACAACAGCTTAATTCCTCACAATCCTTTAATTTACCATCTAATTCTGTAGTCCAAATAGATGCTGTTGCTGAGCAACAACATACCTTAAGCAGCAGAAAGATATTGTAAGATATAGTTTCCTGCAAATCTTCTTTTATTGTAATAACCTAAGATGTTTATTACAAACCTTATTTTTAATAGTTAATAGGTTTTGTGGACACTGGGCATAATGCCTGCTATAAAGCTAAGCCTAGATTTGCATACACAATACTATAATAAAATCTGGACCTGCTAGACCATAGTGATTTTCAAGGGATAATAATTTCAGCATTTACAATTTTAACTGCACAGAAAAAAAAGAACGCAAAAAAAAGACAATACCAGAGAATGCCAGACAAAGTATCAATAGAGCAGGTGTAATGAGGTCCATTTACAGGAAAAATATAAGGGATTCCTTTTTCCTTTCCTTGGAAAAGCATCAGTGCTTTAGTATCCAACTGCAATTTCTTAGAATAGAATTACTTTTTAAAAATTAAACTGGAATGAACAATGAAAAGAGGAATATTTGTTAAAAAAAAAAAAAAGGATAGGATGGATAGTCTTTGAGATAAGGGATAATAATGCCCCCAGATCACTATTCTTTTTTGACAGTGATATGGGTGAAGTTAATGATTAGAAGCCAAGTGACAAAATTAATAAAAACAACCGTTATTACAAGCTTGAAGTAAAATTGTTCATCCTCAGCAAAGTTTGCTGTGAATTGTTATTGCTCAGGCTAGTGAGTATCATGTCAATAACTTACATAAACAAATAAATAATTTTTAAAAAAAAACAAAACCCACCAAGATTTCTGCAACTTGATGCAGAAGCTGAATAAAGCTAAGTGAAGTCCTTGGCCTGGTCCTGTAATTCATCAGAGAACAGACTAGATAGGGCTGCCTTCTTCTGCTCTGTAATGTAGCCAATAGATGATTGTATGTACTACAGAGGAGTAAAAGTATTTCAAGGTATACATTAAAAAACCCATGGAAACCAAACAACCAAATACCAAAAACACCCAAAAAACCTCACTGCACAAAAAGGCAAAGTATTTTCCATAATATTCAATACGTAATTTTTGTACTGTGAAAATCTCATGGAGAAGACTAAGAAATCCCTCATAGCAATAAATTTTGCTAGCATGGCAAACCCCAGGATCCAATCTTTTTTTCATTTTTCAGATGATAAAAACACAGAAAAAATAAGAAATAGTAATAATAAAGTGAAGAACTGCTGGATAAATATGATAATGTCCTGACTTTTCTTTTAAAATTAAACAATTCTTTTCATATATCAACAGCAAAGTGATAAATGTAAGAAAAGAATGATGTATAACCTTGTGTAATGCAAGTGTATTTGTAAATATCCTTAAAAGACTGTTTCCATAAGTAATTAGGTTATTTTTATCAAAAAATCCCTACTATCTAGTCTTTTGCACAGAAAGCACTGCTATTTCAAAATCATTTGGCATGCTTTTATTATGTAAATTGAATGAGGTTGATAATTGTCAACAACATGTAATGCCAGATTACAGCATCCATATAGCTTTGTATTATATTAAGACACAATGAATTTTCCAGTCTTATGTATTGCCCCAAGAAGCATGCCAACCATTCATTAACTTACATACTGCAATCTTTGGGGAGAGACCATAGCTTTATTAAGGACAAGATTTACTGAAAAGGTGCAATTTACATATCAAACTCATCATTGTCATCGTCATTACAATGCATAATCTAAATCTCTTGTAGGACTACTTGATGGTTGCATAATTAAAAGCCTGTTAGTCACATCATTCCCTTCCTGGTTTTAATCATAACTCACACAGTGTGGTACAAGCTACCTTATATATTTTACAAGGATGAGGAGTACAAAGCTGAGAAGAGGAAGAAGAATTCACCCTGCCTGTTGTAAACCAATCCCTACTATAAGCAGCACAGCACTGATGATGCTGTGTTCGACAGACAGAAGCATTATGAAACAGAAATTGCACACACCTATTTTCTCTCTCACACGTCTCTTCTCCACTGAAATGGCAGAGTAAAAGCATGTCGTGTTTTCACACGTTTTTTCAGCTACCAACTTAGATATGCAGGAGGTATGAAGTGTAGATGCTCATGCTTTGTTCATGTACCACTAATAACCCCTACTCCAAAGTCAGCATGCTTATCACACCTGGGAAAACCAGAGAAGGTGTATGAGGCAGACAGAGACATACACTAGAGATAACAGTTTTCCCTATAACACAGCATGTTTTGGAATCATCCTGGTTTGTATGGATTCATGTTACCTTAGAGAGTCTTTGTGTATTGCCAGATGTATTCCCTGCTATGCAGAACAGTTCCTGATCCAAATCATATCATAAGGGAGAAAGAATCCCATTAACATCAGCTCTATACTTCTGCCTCTAGATTGTTTCAATTAAGTCAATTACTTTAGACCGAACCTATAATCAGATGGTAGGATTTGTCCTTTGAAAGAGAAGTTATCAGGAGGAAACGCACACCCCTTAGAGCAGACCGAGATTGCAGGATATGACAGATAAGAGGGCAAGCATGAATCAGTTTTTTTCGTCTCTTCTTATCCCTTCATTTTGACACTGTATTAAATCCTGCCGGCAATCCCTCTGCAACATTTTCCAGATCCATCTAGTCTTCTCTCTTCCCAAAGAAAGAGAACATTTTGACCTTGACCTTGATTTATGAAAATCTGCCTTCCAAATATGAAACAGCTTAACTTTACCTAGTGTGTCACTTTGTCCATGCGGCCAGTCTGAACACATCACTAAATCTCATTTGTATGCTTTATCAACACCACACAAAGGAGGTTTTGTTTTCAAAGTTTGGTTACTTTGTTCTCTACCTTGAAGAAAATCGAGTCCCACCTTCCACTCATGGGGAAACAACTAGATGAATAGGCTTCTTGCAGGAAAAATAAATAAATAGATAAATAAATATGAAACCATTCGTAACAGCATGTAGCATTTTTCCACAGTGTAGACGGAACATTCAGCAGTAGGTGGTACAACTTCAGGTAATGAAAAACTGGATTTTGGGTTCTCTCAAATAACAGCAGTAACCTATTCCTTCACCTTCATCCTGCCATGTCTCTCTGCACTGCAGTCAGCTCAGAACAGTGCCAGCAAATGCCCTAGTCCTGCCAGGAGAAAAACTCTCTTACCCTCTCAGCCTTCCTGCATGCTACAACAAATGCACTCCTCAGTTTTCTTCTATCTGCCAGGTTGTGACTTCTCAATGGAATCCCATGGCAAAGGGTCCCACAGAAGTTCACAAAATCTTTTACACTGTGTTTTGCTTGTTTTAAACTTAGTACTTCAGAGCAAAGTATTCACAGGTTCACCTGCTCTGAGAAGCAGTGTCTGTTACTTGTTCCAAGTTTGCTATGACAGACATCCTTTTAAAGATATTCACCAACTTTTCTCAGAATAAAGAGCCCTGAGCTTTGTAACCTCTGCTTTTAAGAAAGCCAGTTGCTGCTCTGTGATACGAAATGCTCTTTTCCCTACTTCCTGTGTCTGCTATATCCTTTTGAGAAGGGTGACAGAAATGCTATGGTTTCAAGATGCGGAACACCATAGATATACTGGAATAATAATCACATTTTGTGCTCAATTTCTTCTCCTGAAAATCTAACATTTTTGACTTGTCAAATGGAGTAAATGTTTTCAGAGTATTTCCTGGTCACCTCAAGCTCTCTCATGAGAAAGATTCTTTAGGGTCTGTTTTTATGTATGAAGTGTTGGTATAATTTCTCACCCCATGCTATACATTGCTTTGCATTCCGTTTGGTTGTTAAATCAGCAGATGATTAAGGTGTCCTAGCCTTATCTGCAAAGTTTTGCAGTTGATTTTCATACTTTCCTGTTGTTAGTCAACATCATAGAACTTTCCCCACTTACCTAATCTCCATGACCATGAATCCATTCATTAGTAAAAATTTCCATGTACTTCTTGATATGCACTTGTTAAACATATCTGACAAACTTACTGGTAAAGATTATGTGCTTCATTCAGCTTGCATTTAAGGCTAAAAATAGACAAATTCAGATTACAAATACATTGGAATTTAAAAGTTAATAAAAATTGTGGGAAGTTTATAATCAAAAAACTTACTAAAGATACTAACAGACTCTTTCTAGCACCATCAACTTTAAAATTAAGAGTGATTAAAAAAATTTTTAAAAATTAAGGTGATTAATTTGGGGGGACATTATTTTGTTAAGTGCTATAATATGCTTCCGACAATGGTAAATTCTAGAGTGTTCCAAAAGTCAGACCATGTGTCTTTCATCTAAAGCCTGTGATTCTATGTCAACAAATACAGCTTTCATGACATTTTTCAAGCTACTGTTAACTTCTGAGCCTACAGATAGCCATCATAAACAGCACATGGAAAAATACTGGTTAATGACTTGTTTCAGCATGAAATTAAAAAATGCTACTGATAGTCGGAATGCATCACAGATTCTTTTAAAAATAACTTTGAAACCTGTAAAACATTCTGGTGATTCTATTACTGCAGAGGTTTATGTTTCCTCAACAAGGGTTAGGCCACAGGTTTGTTATAGTTACCCTAATAAAATAGTTTGATTTCAGGAAATTATAGCAATGATGCTAGGACAGGATAGAGTATGCTAAGAATGCTGTACTTCAGTAAGAGTACTCACTGAGTACTTGGGTTGCCTGTCTCCAGTAGGAACAGTTGGGATATGGAGAAATATCCAAAAGATGAGATGAGGTGTGCATGTGCAAAAATAGGGTTCAATCAGTGGACACAGTGAGGAAGACTATTGAGGACCACCAGAGGACCCCCACTCAACACAACTAGGCATGCATTAGGACATACGCATATGATAATGAATTTTGGGAAATAACACAAATATGGTTATCATCAACCTCCTCTCTTTGCATTTAAAGCAATCATTAAAGTTAGCCAGTGATTTTTGTAGAATTAGAATATAGATCAAGTGAAGCAATTAAAAGCCAATCATGGTAAAGGTCAAATTAAGAAGCAAGCATTCCATGCAATTTTAGTTCTGAAACATGCTTGGTGAAGCTGTTCCCTGTGTTCCCCAGAGCAGGGATAAAGAAGTGTCTGCTTACCTGCTTTGTGTAGGTATGTTTTTCGCTATTGCAACTGCTAACATGTTGATGCCTATGTGCTCTGTGACTACTCAGAGTCACTGAAGGGGGAAATGACCCTCCACCTGGTAGCACTTGTACAGCTGCCAGCCCCTCTTCTCAACCTAGGGTTGAGCTTGCCTCTGTCAATGTCAGAGAAACACGCATAAATGGTGGAAACTACTTGTACTCCTGAGGCTCCTGCTGGGCACAGGACAAGTCTCAGGCAGGGCACAGTACCAAATCTTTGATGGTTTTGAACTGATATTCAGTATCAGACCATGTTCTCTACCTTACCATTTGACCTTACATTTGACCAGCTGTGCTAGCAATTGTTTTCGTATATTTTCACATTACAATCTTAAAATGTAATAATAAATCAGATTAATACTGATATAGCCTGATGCTCTACAAGCTAATATAAACTTGAATTTCCTTTTCTTCTTTTAAAAAGTTGCAAACATAAAATGCCAGATAAAGTTGAAAATGCATTAGTGTAAAGCATCTCATTGCAAGTAAGACACAAAATCCTCAAAGAATTTATAAAAATAGCCCAACCAGAAAAAGAATCTGATGTTTCTGTACTGTTGGGGGGGGGGCAAAGGAACTTAAGTATATGATTAAAGATTTTTTTTTCCCTCCTAACTGTCATCTATTTTGTCTTGTGCTTCTGCTCCTGAATATGTATATTTCAATAAAACAATTTAACTCAGATCTGGATCATTTAAAAAGCCTAAAATAAAAAGATTTTAAAAAAACAACTAATAAACCCACAATAAATAGGTGAAAGACCCACGCAGACGCACACACACTCCTCCACCTCCATAAAAAGAATGTTCTCCTGAGAGGACTATCCCCTTATCTGGCATCCTGTCCTTCTTTCTCTCATTCACTATCAGGTCTATATTTATTATCTGTTGCTATCTAAGTTAGATTGCAAGTTCCTTAGGGCAAGGACCTTGTCTTCTTACATGTCTGTTATGTGCCATGAACACCTCTGGCACTAAACAAATAAGAAGTTCTGCAGACCCAATTTAGTATCCATTTCAATTTGTTGCGAAGGCTTACCATGTTTTCATAGTGTAAGGTTCATTTCTTTCTCTTAATGGCTGATGCTGGACAAGCATAAATATAAATCCATATTTTCCTTGCTTCTGCTTGAGCAAACTTGCTCATTACAGTTCCTACTGACAGTGACCTTAGGCCAATCTAGTCAAATCCAAGTCTTGGAAGTTAACATTTTCTTGCAGTCAAAATTCACTGCGCAGATTTATTTAGATAGCCCTCTTGGTTCTTCATAGTTACCAGTTACTAACACAGTTTCAAGTTTGAATAACCAGAAGATCTCCTTCCAGCAATCTCTGATAGTCCATAAAGAATCTGGAAAGGACTGTTCAAATGAGAAACCAAAAAATGTTAGTTTTAGTCACTCTGTTTTCTAGCAGTCATTTCCTCATGCAGAGAAATAAAAATAAATCATCTTTTGACCAAGTAGGAAATGCTTTCTTTGTTAAGCAGCAACTTTCCAGCTTCCAGGGAAAAAATTGCTTAGATAGCTAGAAAGCAGTAGCGAACAGTATACCTTACTTGGAAAATTACCAATATATGAGACACTTTTGTTTTTCTGATCCACATATTTTCTTATTTCTCCAAAGCCAGAATCTCAAACATGTTGAGCTACTATGATATCTTCAAGCAAAACAAATTACTACTATAACATCTAGCTAGAATCCCAAACCCTTTGACATCTGTGATGTGACAGTTTGGTGGTAGGGAGGGAAGAAGGAGAACTTCCATTTCTGCAGCTAAAATTGGCTCTGTCACATCTGAGTCAATGCAAACTGGCAGTCCTTTCAAGCTCCTTGCAAAAGTCTGAGCTGTCTCAGTCTTCAGTCATCATCTCATTCAGATGGTGAATGTAAGATGCTTTTGTCCACAGAGTCTTAGTTTACATCAGTTCCTGACATAGCACACAGATAAGGGTGGGATAATGTAAGAGGATGAAGACTTAGTGAGAACCTCTGTTCCAGTCTGCTCTCAATTCTGCATGCTGAGCAGAATGTTGCAATCTTTCCTCAAACAATATTCACTGTGAACACATCAGGGCTTCTGAATTGTCAGAATAATGAACCTAACTTTTATCATCTTTGCCCTCTCTTTCAAACGTGAAAAAGTAGATGTTCAGCAGGCATGAAAAAGAAATTATCCAGTGTTACTACTTTCTAAATACTCTTTTACCCAGGAGCAGGAGTGTTTGGGCACATAACCCTCCACACAGTGACCTGGCAGAAGCTCTTACTTAGCAGAGCACAAAAGTTTCAAGCATGTGTTGGAAAATCCCTGCCTGTTATAAATGCCGCCCTGTTACTTCACACAGATGAGCTGTCATTGCAATTTTCCTCTATCAGGTTTCCTCAAGTGTCATCATTACATAGCACTAGGACTTTTTGCCAATTGCTGAGGTCAAGATACTTACCAGTATTTTAGAAATGTCACCAAGAGCCGTAACAGCAACTGGGTAACATGGTGTTAATAGACTTTATAACAGAAAAATTTTATTTGCTACATGTTTATGAATTTTGAAAGGTAGGATCATACCAAAAGCCTCTACTCTAAAATGAGTAAACTGAAAGGCATGCGCACACTACATGGAGTGGCAGGCTTTAATGAACACACTAGTGTCTGTCACTGCTGAGGGATGGGGAAGTAGGAGACTTTTAAACCCACGGATCTCCTGAGGGAAGAGTGCTCAATAACTTATTAAGCTGCAGCAATTTATTATTTTGGAAACTACTTCATAAAATGACAAGATTAAATTATTCAGTCAATGTTGCCAAGTTAGTTTGTGTCATGAACGCACTGATCATATAAAAGCACTCAATGACCCGTTTATCACTCTGCTTGCCACTTGGTACATGGCAGCTGTTGTCACTAGCACTTTTTTTTTTTTCCATTTTGCTTTAAAAACACTAATTAATACATTAGTGTGAGCAGTAAACAGTAGTGAATATGTAGAAGTTGGTTGAAAAATTTAGTAAACAGACTGGTATGGATTTGGTAATGTCACAGTGTTGTTTTGCTTAGTCATTATGCGGTAACACAACAACTATATGGGACTCAGTGAATAGCCACTTGACTTTAACATCCTTTTTTCTGAAAATATTTAAAATAGAATATATTTTTTCCAGGTGCCTAAGAATCATAACACATTTCTTAGTTCTAGGATGGTAGATAAAGACTACATGGCAGTGTACAGAGATGGAGATGTGTCTTGGCAGGCTCCCACCAGTACTGTGTATAACCCTGTTGAAAGTTAATACAATCTGTTAACTTGCCAAGCACTGATCATATGGCTTCAACAAAGCTATCATGAATCCACAAAAGCCTGCTAGCTTGTAAAGAAAGGAAAAAGCACAGAGCTTCTGCAGAGAATCTCTCACCTACTGGTGATATTCCAACCCACGACTGAGTCTCTCAATGAAGCTCAACATTAAAACTGCCCAAGTCTTGGATTTCCCTCCCTCAGCAATTCATGTCTGATATATGTATATATATGTGTTTATCTGTTTGTTTGTTTATGGGTCTCTTCAGAATGCATGAAGGAATCTGAAAAAAGTCCAACATTTTCTGCAACTTCTAATTCAGATATACTAACTAAAATCATTTAAACCTTGCTCTTTTCCTTACAGAAAATTAAGAAAGAATTGTCTTTGCTCAGTTCCATTCCTCTCTCTCACTTCCCCTAAAAAAAAATATATGAGAAAACCCCCAAAGAAGCACACACAAAAGTAGGACATTAAAAGTGAGTTTGTCCTGTAGGATTTTCAGGTGCCATGACAGCTTGACCCCCTGCCATTTCAGGATACCTTGGGAAGTCCCTGTATCTTTTCTGGAGCTGAAACCATTTTATGGCACTCTAAGGAGATATTGACATACATGCATGGAAATAAAGACAATAATGGCTAGGTAGACAAAATGGTGAATTTGCAGCTCGAATCGCCAAGATTTCAAGTAAGAAATATTTGAAAAATAAATCAAATGTAACCTGCTCCTATCTCTTGCACCAATCAGCAAAATCATGTTACATTCCTGTTCTATGCAACTGAATAACTTGGATCTACATCAGTGTCTTTTACTGCTTTCCTATCCCACCAATATGGTTTCCACAGATCCCAGAGGTAATATCTGCCATGTGTTCAAGTACGAGAACCTGATGCTATTATTACCTGTCGTATTGGGTCCAAGCTAGAGAAAGGTCCTTTCTATGTCAGACTTTTTGAATAACTAATTGCACATTTATCTGTGAAAAAGTTTGTAAGCCATCTACCACTGAGCATAAAGTGCTTTTACTAAAATAGATCTGAAAACAGGATGTGACATAGCGGATATGTATTTACAATTCCATATAATTTGCTGAAGTATCTAAGGAGTTGAAATAGAGTAACCTGCTCTTTAGAAGGATATAGTACTCTGCTCTCAAATGAGGTTTTGTTCTGATATCGCAATTACTAGATATGCAAAATAGATGATAAAAAACCAAAATTCTCAAGGCAGAAATTAAATTTGTTTCCTAGAATAAAAATTCTTGGAATATAAAATTATTATATAATCACATTTTTGTACATGAAATATGAAGTTATAACTGCTAAAACTTCTGATACCTATCCTTTATTTACTATGCTGCATGAAAAAATTATTTAGACTCACACATACAGAGACACATATATATGTATTCAAACATTATAATTTGACTGGGCAGAATGACTTGCAGAAAATATAATAAAATTTTAGCCTAGTTCCAAAGCATTGGAAGATCTCAGCCAGACCTATGCCTTCTTTTCTCTCCTTCCTAATAAAAAATACCTTCCTGTTCAGCTGGGAAGGTGCGGATGTACAACCATCTCTACACTGCCAGAAGCATTGATTTTTTGCCCTTTAATAAATACAAGTACAATGGCAAAGTGAAAGATCAAATCTGGAATGAGAGTTATGGATTTCTTAGTCCTTGCTTTAGAATCAAAGTCTGCATTTTAGCATCTCAAATTCTTTATTAACCCTGCTCTGTAGTAAAACAGAAACTCTGCCTTTTTTTGTTGATTTTACTTTATTGCACCATATTTATGCTGCACTACCCACAGGCTTCACAACTTCTGCTTGTTGTTTGTATGGACTACAATGGAATTTTCCCACCCCACTGAATCACTGGACCTTCAAGCAGAATTTGACTTTTCAGGTGGAGGTGTCTTTTCTCTGCAGGAACAGAAACTTACCTCATTTATGGACAACATAACGCATAGGAAAATCCCACTGGTACTTGTCTTCCTCCCTAGTGCTTAGTTGGTACATCTTGCTCACTCATTCAGTATTCAACGGATTATGAGAGTTGTTCAGTGGATTACATTCCTTTTCTTATTTTTTTAAAGTTTTTTTTTGCCTTTGCTGCAAAGAGCACTGTTTCCTCCTAGCACTGTATCAAATAAATGCCTTAGTTTAACAATAAAATGACCTTCATCTCTTCTTTTACTTTGGTTTATTATTGTTGATGATTTATCTGCATTTGAACTACATCTTAATCCCATAATGAAATATTGGGGGTGGGTTTTTTAGGCTTTTGATGTCTGGGTCTTTGTATACTAAGCACCTAATGGTTGGACACTTCTTACTGTGGAACCAGCCTCAGGAAGTCAGTGCTACTTTCCAGTACCACATGGTGGCAAAGAGTTTAGTTTCACAGCTGCACATACACAAGAGTTTTATTAAGGGGGAATTAAAAAAGAAAGAAAGAAAAAATCTACTAATAGGACTTCATGGGGAACAAAATTGCCTATCAGTTGAAATCCTTAAAAAGTCTATAAATACTGATCATCTTTCCTTAAAATGCTTCAGTCTGATATGGCACATACAAAAGGTGAAAGTTATTTCACTTGCAAGTGTTTTTAGTTCACAACAGGTATGATTTATCACCGTATAGAAACCGAGGAACATCTGGTGCATTCAGAACATCACTTCAGTTGAACTGGATAGAATATTACAAAGAGCTGCTCCCCATCTTAGACATGGCTATCTGGCATAAAGCAACTATGAAATGGACACAAGCCAAACTTTTCTATCTTAGTGCCAAACAACTTCAGTACTCAGAAGTTCATAATATAGATGTGTCTAACCAAAATCAAAGCAGCCCAAAACCTCTGAGAATATTCATAGCCAGACTGCTTGAGTCCTAAGAGTAGCTGAATTTATTCTTAAGAGACGTTGACTAGCCACAGAAGCTACATTTTCAGCTAATGCATAATATATGTTACAAGAATCCAGAAAATTATTCTGAGTATAAGAAAATCCAACAAACACCCAACTACCCACACAAATAGAAAAGAGCAAAGAGAGAGGATGTATGAATAATTAAAAAGAAAATGCTTGTGGGATAAGCAGTTATATTATTTTTTATAATAAAGATGAACTTTCTAATCATATTTAAATGATTTAAATATGTATAAAACATCTCCATTGAATTACCACTTTATTTGTAACTACGTCTACTTCCTTGTTTTTAGACAAAATTGCTCCAACACATCAACTTATGGCTTTCTACATAACCTTTTAAGAAAGAAATCAATAAAATGATACCTAAAAAGGCAAACTATCCAGCCAGCTATATAAAGCACTAACCCATTTCAGTGATTATTTAAGATGTGGCATAGAACATTTGGCTAATAAATGTTTTGGTGCATTGTTTACATGGAGACAGGTTTCTTCTCTAACAAACTCAAGCATTGGTAATTAAATGCAGGGAGAAACACAGAAGCCTGGAGGAGTTAAGGCACTAAAAAGTACTGAATAACACAGACCTGAAACAAAAGCAGAATCAAACCCTTTTACTTCGGAGTCCCTGCAGTGGTATAGCATCCTAAATGAATGCTTTAATGTAATAATTCTTAACCCAACAATACAGAGCTTCATTGTAAGTATTCACAGTGATGCTAAAAGCTTATTATAGGAATAAATCTTACATGTATAGGGCTTTCCATAGCTAATATGCCTCCTTGAAGAACCTTCTAAAGGAAACCCAGCTCCTTTTGTGTCATTATATAACCACATCATTCCTTGAAGGCTGCGACCCAAATGGGAAAATACCTGGGACATTTACCTGTCACATTGAGTTAATTTGCAGGAAATAAATACAGTCATGGTTCTAGAGCCATGCCAGACAATTCTGTAAGAAGCATCTTCAACTTAAAATATAAATTCATAAATTCACTTGAAGGTAGAGTGAGAATAGTTGCAATTAAGAATTCCCCAAAAGGAATACACGCTTACAACTCTGTGTTGACCAACAAGCATCACCAGCATAACATGTAGGAAACATGACATGCACTGGAAAAAATATTTGTGTTTTACTGAATTTTTGTACTTGTAATTTAAGTTTATCTGGCTTCTCTTTACCTACAGAATAACATGATTACAAAATTGATACTGTTGTGAAGTAACTTCTTATTCAAAAGCTTCAGACAGATTATTATCCTACTGAAGGATTTACCTATGGACTCTGTGTAACAAACATAACAGAGTTGATTACAATATAACTGGGAAAGCAATTATAAAAAGAAATATAAAAAAGATTAAAAAGATTAATTTTGGATTTAATCCTTCAATTAGTTTGATAGTTTATTGCAATGCAGGCTGACTTAGAGTCCATTTACACAGCAGCAGAGTACTCTTCCTCCATACATTACTCCAGAGTTTTCCTGAAAAGCTCTATGAGCACAGATTCTAGATCACATATCACACATGACTTTTGACTTGTAAAATATATTCTAAAAAATATCATGCTTCAAAATTCTGAGACTACAAGAAACTAAATTAACTTGAACGCAAAGACAACCCCTAAGAAACTGCTTGTCTTACTAGTTGGGAGTTCTGGGAAGTTAAATGTTATAAAGTGAAGGTAATCTTGTAAGACAAAGCAAAAGGAGTATTTATACACTAAAAAATATTCCAAAATATAAACCACTGAGCTAGAAATCTGTCACTTTTAATTTTGTAATGGGTGATAGAAACTACTTAGTATAGTTCACAGTTGGTGAGAATTATTCTTGAGAATGAATTGTGCTTTTCTCACCACCCTCCCCCACCCCTACCATCCCTGTGAAGTGATAATTACTGTTTCAGAACAAAATGGAGAACAGAAATAAAAAAAAACCCAACCCAAACAACAAACCAAAACCACTTTCAGAACAATAATTATGATACAGGAAGAAACAGTCTGTGAAGTAACAAATACTTGACTAAGAATGAGAGCAAGATGCTGCATTTCCCAGATTTAAACCTGGTCTTCTGTGTATGTGATTGTACCATATTAAGTCACTTCTGTGGCTGTTTCTATTTCATACTTTGTTTTAGGCACATATTTGAGGAATAAAGGCCAAGGAAAGGTTTTTTTAATACAGAAATGTGCCTAGAAAATAAACAAGATAAAGTTATCTCACCATTGGGTAAAAAAGCAGAATCATCAATTAAAATTCTCCAGAATGTCAATTATATTAGCACTATAAAGAAGAAGGTCCGAAAAAGAATTATATACTACCCTGGTTTGATTTTCAATCTACAGGGACAAAAATATGGCACGTGGACTTTGGTTTCTGCCACTTCAGGCACTCTTGTCCCAGATGACATGGATTTAGTTTGGCAATCAAATGGAAGAGCAGCTCCATCTATGACCAAATAATTCCTTCCAGTGTTGTATACTGTAAGCTGCACAACATTTCCCTTGCATTTTAAATGTGAAGGGTGGGTGTGTGGGTGTGTTGTGGTTTCTGTTTGGTTGGGTTTTTTTAAGTAAGAATTACAATCTTAGTGAAGATAGTAAACTGAGGGTTTTTGCTAGCAAATTTTGCCTGGATCATCACTAACGTCTGGGCATATGATGCCTCTTATAAACCTGCAGAATATCCCCTTTGAAGAGATAACTATTGCTTTCACCATCTTCCTGTCCTCTGTAGATGATGACCTTGGCTTCCCAGGGTTGGGAAGCAGCTGGCACATTTCCAGGGCATGACTGCTGCATGAAGGGCGTGGGAGTAGAGGTCAAGACAGTGCATCGGCTCCCTGGTGCCAGACCTTATCTTCCATAGTAAGGGTAAGTGAAGAGCCTTGAACTAGAAACCAAAGAGACTGAGAGACAAATGCTGCCAAAGGAGACATTTTCACAATTTTGTCTTTTCCATTCCATCCCACATCCTTTCTGTGCTGGCTTGCTTTGAAAAAGTTGTTCCGAAATGTCTGCAACCATCAGATGATTTCTCAGCTTCAGAGTGGTAAGAAACTATCAGCAGTTCAGGACATACTGAAAAACTGATGTCAAGACTGAGTGGCATCAGCACAAGCCAATGTCATGGAGGGGTGAGGAATGGTAACACCAAAAATCTGACATTATAGTGGAGATGTTACAAAAATATGTACCATGGAAGTTTTCATATCCTTGGAAGAGTAACATCCTCAATCACACTCTTTCAATGCAAGAAATGAAGGAGATCATTTGAACTAGATTTCTGGTCATAACCAAAGTACTACAGAGAAGGTATAAGAAAGGACCTTAATTAAAGATTGCTTGCAGCTTGCAAAGGACCATATAGGTTGAGATTTCTTGCTGCAGCAGCAGAAATCCAATTAAGAGTGGTGAGAATAAAAAATAAATTAAAGGAAAGGAAATTGCAGTTAGGCAATTGTTTGGTTCGTTGTTTTGGTTTTTACTGATGTTAGTTATGACATCTGACTTAATTTACACTCCTTGCAAAATTTCAGCTCATTTCATGTTTACAGGTGCTACATACCAAAAGCTGTTATACTGAGCAATTGCCTAACTGACTTTAAGCCAGTTTTGTAGTAGGAAGTTGCAACAAGTTTTCAGGGTTGTTCTTTTCTATTATTTATATATTTAACCAACACATTGTAAAATTACCAGTAATTCCCTAAACAATGACTAAACACGAGAAAACAACTGTTCAGGGCTGACCCCTTGTCATTAAAGATTTCAAGAACACCCAGAGTTTTTCATCAAATTCTATCTCCTGATGGAGCAGCAGAGGATCTATTTTATGATAGGCCACCTAGCTTCCTATTTTACAAGATTTTGAAGGTATCTTTGCCTATAAATTTGTCATGTCTGTGATCTTTTTTCACATTTCTTAAAGATATATATTGTTTCAGTTTTAAAAGTTGAAGTCATTTCTGTTACCTATGAGCAGGACTTCATATAACACAGTTAGAATATATTACCATCTTTTAGAAGAAGAGGGAATCTTTTCTCTGATGTGGATGTTTCTCAAGCCCCTGTGTAATGTAAAAATATTTACTAAACACAAGTCTCCCATTAATGAGATACACTAATTAGTGACTTGTACATGTGAGAAGTAGAAAAGGAGCTGGAGGAAGGAAAATAAATGGGCTGTGTTCTGAGGACTTCTTTCTTTTCAAATTTGTTTTCATGTTTCATCTTTCTTTGCAATAGCACCAAAAGTTTCCTAACTTGGCAGTATTTGGGATAATTAATACTGATTTCTACACTTATTAGTATCATCTAAATAGCAAGATAACTGGCAGAGTAGAAATAGCTATATACACAATTTTTCACATACTGTTGCATAAACCCTTTATGGGGTTTGTGGTGTTCACCTCAAACTTGGCCAAGAAATATTTTCTACAGTCTGAATCACTGAAGCATGCAACTAAAAGACTACTATTGTTACGATAGTGAGAAAGTTATTCTCATGAGATTAAACCTGAATTAAAGGAGTGTATTTCTGCTTGCTTTGAAAACTCTGGAGTTGTTCACTGGTACTACGTCAGATGGCTGATAGGATCAGACAGACAGACACGCTTTATGTTTGCTGGCCACTATTAAAATACAGCCAAGTTGTTGAAGCATATACAAAGAAAGATACGTAGTGCATGTGAACCCAGGCTGCAAGTGGCTCATCTGATCAGCTTTTTTATGACTACACTAAGCAATGAAATATCTTGCTTAATCCTCGTCTTTTCAAAGTTTTCAATGGTAAAGACCATTTTACATAAAAATTAACTTTTTTCTTAATGTATGAGTTTTTATCTTCTCCCCATGCCTCAAGGTCAGGATTTCGTCAAGGTTTGGTACATTGTGTTAAAATAATATTTCCTAGTAGCATCATGTACTTACTATGATATATTACTTTTACTGCTCACAGGAGTTTCTTGAATGTTAAGTTTCTAATTATACAATTCCTTCAGTAATAGAGTTCGAAGATTTAATGTATTTCTTTCTGCTTCCTAGAATTTCACGCATGCACAAATCAATAGGGTATCTAAAGATAGATTTGTTTCTTTCTCTAGTGATCACAACCCACTCAGAATTAACAGTGGTAGTCAAATGTCCTCAGTCAGCAGAAACAGAAGAGTCAGCTGAGAAGTAATACCTGCAAAAATTTCATTGCCATGAAAATATATTGTTATAATGTTTCCTGGCATGGAGTATTTCAACATACTCAACAGAAATTAAAGGGACCCTCAATGGATTTGAAGTGCATATCTCCAGAAAGGTATAGCATTATAGTAGATTTGACCACAAAAAGCTCATTCCCTGAAGTGCATTACAGTAGCTTTGAACACATAAAGCTTACTCCTTGAAGTACAAACAGCAGTAGCAATAACATTTAGTATATAGCTGTCAAGCTAAGGTTTGTTATAGTTATTAAGTTTTTCAACTCCATGAAGTCCAAGGAAAATATAGTGTACCAATATTAAACAATTATTTGACAAAATACAGGGCTTACAATCCTGGTTTCCAATTAACTCATTCTAGGGCTTTGTATCTTGTGAATAAAGATATTGTATTCTTCCACTGGGGGAGCATAATTTTTTACACTGAACATCTAAAAATACAGAATGGAATCAGAATTACATACAAGGTTGTTTTTCAGAATATGAATACTCTACAGCATAGATTGCTTAATTAGAATCATAAAATCATAGAATATCCTGAGTTGGAAGGGACCCACAGGGATCATCAAATCCAACCCCTGGCTCCACGCAGGACCATCCAGGTCAGAACATGGGACTAAGCGCATCATCCAGACACTTCTTGAACTCAGTCAAGCTCCATGCTGTGGCCACTTCTCTGGGGAACTTGTTCCAGTGCCTGACCACCCTCTCAGTGTAGACCCTCTTCTTAATATCCAACCTTAACCTCCCCTCTCTCAGCTTCATGCTGGTCCCTCGGTTCTATCACTAATTCTATACCTTGCCAGCTCAAGTTTAGGACTGACATTTATCTACAATTATACTGGCAAATCATTACTTTTCCTGACTTTTCCAACTGTGAAGTGAAATTGTCTCAGCAGCTAAACAAAGCACTAAGATTTACATGCACATTCAAATGATAGTCAAATCTGAAAATCAATAATTGTATGTTTCTTGTTTTCATTTCACATTCATAATTTAATTACAGGTTGACAGGGTTTTTGTATCTATCCTTTTAAATAAAATCAGTTAAAGCATGGAAGGACTAGAATAGGAACATCTATTTCAGATAATTTCTAACTCTATGCTCAAACTGTAAATAAACAAGATAGAAATTCAAGAATGTTTTCCATCTACCTGCATTTGGGTAAGGTCTGGGTGGTATGGTTTTTTTTAATAAATAAAAATTGGAAATTAATTTAGTAAGAACTGGGGTAAACTGAAAGTATCAAACACTTTTGTAACAAGAATATAAATATATATTGATGAAACTATTATTTTAGGAATTGAAAGCTTGTAAAACAACTAAAAGGTATTTTAAATCCATAGTATATATTCTATGACATTCATTCTTATTTTTTTCATGTATTGGACATATTCTTTTGCGTAAGAAAGGAATTCTAATAGCAGAAGAGAAAAAAGCAAAATTGCACTCCCTTTCACCACAGGGAATCTCATCTAATGGAATATCAAAGTTGAGATCCATCTATTGGACCCGAGGAAATAATTTTCCTGTAAAGATATGCCAGAAGTAAACGTATCTCCAGAGAGGGTGAGAGGGAACAGTAATCAGCATTGCAATTCTGAAAGATCATGTTAAAGCAGGAAAAAAACATACTCAACACAGAAGCTCTTGGATTGTCAATTTCTCCCCAGCAGTAGTTCATCTGTCTGCTGTTAACTTGGCTTCGATTACCTGAATTCATCACTTTTCAGTTACACTGAGGTCCTCAAAGCATCCCATGCCTCCTGCTCTACCGAGGGAAAACGTGATTTGCTCCACTTCACAACTGCAAGCTAAAAAAGGCCACATCAGATCTTCCAAGCCCTCACAGGACCTCCTAACTCAGCCTCCTTTGCACTGTCCTAATCAGTCAGGGGTGAATCTGTGTGCCTGAAAGCCATCTGGAGGCATGCATTAAGATTTGCTTCTAAGGTGTCTGAAATTCAGATGACTTCCTTTCCATGAAGGGAAGCTGAAGGGCTCTACTCATTGCAGAAAATGAGCTCTCAGTACTAACCTAGAAGGCTCCAGCCATAGCAATAAATTAGTTTATTCAACAATGTAATATTCAACTTACTTTCAAACATTTTTGAAGTGAGTGGTCAGGTCAGGACGTCCTCTTTGCTAAGGATTATTTTCTAATGATTATTTGCTAATGATTATTTTCTTTCTGACACAGTTCACTGTGGTGAAAAAACATCTACAAACAGCATAGATTTAAAGTGCATTCATCTTTGTTAATGTCATCTCCTCTGACACCTCAAGAGTTTGGGCATGCTTAGAGAAACAGAAGTAAGGTATTTACCTCATAGGACAGTTCCTCAACTCACTCAACCTGTTAATTTCTCAGCCTTCTTTTAATTATCAGCTCACATACTTCATGACATCTGGTACCTTCATGTCTTGAGCACCACAAAACCCCTTGAATCAGACACAAAAGTGAACATGGTTATTCTTCATGTATTATTCATACAGAACATACCTTTACCTCACCTGTAAAAAAAAATAATCATGAAAGATATGTGACTGACTGCGTATTTTCATAAAAAAGAGCATTTAGTTTATTACATTTAAGTTTGGAGTGCTTGTTGTTTTCATAGACTGCCTCTCACTGCCAGCTTGCCTTTGTTGTATTACTGCTTTCTTCTTTTCAAACATTTTCCTATCATCCCACTAAGTCAAGTAGATACAGCTAGTTTCTTTGAACTAATATTAGTACAGTCCTGGGGAACTGGCTGATAAGAGGTACTCTGACAGAAATAGTCTCCAAAATCCACAATGTGCCAGAACTTGCTATCTGTTGTGCACTGTACATGGTCACAATGGGAATGGGAAAGCAATAACACCCATCACCCGTTAAATCCATTTTTAAAAAGTTGATTTAGTATTTAATAACTTACCTTTGGAGGCCAAGACTAGAGTAAAGCTATTTAATCATCAGCCATGATGATGTGTGAGCACAGATAATAATAATAATAATAATTAATTAATTAATAATTCTCATCTATGCAACAAGGGCTAGCAAAACTACCTGCAGTAGTAAACGCTCTCCACACAAGTGACAAAGTTTGATTCAGAATAACTAAACAAGCTTTCAAAGTATACATACAAAGCATTAAAGTTGTAAGCTTTCAATAAGTATAAATTAGTAGAACCATTGTGATTGTGCTGAAATTTGCAAACAAGGGAAAAAAACCCAAAACAACTGGTGCAAATTAAATCCGTTTTTTATAAAAGTCCTGTGCACCCAGAGAGGGAGCTGTCATGACCTCTTTAGTATAGGTCATGAATAAGTTCTGTAGGTCTTATTCACATTTTTAAGTCACTGACTGTCTGGGTTCTAGATATCCTAAGATTTTCCAAGTATTACATGTAATATGAATGAATCAATACAGTTTTTCACCATGACAGCTTAAAGACTGTGGCAGTAAAAAACAACAAAAGCAGCACATATATATATATATATATATATATATTATATAACTGAATTGAGCAAAACACTGTAATAAAACAGTAAAATATAAAATACCAAGATGTGTTTGGGAAGAGGCAGAATCTTCTAAAGATAGACTTACACTATGAGTTCTTGACCTATGCTTTAAAGAGCAGGAAAGCAAAATTTAAAATATGCAAATGAAGCAGCACAAATTACTTTTACTATTTCATTATGTAAAGAGTATGAAGGTGCAATCTGTTCTATTGGTATGATGGTGTAGATCAAAAAGAACCAGCAAGGATTTACAGAACTGCAGCATGGACTTCTTTTTCTAATAGTCTTGTACAACTTTTCTTCAAACACATGCTTAGCACTGAACATCTAAAAGCTATCAAAAGCAGAATGCACATATTGCATGAAAGAGAAATGAAAAGTAGTTCTAGGGACATAGCTGCATTTTTAAAGATGCACACCCACTTACAGTTGAGAGAGTGGGTTGTTGGTTTTTTTTAAGTTAAGCTGGTGCTAAATATGTAAAATAATTAGATGAAATTATAAAAGTAACTAAAATGTAGTCTAATTAAAATATTTACCTGTGAAGCCTTAAATTAACCTCTATACAAATTTTAGACTATTGAACCAGGTCTACTTTTGGGATTATTAATAAGTATCTAGAATATGTAAGATTTTAAAAACCTCCTAAAACTGACAAAGAAATACATCCATATGGGAGTTTCTATGGAACTACAGTAATCAAAATCTAGAGGAGACTAATTTTTTATGTTACAATAAATAGGCATATCATCAGAAATATGGGGAAAGTTTGTGATCTCAAACTCAATGCACCTTTATTTATGGTTTAGGCTTCCTGTCTAGTTAGCTTTTTGTAGGATGATAATCACTGTTTTCAGAAGAAAGTGGAAGGAGGGTTTCAGTGATGATACAGTACCTCTTTGGAATCAGTTAAAAGAATATAGGTTCTTCCAAAGAGGATTCCAAGTGCTCAAATGAGCAGCAATAAAAAGGCTTTTTTCCTGCCGTTTATTGTACTATATCCAACAAATTGTTAAGTCATTTAGCAAAGAGTGATGCAGAATCTGGGACACCATTTCATGTTTATTGTCATGATTTCAACCTAGCCACAGCAGAGCATCACACGGCCACTTGCTTGCCCTTTCCCCTGCTGTGGGATAGGGAGAACTGCAAGAAAAAGGCAAAACCCATGTGTTGTAATAAAGACAGTTTACTGGGACAGCAAAGGAAGAGGAAAATAGCAACAATGGTACTCAGAACATACAACCTGGGTGATCACAATGCAATTTGCTCACTGACCAGACACCCAGCCAGCTTCCAGGTTGCCACTCCTCCCACCTTTATGTGCTGAGCCTGATGTCATATTGCATGGGATACCCCCCTCAGCCAGTTTGGGCCACCTGTCCTGGCTCTGTCACCTCCAAGCCCCTCATGAAAATGAACCCTCTCTATCCTAGATGAGAAACTGAATGTTTAAAAACTCTAATATCAGAAAAGAAAGGAGTGGAAAGGCACACTCCCTCATCTCACTTCAAAATCTGCAGCGTCCATAACATAACACAGAAAAAAGTCTTCAGCAGCATACAGGATAAAGCAATTGTCATCCTGTAGCACTTTATCCTCAGTATCCCAGCCTTCAGTAAGTGTGGCAACAGCTATAAGGCTTAATTTTAGATATGCAAATTGTATTTGTTCTTTAGTTACAATTTTGTCGCTGGGTATCACGGCTGGGAGAGTTAGTACACCCAGCGACTGAACTCAATTCATTAAGTCCTCACATGATCTGGGAACTGCGCAGATAAAAGAAGGGACAGGTTTGTGATCAATTGGAAACAAGGTGATTGATTGAACCTTCAGTATCAAGTATTTGATTGATTGTTATGGGATCCCTGCACACAGGAATTTTGTTCAGTTCTTGAAATTCCCCAAGCCAGCTTCTGCTCTGTCTTGTCTGATTTGTATGCTTAAACATGTTGACTGACATCCTGGATGAAGTGTCCAAAGTCTCCCTTGAGTGGTTCCTGCTGCAGAAATGGTCACACTATACATAAACAAGATATTTGTAAGTAGTCTAGAGAAACTGTTCCTGAAGAAAGACTAACAGGGGTCAGTTCTTCTCTATGGTGAAAATAATCAATAGCAATGAATAACATATATTACTGGGGTAGTCACATACGACCATGGGCAACTGGAATATGAGAACTGAATAGAAGAACAGACTGGGGAGTCTAACCTGATTCAGCTAAAGATGCTGCTGTTACAAAAACACTTACAGTGGAGATTCCTGTCACTCTTGCACAGTAACAGACCCTTCTGTTTCCACGCGAAGCTGTCACATTATTCCAAGATCCCCAAAAATTAACTTTTCATGTATATACATATTTCTATATATTATATATACATTTTAAATCATCTGTTGTAAGTGTGTCTACAATGGAAGAGCACAGCTAATTACTTAAGCTGAACAGGTTTACATCTGTATGGCTAGTACTCATCTGCATGATTATATGCACTTTTGGGCTGGTAGAGAGTTAATTTTCTTTGTGGTAGCTAGTATGAGGCTGGTTTTGGATTTGTGCTGAAACAGTGTCAATAACACAGGCGTGTTTTTGTTACTGCTGAGCAGTGATTACACAGAGCCAAAGCCTTTGCTGCTTCTCACAGCACCCCGCCAGCACGATGTCTGGGCATTTCACAAGAAGCTGGGAGGGGACACAGCTGGAAAAACTGACCCTAACTGACCAAAGGAATATTCCATACCGTATGATGTTAAGCTCAGCATATAAAGCTGTGAAGAGGAAAGACAAGTAAGACGATTGAAGTGATGGGGTTTGTCTTCCCAACTCACTGTTACACATGATGGAGCCCTGCTTTCCTGGAGACAGCCAAACATCTGCTTGCTGGTAGGAAATGGTGAATGAATTCCTCATTTTGCTTTGATTGTGTATGTGGCTTTTGCTTTGCTTACTAAACCGTCTGTATCTCAACCCATGAGTTTTCTCACTTTTACCCTTCTGATTCTCTCACCCATCCTGCTGTGAGGGGAATGAGTAAGTCACTGTATGGTGCTTAGCTGCTGTTTGGGGTTAAACCATGATAGTCCTCTTTGGCACCCAGTGTGGGGCTTGAAGGGTTGAAAGTAACGACAAGTTGGATTGAAATATGCTAAGTTGAATTTATAGCTGTTATTCCTGTTTAGCTATTAATTGACAGTCTCCTGTGCTTGCCATGGGCCTTGGTTGCTTTACACTGGAAAAGGTATGCCTGAAAGTGTCTGTGGCTGTGGATGAGTCCATACTGCAGCAGTTATACCTTGAAGCATCAGTGGGTTTGCATAAGGTCATGCTGGAGCACCTCAAAGTTTGTGGACAGGTATGAGTCTACAACAGAGCAGGTTTATGTCTAAAGGGACTGCAGCCATAGGTAAGGCCATGTTAGAACAGGTTTACTCCTGAAAAGACCATGGCTAAGGCCACTCTGGAGCAAGTATATGTATCTCTGAAGGTATTGTAGTCAATGGAGAAGGCCACACTGGAACAGGCACACCTCAAAGTGACTACGGTTGTGGATAAGTTTATGAAACAGCAGGTGTACCCCTGGAGAGACTGTGGCTCATAGACAAGGCTCCACTTGGACCAGGTACACCCCTACGGGTATCATGCTGTATCCAGTCTGTGGATAAGTCCAAGCTGGAGCAGGGGCAAGGGGAGGAGTTCCTTGCAATGTTAAACCCAAATAAGAAAAACCCCATTGTCATTGAGATTCACAGAATCATAGACAATTCAGGTTGCAAGGGACCACAGCATGCTATCAAGTTCAGTCCTCTGCTCATATCAGAGTCATGCCTGAGGTCAGAACTGGTTATTCTGGACTTTGTCCAGTCAGATCTTGAAAACCTTCAAGGAAAGAGACTGAAAAATCTCCTTTGTCAGCCTGCCTCACCACTTAGCTAGCCATGGGGAAAAAGTTGTTCCTCATACGCAGTCAAAACCTCTCTTATTTCAGCATTTTCAAGTTACTTATCCTCTCACTATGCACAGCTGTGAAGAGCCTGGCTCCATCCCCTTGGCAACCCCATCCAGGCACTAGCAGGCTGCTGTTGGGGGTCTCCTCCTCCAGTGTGAAGCAACCACTGTCCCTCAGCCTCTCCCCACGGGGGACATAGTATTGCAGATATGATCTAAAGAGCACTGACCAGAGAGAGATAATCACTGCTTGCTTTGGCTGGCCATGCTCCCTTTAAAGCCAAAGCTGTTGGCCCTCTCTGCTCTCTGAACTCAGTGCCCACCAAGCACCAGGACATTTTCTGCAAAGCTGTTCCCAGCAAGTCTGTCCCCAGCCTGTGCCATTCTACTTGTCCCTGTGTCCCAGGGGCAGCACTTGGCATTTATTCTTCCTTAATTTCACAAAGTCCCTTCTGGCCCATTCCTCTAGCTTATCCAGGTCTCTCCGGATGGGTTTCTATCCTGGACCATATCAAGCTATCTCCACAGTTTTGTGTCATATGCGCTTTTGATGAGTATGAACTCTATTATCTCCTCCAGGTCAGGTGTTAAATGATAAAAGCCGTAATAAGGACAGATCCCAGTACAAGGCCATCCAGCCCTCCTTGTATGAATCCCTAGGTAAAGTGTGACCCATTTACCATGACCCTTTGGAGCTGACAAACCAGTTAGCTCTTTATCAGATTCCCACCACTCCAGACCATGTTGTCCATACTTGAATACCAGAATGTTTAGAAGACAGTCAGGTAGGTCAGGTATGATTCAACTTTGGTAAACACATGATGGCTGTTTCTAGTAGCCCTTTTATCCTTCACATGCTCAGAAATGTGTTTTAAAATGACTCACTCCATGATTTCCCCAGGGCCCAAGCTTAATCTCTTCAGCCTACATTTCTCTGACTTAGATTTTTTGTCTCTTTTTGAAGATAAGTAAATCATTTACCTGTCTTCTTGCATTGCACATCTCCCCTGGTCTCCCAAACTTACAAACATGATGGTCTTGGAAGGATATGAGCTTTTTCTCTTGCCTGCAAGCTGGATGCAGCAAGAACTAGACAACCAATTTTTTTTTGTTCCAAAGGTTATCATCCAGAATTGGTGGTACTCAGTTCTGCCAAAAGCCATGACTTTCCAAAAGCAGCAAGAGAGGGGTGTGGTGCTGTAGGTGTCATGTCATCCTTGTCTGTATGTCCCGTCTCTGTCTAGTCTGTCCCCAATTTGCTGTTATCTTGGATACAACTGCCGTAATGGCACTCTCTGGCCACACTTGGGCCATCTGCTGCTGAACCATAAGGATGAGATATGAATGCTTTGGGAAAAACTCTGATTGTATTACCTTGGTCACAAGAATTATAGCCTGGAGTCAGGGTGGCCAGGCACCCCCTGGCCATACCTGGACCACTCACTACCTGAATTGCCAACCAGAATGACTCAGCAGGAACTGTGGCCAGAATGGAGAGTACTAAACAGAGCAAATCATCTCAAGACCCTATAAACAGTGATCCAAAAGTGAGACCCTTTGAGCTCTCTGGAGCCACAGAGCGCTGTGTGAAGCAGTATCTCCACTGAGCTGGGATACCACTTAGGTTAGATTTCACCAAGATGAACAGATTGTCCATCAATGATTTTTCCAGCATTCAAAGGTCTGATTTTGTGAGGTTCACCAACCATCTGTAGATGAATGCCAGCACATAAAAGTAAGAAATTCATGAAACTCATGAAAGTTTTAATCATAGGTTAACAATGTCTTTGTGTGTGTTTCTGTGTGGTGTGTGTGGGGGCTTAGTTTGGTTCAGAATTGTTTGTCTGCTTGTCTGTACATGCAATTTGGTTTAACCTCCGTTGTGTGCAATGTTGCTGCAAGTTTCAGGTGACCCTTGCCATTCTCAAATCTTTAATAAAGTTGCTATTTTGTTTGTAACAAATTCCACTGATTTGCTCTGTTAAAGGGGCTGATGAATAAGTGCTGTCAATAATTACGTAACCTAATATTCTGATCTATCTCAAAAATATTTATAAATCCTAAATTGCCAAAGCCATGTAACAAAATCTTACTCTTGACAAGGGTCATTCTTTCCTACTGGTCAACAGCTTTACTGACCACCTGACAAAACTGCTACATGATTTTGCACTTCATTTTAAGTTTTCCTTCTGCTGTGGGTATAAGTTCTTTTATTCAGAATAAAATGTCTAAGGCAATTTCAATGGGACAAATATTTGGGATTCAGTGAAAAATACATCAGTCAAAATTCAGTTACACAGATCTGGATCAGCTTTTGAACAAAAGAGCAAAAATAATCTGCCAAGAGCAAAACTGGGTACTTAAACCTTAGCTTGGCACCACATCAAGATGTTTTAAATGGGGCTAAAGGACAAGTTTTTCCCCAAGGAACAAAATCAGCTCAAGAAGAGACAACTCATTTGTTACTTCAGTCATTGTAAGAGCTAAAAATGACAATGGATAAATGATGATAAATTGAAGGACTGATGTCAACACTTCAGTTATTGCTTATGATATGGGTTCAGTGTTACACATTGTTGGCGAATAACAATATTTCTGAGACTTATTGGTCAGTGTCTGTAAACAACCAGTGTTACAGGTATGTGGATTGCAGGTCTGAGAAACAAAGCACTGTGTCAAACATCACAGACTAACAGATGTGGCTTTGCAGAACTGGGAAGGGAGAGCAAAAAATGAAACTAAAAGTTCATAAAACCACAGAGATTACCTCAGGAATGTTTCTAGATATCAGTGACCTGAAGAGTACCAAACAGTTAATAGTGGAAAAAAAAATGTTTGCCTATTTTGCAGATATGATAGTCCAGTCCATGGTGTAAAGTGTGTGAGTATGATGTGTGACTAAGGGAGGCCCTCCCACTGAGTCACAAGGTTCAGAAAGGACACCCTTGCTCTCTAAACACCTCAGCAAGGATCTTAGGTGCGGCTAGGTCCAGTCTTAGTCCCAGACTTAGGCAATAGTTGACATCCAAAGGATTTTATATACATATAGCCACATATCAGTCAGTGTTTGCCTATCAAAGCCCCCAGAGGACTTTCACCAAGAAAGTTTTGCAAAGTTGAAACTAATAGAAAATTTATTAAAGCCACAGATAGAAAGCGTTCAGGAGTGCTGTTGATAAATGCACTCGCTGCAGGAGCACTAATAAATGAGCATAATTATTAAGTTAGCAAAATACTATTCTGGGTATTCTTACCTAAAAGGTGGTTGCAATTTCTTACCAAAAAGGGGTGCCTGTCTTGGGTGGAGGAGAAGCAGCCCAAAACAGGGCCATCTTGTGGCCTTAAGACTCCGTCCTTTGGCTGCTTCTCACACCGGGCTTGCAGATCTCCATCCACAATCTTTGTCTGAGAGATAAACGGACACCAGTGTTTGACTCTGCTTTTTGCCCTAATTGTGCAGGTAGTAAACTACCTATCAGCTGACTATCATGATTTCTGTTACAGTTAGTCAAAAGGAAACATCTAAAATTAAACTCAACAAGAAACTGTACCATGCTGTCACCAGCAAGAGTAGTAATGTATAGCTACAAAATACAGAAACTTCTATGACATGTTATTAATTAGAGTAGTAATAGCTGAGATTCACTGCCAAATATTAACAATATGATTTATCCTATGCATCTCTGTAGTGCTACTGATTTCAAATCTATAGAATCATAATTTAGGATGTGCAATACTTCCTCTAAAATGCTCTGTTACTATTTAAAAATAGAAAATGGAATTACTAATGAGCACAGTGCTGAGGTTTTCTTTAAAATATATCTCAAAAGCTTTTGTTTTCTGTCAGCCAGATGTTGCTGGTGCATTTGCCTAGGCCATTCAATGTTTTTTCAGAAAACGTAAAAATAAGACTATTCACCTAAAGGTGACAGTACAGCACAGAGGAAAAAAGTAAAATCATGCTTCCATCAGTTTAAAACACAAGGACACAAAGGAAAAATCTATTTTTCTCCCTACCCCCTTTTTAATTTCCAAGATTGTTGAGACTCATTGGTTGAATGCAATAGGCTTCTGTTTTCCTATGGAATTGCAAACTTTTCAATTCTTCCGGCAGAATCCCAAAATAATCTATTTTTTAATGTTGGAAAGAGACCATGTCATGTTAGTAGTATCAAAAAAACAGCTTTAAAATATAAGCCAAACAATTGTCAAAAAGTGTCTCTGGTAAAAAAATAAGCAAAATGTTCTAAGATCTCAGTTTATGTTCTTCTCATTGTTGAAAATCAGCTGCTTTGAATAATTCCAGGATAAGTTTAAATTATGACAAAAATTATTTAAATTATTACAAAACTAAATCCAAAGAAAAAAATTTCAGCATTACAAATATTAGTAAAAAATATATATACAATTCCAACACCAGGTGAAGACAATTTTGTAAAGAAAACAAGGAAAATTTCAATTTATTATTTTAAAACTAACTTTTAAAATGGAAATTTTAAAATTGCAAGAGCAAAACTCTCAAAAATTTTAGAAATAAAATTTTACCTAATGAAACTCTCTTCTTTCCTAAGGCATTTCATAAATTCAGTGAGGTACTTTGCTTGCAATATTTCCTTAATATTCTGCTTCCGAATTATCTGCAGGTAAATCTCAAATCTACTTATTTGGTTTTAAAAGCCTGAATAATTTTGGGGGTTTTTTTTCTCCTTGTGAGCAACAGAAGGCATCTTTTAGAATTGCTTCTAATTCTATATTCAGTCTGTACAGTTAATCATTGCACAAATGTACAAAGTGAAAAAGAACTACAAATTTCTATGATGATCTATGATATTTTGGTTGAATGGATACTTTAAAATACTCATTTGACAACAGACTATTGCATTCACAAGTAATCTAGAAGAAGAAGAAATTTTCAATAAAACAAGACATAAACCCTAGGTATTTTAAAAAAAAAAAAAGGGAAAGTTGAAACACAAAATTAAGTGACTAGATCCTGATGAATTCAAGTGCAGGCAGGCATCCAGATATCTTTCAATACACAGGCTTAATATCACCTACTAAAAGCCACAGAGGAAGTTTGTGGAAAAGCAGGAAATTAAGCTGGGGCCCAGTGCAGCATCACAGTTGGTTTTATATAATCATATATTCTGTATATGAATATATGAAGTGACCCTTATTCACAGGAAGCTGCAGGCTCCACATCTGATAAACATATCTGCTCTTTCAGAACCAGACTCCTCAGCTCAACCACACACAAACCCACACATAGCAAGTTGTGAATGCCAGGAAGCCACTTACACACTTCTTGTGCCTTCTTTTATGCCATCCATCTAGTTTGGCTCTAATTTAGTCTTATAGTTCATCATTTTTCAATCACTCGCACGACAGTATCAGTCTCCTGCTGTGAAGGCCCTTGGTGCATCGTGCTTGTGCACACTTTTGTGTCAGGGCTCCAGAGACAATATTAATTGCCCACTAATGTTTCTGTGAAGGCTGATACTCATTCTCAGCAGAGCTGGCTGCCAGGCAAATTGCGTTAATCAAAGGTCATTAACCCTCGTGAACAGAATCCTGAGTCAGCTACTACTGTGAGGTAAATTTGTTTAGACCTTTCCCTAATTCTGCATTTCTTAAAGAACATTGGAATGCTTCTAAATTTAAAAAGAGGGTTGGGGGAGGGGGGAATAAAAGAAAATTAAACAAAATAGAGAAAAAACCCCAGAACCAGGAATGTCAAGAAAAAATAAACAGAAATGTCAAAGTTAGCAAGTATGCCAGAACAGAAATAGAGTAGGTTTCTATGTACTCCCCTGCTCACTGGGTCCTTGCAGGCAGATCCTTGTTTCCAGGTTTGGTTTTACATACCTGTGTAATTTTCTGAGCTGAACTGAGCTGTGCTGTATCCTGTGTTGTCCCTCAGACAGCTCTTTCCATCAGCTCTCAGTCTGACTGCTCCCTCCGTTATGCTGCTGTCTGTCAGTCCCTCTGCTTGAGCAGCGAGTTTGCAGCTCCATGCTCTGTATTTCCTTCTTGCCACATCTCAAAGTTTCCTCAGTCTGCTCAGCTGCTCAGTCTTCTCCCTTCACCAAGAGACACATCTCACCCACTCACTCCTTCCTTTAAAAGAGAAGTAAATAAAGTTAAAAGGAAAGGAAGAGAAGAACAAACCTCAAAACACTGACACACAGAAATAATGTATTTTAGAGATTTCAGCATCATCCATTCATTCTTAAAAGGAAAATTATCTAGCTTGCCAGCAGGAACAAAAAACAGCCCCACAATTCCTAGTATTACATGAGTGGTGAGTACCAGAATTACTTTGGCTGCAGAGGTGAGTGGTTAAGCTGGCATAGCGGTTTTAGGCAATTTGCTTCCATTATCAAGTTGTTTCTATATACTCTACAATATCTAGCTTGTTCTAGAGTAGAACTCCAGACTTCAAGAAACAATTTTATCCTGATTCAATTATCAGTGATTTGAGTCACTATTTTGGTAAGTAACATCTTCTTCCTGGAATCTAAAAATAGTTTCTTTATTATTTTAAATTGCCCTTTTCCTGTAGGGACAACAACAAAAAATAACTTTATTGGAAGTAGTGTGGGTTGTATTTTTTCATCAATAGCTTTTCACTGACTCAGCTTTTATTCTTCAGATCATAGCGAGCAATTTAGAAATATGTGCAGTACTATTAGCTCCACTCCAAGCTGTGATTGTTGAAAATAGTAGCTGAGTTAAACAGCTTGCCCAAATGATGTATATTCTTCCTTATTGCAAATCATAGCTGAGAGGTGAATAAAGGACCTTTATTTGGAAACACTGAATTCTATTTACACACAGTCGAGATGCATTCCTATTAGTGTAAGTTCCTGAATGTATACAGTATTTCACCATGTTTCTTCTGCTAATAGATCCTAAATTATGATCCTCCTTTTGAGATATCAAAACTGTTCTCACAGATATCTTTGAACAAGAGGTCTTTTTAGACAGGGACACAGAAGAATACAGCACTAAAGCAAGAGGAAAAACTGTTTCAGTGGGGGATAATGATCTCAGGTGTTCATTTAACACAGAACAGCGGGTTTTCTCTCATTTTCAATACCATGTTTATGATCGTAATCCTCATGATGCTACCTAGAGACTGATGAGGGAGTATCTATAATATCTCAGAAGTACTATTTGTCTTAACATGCATTCATTTTCTGAGATTCTGATCAACAGAGGTAGTCTACACAGGTTAAATTCCTTTTCCAGACCATAGTCATCAGTGCCTGAATCCACGATGACTGCTATTATCCAGTAACCATTTCAATGGACAATTAATTTAGCTAGTATTTCTAAAGCTTTCCTCCAAAACATCTTGAATAAAGAGGTGTATAGTTTGGGAGCTTCTTTCCCTATGTGGGTTTATTTTCTTTCTTTCCATCTCCTCCATGTACTTGTCTGCTATTTTAAGTACTTCCTTGGAGTTTTCCTAGCATTCCATCTGAAATATGGATTGGTGTTCCATTTTTGTTGTCCTTTTCTGTAACTGCATGAGACTCCATCTGGCACCCCAAGATATTCTTACTTGATACACTCCTGACTATCATGCTTGTAGTTACTTTGAACTTACTTCCTACCAAATTATTCGCCTTGGAGCTTGACAATTGGATCTTCAAATCAACATCTTCCCTCATGACCATCAGGTATTTCAGAAGTTGCCTGGTTTAATTTTGTGGCTTCCAGAGAATAATAAACCTTTTTAGAGAAAAAGACAATAACATGGGGTTTTTTTAAAGAAAAGTAGATATAACTACTGCAACTGAGACTTTGTCTCACTGTCTCATTCTGATCATGCTCAATGAATACATTGGATCCTTCTTTGATCGTTAGCTTTATAACAGAAACATTATTTTAGAATTTAAGCGCATAGTCTTGAGCTTAGAAATGCTTGATTTTATTTCATTTATGACTCAAATTTTCGAGGTCACACAGTTTGTCCTTAATACTAAGGTCTTCTACCTTTTTGTCTTCAACAAATTCCACCACAAGCCTCTAAACCTTTATGTTGAGGTCATTAATGAAAATGCATCAAAATATCAATATCAAGACATTATATCTGTGGCAATAGCAAAGAGTGTTTTTCTCACTCTATTCTCTTCTGATTTAACTAAATCTTATATGCTCTTTAGCCAGGTTCTTGTCCCATTTACTTTTCTAGTACCAAATTCTTTGATGAAATTGGAATAAAGAAGATTAGGTATAATTATTTTCTAAAAAAAAAACCCACAAAAAACCCAACCAAACAAAAAAACGCACTATTTTCCTGGCTGAATTATCTGTGCTCTTATTTTGAACACCGTTTTGGGGATCCATCATATTTTGATCCCATTTTTTCCTGAAACAATTCAGATTCAGTATTTAAAATTTTAATTCAGCTTTTTTTTTTTAATATTATTTGAACCTGGAATTCTTAGTTTGCTGTGTGATAATTTACTAAGATCTTATCCCTTCATATTAACCTATGTGACTCATCAGAGATAGTTAGATAGATAGATACATACATGCAAATATACATAAGTGAGCAACCAAGCAGTTAAATAAGTAAATAATGAAGAGAGCTGGCAATAGAAAAACTTTGGGAGGGTGTGTGGTTAAGACATATAAATAAGTTACAGGAGGGAGGAAGAGAGAGGAGTGAATAGTTTGCTGACATTCAACTAAACTTTAATCATTCTCTTTCTAAAGACATAATTGCTATTTACAGGAGTTCTAGGTCATGATCCCATCTTGCACCCAACTTAGAAGAAGCATCTGAACAATGCAGCACACCATGAGACCTAGGCTCTGAATGAGCACATCTTCAGGCTTCCTAAAGTGCACCACATCATTAAAAATAAATCAAAGTCTGTAAAAGCTGACATATTGTAGCTGTTTTCCTCACCCCACCTGCTTTAATTTGACACATTTTCAGAGGAAAGTCACTATTCATTTCATATCTAAACCTGTCAAATCCTTTTCCTTCACTTAATACTAGAGGAGTCAAGTTTCTTAGTATGGCTTGTTGAAAGGCTGTAGTGACCAGAGAACTCATTGTATGCAATACTTCAGTGGGGAAAAACATAAAGAATATGATTGAGTAAATATTTAAAAGCTCAAATCAGAGTGGAAAATTATTAATTGGGCAAGGTGTTAAATGTTAAATAAAAAAGTTACTCATACGTAATATTCCAAACAGACATCTAACACTATTTATGTTAGAGGGGGGGTTGGGGTTTTTTTACTTGTGGGGTTTCTTTTCTTTTTTCCACAGGTAGAGTACAGACTTCTTACTTTCAAACCTCTATTTCTTAACTAGTGTTAAACATAGTTATTACTTAATATTTTCCCTAGGTAGGATCATAAGACTGTTTGCTGTGCCACAAAATGGCAAATATCTGACAACAACTCAATACCTCATTCTAACTCCCAATAAATATTCGGGTAATAGGTAAAGATGCAAGAAGCATGAGGATGTGGTGCTACCACCTTAAGAATGAAGAGTAAATGTCTTTGACAGGTGTCCTGGTTTTGGCTGTGATAAGGTTAATTTTCTTTCCAGTAGCTGTCATAGTGCTGTGTTTTGGATTTAGTCAGAGAACAATGTTGATAACACACTGGTGGTTTTAGTTGTTAGCGGATAGTTTTTGTGTCTATGTTAAGTCAAGGACTTGTCAGCTTCCCACACACAGTCAGGTGCACAAGAAGCTGGGAGAGCACAGGCAGGAGACCTGGCCCATGCTGGCCACAGGGATATTCTCTGGCATAGAACATTATGCTCCCTATACAACTGGGGTAGCCTGGTGAGAGGTGGGATTGCTGCTCAGAAACAGACCGGGCATTGGATTAGTTTTCCATGCAGCGAGCTGTTACATTTGTGCATCACTTGCTTTGCTAGTGTTAGTATCTTCCTTCATTAACCTAATAAACTTTCTTTATCTCATCCCACAAGTGGTTTTTTTTTCATTCTCTTCCCTATTCCTTTGGGGGGAGCATGGGTGAGTGAGGAACTACGTGGTCCTTAGCTGCCAGCTGAGGCAAAGCCACAATTGCAGGTAACACAAGGGCTTCTGTACATCAGTATGGCAACAATGGACCAGGTGTTTAGGAACAGGATGCCTCTCAGACTTTGATGAGTAATGCCAGCATGAACCTAGTTGGCAAAATCTATCATCAAAAGCAAAATTTAAACTTTATTTTTCTTTTTGGTAATTGAAAAAGTATTTTAAAATATTAGCTGAAAAACATTTAGTTGAAAAATGCCTAACCAGACTTCAAAATAGGCTCTATTTTTATGTGCCAACAGTGCTTTTTCAACAGCTTATTGCAATGGTACCTTTAGATGCACATTATGAAATTAGAAGGAATATTTCTTCCCAATTTAAGCTTTTATTTTCTTTTGTCCCCCCAAAGCAATTTTAAAAATAGAAGCAACATGAGGGAAGACAACAAATAAACAAGGAAAATCTGCCTCCAGTGATTTTTTTTTTTTTTTTTAAGTATAATCCTAAATAATCACACTAATGTTTATTTGGAAAAGTGCTAGGCAATATATAAATTTATGTGGAACCGAGTGCTTAACACATAATATTGTTGTGTCTCGTAAAGAAATTTTGAATAAAACTTGGGCCATACATGAGGCTTTGTATTAATCTCAGGATCTGTGAAACATGTTATTACAGTGTGATTTTTTACTTTGGTAAAGGTTCAGCCTCAAGCAGAGACAGGTCTCCCCTGTTATTTGATATTTTTATTGTTTTAATAAATTAAGTTATCACCAAGTCAAAGTTGCAGAGAGGAATGCAGCTACTCAGACAGCAAGGGCAAAATCTCATGGAGCGATGTGAAACCCATCTGCTCCCCTCAGCGTGCATTGATTGTAGAAAATCATGAACTGGAACTATGTATTTCCATGGATCTCACTGTGTAGCAAAGCTGCAGGTGCCTAAGCATGCTGTAGGACTCCATTACTACAACCAAAATCTTCAAATCTACATGCTATGAATGAGTTGATAGCCGTGATTACCTTTGATCTACAACCACAGCTTTTACAATAGGGAGGACTGATTCATGAAGGACTTCATGGCCATGTAAGACAGTTTAATAGTATGAAATAAGCTCAACTGGAAGAGAGGGAGCAGGTGGCTAGCTCTGTTAAGAGGCAGACACAGCTGGCTTCTTCCTTTGACATCTAGTAGGCATAATGGAACCAACCAGCACTGCCAGGGTTGAGCAACTTACATATGAAAAAACTGACTCTAATAACACATTTTAGGAGGAACAGGAGAGGCAGACATGGGAATAGCAGAGCTGTAACAAGTATTGAGGGGCAGATTTGCTTTATAGGATCATACTAGAACTGAGGCTGCAGAATATGCAATTATATCAGACTCTGGTGGCCCCAGAATACTTTTATTATACACACTAGAAATATCCTGCATGTTGGAAGTAAGATCTACCTGTTTTTAAAACTCATGCCAACAGGACTCCAAGTAGCACTTTATTATCTTCTAGCAAAACACTGATATACTACATGGACTCCATCCAGTAGTAGACAGCAATAAATATGCATGCTTGGTAGAAGATTAAGATTGTGGCTTTCCCCAAACCTATCACCTGAAATTGCCTGTGAGAAAATTAAAGACTTGACATGAAAAAACGCAATTAAGCATACTCAGGTGTATTTGCATGTGCTCTGAATGAACAATAGGATACAGTGAGAGCACCAATTACTTATGATAAAATTATGACACAGATGACAGAATAATAACATGCTCATTAAAAATACATTAAATCTATGTCTCAATATTTTGAGAAACAAAGAAAAACACCACCTACAAAACCACTCCTTTCTGAATTTTAAAACTAAAATAAAGATAAAGAAAAGAAACAATTAGAAGGAAAGTTTGGGTTTTTTTAAAGCACCATGACTGATTATGTGAACTTTATGCAAAATACTCAACACCTGCCAGGAATTTTAAAAATAAATTATGAGTTTAATATAAATGATGCAGAAATTGTATCTATTCCTATCCAGGGAAGACATTTAGTCATAACTAATAATAATTTCAGGTTATTTTAATAGAGAATTTAGCCAATTAATCTTCTATGACTATAAATGTAATAGTCCAATTATGGGTAACAGAAAGGTTAACAATTTATGTATATTTTTATTACATGTATATTAAATTGATCCAAAAGCAATCATTCTGTATTATTTTTTACATTATGCATACTCATCCACTCTGCTTTCTTAAAAAGTCAAGTGCCATTCCTAAACTCACTGAATTAATATAACAGCAAAACAACTAGAAATGCCTAATTAAATATTTCAGTCACCTTTAACGTCACAGAGTTAAAGAAATATATTTTGGATTTAAAATATGCTAATGCAGCTGATAATTCAATTCATTGTACACCTGTAATTTAAGTTTCTCTGTTCAAAACAGCGGTTTCTTGAAAACAAGATGAATTATTCAGAGTTCGTAATGAACTCAAAACCACAAATCATGTTTCAGTGCTTTCAAACTCTCAGTATGATGGCTAAGAAGCTTGCTGTAGGTGTTAATTAATGGCTGCATTAATTGTTAATTAGCAAGTGTTAAAATGGTAGCAGAAATGAATGCAGAATACATTCAGACTTTCCTTCGGTATCCACTTCATAGAGTGACTGGCATATCTAGACAACTTGACATTTTTCATTTAGTCTTTTCTGCAGGCTCAGAATACAGCCATGGCCCCCGGTCTTACTTGGCTTGGTCTGGGCAGGTTTTCACTTACTCATCTGCTAAGAATAGAGAAGTGTCAGGCAATCCACTACAATACCTCAGTTCTCGTGACCAGACCACTTTAAGTATTCACAATAGGAAGTTCTTGCTCTGGGTTAGAAATATGTACAGGAAGCCATTAATCCATACATGTCAAAACTTTTCTGGGTTTCCTCCTTGGGTCTGAGATGGGGAATGGATAAGGTAGCAGGATCAGGAGTCAGGGAGGGAGTTTCCCTCTATCTCTTCATTACAAATTTTTTGACTTGCTCAAGCACAAAGTTCAGGCCACATAGTAAAACAAAATGACTTTATTATTAGAATACCACTGTGTGTGCTGAACAAATCTAACACCACAAACTTCAGTTGAAACAAAAAATCTGACAGCATGATGTCTTTACAAATAATAAACATATAGTTGCATATCACCCAAAAAAAGCCTATAATTTAAAGGGGCAGGGATATGTGAAGAGTCACTACATACAATATATGCCATTATGATTTCTTAAAAAGTGATGGTCGGTTATGAGCACAAGAAAGTTTGATAACAAACTTGGTGTTCAGTCAATTACTAAATCATATACCTGCAATAACAAGATGAGCATTTATTTCATAGCAATTTAATCTTCAGAAATTCTAAGGGGGAACACATTTTACTTTAGGAATAATCACCAACCTTTACTTATGTTTCAGACTCTGAGATTCTAAAGTGAATCATAAATATTTCATGCAAGTATTGTTCTGTGGTACCCATCTGGAAGAAGAGTATTTTCTCCTTCGTTGATTAAAACTTTATTGACCTTACTGTCTGTCAGGTTCTGCTAAGGGGATTTTTGCCAAGCAAATTTTTAATATTGTGCTTGCCAAAATGCATCAACAGATTCTGTAAAGGGTAATCGTAAAACCATGGGGAACATTTAATATTACAGCTAAGACCATGGCATTTACATTTTAACTTTTGCTTACTTTCAGATTTTCTGCAGTTACAATGGGAAAATGAAATGCAGACAACACAAACACCCTTGCATAAAACAGTGAAATGCTAATTTCACTGCTAATAATTAAGGGATGTCATAGACTCACTGACAATATTTCTAAAGTTAATTTCCTTAATTAATAACTAAAAGCTTATGACAATTTTTTTTCGCAAAACAAAACCCCCCAAAATCTCCTTTTTATTTTCCTTTCTTTTTTTTTTTCCTCTGACAAAGAACAGTTTTTGGAAAGAGTCACTGGAAAAAGGTCTTGATACAACCTAAGCTCTGAGCTCTGCGTGAGCTTCTGAGAAGGAACTTAAGGACCTTTCCTTGCTAGGAAGCACAAAGGATTGACCAGTAGGTTGCTTCTAAGGTAAGACAGAGCAGAGGTTCAGGCCTGGCAAGAGTCTGTAACTTCTCTCTTAGATCCTGAAATCCTTCTAAAGAAAGGGTAGTAAAGATGGTTGTAAGGTGGAATACAGCAGGGCATCGGAGAAGACTTTGTTCTAGAGAAAAAAAAAGTATTTTAAGAACCTTGGTCCTTAAGGCTAGACATGAAAAACAGATTTTCAGATACAGTTATTGAATTGTATAGATAGTGTATATGTAAATAACATATGATAAAATAAGTGTGTTTTCTGTCTTGAGCCAATGCATCGAATGCTTGACCTGTATCACTGTTCTAGATGTATTATTCAGTCATATTTGAACAAATCATTTTTCAGAGAGAAATGACTCTGTAGACCAAAAGGCTAATTGTGAGATACAAAGTCTTAATTGTCAGCATTTTTGTGGAAGTCTATCAAAATACTACATGCATTGCTATCTTCTTTCCCATGTATAAATTGATCCTACCCATATGTCTAATAATAATCTCTATCTGTACAATTAACCTAAAAATGGTTATTTTCAAAGCAAGGGTGACCTGGAGAGACCCAATAGTGTCCAAGCAACAACAACTATTCAGGATGACTTACCACAAAGTGAAATGACATTGAGAAATTGGAAAACATGTCTAGTCTAGTGGTGCAACAGAACTCCAACGAAGTAGTTCAGGGGAAAAACAAAGAGGCATTTACTTTGCTTTTATTATATAGAAATCTCACAATTTTATCTTAAAAAAATAGGCTTCCATTGGGGGGGTTGGGGGAAAGTAAAATTGGGCTTTATTTTCCCAAATATAAAATAACCAAACTCAAAAGAGTTCACAAATATGTGTAAAAAAGAGCATCACCACAGACCAGGTCATATGATTACCTTACTATTTGAATGTAATGTTTAGATTTACAGATGTTTGAGACAGAGGAGACACACACAATGTGAAACAGCTGGTATATAAACAAGACCACATATGTTATTTTTGTACATCAATAGGTTCCACTAAATTCAAGATAAATTGAAAGGTAAAGCAAGAAGTCTTCACTGAACTGTCCTTCCCAGTTAACTTGCAAAGAGCCCTTATTCCCCACCACCGCCAACAGCACCAACTTCTAGCATTTCTTATCTTCAAAAGGTCATTTATCTTCCTTTATACCTCTGTCAGTGATCCTTTTCTACTAAGTGCTATACAAACACAACACCTTAACAACCTCCAGCCACAAGGCAAGAGTTAATCACTGGGCTGACAGAGGAGGAAACTCAGCTACACAATGGGACAATATTACCTAGCATGACAGGGGATCGTTGTGTTTCCATCCAGCCACACCAATGATTACAATATTGTGGAGACAATCCAGAAGTAGTTCTGATTTATCTCAGCACAAACCACTTAGCTTTTTGGGCAGTTCCTGCACTGCAGTGATAAAAAGACACAACACAGGTATTTTAAAAACAGTTTGGGCAAATATATACCCTTAATTGCAAGCGCAGCAGCACCTGTACTTTACAGGTGAAAGTTACATTCCTGAACTAAGAGAAAGAAATAAAAAGCAAACATACACCCCACTACATATGTCATTTAAAGATTTTTTTTAAATATATCATTATTTGATACTCCACAAGGCAGAACTTCCTTTTTCAGTGTGCACCCTCTATGCTATATGTACAGACAGCTGATACATCAACAGTAAAGGGGAGATTCATCCTTTTTTCCAAACCACTCTGAGTGACTTGACCAGTGAGGAACTATAGTGAACTAGAGGAGACACTATGGAAAAGAACATAGTAAAATTGCAGGATATACTTAGGTTTAGTTAGTTTAGCAAGTGCTTCTGTCTTGTGGCAAGCCAAAAATACATCACCTAAGGTTTCCATTTAAAAAACCTCTTGACCATATGGAGTCTGTTACCACATCTGTTCAGATAGGTAAATAAGGAAAATAAATCAATAAAATTAGTCCACTCCACATCCATAATTCTGACCCAAATAAAAGGCTGACCTCTAGAGCTGTTAAATCTTCTAGTAGATGGCAAAGAGCCAGCAGTGGAAAAAAATGTATTTGTAGGAATCACCCAGAAACAAATTTAAGGTGACAAGCAAGCACCACAAAAATATTCCTACAGATGTGCTTCAACATCTGGTTTAGGTCACTTGTTTGTTTATTTTGTGCAGTAGCAGTGATTACCTTTGCTTTTGCACTACATTTATACCTCTGTTCTTTTTTTTTCCTTAACACTGCTCCACTGCTATGATGACACAGCATTCACTAGCACACCTGCAGCCTGCATGGATACATTCAAAGCTGGAATCCTGCTTTTCAATTAGAGAGTAGATTTCTATGTCTGAGTGATCAAATCTGACTCCAGAGATTACAATCCTTATATCAGAATTTTAGGTAACCTTCACAGACCCTATGCTGATTCCTCCATATCCACCCTCTGAATCCCTCTTGGAGTCTGCAAGGAAATGGTGGCATACTTGCAAGATGTAGTATAAAACTGATTTATATTAGATGTTTTTCACAGCTGGCTGGAAATTGTTGGGAAGCTTTGCCTGCTCTTTAAAATGTCCCACAAATAATCTCATTCCATAAAATGAGTTTTACAATGGCTCAGCTTTAGTCGACTTCAAATTAATACACATGTAGCTATTTGTACCATCATGGATTGCACTTCATTAGCATCCCTTGTGATCCTCTTAATCTAATTCAAACACACTAGCTATTATCTTTGAGCTCCCTTCCAACCTGGTATTCTATGACTGTGTGATCTCCTGTTTAGGTTTTGACCATTTGTCTCTCTCTCACTGTGCAAATCAATAAAGAACCAAGTAATCGAGTAATCTCCTCTTGCAGACTGGGAGGCTACTGTTAGGTGTCCCTGAAGACATCTCATCTCCAGGCTGAACATGCCCAAGACTGCTGTTCCCACAGCCCAGGGTGCTGTTCCCCTTTTCTGCCAAGGTTCATGACTGGCTCATGTTCACCTCTCTGCTCTTTGGGGCCTCAAACAGAGCTGCTCCCCAGCCATTCACCTAGTTCCCCCACATTTAACTGAAGAGGGTTTCTACCAAGGTGCAGACTTTGTGTTGTGTCCTTGTTGATTTTCATTAAGTTCCTCTTGATCCATTATTCTAGCTGGTCCAGAGCTCTCCCGTTTTCTGTTATGCGAAAACTTGTCAAGGGTGCATTATGTCTCCTCCTCCACACTACTAGTAAACATATGTCACGGCTTAACCCACGGGTAGCTAAAATGACCACACAGACATTAACTTATTTCACCCACCACAGAGGAATGGGGGAGAGAATAGAAAGGAAACTAAAAAAAACCCCCACAAAAAACAACACAAAAAACCAAACCAACTTTAGGGCTGAAGTAAAGACAGTTTAATACAACAGAAAAGGAAGACAATAATAATAATATACAGAGCAAGTGATGTGCAGCACAATTTCTCATCAACTAAAGCTACACTCAGGTAGTTCTTTAGCTGAACTACCTTCCAGTCCATCCCCCAGTGATATATGGAGCATGATGTCATAGTATGGAATATGCCTTTGGCCAGCCTGGGCTAGATCTTCTGGCTGTGCTCTCCCACCTTGTTATGCCCCTGGCAGGGCGTGGGAACCTGACAAGTCCTGGACTTAGTGTAGGCATTACAACCACCTAGCAACAACTAAAGCTATCGGTGTGTTATCAAAATCATTCTCATATTAAATCCAAAACACAGCATTATACCTGGAACTAGAAAGAAAATTATCTCAGTTGAAAACTGGACACAATATTTATCAGGATAGGTCTCAGGATAGACCCTTGGAGAAACTCCACTTCTAAAAAATCTTGTATGCATATTATTACCATTAACTACAACAATTGAACACAGTGGTGCAGCCAGTTTTTCACCTCACTGGTAGTCTGCTCATCTAGAGTGCGGCTTTGCAACATCCCAACACAGAGACAAGGGATGCTGCAGGAGACCATGTTGAATAACTTGCTAAAGTCAAGATAGATGGCAACCACTGCTCTTCCCTCATCTACAAACTTAGTCATTTCATCATACAAGGCAGTCAGGTTGGTCAGGTGTGATGTGTCCTTGATAAACCCTTTCTGACTGATGCAATTCACCATCTCCTTCAGTGGCCAGAAAGAGTTTTCAAGGGAGACTCTCCATGTGACTTTACCAGCAACTTATTAAAAATATAAACAGCTGTAAGTAAACTGACCTAACTTTGAAATAAGTCTTGCAATGAAAATCAAATTTGACTAGATCTCAAAAAATCTGTCCCATCCTTACTTATTTCATGATTTTATGACAGATAAACATGTGACAGGAAAATAAGAACAACTAGAAACTTGCTGACACATACGGCAAGATAAAATAAATTTCTCTCCCTAGTAGCATTATGAGTGACACATGCAAGGTAAGACCAGAGGGAAAAGTGTTTCATGCTGAAATATCAATAAGTATTATAATGAAAATCTTCTAATAAGAAAGAACATAATGAAGAATGAATATATTAAGTTGGAAGACATGTAACTTTATCCATGTGTAAGTGCATGTAATAGGGAAATCTTTGGCTCACACAGGTTATTTATTACAGAAAATAGCAGTACACTGTCAAGCATGACAGCAATTTCACTGATTCCCCTCTGGCACAAGCATATCTTGAAGCAGAGGAGACAAGATCAATATAGGATGCATGCTCCTACCATTCAGCTGATGCCTCCACAAACATTACCTCTCCACATATTTCCACATTTCTCTCACTCCCGGTGTGTGCTTCTGTTACACAGATATCTGATCTGGATGATTTATTTTTTTTTCCTGGGTTCAGGTTGCAAGATTATTTTTATTTTTAAATCACAGAACAAACAAACAGAACCAAATCAAAACCCCAAACAATAAAACCCCTCCCAAAATCTGTACTACCAATCCAACACTATCATCGAAGATCTTCAAAGCAAAAAGTCCTATTATCTGACTGTATGTCAGTAATTCAAAGTTGTAAGAACTGTTACTCAACTCTTTTTCTTCTTTCTCATTCTAAAGCACACGTAATGCTATTAAAATGTTATGAACACAGGTAGAAACTATAAAGTTCCTTTATGATATACATTTTCCTCCTGATTGTTGTATGAAAGTATATATGTAAAAAGTATGAAGTATAAAACCATGATGATGAAAGATCTGGGTTTCTTACTTAGGCAGTTTCTAACCAGTATGGATCAATTTCTTACAAGGGGATCCTTATCTCCTCAATGTAACAGAAACAATTTACACCTATCCTGTGTCTGCTGAATATATATTCCCTATGAACTTAAGCAAACATCATGTAGATATGCTGGCACCACGGGCAAAGGGGAAATCTTCTGGACAAATTAATAGGGTGATCTTGAAGAAAATGAAACTTTAGGATCTCCTAGAGAAAACATACTTTTATTTAGTATTTATTCTGTAGCAAATTGTGAATAAAGCACTTGCAGAAAACTGATAGGGAACCTTTTTGAGAGTAAAAATGAACTTTTTCTCCATAGAAAATTGTGCCTAAAGACAGAATTAAAAACCAACCAAACAAAAAATAAAACAGTCAAATAAATAAACAAGACTTTGGCTCCAAGAAGGGAAATAATTCTTTAAAATATTGCAACAATAGATTTAAACCTGCTAACTAATAATTTTATTTCTGTTAATCTTAATGACATATTGTTTAAGAGTAGAGAGATGGACAAGGATATAAACTCAGCTAATGAAAAAGACTTTTATTTATATTTCATTTGAAGAGATAGTTTTCCATTTGCCTAGTGTGTTGTATTTGAAATGTATCTATTTAAATGTATTGCAAATACTTCTTAGTAGAGTTTACGATATATAATCACTAACTTCCATTTAATAATAGAGATTTAAATGTAGATATTGCTCAAGTTTTAAGTGTTAAAATATTGGAAATCAACAAAATGCATTTGAAGACTAAAATTCAACAAAATTCAATACCTAATATACCCAAAAGTTTCAAATATCATAGTCTTATTCTCTGCTTATTCCCCAACACAAATCAACATTTTGAAGTTAATATATTTTGCTGGGCTATAGTTGATTTGCCATCATTTTAGAATAGGCTCTGTAATTATGGGAAATTTCAGGTATCATTCTGAAATTTTTTGTTTGAATTTTAACTGTATTTGTTAAATTTACACTTTTAATCCCAAGTATGGAAGAACATATTTTAATAATAAATATACATTTGGGGAATTTTGTAATACTTTGTTGGTTTGCATACATACTACTAAAAAGAAAAAAAGTTAATTACAGTATAGAAGTGTCTAATTTCCTTTTTAAACATTTTACAGAAATATCCACCAACAAATATTTGTTGGGCACACTGTCCCAGGGGCCTTGAAAGAAAAGAGGAGATGAAGAGTAAATTTGTTGTGGGTGGGGTGGATAAATTGTACCTTTCAAGAAGTTCTTGCATCTTTCTATGCCTCTGGATATGTTTACACGGACTGTTTTAACCCACTTTAAGTCCAGAAGTTAACTCTTTTATATGGTTTATATGGTTTACCTCCTCAGAGCTGCTTGAGCCAAGATCTTCCAAGGTTTTTGGGAACTGTGATGGTATATCAGCTCCTGAGTGTGACAATTTCCTAGCCATGCTGTTTCAATCCCTCAAGAATCATGTATGTGACTATTGCACTATTGATGTGGGTGGGCTTACAGTGTGACAAACTATTAGCCCAGGTTAAAGTTTAGCCTCTATGAACAATGACAACATAGTTAAGAGCTGTGAGGTAGGTGCATGTAGGCAGAGCACCTTCAAATTCCCAAAATCATTTTCTGTATAACACAAAAATAATGAGGGGTGGAATGAAGGTATCAAAAACATGTCCATGTAGCACAACTTCAGGATACCAGAGGCAGCAGATATGACACATGATATGTTGCCATAGACCTGAGTCCATGAGGGATAGCTGGAGGCCATCTGAAGTGCAAGAGGATATCTAAGGTGACTCTATGATTACACATGCAAATAGTTTCTCTGTTGTCATAGAAGAGCCTGGAAAGAAATTTAGGATGTTTCAGTTTTTAAGGACATATCTAGTAAAACCTTTTGTTTAAGATAAAACTGATACTAGAATGTGAAATGCCCTTCAGCAAAGATTGTACAGATTCAGTGACTCTTACGTCTTTCTGAAACCCATGTACTCCTTACTTCTCTCAGTTGATCCAGCTCTTTGCTTTATTCCTGGGGGCCAGTTTCTTTATCTTTGGGCTCACAGTGGGAACTTTCTCTCTTCTTTCTTCTTTGAAACTGTCACCTAGTCCTAAACTGAAAAGAAACTCATTCCTCTTTCCAGTTCTAGCACATGATACGACAGCTGCAAAGGATAAATAAGCACAGCAAAATCACCTCTAACTGTGGGATCCTGAGCTTAGAGAGAAATGTCTGAATATCTCTGGTTAGACCTTTGTCACTTCCATATTTTTTCATGGGACTACTTTACATATAATGTTCATTGAACAACTACAATAAAATATATTACTTTTTTTCTTGTAACAAGAATTTCTTCTTTATGTTTGCTATTTGTACAACTACTACCAAGTAATCCTTCGTGTTTGCGTGCCATTTCTTTGTCTTGGAGAGAAGCTAAAGGAAAAAAGAAAGAAGGAAAAAAAAAGAAAAAATGAAAGAGAGAGAGGCTAGAGTAGTGCTTAACAGGAAAAGTTTATACATGAAAGCACAGCTATGATTTTTACTGCAGAGTCACAATCCATTGTAGTCTTAGCACATCATAAAAGTATTTTGCCCCTTTTGAGCTCAGTGGTTACTTTCTGTTAAAAGACTGGGTTACTTCAGCCTGAATTCCGCTCTGAAAACAGGTTTAATCAGTGGTTATACTGCCTGTGTTGTGAGATACAGATTTGGGTGATTAAGCCTTTACATGAGTACAGCTGTACTGGGTCAGACAAAGGTCCATCTACCAAGGCATCCTGTCTCTGAGAGTACATATCAAGGGGGAAAAAAAAAAAGGAAAAAAAAAGGAAAAGAAGGAAAAAAAAAAAAAAAGGCAGACATTCTGTGGCACTTCACCCCCTACATTTCCTGTAACAACAATGTGCAACTTGAAGACTGAGTCACAGGTTTATCTTTGTATTTATCAGTGCTTAATGAGTAATTCTTCCCCAGATTTCAGTAACTGATTTTTAATTCATCTTAACTTTTATCATACGTATTACTCCACAGCAATAAAATCCACAATACACCACCAAATTCTGTCAAAAAGTATATACCTATTTCTTACTCTGACTTAAATCTGCTTAAAATTTATTTTGGTTGTGCCTTGTTTCTATATTATGAGAAAGAATGAATAACCATTCTCCTATTCACTCACTGCCATAGTGCTCATTACCCATTTCTTATTCAGTCCAAGCCACCCAAATCTGTTTCACTTTCTTATGCGGAAACCATTTCACACTATTTATTATATTTGTTGCCCTTTTCTGCACCTTTTCCATTTCTAATATTTTATTAGTATAAACAGAACTGCAAATAGTATTCAAGATGTGAGGACAACATGGATTTATACAATGGCATAATGATATTTTCTGCTTTCCTCTCAATTCTTTTCCCAATTCTCAAAACTCTATTTACTTTTCTGACCACCACGAAAGATTGAGCTGATGTTTTCAGGGTGCGATTACATAATGACTCCAAGATCTCTTTCCTGAATAGTAATAACTAATTTGAAGATCTTCACTGTATATGCAGAGAAGGATTGTTTTTCCAACCAGCATTACTTTGCATTTGTCAAAAGTGAATCTCACTTGCCTTTTTATCACCAGTCAGTCAGTTTCACAAAACGCACCCTGTGTTCTTCATTCAGATGCCTGACTTAATACTCTGAATAAATTTAGCATTATCAGCAAACCTTGTCACCTCACTCCCCACTTGCCTTTCCAGATCAATTGAAAAGAGTCTGCCCCAGCACCAAACCCTAGGAAAACCTACCAGTTACTTTCAGCATTTGTAAAAATGCTCTGAAAATGATCCTCTTCATTCAGTTAGCTACCGGGGAAAGGATGTCTCCTTCTATCAAATAACAGCTGTGTCTAGTTTCTTGTGCCTTTTGGTAATTACATGAAATTGGTTCCCTCCCTGATGTCTTACATGCCTGCTCTTCTCCAGTCATCCCATAGCAACCACTCCAGTTGGCTCCTGGGATCTAAAATGCCAGCCAGCTTGCACCTTCTGAAAAATGAAACATGGCCTGGAAACCAAAAAGGTCTGCTTTGAACTCCATACCTTACAGACAACATGGATTCAAGCCACTTCTGATTTCAGTCAAGAGCCTCCCTTCACAGTGCAGTGAATGTTGGTTCTTATGTTCCCCATAGCACTGTCCTGAGCACATAAGCATATCACTGGTGAGAAACCCTTTCATTTGGGTACTCTATACATCACTCTCTTCAAGTCAGAATGATATGAGGGGAAACAGACTAACTTTTAGTTATAGAGGATGACAGTCCTGGTTTCCCTGCATATGTACATCAAAACCAAAGAAGACCTTCCACCACCAATTGAGGAAAACGGGTATCAGCTTGATGCTGACAACTATCGATACGAATACCAGACTGTGGGTGTTTAACCCAGACTGGAGTGCAGATGCCCACCAAAGTCACTCTATCACTTGGGGAGGAGAGAGATCTGGTTGAGGTGGGGGGAGTCCAGGAGCAACTCAAAGGGATCAATGCACATGAATCCATGGGTCTGGATGGGATGCATCCATGTGTGCTGAGGGAGCTGGCAGAGGTGATTGCAGAGCCGCTCTCTATCATCTTCAACAGGTCTTGGAGGACAGGAGAAGTGCCTGAAGACTGGAGGACAGCAAATGTCACTCTGGTCTTCAAAAAGGGCAAGAAGGAGGATCTGAGTAACTACAGGCCAGGCTGTCTCACCTCTGTTCCTGGAAAGGTTATGGAACAGCTTGTTCTGGATGCCATCACCAAGCAACTGGAAGAGAAGAAGTTAGTCAGCATGATGGCTTCACCAAGGAGAGATCGTGCTCGACCAATCTTGTAGTCTTCTATGATGTCATCACTGGCTGGGTAGAGGGAGGGAGAGCAGTGAATGTCATCTACCTTGACTTCAGCAAGGCTTTTCATACTGTCTCCCATGACATACTGATAGAAAAGCTGAGAGAGTATGGGATAGATGAGTGGACAGTGAGGTGGGTCAAGAACTGACTGTCAGGCCAAGCTCAGAGTGGTGATCAGTGGAACAGAGTCCAGCTGGAGACCTGTGACTAGCGGTGTTCCCCAGGGCTCGGCGTTGGGTCCAGTCCTGTTTAACATCTTCATTGATGACCTTGATGAGGGAATAGCACCCACCCTCAGCAAGTACCCCAATGATACAAAGCTAGAAGGAGTGGCTGACACACAGGAACACTGCACTGCCATTCAGGGAGACCTGGACAGGTTGGAGACCTGGACAGTAAGAAACCAGATGGGGTTTTAAAAAAGCAAGTGTAGAGTCTTGCATCTGGGTAAAATAACCTCATGTAATCAGTACAGGCTGGGGGATGACCTGTTGGAGAGGAGCTCCGCAGAGAAGGACCTGGGGGTCCTGGTGGATGTCAGATTGGCCATGAGCCAGCAGTGTGCCCTGGTGGCTAAGAGAGCCAATGGGATCCTGGGGTACATTCAAAGGAGTGTTGCCAGCAGGTCAAAGGAGGTGATCCTCCCCCTCTCCTCTGCCCTGGTCAGGCCCCACTTCGAGTATTGTGTCCAATTCTGGGCTCCCTGTTATAAAAAGGATAGGAATCTCCTGGAGAGAGTCCGGAGGAGGGCTATGAAGATGATCAAAGACCTGGAGCATCTTCCTTACAAGGAAAGGCTGAATGAACCAGGGCTGTTCAGCCTGCAGAAAAGAAGACAGAGAGGGGATCTTATTAATGTTTATAAATGTCTGAAGTATGGGATGCAGGGGGAAATGGCCAGTCCCTTTTCAATGGTCTGTGTCTGTGTGAGACAGGACAAGGGGCAATGGCTTCAAGTTGGAGCACAGGAAGTTCTGCACCAACATGCGGAGGAACTTTTTCCCAGTGAGGGTGACAGAGCCCTGGCACAGGCTGCCCAGGGAGGTGGTGGAGTCTCCTTCTCTGGAGATATTCAAGACCCGTCTGGACGCTTACCTATGTGATCTGTCCTAGGGAACCTGCCTTGGCAGAGGGGTTGGACCCTATGATCTCTTGAGGTTCTTCCAACTCCTACAATTCTGTGATTCTATGAAAATATATATTGAGAGGTGTTTACATAGATAGATAGATAGATAAATAGATAGATAGATATTAGGAGTTAAGATAAGGACAGGAATTAACGTCACAGACACAACAGACTCAACATAGAATAAAGGAAAGAACACTCTCTAATTTATTACACTACACTACACACACACAGTGAAACCAGGGTCGGATAATGAGAAGGAAAATCCAACCTTAAAATAACTCCCCCCACCGCTCCCTTCTTCCCAGGCTTGACTTTATTCATAGTATTTCTCCCTTTCTCCCCCAGCAGGTGGCACAGTGGGAAATGGGGGTTTAGGTCAGTTCCATAGGAGTTGTCTCTGCTGGTCCTTCCTCATTAAGGGGAGGATTCCTCACAATTTTTCCCTGCTCCTATCCACAGGACACAGTTCTCAACAAAATTCTACAATGTGAGTCCTTTCAGCCCAATATGAGGGCTTCAGCTATTCAGCAACTTCTCCATCATGGGTCACTTCCACAGGATGTAGACCTTCAGGAACTGACTGTTCCACCATGGTCCCCTGCTCTAGTATGGGCCACTATCTCCACAGGCTGCAGATCCTGCCAGGAGCTTGCTCCATCATGGACTTTCCACCAGGTCACAGTGTCCTTCCGGTGTCTCCACCTGCTCCAGTGAAGATCCTTCATGGACTGAAGGTGGGATCTCTGCTCCCCATCATCCTCCATGGTCTACAGGGGAACAACCTGTGCCACCACGGTCTTCTCCACAGGCTGCAGGAGAATCTCTCCTCTGGCACCTGGAGTGCCTCTTTCCCACCTTTCTTCACTGACCTTGCTGTCTGCACAGTTTCTTATATGTTCTTACTCTCTACTCTGGTGGCAAAAAGCAGCTGTTTGAGGGGATTTTTCCTCTTAAATATGATTCAGAGGCACTGTGACTGTCACTGATGGGCTTGGCCTTGGTCAGCAGTGGGTGTGACCTTAATCCAGATGGTATTAACTCTATTGAGCCTGGTGGAAGCTTCCAGAAGCTTCTTGCAGAAGCCAACTCTGCAGTCCCCCCTCCTCCTCCAGAACCCCACCACGCAAATCCATAGCAAGGACCGAACAGACCTTGATATGTCACACAGAGGTGTGTAGTGCAAACCAGTATACCAGTGCTGCTTCTCTGAAATGCCTCATCTGTACTGAGCTCCACCATTCAAGCAACCATCTGTTGTTTCAAAACCTTTGTGTTCTCAGCCTGAAGCTTATGGATACCAAAAGCCAAGGCTCATCACAGAAGTGAGGTGAGGGTCTAAGGAAGGTACTCAGCTCTGGAGGTATCATTTATATCTGTTCTGCTACTGCCTAGAGGTGTCAGATATACCATCTTGTGGGAGTGACTCTCCAGCACAAGGGAGAAAGTCTGGAGTGACTAAGTTTATTTATTGCATTTGATTGGTGTCAGTGAGAGCTGAAGAGGGAAAAAACACATCCTACCTGAGCTTAGGAGATATACAGAGCAGTCAGTGTTCAGCATACAGATAAGCACTGTAAGAATTATTGTGGTATATTAAAATGTATACGATAATTTGTTCAGAAGTACAAAAGCAGCAACCTTTCCTCCAATACTATTATTGCCTATGTGAGGCCTATTCCTTCAGTGATTTCACTTCCAGATCTATGGTGTTAAGTAAATGTGATTAAGCACAATAAATGATGGTGTACTTCTTCATCCCATTTTCTATTATTCTTGGTTCAGTTTCACTGACATAAAGTAAAGGCCTGGTAGATGTAACAGCTCATCTTCAGTATAAGTGCTGAGAAGAGAATGAAGATAATCTCATTCCCAGTCTGTGATAGAACACTGTACTAGAGTCAGTCACTTATTACCATGGCCAGTAATTTTTTCCCCAGTATGCATCCTGCTCTACATCTCACTGATGGTTTGTATTGTCAGCTAGGTGTCCCTGTTTTCCTCTTGACTCAGTTCCTAAGGAGTTTTTATTTTTCAACACTTCAGGCAATTTGCATAGGGAATTGAATATGTCCTATGACAGTATAAAGATTGTAGAGGAGAACTTACCTCCTACAGATTTCACAATATCTGCACAAAACCTTATTTAAGCCTATCCTTTTAATGTTTGATTTTCCTCATTTAGGAAAAATGTAGTAAAAGCACAAAAACCATTTGGAGGGTAGCGGATACTTAAGAACTGTGATGATGTGCTTACTCAGGTAACAAAAGACAATTCATGAGCTATCAGGAGGGAAGAGTGGAATTCAAGTTTCAAACTGGGGCTTCCTGCAGGCAGAATACAATGAGTTTAAGTGACCCTAAGTGCAGATAATCCATTTCAGAAATACTACAGTCAGATATCCTCATAACGGAAACTATATAAGCCTATAGTCAGAAGTACCAGCTGGGACACTCCCATTCTGTATGTTTTAGACATATCTTCTCTATTTCCATTGCTGTCCTCACAGAGGCCTTTTGTATATTGCTTTCAGTACTGATTTATTTTTTTTTTTAAATCTAGGAGCTGTGTAAGAGTGGCAAGCATGAGAAGCTATTGCAAATAAACTGGTGGCTCTGAAGACTGCGTATAGGTTATTGACATTACCTAATAAATCCCTGCATCTTGGGTTTCTGCAGTAGGGCTGTTGGTTCATTATATTTTCAGTTTATATTACCATTGATCAAAATCTTTTGTTTACAAGCTAGATCTTTGCCTCACACACATATGTCACACACGTATACCCCCACAGTTAGCAACATGAAGAAACATCTGTAATTAGAACAGAGCATTTCAAGCTCCTTCTCTCCCCAAAAGGCAGTTACATAAAAGCAGGAATTCCATTAGCACATCTGCGTGAGGCAGCATTTACACCTAGGCAGTGTCACATACTGCACAGGAGAAAAGCACAACACGTACTAAAAATACATAACCTTTACTTTTTCCCCCACAATCAATGCACGTCTCCGTTAAAGCTTGAAAACTTACTTTGGAGACCAAAACTGCCAGCAAATTGAGCATTTTACCACCAGTACTCTTTAGATATGCAGAAAGGTATCTCTGAACAAAATATAGTGGTAGGCTCTACACCTGGAAAAAAAAATTAGTTTCAGGCAAATGAAAGTAAGCAAAGGATAAACTGCATTATTAAAATCTTCAGTGCCCTGCATTCAGATGAATGATCATATATTAGGGACTAATAGCTAGCTCACCTGCAAAAAATCCTGATAAGATGCAGTGCCAAAACTCTGCTCAGATGAGTGTGGCCCCACTAAGCTACTCACAGCTGGCCCAGACACTTTGACACTGATTCAGACTATCAGAAGCAAACGTCCCTACTACTCTGTGAAGCTAAGGCGGCCAGAGAAGCAACAGGAGCTGCATATACAGCAACTGGGCTGTATCAGAAGCTGGGGGAAATCAGCATGAAAGCAGCTCTGTACAGCTCAGGCTATTTTTTTTCCCAGCTTTGCAGGGAAATCTCTGTAGAAAATAGGCAGTGAAACAGTGCTGTATTTATTTATTTATTTTTACCAGGAGGAATGCATTAAGAACATAAGGTAGATATGCAGAAGGTTTTCTCTCTTTTATCAAGCATCTCATTTAAATTCTAAAGCACAGCAGACCTTCATTAAAATTCAATTGTTGCCAGGAGTTTCAGTGACAGAACTGTGACAACTGAAGATAGGGACGCTCTCAGTGAGGTGGTCCAAACTGAACTGAAGATTTTTCCCCTCAGAAATGCATAGTTTGATCAGATTCTTTTTTTCTTTTTTTCTTTTTTTTTTTTCTTCTTCCCCCTGTTGCACTGAATGTTGTGAAAATATATTTGTGATTAGACTGGACAGCATTTCAAGCTAAGATTCCCTGCATATGCAGATCACTCAGGAACAAAAGCCACAATAAGTACAAAAAGATTCACAGGACTACTCAAATAGCAGGAAAGACATAAAAAGTCGTACCATGGACATGTGGCTGGTAAATAAAGTCGTGAGAAGGACAAAGAAAGGGTACAAAGTGTATTTAGCAGTACTAAGCCCTGAGAGAGCACTTCCATCTTACTTCTCTTAGTCCATAGCCTTTACCTGTCTCTTTGTGTGCCTGGTTTCTATCTCTGTTCTGCAGGGAGTCAGATTCCCAGTACCAATTAGTCTCATTAGGATATCCTGCAAGGCTCTGCCATTGCCCAATAAAACAAGTTGCCTGATTGCAGACAGAAATACAGTGACTCTTCCTGTCTGAAGTCTCAGCAAAGATGGTAAAATGATCTCACTGTATATAGCACAGAGAGTGTTAGCTGCTTAGGTGCTAGGCATAAAACTGGCTCAGAAAACAATCTTTTCAAAAGAAATTGCTTAATGTATATATAAAGAAAAGGAGGGAGGAATAATTGCTGCCACCCCTCACTATGCAAATAGCCACACCAGACTTCAATTTGTACACTGCTAATAACCTGTACATTATTCTAATCACAATATATATTAACTAATTAAGTCAAACTTAATGCAAAATGTAGTCTAGTATGAAATAAATATAGATCATCCCAAATAACAAGCCTCCAGCAACTAAAGTGAAAATCAGGGCTAAGAAAAATTGGTATAGTACTTTCTAAAAAAATTGTCAAAAGAACTACAAGGTGTATTAAAACGGACATATATTTTGTCACCCCTGTCAAAATAAAGGTATACCAAAACTGCTGGAGATTATCATGAAAATTTAATGATGAAAATTTCAGCACCGCAGGTTTCCAATAAAGCCAGACTTTTTGAATGGAAAAGATTTGAGAAAGCATACTATGAATGACAGCTTTGAGAAACCCTGTTCTGAAACATTTTGCACCTTTGTCATTTTTTTCCTGTTCAGTGCAAAATTCATAACGTCAAAGAGAACGAACATATAAGACATAATTAGACAAAATGACTGTGTTCAAACTGCAGAAATAGATGTGTTTTGAATTAAAATTTCTTCCATTTCTCATATAGGTTTTTTCTTATTGTCTAAAAGTGGAAAAGACTAAGTCATTTTTAAGTAAATAGAACTCATCAGCTCTACAATATTGACGTTTAGACCTGCCGATGTGCTTTGAAGAGATTTATGTTTATTGGTTTTGTTTTGTCATTTCATGAAGATCAGATTTTTTGGGGAATAAAAAAACAATTGAAAAGGTAACAAAAATATAAATGTTCCTAATTCAGAATTACATGGCAACAGCTATTTCATATGCAGTCAAGCTCTGACCCAGCTCTTACTAAAATCTTGTAAAGTGAGAATTAAAATTTAAAGGAACTTCTACATCTTACTTCATTTAGGTATTACCAGTGCCAACCTAATGTTTCATTTGTTTTATGAGAATTTCATAAAAATTCTAGAACAACTGCAAAACATGACACTGTGGCTAGCTCTGACTGCAAGCTGGCAGATACAGCTTTTCCCATAATAAAAGCCAATGTGAAAAATGATACCCCAGAGTTGGAGCTGATCTTCGCCAAAACTCAGAAGCTTTGATATCAGATTTTATCAAGATGTTCTGATTACCATCTCCCATGTCCCAAACTAATGATAAAAGATCTTAATAACAAAAAGTAGCTGGTAATGAGTCTAGTAGTTTGATATACAATAAGATCATTGTCATGCATATTGGTTAATTTTTAGCACTGAATGAAGAGTGGAAGGAACACCGTAGTATTTATCCTGAAGTCAGAGCTTGCATTCGAAGTAGGGAATATCAATTAATTGTCCCTCTTAAGTACCAATGACCTGTGGCCCACAGAAAGAACTATATGTCTCCCTCTGTCATTTTGGATATAAATATTTTAACTGTTTATTAGATCTTTCCTACTTGGTAGTCCTAGAGAACTGAGAATGTGTGCTTTCACTGGATACCCTCCATTTACTATAACACAAGTTTAGTTTAACATCTAAAAGCTGATTGGGGCTTCTAGATAATAACATTTCTGTATGCAGCAAAAGTTTTTAATTAGTCCCCAAAAACCTGGCAGTTTCTGTTGTCCATTTCATGCTATTTATTTTCATAGAATCATAGTTTCCTATTTTTCAGATTCTGTTTTTCTTTCAGATGTTTTCATAACTCCAACATCTTTTTCCTTAGAACATGTTTTCTTTATTGTATCATGAACAATTTTATTACAAATATCCCTCTACTAGTGCCAAGAAAGATGACTTCTTTACTATGAGGGCAGTGAGATACTGGAAAAAGTTTCTTAGAGAAGCTGTGGATCCCCCATGATTTGAACTGTTCAAAGTCAGGCTGGAAGCTGCTTTGAAATAATGAAAGATGTCCCTGCACATAGCAGAGTGGTTAGACTGGATGATCTTTAAAGGTCCCTTCCAACCCAAACTGTTCTGTGGTTCTATGATCTGGCCACAGTGTTTTCTAAGACACATTAGGCAAATTTACCTTTTTCCAAAAAGCATCAAGATACTACACTAGATATCTATCAGAAAAGTTTACCTAAAGTCCTTTTACTTATTCAAGCTGCTTAAGAGGCATGAAGGATTTATACAATTAAAACAAAATAGAAAAAAAAAAACCATTCTTCAGCTTAGAAAATTCATCTTCAAGGATCAAAGAAATAGGTTCTCATTTTTGCTTTAACTGTTCATGCATTTTATATTTGTAATTGAACTTTAAACACCTTCAAAAGCCATAATAGAAAACAAACTTCTCTCATAAATAAACTAAAACTATCCAGAGAGTCACATTGTTAATTTCTACTTTCATTCTGCTCCTTGTTAATTTTGTTTCCCTATCTATAAAATACAATAACCAAAATACAAGGGAGGGTCAATGCTGCAATCAGTAGTGTCTTTTTACACTAACTAAATTTGTAGATCAGTGTTATAACAAATGTGTGTGTACCACATTGTGACAGTACAGTTGGGTGATTTCTCCTTTGCCTGGAAAGAAAAAAGTTATTCCTGCTTACTTATCACAGAATCACAGAATTGTAGGAGTTGGAAGGGACCTCAAGAGATCATCGGGTCCAACCCCCCTGCCAAAGCAGGCTCCCTAGCTCATATTGCACAGATAGGCATCCAGATGAGTCTTGAATATCTCCAGAGAAGGAGACTCCACCACCTCCCTGGGCAGCCTGTCCCAGGGCTCTGTCACCCCCACTGTGAAAAAGTTCCTCCGCATGTTGGTGCGGAACTTCCTGTGCTCCAATTTGCAGCCATTGCCCTGGTCCTGTCTCCACTCACCAAAGAAAAGGGGCTGGCCAATTCCCCCTGCATCCCATGCTGAAGATATTTAGAAACATCCTGAACTGCTAAGCTCAGGAGGAAACCTCAGCATCTGTGTTCAGGTGGTTGAAGGCTCCTGCCCATAGCCCACACTTGGTCGATGAAGTTCTGAAGCAGAGTGGGAAATCACACTTACTATTTCCTATTCTTTAAAAGGAAGAATGTTGGTGACCTTTGAAAAGTGCATAATCCTCCCTGCATCCTGTGGAGAAGACATAAAGACATCTAATGGTGGGTTTTAAATTCCAGCTGAAAACCAAGTGCCTAAAAATTAAGAGCTATGGTAACTTACATGAAGATAATGAAGTCTTTCTTAAGATTTAACCTTAAGCAGGAAAAAAAAAAGAGTTAAAATGGTAATATAGACAGTAATTCTCTGACTATTCATGCTATAGCCAAGAAAGTTATTGTTTTCATCCTATATGCTTTTTTAAATCTATGTATTATTAATAAAATTCAATTCTTATAATAGAGGGAACAGTAGGGAAGAAATTAAAATATCCACATATTGCTGGAATCACAATTGTTTTAAAATGTGCCAGGAAATTTCTATATGGCTTCTCTTCTGTGATGCAGAGTGAAGTCAAGCCGGAGTTTTCTGAGGAAAAGAAGAAATGACGCTAGGGGACAGAAACAGTTCTGGTTATATTTTGGGGGTTTTGGGGATATTATTGGAAATAATTCAGATATTATTGGAAATAATTCAGATTTAAAGTATTTTCTTTTAACATCTACTTTTTACTTTCTATATATTTATTTATTCTTTCCCTAGTGTCAGTTACAAGTGTTTTTATATCTCCTGTGTATATACATATATATATATACTTAATATATATACTTTATATATATAGATATATATACTTAGTATATATATACTTAAGCATCTCTATAAGCATGCTGATGAAAAGAAATCATAATTAGAGAATCACAGAATCACAGAATCACAGAATCGTAGGGGTTGGAAGAGACCTCAAGAGATCATCGGGTCCAACCCCCCTGCCAAAGCAGCTCCTTAGCTCATACTGCACAGATAGGCGTCCAGACGGGTCTTGAATATCTCCAGAGAAGGAGACTCCACCACCTCCCTGGGCAGCCTGTCCCAGGGCTCTGTCACCCTCACTGGGAAAAAGTTCCTCCGCATGTTGGTGCGGAACTTCCTGTGCTCCAACTAGAAGCCATTGCCCCTTGTCCTGTCTCCACTGACCAAAGAAAGGGGTCTGGCCAATTCCCCCTGCATCCCATACTTAAGATATTTATAAACATTGATTAGGTCCCCCCTCAGTCTTCTTTTCTCCAGGCTGAACAGCCCCAGCTCTCTCAGCCTTTCCTCATAGGATAGATGTTCCATGCCCTTAATCATCTCCGTAGCCCTTCTCTGAACTCTCTCCAGGAGATCCCTGTCCTTTTTATACCAGGGAGCCCAGAACTGGACACAATACTCCAGGTGGGGCCTGACCAGGGCAGAGGAGAGAGGGAGGATCACCTCCTTAGACCTGTTGGCCACACTCCTCCTGATGCACCCCAGGATCCCACTGGCTCTCTCAGCCACCAGGGCACACTGCTGACTCATGGTCTACTTGTTGTCCACCAGGACCCCCAGGTCCTTCTCTGTGGAGCTCCTCTCCAACAGGTCATCCCCCAGCCTGTACTGATACATGCGGTTATTCCTCCCCAGGTGCAAGACTTTACACTTGCTTTTGTTGAATTTCATCTGGTTTCTCCCTGCCCAGCTCTCCAGCCTGTCCAGGTCTTGCTGGATAGCAGTGCCGTGTTCCTGCGTGTCAGCCACTCCTTCTAGCTTTGTATCATCGGCATTCTTGCTGAGGGTGGATGCTCTTCCTTCATCAAGGTCATCAATGAAGATATTAAACAGGACTGGACCCAACGCCGAGCCCTGGGGAACACCGCTTGTCACCGCTGGGGAACACCGCTAGTCACCACTAGGCCTCCATTCAGTTTCTGCTCCACTGATCACCACCCTCTCAGCTTGCCCCAACAGCCAGTTCTCAACCCACCTCCCTGTCCACTCCTCTATCCCATACTCTCTCAGCTTTTCTATTAGGATGGCATGGGAGACAGTATCAAAAGCCTTGCTGAAGTCAAGGTAGGTGACATCTACTGCTCTCCCTCCATGCACCCAGCCGGTGATGACATCATAGAAGACTACAAGATTGGTCGAGCACAATCTCCTGCTGGTGAATCCATGCTGACTACTCCTCATGACCTTCTTCTCTTCCAGTTGCTTGGTGATGGCATCCAGAACAAGCTGTTCCATAACTTTTCCAGGGACAGAAGTGAGGCTGACTGGCCTATAGTTGCTCAGATCCTCCTTCTTGCCCTTTTTAAAGACTGGAGTGATATTGGCTATCCTCCAGTCTTCAGGCACTTCTCCTGTCCTCCAAGACCTGTCAAAGATGATAGAGAGCGGCTCTGCAATCACTTCCATCAGCTCCCTCAGCACACGTGGATGCATCCCATCCATGCCCATGGATTTGTGTGCATTAATCCCTTTGAGCCACTCCTGGACCTCCCCTACCTCAACCGGAATTGCTCAGAAGTAATTATTAATGTTTTAAGAAGATAGCAAAACTTTATCAAGTCAACAAATCTATGCTGTAGGAATGACGTTTGTAATGGAGTAACACTTTCTTATGTGAAACAAATGTTTTTTTCATTGAGGATTGATTGAACGTGGTCTTTAAGTTAAGCCTGTCTGCATTTGTAGTAGCATTATGGTCCTGTTACCTTTTTAGAATAATTTATTTCTGCTCTCTGCACTGTGTCACGGAAAGGATGTGGTCCATATGCAGCAGTGAGGCAGTACGGAATTGCTCATTGCCACAGAGTGACTGAAACAATCTGATGTGCTTAGATGGTCTTAGGCAAAAAGTGTAATAAAAGTTCACCTACTGATTTTGGCAGGTGTCTTGGCCTAACACTCCCCAAATCCCTGCCACTTTTAGCCATCTGTTCACATAAACATATGGAAACTTTATATTAGGCTTCTAGGCTTGGCACTGATTATGTAATTTGGCATGTCAAGGATAATGCCTGTTGAAGCTGAGCCTATATGTAAAAGACAAGGCTTGTGGCCATAAGTCCACATTATAAAACTCTTCTCAAAACCTCAATTAGAGTTGAATAAACATCTATAATAGAAATTTAAATTAGAACAAACAAATTTTGTGCACATCGGTCTAAAGCAATCTGATTATTTGGGCTTTTGGCCATACTCTCAGCTCCAGTTAGCTGTTCAGGCTAGGACATCCAGTTCCAGCATGAGCGCATGAGCACTGTGTAACCTCTCTGGTAGATTCTTCTGCTGCCATCCATTCTGGGAAGGATGGCTAATGACCAGTGTGATAGTATTGTTACCAGTCCCTTGGAATTTTATATAGTGCATGTCTAACGCCACATTCTGGGGAATTGGACAAATATTACAACATCAGGAGCTTTGAGGACCTCCCTGGTGTTGTTTACAAGATGTCAGAATAAGCAGATGTTAGCACTGCCCTATGTCATGGCTTCTGTCTACTGTTGTCTTCATGTCAGGTTGTTTCTGCCTGAAATAGTCCAGAAAGTTCTCATTACCTTCTTACAAACAGAGGTCCTGGTTCTGAAAAATTCTGAGCACCCTCAATTTCTCGTGTTCAATTTCAATCAAGTTCAAAAAATACTGAACTTCTTTAGGACACCTGGGCTTAGCTAAACAGGGCAATTCTTTATCCATGACAGCATACAGTGACAGATACCCTAAATTTCATTAGAAGATGCCTATCTGACAGCATTGTTCAACAAATATGCTGACGATGTACAGAATATTTTACAGACACATTTTTTCAAAATGTAGGATCCAGTAAACAAATTAAATAGACTATTCAGCTGTACTGAAGTTTATGCAAAAGGCATAAGTAATGTGCTGTGTGTTTGGAAATGAAATAGATGACTATACTGTGTTTTCAAGAGCAATTTACAAAGAGTAGTGGGTATACATGAATATTAGCATAAATGTGATTGTATTCATTTTAAGACTTCTTTCTCCAGTTAGAGGTATTGTGTTAACTAATAGTTACAGAAGAAAGTTATTTGATTAAAAAGTCAAATGGAGAAGCAAGCAGGGCCCAGTCTTTTAGTCCAACTCACTGAATTTCATGTTATACCCACTATAAAAACAATGAATTTATCAAAAATCTGCTGCTGAAACAGAGAATATAGTCATACTAGCATCCTCTGTGGGAAAAGAGGTTGTTTAAAAGCCTTTTATTACAATGAATATAATTTTGTGACTTTGTTTTTGGCCAACATACTAGAAATTCTGTTATAAAATAATAGAAGAAATGAGCAGTTGTCTTTATTATGTGTTAGAAAATGTATGGATATTTTGCTCAGTGACTGCTTAGATTTCACATTTTAATAACTGGAATTAAAGGTCTACATACCTGCTGTTCTAATGTCTAGCTAATGGCGTTCATTAAAAAAAGAAAAAATCATTTTTATTTTTCTTTTACATGTCAGTATCTCAGCAACCTAGAAAATATCGCCTATCTTGGACAAGAAAGTTCAATTGTGCATAGTGAAATTTTGAAGTTTCTAATAAAATATAAGAAGCAATAAAACAAAAAGTCTTGTTAAAGTCTAGCTATAGCTCTAAACTACAGGTCTTAGCTATTTTAAGAGACACAGACTCTACTATCTAAAATAAGGGACACCAACTCATCTACCTTTGGCTCCTTAAAAAAGCATTCCAATCCAAATTTTCCAAGTAAAAATAAGCAGTTACTTTTCCTGGGTTTTAATTTTTACAATTCACACTTCATCTGCAGGGTATCTATAAATGAAATTGTGTTTTTTAATACTGCTACAGGATTTCTCTTGCGTTCTCCAACCTAGCAGCCTGAATCTGATGTTCTCATGCATGAGAGTATTTAAATCCACTATTTCTTCCGTTGGGCTGTTTGGGAATACCATGACTTGCACAGTAAACTGTGTTCAACATTTGTATCAGTGTCAGAAAATGGGATCAACTTTTAAAATATAATATCACTATAATATAAAGATGTTATATTTTCTTAAATCATGAAAATTTAGCTTGATCCTGAAATAAATTAGCCCTTTGTTACAGGCAGAACTTTCTTAGTTAAATAGATGCACACATGAACTGCTCTACTGGTTTCATGTTTATTGGATTCAATCAGAGCAAGGTATGCTAGAATATGGTTCACGGTTTACGTGAATGCTTTTCTGGTGTGCCAGTGGTAGGACATGGTGAGAAAACAGAAGGGTTTCATCCAAGGATCCAACAATTTAAGTATGATTCTTTTGTAATACGAATGCACATACAAGGTCTTCTCCCCTATATACTGTTCTTGTTAGAAAAAGTGAGCCCATCAATAAGATTTTAGAGCAAAGATCCTCACTGGAGGTTTGAAAGAATACTGCCTGTAGTATTTATTTTGCTACACAGAGTACAGATGCAAAAGTTTCCAGTTTCTTCTTTGTTTTCTTTAATTATACTGTGGATTAAGATGCATAATTATGCTTAGTCTACTGGTGTTTACCTTTACTTTCCCTTTCTGCTTCTATTAATTACTAGGCTCTTTTTTAAAAAAGAATTTAAGTGACATCTTTTTTTAAGAAAGACTTCCTCGTCTGTATTTTGATTTAAAGGCAGATTTAATTATCTGGTTTGGGTTTTATTTCTTCATTAAAATCATTGTGAATAATTCCAAACAATATTTTACTCCCTTCTGTTACTTTGGGGTTTTCTTTACAGTCAATTTAGTGAAGAGTTCATTGTGTGCAACATAGTAGAACTAAACTATCCATTTTCATTCCATCCTATTACTGTGCTTGTCCAAAACAGTAGAAAAGATGGCTCCCATGACTTGTTTTTCTGCCTACAGAAGAAAACCATGGAAACATGAAACTCTACTTAGAAAAAGATATATTTTGCAATTTTCCTGAACCAGGGACACAGATTACAATTTTGGAAAGAAAAAAAAATCAACAAAAAAACACCCCCAAACCAACTCTGCTTCTCCTGACAGCGAGAATTTAGAATTTTTTTGTCACCTGAACCAGGTAATAGAGATGCAAAGACCAATGTTCAAGAGGATAATGCTTTATGCAACCTGTTCTGTGCCACACCTTGAACAGCACAAGGTTTTGGCAGTCTGGCCACAGTCAGTGTATCTGAGAGGCTTAGGAACACTTAAGGATAGCTACCTGCTACCCAAGTCACTCTGATCTCAAGTATTCTAAAGTTAGAGCAGTGGCATGGTGAAATGTATAATATGAAATAAACTTCTGATGTGGGAAATTATTGTAGAGTCAGCAAATGCAAACAATATAGCAATAAGATCCTGTAGAAAATGAAATAATGATGTTACTGATTTTTTCTAGTATTGATCTCTTCCTGTGGTCTTTTCTATGGACTTATTTTATTGGAAATATTTAGGACATTGAACATTTTATTGTGGTTGAGCACTGACTAGGGTTTGTTTGGGGGTTTTTTTTGCAAATGACTTAGCTATTAATGAAGCTCAGATGACAATAGAGCTATGCAAATAAGTTTCTCTACAGCCCTTGTTTCCAATATAATCATCAGAAGGAAAAAGGTGATAATCACTAATAGATAACCACTAATATTTAGAAAAGGTGCTGGACTTGAAAACCTACATCTATCTAAAAATCTGGAAGGGATGGAAAATAAGAAGAACATTATTATTACCAGTGGCTATTCACAAAATATAGACAAGAAAAAGGAAAAAAGCATCAAGGAATCCTTTAAAATTAATATAGAGGGTGACATTCCTTAGAGAATTACAAGTACAGAGGACCAGGACGTGGACTGAGACTGACAGGACAGTTCCATCAATATCAGAGAGGAGCCACAGTTAAATGTACACAGATAAAAGGAGATTTTTCCAAACATGTCCAGCAGCAGAACTATCAGGCTGCATGCTGGCTTAAAAAGTTGTCTATTTCTACAAAGTTAGTCTAGCATACCATAAGCAGAGGTGATCCAAAAATCCTGATAAAGAAGCAATTTCAGACTGTGCACAGAAGTGTTAGCTTCTATTTCCTTTTAGAATTGTCTCCAACACTAATGGAATACATTTAGTAGGCTGCTTCTCTTTGGTCAGTTATATCTACCTTGTGCCTGTATAACCAGAATAGATATAAAACCCACAGCCCATGAAAGGAAAGCCACTCATAAACTCTCACTGCTTAGCATAATTGGTACCAGCTATTAAGGGAGAAAAGTAAAAGGGAATATGAAGCTACTGAAAGGTCAGAATTAGGGTGGAAAAATTTCAGGTGAAAATAAAGAGCTTTCAATCAAAAGATATTTTTTTTTAACTATTACGTAGACTTGGGTGAGCATATTGCATTAATCTGTACATGGACAATTGTTTCAGAAAAATCTGTATATGTGCCAACCTACTTCTTGTTTTCAAAGAAATGCTTTTAGGGCTTTCCATTTAGACTATGTTAAAATATGTTTCAGCTGCACTGGAGAAACTGCAAAAAACCCTCAGAAATTAAATATCTAATTCTACACCCAAATATTCCTGTTCCATTTCCATTACTCTAGGTGATCCTTATCTGGCAGGGGTGTTGGACTTGATGATCTTTCCAGGTTCCTTCCAACCCCTAATGTTCTGTGATTTTTTTTAGTTCATCTACCATATTAAGAAACCACAGAGCTATTCAGCTCACTTCTAACTTTGCCTAAGACTCCAAAAAAAGGATAAAAATCAATCCATGGAAATGGACTTTTTCATGTGAGAGTGTCCAAACTCTTCTTTGTGAATTTGTTCAGATGTTTCCCCTATTTGTAAAGTCTAGATTTAGAGAACCCAGGCTTAAAATCCCCCCAGAAGAAGTTACTGAACCAGGAGGCAGCTGTTTCCTCCAGAGCATGGAAGCACTCCAACACTGGGAAAAACTGTCACCAGGATGGGACCACCCCATCAGAAGCAGCTGATACAGTTCACTGCCACTTCCAACCTACATCTGAGGAGGCCTTGGGAAGGAGAGCAGGCTGCCTATGTTTTCCAATTGTGACATTGGACTTGTGCCCATGTGAACATTCAGATAAAGACAGAGGTTGAAATATGTGAATATATTCTTCCCAAATGCACTTTACACTGATTTACTGCTGCAAGTGCTAACAGCAGTACATGCAGGCAAACATGTCTGCTCACAGGACTGTGAGGGAAGGAGCAGCAGGACTATTTCTGCAAGACTGATATGACTGCTGTAACAAGAAGCTTGGATATTGTAACTCATCCACGGCAGGGATCTTCAGAAATTTAAGTATGACTGATATCCCTTTTAGTGCCACAGAAAATGTCTGTTAAGGGCCATATTCCTTTGCACAAGGTTACAGAGAAGAGCATGGAAAAACGTTGGCTCCAGTTTGTCCATGTAATAGAAGTATCCAGAAATGGGTGACTAATGAGCATATTCACAGAAAGCAAGGCTTATTTGCAACGGTGGACTGAGATAGCCAAATAAATTATTTGATACAGTGCTCTTTGACTAGCTTAGCTACCAGCTCTCCCCCACAGGCTTGTGTACCTTTCTCCGAAGGAAGGGAGCTGCACACTCCTAACGAGGCTAATCAGCATTCCTGCCAGCATCGCTGCCTCCAGCTTCACCAATCCTTATTAACGGAGCTCTAGGGCAGGTTGGCACCTCAGCTTGATCATGCTTGGGGTCACTTCTCCATGCCACAGCACCATAATAAAGTCCCAAATTGGAACAACATCTTTTAAGCGTACTCCACAGCCTTTATTTAAATGCCTTTTAATGTAAATTCACTGCTCATAAAAGTGAAGGAATGACTGTTCTGGCAGCCTCTAGGCATCATTTGGGAAGATGAAGTGCAGCCTTATCTGCATAACTGCAAGTGCACTATCTTTGGCTGTGGCCTTGTAACCCCAGCTCCAGTCTCTTCATCAGAATTAGCCCAGCAGTTCCAAATCCTGGAAATGTTTTATGGGCATGGGCAAATGTCCATGAGGGTCTAAACTGAGTTTTCCACTTGTGACCTAATTATGGTTTAGATTTACTGTGTGTCCTGTGAGCTGCCACTTGAGGTGATTTGCACTGCCTGGTGACTCATAACACTGCCAGTGGGAAGAGCTGGAGAGAGATGAGGATGTTATGATGGCTTTGCATTCGAGAAGTACAAGAAGGCTTCAGTCAAATGCCTGATCCATCAATCACTGATGGAGCCTGAAGCCCCTGAGAGCACAGAAGTGTGTTGATGACTCAGTAGTTTAACAACATTGCCTCTTTACTGCCAAAAGCTGAGTCAGTTTTACACAAAATACATCAGTCCCTTTCTTTCCCTAACTCCTCATCTGACTCCTGCTTGCTCATTTCATAGCAATTAGAAATCAGACAGGGGGCATTTAACCATTAGCAGCCAATGATGAATAACAAAGAAAAAACAAAAGACAGGGAGAAGGAATAAAGAGAACCAATAAATGTATACAGAAGGCAAGGTATTTTTCAGCCATGTTTGATTTCTGTACATTGTGCATTCATGGGTGAGACCCCACCAGGAGTACTGTGTTCAGGACCGGGGTCCCCAGTGGAAGAAAGACATTGAACTGTTGGAGTGAGTCCAGAGGATGGCCATAAAGGTGGGCTGCAGCACCTCTCCTATAAAGACAGGCTGAAAGAGCTGGGCTTGTTCAGCCTGGAGAAAAGAAGTCGCCAGGAAGACCTTATTGCAGCCTACAGGAAAGCTGGAGAGTGACTCTTTATAAGGGAGTGTAGGGAAAGGGATAATGGTTTTAAGCTGAAGGAGCATAGGTTTTGAGTAAAAAAAAATCACCATGAGGGTGGTTAGACTGTGGAACAGGCTTCCCAGGGAGGTTGTGGCAGTAATCAATCTAGTACAAGGTGTCCCTGCCCTTGACAGATTGGAACTAGATCATATATGAGGTCCCTTCTAACCCAAGCCATTCTGTAGTACTTCAATTCTATAAAGTAACAATACTAAAATTGGCAAGCAGGAAGCAAAGTAGTTCAGTTATACAAGATCTATTTAGTGTTATACTGGACTTTAAAAATGTATGATACAGAATCTGTATACATATCAAGGAATTTGCCAATTTAGGTGCATTTGTGGGAAACCTCGTGAAGTGGCTTCTGCTTTTTTTTCTAGCTTAGAAGGCAGGAGAGAATGAGGCTCGCAGTATGAACTAATGGGAAGTCTTCCAAGAGTGAAGTACCAGTATATCATATCAAAGGGCAGAAGTTGTTGCAAAGATAAAAATCTGTCTAGATATACCCAAAAGAGAAGGACCACTAAAATCAGCTAATGGAACAGAGTACCTTTAAGAGTGAAAACAGCTGAAAGCCAACAAAAATAAAATAAAATAAAAATAGAGCAATGCCAAAGAGATCCTGAAAATTAACTCACACCACAATAACCAAATTATTGCATTTCTCATATAGATCAGTGGACTCGCCAACACAGAAGTTACTAGCAATTAGCTAATAATAGTTGCTAACAAAAAAAAATATTAAATTTAGATAATATATAATTATTTATGCTAATTGATATATAAATACCTATCAAAAATTATATGTAGGCATTATATAAAAATATAAACTAATGGTGAAATAATAGCATTCAGAAAAAAAATAAAACCAGCCATGAACAGATTTGATTCAAAACAATGAATTTTAAGAAAATACAGTTATAAAAGCCTAGAAAGGTGCCCTAGTTTTGGCTGTGAAGAGGTTAATTTTCTTTTTGGTGACCAATATAGTGCTATGCTTTGGATTTAGTATGAGAATTATGTTGCTAACATGCTGATGACTTTAGTTGTGGCTGGGTAGCTTTTGCACCTACACAAAGTCAAAGACTTGTCAGCTTCCCAGGCCCTGCCAGGTGCCCAAGATGCTGGGAGAGCTAAAGCAGAACAGCTGACCCAGAATGGCTAAAGAGATATTCCCTGGTATAGAACATCATGCTCCCTATACAACTGAGGAAGCCAGACAGGAGGTGGGATCGCTGCTCAGAAACAGACTGTGCATTGGCTTGTTTTATTTTCATTTTGCACATGGTGAGGAATTGCATTGGAATATCTATCACCTGTATTATTGTTATTGTTATAATTCTTTTCTTTTGTTATCCTATTAAACTGTCTTTATCTCAATCTATGAGGTGGTTTTTTTTCCATTCTCCTCTCCTTCCCCTTGGTGGGGGGAGGAGTGAACCAGTGGCTTCATGGTGCTCAGTTACTGCCTGGGATTAAACCATGACAAAATATATACTAAATGCTATGCTCAAACACTCATGGCCCTTGAGGCTTGAGAAGGCCCATATTGACCTCATAAGATGCAGTTCTTGGGAGCTCAAAGTTTACTCAACAGATGAGTCTGGCCATGGGGCTGCTCTCAGTGGGCAGTGGAGATGCACCACTAGGGGCTGGGAGGTCCCGTATCTTGTCCCTGCTTTCCACAAAAATAGGTACCTTCTGTTCTCGTGATTAAATCTTGACATTTCTCCTGCATAATCAGTCTGCTGAAGAAGATTCAGCTTTCACTTAATGGAATAAAACTTTCAAATGATAGATGGCAAGGAATGAAAAACAAGGGCAAGAAGGGTGAAATGCTGTCATTTAATCTACATTTAAATGCTATCTTACAGCTTTCTTTAATGCCACCATGGTTAAATTTTTTTTATTATTATAATTATTATTTAATTCAGCACTCCTCATTATTTCACTACTGTCTAGAACATGCACATTTATCTATGTCTATTGGACCAACATCTAAACTCTCTATCTCAAGTACATCAGTAATACACCCAAAGGTGTATTACATAATCACATCGTTCATAAGTTTTGCCCTAACCAGTGTATCAGACCACTTAGTAAATCTCAATTTTCCATTCAAAATCACCATTTTAACTTGTCTCGAACATGTAAGTGAAGCTAAAAAAATAATGTAGTTTCTCCTCTAAACAAAGGTCTGAGGTAAGAAAGAAGGGTTAATTCAACTGCTCAAGAGGCAATGCTGCAACTAAATAATTAATTAGGTGATTACAAAGAAAAAAGAGAGTAAGCAAGAGAAATTAGGTAGTCCAATATTATAAATAAAAAATTAATTTCCCCAGCAGTCCTGGAATTATTGTTGTTGCTACTAGTAGTGGCAGTAGAAAATTTCATTACTTTTATTCTTACACTTTGTCTCAAAATTATTAAATTAAAAAATACTGCAGCTTTTTATATTGAAAACTCATGCACGCATTACGGTGCTGTCAGGGAAGGCTGGAGATTTTGACAACTGAGTTGGACCTTCTGCTGGAGATTCATGAATACATTTTAAGTATTCAGATACACAGTCTGTAGTACCTAAATAAATGCTGCAAATATTTTCAGAAAAACAAATGCAATCCATGCTACAATGGAAATAAATGTCTCCACATGCCTTTGAGAATGTCTTGACCCTTTGCTTATAAATATGTACTAGGTCTGAAAAACTTTTCCTTCTCAGGTTTATGATTCTTTTTTATGCTAAAGCCATTTGCAGGTAGAGGATCTCTCCTAGCACTGTTCCTTGGGCTGCATTCTGGAAAACGAGAAGATCATTGAGTAGAGACTTCATATTTCTGATTCCTTTGCAGAAGGATCTTCTCTTTCCACTCACTAGTAGAGGAAACTCCATCTGTCACAATGTCTGTCGTGACCACTCAGCAGTATGATAATGATGTCCTGGAACAAAAGTGGTAAGAAATCGTTATTAAAGGATACACAATGCAAAGCAGAAATAATGCAAGGCAGGGGTATTTGTGACTTTATATTACATGGTTTTTATAAGGTTAATTTTACTCAAACAGCTAAACTATTTCTAACTTAATCTGGAATTACCATGACATTTGTCATTACTGAAGTTCAAAAACACCCAGTAAATTTAGAAATGTTATTTTCACAATATTTTAGTATGGATAATGTACTATTAACTAAAGATATTCTTCTCTGTGATGGTACAATGAGACCTCACACAGGACTAGTCTGTGGCTGCTTCTACTCTCCTTTATGTACTTAGTAAATTTAGGTCTAAACTTTGAATATATTTCTTGCTGTTTGTTACTCAGATTTCTTTATTGTTTAAGCAATGTCAATTTACCAGCTGGTCACAGTGAGTCATTGGCTTAGTAAGGTTAAAATCATAGAATCATAGAATCATGGAAACACATAATGGTTTGGTTTGGAAAAGACTTCAAAGATCAGCTAGTTCCAACACCCCTGCTATGGGTAGGGACACCTTCCACTAGACCAGTTTGCTCAAAACTCCATTCAACCTGGCCTTGAACACTGTTAGGGAGGGGACAGCCACAACCTTTCTGGAAACCTACAACTCTGGACAACCTAAGAGACAGGATCCTACCTAAAGCTCATTCTTTGTCCTAGCCTGAAAATTACAAGGCCTTTGTTTGTTGTACAGATAAAACTTAGGCCTTGGACTGCTGTATGATGACCTAATGTCAAAGCAGGGACTGTAAGTCAGTAAATGGGTGGATGATTTCAGCTTAAAATTCTTGTGCTGAAGGCATTCAACTCATCCCAGCACTCAAGATCTAGATACAATGTGGTGCTGTATGAGAAGCAGTAACAAGGAAACACAAGTGCCCAGGCAAATTATTTCCCCATTTTAAAAACACCATTGTAAGATGCCCACCAAACACTAAAGCAGTGTTGGTGAGTTAATGAGTGCATCTATGAATGCATGAGAAGACATGGGTCTGGTTTTGTTACTATGTGATTCAGTCAGCAGCATTCAGTAACATTCTTCGTTTTTATGCAAGGACACAACAATTGACATTGCTACTCTACCTGAAAAGATGGATTTGCACTGGCACAATGCTTCAACACATTCAGCGATCTCTTCCAACCTCTTCTTTGTCACCACCCTTCTGCTCTCTATAATGAAAACATGATTTCTAATTTGTATTTTAAAACCTGAGACTGCCCTTTTCTTATAAGGTCATGTGAAACAATCTTTTCTTTCCTGAAAGTAATTTTGGCATCTTCCATTAGACAGTACCATAAAACTGGGAAGTGTGTGAGGGAGTGGGGGTGCACATGTATCTATTCATAGTGTATGTAGACATGAATTGGAACATTGCTTAGAAAGCGGTGATTGTGTCTCTTGTGGACTCTGGAAAACATATTTTGGATCCTATTGGAATTTATTTGCCAACACAAATTTCACTTCAGTTTTGTATTTTAGATGCCAAAGTTTCACATGCTTTTGACCATTTACACTACACTTAAACCAAAACAATCAGATAGAACCATGTCATTCTACCATGGAGTAATGAAGGAAATGTCAGTGCATGGAGAGACCTTGAAGAGGAAATAAATTTTTGATACTTTCATACTTCTTTTACATCTTTTATCCACAAGATATTGTCCTCCCAACTTACTCTTTTTTTGTCATAAGAAAATCTGACCATTTTCTGATTATTCTGATAACAATTTTCTTTTTCCCCTTGTGCACTCCAAGCCCTTCCAGAAACATCAATTGATGTGCTTTTCTGACATTCCAGGTCTTTGATCCGCCTGACAAATAAATACCAACTCAAGACTTGCAACCGAGGAATATTGAGAAGCAGAGGAAACATACTTCACTCTTTTCCTCTGAAGAGACAGCATTAGGGTATGCATGGGAACCACTGCTGCTACTCAGTAACTGCTATTGAAGATAACTTCCTTTATAACAAATATGTAATATTACATATACATATATGTATATACGTAAATAACGTTCAGTAGAGGATAGATGGTTCTTGAAATAACTAGTTCCTTTTTCTATATTCTTTTAAACAGATGTCATTTGAATAACTTAAAAAGCTGCTGACTGTATGAACTTGTCACCCTAGGAAGTTAGATGAAAACCACGATGACAAGAAAGAGAATGAATGCAGTTGGACAGGTGGATGGATGACAATAGTACAAGCAGAAAGCATTCTGCCATTGAGAAATGGGACAAACAGTAATTTGGCTCAATATCGGTGTGGTACAACCCTAAAGGCAGATCGAAATTCTCTCTCTTGGTGTTTTACAGGGAAATGAATGATTTAAGATACACTGATGACAGATATTTTAGTATTTTACACTACACTGAAAAGGAACTAAATATTGAGTATACCTCCTGTCAGTGTTGAAAAAGTTACTAGAATATTAATAACTGTTTCAGCAAGGATGTTTAAGAGAAGTTTCGAAATAAGAATTCTAGTAAGTTAACAGTTGTCTTCTAATGTACATCAACAAAAAAAGATTAAAAGAGAGACATGTTATGCCCTGAAAAAAGTAAATATTTTAGAAATGTTGATGCTTGTTTCCAGTTTTTGAATTTAAATATATATTTTTGTGCAAACTCTTAGGGTAAACACTCCTTAGAAATGACAGCTAAGAACTTGCTAATAGACTGTTGTGGGTTTGCATGGAGAAGTGGAGGGCTGCAGCAGTGGCTTCTGCAACAAAGAAGATTCCCCTAGATCCATCAGAGCAAATACCAGCCAGGCTCAAAGACAAACACGCTGCTGACCAAAGCCAAGCCAATCAACAAGGGTGGTAGTGCCTTTGAGATAACATATTAAGATGAAACAAAACTGAAAGTGGAGCAAGAAGATATAAGAAACTTTGCAGACACTAAAGCCAGTGAAGAAGGGGGAGAAGGTTTTTCAGGACTGGAGAAGAGATTCCCCTGCAGTTTGTGGAGAAGACAATGGCAAATCTGGTTATTGTCCTGCAGCCCATGGGAGACGATGAGGAGCAGAGATCCCATCTACAGCCCATGGAAGACCCCATGCCAGAGTGGGTGGAGACACCTGAAGGATGCTGTGACCTGGTGAGAAGCCCATGTTGGAGCAAGCTCTTGGCAGGACCTGCAGTCCACAGAGAGGCCCACGTCAGAGCAGGTTTGCTGAGGGGGACTTGTTGACTCCTGAGGGACCAGGCTGGAGCAGTCTTGGCCTGAGGGACTGCACCCCACTGTTCTCATTCTTATCTTATTAACCTGTCTTTGCTGCTAACCTTAATTTTTAATTTTTTTTCCCATTCTCCCCATCCACTTGGGGGAATAGGAGTGAGCATGTGACTGCATAGTGCTCACTTACTGGCTGGGGCTAAACCACAACAAGATGTCTTTTCACTGGTGCTGAGTAAAGGGAAGGGCTCACCTCCTTCAGCTTGCTGGCAACACTTCTACCATTACAACTCTTTGCCACATGTACATATTGATAACTCATATTCAACTCTGCATCCACCAGAACCCCCAAACTGCGTTCCAGCTGTGTGGTCCCTAAAATTTATTCATGTTGTGTCTCACCAGGTGCAAGACTTTCCACTTCCCTTTGTTGAACTTCATAAGGTTCCTGCCAGCCCAGTTATCCAGCCTGTTGAGATGTCTCTGGATGGCAGCATGACCCACTGGTGTATCACCACAATGGTTCATGTGAACGGTGAAGCTTCAAAGCCAAACTTCACAATTGCATGGACTATACAGGACAGTCTAGAGCCTGATGGAGCAGAGATAAAACTTCTGGATGGGAGAAGAACTGAAAAGACTTCACATAATTTCTTTAACCAGAGAAGGGAGGAGAGAAAACATAGAGAATCCTGTTATACCACAGGAAATGTGCTTGATAATTGTTGGCATTGATAAAAAGAAAACATATTATGATTGTCTTGAAATACTTCTTAACGCTGATAAACAAAACAAACAAACAAAAACTTTTGGTTCTATAGTTTTTTTCTTGAGACATTATGCTATGAATTAATAAAATCCAGCAGATTCAGGAAAAAGCAATCACAGATTTTCTAAAAATCAAATATATCTTGAACTAAAATGTTTGTCTGTCTTTATAGAAAAATACAAGAAAGAGATAAAACTTGAGGAAAAAAATACAAATAAAATGCATAACAAAAATATCGAAAAAGAAAAGGAACTCCCTTTTATCTTAATATCAGTTAAAACAGGTATTTTCCTATTAATTTATTTTTAAAAAACTTTAATTTAAAAAGGTCTCAGTGGGAAAAAACCCCTCATCTTGGCATTCCCTTTTGCAAGTTTTTTTTCCTGCTTGATGAACAAATACAGCAGAATTCCTTTTCTAATGGTTTCATGTAATTAATGTTTTATGCAGTGGTAAATTATATATTATAAAATATGTGTGTGTTCACACTGCAGAAAAGTTTGAACTTTGTGTGCAGTTTATATGCGTATGAGCAAAATAAGAAGAAAGCGAAAGGCACAAATTAGCAGAGAGTTACTATCTTAAGGAAAAAAAGGTTTTAATACTAATTGTATCTTTAAGCATAAGTAATATAAATAGAAGCACACTGACTGAGAATGTTTAGTAGGCTAAAGAGCAAATAGTGATGCAGGCATTTTTAACAGATGGTAAATAATTTTAGGAAAAGGGAAAAAAAAAAGAAAATTTTAATGAAATACCAGCATATTAGAAGTAAATGGGCTTTTGACACTGACTTCAGGGAACCAGGATTTCATCTTTTCTGGGCTTTGGAAAAAAAAGTAACAGAACAGTAGCATACAGAACAGGTAAATTAATATGTACAACTAATCACCCACAATCTCAGTAACAAGGACTTTTGTAAACTACTTCGCTTTTTAAACTATTAAATATATAGATTGCTTAGCCTTAATTGGCAACTTGTACAGATAATTTGAGATTGCTGCTTTTTTTTTTTCTGTGAAGTAATGTGATATTGAAGGTCATGCAATACTTTCATTCAGGAAGTATTGCTACAGTACTTCACATGGTTTCTTTGCCTTGCAAAGTCAACTAATTCAACAACTGTTAAATATTGTATAAGCATTTTTTTGTGTTTGAGATGAATAAGATATTGAAACCAAACAAAAGTATGGTTGTTAATTACAAACCATTTCATTCTTGCATGCTTTCATTTCGTTTACGTAGCTAAGAGAATGTCTTAAAAGGATAACAGAAACACACTTGATTAATTTGTTTACAGTCAAGCAGTGAAGCATACACTAAGAATTACACTTTGACTAGGTACACTGAAAGGACACAGAAATCAGACAAATATGAATTACTTCTGAGGGGCACAGATGAATATAAGTATTTTTGTATATTTTTGCATATAATCTTTATACATACATTAATGTCTATGCTTAAATATATATATATTTGAGGAAAAATAAGTGCAAAATAATCTTTCCTTTTGGCATGAACACTGGTTTACACTACTTTGTGGTTTTTTGTTTGGGGTTGGTGGAGCTCTTTTGTCATTAACCTTTAATATGTTTTACAGTAAAATAAGTCTTCAGGTACTACTTGCAATTCTCAAAGACTTTCCAGGGTGACAGAGGAACACATATTAAGCCATAGCTTGGAAGAAGTAAGAAAAGCTTTATGTAGGCAAGATGTGAGCATAAAAGTATTCCCCCATAAGCCAAGAAAAACACCACCAAATCTGTTCCTAAAATGAAGGAGAGTGTGAAATATTTCCAAAGTAGAACAAGAATAAAAAAGGATGAAATAATAAGACAAAAGAGAAACCAGTCAGGAGTGCAACTATGTGATAGACTCAAAAGCATCTCTAGACTTGTCAGCATCACTGCCCAGTGAGCTTATGCAGAAACTTGCCTCTGGCTTTGTCAGATGCCACAGCTGGAGGAATATCTTCCACTTTTTGACTTTAGGGTCCTCAAAGTGCCGTCTGAAAGAGTGCCAAGAGGCAGTGGAATAAACTGAATAGTGTCCCTACAATTATTTCTAATACAAAGGTCCAGAGATTTTTTACAGTAGAACATCCATTAGAAAAATGTTTCTGACATATAGAACCCAAATATTACCAATATACTAACATATTTATTTGAAACACAGTGTTCTTGATAGAGTGTCCTGGTTTCCAGTTAATTTTCACAAGGGGCTGGGATGGGAGAAAGCCAGGACAGGTGACCCTACGGGCCCAGCGGGCTATTCCATGACATATGACATTATTCTCAGCATATAAAAGAGTCTGGCCAAGAAAGAGCTGTGTCTCCAGGAGGGGCTGCATGTCATAGAGGGATCATATTGCACTGTGTTTGACCCTTGGTGTATTCTAATTACTATTCTTATTTTTCTCTTCTGTTGCTATCCTAATAAACTGTCTTTATTCCAACACAAATGTTTTACATTTTTATTCCTATTCTCATTCCCATTCCACTGTACTGGAAAGGACTGAGTGAGTGGTGCTTAGCTGCTGGCTGGAACTAAAACACAACATACAGAAATTAATTCAGCCAGCAATTATACAGAGTTTACTTTTTCATGTTTCCAAATAATTAGCTATAACCTCAAATGTTTGTAAGGCAGAGACGTACAAAAGTTTGACATTATGTACTGTCCTATGAAACACAGCATATGATTCCTTAATGGGTCACAAACTCTACATCTTCTACTGCGAAGGGCAAGGATGGATCACAATCTCTACATCTTCTACTGCGAAGGGCAAGGATAGGACTTCCACCACCTGGAGGATTTCCCTTAATTTCTGAATTTCAGTTATGTCTTATTCATTTTCGATGCCTATTTGTTACAGTCTTGAAGGTGCCTTTGTTTGTACCTTTAGAAGAATAGAACCTGAGGTCTACTTTGAATAAAACAGTCAATGATTCAATGACTTTACCAAGTCATAGAATCATAGAATAATTTAAGGTGGAAAAGAGATTTAAGATCAAGTCCAACAGTTAAAATAACACTGCAAAATCCACCACTAAACCGTGTCCCTAAGCACCACATCTGCATCTTTTAAATATCTCCAGGGGTGGTGACTCAACAACTTCCCTGGGCAGCCTGTGAAGAAAGGATTCAAAGGAATCACAAACCAGGCAGTTATACCTCTAGCTGCTTTTGTTGTTTTAGAGTTTACCCAAAATGGCACAGTAGATAAAGAATGAAAGTATACAAAAACTGCTTTTGTTTGAGCTCCCTCTGTATCATGAAGGCAGGAACAGGAGATTGTACTGAATACTGAATCCAAGAAAGGGGATCTGGGTAACTGAATATATGGTGATCAAATAATACAGATATGCTTTGACAAAACCAAAACATGCCTCCTGTTTTATAATGAAAATACTTTATATGAATCTTTATATGAATCCTGTAGGTTTACCAGCCTCTTCCATGGAAAAGGCTGCATGATCCTCATCCACAGTTTCAAGATGACCTATCTTCCTACTGATGGCATTAAGACTCTTCCAAAGGCAGTCCTAAAGACAGAGCATAGTACCACTATGTCTCAAATAAAATCAAATGACAGCATCGCACTGATTCTGTAAATAGTGCCATGCAGAATGTTCTTTCAAACAATATAAGTGAACCATAATCTTAAGGATCTTAATAATTAAAGACAGTTGAAGATTTAATTGAACACAAACAGAACATTTTTTTTGCTTTTGTAGGCAGTAGTTGACTTAGAGATTTGAACTTCTTTTATACACAGACATATATGTTTAACTATAGTCATGCATATATAAATACACGCACATGTAAATATAATGATCACAAGTAAATGTACCAATGAAAATCATGGTTTGGGAGAATGGGTCACTAATACTGAATAGAATGATTACAAAGTATTCTGGATCATCTCAAAAGACATATTTTTATGTTGCTTGCATAAACTTTTTTTGTTTTCTTAATAGAATTGTAGACTATTAAGGGAAAAAAGTTTCTTAATCCATTTTCAGCTAAAATTTTAGGCAAAATTCATATTAAAGTTAGGAAATTTATTGACAGCAAAGAAAACCATATTTATCTGAAAGCTGTATTCAAATTGTATGAGAGGAGAAAGTTCCTTTCCTTTCTTTCCTTTTTCCTTTCCTTTTCCTCTCCTAAATAATAATTATGAAGGATTTACCCAGATCTTAAATGTTTTATTAGATTTTGCCAGCTATGTCTGTTTATGAAAAGGTGTGTCAAGAATGTTTTGCAAAATACATCCCAGCTGACCCAGATTGTTTTTCTTCCAGTGTCCCCAACCCACCTATCCTTCTGAGGTCACTGGAAGGATCTGATGGTTCTGGAAGGATTACCTACAGTATGACCTGAACTACCAAGACAGAACCCAACACCCAAACAGCATTCTTTACTAAACTTGCTCTGTGACCCTTCTTCAGGACTCTATGTGCTATTTCCTTCCTATACAAAATAGGAAGTATATAATAAAGTTTCCACTGCTTATTGATGTAGCTCAGAGATGGAACTACTGTATCAGGACAGTTTATTAGGTTCATTATGATCTTCACTTGTACACAAGAATTAATTTTCTGAATAAATGCACTGTAAATAATGGATATCCATTAGCTACATTAACAACATTTCTAAAACTTAATTTTTTAATGTTCAGCCATTATACAAACTCCTACACTCAAAATGAGAGCGAGGAACTTTCACTCTATTAAAACAGTAAACATTGAAACAGATTTTTTTTTTCTTTCTTACACCAACTCTCTAAAAGAGGAGGAAGCTCCTATCATGGGAGTCATATTACTGTTATGAATTTAAGCCTCCTTTTCACAAACACTTATTAAAAATACCTCAATAAGAAGCCCCACTAGATGTTCCTCCCTATTGTTTTTTGAAGATGTTTTTATTAATAATATTTTCAGACCCACAAAAACTCAAAATAAAACCATATGGAACAGAATCACAGAATGGTAGGGGTTGGAAGGAACCTCTAAAGATCATCTAGTTGAAGTCACCTGCCAGAGCAGGATTGTCTAGAACAGGCGGCACAGGACAGCATCCAGGCAGGTTTTGAGTATCTCCAGAGATGATGTGGTGGTTTCGCGCTGACTGGAGGCCAGATGCCCAAAGTCGCTCTATCATTCCAATTTTCAGCTGAATGGGGAGAAAATATATATTGAGAGGCTTAGGTGTCAAGATAAGGACAAGGAGAGCATATTCCAGAATTAGTGTTGTGGGCAAGAGAGACTCAACATGGAATTAAAAATACCCACATCTAATTGAATACACACACACACACTGACACACTGAAACCAGAGAAGGATAATGAGAAGTAAACCCTAATCCTAAAACACATCCCCTCACCCCTCCCTTTCTTGAGGACTTTATTCAAGATTTCTTTCCCTTTGGTCTAAAATTAAATCTCTTTTTTTGGACTATTTTTTAGGCCTGGTTCTGCTGCAGTGCCATGGTTTCAGCTGAGATAAAACTATTTTTTCTTACTAGTTGCTGGTACAGTGTTGTGGATTTGGTGTGAGAATAATGTTGATAACACACTGAAGTTTTCAGTTGTTGCTGGGTAGGTACAGTGTCTACACTAAGTCAGCTTCCCACACCCTTCCAGGTACACAAGAAACTGGGAGTGCATGGTGAGAACAGTTGACCCAGATTGGTTAAAGGGTTGTTCCCTACCAAATAACTGGGGAAAGTATGCAGGAGGTGGGATCACTGCTCAGAAACAGACTGGGCATCAGGTCTTTCTCCACAGGTGGTGAGCAATTGCATTTGTGCATCCTTTGTTATTATTGCTGTGGTTATTTTTGTTGGTATTATTATTAGGAGTGCTAACATCATCATCATCATCATCTTCTTTTCCTTCCATTGTTATCCTATAAATCTCTCTTTATATGAACCCATGAGGCTTTTTTTCCATTCTCCTTCCCATCTCACTGGGGAAAGAGGGATGAATGAGCATATGTGTGGTGCTTATTTGACAGCTGGGTTTAAACCATATTATGCTGGTATTTTAGTAAGAACGCTAGAAAAACTGCTGTGGGTCAGACTAAAGGTCTGTTTAGCCCAGTACATAATTTCTGAAAGTGGCCAAAAGCAAAATATCTTGAAGCAAAGAGCAACATGGGGCAGATATATAAGTAGAATTATTTTTACTCCCTTAAAAAAAAAAAAAAAGTGTCAGCTTAAATAATTCACTGGAAAGGATCTCAGCTTGAAAGGAAGAAGGAAAAAAGAAGAAAAAGTACCACAAACTTCTCTTCATGCCAGCCTACTTCTGAAGGACTTGTGAACTACCTAGTTCAATTTCTCACTAGGAAGAAGCTAAGGTGAAGTGATTCAAGTGGCCTGTTGGCTACCTCCAGCCATCATCATTCTAGAACAAGGCAGCAGGAGAAAGCACAGCTGCAAATAAAACTTGCATAGGAGCCAGCAAAGAGAGACGATCAGAATCCATGCTGAAAAAATGCATGGATCACAGAAAAGATGGACAAGTTACACATATGCAATGCCCAATCACTCTTTTGTAAGGAATATCATTAGCAGTCACCATAAAGAAATAATAGGAATATAGGCCTTGGCTGTTTGAATCGGATTTAGATTTAGAGATTTTTTTCCTTAGTAAATGCTTGTAATATACTGGAGAGCTAAACAACGTGTTTCACATTTTCAGTCATTATGTCCCAAATTATGGCCTTTGTTGTAGCTGTGCTGCTCTGGTTACATCCATGGTGTAAACTAGCTTTATTTATTCAGTCATAATTCCCAGTTAATTGCTTTCTAGGGTTAGAGATCATTGCCCTAGTTTGAAATAAGAATCCAACAGCCCTTGAAAATCCACCAGAGTAGATGCTAGGAGAAGGGAAAAGGTGGGTTTTTTTCTGTAGTTTCTCACTTGAATAACAGAGAATGTCAATTACAACACTGTTAACATCTGGTACTATGTGTGCATAGCTTTGTAACATTATAATCACCGTCTTAAAACTGAGAAGAGACTGCATGATAATGAATCTGGAGTTCGGGAAACAGTGTTTTCACATGGCACCGTGGTTTTTTGCAGGATACATTTCATTTCAAGTGTATCCATAAATACATCTTTATACTTACTAAGAAGCCAATTTAGATCCAAAAAGTCAATTTGGTGTCAAAAGACCATGATTAAAAGACAGTACTGAACAACTGTAGGAATAAAGTTGTCAATAACAGTGTGAGCTAATCAATGTAATGCAGAAGTGACTTGTAAGTAAGGCTGATTCACAAAAAAAAAAAAAAATCCTCCTTATACTCTCCATCAGTTCTGTAACGCTGCAAAGAACCTTTTCACTAATGGACAATTTGGCATTGTGAGCTACCTTTGTGTGTCTTCTTCACTGTTATAGAAAGGAGGTGTGGGCAACAATAAGAGTTCAATTTGGAAGCTGGAAAGAGAAATAAACATTGCTTGTACAACCTCAATCCTATTTCTAGCAGATAGAAGAAATTGTACTGTAAAGAAAAAATTCTAATAGGCTTCAGCTATAAAGAAAAGTTCCCTACATCATTCCAGTTATTTAAGGAGGTAGAGTAAAAGATAGATACATTTTCAAGAAAGACATGCATTAAATAAAAAGTTAATTCAAGTCAGCAACCAATATAAATCCCAGTAATGTTCTTTGGATTTGACCATTTGGTATTTCCCCTTATCAAAACAATTTTTGTATCTTTTCTAGAACAGAACACTTAGATGCTCTCACAATGTCTGAAACCATTTGTCTTTAGTTACTTGGTATTAAGACAGAATTAGCAGTAAGGTTCATATACTGTATAAAGTTAATGTCCCCACAGACATTTTGACACAGCTGGTGTGTCTATGATTCAATTGAAAGATATAATGATTGAAAGATAATAGTGCAAAATTAGTCTGCCTTGCCACAAAACTGATGGAAATTTAAAATTCAGTTTATTGCACATATGTCTCTTCCTCCGCATTGCAGCACTTCAAAGAAACAACGATAGAGTGATACAGGTGGTTTTAACAGAGACCCTGAAACAGCAAAACATTAGCTGGAATACAGGGACAGGGAACAGAATGAAGCCCCCATAATCCAAGGGGAAATAGTTATCAACCTGCCACACCACTTAAACACACATAAGACTATGGGGCTGGAATGGATTCACCCAAGGGTACTAAAGGAGCTGACAGAAGTGCTCACCAAGCCACTTTCCATCATTTCTCAGCAGTCTTCCAGTGGACTGGAAGTTAATAAATGTATCACCCATCTGCAAGTAGGGGCAGAAGGAGAACTACAGCGAACTACAGGTCTGTCAGTCTGAACACAGCACCAGAGAAGACTATGGAGCAAATCATCTCAAGTGCCTCACGCAGAACATCCAGGACAACCAGGTGATCAGCCCCAGTCAGCATGGGTTCATGAAAGGCAGGTCCTGATTGACTAACCTCATCTCTTTCTATGACAAGGTGACCCACCCAGTAGATGAAGGAAAGGCTGTGGATATTGTCTACCTAGACATTACTAAAGTCTTTGACTCTGTTTCCCACAGCATTCTCCTGGAGAATCTGGCTGCTAATGACTTGGACAGGTGTACTCTTTGCTGGGTAAAAATCTGTTTGGATGACTGGGCCCAAAGAGTTATGGTGAATAGAGTTAAATCCATTTGGTAGCTGAACACGCGGTGTTCTCCAGGTCTCAGTATTGAGGATGTTTCACTCTAGCATCTATATCAATGATCTGGACAAGGGAATTGAGTGCACCCCTGGTCACTTTGCAGATGATACAAGGTTAGGCAGGAGTGTTGAACTGTTAGGGATGAAAAGCTCTTCAGAGAGATTTGAACAGGTTGGATCGATTGACTAAGGTAAACTAGAGATTCCACAGGCCTAAACGCCAGGTCCTGCACTTGCATCACAACAACTCATGAAATTCTACAGGCTTGGTGAAGAGTGGCTGGAAAGCTGCCTGGTGGAAAAGGACCTGAGAATGTTTGTTTAACAGCCAGCAGTGTGCTCAGGTGTCCAAGTCGGCCAACAGCATCCTGGCTTGTATCAGGAATAATGTAGCCAGGACTAGGGAAAAAAGATTGTTGCCCTCTACTTGGCATTGATGACGCCACACCTTGAATACTTTGTTCAGTTTTTGGCACCTCACTACAAGAAAGACATTGAGGTGCTGGACTGTGTCCACAGAAGTTCAATGACACTGGTGAAAGGTCTAGGGCACAAGCCTTACGAGGAACATCTGAGGGAACTGGAGTTGCTTAGCCCAAAGAAAAGGAGGCTGAGGGGAGACCTTATCACTCTAGATCTGCTTGAAGGGAGGTTGTAGCCAGGTGGGTGGTGGTTTCTTCACCTAAGCAACAAGTGATAGGACAAGAAGAAATGGCCTCAAGTTGTTCTGGCGGTGAAGGGGGGAGGGGGGGGAAGTTTGAATTTATGTTAGGAAAAAAATCACCAAAAGGTTATCAATCATTTGCACAGGCTGTCCAGGAAAGTGGTTGAGTCACCACCCATGGACATATTTAAAACACATGTAGATGTAGTCCTTAGAGTTATGATTTTTTTGGTGGACTTGACAGTATTAGGTTTAGGGTTGAAGTTGATGTCTTTTTTCTTATAGGTCTTTTCCAACCTAAATTATTCTACGATTCTGTGAATTCAAATTAGAGTGTTTAATACCCCAGAATGAACTAATATAAATGAAAGTATTCTTCACTGTACAACCTTTGGACTGAAGCACCATATTTAACTTCATATAATACTAAATAGTGAAACAAATATATTAGGTATTAAATAAAACACTACCATGTCATTTAAGCATCCTGGTTTTCAGTTCTCTTTCTTATTGCATAATTCACAGATACTAAGAAAGCTCTTAACAGATAAATTGTTGCAGCATATGTAGCCTTTCCATAGCAAAATTGGGAAATTTTATTTCTTAGATCTTTATAGCAGGCTAATAAAGTGCCACAATGCAAAATCTACAGACTACTATAGACTGAAAAGGGATTTATCAAAGTATTTTATTAACTTGCATCTGTTCAACAGTGCCATAGCTAGCATGCTCATATAAGAATATATGGATACTGTAATAAATTAATTTCAGAGTTTTATGTAACTTGAACAAATTCTAAATAACGAATGGAAATTGTCCCGGTTTTCTAATATTGCACTCTAACAGACATTCAAACTGGCTCTTGCATTCCGGATGAATGATAAACTCCTCAGCTGTCTTCTGCTAAAAGAATATCAACTGTACGACAAGAGATTACTTTCACCCTCTTTTTTGTGTCCCCTGAAAGCTTAATGACCATAGAATTACAGTGATGTTTGGAAGGGACCTCTGAATGTCATTTAGTCAACACTCTAGATCAAAGCAGTACCATCAATAATGTATTAAGTCAGTTATGATTTTGTCTCATACGGCCATGAAAACCTGCAATGATGGACACCTTAGAATCCACTACAACCTTCAGACCTCTTCAGCAGTGTGGATCCCAACCCGTATGGATGCACAGGGTTTGTTTGACCTGAAGTACAAAACTTTTGTTCTCCTTGTTGACCTTCATGAAGTTTCTGTCAACTAAATTCTCAGGTTCCTCAAGGGATGAAGACTTTAAGATTGAATAGGCCAACAGCTTGTCTAGATGAATTTAGTATCATCAATACTAAATGGAATCAATAATGCAATGCTTTTAATATTTTAAATCCATACTACTTCAATGAGAATTACCACAGAAAACATAACATTTATAGATTACTAAGTAAAAATATATATTTAAACTTTAGAAATCCAGTTGTATTAACAAAACACTAATCTACCAAGACTAATATTATTTCTGATATTTATTTCTCTGATTTTTTGTTTTAAAAAAGTGGATACCTAAATATGTTAAACACCTGTCAGCATTGATATATAAGTAAACGAAAAAGAAAAAAAAATAATCCTCCTATGCACATATACACACTTTCACTATAAAAATAAAATATATATAAAATTAAAAAGACTGTCACTCATATGACGCTGATTAAAACTACCTGAACTTATTTTCTTATAAAATCTCAGAAAGTATGCTACCCATTTTCTTCAGGTCTACTCATGCTTGATTTGTGTTTCCAAGAAATGGATTTTTGCTGCACATATTGCTTATATTGCATATATTTTTTTGCATATATCTTATGCATTCAACAAATATTAATTGTTAGAAAATTACTGAAGCAAGGAAGTTTTACTCTTTATTCTAGAAGTTCTTTTCATAGTCAATGAATCAATAAGGCCTAATGAGAAAAAAATTCAGAGACCATTAGATATCAATTTGTCTTTACCAATAAGATAACCCCAAACATTAGTAAGCTGTAAGTATAAATTATATTTTAACAAACATATCTACTTACTGTTATGAAAGAGTTTATATAAGCAGACGGATCTTCCCAGTAACTTGTTGCAAGGTCCTTGGTCTATTAAGATGTGTTTACCCCTTAATTGTTGAGGCCATGGCTACCACTTAGAATTCAGTATTGGTCTCCAGTCTCGTAATTTTCTTCTACATGAGTGACATGCTCCTCCTTTGTGAAGGACACAGAAAAAGTCCATTATATTAGCACAGTAGCCTGACTATGTGGAACAGATTTCAACATTTGACCCCTTCCTGTCTTTTTTTGCTACTGAATTGTTTTTTGGTTGCTTACCTAGAATGATATGCTTATTTTAGTTATCTGAGATAAAATTATTAATAATACTATAGTATATTATGTATATATAGTGTATAAATATATTGTACAATTACTGGCATTGCAAAATGTTTTCTCTTGCCACTGCATTCAACAGGTTTCTTATCAGAAGTCTTGCTGGAGAAGGTAATATATAGTAGACAGGGAAAGATCTAGGTTTTAACCATGGAGTCTATTTTTCAGGCTATATTGGGAGGGGAACTGGCACTGTAAACCGAATGATCTTAGACCCTAGTACACAAAACCTCCAAAGACTGATTAAAAAAAAACACCACAAAACTTTCCATGTTTCTCATTAATCATATGGAAAAGTAGGGGAGGCAGGGAAAAGCAATCAGACTGTCACAAAGCATGGAAGCACTCAGGTTGTAACTCCTGAGGAGTCCAAGGATGTAAAATAAACTCATCTGCAGTTTTACCTCCTGACAGATACTTGTGCTCACCTGGGGAAATAGCCAAACCTAAAGAGATGCCCCTACTGAAAACAAATGATGCCTAAAAGGCTTAACAAGGAAAGAGGAGACTGGTACCTCAGTTTCTCTATGAATGGAATACTTGTATCCATGATTATTTCGTTCTTGGAAAACTTTAGCTTTGTAATACAGAATGTAATTACTCCTTATAGGGTCATTTGTGTTGATATATTGATTTCATCAGGCCTTCAGGAATTTTACAACAATTTTTTTAAAGGGAGTAAAGTATACATGTTTTACAAGTTTTGTTAATATGTGCTCCTCAGCCAAGAGGCCAGGAATGTTATATGCAGCCTAGATCTATGGTACAAGACTGAAAGACTGGAATTGTTTAACTGAGGTACAGCCTCATCTTACAAAATATTTGCCTGTTGTGTAAACTCTTCACGATGTCTTTAACTGTGCCCATTTTACAGAAAAGGAAAAAATACCCAGGACATTTCTTCTTCTGAACTCATTTGACTATTTGGTAAGTCTCAGTAAGAAATATCTCAAAGTAATATAAACACATAAAGCTGAAAAATCTAGTGCAGATAAAAGTCCATTCTATTGAAAAATAATTAAATTCTTTTCAAAGCAAGCACAAAGCCTGATGTGTGCTGCACCCCCCCCCCCCCCTCCAGCTTATATTTTCTCATTAGTTGTTTCTTGTTTCTTTCTCTTAAGATTATAGGGAACTTTCTGGGCTTAGACTTTAATATTAGTAATCTTATTAATCTTTTAAACTTTCACAAGCCTTAAGTGCGAAAACAACATATGGCTGTGCAACAGAGCACCTCTGGAGATTTTATACTCTTCGAACAGCACATAAAATCTTATGTTGTGTTCATTCTTATTCATTGCTTGTCTGTCCATATTTTAACCCTGCAAGTATCAAGGTATTGGTCTAATTCATTATGTTTTATTCGGTACCATCTGCACCTTACGGATTGTATTCATGGAAAATTAAAATTGCCTTTCACAAGGGCAGTCCATAGGTGTTATCACAGTAACAGATCTATTCCTGCAATGAACAGAAAGATATGTGACTACTTCTTTGACTAAGGCAGCCACCCCTTTGCCAGACCAATAACCTGCAATTGATATATACCACAAATATTCAGCCAGGATTAAGGTTCCTGATACCTAGGACAAAAGAATGCAATTACAGTCAGATATTTTAGTCTAATGACCCACTCTAGCAATTTATTAAACAAGGGAGGACCCTTGTTTATATTAGGTGATTAAAGAATGACACCACTGAATTCAGAATCCCATTTAAAAATTATATCGAGAACATTAAGGATGCATAGTTAAGCATCCATGTCATTAAAAGCTAGTGCTGTATCAATTTTTAATAATAAATGGAAACTGTATAGATGTATATTGCATACAAAAGACATTAAAAGAACATTAAGGTTGCAAAATCAAACATTCAAAAGTTAGGGAATGACAAACTTAATTAGCCCTCTTGTGCATAGGTATTATGATAGTTTTTCTCAACAATACATAGGAAATCTGTATCAGAGCCAGGAAAGACTACAAAATCTTGTTTTTCTTGGTTTCAGCTTAAGGGTCAATTTATAAACAGCAATCTTTTCCTTTTTCTACAGACTTCTTATTCATACCCTCTTCTTCACAGTTCCTGAAGAAAAAGTAGCTATGATAAAGTAAAGATACAGACATTCTTTCCTAGAAGAAAGCTACTGTAGTAGCTGGTAAAAGGATAAGCTAGGAAGGATAAAATGGAAGGATAATATGGAAGGATAATACAGTGTAAGGCATAGCACATATCCCTGTGTCAGCTTGCGCCTTCATGAGAATCATGCCCATGCTCCAAATGTAATGGGGTCTCTGAAAACCTTTGTGATTGACCGCTATTTTTGTAATCCTGTAGAAATACAATAAATATTTCTCAAAAGCACTTTGACAGACCACATCCACTCTTGGGAGAGGCCATTAGCCCTTATAAATTAAAACAAAGGGAAAACATATTTTGAATTTAACCCTTTTAATGAAATATTAACAGGGTTTTTTTCTTCAGAAAAGTTGTTACGCTTCTTAGTCTGTTATGAATTTTCAATCTGCATTATAAAGGAATATTTCAAACACAAATGAGAGTAATTATATAAGATGGGATTCAGAGATGATCATTCACTGCTACAGGAGCAAATATTACTTAGAATCGTAACAATTATGATTATTCATGTCAGTCCTTTAAAAATGTCTTTTCTGCTTTCTGTTTAGCTGCACACTCAAAACAAAACACAAAGGGTGTACACAAGCATCACACACTTGCTTATTCGGCTTTATGCATTGTGAGCATTATCGCTGCTGAGAAAAACTGAGTCATGTTTATAGGACTACTCTCATGCCTCTCATGCTTGATTTGATAACCAAGATCTTGGGTTTCTTGACCGTATTAAGTTTGTTGCACTTATGGGGGGGGATCATCAAGAAACTACAAGCCTCTGTGCATGTGCATGGATTTTTTTTAAGGACCTAGCAGTTAAAACAATTGCAGGGCACTTCTTTTGCTTTGTATTTATGCTAAGCACATTGGCATCCACCTTGCAATTACTGCCCATTATAAAGACCCAGAGGCAAAGAGTCCAGTATTGTTCAAATGCCATGGAGCAGCCATTGAAAGATGTAACTCCGAATTCGTATACTAAACACAGTTTGAAATAAGATAAAACCATTTTAAGGCATCACAAATGAGTGTATTAAAGTAATCACTCTTCTGGGAGAACTGATATAAAGTCTCAATTCTTTATTCTATTCACTGCATTGTGCAGAGGAATTAACATAAGCTTCAAAACATGGCCTAAGTTGAAATTAAATGAAAATACCAAAATGCTTAATGGACGTTTTTATTACTTTATTTCTTTTGTTGGCATAAAGTATCATAAAATCATCCATGTATGGTTTCATTTAGTTTGCATTTCACCTTCTACATCACAAACTTCATCAAAGATCAAAAGAACAGATAAAACAACAAAAAGCTTGTATCTCTTTTCATAAATAACTGTCACTGGATATCTAAACAAAGTCACAATTCATCTCATTCATTGTCATTTCAGCCTTTAGCAGATGTGTGCTTTGAACAAATTTATTGGCCTTATGAATAAAGATTAGCACTCTTCTGTTCAACTCTGCTGGAGAGAACATTATTCTACAGTAAATGGACATGAAATCCAACAGTGGGGATGTTTAAAATGAAATTGACCAGCTTCATTGGCTACATTTTCAAAGCACAACGTGGGAGGGATTCACACATACACTGTTAATAAAAAGCTTTACAAATGTGCACCTTTATCTCTGTTATTAAACTAAAAATCAATTCTAACCTCCGTGAGTGAGGAAATTTAAAAGATGGAAAGAAAAATGAAGTAAAATATACCAATTAAAGTTTTTAAAGTTATGAATACTTGACCATGTCCACTTAGGCTATAAATTTGTAATCTTGCTAGCTAAGGGCTAAATACTAGAATAGGAATGAGGCATTCCCAAGCCAGATGATTGGCAATAATTTGGCTACATTTCTTAGCTACTTAGAATGGTGGCTTTATAGGTAAAGGAGAAAAGGAATAATGAAACAACAGGACATTAAATTTTAGATATTGTTAGACAGCATCTGACTTCAGCAAGGGTAGCTGCTGCTAAGAATTTATCTTCCAGTTCCTCTTGTGATTTAAGCACTCTCCCTGTTATTTCCTGGATGAAAAGCAGATAAAGAAGGAAAACCTATGTAAAACTGAATGATTATTAGATGAAAATGGAAGCAAAATTACACATATCTAAAGAGACAGAGCATACTTTCCAAAACCCACTTTTTTTTTTTTTTAACCCCAAGGACTTTTATCTTTATCCATATCCATTTGTTTCTCAGATCAATAGCAGGTGAAAAAAAAACCTTCCATCAATAGCAGCCTGTAATGTCAAATACAGTTTTGCTGGATGCTGAATTGTCCAGAGAAAAACAAAACAAAAAACCCCACCTCAAAACAACCAAACCCCTCCACAAAAAAATCCCACAAACCCTAACAACAAAACCCAAACATTTATGACTTGAAGGCTGTATCGGGCTTGTAAATAAGTATTTCTGGGGGGAAAAATATGTTTCAAAGTGAAAGTGCACATAAATTATAGAAGAAAGCATAGGGGAAAATGATCTTGGTTTTCTGGACAATACTGTCCACTATATTAATACCAGATTACCGTAAAGAACTTTATCATCAAAGACCAGGAGATTTTGGTCCCAGGCACCTATAGGCTATTGCTTTTTCTGCTGTACTTTTTTTTCTGGAATAATTTCTATTGCCAGCCCCAAAGAATCAGAAGTGGAGGAGGGAGGGAGGGAAACAACAAACAAAAAGAAAAAAAAATTCCCTACAAGCTTGATCTTTTCACAGCTCATTATAATAGTGAAAGTTAATAATTTCAAAATAAAATGTGTTTTCCCCCCAAGACTTTTAAATAAATAATAACATTGGTAGTAATAGTAATAGTATAATAAATTTTTGCCATATGGCTCTCCCTCCTGATCAGGGGAATAAATAAGAGAACCATGCATGAACACTTACTGTGCTCAGAGGGTCTATAGTAATTTAGGATGTTTTTAAATTATATTGTTGATGTGGAGAATCATAGTAACTGATATTAGTTTTTTAATTAATGTTCATATTACCTGCTGGCTATTTTTTTTTTTTACTTTCCAAAATTAAATCAAAAAGACTTCTAGCACAATTACATTATGATTAACAATAGCATATCATCTAGGAAAATGTCCTGTGTCCATAGAACAGTGAATTTGCTTGTTTGATTATCAAGAAGCTCACAAAAGGGTTGGTTGTATTTGACAGTGAGAGGAGAGACGAAAGGGAACCTGGGATCAACGGTATGACTGTTCATAGCTGCTGCCTGACACACAACAGCCACAGCAGGGCAACCAATTTCTCCAAGGGATGTGGGTGGAAAGCAGCCAAAATGCCACGGTGGTTAGTTACTGTATCTGTGTGTCACATTAAAAACAGTCACAGATACCATGAAGAATTAAGATCAAATGATGCATAACTGCCTGTGGGTTTCTTTCCCTTGTTTCTAGCTAATGACCTCAAGTCAAGCTCAACAGTTCCTAGCACCAAAGCTACCTGGTGTCTGCAGAAATTATAGGCAGCATCTACACTGCACTGCAGTATGTAGTATAGATATAGAAGCATAAAGTGGTTTGGGTTGGAAAGTGGTGTAGTTTTGCATGACTGGAGAGGGGGGGACAGGGGTGGCTTCTACAAGAAGCTGCTAGAAGCTCTCTGCAGACCCAAGAGAGCAAACACCAGTCAGATCAAGGCTGAAGTCATTGCTGACCAAGGCCGAGCCCACCAGTAATGGTCACAGCACCTCTGGGAATCAGAGTTAGGAGAAAAAAAGATGCAAGTAACCGCTTTTTGCCAAGAGAGAAGGGAGTGAGAAGATGTAAGAAACTGTGAAGGCACCAAGGTCAGGGAAGGGGGGAGGAGGTACCCCAGGTGCTGGAGAGAAAGATGCCCCTGCAATTTGTGGAGAAACCCATATTGGAGTAGGCGTTCTCCCATGGCCCATGGAAAAGGCAAAGACCCCACCTGCAGCCTGTGGAGAGGCCCCACACTGGAGCAGGTGGAGACATACAGGAGATGCTGTGACCCATGTTGGAGCAAGCCTCTGCCAGCACTTGCAGTCCATGGAGAGAGACAGCACACAGAGATAGAGAGAAAGCCACGCCAGACCAGGTTTGGTGGGGGGGGGAGGCTTGTGACCCTGTGGGGGCCAGGCTGGAGCAGTCTGGACCTGAAAGACTGATGACTTATGACTGCACCCCGTAGAAGTGATACACACTGGGGCAGTTGGTGAAGAGTTGAAGCCCCATGGGAAAGGACTCACTTTGGAGAAGTTCATGGAGGGCTGTCTCTCATGGGTGGGACCCCACTCTGGAGCAGGGGAAGGGTGTGAGGGAATGTCCTCTTCCCCCCTCCCCCCACCCCGCTTTCCCCTGGCTAAGAAGGAAAACAACTTGTGAGGAACTGACCAAAACCCCAATTCCTCCAGTCCCTGCCCCTCCCTGTGTCACAGTGGGGAGAGGAAGGGAGCAAAATCCTGAATAAAGTGAAGTCTGCTGAGAAGGGAGGGGTGGGGGGGAAGTGCTTTAAGATCTGTCTGCACGTCTCATCATCTCTGTTTCTAATCTCACTATATGTGCAGTGTAGTGTAATAAGTTAGATCATTTTCTTTCCTTTATTCTGTGTTGAGTCTGTTTTGCCCATTATGCTAATTGCAGAATGATCTCATCCTGTCCTTATCTCGACTCCTAAGCCTCTCCATATATATTTTCTCCCCTGTCCAGCTGAAAAGGGGAGTGATAGAGGAACTCTGGTGGGCATCTGACCACCAGCCAGTGTGAAACTACCACTGAAGGGACATCAAAGATCATCTAGTTCCCAATCCCCTGTCATAGGCAAAGATACCCTCCACTAGACCGGGTTGCCCAAAGCCAGATCCAACCTGGTTTTGAACACTGCCAGCAAGCTGGCAGCCACAATTGCTCTGGGAAACCTGATCCAGAGCCTCACTTCCCTAACAGGGAAGAATTTCTTCCTCATAGCTAACCTAAACATACCCTCATTCAGTTTAAAGCCATTGCCCCTTGTCCTATCACTACATGCCCTTGTAATCAGTCTGTCTCCATATTTCCTGTAGGCCTCATTCAGGCACTGTTAGGCTGCGGTAAGGTCTCCCTGGAGCAGTGTCTTCTTCAGGCTGACCAAACACAGCTCTCTCAGCCTGTCTTCACAGGAGAGGTGCTCCAGTCCTCAGTCACCTTTGTAGCCCTCCTCCGGACTTGGCATCTGGTAATGGACTGAAGTATTTTGTCCCTTCCTAACCACAACTCAATTTGCTTAGAAGAGTCAAATTTAACACAGTGGTCTGAGAAAAGACAAAGTTTAGGGAAGACTGAAGTGAAAAAACGTAATCATTTTAACCTTTCTCTCTGTTTACTATCTAACTGAGGCAAATCAATGCAGTTTTGTTTTGGGAGGAAAAAAAAAAGAAAGACAAAAATAACTGTTCTGACTTGCATTGTTTTCAAGACACAGACATAACACAAGCTTTTTACTAGGGATTACAGAGTAAGAACATGTCAGCACTGCTACATACTCATGACCATTTCATATGCACCTACTATTCCTATATCCATCATGTGTTATCTTTCAACTGTCTAACTCAGGTTGTCTAAATCCACACTTCACCCACATATATTTTGTGTGACATTAAGACTTGTCTTCCCTCCTGACTTTCTTAAATTGCCTTTTTACTTAGAATCTGCTAACCTGATCAGATCACAGATCTCCAGGAGCTGGGTCCTCTGACTGATCTATGCACAGGAACAATCATTCAAATAGATGCTCAAACACCTTGTTTGAATTTCTGTATTCCTCCTGGATAACCATGGCAGAATTATGTAAGATATGATGAGCTGTTGCCCCGTACCTCTTATACAATAACACCTGAACAAGAGAATTGTCTTCATATAATGGAGAACTTTTAACTCCCTGTTGCCTGTCTTCAGAAATGTTCCTGATATAATTACTGACATCTAGTATAATAGCTTTCTAGGGAGGGCTGAGACTGTTTCTGGAACATCGATGCTCCTTAAAAGAGGCAGTGAACATACCTGTACAAGTGACACCATCATTTATTGTTACTGGGCATAGTGTATGGCAAAGACACAGTGAGGAAGCTAGTCAACAGTTAGCAGTCATGAGAAGCAGTAGCAAAATGACACAACTCTAGTGAACAGCCAGTCAACAAAAGGAAATGGTCAAATGGCTGAACAAACAATCAGTTCTCTGTTTAGGAATTACACATGACTTACCACTCAGCTCTCTAACTAGACAATTTTCAGTGTTTTGACTACAAGTAAAACTGGGCTGTGAACAGCATGCACTTCCTAGCACATACACTGTAGAAGTATAGCTGGGATATGTCCACATTGCTGGGGAGTTCCTGGATTCAAGAATGCAATGTCACTAAGAAATACTACATGTTTTCTTACATGACATGTTATGTCTGTATTAAAATGCTGGTTGTTCTGTATACTCAAAGTAGTGGGCCTACACAACATTTCTTGTTTTGATTTAATCTCTTTGTTATAGTACTACTAGTTATGTCAAGGTGTATTTTCTTGACTGGTCAGATTTATGAATTGTATTATGCAAGAGATTATCTATTTGCTGAAGTGAATATCTGTTTAAATGCAACAATACCTGCTTGCTCGTCTGAGACCATGGCATACCACTTTGTTGTGTTGTTTTGTGCTGTTTTCTTATGCTTTTAAAACATTTTTGGTATAAGTATGATTTCTCATTTCCTCAAAATAGAATGGACAGCAAAAGACTTAAACAAAACAAGGTTTTTCTAAGCTCATAAATATAGATAGGAAGAAATCTGAGAACAGAAAACTAAGACCTTCCAGCCACAAAGAAAATGAGCTTTTTATGTTATCTAGCAAACTTGTAGATTTAATCTGAAAAAAGGTGAAAAATGTAAAATCAAAGTTTAATATAAAATGAGAGGAAACTTTATTGATCTGCCCATATTTTGCCTCATGTTTGTTGCATAATGACTCAATGAGAGGATAGGGAGCCTGCTTTGGCAGGGGGGTTGGACCCGATGATCTCTTGAGGTCCCTTCCAACCCCTAAGATTCTGTGATTCTGTGATTCTGTGAGAGGGAATTTTTTGCAAACACAATCATCAGAGCCCTGGAAAACTCAAAGAGCTTCTGAATATACCTGTGAAGGGCCAAAGAATGGGCTAGTTCATAGAATCCAAATGATAGAATGGTGTGGGTTGGAAGGGAAGATCATAGAGTCCAATCCCCAACCATGGGTCTGATAGACAATTTTGATAAGAACTCAGAAGTGTTTTGCAGGAAAGCCGTAAGTAGCTGACCTGAAAAGATCCATCCTTGAAGGGATGTAGCCACTAGTGTATGGTCATTCATGGATCCTGCTGTGATTTTGGAGCTGCAGATGGCCAGAGAAGAGCAGTGACCTGATCCAGGTGGGTATTGTAGGAATCCCTTCTGGCCTTTTCTTGCTTTCTGAATCATCTTCCCACCTGTGCTTCTCTGCACCCATTCTTTTTCAACCTCCATCAGCTTCCTGAATTCAGCAGATATCTTTTGTATCTTTCCTGTAATCTAAAGGAGAGTTCATGGTCTTGAGTTCCAAGGAGGGATAATCATGAAGAAAATATAAAAGTAAAAGTATTTATTTGATATTCTTTCAAGAAATGTAAGAAATTAATTTCTTCTTCTGCAGTATGAAACCTTTACCATTTTTGAGATGCTAAAATTTCTAATTTGCAAGATGTGCTTATTGAAAATAACAGGTGGAATAAGAACAAAACTCATGAACACATTGTGGGTATATTTTTAATCCTTCATACCTCCTTTTAAAAAATAAGAAATTTGCTAACCTATAGCACAGCTATGCCTAGGAGTTGCACTTTCCATCCTAGCACTAGTATGTGTTTCTACTATAAAATGGGCTATAAATTGAGTTTATACCTTTTTTGTGTCTTCTGCTTGAGGTGTGTGATACACTTAAATCACCATTGCTCCAACATGCAAATGTTCACAAGAACAAGTGACTTCAAAGTAGTGGTGTAATTGGATACGGAATCTGGCTAAACTGTTTGCATTCAACTCTGTCTCCCACTCTTAATTCCCTTTAGTGGTACTTGTCAAACTGTATTTCTGGATCATATACCTGAAAACAATTTCTGTGAATTATTCAGGTGCTTATTTTACCTTAATTAAAAGCAGGATTTGTTTTATGACTCTCAACCCAATCTTATGCTAGGTTAAGTTTGTCCTCTACTGTCCCTGTATGGTAAATCAGGGTAAACACTTCCAGAGAACAATTCAGTATATTCTACAAAAAAACATTTGAGTCATCATCTGATGATGCTCATTTCTCCCCATTCTTCAGCTGTTTTAGAGCAGGTGCCTAATTTAGAACTAGAAGATAATAATCCCAGACTAGCAGTCTGTAATATTTAAAAAACTTTTTAGTCATTGTTTATCATTTAAACATACATATTTTAACAATCTTTTTACTGTAGTTATTTTAGGTGGTATTAAAAATCACTGAAGCAGAAAATAATCATAGCTAGAACTGTGTAAATTAAAGTCTCAGCTGTTCACATGACATGAGAATGGATTTAAAACAAAGCCTTTATTTATTATAGAGAGATTATTCATCAAGCACAGATGATCATCAAGCACAGAAGACCAGAATATGCTTTCAGAACCTGAAAAGAAGTTACAAATAACAAAGACTAAAAACCTACTTTAGATCTACCGATATCCTACTACCACTTCACTTAGACATGGTCATTCTTCCTACAGCCTGTATTTGCATCTATTTAAAAAGGTCACTTAGAGAAATGTAAGTTCACTACATTTTTTATAAAATGTGAAATTAATTAATGCCTGAATTTAAATCACAGAAATTATATATAAAACCCAGAAACAACACAAAAAAGCCCCTAAACAAACAAGCAAAACCTAATCCAGACTATTAAAAACAAATTCTGTGAGGTACTAAAGTAAATTGATGGGGGTCTTTTCCTCTGCTGAAAGTCACTAACTTCAAAAAATTGTGCTCAATAAAAGTTCTAAGCTATAGTCCTTGTAAATCTCCATATTACTGCTGACAAAGTATAGAAAACGAATTACCAGGGAACACTCAGAAAGCTGGCCTCTAACACTATGGATTTTAAAGACTGATTACTTTAGAATGCACTCTGGATGCTGCAAGATACTGATGTTATATATTTCAGACTCACAACAATGACTGAATTTCTATTCTGACTGACAAAACATGAGAATATTTTCTCCCACACTTAGAACTGTTACTGTTTTCATCATGACATTGGCCAAGGCCAGTGGTCTGAAGTTCAACAAGGCCAAGTGCTAGGTTCTACATTTGCATCGCAATAACCCCCAGCAGCGCTACAGGCTTGGGGGAGTGGAGCTGGAGAGCTGCCCAGCAGAGAAGGACCTGAGGGTGTTGTTTGACAGCCGGCTGAATATAAGCCAGCAGTGTGTCCTGGTGGCCAAGAAGGCCAAACTAGCCAAAGGGATATTCTATACCATGTGTCGTCATATTTGTATATAACTGGGGGATGGACCTGCTCAGGGTCTTGCTGACCATCAAGTCACGTGGTGAGAAATTGTGCTGTTCATCACTTGTTTTCTATTATTATTACTATTATTACAGTACTACTACTACTATTATCATTATTACCTTTCTTCTCTGTCCTATTAAACTGTCTTTATCTTAACCTATGAGTTCTGAGTTGGTTTTTTTTTCATTTTCTCTCCCATTCCACTGGGAGGCAGGGAGTGAGCAAATGGCTATGTGGTTCTTTCAGACCTCAAACCTCTTCTGAAAATCGTAAGCATCTAAGCACAGAGAAAGGACGTGTCAATGATCATAACTTGTTTCCTGGCATGAATGTTATGAATTTAGAGATGACATAAGTATTTTCTGAACACAAGGAACCTAAAAATAAGTGGAAAATGGATGAAATTCAAACCCAGAAAAACTGTCCATTCTCTTCCCCAATAATTTGTCAGGCAAAAAAAAATCACAGAATCACAGGAGCACAGTTTGAGGTAGGAGGAGACCTATGGAGGTCTAACCATCCTGCTCAAGCAGGGACATCTACAGCAGGTTGACCAAGACCATGTCCAGGCAGCTTTTCAATATTTCTAAAAAGGGAGAATCAACAACCCCTCTGGGAAACCTTTGCCAGTGCTTGGTCCCCCTCACAGTTAAAAACTGTTCCCTGATGTTCAGTTTGTGCCCATTGTCTCCTGTCCCATCACTAAACTCTGCTGAAAAGTATCTGGCTCCATCCCTTAGCAACACCCTTCAGGTATTTGTGCATATTGATAAAATCCCCCCTGTGCCTTCTCTTCTCCAAGATGAACAGTCACAGGTATCCCAGCCTTTATTTATGGGAGAGGTGACCTTAATCATCTTTGCAACCCTTCATTAGACTCTTTCCAGTATGTCTATGTCTCTTCTAATGGGGAGCCCAGAACTGGACCAAATAATCTAGATGTGAATAGCTATGATGAAAGACACTTGAATCTCTGGTATGAAGCTACCAATGTTAATTTTCAGATAAGAAGTTTATCTCTTTACTCACCTATTATGAATTTTTCTATCAAAGGACTGGTGATAGTCCAGGAGATGCCTTATCAGTCGTATGATAGCATCCAGGAAAGTCTGAAAACTTTGACCACTAAAAAAATTCTTCTGTCCTCTTAAGAAGTTAATACCAAGACCTGGCACAAACTGGACTGGAGAAAAGTCTTGACAAGTCTGCATTTTCTTTTTTACCCCTCCCCCCACCCAAAGGACAGAAAACATAGGTTTCAAAGCAAAAAATATCACGGGCTGTCTGCTTATTGTACTTGATCTTGCAGTGGCTCCGAAAAGGATTGTGCAGACATCAGAAGCAAAATAAACCAGGTATGGGAAATGAGGAATAGAAGAGAAAATGAGGCCAAATTGTCAATATCAATTAAGGTTATAATCAGGTGATTTTTTATTCCTTTTTTAAACAGTCCAAACAGAAATTAGGTAATCAAAATCTTCTATGTATAATACACTTTTAAGAAAACAAGATTCTTGGAAATATATGCAATTATGCTGAACTTCTCACTACATAGACAGAATCTTGAATCAGTTAGTCAATCGTCTTGCCAAATAATTAACAATTGCTTTTGAAAATCAGCTAAAACTTGTCTAGTAAGAAGACACCATATTTTACAGTGCTATCACAATGAATACAAACTTATTGTCACTTTTGATGCTTTTGTGTGCAGGTGCTAAATCACACTATTGATAGTCGCGAAGCTATGTGCTAATATTAAATACATTATCTGGATAAATCACATTTATATTTATACAAAATCACCTGTAAAAATCTATATGGCATTTCTGCAACTTTCTGCTATGAGCATATGTGGGAGCATGTTATAGAAGAGGACAAAGATCATCCTGCATATTTTAGACCTTACCCTATAACAAAAGGAATATTAAAAAAATAGCAATAATGATTAAATAAATACATAAATAATAATATGAAGGTCATTCCAAAAGGATTATTTTTCAATTTATATCCAAGAATATCAAATGAAAGAAATGTTGAGGTTATGTTTCTGTGGGTGTTCAGACAAATATTTGATATAACACCATAAACCCTTCTGGAGAATGTAGGGCAAGGAGAGATGTGTCCTCATTGAGCATGAATGCAAACAATATGAAATAACAACTGACAAAGAATTCAGCAAGCCATCACAACAGGCAGCCTAACCTCATGTCAAACTTCATCTGATGTTCTATATGACATGCTAGAACAACATAGGTAGCTTCTGAAAGATGACTGCCTAATTAGAAAGTAGCTTCACCACTTAAGATTAGCTTTTTGAATGTAAAAATTGGCACCACAGTGGATAGGTTTTTGGCATTCAGCTCCTGAAATAGAAAATCTAAACTCATAATGAAAGTAAAAGAAAAGATGATGCCATGCCTTTGTGGTGATAGAAAGAATATCCTCCCCTGTGTCTTCCTCTCCTACCAGAGCTTGTGCCCAAGGAAGTTACATCAAGTTCTGTAGGATGAAGCCAGACTTCATGCTGGCACTGATGACCATTTATTGAACCCAAGCCCAGGGTCTTCTCCTGATGACAAGGGTTAAAGTACAAGTGGTTACACTCTCTGAAAGTACAGCCCTGCACCGTAAGACTCTTGTGTTCCTGGTGCTGCATACTCATGTAGATGTGGTGAAAAACTTGGATGAACTCTCTTGTGTCTTAGAGAAAAGCAACAGGCATGTCAGTCTGTCAACAAGTCCTAAAGGTTTGGGTGTTTTATTTTATGGATCTGAGTCTCGAAAACTTAATGCAATATTTTTGTGCTTGCTTGATTTAGGAGATTACATACAAATACAGACAAACAAGGAGTTTTGGAGTAGGCCAAGTTAAAAAAATGCAGTCTACTCCACAGTAACTGTTGTTACTGTGGTGAAAAACTGCTGACATTCCTCTTTTGAAGAGTTATGCAGCAATGAGAAGCTTCATAGGGTAAAGAAAAAGGAGGGTGGGAGAAAGAGAGAAGAAAGTGAGGAAGAATGGGAAGACACCACTAGAAAAAGTTAAAATATGTGCCTATAAGGAAAAAATTGTTTTTGAACACGCAGAACAGTAAAGCAGTAGTGCTGAAAAAGTCTTGATGTAACAGTGAATAGCAAGTCAGCTATGAAATTTCAAACACTATACCAGCAAGAAGGAAAACAAAAATAATAACTTTGATATGGTTTTAGGTGTAAACAGAGGTGCATCCATCATAGATAAGCCAGGTATTAAGACCTACCTAAATGGCAGAGCTGTGGCTTAGCCACATAATGCTGAGCTCTTGGCATCTCTGAGTTTGCAAAATGTGGAGAATTCAGGAAAAAAAAACCCAAACTAAGATGTTGAACAATCTGACCTATGAGGAAGGAACCAAAGACATGCTGGCTAATATATGTCAATGAGGGAAATCCTTGAAAAGTCTAAGTGTAGAGCAGCAAGAAAAGTGCTTAAACTGATCCAAGGGGGGCATAAACATAATAAAAGGAGGACTATAAGGTAATGTGTAATTTCCTAGCCTTGAAACATACACAGTTATAGAGTGGTCTTATAAAGCAGTGGAAGAAAACCCATGATACTAATAGCTTTGCCTCACATTTTCTTGTTGCAGTTTGATGGGCAATTACTACACAAGAAGTAAGATAAACACTATTATTTGGCAAAAAACATATGTTATGGACAGGAGACATAAACCAAACTTTAAAAAATGGTCTGGAAGAAATAGTAAAAAATGCATAGCAGGTAATAATACTTCAGTGGCAAAGAAGAATGATGGCTGAATGGAATTACCATACTTATAACCAGCTAAATTCATAATATAGAAATTATGACATATTAGTATCTTTCTGTTAAACAGACTTAGATATTAGGGACACAGATTTATGATTTCCAAGAACTGAGCTGTAAAGGTAATTAAGGCAGAAGATATTTTTTTTTTTAAATCTTACTTTGATCTACAATGTCAAATGAAAAAACTCATCATATCACAACAGTCACAGCAAATATCACATTAAAAAGCTATTTGTGCTCTTCAGGGTTGGGGCAAGGGGAAGCTCCCTGGGATATAGTCATTTATCCTTTTAAATCTATTCACATAAGTGACTTCTTACCCACCTAAGAGATAAGTAGTACAACTCAAGCAGTCAGAATACAAGGCGACAAACAGCAGGTAAACCATCATGGAGATACTAAACCAGAGTGGCAGCACTCAGTCATGCTCCATACATAGCATGCATGCAAACACAGTCTAATACAATAAAGAAGTTTGATCAAAGAGATGAATGAAACAGCACAAACAAAAATAGAATTTTTGAAAAGGCAGTTTCCTTTAGGAACAGCAGCATGTTCCATCTTTCAAAGGAAAATCTCTGGTCTCTACCTTGTTTCATATTTACATCTGGTGAACTTTTAAACTAAAATGAAACCTGTTCCAAACTACATGGCGTGATAACAGATACTTGGTGAATCATTTTCTCATTTAACAAAAATGGGATGCAGTAGCTAAGACCCCATGGGCCTCTTGCCATAAGGGCCCCTGAGGCAAGAGCTGCTTCTGTTTTTCAGTGTGGATGAGCTGCAGTGGTTTATTGACTTGATTTAAGAACAAGTGAGAAGTTACCAGAACTGCGTTCATGGTACCACCTTGACACCACCCCTCCCCCTCATTAAAAGAGGTCATAGCAGGCTATCTTAGATTTAATGGATGTATAGCTAACTGCTGCTCAAGAATTTTAATAACATGAAACAATCTTGAATAGAACAAAATGAAAAATTTCTTCTGCACGGGGAAGTATGTTGTACAACATGACCAAAACAGTATGATATATTAAAGCACACAGCTGCATAGAAGCAGAAAGAACATTTCAGGACACAGAATATCATGAAGTAGATTTTAAATAAGAAAGATTATGGTTCACATTGTTTCCAAAGCTAAGATGAAACTGTGGAAAATGCACTAGTTATATTACACAGTTATACTACCTACACTGACCTTGTGACAAATACAGATTAGGATACTATGTTTATGAGCATTCTTTAATAGGTATTTACATGTATAATTAGTGCCATACATTATTTCTTCACTTGGTACCTTCTTTCTTCCTCCTTTGTGAGCAAAGACATTGGAGAATACAGCTCAGAAACTGTAATGTACAGGGACATGCAAGATTATAAATAGGAAATCAAACAAACAAATAAGCCTGCTGCCAAAAGGAAGTAGTACAGAAAAATAGTTTGTGCATGCTTTCTTCACAACCCACAGTGTAATTTGGGCCAAATGTAGTGTAATTTGAACTAACATCTTTCTTTGCAATGAAGGACAAGATAGGGATTATACAAATTCGGCTACTCCAACCTTAATATTACAATACATGGATATAAATAAAGTCCATTTACACATATGAAATTTGAAAGCAGTATAAATCTTTAAAAAGTTGGGCTTATCCTCTTTGCCCACTAGTATGTTTTAATGAGATTGACCTACAGCATATAAGCAGACAGTTTTGATTTGGAAACATTTGAGATCTTATCCATTTCATCTAGAACCTAAACTAAGTTCTTCTAATCATTTTAACCTAATTACTAACAGATGAGAGATGACTTGTCTAATACAATTCCTGTCAAAATAATTTCAAATCAGGGATCTAATATGAACTCTGAGGAAACAACCATGACATCCTAAATGCTGACTTTACTAGAACTTGCTTAATTTGACCTTTTTCATGTTCTTATAATCTTCATAATAATTCAATATTTTCAAATTTTTAAGGTCTCTTTTTTTTTAAAATTCATTAGGAAAGGATTAAAGTTTTCAGCAACAGTATGTAATATTTTTGCTCCAGTTGAAGTTACAGGGCACACCTGCACACTTAGTGATTAAAAGTCCTATCCAGTTTGACTCTGATTCTTGAAGTATCCTTAGTACTGAATTTAACTTAAATTCCTATTTAATAAGCAAGAAATTCCTATTTAAAAAAAAATTAAAACACATTGCCGAACAAGAGGATGGTATCTAAATGGCAGTAGACAAATCACTAGCAACCATTTTTCATATCCCTTTGCTATGTTTACCAATTAACACAGGCTACAGATAAGAGGACAAAAGGCTTTCAAAAAATCAAGCAATAACTCTGCCTATATTATCAACAAACTCTACAACAGTGCACTCAGAGATCCATTCCTCAGCTCATATTCAGCCCTATTCATCATATAACCAAAAATAAAGGTGTACAAGTGCAACGATAAGATACTTCTACTTTTTCACAACCAAGGCTCGTCTCATACAGCCAAAGCCAGCAGCTGTGACACTTTTCCATTTTCGTTTTTTTTCTTGTGCCTTTCTTTTTAAAGGTTTAAATTCAGACAATCCAAAACAAGCAGACAGATTTGAAATGCAAGCAAAATGTTTATCGGGCAACAATGGGCTGAAGAACTGTCTACAAAATTGGAACTCGTGTATTTGAAACATCATGCTGCAAAAAATCCAAACCCATTCTTACTGGAAATTCCATTAATGTTTTTTCTACACTTTACAGAACTTAAAACTAGGTATTTCTTTTACACTGACCTTGGTGCAAAATTTAAGTTCATCAAATATGCCTGTACAATCAAAAAAGGAAACCTTTCACGTCTCTCTTCTTGTCCAATAATAGTTTATGATTTATTTCAATTTGAGATTCCTATACATAATAATAAATTCTAAAAAACACCCCTAGAAATATCGTATCCATTACTTTGTGATTTAAATCAAATGAGCATACTTAAATACTTCTCCAAATAGAAAGGCTTCCTTGAACTATACTATATGAATAATTATTTTTAGCTTTCAGTTAACAATTTTCTCATAAAATACAGAGCAAAATTCCCAACTTCATTTAAACACTCAAAATAGGTTAACCTTGTCAAAATCAGTAAAGTTCATTTAGATTGACTCCCATATAGTAGGATTTCCTTTCTTCAATTTAGCAAATGGATACATTTCTATAGAATTACAGAGAAGAGTTTTCTAGCCTTTGACAGAACATAAAGACTAATTTTACACCTAGCAAAACTACTTGCAAAGTTTGCTATTGCAATCCAGACCTTTCAGATGCACCAGTCTTATGCCAGTTTTCAGTATAAATCAGAAATTAATGATAATAATTTTTTTTTTTTTTTTGTCTACAGCAAAAAGTTTGTGATGCTGTAGTGGTAAAAGCTGAAGTATGATTTACCTTTTTCTTGGCTCATGGAATACCATAAAATTGTATTTCAAAAAATCCATCTTTAACAGCTGATGTTTGTACATCTCATGTTGGACATACATAAGAGTGTTAGCTTGCTATGATTTCTTCTATAAGCTTTCCCAGGTATTACAGTTTTAAAAAATATTTACCCTAGATAATTTTTCCTCTGGTCTTAATTTTAAATTTACTTAAAATTAAGCTGTTCCCAGATTTTTATATGTGGGGTTTTGGTTATTTTTAATTACAGGAATAGAGGTTTAGAAAATAAACTTATTTATCACTCACCTCTCAAAGTACTGTTTTAAAATACTTAAATTATGGAAAAACGGTAACAAATGCAGAAGATAATCAGCCCATGGAGGAGATTAGGAAAAAAAATCTAACATTTATAGGACAAAAATTGAAAAATAAAAACTTCTGTATAAAATGTGTTGCTATGATAAGACTAAATTTTCACCTGAAAAGTAGCAGCATGATATGAAAAGTCAGCATATGCAGAACTCAAAATAAAAAATACTGTATCTTGTTTCCTCACAGATAGTACCAGGTTTCTTGGAGTCAGGCTCCATTTTATCTTCTTCAGGTTACTTATGAAGCTGATTATTTTTCTGAATTGGTACCTTGTGAGTACAGAAGCTGTCTGTTCATTAGAGAATTCATTCAGTGCACGTATTGTGGAACTTCTCATCCAAAACGCCTCCAATAAGGAAGGGTCAGCAACATTTTCACATTTAACTGTTAAAAGTGTAGGAACATAAATGAAAATTAGGTCCTTAGATTTCATCTCTATGTGAATGCTGACCTACGCATGATTTTAAATTCAACTTCCTTAAAACTAACCCATGAAGAACTGAGGATATACTGTTATGGCTGATTTTATGAAGGGGAGATAGGAAATACAATGACTGCTTATGAGAATGCCTAAATTTAGGTCCCAAATTTGAGAAAATAAGAACAATTTACAACCACCCAGTTAGGTAGAGTTAGCAATGAAGAAGAACTGTTCCATCTTATCACTGAGCTATTACAAAACCCGATCTAGTAGAACAGATTTTATCTTTCTGTTTAGCTTAGATATGAAGCCACTTTTGAGCCTCATGAAGGTTTCGCTGTGGCTTTGGCTAGTCAAGAGCTGCTGTAACTTACAGTAGGGTTTACCAAAACCTTAAGGAGTGTAAAGGACTGGAACAGCCCTGCCTACTTCCCTTTATTTTATAAACACAGTTAGGACCATCTATTATGTTCTAATAAGTAATTTTAATTGTTTTCTTAAAACATGTTTAAATTAACATTAAAGCCACATAAAGTTATTAATTCATTTAATTAAGAGAGACCTTAAAGGAACTTTGAAAGGAAGAGGTAATCAGACACTAGTATTTCAGGGTGCATCTTTTTTCAGAGCTAAGCCTCAAAAAAAGAAGAAAATCACTGAAAAATCAAAAAATCAGAGAAAGTAGACAAAGATAATCAAATGCCTACAAGAGTTTTTGCCTAAGGATCAACTAAGAAAATTCCAGCCTAGGAAGCCCTTGAGTCAGAAATTATTGATGGGAGAGACTTAGAGAAACTCTATCAACATGACTCTTCCAGAGTTAACTCTTTCCCAAGAATCTGCTTTTTGTCAATGTCACATAGGGGATACTGAGCTGAGTGGATCTTTTCCATCACGCAGTATGCCTACATTCTTAATATCAATAGAAGTAACTCAGAAAGGAAATGTATAGATGCAGGCAAATAAATAATGTTTCTCAGTTGTCGCCTCTACCATACATCAGAAAGATTCCATTTCCATTTGCAGGAAAATTCATTCTTTACTGCTTCCAGTTGTGAGTATGCATATGTGCACATATATTATGTGTGTACACACACACACACACACACATATGTATGTTCATATATTATCACAGAATCACAGAATCACACAGTTGGAAAAGACCTTTAAGATCATCAAGTCCAACCATTCCCATTCTATGCTAAACCATATCCCTAAGTACCTCATCTACCCGTTTCTTAAACACCTCCAGGGATGGTGACTCAACCACCTCCCTGGGCAGCCTGGTCCAGGCCCCGACAACTATTCCAGTGAAATTTTTTTCCCAACATCTAATCTGAAACTGCCCTGGTGCAGCTTTGTGCCATTTCCCCTGGTCCTATCTCCTGTCACCTGGATGAAGAGACCATCTCCCACCACTCTACAACCTCCCTTCAGGTAGTTGTAGGTGGTGATAAGCTCTCCCCTCAGCCTCCTCTTCTCCAGGCTAAACAGCCCCAGCTCCTTCAGCCGTTCCTCATATGATTTGCCCTCCAGCCCCTTCACCAGCCTGGTTGCCCTTCTCTGGACTCACTCAAGGGCCTCAATGTCCTTCTTATATTGAGGAGCCCAGAACTGGACGCAGTACTCGAGGTGTAGCCTCACCAATGCCAAGTACAGGGGCACAATCACCTCCCTAGAGCTGCTGGCCACACAATTTTTGATACAAGTGTATTATATATACGATAGATAGATAGATAGATAGATAGATAGATAGATAGATAGATAGATAGATAGATAGATAGATAGATAGATAGATAGATAGATAGATATTATAGCTGGCTTTGATGAAGTTGCCTCACTCAAACTTATTCTGGATAAAATAATTTTATTAATAAAAAAGAACAATATTGTAATTTATTTTCATTTCCTAGCATTCAAAGCGTTTCATTTAATCTATTTTAATGACACCTAGCTGGATGAATTAAATTTCAATTAGAATTTTATTAGATGACTGAAGGGGCTGCCACTAAAGAAGAGAGAGCAACACTACCCTAGAGAACTGTGAACAAACCACAGCCCAGAGTGCAGCACCACTCCATGGTATTTTCAGTGTCTGTGATTGTAGTAACTTTTTCAATACACACTCTGAAAAATTATGCCTTTGAAGCATCTGTCCTCTTGCAAGGGCATTCTCTAGAATGCTTTTCCCTACAGTTTCCTGAAATACTTGCAAGTGTTAAGTCAGAATGTATCTTTAGGGTAACTCTATGTAAGGACTACGAAATAGCTCCCAGTAAATTAAAATTAAAAATAATAAATAAAGGTTCCTGAAAACAGGACGTAACTCAAACAGAAGGTTACAAAAGCACCTGAAATGAATGTCAGACAGTAAAATATACATATCTTCCCTATAGCAAGACTATATGATGGCGTTCTAACCTGGACATAAAGGTGACAAATAAACTGCTACTGAACCCTAACTCTAATCATACTTTCATATAAACACGCCTATACATCAACAGGCAGAAAATATCAATGTTTGTGAGAATGCACGTACAAAAAACTTACATTACAACTAAGCATAATACAAGGAGGTAGATATTTCAGAGATGTTCCAGATAAGCACCCAAACCCCCCCCCCCCCCCATTTTTGAGTGCTTACACTGAATTCTGAACCATTTTTTTCAGCAGTAGTTAATTGGACATCTCAGTTCCTGGGCTGTATGGCAATTCCTGAGTTATTTCCAAATTGCAGCACATAGATCTATGCTAAAATTCCAGTGCTTTGAATTTATCTTTTTCAAGTTCTGTTTTAGAAATGTGGCTGACCTGGCAGCTCCCGCCTGCTTGATGTTACTAAGCTTTAATTCTGAATAGCCATTAAAATTCTGCTTGCTCTACAGTCCCTCACCTCACTGCCACAGGCACAGAGAGAATGATTGTGGAGAGAAAGTCTCTCTGAGCAGCTAAGATCCAGGAACAACCCAGCTGGAGTTCAAGCCTTCATTTATACCAGCAAGCGAATTTTCCTATTGGGAGTAGAAAATGGCATATGTACATGCAAATAAATACAGTTGAAATTAATGCTATAAAATAGAATAATAACATTTTGTACTTACATGATACCTAATAATCAAAGCATTTTATATGCAGTTTCTAATCCTCAAATTACTTCTTCTAAAGGTATCATCTTCCACATTTTTCATACAGATAGAACCTTAGCAGAGGTTAAACAATAGATTTTCAAAGTTTACATTTGGGCAGCACTTGTGAAAAAAAAAACCCAAAAAACCCCCGCCTTACCTGGCTTAGTAAAAGTCACAATGCAGGAAAGTTTAGAAAAAGAAGATCCTTGGTCTAAATCCAAACCAGTCCCATAAAAAATGTGTCTATGAGAATTACATATTGGGCACTTTTTAAGAAACTGTAAAAAAAAACAGTTTAAAAAATTACCCAGAAAGGAAAGGCAGCTTGCTTTGCATAGGCCAATAGCAGCAGCAGTTAAACTGAAAAAGAAGTATCCCTGCAGGGAAACAATGTTTGTGTAGTAACAACGGTTAGGTGAAAAGGAAATATGAAGTACATTTCCAAATAGCAAATTGAAATCTTGAATAGACAAAACATTTACATCCCAATAAGATGAAAAAACCCAGCCCACCTGCCTCAATGCTGAACCACCAGAAACTGAAAAAAAAGAGGGTTACTGCAGTTCCCTCAGGCCAAAAGATCTGGGTATCAGTGAAATGCCTAATGCCTGTCAATCTCTCAGCAATGTTAGTTAGTTGGAGCACACTGGAAATATATTTAACTAAGAGATCTGCTTGGGCCTTTATATTTAAGTGGGCTTTCCTCAGACATCAGCAGTGTCAGCAGACACAGAAATTAGCATTTGGGAAACTGTCAGTCCTTGATTCAGGAGCAGCTATCAGTAAGCACATAATTTTCATTGTGTCAATTGAGCCCAAAGGAACCAAGGAAGTCTTAATTTATCCAATGACTTGTTAATCAATTCTTTACCAGAGAAGAAAATTGCAAGCATCTGAAAACTGAATGTTAGTTGGAACATTCTGCAGTCTCAAACTTCTGGAGACTGGTGTCTATGAGCTTTGGGAAGGGAGGGGAAAAGTATTCTGCTAAATCTTTAGAATTTCAAAGCACAAATTAAACCACATATATGTGTCTCCTTGGTCTTCCACGAGTCCCAGTGCTTCCAGGGCACACTGAAGAAGTGCTGATGCCTGTGCTCACAGGTGCCCAACCAAAGAAAAACTTTTTGAGTGTGCTTTACTTGTGACAAGTAAACAGAAGACCCAGGCAAGGAAAACTTACTTGCTTTCATGGAAAAATCAGAAGTTTCTAATTTCTACAACAAATAAAAAATAAAGAATAATTTTAAAATCTTCACAGTCAAAATCTTAAAAATGGATAAAAGTATATTTACTTTTTTTCCATTTCCTGGCCTTCATAAGTCTCAGAAATTTCTATGAAAACTTAATCTGGTATCCACTGCAAATCAGAGAGCTTTTTGCAACCTTTCGAAAATATGATTTACAAAGAGGATTTTGATTTGCACACAAATTTAGACAGTTTATTTACTATTACCTTTATATCACAGTTACAAATAGTCAAACATGAAAAGCTGACTTTTAGTTGGATTAGTTGCCCTGTTAACATTTTTTTTTAATCACCATTTCAAGAAAACAGTACTGGAACTCAGAAAGAGTTCAAACAGTAAGACTTAGGACTTGCAATTTTCAAATGTTACTTTTAACTTTATTTCCACATCTAATCAGAATGCTTCATCCTTTCCAAACATTTCCCTCTTTAATATCATTTTCAAATGAAGAGGATGATCTGTCTCACCATAATTGCAATAGCAATCTCTCTATAGTCAGGACTGAAGTTTACAGAGACAAAATTCTTTCAGAAGGGAAAGGGAGATGAATGTTATTCGACTGCATACATTTACTTACTTTTCCAAAATATATTGAAGTGAGACCTTGAGATAGTTCAATGATAGCCAGTGTTTTATTCAGTAGACCAAGGTGGTTACCACGATCCCTGCTTTGATTTATGTATTTTAGTATCATAAAAAGTTATTCATGTATGATGTATTTAGCATTGTGACCTATGCAATATGTTTTTACATATAGAGAATGCTATATAAAATAGGTAATAAACTTCAAAATAATGCTGTATGAATGAAATCTGCAGGAAAGTACACAATGTTAGAAATGTTAGAAAGCTATATAGTAGGTACATTTACTATGTTGCTAGAGAACATTATGTCTTACCATGCATTATCCACAATTTACTTGCTTTAACTCTTATGGTCTCAGTACATGTGACCTCAAGTGATTTATTTGTAGGAAACACATAATTGACAACTGCTTATACTCACATGTTCATTAATATCAGAAGCACAAGTAGCTACATGAAATTGAAAGTGTAAAATGGACAACTGTAATTTCTAGGTGAATTTGATACAATAAATTTAACATGCAAGGAATTTTCAGTAAGCTGCTTTTATGAAAAAATCAATAAACACTTGTAATAAAAATGGTAATAAGCATGTTAGTTCAGTAAATAACGACAAAAGTAGATTATATATTTTATTGGACTAATTAAGAAAAGCTTTATAGGATCAAATGTACTAATCAAAATTAAAGAAATTCCTTTCTAAAAGAGTCGTGAAAATCATAACTACTGGAAACTCCATGAACTGTAGTTCTACTGACTTTATATGGTTGTTTTAAATGGGATTTTTACTTGTTTAAGTCTTAAGTTATAAAATATCTAAAAACCCAAACAAACAATCCTCTCCTAAAATCCTGAGTGAATACAGATATTCTACATTGGGCAAGTATCTCAGATTTACAGCTTAAAGAAGCTTTTCTCTGTTAGATATAAGTTTGTTGCCGGCAGGAATGCCCATCCATGACTTAAGATAGACATTCAACATGAAGAAAATTCATAGTATATTGAGGGTTTGCCTGTTTTATTGAATTGGGTTGGAATTATTCCTGTTTTCCCTTATATCTGTGCTTAACTTCTTTTGCTGAATCAGGGTGGAAACAGCTACTCTTGGAAGGTGTCTTACCAGCTCCCAATTAGTTTAATAACAACTGTCAAGAACTCAAAATATTTTGAGAAAACATTTACCGTCACCCATCTATTTCATGTTTAGCTGTTAGTGACAAAGCATATTCCTGTACATTCACAGTTTCAAATTATCTTCTTTTAATTAGCATTGCTCAAAACCATCTGTTACTGATAGATATAAGCATAGTTTCAACTTCTTTTCATCATGAAGACTGAACTTTCTGTATCTTGTCCAGAAGACTGATCGTATACGGCACAGCCTGTCCTAACGCCTTCCAAACCCATTAAGTCTCTTCTGACATGTAAGAAAATAAAGGGCCAAGGTGGAAAACCTGTAAGATGCAGATGTCTTTGAAGAGGTGGAACTTCTGCTCAGCTGGAAGTTCAGATTGCTGCTGCTTACTTTCATGAGGGAATAAAACTTTTTACATTTATATTGTCTATTTTTGAGTTTTAATTTAATTTTATCAGCTGACTTCTATGGTAAAGGAGAACACAGTGCTTTATATGAAGTAGTATAAACAAATCCTAAACTCTGTTTCTCTTGCCTTATCACAAACAATTCATATTTTCCCAAGCTTCTTAGCTATCCTGTGCACCAGTACAATATGAGCTAGGGAGCCTGCTTTGGCAGGGGGGTTGGACCCGATGATCTCTCAAGGTCCCTTCCAACCCCTAAGATTCTGTGATTCTGTGATTAACTATACATTTAATCCTCCATTTCATACAGCTGCAGGCAATGAGATGTGGTTTTTAAACCTTGATAGAGTTTATAACTCATCGTAGGCTAGTTTTTCCTCTGACATGTGCCTGCTTTGCCACATAGCACCTGAGTGTAAATCAGTGCAGGTATTAGTTCACCAGGCAAACCAGTGGAAGAAGGAACCAAGAACATACACCTGGATTTAAGGTCTCTTACAGCACCTCTTTTTTTTGCTGCTGAAAAAGCAGTACAAAAAACCCCCCAACCAAACAACAAACCAAACCCAAAAAGCCCACAAACGGATAGCTAGAAAACCTAGCTGTAAGGCTGACCCGTCAAGCATGTTTCTGAATGCCATGGAGCATATCAGCTATATGGGAGTCTAGTTACCTTAAGAGGAGGACAGGCCTATGTGGAGCAACCACAAGGACAGAGAAATGGGTATGTTGGCTTTATGCTAGATAAAGCATATGCATCACGCCCTTCCAACAAAACCCAGGATTTGACCAAAAAAAATTACTTCTCTATTATATGTAATTAAATCTTGTTTGGAAATGTCAAGTATTGCTAACTTGAGCCTCTTAGGTGATTTAGTCAAAAGAAGACAAAACTCACAATAATAACAGGGAAAAAAACCACAAACAAAACAAAACCCAACCCTTATATTTTATTTTTATGGAAAAGGCATTTTTTACTGCAGCAAATATTCAAGGAATTGTACAAACAATAAAGGAGAATGTATTTCAGTGCTGTCTAGTCTGCAAGGAATATAAATTAGGTTTCTATAGCTTTGAGTCTCAAAATCACATATTCAAAATCTGTAACACTTTTAATTTTGCCCAGAGTGTTATTGTCTAATTGTCTACAATGTCCCCCCAAATTAATACCAAAATATCATTATAGTTCTTTGTAATCAACTTTGCTTTCATTTTGATTAGCTTCATTCTGGGCCCAATCCATGGCCATTTAGTTTAATGAGAGTTGGAATGGGCTCATAATTTGCCAGCTGTAATTTTCTAAGTATTGCTTTTTCCAAAATATTCTTTTTTTCTTCTTGTAGGGAAATATATGCTTTTAATCAACATCATGTTTTCTCTAAATCATGTACTAAGTGCCATTGTATATGAGCAATTAGGAATCCAAATGGCTTAAAATACTGTAGTTCTTTCCACAGACTTGTTTAAAAATAGAAAGAAAAGCATCTAAAAATCTACAAAGAGATACATTTTTGCACAGGGTAGTTAGTACAGTTATGAGGTATTTCTAAAGAAAGTCATAGCAAACTCTTTAAGTTTTAATTGCTTGTTGGTAAACCACTGGAAACACACACATATATTCAGGAGTCATAAGACATTCTAGGATTGTAAAGACTATAAATTCAGTTTTAAAAATATATAGAATGTCTTCCTATTTTTTCCAGGTATCCTATTTAAATCTCTCACGTTAATGTTCTAATTATAGCTTTATTTAGATGAAGATGGTAACCACATTACTTAGTGCCTGTTCTATTGTTACATCATCTCTATTAATCAGTACATATCATACTGTATTATTCAAACCGTAGAATTAATTGAGAGGATTATGACTAGAAAATTGTGCAGGAGAGTTTACTTCAGCATTTATTCTTCCTAATACATGTAACTGTTACTAAAACTCAATCACATCACATGGTAAGATATTTTCTATCTTTCAGTGTTTATGTGTGGTCAAGGTAACATACTCTTCTTTATAGAAGCAGTGTTGTAGCTTTTGCAGTCCTAAAGTATTGATTTGTTCACATGATTCTTCACCTTCTTTATTTGTTTCATTAAGTAGATTCACAGATTCTCCTTTGCATAATTCTAGCAGTCAGTGTACTAAATCACCTTCCCTAATATTTTTAACTTTTAGCTTAGTTTTAATCTCTTCAGTGTGCTGAACAAACCTTTATTAACACAGCTGTAACAAATGTAAAGAAAAGAAATTGGAAATCTCCTAATATTACAGCAGTAAGACACCTAAGACTTGGAACACATATTTCTTACATGGTCTGAAAACAGACCATACGTTAATCTCACCATCAGAGAGTTGATTATATTTTATAGCCTAAATAAAGGTCCTTCTTGCCTTACCTTCTGTACTGGATTCACATTGAAATGTTTTCTTAGTGGAGGTGCTGCAGGGATAGTCTCTGCGAAAAGACACCAGGAGCTTCCCCAGTGTCCCACAGACAAACAGGCAGCTCCAAGACATTTCTGCCACAGGCCAAAGCCGAGCTCATCAGCAATCAATCACTTCATCTTCCAAGATGAATCTTCTTCGGGTTTTTTTCTGCCAGTATCTTAACTGGTTGTCACAGAATATCTCCACTGGGGATATAGCAAGGCAAATTTTACCAGAATTACGTTAATTCTGTTCTAATTCATCAATGACAGGGTTTGCATTGATCCTTAAAGCACCTGTAAAATGCATCATCTGTGCCAAAGAATGTGTAAATATTACAGGTACTAGCACCTTTCAGCTTCTCAAACATTTTTTAAAAATATTTTCTTACTGAAAACAAGCTAGAAAATCTGTTATCTCCTGAGTTACTAGGCTTACACGTGGAAATGGGGCATGAGTACGCCTACAAAGCAAACTCTGTTCAGGAAACAAATGTATCAATAGCAGCACTCCTATGAGAGGGGACGCATAACTGGATAGGATCCTGCTGTTCTGCTACTACCATCAGAATCCATCATGTAATAAATAAAAATTTCTCTCACAGACAGGATATGTAAACTTCCTATCACACTAATTTTGCACATTTTATCTAGAAAAACATTATGCAGCCAGGCAAACTGGAACTGTAATCTGTCATTTGGTATAAAGACAGATATATGGTAACTGCTTCTTACTTACTTAAGCCTACTGCTTCTCATTATCAGTTCAGTTTTGCTTTTAGGTGGGGTTTTTACTCACTGGCTCATCATAAGACTGGTATTGTTACACATTGCTGTTACCCATATATGTCTTTCCACAGTAATCTGACTTCATTAGAACTTCCTACGGTGGTCTAGAATTGTTCTTTTCTACCACAGAAAACTTGATGCACAAACCACAGCAATTGTTCATTTTCTGTAACGTGTAACAAAAACATTTAAACAATATGGAATTTACTGTCACATTTTAAAATCAGGAGTATTAAATTCCTGTCTCTTTTTTTTCTCTAGTTCCCGTATGCAAATTTCACCCGTATATAATGAATTGCAGCTATCAGTATTATCCCATGACCTTTCAGTTATCATCATTAGATCACAGTCACTATCATTTAGCAATATTCTGGTTAATGATTCTTCTTATACTTCAAGTATTTGCCTATAATCACATTAAGAAAATTAGGGTTAATAGAATAAATTTCATATTCAATTGTGTAACTCAATTTCATTCTATCTTGGACCTAGAAGAAAGAAAAAGTTTCAATAACACTGTGTTTCAATAACACAATGTGAGCATTGTAACCAACATTGACATTCTGGATCTAGTGAGTTAACACTTTGGCTGCATAAATGAGTTATGTCAGAAGTCATGTATGGAAGGAAGGAAGGAAGGAAGGAAGGAAGAAGGAAGGAAGGAAGGAAGGAAGGAAGGAAGGAAGGAAGGAAGGAAGGAAGGAAGGAAGGAAGGAAGGAAGGAAGGAAGGAAGGAAGGAAGGAAGGAAGGAAGGAAGGAAGGAAGGGAAGGAAGGAAGGAAGGAAGGAAGGAAGGAAGGAAGGAAGGAAGGAAGGAAGGAAGGAAGGAAGGAAGGAAGGAAGGAAGGAAGGAAGGAAGAAGGAAGGAAGGAAGGAAGGAAGGAAGGAAGGAAGGAAGGAAGGAGAGGAAGGAAGGAAGGAAGGAAGGAAGGAAGGAAGGAGGAAGGAAGGAAGGAAGGAAGGAAGGAAGGAAGGAAGGAAGGAAGGAAGGAAGGAAGGAAGGAAGGAAGGAAGGAAGGAAGGAAGGAAGGAAGGAAGGAAGGAAGGAAGGAAGGAAGGAAGGAAGGAAGGAAGGAAGGAAGGAAGGAAGGAAGGAAGGAAGGAAGGAAGGAAGGAAGGAAGGAAGGAAGGAAGGAAGGAAGGAAGGAAGGAAGGAAGGAAGGAAGGAAGGAAGGAAGGAAGGAAGGAAGGAAGGAAGGAAGGAAGGAAGGAAGGAAGGAAGGAAGGAAGGAAGGAAGGAAGGAAGGAAGGAAGGAAGGAAGGAAGGAAGGAAGGAAGGAAAAGTTCTTTGAAAGAACAAGCTAATTGAAAAAAAAGACCCAAACTTATTAATATTACAAAAGGATCCTTTTCAGAATACTCATAAATATGCTTAGTGCTGCTCATACCATTTAATGTTGAAATTATTATATTTAAGTAAACTTCAAACATCTCCTCTCCTAAAAGAAAATGAGTCATTAACAATGCCAACAAATTTCTACTGTCATATTCAACTAAATTAGGGTGCTAAGAAGATAGCATACATATTTATGAGAAAAATTTCTACATAGAAAGATGTTATTAACTCATGAAAAAAAAGAAAGAATTCTTACAACATTTTTATGAGGTATTGAATAAAGAGTTAAATTTAAGATAGTGAAAATAGGCAGATAAACAAAAACCATAGAAAACACCTTTTCTTTCCTAAGTCACTTATACAAAAGCCATTCATATCACCTTCTATTTGTTATAATCTTCTTTCTTCCCAGGCAGCTGAGACACATAGAGCAATACACTAGGATTCAGAAGACACTGACAGATAGCAAGATACAACTTCTATCTTTACAGATATAGGCTGTAGTTGCTAACATACTGATCTGGGGTATTTTCCTTTTATTTTTCCCTTCAGCACCGTTCAAAAACTTTCCAAAACACTGTGGTGAGACACCACCTTCAATGTGCATTATACGTTTGTTGCTGATGTCTCTCCTACAGCTGGCATTTTTCATCACTGTAAAACCTCCATCTTCTAATCCTGTCTTTATAACCCCCTTCTTCCACGTACTCCATCAACATGTATACATACCTTAGCCCAGAAAATTAAGATAGAGTAGGTGCAATTAACTAGTAAACTTCAGCAGCCCAAAATCATAGGTTTGCTACAATGCAGGTTTGAATATCCGTGTTTAGTAGCAGGATCTGTAATATCTGTGCTATTGCTTACAAAGTGGTATCTGCCTTGCCCTGGCTGCACCCCTTAGTGAAGGGACAGTAACCTCCACATCACTATTTCAGACTTTCGCTGTTATTGTAATGTTTATGCATGTAGAAAATGTACAAGTTCTCTTCTGCATGCAGCAACTTTCTTTAGGTACTTAAAGACTAGGGCTTACCCTTTTTGGCCGAAGATCCTCAGTTCTTCTTACCCGGACTTGATTTTTCAGCTACTTATTTTTCCCGTGTCCTACTTTGGGCTATCTCCAGTTGAACCACATCTATCTTAAAGTGACAAAATCCTATGGGAATAGAGAAGAGGATTACCACACCTGCCTTGCAGAGTTGTCTCTGAGTTTTGCAACTGTATGATTGATTACATTCATCATGATCCTTTAATCATACAAAACTGGCCAGTGGCTCACAAGTTTGTATTTATGCACTTCATTATTTCTGAGTAAGTGTTGACCATATTGGATTTGATCCAACTATTTAAGATTAATTCCTCTGATTTAGACCATTTTTAACACTTGTTATATCCTCTCAGCATCCATATGATCCATCCTACCAGTTTAGTTAGCAGGTTTTCCATTCCATCATGCCAGCTAATAAAAAAATTGAATAGAACTGAAGATAGGACAGATCCCTCTGATATATTGTACAGTACCTCCTTTCTTTCCTGAATTGCCAATAAATGTGAATATGGTATTAGAATTGTGCTTCTTGAACACATACTGATCAGTTTCTTATTATTTATTTCAAAAGATATCATGGAAAATAGTATCATTAGACTTAATGTGAAAACAATATGTAATGTAACACTTACCTTCAAACTCTGTTACATTTTGGAGAAAGAAATTTCCATTGCTTGACATAATTTGTTGAGGTGTCAGATATTACTCCTGTCAGATACTTCTCCATGTGAGATGCTAATCATCTCCTTCTTGCCATCTAAGTGTTTTATATATTATTTCTTGAGATTCTGTTCAGCAGTTATTCTCTCAATAACCCTGTTAAGCTGTAGAAATGTATTTCCAACCAAATGAAAACTTGCACATTTTTCCAGGACACTTGTATTTGCTTTTTCCCAATAAATTCTAGGAGAACATTTCTTCTTTCTAAGCTTCTTTCACTTTTTATTTTCTATTTCAACTTCATATGGTCCAGATTTAAGATGTATATATTACCACAGTTCCCCACATCCTCATCCACACACTTTACTCAACATCCGGACTTTTATATATTTCAAAGCCTTGAATTTTGCTCTTTTCATCTCCAAAACTTTGTATCTTTATTCTCTCTCCTTAAGGATAGTTGATCCACAGAAATAATGTGTAGTAGTAATAATAATAATAGTACAATTATATTAAATAAATAAATTCAAAAATCTCATGTTTTTCTTGACATAGAGTTATTTGGGTGATACCCAAGTCCTTAGAAGAAAAGTTTTCTTTTGTTCCCTATTCTATAGAGAAACACAATAGTATCAGTTAATACTGGTGAAAATCACATTAAGTTTTATTTCGCCCTTTTTTACAATAGCGGGTTATTGAATTATAACTTTTCAGAGTTTCAGAAAGTCAAAATCCACATCCTTAAAAGTATGGGTTAGTCAAGGCTACCAGTGCTACTGCTGTAAAGAGCAGATGACAGAAGAAAATGCCTGTACTGTCTTTCACTAAACAAAGGAGAATGTTGCTAAGGAAGAAACACTATTACTCATTATAGAAATATGAGTTCCAGCATCATTTCAGGAATCATTAATATGTGGAAATTGAACAGCCCTCTCCTTTTCCTATGCCCCAGTTTTACCTCTCCTCAGACTCTTACCTACAATTTCTGCTTTGTGTCTGCCCTGTCTCCACAGCTGATGTTCAGTAATTCAGGTGCTGGATGTGTCTTGCCCACCACAGTTGTGCCACAGAAAAAGCATTGTCTTGTATCTGCATCCACTCATAAAGTCATGATGCACAGTCCAGGTAATGTCATTAGCATGGGTACGTGTGGTCTATTGCTACAGTCCTTGTATCTGTAAGAAAAACACAAAAGCCAATGAAGCATATCTTCCAGTCATGGTCATGTAATCATATCTTAAGACTTTAGTGAGACTCATTAGCAATTTACTGTGCTGGAAATACTCTACTCTTTAATTAATAACAGTGAGATTCTGTATATAAAGCTATTTGTGACCAATTACAGCAAGCATGTATTAAAATGGCAAGGAAGACAAACTGCAGAATTATTTTGTTTCTACCTAGGATCAGGTAATAATGAAAAGCAGAACAAACCAACTGTAGTTTCAGATGGTCACCTCACTGTTTAATATACACAGGCACTTCCTAATCCTTTTATTAATTTATTTGCAAATGGAATGCTACTTATTCTAAACTCTAGAGGAGACAACATATTTTAGGTATAATTTGGAAGGTTGAATGGAGAGACGTCCTGATCCTCTTTCATGTGAGTGAACAAACTGGATGTAGTAATATCTTATTCTGAAAAGATGACTCATGGGCAACTTACATATGGTCTTTAACCTAAATGAGTTTTCAGCTATTACAGAGAGTTTGCAAACTTGCCTCTATGACTCTTGATGTTATCAGCTGAATAAATGGCTATGACTCTGGGGTGGTCAATAAATGGAAATGCTGCATTAAAAAAAATAATAAAATCATTTATAAGAAAAACAGAGTATTGCTCTTTAAGTACTGCATATAAGAGCTGCACAGGAACATCTCAAAACTGTACCTATAAAGACTGTCACAGCCATAAGCAATATTAAAATATTATTCTTTAAATAGTAGGCATATATGCTCACAGATGCAAAAATTCTGCTTCATTTCCACAGCACTATTTCTGCAAGGGTTTGTTTTTGTTGTTTTTATTTCTTTTTCTTTATTTTCTTTGGAATACTTTGAATCACATATCCTAGCTCTCCAAAATGTCATGTTTTATCTTTGAGTTTTCCTAATGATCACATCGTTGTCTGGGGATTTGGTTCCTTGTTAGCCTTTAGTCCTAAACAGCCCTGCTGAGCTCTGTTGCTTTCTAATTATTTTAAGCATACCAATTAAAGCTTCTCCTTAGTGTTTTCATCAGAGAGTTCTGTGCAAGAATGGCAGAAACCCTCACAGAATGTCTTCAGCTCAGTTCGAAGACTGGTGACAAAGGTCATTAAAGAAATGACTGAAAGAGAAGGGTTTCTTTTACACAGTGTTGAAAAGGGAAAGAAAACATAACGAGAAAACTACTCCAAAGCTTTTCGATTTCAATGCTACCTGTAGCCCTTAAAAATCCTTGATTATAAGAAATTTATTGAAATAACTTTCTTTTAAATGGAAATAAAATAACAGAAAAAAAAAGAGCTCCCCCCCTCAAAAATGCTATCTTTACCCCCACGTCAACCTAACAGATACTTGCTGTAAATACAATACAGCAGAGAAAAAACAGTGTAGGACATTCCACAAGTGTGTGAAAGGTAATTTCCTGGCACAATTGGTGAGGGAGCCAACTAGGGAAGGTGTGCCACTGGACCAGTTTTTCCAAACAGAGAATGTGTTGTGGGCAATGTCATGGTTGGAGACCATCTTGGGCAGAACAATGCTGAAATGAAGTATTGATTCTTGAAGAAGTAAGGATGGGGGTCAGCAGAACTACTACCTTGGACATCAGGAGGGCAGACTTCTGGTCTGGTTAGGAAACTGATGAGACCATACCTTGAAATATTGTGTTCGGATTTGGACCACTCACTTCAAGAAAGACAGTGAGGTACTGGACTGTGTCCACAGAAGGGCAACAAAGGAGCTGCTTAGCCTGGAGAAAAGGAGTCTGAGAGGAGGTCTTATTGCTTTCTACTACTGCCTGAAAGGAGGTTGCAGCGAAGTGGGTGTTAGTCTCTTCTCCCAAGTAATAAGTGATAAGACAAGAAGAAATGGCTTCATGTTGCACCCAGGAAGTTTTAGATTGGATATCAGGAAAAAAAATTCTTCACCAAAAAGGTTATCAATCATTTGTTTAGGCTGTCCAGGGAAGTGGATCAGTCATCCCCCCTGGAGTTATGGGGGGGATGCCTACCCCAAAGATGGGTAGGCATGGTGGCTAGGGATATTGTTTAGTGGTGGGACGTGGCAGGGCTAGGTTAACAGCTGTACTTGATGATGTTAAAGGTTGTTGATTCCATGTTTCTATGATTCTAATTGGTGTCACTGGATTTGGTTAGGAGGTATCACATCTGAGTAGAGAAACATCATACAAAAAATAAAAACATAGCCCTCCTTGGAGTATTTCTTTAACATGCTTGATTTCCTAATTGGAATGAAGCCTGTAGAAGTGTGCCACCATAAAAAAAATGATGACAACTAATTTATTTCCTTGTGCTTAAACTTTATTGCAAATTTTAATTGAATATTATAGAATTTGAAATCCAATCTAAGGTTTAATATAATTATATCTATACTGTCAACAGGAAAGGACATAGATCTGGGTAAAATATCATTACCTTGTACTGTCTCATTCATTTTTCCATGCAAGTGTGGTAGACAATCTCCTTGTCCTCTCACAGGACAGATACCTGCAGATATCTGCAGATACCTGCTTTTTCATAGACAGGAGGAATTATGACAAGACTATCTGTGCTTGGTCATAATAAAGGTACACAACACCCTGAATCTCATCCTCTGTACTGCTCAGGACTGGATTGTTGCAGGGGCCTATAGGTAAAGAAAAAGCATAGTTAGGCACTGCTCTTAATGAAGACTTATTTTGGAAATATGAGGGTTTAAGTTTGTATCCACACTGTTGTATTTAATAGCCCTTAATGGGACTTTCTTCTATTCGTGCAGCTAATTGCTTTTAGAACTGATTTATATTCTGGCATCCAAAACATCCTACAGCAATGAGTTACACAATTTAATTATGTATTATATGAAAGGCAATTTACACTTATGCCTGATAATTTACTTGGGTGCTTTCTGGCTTTTGTGTTATAAATGGTGAATAACAGCTCCTAAATCACTTTCACCCTGCCATTCATGACTTCATATATTTCAATTATACCATCCTTAGTCATCCCTTTTCCAAATTTGAATAACCTTGCTTATAAAATCTCTCCTTGTATAGAAGCCATTCTCTACGGTTCATTATCAAAGTTACCCCTGCCATTACCATTTTTAATTCTGATGGTCATAACTCAGTAGAACAGTGAGTTTTACTCTTCTGTAATTTTATAGTGGAATGACACTTTGTAAACAATAGGTGCAACACCAAGGACTTCACAACACTGAGTGTAGTTTTGGTTAACACGAGTCTCTTGTTTATCCTCCTTTGGACAGTAGCAATTTCACAAAGGTATCCTCCCTGTAAGCTAACGGCAGCCTAATCTCTCTAAAAACCTTTGTGAGGGAATTTTTCAACATATTTTTGCAAATGTGTGCATACTGTACCAACCACACCAAATTTGTCTGTGTGCTCAAGTGATTCATACCAAGGACAAATTTGAAATATGGCTCCTGTTTACAAAAGCCACATTAACTGTTCCCTATTGTATCATGTTTATCCACGTATTTACTAATGTGACCATTTTTTATCACAGAATTGTAGAATCATAGAATGGTTAGGGTTGCAGCAACATAAGTGAAGCCCACCATAGTGAGCTTGCTGTGTGCGCTCTCTGCTGCCCTGAGGATCTTGAACTACACTATTTCGTGGTCACTGCAGCCAAGGCTGCCCTTGACCTTCACATCCCCTACCAAATCCTTCATCTTGGTGAGAATAAGGACCAGCATGGCACTGCTCTGCATTGACTCCATCATCCCTTGGAGAAGAAAGTTATCATTAACACATTCCAGGAGCCTCCTAGATTACTTGTGCCCTGTTGTGTTGTCTCTCCAACAGATATCAGGGTGATTGAACTCCCCCATGAGGATCAGAGCTTGTGAAGATGAGGCTGCTCCTATCTGTCTGTAGCAGGCCTCGACTGCTTGGTCTTCCTGATCAGGTGGCCTGTGGCAGACCCTTGTTATAATGTCCCCTGTCCCTTCCCTCCCTTTAATTGTGAGCCATAAGGTCTTGGTTGGCTCCTCATCCATCCCCAGGTGGGGCTCTATGCTCTCCCTATGGACACCTCCTAGTCTCCCATGTCTGTCTTCCCTAAAGAGGGAGACTTTCTAAAGATCTTTTTCTACTTTTGTTACAACCATAAAAGTACAGCGTGTCACTGGGCTGGACACTGACTTGGAAGCCTTGTTCCTAGAGGAATAGTTTGACAACTCGTCCTTACCTTTTTTGCTCAGTTTCTAGTCCTAGTTGATGTTGAAGGTTTGTTTAGAATTCATGTGTTCTAGAAACTAAGGTTTATTTCTATGCTATGAAAACCTTACTTATTCATCAAACACTATTGTCTGCTAAGTTACTATTGACTACTTCCTGTGTGATTTAGTCTAGGTGATAGTGCTCTGGCAGGGGGGTTGGACTAGATGATCTTTCAAGGTCCCTTCCAACTCCTAATGTTCTGTGATTCTGTGACATGACTTGAACATCTACAACAATGCACAGGATTGTTTACTGAAACTGAAGGTTGCTGCTTTTATAAATCTACAGATGTAAGGAAGTAAAACATTGCCAGTTACACTCAGTTCACAATTCAGCTTTGTTCTCTCTATGAAGACTACAAACTTAGAGCAAGTATGAAGCTGAAGTATTAAGTTGCCCTGTTATGCTAAAGTCTCGATATTCAAACAATAGTCTAAATTTCCTGTATCTATTCTTTTACCCGTTGTGGTTTTGTTTATTTGGGTTTTTTCTATGAGAAGACCTTTTATTATTTTCATTTAGCTTTCCTACACGTATAACAATGTTTAGCTGTTTACTATCTGCATATATTTTCACCTAGTATTTTGTAATTATGTTCTGGAAAGATGATGCTGTTTATGTGAAATTTACCCCAAAAAACACACAGTTAAAATTTACTAGTGAGATTAAAAAGCTAATAAAGTTGTAAAATATAGATCATAAATACTCTTGGCAATTCGACTGTCAGTCTATGATTAGACTTCTATATAAAGAAGCTATAAGAGTATCTGTAAGAATGTTGTATAGCAAATGCTACCAACATTAAAGAAAGCAATAAACACTAGACAAGCATTTGCAAATTAGAAAGTAATGTTACAGTAATGGCTTAAAAACTACACTATTAATATTGTTATAAAGCAATGTGATTAACACTTCAGTGCTTTTAGTGAAAAAGATACCTTTAAAAGAAATTATGCAGAAAAATATTTTATTGTTTGAAAAAGTTATAGGTTATTAATACTTCACTGTTTGGTCTGAAAAAAACTTTCAAAATAAAAATAAAAGAAAAAACTTTATTGTCAGAGATATATTTCATTCCTTCATAAACTGACATTTTATTTAACATATTTAACATATAAATTATATGTTAACATTTAACATATAATTTGCTCTAAAAACTATTAATCAGTTGAAGTTTAGCAATGTGTTTCATTACATCTTAAAATGTATCACAACAATAACCTCATCCTTTTCTCAACTTCAGCTGTTGAATTACACACTGATATCCATTTCATGTTTTAATTCATTGATAGGTTATTTAAATTGCAAATGCCCTCCTTTCACTCCAGGATCTCCCCTCTTGGCCCTGCTTAAGCTTCAGTTAACATCTTAATAAAAAAGAAATTTCATAATTTGTCTACTCCATTTTAGCAGCGGAATTTTCCTTTGATATCTCTTTCATACAGTTCTTAATGCCTCTATATTTGATATAAAACCACCTAACTGTTCATTTGATGTATCTGTCCACCTTACATGCTAATATTTTTTCTTGTCCATCCTCCTTCTATCCCTTTTTTTTCTAATCCCACAGGTCACCATCTCGCAGGCCTTAGCATTAAGCAAGAATTTTGAATTTAATCAAAACAGTTATTTTCATTCACTATTAAAACTTTTTCAAATCATAGCAAAATATTAAAAAATGCTTTGCATCTCATTTTAAGAAAAAATGTTTCTTTTTCTTCTCACGTAGATCACAATTTCATTAAAAAACTGTTTGTAAGCATTTCCATTTTTAAAAATATAAAGGAACTGAGTATACATAAACCCTACCTCCTGGACTAAAATTTCATAAGCCACAAATCACTGAAACCCAGAAACACAGAATATTACAACAAACCAATGTGTATACTTTGGCACAGGCACAGCAGACAGGTCAGGAATAAAGCTCAAGTCATTCTGAGTTCATAACCTTTTCTTTCTTCCAGTTTACTTCTTTTATTCCTCTGTACACAGTTATTTTGCTATTTCTGAGAGTATGTCTGTTCATATACAAGAACACATCTCAGAATTCACATTTTTGTATTTCACTCCAGACACTATCTGTAACAGAAGCAGGAGTTAGCACAGGGAATGCAAACACTGGGCTCCTGAGATGAACCCAGAGACATTCAATGTACTAGTAGCATTCCTACAGTTTCGTAGAGTCATAGAATCACAGAGTATCCCGAGTTGGAAGGGACCCATAAGGATCATCAAGTCCAAATCCTGGCTCCAGACAGGGTCAGCCAAGTCAGAACATGTGACATATATACCAGTTCAAACAGAAAATAAAAGACCCTGGAGGAAGCCTGATGTGGTCCTGCCTCTTGCATGACACCTGGCTTCTCCAAGACCCTGCCTGCAGATACTCTTGTGAACAATGGCTTGAAGTGAGCATGTGCACCATATGAAATTTTGTGGCAAACATGCCATTCTGCTCATGGGTGTGAGAGGGGTGAAGGGAGGAGCACCTGACAGGGGATATGACATGCCATGCACACCTCATAAGTAAGTTGACAGGACTTTCTGAAAGATGGGGGTGTCCTGAAACGGTTACAGGGGAGAAACCTGCAGGGGAATGGGGCAGGGTGGCGGGTTTCTGATTGGGAAGTTTGCAGGCACAGGCTTATCAGGTGGCTGTGACAGCCCTTTCACAGTGAGAGTGGTAACTGGCGGTGATGGGACAGACTGCTCCGTAGTGCGTGTGTCCGCTTAGAGCCTCCACGCATACCCACCTTAATGTTCAAGTGTCAGCACAGCACAGCAGAGTGCCACCACAATAAAAACTGCAATTACCACTAGAGGGCGTTAAAAACACCATAAATAACGGCCAACGCCAACAGCAGCGCTTGGAAAGACCCGGGTGAGAAAAGTGGCAAAGGATGGCAGGAGGGATACATAGAAAACATACTGGACCTATACAATATGTGTTCACAGAAATATAACTGTATTGAAGGTGCTGAAGATCCGGAGCTAACAATACCAGGCGACTTCTACACAGAACACAAGTGTTAATACTAAATTCTATGTCAGCACTGGGATAATTAGCTAATTTACATATTTCAGCCTGTAGGCCATCTACTTAATGACCAGTGAATGTTATAAAAAGATGACAAAAATGATGTTGCACACTGCACCTAAAGATCAAATAGTGATATTTAACTTCATTGAGGGCAACAGAAGCAGCAGTGGGAAGCAAACGCTTCATTCTCACCAGCCTAGGTAAGGAAATTGTTGAAAAGTCTGTGCAGGTTGAGCAGAAGGGCAAAACAAAGGGTGCCTGTAAGCAACCAAAAAGCAGAGGTCTCATTTCTATTGTAACAGTCAGACATTTTTGCTTCGTAGCAGCTGAGCTGTGCAACAGAACAAAAGTCACAAAGAAGTGGCACCTTGTAGGTAACAAGGTCTGTCAAGTATTGTCACTTACAGAAACATCTGCTAAGTTTTCCTGCAGGCTTTCCCCAGCACTGGAGGATTTTCTACGCTGCAATCTCTAATTTATTTTAGGAAAGAAATCCAAAAAGACTTGGGAAATGCTGCCACTGGTGAAGTCACAACATTTCTTTTTAAAGGCTCAATGTCCCAAATGGTCACATAAACTGAACCTCCCTACCGCAGTTTGCTCTGCCTAGAGGGATCATATAAAAGATTTATTTACTGTTTAGAGATATTCTTTAAGGGAGCTATGTCCCTCTAGATCATTTTATTTTGTTTCTGGTCTGAAAAGCTCTGCATACAAACATGTTATACAGGGTAAAGCCAAAGAGGGCTCAGCCCCTTAGGCCTATAGTTCAAACAGGACCACAAATGCTTCACGCAGAAATGTGGAGATATCAGAAAATGGAAGACAGACAGAACTGAGAGGAAAATAAAATTAAAAAAAACAAAAACAAAACCCACAAAAAACCCCAACAGTATTCCTAATTAAAAAAAAAAAAAAAGTGGAAGGCTGCTTCTATGGAAAGAGGCACCAAACGGACAGGCATCCTCAAGGAAAAGGGATTTTTTAAAAAAATAATATCTTGCACATACAGAAGTATATGAAAAAAATTAATATATCTGAAAATATGAAAACTAAAACCACACGGGTGAACGTAGTTTTAAGTTTTAGCATATCAGATCTACAGACAGGAATCATATTTATGAGAGGTTTTTATCAGCTAATTTTTGTAGAGAAGAGATTTAAAGCTATGGAGAAATTCTGTGAATCTGAATTGGATGATTTGTGCTGTGTTCTTGTAAATAAATGACACAATCTTCCACAAGCTATGTTGCCACATGCATCTTCCTAACATTTCAGACTACAGATACCAGTTTAGTACTAACTTTAGTACACAGCTCAGCTGATCTTACATGTTCCTGACCCTTAGAAGCATGGGGTTGTGCTGGTTTTGGGTGGTACAGATTAATTTTCCTCATAGTAGCTGTTAAGGGGCTGTGTTTTGGATTTGTGCTGAAAACAGTGTTGATAACACAGGGATGTTTTTGTTAGTGCTGAGCAGTGCTTACACAGAGCCAAGGCCTTTGCTGCTTCTCACACCCCCCATCTGTGAGTAGGCTGGGGGTGTGCAAGAATCTGGGAGGGGACATAGCCAGGACAGCTGAACCAAAATGACCAAATGGATATTCCATACCATATGACATAATTCTCAGCATTTAAAGCTGTGGAAAAGAAGGAGGAAGATTAGAGGACATTTGGAGTGATGATGTTTGTCTTCCCAAGTAAATGATATGTGTGATAGGGCCCTGCTTTTGTGTACATGGCTGAGCACTTGCCTGCTGATGGGAAGTGCAGATGAATTCTTTGTTTGGTTCTGCTTTTGTGCACAGCTTTTGCTTTACATATTAAACTGTCTTCATCTCCACCCACGAGTTTTCTCATTTACTTTTCCGATTCCCTCCCCCATGCTGCCAGGGGGGGGAAAGAGCAAGTGGCTGTGTACGGCTCAGCTGCTGACTGGGGTTAAACTGCAACGGGCTTTAAATGTAGCACCCAGCAGACCACTGTGACAGAGGAGAGCTTTCAGCTGGTGAGCAACCTGACTGAGAGAACTACCTTACCTCACCCAGATGTTTGTTATAAGTTTAAACTCTGGCTTCTTGCTATTCAAAATTCACTATGTTACAGGTGTTCCACATTTTTCCACTGCAATTGTATGGTGCTGGCAGAGACCACTTTTAATGAATCAAATGAAGTGACAATCACCTAAACAATTTAATGGATTAGGGAGCCTTTAGAAAAATACAGATTTTTGTAATGTGCACCTTATATTATCATAAACTCCATTTGTGCCTCACATAAATATTAAAATGAAATATTTTACATAAGAATAACACATCTTATAATTAATATAGTACATTATATTTAGAATAGTCATTTATTAAGTCCCTTACAGTTAACTTATTTTTCATTTTAAGCTCTGTCATTACAGTAACAATATACTTTAAATTTCTGTAACTCCATTTACATTAGGGAAAAAAAATACATCTCGTATTTATACAGTTATGAACAGAATGAATATTAATTTTTTTAAGAAATTGAGAGAAGTATTAATTAAAATGGACATTAGCCCACAATGTAATACAAAGCTATGAGATTTGTAAAGATACTCTTTTGAATCTCATAGTAAAAAATATCTTTCACATAAACATTCCTTATCTAGCTTTTTATCAATGCTTCAAATCTCCAGCATCTCTGGTTTTCTTTTTTTTTTTTTTAATTATTATTATTTTTAAGAGTAAGGGGTCTAGCCTGGCATTATTAATTAGGTTTATACACAACAAAATGGGAAGTCACATTTGGAAACTACTGTTAACTGCTGAGTTGACAACTTGGCCCTTTTATTTTTGCTGTGCGTTTAAATGATGCATCATTTGCGATCAACTAATGACATCGAGTCTTTGTTGTATTTTCTCTTTCAACAAATGTAACATCATGCAATACAGCAAATACAAGACCAGATGTATCTAATTGCAGAGGATATAAAAAAAAATAAATCCACATTTATGACACTGTAACAAACACAAATACTTTTTCTTTACTGAAATGCTAATGAAGACACAAAATACATCAGCCTGCCTTAAAAATCACTAAAGAAGTTTAGCAATAACACCCAACTACACTGTACTCCCTTAATGTACCTCCTTCCCCTATACAAAAAAACCCAAACAAACAAAACCCCAAACTTTTAAAGCATGGAATATACTTCAAGATCCTTCGAAGTGTATAATATGAAGATGATAATATCCTGACATTATCCTCAGTACCGCTGTATACATTCAGAAAATTAAATAAATCCATTGATGCTGAAATCCTTCCAGAGATGAGAAAAGAATTATAGTAAACTTTTATTAATAAAACTTCACAATCAAGTGGTGAAGTCAGCTTTTTTTTTTTTTGGGGGGGGGGGTATTGTGTAGCACACAAGCTGAGCAATTAGGTAGAATCTGAAGTGTATTCCTTTTCCCCCCATTAGTTCGTAGATTGTACAATAGTGATATTTTGCAAAAGTGAGGGCTTATATTATGAGGTACAAAAGGTGATACATTGCCACAACAGAAAAGATATCACTGTAGTGTATTTTTAATATTGCATATATGTATACACATATATGCAATAAAGGTAATATATAATATATGTGTATACACATACATGCAGTAAAGGTAATCAAGCAGTTACTTGACCACTATAGTTTCATAACAGTCAACAACTATTAGAAATATTAATGTTCCCTTGGAGGCAGCAAGCCACAAAAAAGAATATGTCATCTTAACTGACCCCTACACTTTTTCCTGAAGATAAACAAAAATATTTAGGGCAATGTCAAAAGCTGTGGGCTTCTTTCAACAGAAGTTACATATATTTAGTGGTTAGTCAGTCTTAGAAAACAATACTGCCTTGCTCTAGCATTTTGATAGTATCTTAAAAGTGCTACAGCTAACACTGAAAGACATTTTCTGTTTCAATGGCTCTATGTTAATTTTTATACTTTTTCCGGACATTAGGAAAAACAGCATTTTCAAGTTCTTCATGCTAAGAAACTATACTAGAATTATTTAAAATAATACTCTGATATTATGCAGACATAAAATTGCAAGTATTTTTAAAAGCTATTAAAAACTACGTCTGCATGTACTACAGTGTTTTATTTCAATTAATGCTATCTTTACCTTTACAGGCAAAAATTGCATTTCCATTCATCTTGACTTTTCTTCCAGTGCACTGCCTCCCTTTCTTGATGAAATGTTTCTAGCACTGTCAGAGTCATGATTCAATTTCCAACCATTTCTAGTATTACATTATTATTAATAAGTGGTAAATCTACCCTTAGATTATGATGACCATTCTGCTTGCTTTGAGTTATTTTGCTGCCTTCTGCTAAAATCCAGATTTTGTGCCTCATGTAGCCTTGAAAAAACCATATTAGAAACCAAAACAATGACTGCATAGGATTATTCAAGTTCATTTTCAGCTCTTCTGGAAATATATTTAAAAGGTACTAATTCGTATGTCAGCAGTGACTGAAGTAGTTTCTACACTGAGTTTGTAAAGAAATTTAAGATGGTTTTCTTTAAAATATTGTTTATTATCATGGAGCAATTATAAGCAAAAGTAGCTCGAATCCAAAACTCAGAATCCTTTGAGGGAATCATTGAATCATAGAATCATAGGGGTTGGAAGGGACCTTAAGAGATCATTGGGTCCAACCCCCCTGCCAAAGCAGGCTCCCTAGATCATATTGCACAGATAGGCATCCAGACGGGATGGGCAGATAGGCATCCATCATATTGCACAGATAGGCATCCATCCTTCCAGAGAAGGAGACTCCACCACCTCCCTGGGCAGCCTGTCCCAGGGCTCTGTCACCGTCACTGGGAAAACGTTCTTCCGCATGTTGGTGCGGAACTTTCTGTGCTCCAACTTGCAGCCATTGCCCCTTGCCCTGTCCCCACAGACCACTGAAAAGATGATAAAGTGCTTTCCAGTTCAGCTGCAGCAGCCTGACCAGACTCTAGTCTTCGTGTAGAAGAAGGTAGAATCGGAGGGAAGTGAGACCTCAGATTTAATGAAAGTATTTTTTGTCACTGTTTTGCCTTAATTTTGTCCAAACTACAAAGAAACGTCTTTTTGTTTCAGTATTGTTACCAGGCTCTGAGACCTTGAAAATATACCAGTACCACAACCAAGTCTGCTAATGGCTGGCCCTTTCCATATGTAAGCAACCAAATATTAAGAGAAATTTCCAGAGCAATTGGTAAGATCTATGATTCGTCTCTGCTAAAGTACTAACTGGTCCCTAAGCCCATATGCAACAAGCATTAAAATGCTCATCTGTTTGCTAGCCCAAGTTACTTAGATCTAAAGGTGAGATTTCATCTGAAAATTGAATTAGCTTCTTTTTTTCCCCCTTGTTTATTATGCAGAGCAAGGGTAAATGACAGTCATGCAAAACAGGAGATGAGCAGTCACCTTGAAATAGCTCACAGTAGCTAGCTGGAAGCCTCTAGTATAGCAATTTTTGGATTTATGCATAAAATACAGGAGTTTAGTAGCTTGTGTTTTTTAAAAGATAAAAGGGAGGAACAGTGGGCTTTATTATTCTCTTGTCAGTAGTCATCTATTTTCTGAAAATCAAGTTCTGAATCAATCTGATGATAGTCTGATCTTGCAAATTTTATGACTGTCCCCGCTAAAGGTGCCTACTTTCCAGATGAGCTTGGGAGAAAGGTCATAGTGAAATTCTTTGAATCACTCAACCTTTGTGCCCCAGTGCCAGTGAAATTATAGGGGCAACACACTTAGACGAAACCTGCTTTATACAAAGTTGTGTTTCCTAACATTTTTACCTGAGGGATTATGCTAACAATCCCTCAATGTGCTCAGCGACTAAAAGCAGGAATTTTGCCTGCTTTTCTGCAGAGGGGAGAGGTGGCACAATCCCTTCTGTCATGCAATGCCCTTTACTTCCTAAATCCAGAAAAACTTGCAGTAGTACATTGAAATTATAGACACTTGATGCCTCTGAATACTGCATAAAGACCAGACTAAAATGCATGTCTGGAAACAATGCTGGTACTGGAATTGCACAGAAAACTCATCCTTTGTCAACTTTCTTTTAAAAATGCTTCAGCAGCAGAAAGACCATGATTTTTAGAGATATTTTCATCTTAAAGCTTATTCCTAAGAAATAAATGTTTTCCAAACAAATGAAAGAAGGAAACAGCTACAATGACTTTTCTTTGTTTGTTTTGTAGTTATAAAAACAAACAAACAAACAAACCAAAACTAAAAACCTAAAGCAAACCCCAAACATTTCAGCAATAGACTACACTGAAAAAAATATATCTGGTTGAAAGAATTTCTTCACAGAATCACATCTTTACCAGAGATATACTGTTAGCTGTGAACTAGTAGATTTCATTTATAGTAACTCGATAACTCCTACATAAGGCAAACTTAATGTGAGCACATTAGTATCATTACACAATGACTGCAACATCCTAGGTCCAGATTCGGATCAATTACTTTCACACTCTAAATTTGACTTGCATTCACTTGCACTTTTATAAAAATAGTACTTAAAGGAAAAACAACAAAACAAACAACTAATTGTCCCCAGTAAATCTGCCACTCATTTCCATTATTGTAGTTCTCTGAGTTCTTTTCTGTGAGTTCAACTTCAGAAATCTGCAGAGTGCAGTAATTACACCAAGACATGAGAAAGTCCCGCATAGCAATACATTTCAGTCTAAAACCACACCTCCAGAATACTGATGAAGAGGGAAAATAAGAACGAGAAAACAAATATGCCAATATTACATACTGCTGCAGTCCCCTTGGTGGGCTATATAATACTACTTCATGAATAAAGATGGAGTAAACTACATTTGTAGCATAATAAGAAAAGGTAATTAGTGCCATCTATTCACCACAGTTAGAATTTGACTAGAACAATTTGATTACTTTTATCACATTTTAAACTTTGAGTAAGATTTTCAGCTCTGTAATCCAGTTAGTGGTAAAGTGTGGAGAATATAAGTCAGCTTCCCAATATGATTGATGAGTGTGTGCTGTGCAGGAAAGGAGCTGGAATAAAATACAGAACTCATAATATAGACACTGTCTGCTTGCTTTAAAGCAAATCTCTTCTAAATCAGTTTGAATCCTTCAGCCAGACTAAAATATAAGCTTAGTATCTTCTCTGAACAAACAGGAAATGGAAAACTATTCATAGGAAAGAGGAGTGGGGTTTTTTGTTTGTTTTTTTGTTGTTTTTTTTTTTAGTTTGAACTCAACAGTATGATATTTCTGATAGGCATTTATTATTTATACTTTGTTAACTCCCACATTTTGCTGAGAATTGGTCTCTAGTCATTCTGGATGTTATACAAACACAGAGGTAATTATAGTGAAAGACTATTTCAAATTCAAATAAAGATTTATTGACAAAAAGTTGGTTGACACACCCTGAGACAATGACAAGCCTAGGGATTTTAATGCCATGCTCAGATCTTCAATACTACTGATGTCGAAGCAGACTTGGTAAAGCGAGGCACAGAGTCTGTATCAGGGGCACATAATATCAGTCAACACTAACTAAAACTCCCATAGTTACTCCTCATCTAAAAGATTCTGTATAATCTTTTATAAAAGATTCCTCCCTCGTGAGGCCCCACCTGGAGTACTGTGTCCAGATCTGGGGCCCCCAAGACAAGAAAGATGTAGAACTGTTGGAGAGGATTCAGAAGAGGGCCACAAAGATGATTAGAGGGCTGGAGCACCTGTCCTACAAGGAGAGGCTGAGGGAGCATAGCTTGTTCAGCCTGGAGAAGAGAAGGCTGCGGGGGGACCTCATTGCAGCCTTCCAGTACCTGAAGGGAGCATACAAACAGGAGGGGAATCAACTTTTTAAAAGGGCAGGTAATGGCAGGACAAGGGGGAATGGTTTAAAGCTAAAGGAGGGAAGGTTTAGATTGGATATTAGGGGGAAGTTTTTACAGAAGGAGTGGTGAGGTCCTGGAACAGGCTGCCCAGAGAGGTGGTGGATGCCCCATCCCTGGAGATGTTCAAGGCCAGGTTAGATGGAGCTCTCAGCAGCCTGGTTTCATGAGAAGTGTCCCTGACCATGACAGGGGGGTTGAAACAAGATGATCTTTAAGGTCCCTTCCAGCCCAAACCGTTCTATGATTCTATGAAATTACTTGTCACCATCAGTTTATTCTGACCTGGGCCTTGTCAGCAGTGGAATGTTTTGCAGAAAGGAGATTACATCACCCAGAGCTATGCTTACGCTTTCAATTTTATCTTGTTTCCTGAAAAATTAAAGTTATTTAAGGACTTTATGATGATGATAATGATGATAATGCGAGAGCTTTTTATTGTCTCATTTTAAGAAAGAAGTTTTTTCTATTGATGAAGATGTGAAAGCTTTTTCTGGATGACAACTGGTTATATTGCATCCTGTTATGAATAATCATACTTTTCTGATATGATTTTTGATAAACATTCATGTGCTATGTAGTTTTGCTCTGATTATATAGATTTATGTGCCAAAATAGAAATTATATTTCATTATAAAATATTTAAAATGCTGTGGGATTTACTCTTTTTATATTTAATTTCCACCCAGTGTTTTGTGGACTTCTTTATGACAAAATGTTTCTTCTTTTTGTAAACATAAGGACTCATATTTTTCCTGTCATTTTTCCCGTCATTTTTCCCTGATGTTCTGCAATATTTCTTTCAAAAAGATAAAACTTTAAAAAATGGCAGTAAGGGAAGAGCAGTGTCTAGGTTTTCAATATAGGAAGTGAAATGAGAGGATTTCAATTGTTTCCTTATTTGGATCTAAACATTTCCTTAACAATGCTTCAAACCTGCAGTTTCAGGTTATTATGTCTGTTACTGCAGGAAACCTTATGTCCATTATAGGTGCTTTGGTCCATCCTGGCATCTATAGCACTGGCTATCCAGTGGTTTGATGCCTTTGGAACACTCAGTAGATACAAACCTACTTTGAAGTGGTAGGTGAATAAGTAGTGTATTTATTACTGTTATTTTCCATTTAAGGATTTCAATGCAATCTTCAAAACATTTAAAAAAATACTACTTCTCTGAATAGACGACAGGTGTTTCCCCTTTGAAACAGAAATACTGAAGTCCTGAATAATTTAACTGACAGGCTTAAAATTCCAGAGGAAGTATGAAATACTCCTAGTAATGAAATGAAAATTCAAACCTCCAGCCTATAATTTAAACTTTAGATACATGAGCATTTCATAATGTTTAATGATTTTATCACATAGTTCGTCTGCAAGGTTAGCAGTACTGTTACCCCTGATTTGCAGATTAAAAAATAACATATGTGATTTGGATGAAATACAGGCACCTGAGCAAAAAAAAAATTAGATCTTCAAAACTGTTGCACTTCTGCCTCTTTTCTGTTCAATTACTTCGGCTCTTATCTTGAGATTATTCTTTTTTTTTCTATTTTTTTTAAACAGGAGAGGATGCAGACAGCTGTCTGACATCACTTTCTGGAGAGAGGAGTAGAGCAGCTGGAAAGCTTTTCAGCAAAAAAGAGGAATTCCCTTTTTGACTTAAAACATTTTTCATAATAGAAGACTCTGAGCGTGGACTCCATGTGCGGGATAATAGCATTAGGTGGCCTAAGGGAGGCATATGAGCTCTGAAGAGTCAGGGATTTTAAAGACTTCCTTGTCTCTGAATCTCTACTGTCAGACTACCTATAGATGCATTTTCCCCTCAATCGAGTATACTGGTTTTCTGCAACTTCCAAGTGAGAGTGTTGTAAAAGAGTAAAGGGGATAGACAGAAAAAAATTTAGGTGTGCAAATGCAGGACAAAATTACAGAACATTTAAAGAGAAATAACCAAAACTGAATTATTGCTGTGGCAGAAAATTTAATCTGTCCTAAAATACTCATTGTCCTTTGGGCAGACTTCAAGACATACAAACTGGTTGACAGAAACACAAACTACCTACTTGGATTCTTGGGGTTTAGTTTTCCGAAAAACAGTACTTGCTAGTGAGTCCAGTATGGAAACTAACTCTCTGCATAACCTCAGACAGATCATGTTAGCCCAGAGTCTTTCTTCTTTTCATTAGTCACATTTTCCACTTCACTCAAAAATTAATATGAAAAAATTGAGCAGCGTCTAATGCTGAATTAGTGTTTCAAATACTCCTAAGTATTAAGGTATCTCTCTGATAGTTTTAAGGTATCATTACTGCAAAAGATGAGAAAACATCAATCTGAATTATGGTCAAAAGAGCATGTTATATGGCAGGGAAATGATCGTAAATTAATAATAATGTAGCGAGGTCTCCAGATGGGACAAACCCCAGTAGGCAGCATCACCCCATTCCTTATCGGACTGGTTCATAGACTGGCAGAGGGAGCTGGCACTGTAACTGATCATGGGAGAACACGTTTTGCGCTTGTTAACTAGTGTGGTTGACTGCAGCTGGATTAAGCAGGTAAACCACTCAAGATTTTTGTGTGCTACAGGTTATATTGTACAATTTTGTTTTGGAAGTGATGCTACATAGAGTTAGGGAAATGACCTCTGACTGAGGTGAAGGTGATCCAGGAGCATCTCAAAGGGATTAACACACACAAATCCATGGACCCGGATGGGATGTATCCACATGTCCTGAGGGAGCTGTTGAAAGTGATTGCTGAGCTTCTCTCTATCATCTTAAACAGGTCTAGGAGAACAGGAGAAGTGCCTGAGGACTGGAGGATAGCCAATGTCACTCCAGTCTTTAAAAAGGGCAGAAAGGAGGATCCCAGCAACTATAGGCCAGTCAGCCTCACTTCTGTCCCTGGAAAGGTGATGGAACAGCTTGTTCTGGATGCCATCTCCAAGCAATTGGTAGAGAAGAAGGTCATGAGGAGTAGTCAGCATGGATTCACCAAGGGAAGATCGTGCTTGACCAATCTCATAGCCTTCTATCTCATCACCGGCTGGGTAGATGGAGGGAGAGCAGTGGATGTCTTCTACCTTGACTTCAGCAAGGCTTTTGATACTGTCTCCCATGACATCCTGATAGCAAAGCTGAGAGAGTATGGGATAGATGAGTGGACAGTGAGGTGGATTAAGAACTGGCTGTTGGACCGAGCTCAGAGGGTGGTCTGTGGAGCAGGATCAGACTGGAGACCTGTGACTAGCGGTGTTCCCCAGGGCTCGGTATTGGGTCCAGTCCTGGTTAATATCTTCATTGACGACCTTGATGAGGGAATAACATCCACCCTCAGCAAGTATGCCGATGATACAAAGCTGGGAGGGGTGGCTGACACACAGGAACACTGCACTGCCATTCAGTGAGACCTGGACAGGCTGGAGAGCTGGGCAGGGAGAAACCCACTTGTACCAGTACAGGCTGGGGGATGACCTGCTGCAGAAGAGCTCTGTGAGAAGGACCTGGGGGTCCTGGTTGATGACAGGTTGGCCATGAGCCAGCAGTGTGCCCTGGTGGCTAAGAGAGCCAATGGGATTCTGGGGTGCATCAGGAGGTGTGTGGCCAGCAGGTCTAAGGAGGTGATCCTCCCCCTCTCCTCTGCCCTGGTCAGGCCCCACCTGGAGTATTGTGTCCAGTTCTGGGCTCCCTGGTGTAAAAAAGACAGGGATCTCCTGGAGAGAGTCCAGGGAAGTGCTACAAAGATGATTAAGGGCCTGGAGCATCTCCTCTATGAGGAAAGTGTGAGTGAGCTGGGGCTGTTCAGCCTGGAGAAAAGAAGACTAAGGGAGGACCTTATTAATGTCTATAAATATCTTAAGTATGGGGTGCAGGGGGAAATGGCCAGCCCCTTTTCAGCGGTCTGTGGGGAGAAGGACTAGGGGCAATGGTTGCAAGCTAGAGAATAGGACGTTCTGCACCAACATGTGGAAGAACTTTTTCCCAGTGAGGGCGACAGAGCCCTGGCACAGGCTGCCCAGGGAGGTGGTGGAGTCTCCTTCTCTGGAGATATCCAAGACCTGTCTGGATTCCTATCTGCGCAATATAAGCTAGGGAGCCTGCTTTGGCAGGGAGGTTGGACCCGATGATCTCCTGAGGTCCCTTCCAACCCCTTTGACTTTATATCCTTCTGCAACTTCGCTGGGATCCATCTGGAAAACCGATATTCCTTTGGACTCTCCGCAAACTTCAAATAACAACACCAATTATAGGCTGTATGGATTATAGTCACAGATCTGAGTGAGTGGCAGAAACACTCATTATAGTCAGAGACTTCAGAATGTCAATCTTTTAATTTTTTTCTTTTTACAACAAACCTACAAATTGTTTGCCATGAAGTGCATAAATGCAGGCTGAAATGAAAACACTTTTTAGCAGATAATGATGCATTACATACCAGAATCCAATGTAGTAGCCAAGCAGTATGATGTATTACTGGCCACATTGAACAAATTACCAAGAAAAAGTTGTGGATGTTTCCTGAACTTTTCAAATGTAGACTAGCTTCTTTCTCAATGATACAAGTAGTCAGATGTAAGTTCTCAGGAGTAGCTACAAAGCAACTGGACATTTTATTTCAAACCAGAAGTTGAGATCGGTAGATTCCTGAAGTGCTTCACTTAAAACATGTTTCCGAATTAACTTGAGAACCATGAGAGCCCCAGGCTGTATTACAGACTCGATAGGTAGAAAAACAGCATTTGCACTTCATTCTGTTCAACACACCTGTCATCACTTTTGCCTCTATTGCAGGTGCATTAATATTATGTACAAGACAACACCCTCCACTTTGTTTGGGCTACATATAGGAACAAGGAATATGCTTTTAGCTACTTCAAGTCAGATTGAAAAAAAAGGGAAAATTCCATTTCTTGAGAAATAGTATAATCATGTATTTTGTGAAAAGATAATTCAGAAATATAGAAAAAATAATAAGAAAAAGTGAGGATGCATCAATGCAGGAAAAGAATGGCATGACTGAGGGTAAGGCTGTCTACCATGAGCACAAAGGAAAAGGAAAGCAACTAATGAGAGGTGTGAAAATCTTTTTGTTTGTTTTCTGGAAGGAGTGAGACAACTTTAAGGATATATCTGAAAGATGGGAATGGACATGAGCTTAGAAAAATCCAGAAGAAAAGACATGGCCAAGGTGAGTAGAATGAAGAAGAAGAATTAAAAGAATTCTTCCTCATTTTACTAAGATTTTAATCTGTATTCAGTATTGTATAAAGTCTCATCCAGAAGTGTATGTAGACTATCATATTAGGGGGTTTGATCAGAAAAGGTTGGTATTATATTTGTAGTTTTTGTATAATTTTCTGTCATCACTAATAATGTTTCTCTGTTAAAAAAGTGTATTTCTGATCATTAATACTCAGAAATATGTGCTTATTTCCTTCAGAAATTAATATTATTAATCTTTGTCCATTGTCTCAGATCTTCATGTCCCTGTCACCACTGTGCACAGGAAATGTGTGCTATGTAGCAAAAGGTGCAAACTTTAATTAACATTCTTTCATCAGCCCCACTGTGTTTAATCTATTTAGGTTATTAATAAAAATGGAGAAGTGCTACAACTCATCCTGGGCTGCACAAGAACACTTTTTCTAGGAAGCTGCATCTAAGCCACAATACTTTAGGCTGAAACAAACAATATCATTGCATACCAAAAGACTTGAACTTGCCTCTGGGAATTACAGAGACTACTCATTTAGTGTGGATTGATGTCATGTGTGTGACTGCACATTCATTAGCAAATAGAAAAAACCTTGCATGCTACATTACTTTCATGTTTTACAGACTCCCAGAGTGGCTGAGGTTAGAAGGGACCTCTGGAGGTTTTCTGGTCCATCCCATCCTCCCAACCCTACTCAAGGGAGGGGTTCATAAAAGCTTTTTGGAAATGCATGAAGTAGAAAGACTTCTGCAAGATCTAATCAATAGAAATAGGCTAAGTTTTGCAAAGAAAAAAACCCATAAGTGAGAATCAGATGACTTTCATACATGGGGCACAGAACCTGTAGGCCTGCAGCCAGCATGAAACAGATGAAAGAGCAGTGGCACAGATTTTGGAGCAGATGTTATATTTGATGAAAACAATAATGGATAAAAAAATCAACTTTAAGAAGATGCAACTTTAAAAGATTACCATATCTTTCTGCTGCACCACTGAGACCCTCAACCTGCATTTTATGGTCACCCATATTGTAACGTCACTTCTAAAAGAGTAACAAGGTAGGTCAAGGCTGTTGCTGAAGTGGCAGTTTCTCTCACTGCTTCTCTCCACCAGAAGCCTGAGGTTCTGACTCTAGAAATGTTCAAGACATATACCATCACCTTATAGACAGAAATGAGATTAACTGGGTCCATTGATTAAAGCAAAAAGAACAGATATTAATTTTTTACACAACCTTCTTGCCAAGTCGGAGTGCACTGGTTTAAACACTTTATATCATCATATACCAATTGCCCTATAAGAATGCTACTAAGGCTTCCAAAGTTATTTATATTGTGTATATACGTATGGATGATGCTACTGGCTCAGACAATGCTGCATCTTGCCTAGTATCCCATTTCTGGGAGAAACCTATGCAAACAACAAGGGTAAAATGAAAGCCCAGGACAAGCAGACGGTGGCAACTTTCTTCCAGTGAACAACAACATGCAGGTGTTGTGCTTCCTGAGCCAGCAGTGCTAGGATTGTCCTCATCACCTTGAGCCCTCACCTCTGCTACAAGTCAAGCAGATGAGCCTACTTTGCATTTAGAAAATAAGCTGTAAAGTGTTTAAAGAATACCATACATTTCATTGCCAAACCCCACCCCCCCCCCCAAAACCCACAATAGTTGATGTTGCTGTTGATTTTTATATGGGAATAAAATTAAATAGTTACTTAATACATCTAAAATAGAGGTAATAACACCACAGAAATTAAAATACTTGGGGTTTTTTTCTGTTTCATAATTATTTCTTTCTATAAAACATTTTTTAAAGTATGTAAGTAGCAGTATATCCTAGATATTTTAAGATAGTTAAACCATCTTTTTGCACAATCTTAAAAAGCCTCAAAAGTTTCTCTGGGATAGCAGTGATTAATACGACTAGTCAGAGATGTCTCAAACTATATAGAAGGAGTTACAGATAAAAGATAGAGAGAGAAATTAAGACTCTGCTCCAAAAATCAAATATGCCATTACCAGAGCAGTCTGCAGACATGAGACGTATTAGTTTCTAAATGGCCCAAAAGCTATAAATAAAACAGGACTTCACTTTTACTCATTTCCTTCATATTTATTTTTTGCATATACATTTGTGTAATTGTGGAATAGGAGCCATAAATGATGCAACACATAATCTTTGAATAAAGAAAAGCTGTGGTCTTCCATCCTACTTTAAAAAAAAGTCACACCGAAACAAACCAACCAACCAACCAAACCCCAAATACAAAAACAAACTCCACAGTGCACTTATCTATATTCTTTTTTTTTTTTTCTCCTGTGAACAGTTGTGTTTAAACTATTACTCAGCATAGATAAATCAGCTCAGTGGGATTTTCTAAAACTGGGTCTTTCTTGGCAGCTATTTCATCTTATCTCTATCAGCATTAATGTTGCATATTTGGGAGAAAAAAAATTATAAAATAACTTATGGTTTTCGAGACTAGTAATGATGGTACATGCACATCTCTGGATTCACCAGAAATCAAATGCAAACTTGCAAGTTTTATAGACTAATAAAAAATCTGATCTTTTTTAATTTCATAGTCTCAGAAGTCATTTGACCATGGGAATGCAAATAAAACATTCATTCCTTTTGGTTCAGACATGCCCTGCATAACTGTGAAAGCTGTGAACATGTGAAACAAGATTACAATTCTGGTAATTAATATTAAGGTTTCATGGCAGCTATTCTCAGTAATATCTCCACAATACTACCAATTGAATCTGCTGTAGTGTAGATTTTTTCTGAAAAAACCCAAACAAACAAACCAACACAAAATAAAAACAACCACCAAAAAAAACAATTGCACCTAATTTTCTGGTGTTTCACACACAGCACACAACCCCTCATCTTTGGAAGAGAGGTGATTTTACTTTCTATTTTTTTCTTTATTTACTTTTTATTTATGATAGACACTGGATCCACCCATCTTAGACAATAAAACTTGGGTTTATTTACAAGTTTTGGTTTTGTTTCAGTTGCATTTTTTTGGTACTGGCGTGGCAATGTGCTTTAATACTAAGGAAAAAACTCTAGTGACATGTAAGTCTCTAGCCTGTATTAAGAACATATATAAAATCAGTCACTGGGATGTTAATGTTTCCTAACTGAGGTATAAAAAATTCCCACCATCTCACTTTGCACAGATCTTCAAAGATAGTGTATCAACATATCATTTCTGCTAACAGGTGAGCAGGATTTAAATAAATATGTACAGACATAGAAAAGAACAGATAAACACCAAAAATGTCAGCAATTTCATATAATCTCATTTTTCTACTGATGATATCAATTAATAATTTCCTTTCAAAATTATTTCCCTATTTCCCACTTTGTTCATTCAAAAGGATTCAGTTTAGGCAATGCTTGTCTCAAGTATTGCCTTGTCTATTTAAAATGAAGGATCTTAAAATATTATCCTGAAAATAGCAACACTACAACCTTTATCAAATCTTTAGATTTAAGATAAAAGTTTAGATGAATGCTGATGATGATGACCTGTAAGAAAACCAAATATTACCTAATGTTCCTATCATTTAGGTGAAAGTGGCCTGAAAATGTATTTGATTTAACCAAGTAATTTATCTTAAATTTACACAAAAGAGGATAATAAAGGGACATTGCTTTTACCCAGCACGTTTAATTAGTTTTGATTGGTTTTTTTGGTTGTTTTTAATTATTATTCAGGTATACGATGTGACTGTTACATATTTGGAGAAAATATAGTTCTCTGTTGGATTTACAAGGAGAAATTACTGCCTTTATTTCTTTGTTTCTCAAAAAAATTACTTCCTATTTACTGTCTTTCTGCTTGTAAGACAGAGAACATCCATAATAATATAATTTTATAAAATAAATACACAGGGATCTATTTCTGAAGTGATAATAAATATTTAATAGGAGGGGTGTATTAGAATTGCAAATTAAAGAAAAAAAAAAGAACCAAAACTTTCTTATCTCTTACCATTATCGTGTACCATACAGGTACAAGCTACCTCCAGTAAAGACTGGAGATGTGTAATACAACATAGACATCTTTAATTATACAAGGAAATTAAATAAAAATAAATCCTCAAGGGAAAACTCCAGTGTAATCCAAGAGATAATCTAGTTTCAAAGGAGAATAGGTTATTAAAAGTGAAGTATTTTGATAATAAAGAATAATTAAGAAGCAAGCAGATAAACACAGCTCTCACCTCTTTGAAGAGGCAGAACTTTATTGATGGAAACAACAGAGTGAGCCTGCCTGTATGCCTGTGTAAAAAAGAAGGCTGACAATAGGTAACTAGATATAGGAATAGAACAGTTTCAGTTTATTGGCATTTCATTTTACTTTTCCCCCCCTATCTTTTAATTACAAATAGTGTGAAGAATTTACATGCAAAAATATTTGCTCATCTCCCTCCACCATTGCCTAAGGGAATTCTTACACATTTTTTTTCTTCAGTTAGTGAAGAAACAGATGGTTATTTGAAGTCAGAGGAACTGAGTTCATTTTCATACCTGCTTCCTAAAAGTTCATCGCTCCTAATATTTCCAGATAGCATAAAGATTTAATTCCAAATAAAACAACATGTCCTAGAAGAGTGCTGTCTGGGAAAAGTGGACCAAAACAATCCAAACCCTTTCGTCATTTCTCTTGTGACTGAACTCTTGTCCTACAGTGGGATTCTGTCAATCAGATGCCATCCTTATTTTAGGTGGAATCAGATTGACTTTGAGCCAGATTAGTATACTGCAAATTAGTAATTTAATTTATAGTATTCCAATGTTTTATTGTATTCATTATCTAGAAACTGTATATTTACCTAGGTTTCTAAAACTAATATTTATTGGAAATTACCTGTTAATTATTTGTTTTGACAATATAAAGCTATCAGTTTCCTTTCATGTCTACTTTGTAGCTACAGGGAAGGTCCCACACCTATTGTTGATTTCAATTAAACATGTAATAGTTGTTCCAACTGTGAATTCTCTAGCTTTTCAGAGTCCACAACCCAGTATTATTCAAACATGGGATCAATTTTTTGTTCACAAATATAGTTATATTAAGCACTAGAGTCCAGATCATCCAGGAGATGAAAGTTATCAGAGTTCCTGTTAATAACACACCTGAAGGACTTTATTATGTACATGATGTGACCGACATTGTTACACCAATGCAACTGTAACAGCACTACAGTACTAATATTTCCTATCGCTGTTGTCAAATTATTATTAATAGAACAATTGGAGAGATGCACAACTTCTAGGACCATAAAATAAGAAGGGAAACAAAAATACATCCCAGGCTTTGCACTCTTTTAATAATATATGCGAGCTATAACTCATATTTTACTTTTTTGAAATAAAATAATTGACACCTCTGCCTCTTAGATTTTCTCCAAAATACCAATTTGCAATAGCTTGGCTTTGAAAGACTGATAAGTACACTTGTCATTAGAAGATTTGGGGAAAAAAATTAAATGAAAACTCTGGTTATTTTTTATTTTTCTGGGTTTAAAAAAAAATCATGGCTTTATATAAATCCTGTTCTTTTTAATGCCTGTTTTCATCAGTGATTTGCTACAAGATTCTGAAGACTTATATCCTACTGTGTTTTAATTTATTTGTATCTTGACTTCAATGATTTTTCAATAATGGACTTTCCTTCATACATCCTATTCTGATGAGTGTTGTGGCCAGCACTAGGTTTACAGTTAGGAAGTGATTGTTACTTGGCTGTAATGGCTACAAATACGCTAGAAATCACTTCCTAACTTGTATTCCCACACAGGAAATTTAGGTATTGACTACAACAGGTACTGGGACCAAAATCTTTTCATTTTCTAGGTAACTCTTTCATAACAACTGTATAATGCCCTGCTGATCTGTCTTGTGTCTGTTTCCATGAGGATGCTCTTTACTAGAGTTTTATGACATAAGTGCATAAACCCAGCAACTTCTGGGTAGCATAATACATATTTCATATGAATTTTGAGCTCTTGAAGAAATTAATATTTATAAAGATCATTGGAAGAAATCTTCTATGTGAAAACTGAAATGTTAAGATGTTACTGATTTTGAACTTTCATGAAATGAATTGATGCGAGCAGAATTTAAAAAAAAAAAGAAAGAAGAAAGGAAAAGAAAGGAAAAGAAAACCTGGTATTAATTCACAAAACTCTGATCGCAGTACTGTTTCACAGGTTAATCACATGCAACAAGTATGCACCAGCAAGCCTTTCTTGGAGAAAAATGATCAGATTTTCAAAACCAATGCATGATGTCTTTGCATTTCCTAAAATATTTCTACTTCTAGAAAGAAACCAGGTCCAACCAGGGGGTTGGACCCGAAGATCTCTTGAGGTCCCTTCCAACCCCTAAGATTCTGTGATTCTGTGATTCTGTGATTCTGTGAAGAACATTTAAAAGCAATTGAATCAGGGAAGAAAAAAACCCAACCAAACAAACAAAACACAAACACAAAAAAAACCCCAACCCAAAACTAAACTACAGAAAGTGAATTTTCAAGAACAGGAACAAGCATTATAAGAAATAAATTTTAAAAAAAATCAACAAAATCCTACATAAATCAGTAAGAGCTAGTGAAGCCAAATTTGACCTAAAAAACATGAAAATGTTGGTTTCCAGTCAAGCAACACACAGTGTTTCCAAGATAAAATCTTCTCTGATGTTTTTGTGTCTAGCTGCACTGTCAGAGATCCAACTACTTCAAGCTTCTGAATCATTTTTTAATTCTAAATAGGAAGCAAATACATCAAATAATTGACAAGGTACTCAATAAATGAATGTCTAGTCTGTTGCTTTTTTTTTAAGCTAGACAGAGGAGAAAAAACTCATGATCTTGAAAATTCCCTTTTTTCTGGGGGGAATAGTAGTTTGTTGCTGTTGGATTTTTTTTTGGTTTTGTTTTGTTTCATTTTCCCTTCTGTAGACCTGTATTTTTATCAAATCCTTATCTTTTCTATTTTGAAGTATATATCTTCTCCAATTTGATGAGTGCATTTTATTATTACCATGCAAATGTCCCAAGTAATTTTTTTTGTCCCCAGGAGAAATCCTATCCCAGAGATAGATAACTTAAGTATTTTATCCCCAATATACCAAATTATTCTGATTAGTTCTAGTGTTCTACCAAAATCTCATCATTCTCTACCTACTGCTAGAAACCTTTCCAGAAATTTTCCATTTACATTTACAGAATACATCCATCTCTGACTCAGACTGGGGTTCATGACTTACAGCTATGGAATTTTTTTCAAACAGCAAAATGCTGTCTATATATGAGAAATGCCGTTATCTGTATTGCTATAATATAACAAGAGGATCTGGCACCCTCTTCAGCCCCTTCAAAATTTATAATTACCCCCAACACTTAAGGACTCACAGTCTGCAGAGAGTGCACAAAACTGGAGCACCAGAGGGAAGAGTTGAGGCTGGTAGAGGCTCTGCTGAGAACTGCATAATAATAAAACTGTGCCCTCTGCTTTCCTCCTACTATAAAGCAGTTTGATTCAAAGAATTAATATACAGCAGTAAAGGTGCCAAAAAACCTATAAATGGTTATGGCAATATAGGAAAAAAAAAGTCAAATCAAATTATTTCACAATCTAGATATTTGTACAATTGAATTTCTATAGCCGGATCATTTGAATTAATTTCTTTATAACCCAAATACATCGCTTCAGAGCTTCAAAATACTGCTGTAGTCAGTTCAGCTATTTCAAAATCCATCCCACTTAACATACAAGAATAAAATTAGTGAAGTATTAACAAATCTAATTAAGGTAAATGCATAATCCATGTTACAAAGGAAGAGATGGAGATCCAATTCTTTCATACCATATTACCATGCTTTCAGTGCCAGTATGTATAAATATACACATATATACGCAGTATAAATATATACGCACCAGAAAAGGACTTTAAAGAATCTGGAGTTCATCTGGCTGTTCAAATATTTTGAGATGTTGCTTTCTAAAACAGATGGAGTAACTGCATACACCAAACAAGCAAAACTCCACCCTACACTGTTACCTACTTGAAGCCAGGTGCAAGAGCTAAACTGCCTGACCAGAAAGTAAGGCACCATGAGGGCAGTGGTGGGTTACAGACCTACCTGGTGTAGAGTTCTCACTCTAAAGCAGCAATTTTCAGACACATGCAGTATATGGCAATTTCAGTCATCTGGTCTCGAGGATCTAATTTAAAAAGGGAACCTTGGATGCTAAAAAATGAAATTAAAAAAAAATAATTTCTCACTGCAAGAATGAAGATATTGTAAATTCATATTGGATTTTTGACATGTCTCCTCCTTTAGAAAATTTCAGATCACAAAAATATCCAAAAACCCAAACCTAGAATGTATGCTCATGAGGTATTACTCAGGTAATTGTCTAAACCACAAGAACAATAGTTAGAATAAACCAGATTAAAGCCATTTGTATGGAAAATCTCCTCTTAACCTGACTTTCATTGCCAGACTAACCTTGCCAAATAAAACTGCCTCTCAGGTGTCATTGCAGGCATAATTTTAGCCATTTAACTTCTTTATTAGAGAGACATTTGTGTGCGGTTTACAGAAAATTAAATACATGATTTGAAAAAAACCACCAAACTTTTATGCCTGTCTTAAAATAATAGGATGTATAAATTTCAAGAGTTACAGAAATATGTGCTGTAGCATAATTCTTGAATGAGGAAAAGGGCAGAGGCTATATCATGTGTCATTCATTAAAGACTTTGGGATTATGCTGTAAAGAATTTTTTTAAATTATGATTGTTATAATACAGGTTGCCACTAGAGAAACTCATTTAGTTCTAAAGGTTCAAGCCAGGTATGGCTTCCATAAACAAAAAAGCATCAATGATATGCTAAGCAAAATACATAAATGCCAACTGTTGTGATTTCAAAGGGTGTATTGGGATTTAAAAGGCAATTAAAAGACAATAATTTAAAATATATAGTCTTTGTCTTCTTTAGTGTCTTTCTGAACTAAAATTTTTCAATGTTATTTATTTCTATATAAAGCCAAACATTTGACTTTTAGTAGTAATATAGCAGAAGGAATTTAATCAGAAAGAAACAATAAAGCCTGGAAGTCTAAATAACAATGAAGATTACTGTGGCACCTATGGTATTGTCTGCTTCTAGTGCTTTTATTTAGTGGAAATAAGGATCACATGTTAAGTCAATGGAGAGAAAAAAATAATTATACTGTTTAATAATAGTATTTAGAAAAGATCAAAGTACAAAGTTGGTGATCACTGGGTGAAGTTATGTAAAGCATTCTCTGTGATGGATTTGAAAGTATAAAGCATAAAAATTAAATATTATAAAATAGTCTCTTCCATTCCAACATTTGCATGTTTCTTGGGAGGCTACAGAGAAATTCTAGGAAGGAGGAAAGCAGCAAAATGTGTCTGAGTTAGGATATTTTGTGCACATTGTAAACATGAAGCTCAAGAAGTAACAATCAAAGCTGTGCTAAATGTGCTCTGGAAGCTGTTCACCATTACTGAACTCTGTGATTTGCCAACAATATTCCCAGATAGCCTATGATGCAGCCAACAAGAGATAAAACTAAGACTATGAACTCCTATAATGAAATAGAAATTTTTCCCCATGGAAATGAAAGAAGAAATTATACAGAAGCAGTACATTAAAATATTCTTATGGATCATCTCTCTTTAGTACTCCTAATAAAAGTTTTCAGCCAGTGGAAGATTTTGATCATCACAGAAAATCATAGTGACACTTAGGAAATTATTTCCATATCATCTAGAAAACTCCTGGTCTAACCACTTTGCTCTGTCTTTTACTTCAGTCACCATTCCCAATCTTCATGCTTTCAAGGACCATTATCCCACATTAAGCCTCCTAACATTGAAGACGGATTCTGGCAACATGTGTGTTAGACAAATTCTTTGTCCATATTTGCCACTTGTAAAAAACATAAGTGTTTGCAAATGTAAGAGCAGAAAAGTTTCCAAGGATGAAGTTCATCATTGCACCTATCTCTGGCTTCAAGCTTTTTTGTTCATAACAGCTGGATCAGAAAATACAGAGTCATAATTAAATGTCCAAATCTGACCGGTTTACATGCTGCCAAACTAACCCATTTCCTGTGAAGTCTGCCTCTGTGTGTGGTGCTCTGATGCATTCATTCCCACTAAGGTACTTTCACCTTTGAATATTTTACTTTATTTTATTGCAGGAGGCATGGAATCGATGAGCTCATCTCCAGTTTCACTGAGCAGTTGTGTTCACAACAGAAAACTCTGGCTTATACATTTATAGTGTTGAGAGCAATAAAACAGATATATATTCTAGCTTTAAAACTTGTATAGAAATACTATGCTCATTTTTAAAACTAGCACATGGTCTGTCTGTAGTTGAATAGAAGAATTTGAAAATGATGTTATGGTGCTCATGTTTAACTCATCAATACACTGAGAATTTTGTTTAATTTGTTGTGGCTCCAATCATGAATTCTGAACACTGAAAGAAAAAAAAAAAAACCAAGCAAATGAGTTGGGCTATTATTATCATTACTTTTACAATGTATGACACTGTAATTGTATCATTACTTTTACAGTGTATGATATTGTATCATTATTTTTACAATTACTTCCATTATTTTAAATAAAGGGATACCTATTGCAAAATATCTATAGATTGTTTGCAGTATTTAGAAAAAGAACTACAGAATGTGAAAACATCCTTACGTATGACACCATCCTAAACATTTTTCAGTGTTTTCACTTGAGAATGACTTAGTTTAAATTTTAAGTAAACTTCAGTCCTAAGGCTACTACACTAGTAAATCACTGCACCTGTAAATAGTAATAACAATAATAATAATAATAAGTCAATTAAAAAGCTGGTACTGAGGCAACTGTAGTGTAACTGAAAATTTCACAGAGACAACTATGCTAAAAATAACTTTGGATCATACTAAAATAATATTACAATTTCAAGGAGAATTTTACATTCCCTTCTACTTTGAAAAAAGATAACAGCTTAACTTTAGCTATTTTAGAAACAAAATAAAACATTGTGTGGATATTTTGTTGTTGGTTTTTATTTGACTATTGTTAGGTTTTTTCCTAAAATACAAAACTGAGAAAAAAAAAAAAGAGAACAACAGAAGGAGAAAATAATTTTGGAACCCTGTACATTTTTTGTATACACAATAAAATTCGTAGAGCTAGATTGTGGCTGGCTGGGATTGGGAGGCATGGTGTTGGGTTTTGTTTTGGTGAGGTTTATTTGGGTTTGTTTTTTTTTTTAGCTATTTGAGGAAATGTGGAGTTGTCACTGGGAATCTTAAAGATTTTAACAGCTGTTGGGAATTATATGTTCTGAAACAAGGCGAAAAACATGTACATAGTTAATAGTACACACAATAATTAATGCTCAGAATCTAATCCAAATTTCATTTACTCTTCAAAAGGAGTTTAGATTCTATTCAAATTGTTTCAAAGTTGCCTGCAAGTTATGGCACCCTGGAAAGTGTTTGACAAACCTTATGGTCAGAACTGTGATAACTGATATACACATGGATGGACATTCATTCTGAATTACGTGTATAGAGGCTTCAAATAGAAGTGTTAGAGAAAACATTTTGCCTTCTTTTCAAGAAGACTTTCATAGGAACCTATTCAGTTAAATTAATTAGGCTCTTAAAAGGCAGTTTGTTAAAGGTCCTGGCTCCACCATTTTGTCCACAGACAATTGAAAACAATGATACACAAAGCTCCTCAATGCCATTTGTTCCCTGCATTTCCCAGCCATGGTGGTGTCCTGGCTAACCAATCCTGCAGAACCTGGGAACAGAAAACCACAGAAAACAAAGGCCCCTGAGAACCAGCACCTGGAGGAAGACCATCAAAACCACGGTATGACTTGTTTAAAATGCTTCCAGTCAACATGATTGTATTCTAAAATTTTCACTGACCTTTCAATGGTTCTCTCCTCAATTGTTTACTATATTTTAAACTAGCATATATATATATATATATAAAATATCCTCTAAGTACATTTTTTCCTTACCACTAATTTCCTGCCTTACTGTTGACTGAATCTGGCACATAGAACGGTTAAATATATAAACTCTGAGCTCAGAGAAGTGTATTTGTTTAACTGCTTCATTCTTTATTGTGTTTATTTCAATGGCTTCCATGAATTATTCAGTATGTTTTAGGGTAGCCTAGAGAAAATGTTTTCTTTTAAGAGGCTTATTTCTCAGACATTCTTTTAAGTGAGTTAGATGGCAACAGAGTTTTAGAAACTATAGCTATAAATATGGAATTATTTTTAAAAAAAACTCATTCAAAAGTAAGGAATACTGCATTAATACAAAAAGACAATCAGAACTCTTGACCCAAACACTTTCTTGTTTTAATTGTATCAGCAGAATTCCCTTCATTCAAAGATTATTTTCATGTCTAAAACCAATTTCTACGGAGAGACTGAGGGAACTCTGATGGTGAGTACAATGCAGAACAATTGCTTCAATTTATGCCAAGCACTATACTGGCCAAAGAAAATCTATAGCAGTAAACAAGTCATCTAAAAATGCATTGAAATTCACCTTGGCATGCAGCTGATATTTTTATCCCTTTTGTCCAGGAAAGAGTTATCCAAGAATTTCAAGTGTTGCCCAACAACAGTAGCAGTTAGCTTGAAAGCATAATTGAGTGTCTTTTACAAACAAAAGTAAAACATATTTTAACACACAAGCATTGGAAATTTTTTCTCTCGTAAATGATAACCATATCCAAATTTTATTTTGTAGCACAACAAACACACCTTTTGTCAATTATAATACTTTGCTTATTGATATTATGCATCTGAAACCCTGCCAGTTTAAAGCATTAGAAGGAAGAATTTGAAGCAGTTATCTCTACTGACAAAAGGGAGCATACATTTTCCTTTTAGAGTTTCTTTCCTGAAAGGCAATTTTGGCATTGACTTGAGAAAGGCAACCTCAGAAACAGCCTTCTTCATGCAGGACACTAGTGAAGTTTCAGGTTATGACTAAATCTATTATGATTTAGACTAAAACCCAGAAATTTCTCAAGTTTGATTCAGATTTAGTTTCTCAAGCTTTCTTTGCTTATCTTACTTAATCTGAAAACCCATAGTTAAGCATCTCTCTGGCAAATTACCAAACAGGGTTTTGACATAATGATTAGTGTTCTCCTTCAAATATGTATTTTCCACATAGCTCAGTTTTCAATGGAGAAGGGGGGAGAGGGGAAGAGGGCATGATGCAGATGTGGCTTCTCGAAGAAGCAGCTAGAAGCTCTCTGCAGGCCCTAGACTATAAATATCGGCCAATTCAAGGTCAGAGTCATTGCTGACCAAGGCTGAGCCCATCAGTGATGGTCGCAGCTCCTCTGGGAATCACATTTAGGGAAAAAAAAAAACCCCACAGGTGCATTTTGCCACCAGAGAGGGGAGTGAGAAAATGTAAGAAACTGTGCAGACACGAAGGCCAGGGAGGGGGGGGAAGAATGAAGTGCTCCAGCTGCCGGAGAGATTCCCCTGCAGCCTGTGGAGAAGAACCCCGGTGTCCCCCTACAGCCCATGGATAATGATGGGGAGCAGAGACCATCTACAACTGGTGAAGAGACTGACCCATGCCATAGCAGGTTGGCTGGAGGACTTCTGACTCTGGGGGGGACCAAGCTGCAGCAATCTGGGCCTGAAGGTCAGCACCCCGTAGAATGGAGCCACACTGAGGCAATTGGTGAGAAGATGATGCCCTGATAGGAAGGACTCACGTTGGAGAAGTTCATGGAGGGTTCAGGGTGGGACCCCATGGTGCAGCAGGGGAAGGGGGTGTGGAATGCCAGCCCTAGCTAAGAAGGAAGACAACTTGGGAGGAACTGACTGAAAACCCCCATTCCCTAGTCCTTGCCCCACCCTGCGCCATGATGGGAAGAAGGGAGAAAAATCATGACTAAAGTCGGCTAAGACGGGATGGGTGGGGGAAGTAGAGGTGGTTTAAGATCTGGAGGAGGAAAGCAGCTTATGAAGAACTGACCAGAACCCCATTCCCCCACTCCCAGCCCCTCCCTGCGCCACGATGTGGGGGGAGAATTAATAAACTTAAGTCTGCTAAGAAGGGAGGGGTGAGGGAAGGTGCTGTAAGACCTGGCCGCACTTCCCATTACCTGACTCTGGTCTCACTGGGTGTGTAGTGTAGTTGCAATAAATTAGTTTTCTTTCCTTTATTCTGTGTTGAGTCTGTTTTGCCCATGACACTGATTGCTGAATGATCTCTCCCTGTCCTTATCTCCACTCCTAAGCATCTCAATATATATTTTCTCCCCTTTCCAGCTGAAAAGGGGAGTGATAGAGCAACTTTGGCCTCTAGCCAGGGCCAAAGCACCTCACCACAGTACTACTATTAAGACATACTTAGTCTTTATTTATTAATAAATTGCTTTCATTTATTTATTAAGAATAGTATGTGATGAATTGGCATTACTACCTCCTAGAATTGCTTTCTATGACCTGTCACTGCATATTCATTTTCTTATGTCAAAGGACATAAGTGGAAATCAAAATGGTTTGTTGGCCCACATCCAGAGAGGCTGAAGAGCTTCCAGTCTACCTTTGGTTAAACTCAGGAGGAACCCAGGCTCAGTGTGACATCAGGCAGTAAAGGGAAACTTGCAGTGACAAAGTAAATCCTTTGGCAAAGACATGGACAAAATCTTGAACTCATTACTTGATGCGTACAAAAGCAAAGGTCAGTTTTGCTATTCAGGACAGCTGTGCAATTATTGTATTATTGTATCCCTAGCCCAAATTTTTAAACAGGCAAATATATGAATTTGTATCTTGTGGGCTAGAAATAATCACCAGGTAACCATGATAAATATTAACATAATCAATACTGTTGATGACATCTACTTATACTTAAGTCTAAAAGTAATGATGCTTATACCTAAGCCTACATTCAATAGACATCTCTGCCTTAAAACTACTATAATATGATTTTTTATTACATACAAATCCCAGACAAATAATTTAACTCCACTGAAACTTCAGCGATAATCTGATCTAAGATTTTGAGAGCCAAATGCAATAGGCTAGACTCAGGGGTAATCAGCTAAATTTTTCTGCTATCACTACAGTGTATGAAGTCTTTACACATTAAGGTCACAGTTCTTAAATAAGATTTGCAAGTTGCAAATGTCTAGTTATGAATTCAGGAGCTAGAAATGAGTAGCCATAAAATTTACCAGTCCCACAGCTCAACATTTATAGTGTGTGAATCTGAGAAGATTTATGAACTTTGTATGGTAGTCTTCAGCAGATGAAGTCAACTGCAATTTTCTCGTTATGTTGAACCTTTCATTTTAAAGCCACAGATGTTGTGTTAAGTTACATCAAGAAGGTGTATAATTTGGGGAAGCATGTCAGGACAGAAGGATGCAAAAGGCTTTTCAAAGAATTTAGGAAGCAAATGTAAGCTCAGGTGTATCTTTTTATTATCATGACAAGAACATCACCAAACCCTTCACACAGCTGAGTTCTGTTCATCTCTAATACCTAACTTCAGAAAACCCTACTCCTGAAAAGACTGTTGACATAAAACCCAGTAGATCTAATGGTTCATATAGCTTACTAGTTGACTAAGTGCTAAGAGTGAAAGGGACTTCTTTCAGTGTAATACTCCCTCAAGCCAGTCCATCAGATTTTAACACACCGCATATACTGATAGATAAAAGTGCACTTTCAATCTTACCTTCTTCTGGTGCTACTAAAAATCACTAAATCCCTATTGCCAAACACTTAATTCATCCTTTGTAATACTAAACCCCTGACATCACAGTAATGTTACATTTAATGACTCAAGAGGAGAGTTCCCAAGATCAGAGAAGACAGAGTTCTTCAGAAAAATCATTACTTTTCTCTTGGAAAAGCGGAAAAGACAGTATGTGAGAATAAAGCAAAATTAGGTTTGGTTTTGTTTTCAGAGAAGCTGGCCATGCAATTGTAGAACAGCTTGGGACCTCAATGAAGTCTCTAGTTTTGTGTCTATGTTTTTATATATTTATTTTAGAAGTAACTAGTAGGCATTTTAATACTAAAAATTTGAAAACTAAAACATTATATAAAATTTGAGATCCACCCAGTAAAACATTTAATTTTCTTATAACTAAAATGTAAAGCAGAAGGTATATTTGGACCCACCGTTGAGTAATTTTTTTCCAGTTTCACATATTTCTATCCATAAACACAGCTTTTGTGTACAAAAAATGTAGTGCAAATAAAGTGCATACATGAATGCAGTCCTAGAAATACAGTCAAAGAGGTAGCATGGTAACAGAGATGTGCTTTTACTGACACTAGGCAATAGTTGCCTTAATGTTTTATAGATTCCTATTTTATACCCACAAGAGTGAAAATATTTTTGAAGTTATAATACATGAAATATCTATCAAAGCACTTTCCTTAAACCAAAATATTTATGTCTTCTCTTTAAATATGCATCAGTTCTTCTCAGTCTTTCAAGAATACTTAGTCACTGCTACGGTTACTGTTCTCATTGCTAGTCAAAGTACTTATCAATTGTGGGTTTTCATACTGGTTGTTCTTAAAGCAGCTAAATAAACCACATCCTTTTTTAGTATTTCTTGATTCCTAACACCACAGGGCAAAATACTTCCATTTCACAGTGGCTCCTAGAGATACTTTCTGCAGTTTCAATTTATTTGAATTTGCCTCAGTTGATAGATTTATTCAGTGATTTAGAGCAACAACCATTTGAACAAAAAAAAAAAGTTATGCTTTTCCACTCCAAAACTATGCATTGATGAACAGATCTTTTTATTTCTTATCGAGAAACAGCTGTTATGTTTACTTTCTCCTTCCCTTCATCCATCCACTTAACCATTTCCCTTTTTATCAATACTCGTTTATATAGTAAAATGTTGTTACATGGTCACAGTTTTCAATAAGAGATCATGTGTAAAATGGAAAATTAATATGAATCACAAAAATCCCTGTAAATAAATTAGCGTAAAGTGGAAAGATTTCAAGATTTCTAAGGATTTTATTACCAGAGATATGACAAGCAAGACTTGGTATCACAAATAAAGCAGAATACAGTTACAGGGCATCCAGAATATATAGTGTCCTTGAAACATGGCTCTTCAAGTGACAAACCAGTTTGAATTTCTTTTTTGAACCACAAAGGAATCTCTGAAGTATATGGTTCAGTAAAATTGTACAAATACTTTGGACAACAGCTTAAGTAATATTTCACATATGTTTTTAATAAATATGTTGGTAGGAATTTTTTTTTTTGGTTGTGTTAGTTTTGGGTGGAGTTCTGATGGAGGAGTGTGGGCTGCAGAGGTGGCTTCTGCAAGAAGCAGCTAGAAGCTCTCTGCAGATCCAACAGAGTAAACACCAGCTAACTAAAGGCTGGAGTCACTGTTGACCAAGGCCGAGCCCATCAGCGATGGTCACAGCACCTCTAGGAATCATATTTATGAGGAAAAAAAACTGTATGCAACCACTTTTTGCCACCAGAGAAAGGAGTGAGAAGATGTAAGAAACTGTGCAGAGACCAAAGTCAGTGAAGAAGAGTGGGGGAGGAGACGCTCAAGGTGCTGGAGAGAGAAAGATTCCCCTGCAGCCCATGGAGAAGACCATGGAGAAGCTGTCCCCCTGCAGCAGATGGATGATGACAGGGAGCAGAGATCACATCTACAGCCCATGGAGGAGCCCACACCAGAGAGGGCTACACTTGAAGGACGCTGTGACCCTATATGGAGCCTATATTGGAGTAAACACCTGTCAGCGAAACCTGCAGCCCAGGGAGAAAGAGATCCACCCTGTAGCAGGTTTGATGGGAGAAATTGTGACTCCATGGGGGACCAGGCTGGAGCAATCTAGGCCTGAAGGTTGACACCTCATAGAAGGGAGCCACACTGAGGCAGTTGGTGATGAGCTGAAGCCCTGACAGAAAGGACTCACCTTGGAGAAGTTCATAAAGAACTATCTCCCATAGTGGGACCCCATGCTGGAGTAGGGGAAGAGTGTGAGGAATGCCCCCACCCCACTCCCAGCTGAGAAGGAAAACAACTCATGAGGAACTGACTGAAATCCCCATTCCCCCATTCCCTGCCCCTCCCCATGCCATAATTAGGGGGAAGAAGGGAGCAAAATCATGACTAAAGTTATCTGCTAAGAAGGGAGGGTTGGGGGGAAGTGCTTTAAGATCTGGCTGCACTTCTCATTATCTGACCCTGGTTTCACTGGGTGTAATAAATTAGATCATTTTCTTTCCTTTATTCTGTGTTGAGTCTGTTTTGCCCGTGATGCTAGTTGCAGAATGATCTCTCCCTGTCCTTATCTTAACTCCTAAGCCTCTCAATATTTATTTTCTCCCCTGTCCAGCTGAAAAGGAGAGTGGTAGTGCAGCTTTGGTGGGTGTCTGGTCTCCAGCCAGGGCTAAACCACCACACTGGTTTAATAAAATAATGATATGTCTGTTAAAACAACCCATGTTATTCTGGATTTCAAATACATTTTCTCCTATTTTTGTCTTATCTTCCAAATAAGTATATTTCTCTAGAATAACTAAATCTTGGATTGTAAATCAGAAGGGGTTTTTTGCATCAAGTCCTCTCTGAAACTGTTTGGTTGGGTAGGGGTTTTGTTGTTGTTGTTTCTACCCCTCCCAAATATCCTGCTACTGTATCTCTCTTTAAATGGGATCCCACTGGTCAGTGGCAGAAATACGTGAATAAATACTTTTTAAAGTCCTTGATTTCTTTGTGACTTCCTTTTCCCTTCTCTCTCATCCCATATTTTTCCCCTGTGTTATTTCAGACACCACCTATTGATCACTCTTATTTTATACAGTATACATTTGCTCCTGAAGTCCCATTTCAACCCTGAAATTCTTTTGTACCATCTCTCATCTGATTCAGTATTATTCTCCTTTGCTTTTCAATCTAATGTTCTTTTCTGTTCTCAATGTACAAGTATCTGTCTCTTTTGCTAATCCCTCCTTAAATCTTCAACTCTTCTTAGTACTCTAAACTTTCCTTTTCTTCTAAGTTTTGCCAGGCACACTCTTCCCAGCCACTACCCAAAATCCTCCTGAGCTAGCCAACATCCTCTTCCATTCAGTTTTAAGTCTTTGCTTTTCCTACAGGGAACCATTTCTAGATAACATCTATCACAGAAAAAAAATACTTGATGCACTTGGCTTTAAACAAATCATGACTGAAGTGATTTATCGATGTATTATTTAGATGTAATTAACTAACAATCAATGTACTTTTCACACAGGATCAATGAGTGAGAAACAGATAAACCACAATGAAAGAACATGTATGAAGTGTCTTAAAATGTTTAAATTTTGTAGGTGTTTAGTAGCATCCTTTCAATCCTAGTCCCCAAGAGGTCTACCCTTGTACAGAAATAAGCACACACTTGCTCACAGGGTTATGTGCATGCCTTGCACCCTCTGTACCATGCAGGTTATAGATGTGCACCTTGTCATTTGCAGATCCTTCTGTGAAGGTGGGGATACTGCAGCTCTACCTGATGGCTGTCTTCCACAGACTGCTTTCCTGCAACAGCTGAAAATAAAGCTAAAATAGCTTTGATGTGCTGACATCACTCACACTGGTCGATACATTCTCACCACCTCTTTTCACTCCTCTTGTTGACATCCCATCTGCTATCTTGTACATTATATTTGTAAGCTTTATGGGAAAAAAGAAAGGTTTTGCTGTGTCCATAGACTGTAAAAATATTTTGGTCTATGTTTTTATGTTCAAGCCATATAATAATATAAATTGCAATATTTCATTAAAAAAAATCTATTGAATGGGTATTTGTTCAAGGAATGCTCTACTATATAAGGGAATTGTGTGCTCTAACAAAACACCCTTCAGAAAATATGAACATTCTGAAAGTTGCTCAAAGGATCTGAACATGAATAGAACACTAAGCAATTATAACAGAACTGGTGTTTTTACTCGTAAAAATATGAATATCAGCATAATAGCATAAATCACTTCTTTCAATCAACATTATGAGGAAGAGTAGCAGATGTTATAGAATTAAAAAAAAATCTTTAAAATTATGCATATAATTTGATATAGCAGATGAGCATTAAAGGCTCAAGTTTTCTGTGATGTTTTGCATACTGAAAATTTATTTTCTCTTCATTAATCACTCTTCAGCATTTGAATCCAGGATTATTTAAAATAGAAAAAAATAACCCAAATAGCCAGCATAGGACAAGGTAAAGTGCCATCCAGGCTAGAAAATAAGACTATTTTTTTCTTTTGAGAATTAGTTTTTTTTTTTCATGAAGGAAAGCCGTTACCTTTTTCCCAAAAAACTAACCAGCAACTCACATGATAAAACCTTGTGAAACAGAATGACAGCCACTGTGCTCATATAGCCACCATTCAGTTTGAAGAAGGGTCCTTGTATGATGCTGTATGTGCAATCATAATGCTAGCATACTTTACTGTTTTCCTCTCATGTGTTTCCACATGCCTCAGTAGATACAACCCCTTCTTACTTCTACAGACACATGGCACATACCACTTGAATCTGTTAGGGCTAAATCCAACTGTACAGTAGTCTTTTTTCCATTAAATTGGAGCCAGAGACACATGAGGAGAGCTACAATACATTTAGACTGTTGCTTAGTCTTGCAAGTACTACTTAAAGCTCTAGAACGAACCTCCATGTGTTTTTGTCAGTTTTATGATGAAGATTCAGAGAGAGATTCAGAAAAAGAAATAGTAAACCAAGAACTATTCACAGACATTTTCCAACAGAATTTTAATAGAAAACATGAGTTCTTGCTTAGAGTACCTTTAAAAAAAATAAATTAAAGCCTGCATTATGTTGAAATTTCCCTTTTTCTTTTAAGAAGTATACAAAGTCTCATGATATGAAAAAACTGAGATTCTGGGTGAGGACCCTTTACCAAACTTCCTCTGATACTTCCTGGATTATTGGGACCGTCATGGCAGGGATGGTTCTATACATACTGCACAGGGTGATACCTCAAAGCACACACTGAAGTCCAGGTCAAGGTTTCTTGGTCTATTATTACAGGCTCACTCCTAAGGCTAGTTTATATCATGGAAAAGCAATACAGAAGCTCTTCTTCTTGTTGCAGTAGTCGAAGAGGTGCAACGAGGAAGATTTGCATTTGTAGAACCATAAAATCATTTTGATTGGAAAAGAGTTTTAAGATCATGAAGTCCAACCATTAACCTAACTTTGCCAAGTCCACCACTAAACCATGTCCCTAACCACCACATCTAAGGATGTTTGAAATACCTCCAGGGACGGTGACTCAACCCCTTCCCTGGGTGGTCTGTTCCAGTGCTTGAAAACACTTTCAGTGTTTTTCCTAATACCTGAATCTTCCCTGGTGCAACTTGAGGCCACTTTCTCTTGTCCTATCATTTGTTATTTGGGAGAAGAGACCAATACCCACCTGGCTGCAACGTCCTTTCAGGTAGTTAGAAGTACAGAGTGATAAGGTCTCCTGTCAGCCTCTTTTCCTTCAAGGTAAATAACTCCAGTTCCTTCAGATGCTCCTCATAAGACTTGTGCTCTAGATGCTTCACCAGTTTCATTGCACTTCTTTGGACATCATCTAGCACCTAAGAAGAGCTATGTCTCATCTAGAAATGAAGTAAAATGTGATGTAGAGCTGGGTTCCAAGAGGTGAATTGCACTATTGCATGTTCTAGACAAGTAAAAATCGAGCCTGGATATAAATGTTAGTTTATGGATTACGCTCATATCAAATCATAGTTTTCTACATAAGACACCAAAAGCTGCTGGTTGGTTTCTCTTTTTACAGAGGTATACATGATTAGATCACACTGCACATTTCAGCTGCTAAAGGAGGAAATCATCATTCAGAGTAATAAAGTTTCAACATAAAGAAAAACTAAACTGAATAGCATTACCTATTAGATATATACAATAGAGTTTCAAGTAGGCGCTGGATAGTGTAGAAATTGAGATACCTTGTTCTATTAAGGTTACTCAAAACCTATAAACTTCTTATCTTGGAGACATCTTCTCTGGTACTATTATATGCAAGTTTACTTCCCCAAACCAACCTTTAGAAGAACAATACAGTAGAAACACTTCCGTTTCACTTTGAGTTTGTGTAAAACCAGACTGACTGTCACGACTGGTGCACTGACCTGTGAGCAATCAGAATTGTGCTCTGATTTTGCAAGCAACCTTGAGAGTGCAAAACCTTTTACATGCTGTGCTCTGTTAGCTGTGCACATGAGCCATTCCAGCACAGAAAACAGAATTCCAAAATCCTCCATAAACCTTCCAGACACTGAGACCTGTGTGCACTTCACACCACTATGATATAGATTAGATCATGACATTCAAATTCCCTCTAGATTTTGGCCTCTACTGTAGAGCATTTAAAAAGCTTCCATCACCAACAATCGCTCTACCTGCATATATTTTTCAGAAATATTTTTAGATATGTGGATCTTTGGTCCTTGCAGCTTTGAAATTTGTATTCACAGTCTGGGAACATTGCTTTCTAATGATAATGCCGTATTTAATTTGCCCGTGTAAAAAAACCCCACAAATCCCAAAAACATTTCCTAACCCATTAAGTGAGACTGGGTTTCTTGTGTCCAGACATAAAAGGCACAGGTTTTTACCATCATTAACGAAGAGTTAAATAACCTTGAGATTTTCACAAACTCTATGCAATGCAGATTGGCAATGTAATTAAAATGTTGTGATGTGTGATTTGTATAGACTGCACTGAGAGCTGTAACCAGATTAACTACATGACTTGCACACACTGCCTGCAATGAGTTATACTACTCTAAATAATTACAAGAATTAAGCTCTAACACAGACTGTCTACAAAATATATTGGCTTTGACCAGATTAAGTACTAGAATGAATAGATTTACACTGACTATACCCACAAAGTGAAAGTCCCTTGCAAAATAACATACAAGAAGAGCGAATTTACCATGCACAGTACAATGCAGGTGACAGCTCAGTCTCAGTGTTATGTCCTGGCACACTCTACCCATTTTTTTTAACCTAGTGTAAAATGGCATAACCTCATTTTTTTAAACAGTGGCTGTATCACACTGCTTAAATATGATTTTGTATAGGCTAGCCTAGACACAAATGTATAGGATATGCCTCATCTGCGAAACAAAGTCTCTGTTTTCTTCTGTTAGAGTCACGGAGAAAACCAAGAGTCAATCACTGTATAGCATGATTTAAGTTAGTCTGCTCTGGACAGGGTGTACCTTTAACAGAGTGGATGCTACCTTTCCTCCCCCTTATCCTAGAATCAAGGTATGGTGCAATTGTAAAGCAAGGGTATTGTTTGGAGCACTGCAAGGACTAAACAACTTCAACCCTAGCCAAAGTGATCTTTTATGTTCCAAAATGAAGTACAAGAGTGGCCTAAAATACCAATAGTTATGCTTTTGTTGCAGGGATGCATGATGATTACATACTTAATTTCATCCCTGTGTTAATTCCACACTAAGAAGTTTTTCAATAACAGCTATAGCTCCAACAAGAGCTCTGCCTTCCACCCTAAGTAAAGGCAATGCTGGAAAATGACACTCAAGGGAAAGAAGGCAGCACACAGGAAAGGGTAAGAGTAAATAAGAACCTTGTGAAAATTAAAGCTGACTTAAAGTTTGTAGAAAAATGAAGGGACATTACCTGTATTAGTGAAGATACCAGAGTATCATGGAAGTTTCATGAGAAAACCAGGAAACCTGGTTACAAATTCTTTTACAAACCTCAAAGCAGACCACTCTCTCTCTCACATCTGTAAGCAAATGCACATGCAAGGTTAGCACTCAAATGTTACAGTACCTGTCAACCATCATACATATTCTCCTTCACAATGGTAGCCTATTCAAACACAGCATGCAAAGATGTTTTAGTCTCAAATAATTTAAAAATTATTGTTATAGCTTTTAAAAGATAAATTAAGCATTTTTTTCCTTTGAGGAAACTACACATGTGCATAAAAAAACCTGGAAAATAGAATAAGTGAACTGAATATGGTAAACATTCAGATTTTTTGCGGTTGGTTGTTCTAGCATTAAGTCTGATGAAAGGTGGGAGAAGAGGCTGATAGGCTGGCCAGGAGGAAATACAGTGCTGATGCTGGAGATGTTCGTTCTGTTATCTACAAAAAGAAATAAAGAAGTCTGAGCCTTGGCAACAGAAAAAAGAACAGAAAATAGAATAGGCTCCCAGATATGGAAGCTGTGTGAAACTCATTTAGCCTGTCTCTGTCACCAATCCCATACCATGGTGTAATAAAAAGCCTAAACCAAAGGTATAAATCACAGAAAAGAAAACTGTCAACTGTGATATTGTTAAGATAAGCATAAGCCAAGGCAAAACTGAATTATGCCTAGACACTTAGAGTAGAGCTTTTCCATGTGTCAAAGAACAGTCTACATTAGAAAAAGGATGCTTTCAAGATGAGGAGAGAAAAAAAGTCAAATTAGGTTCAGGAGTATTTCTGAGCTGCATAAAAACTAAGGCTACATACTAAGTATTTTCTCTGGTTTACGATTTTATATCACTGTAATACTTGATGAGCCTACCATTTAAATACATGCTCATCCCATGGAGCTATCACATTTCTTTGTAAAGGCAGAGAATTTGAGCTTTGCCTACTTCTTCAGTAACTCTTAGTTGCTAGTGTGTTGGGGTTTTTTTCTTTATTTATTTATTACTCTTTACTTTCCCTTTGTTTCTTTCTTCTGTTTCTGGCATACCCATCCCACTAGACACGCAGGTAGTTTTTCACAATTAGGTTTCTCACTTGTCTCTACTGATCAGCTTTTTATTGTTACTGCAAGAAACAAAGGATTAGTTAGTTACAGAAACAGAACTATAAAGGCTATATTACAGGAGTCACACTTCCCTAGTAAGAGTTCATCTCACAGATTCTCACTGTTTTTCAGGTAAGATTGATAAGCGGGAAGACTAAAGAACAGGGGTATACTCAAAGCCAGTTTTACTCAGTATTTACATCAATATTTAAAAACAGGAAGGACTGCAGGCTCCAATTACCCCAGCTAGCATAATTTCCAAAGAGAAACTTCTGGTGTTGTGTCTAATGTGGTATCACTTCTGTTACTAACATCTTCACAAATTCCTGTGTTGATTTATGTGCCTCTGTTGACTGAAGATAGTAACATCCACGTTACTTCACAGAAGTTTTAAAAGGTGTGCGCTTTGAGTAATGTGATGATTAATAAACATAAACAATTTTCTAGTAGAAATTCTATCTCCGGCAAGAAAAAGAATCAAAACCAAGAAGGGATTTTTTGAAGAATCAAATCTTCCTGCAAGAATCAAATCTTCCTGCAATAACAAGAAACATGAAATGAAACCTACTATGATCGTAACACTATGTGATGAGCAATATGCTTTTGCTTTTTCTAATAGGTACTTGTTCCCTCTCTTTTAATCATGTCAGGAAAGTTGGTTAGAAACCAACTTTGGAAGCAACCATCAGGACTTAGTAGGATTCAACCTGACACCTAGAATTAAATCAATGCAAGCAAAATCTAGAAACCAGAGAAAGCAAGGGAATGATGAGAAAGGATAATAACCCAAACAGAATTCAGGCCAGGGTCTAGATGGCACAGAATATGCTAAAGGCGACCAGACAGGAGTATTACCTGAATTCAGATCTACGCTAGCAAATCTGTATAAGATAAATCCGGTCCAGTTATTAAACCAGTGGAAGAGAATGAAACAGCTGACACAAGGGCAGGAATCAGAAAAAGTGAATAATGACAGCAGGCTAGAGCTTTAACAAATGCTTTAACAAAGTCTTGCATATGTATGTACATTTGTTTGGTGGCTGCTGACAGCCTTGAGACCAGGTTCTGACAGCAGGTTCCCTGTGTGCACATTGTCCTTAGCTACCCTAGCTATGGTAGGCAGCATAGATATAAAAATCTGTGCAAGATGACAGACATAAAATTCTTGGACAAAAGGTTCACACTGCAGTACAAGTTTTGTCATAGAGGGTGTAGAATATCTGTAAAAAAATCATGTTTTTGTCACCATTCAAGAGAAAACCTAGAGGTGTAGTGAGGGATTGACAGCCAACATCTCTTGTGATGTGTTTCACATAAGCGATCCTGTCTACAGGAGCTGAATTTACATGTCTTAGTGTTTGTGGGTGTGGTAGTACGAGTGGATAAAATCAACTTTCCTAGAGCTTTTGTATAATAAAAATCACCTTCCTGTTCCATAAGAGCTCACACTGACTTTTCTTAGTCTAATTTCCTGAACACAAACCCACATTTCTGGAAGCCCGTTTTAAATATTGATGTGCAATTATTATTTTCCTGGTTCTAAGAATGACTTTCAAATCCTAGAGAGTAGAAGTGCACAATATGACTTATATCCAATATATTTTAATTTGTTATTTATCACAATATGATTTATTCAGTCAATAGCTGAATTTTCAGTCTGTGACCACATAATGATTTGATTATAAACAAGTGAAATGTTAGAAATCTCTTGGAAAAATAATATGGCAAAGGACGTTGACACATGAATTTGATATGCAAATGTAATATAAAACATGTAGGGATAATCTGTGTGTTATAAAAACCACACACACAGAGCTTATTATAAATTACTGAAAAGCAGTAGTGTGATTTACAACAGTGACAGTCATTTCTAATCATCCTTTTTGTCTCACTGTTTTCTTCATCATGTTCTGTCTTCAGCACAAAAGATACCCCATCAAAAGGGTTCATGCTAAATAAATTGGGATGAAAATGAGTCGTCAAATACTCAGGAATGACAACTGCCAAAAGCTAGCATTGCCAGTATTAAGGTGAGGATTCAAAATTAAAAAAATAAAAAAGAAAAAGAGAAATAACAGAGGTGATCATTACTACAATGAAGTACTTACCATGCCTATTGCCAAATAGCTACCTGGATATGACTGCTGAGACCAGCAAAGTGGGAGACCATTGTATGAGGCTGCTTCATGAAGGGTAACTGCAGTGGTGCCCCAGACCTGGAGGCAGGTGTATGCTTCCCATCGGATAGCCAATTAAACCCAGACCATCTCAGCAGATCCTCTGCATCTTTTCATTCCCTTGGAAGTTAATATAGATTAATAGATTATTTACCTACTACTACTAATAGTGAGAAATAGATTATCTTCAGTTACATCTGTTTCCACAGATTTCCCCCCACCTCCATGACAACTGAGGGAAAGATGCCTGAAACGTGTTATGGTGGAGCAGGGCTACATTTTTGCATTGCAGAACTATTAAAGCAGGCTGCAAGAATTATTCATAAGCACTAAAACAAGAGTTATAAACCAGTAAAAAAGAAAGCTGCAGTAATTAGGAATAGTAATCAATCTGTGTGATGTAACAAATTAATGTAAAAAGTAAAAGAACGATGTCTTGGGTTAAATTAAAGGAGGGGAAAACACCCTAGCATGATCATTGCCATAAAACTGATTATATATATTTTTTAATTTTTAAAGATATGTAATCTAATGTAGAATCTTAACATTTTCTTTTTGAAAAGGTTTAGAAGCAGGCAAACCTGTTTGCTTATAAATGGTCAAATCACCTGAATGACTGGCAACACTAAACCCATTCTGTGCTATGAAATACTACTTGGTGTCAGCAGAGGGTTCAAAAAAAGAATAAGTATATTGAAATACAGTGTAAGAAGTGTGAAAGAGAAAAATAAACTAAGTTTATGTGGAAATATTTTTACAGTGCTAAATTTGAAATCACTTTATCCTTATATATGTCGGTGGGAGAGAAGTTCCTGATTCTAGTATAGTAATGCAGTTAATTTGGAGATGTGAGATCATGTTATAGAGCCCACAAAGGTGATCAGTCTGTGCTTAGAAGTTTTCATTGGAGACATACTCTGAATGGTACCTGGTTCAAATGTAACACAAACTTAAGAATTTACTAATAAAATTGAACTGTAAGGAACTTTATCCTCTATATGAGAGTAGAAGTATAATCCTAGACAATACACTGAAACAAGTTGCAGCGCATTAATTTTCAACAGGTTAAAAAGTGAATGGACACCCTCCCTACTCTACACTGCAAATATACACACTCACATACATATTTTATACCTGAGAAAAGTGGAACATAAATGTACCCTTCCCTTTCAAGATAAAAAAGAGAATATTTACTATCTGAAAGGAGTATTTTTAAAAATTTTCTGAAGTACAGAACATGGCCCATAACCATATGACAACCTTAACTTACCTTTGTTAAAGGCCAGTAAAGGCAGGTTTTATCAACGAAGACTTACAGAGTAATCTGAAAGTCATGACCACAAAGTATGAAATGTAAGCTTAACTTTAATGGTTCTTTCAGAATCCTCATCAGTATTTAGTATTTATACAGTAGATCTCCTGATATATCTTATCGTTATATCTTCTGGTAAGTACTTAGACAGCACTGTTCCATTACCTGTACAGCTATAAAAACCCCTCAGGGTTCTAAGCTTTCACAAGGAACTCTTTTCTTAAGGAAGATAACTGGCCAGAAAAAGGCTTATTTTTCCACAAACCACCTCTAATGTTGGGTAGCAGATATTCGCACCTGCCAGAATACTTGTAAAACAGATGGTCAAAAGCCAGAGTAATTAATTTTTGCATTAGAGACATCCAGGTGGTAAAATTGTGTTTTATCTGCTGAATTATTTTCCAAAGATCATTTATTTAAGGAAGGTAGAAGTTCATTTCTATTTTAATTCTTTTAACCTGGTCTAACAGGTTAACGATATATCCTGTTACATTACATTGCCTTCCACGTAATCTGCTATATTAAACTGTGTCCAGATAGCTAATAACTTTTGTGGTGTACCATGAGACAATTTAAGAACAGCACCAAAACTAATGCACGCAGTTAATGCCCATTTTTTCTCCTTCTGCTCCATCCAGAAGAGAGATACCTTATGACCTGGAGGACAGAGCAAGAAGAATAAGCAGCAGTTACTATCCTTTGACCCACATTCAGGTGTGCCTGCAACTTGCCCCACATCTCTCATCTGGATAGAGGATGGTTCATTGGTGGTTGTTTATTTGCAGCAATGGCTGCTGTGATTTGCTGGTGCCATGGAGTTACAGCTTGTGTTTGATTTGTAAAACCACCCATCTCTCTGAATTCAGTAAATTTCTCACAGCTTTTCCCTTTGTTTCAACAACTATGAGTTTGCACTGTGCAGTCTGAGTTTCCACTTTCATTAAATCTAAAACTTAAAATTGTGACATAGAAAAAACCCTGCCTCTGCTAACCATGTACAGTAGAATCTGGCTTGTATCTACTGTAAAAGTCTCAGTTCCTTAAGCACTCAGTGATTTTACATTTTGTATATTGCATATGTGTTGTCTTTCGCAACAGCACGGCGGCCTGTTTCAGGAACGGCACATCAACCAAACTCAAGTCACGTGGACCACCTGCTCACAGACATCAATATGATGGATGGCAAAATGGCGTTTATTAACAAGTAACACGACCTTATATAACTGAGGTTCAGAACGTCACTTCCGCCTGCTTGCTATTGGCTATTAGGGGAGGGGCCTTATCTACCCGCATATCACGTGATCTTCTGACCGCCAGGCCCTAGCTAGCAACACATATGGTTCTGGGTCAAGCTGCAAATCTACCAGGGTCAAATATTAATCAAGCTGACCTCAATTTTAAATACGTTACCAGTTATGATGGCCTTTAAAACTGCTTAGGAATATCTTTACGTAAATAAAATGACCCACTAAAAATGGAGCTATAGAACAGCCTCTCCTACAGAAACTAATAAAATTGCATATTTTTTATTCTATACAGCATCATTTTTCTTGTGGATGACAAATGGATGGCAACTCTCCATATGTACTGTGATATTGCTGTACTCTGAAGTCACACTCCGCTCCACACAAGCAAAGGAATCATTTTAATCTTGAGCCTAATGAAATAATAATCACTGGGACAACAGGTATAACTGCTGCCAGCTATTACTATGCTACCCCATTGGCGTGTAGGATTCTATTTTGATTGTTCCTTTTCCTACTTGGCAGATGGCAAATTGTCTTAATTATCCATTCACACTCTGAAACCTCTTTAACCTCAACCAGTTGCCTTCTTGAAGACCATCAGGCAGAAAACAAATTCATCCAGCTAAGCATGAGTATAAACTGTGTCTTTCTAATCATGCAGCAGTTTACTGCTCAGCACAATATTTATCCTACCACAGTAACAGTAATAGCTGCCTGTATTAATATAGGCAATCCTCTGAGAACCCATGTCCTACTATATACCATGCTAACAACGAAAGAAAAAATCAACCTTGCAAGTCTATATTGCTTTACTTCACCCAAAATATTTAAAATTTTTTCGGCTTTCTGAACAAAATGCAAGCTCTCCCACTTTTTATTTGAGAAGTAATACTGGGCAAAGACCAAATTAGCTGACATGTGACTTACTTCTCATGTGACTGACTTACTTCTCATGTGACTTATAGTATTAAAATTAGTGCCTTTGGAATTACAGCATTTGTTCTAGATGAGACAATCTACCCGAATAACACTGCGTGACATGATCAGTTTAAGGGATGAACATAGGTGGAGAAGTCTAAGATCTTTGTTTTTCTCAGTTGCAGAGAACAGAAAGCTGTTTCAGGTGCACCAGACCACTTTGCAGCTCCTCATCTTTGTTTCCCTCATCAGTTACCGAAAACCCACCTGAGTGAAACTGAAAATTTTAATAAAGTAGGTCACATTTTTTATGTCAAACTCTTTTTGAAAACAATCTTCTCCATGGACAAGATAACTTATAAAGAACCTCTTGGTCATGCTCTGAGTAATTAGTTATGGAATTAGTTATTCCATCTAATTGGCCTAAGACATTTCCAAGTTCATCTATTGACCTGCTATGAAGTTGAATACAGGTCTTTCCTTACCTTTCCTTTTGCAAATCAGAGAACAGGACTCAGTAATCCTGTAAAATCACATGAACCTTTATAAAAGCAGATTATTCACCAGTCATAAGTTTCACATTCTGTGTATTTACATAATGCACTTTAGGATTCAAGAACAATTTCTCTCATTACATTTGGTTCTTCTTTCTCTCTGCTGACTAAATTAACTGCTATCCCAAGCAAATATTTTCAGCGTATGATGCCATCAGGCTCCATACATTTACACTTACTTATTAACATGGCAATAAGAAAAGGTCATATGTATAATCTCCTGAGAGACATTCCCCATTTTGTGGCCCATGTACAGCCTAGATATCTCCTCTGACAAACCCCACTCAATTGTCCCTTTCTAAAATTTGGCATTAAAGTCAATTATGTTTTTTTCTTGGATTACCCATGGGGTTTAACATTTGCAGTTACAAATGAAGCACAATGATAGTAAAACCAAATATGCTATGGAAAACATGATTACAAGTAATTCCAAGAGTGCTACAGAAAACCCTTAACTATGGCAGAGGAAAAACAAGTAAGTTTGCTTGGTTACAAAAAAAATCTGAAACCAAGCAAAAAAAAATTTAAAAAAAAATCCTCAACTCAAGCAACAACAACAAAGAAAACCCAGAAGCAAGAAACTTTTGTCATGATCTGTCAGACTTTCTCTACAACCAGCATTTTGGGCAGGTTTCTGTATGGTGCTGTTCATTTTTTTGTTTGACACTGATGAATAAAGTCTATGATGTTCTCCACATGACTCCTCTTGATGTTTCCTCAAAACTGTGCTCCCAAGCCAACATACTCCTGAACAAAGAAATTGTCTTTCCACCACTTCATTCAGTGATGCATCAATAAGAGATAGGGAAAGAAAGAGAAAAATAACAGATTTTAGACAAAACAGAAAAAGAGAATAGTAAGCCCAACCATAAGTCTTTATCATTTTCCAGTTGCAATAGGGAAGGTTAAAACAGATACGAATGTAGAAATTTGGCATGTTTTTAAGCTGTTTTAAGTCACTGTTATTCTCAAAATATCCTAAAATCAACAAATTTAATCTGGTTTAATTCAATTAATTAATTTAACTGAATATTCATTGTTATAGTTCACTTCCAACATTAAAACTTTTTTACATTACCCTCCTACAGAGTATGCTTTGTATTTCATGACTCAGTCAGGTTTGTCATGTAAACCTTTTCTACAGAACCAAGAGCATCTTTCCCTAACACAGCATGCACATAATATCAACAAAGGTAGCCTGCTTTTCCAGACAACCTCAATTGCTTATCAACATTTTTGAAATTCAGTTCATGTTTTCCCCATCTGTTCTCAGCTATGGAATCTACGTCATAAAATTTGGCATTTATAATTTGGTATTTCTTATTTTAAGAAGGGTAACACATATACTGCAACAAAGTCTTGCTATATTCTTCTTCCTCATCCTCTCTATCACTTCTCAACATGAAATATCAAATAGCATCCACTAAAGAGAATAAAAGCTGGTTTAGGTCCCTCAGCACAAAAGTGACCTCTAGACTCTACTACCCACACACAAATTTTAATGACCTGAAACAGAAAGAGAAATGGAAAAAAAAATTCAAGCATGATGACTGAAATAATTTCTCAGTGGAGCTCACAGATCCACATGCAGTCCAGGATTAAATAAATAAAAATAAGTAAAAAAAAATAAAACTAAACCCAAAAACCACACCACACCAAAACAAAACAAAACTACAACCCAAACTAAAAGAAAAAACCTCTCATGGAATATATGTTCTACCTTTTTCTTTGGTAGTAAAAACCCAGCTAAGCAGAGCCATTTTACCAGTCTTCAGTGTATAGGCTAGTTCCACTCAGTCACAGTCCCTTGCTTCAGGGATCTTTTTCCTGTCTGTATTTCATAAGGGATCTAGAAACCAAACTTAGTGTCACAGACTGCAAACACTCCATTTCACGAGGAAAAAAAAAATATAGCTCATTCCCAGATGCAAGCACCACCTGTGCCTCCTCCAGCCCTTTCACAGTGCCAGTACCCCCATTTCACCTCCCATCTAGGCACAATGGGAGCTATCCATGGCTCTGCTGCAAAAGGTTGGGCTAGAGCAGCTTACAGTTTAAGATAGTAATCTTCTAAAGCACTAGGCAGTGCTTTAAATATCTTTATAGAGCAATTTAACCCAAAAGCCAGCACAGTAATTGCAGGCTCAATGGTTTGGAAGGTGTTATGGTTATACTCTGTCATATTTCTAACTTTCCCAATGCACAGATGATATGTATAGAAATATTTGAGAAACTATAGCTCGTGTTCTGCCCAAAACAGTTGCAGATGTAATTACACCAGTTTAGATCAATATAAGGACTAGCATACTAACACTGCGGCAAATCCTAACCTCTTTTTCTGCCACTCTGAACCCTGAGCTATTGCTCAAGCCAAGTGACCGTAACTCTCATGCACTTTAGGATTCAAGAATCTGCTACTCCAAAAATTGAAAGGAAAATCAGTCTGGAGAGACAATGTGGCTCCAGTGTCAGGTGGGCGAGTACAGCAGCTTCTACCAACTTAATAGGGTTGTGTGCTACTTAGAGCCATCATGGCCATGGAAGCTGTTTGATAGTGGGTGTGATGATGTTCTCAGGCTAGTTCCTAGTGGACAGATACATGTATCACTTAATAAAAAAAGCTCTCAAAACCACCACTAATTGGCTCCCTTCTCAGCAGTTTCAGGGGCAAGGCTGCAGACCTCAGAGCTACTCAGATTAAAATGTTTTCTAATTCCTGGAAGTGTTCAATCCAGAGCCCGGAATAAAGGAAAAGTTTCAGTGAAAAGGAATTTACACTCGTGCTGTCCGTGCTGTCCATCTTCTGGGGATAATTAAGATCGCCATTTTCTAAGGCTGTCACTCTGACATCTTCCATTAGCACTAACATTCACCTGATCTTTGTATTTTATTTTGTTAAAAGGAAAGAAGAAACAGAAAGAAAAAAGGAAAAAGAAGCCTGCAGTGAAATGAAGCATATCAGCAGAGTCACCTTATTTAATACTTGAAAACTGATTCAACCCTAAACTATCAGTGACTTGGAAAAAAAAAAAAAGGATAATTCTTGGTGTTATTCTGATTCCTGAGTACAGAAAGAAGGAATAGAATGTTAAGATTTTACGTCATGCTTCTTGTTCAATGAATCATTTTTCCAAAGCCAGTTTGGATACAGTTTCAAAATGAGTTATACGAGACACAGAATAGTCACGGCGATTTCTTTTATTGCCTGAAATTGTGTAATTAAAACAGAAAAGACTCTTCTCTGAATGTGGTAATTCCTTTCCCAGTAGTGATATTTCTTCATGTTACTGAGATGGTAAAAGAGAGGTATAATTAATCCATTGTCCTTTTATCAAGACCAATAAACATTGAGCAATAAAATATAATCTGATTGTGCCATTATCTCAAATGAATATTTTATCATCTGTTAGCAACTTAATCATAAATTATTTTTCAACAGCTTTTTAATGAGATGAAAGATAATCGGAGCCTGCAATGAAGTGCCATAATACCCAATCTGAATAATCAGTCTGTTTTCTGTGAAAAAATTAGACCTTTGTGCACTACTTTGGAAATGCATAAAATTTTTGAGACATCCAAGAATTAAAAATAAGGTGATCTGCCCAAGAACACACTCAAAAGTATTCAGATGTTGCACCCCATATTTCACCTACATTTTCACAATGTCAGGAGGAGTCATTCCACCAATTGCAGATCAGGCCCATATTAACATTAATCTGCAATTAGATATTCATCTCAGTGGTCAGTATTTGTAATGAGCTTCACAGAAGCAGTGAAGGTTAATCACAAACTCAGTGGTTATAAATTTGCATTAATATGGAGTTCTAGTCAAGCACAAATGCTGCCTGACCTTCTTAGAGCTAGAACAACAGACTACATCCACTCGGTATCCCACTGTTGGTTGATTTTCTCCACTATGCATTAAGCATGAATGCACATATTGTTTATTACAGTATCTGGAGCAGTAAACATACTGAATTAATAGCAAAATAATAATACCACTATTAAACCAAACAATATTAACACAGGATACTACAGTAGTGGTGCATCTCATCTTCCAGTCTTTCTAGGATTTCTCCGTTACCTTTCTGTTTGTAAGAGGCAAAGAACCACAAAAAAGTGGTTCTTAATCTCATTTTTCTTTAAAGAAATCAACAGCTGTAACAGCTTTAAAGAAGTCAACACTCTGTAACTGGTACTATGTACACAAGATGAAACTCAGTGACAAATAGAAATGTACCATTTTCTGCTTGTAAAGCAGCGTATAGTCAGTGTTTTAAAATCTAATCCTTGTATAGGATAAACCAGTATCTTTTTGTTTACTTCCTTTAGGCCAGTGCATTTCTGTTATAAGTAGATAAATGCAGTTTTAGTTGACCAAACTCAGTTTACATTTAGGTATAAAATGGCTTTTGCAAATGATTAATCTCCAAAATAAATAAAAATATTTTATAACAACCACTTTTTACAAGTATACCTTGAAACACTCACTGCAAGACTTAATAGCAAACGAGGTTATAAATAATTTTTAACACTTGCACAGTGCTTGTCACGTTTGAAGCACCAGTGACCATGGGTATGTCAGCCTCGCCCAAAACTAGCAGCAAACAATAATACCTAAATGCAACGTCTCATTCCAAACAAATGTACAAGCAGAAATCAAAGTAAAAGGAAAGCAGTTCTGTCAAAAAATATTTGAAAGCAGTGTTACACCTCTCATACTTCTTTGTGACATCTAGTTTCAGACTTCCAAGTAGTACAATTTTACAATTTTGGGAAATCATGTCCACCCAGTCCTGAGTGATTCTTTTTGCACTGTATCCATAATACTACACATAAAATGAGCATGCAAATGAGCAATACTTTTTTAAAAACCCAGTACTTTTGTAATTGGAAAGCTATTACCTTACTATTGTCTATTCCATTGTCAGAGATAATTAAAAGCAGAGAGAAATAACTTCAGCTAATACAAATTTGGTGGTTAGTACCAATAAAGAGCTAACACTTCAAAAAATTAAGTATCACTTTTTCCTTTGGACCACTTAGCATCCTATTCAGTTCTCATCACTTCTGAGTGCCTTAGCAAGCGTTTTGCTTAATAATACTGATACAATAGGTTTAATAAACAGCTATCAATCACACAAGTTTTCTAAATCAGGTCTTCAATTGTAAAGTGGTTTTCTACTTGACTTTCTATTTGCCTTGAAATGACATGTAACTTTTAGTGCTTTAAATACATTATAAAATATTTTCCTCTGTCGGCTGTTATATATCCCAGGTTAGCTGATCCATGGTATCACGACATTAACCAGAAAAACGCTTATAATTTGCTTGAACTGTGCATTTTGCTCCTGTTTTGCTCTGCAGGAAATCACCTAGGATTTATTTTAAATATTTGGGGTTTATTTTCTCTTTGTGTGTTTGTAAAATTTCTAGTTTTCAACCACTTCAATACTGGAATTGATCATAGTAACAAACAGCACAACCTAATCTAATGAATCATTAAATTTCCTGACATTATACAACAGTGTAGAACTTCATAAGTTCTCATATAATCAGATGACAAGTTTCTGTCCACATAAGTATGATGATCTCAAGTGAGACAAATGTTTCACGGGCAAGCATTTAGTTGCCAATGGAAAGGAGGACTCTAAGTGAAGCACTCTCTGTGTTCATATTTACCTCTTCCTTTTAGCTTCTGCAATACACATTTAAGAGGAAACAATTAGGAAAAAACAAAACCAAAAAACCAAACCCACAAAATATTATAAGATTCTCTAGCTTCCAACTCAACATATATGTACTCATAATATTTGATGAATGACTGCTGTTTTGGGGTTTTTTTCCATATTTGTCAAAACTAGGTTGCTCCCTTTTAGCAAACCCAAATGAAACAGAAAATGCAAACAATACAGATGATAAACTACTAATTGATTCATCTTACAGTTCATACTATGAAACTTTTGACAGGTCATTCAGAAATTGTAGTAATAAGCTTGCTGCAGAACCAATTTAGGACAGGAAGAATCAGGCTGCCAAATACACAATACATGTCATTTACATTTAATCCACGGCCACAATCTCACTTTCATTTCTTTCCTGACACTTCAGGGTGCCAGGATAGGGTATAACTATGAGATGTTAAGAGAAATTCATTACTATGTGGCATTTGGACCAGAAATAATTCACTTTTTCTATTAAGAACTTTCATACATTCAGGAACTCTACAAGGTTACATAAAGGCAGATTCCAAACACTGGTAAATCATGTGTGTTTCTCATAACAAGATGCTTGAGAACAGAGCAAGAAAATCCCTATATAGAATAAAAATGCTTTGTGAATCAGCATCACTGAGGATATTTTAAAGAAATAACAGTGACATTCTTGGCTATTCTGTTATAAAATCTTGCACTGAGGTAAAGATATATATACATCTTCAAAAATCTTCACAGCGTGTCTTTTCTGTCCTTTTCCTACATCTCCCTATAAATCATAGATTTCAGCTACATCTTGAAAATAAATCTTTTAAAGTTCATGGATAAGAAGGTAACAACTGTGTGGTTTCACCACAGCTAATTGCTGACCAGCTGATTTTCTGCTGAATATATGCAGGTTATTTGACTACAAACCCATTTGGTAATAGTCAAACAGTATCATCACAACCAGTGAGTCAGCTGGAGAGCATTAACATTGTGATGACAATGAGCTTCTAACATGTCTGTATCATTGTTTAAGCAAGTCTGGCTTATGCAGAATTAAATGATTGAAAGATGTTAAGGTGACGATTAAAGGAGGCACCAAAGGATACAAAATTTAATTTAGAGGCACTAACAGATTAGTACCCAGCACAAACAACATCAGATGACCTGATTAAATGATGACTTTAACTGGTTCCACACAAATAGGACTGGTACTCTGTTGGCTGAGGAGGTATTTTTTTCAAGCATGGATCACTGAACCATCAGCTCATAACATCTGCTTTAAAAGCCTTTAATGATTCATTTATGTAGTTCTAGAGCAATTACTAGCAAGTTCTTCCAACATGGCTACTCTCTATGCACATTACATTCCAATGCCAAAAAACCAACGAAGTTCACTAGAAGCAAATAACCACTGTGTGTTTACAATATCACATTTCCACAGCTAAATCTTGGTTTCTTGTTTTTCATTAATAATGTTAGTATTTGAATTCTAAGACCTGAATGTAAAGAGAAAAGGAAAAGAAAAGGAGGTAACACATCTCTGGTAACATGTTCCCAATTTAAGATCCCTCTCCCCCATCTTCAAGAAATATGTCCATCAGAATCAGAAGGTCAAAACTGGAATTTGCAAACCATTTTTCAAACTATTAACCAGAATGCATACGCTGATAAGCATGATTTCCATTATTATCCTGATAAAGGAGCTAAAATAACTGTAATTTATTTATTTTCTTTTCTAAAAGTAAACAGGCATTCAAGGGATCTCACCCATACCCAGCCTACTGCTAAGGGGCGATGCTGGAGAGAGGCAGCCAAAACACTGGTGGGTCCACAGCACCTTGTGAGCTACCGGTGCACAGCGCTGGGAAGGCTTCTGTGGAGGAAATTAACTCCATCCCAGATAAAGCCAATGCATGGCCCCTCACAGAAAACATTGGAGTTAATGCCAATTAATGTTAGTCAAAAATTAGAACCTGAAAATTCCAGGAAGAGGGAAGTATTTATATATAAAGAAAAAATGTATCAAGAGTTATGCCATATTGACTTTTTTATTATCTTCTTATCTCTTTTTGTCCAGGATCTTGCTTGCATAATTAATTTTTATTTATTTATTTTGAATCTATTTTTCTTTAGGAGACTGTTCTAAAAAAATGCTAGAAACAATTAGTGGAAAGGATGTCACAGCAGACATAATTAATTTCTCTTAGTATGGTAGTAATCAGAACAATTCTCAGTCCAGTCATAAGAACCAAAAAGGATACCAACTTTGAAATCAAGTTCAATGTCTTTATTAAGCTACTACAAAATATTTAAATACTGGTTTAACACCTTGTAAGGTACTGGAATTATGCCTTAACAATTGCCAACAGAACCATCCCTTGTCCTGTTTCCCAGTCCCCCCACTTCTCCTTTCACCTAACCAAACCTCATTTACATCACCACCGGTCAGGCCCAGGCTTCCGAGAACCTAATGACTATTCAACAAGCCACCCAGAAGATATACATCAGGAGAGACATCAGGAACCATTCACACATCAGGAGCCATTGTTCCACTATCAGGAGCACACATCGGGAGCCATTCACACTTTGGACATTCCCTCATCCACCCTGAAGCGCTCCCACAGGCCAGGTGGGAAGCTTGTAGCGAGACAAAGGAGCTGTATCCCTACAAAAAGGGATGCAACAAGAGAGAAATCATCTTTTTATTTTTCTTCATCTTCGATGGACAAAGAAAGGAACGTATCGGACCCAGAGAATACTCTGCCATCGGAGGAATGCCGTAGCCTCGTGGTGGTAGATACAGCCTCCCCTCACCCCTCTTCCTTTTTCCATTCTCTCTCTCTCTTTCTATCTCTCACCCCCGTTTTCTCTTTCTTCCCCCCTTTCCCTGCACGTTTCTTTCCAAATAAAACAACCTTCACCTTGACTCCGTTTCGAGTCTCAATTCTGTTCTGAGAATTGAATTAAGAACTGATCACGATAAAACACCTAGTGATTGGACATCACTCAGGGGTTAAGCCCAGCCGCCCCCAGACACCCAGAGCGATCTGAGGTTCGGCTGGAACGCAAGGGGGTTTAGCCTCTGCCAAACTAAAGTCTTGTCTAGGTTGTGGATCGTGACACACATACCTTGTGCACACATGCTTCGTAACATTCTGCTCCCTTCCTTGAAAGTATTCGATAATCTCTACGACCACTGTAGGGTTCATGAAAGCACAGGGCTCATTCACAAGCTGCAGGGCACATAGTCTACAAGCACTGTTCTATCTATCCTCATTTTTACTACAATACTACACCTATTTTTTCAGAAGAGATAGCTCCTTTTCCAAATTCCTGTTCTCAGATCTGCTGACATGGAAAATAGGGTCAGGAAGCTAAATAATCTTCTCCTTTCCATTGCTATAAAGTCCATTAGTGAAACTTCATTGAAGAAATAAACTATTCACGGATCTCAGCTTCAGCTGAGGAGGGTAAGTGATAACACAGATGCTACTACCCTATGAAATAAACCAGCAATACTTGCCGGTGAATCGTCTTAAAGATAGTACAAAACCCACAAGTTGAGCTGCATTGCTGGGGTTACCAATTAAGCCTGAGGATTTTGAAATAATAACAAAGATAGGGTTTCTTTAGACACACAACCCTTGTTTTGAAGAATCAAAAAAAAATTCTAGCACATTTTAAACATTGAAACATCACTGAAGTAAGGAAATGTGGACTAATTGCAGAACATCAGCAATATTTTTGTTCTTCAAGTTTATTTTTTAACATTATTTAGAACATTGTATCACCCCATTCATTACAGGTTAATCCCCTAAAAAATCCCCCAAGCTTCTGTCTTAACATATTAAAAATTCACCTACAAGCTTCAACATTTATCTTTTAAAAAGAAGATTTTCTTTAATGCAGAATTAGGACACAGGACTTTAAGTTATTGTGGAGCTTGGGAGTTTGTTTTGGTTTGTTTTTTTTTCCTTCCTGGGAATTAGTGACCCACGATATTTTCAGATTTGGGGGAAATAAACAAACAATCCTACCCTCCATCTCAGGCAGAATAGAGGCTTAAGGTGTGTTAGACAGAAAGAAAATGAAGTTTGGAAGTGGAAGTGACTATAGCTGCAGCTTCCCTTCTGAAATATTTATATTGTTAGTTCTATGCATCAATAAATTCCATAAAACTTTAGCAGTACTTGAAATCATAATTTAAATTGTTTTGAAAGGATTACTTTGAGTGCAAGTTTGCAAAGACAAATCACCTAAGGTACAATGAATAAAAGCCAAACACAAACTAAGTTTACTTACCATCATATGAACAGTACTTGCAGGGCAACTAAATATAGGAGCACTTGGACAAAGGGTGTACCTTCAGTTTTTAATGGATGCTTTCTTCTTAGCAGATGACAAAGTCAAACAAAATCATATGTGCAGTTTTGTCCCTGTTGGCCTACTTACACTGCCTACTGCAAATCATGTAGTTTAAAGAGTTTATAGTCACACTTCCAGAAATCTCCTTTTGTGATTTTTTTTCATTTGCTTTGGCCTTTTTACCATCCTAGACTACAGTTTTCTCATTTGTAACCTAGTATAATACTGATGGTTGACATAGTAGAGAATTACCAACATGATGTATGATTTCAGGCACATGTCTTTCTCCATTGCACTTACTCACATGAGGATGATTGCAATGGGAATGTGATCAACACAGCTTCCTCATTCAGAACATAAAATGTAAGCTGTAAGTTATTTCAGCCACTTGTAGAAGGAAGTGAATTTATCTACTAAACACCTTCAAATGTTTAGCAATATTTTGGGGTTTCTGACCCTCATTTCCATCTGTATGTATCCCTCCCATTTTATCTTCTGGTTTTTAAACCCCATTTGCATCAACAGAGCACATGTTTCACTGTGCAGAGAAGAGCTGTAGAAAGACATTCTCTTAACATTTGTATAAGTGCTAGGGATAGACTCCTGGATCACTTTAGTACAATCAACATTAGGAAACTCTTTCAGGAAAATTTTTCAGGATCAAAGTTGACACTAAAACATAGGAAAATACAAAATTTAGCTAAAACAGATCAGTTGCTGATAAATGTGATGCTAAATGGATTCCTGTACTGTATTGCGGTCACAGGACCACTGATCTGATGTGTGAAACCAACATTCAGAATCACATTTCACTCAGCTTACTCAACTGAGATTCAAAAACTGTTCCTGATGTAGCAAAAAAAAACCAATCAAAAGACAAGACTTCTACCAGATCTCCTAGACCATACAGACAATTAGCTATGTTTTTCCCAAAATGATTGCATTTTTCAAGACAGTGGAATTGTCACACTATTCCATCAATGATTCCAAGTGCAGAAATAAAAACATCAAAAGTTCAGAGTCACAGAACGGTAGGGATTGGAAGGGACCTCTGGATATTATCTAAGTACAAACTCCCCTGCTAAAGCAGGATCACATAGAGCAGGTTGGAGATATTCTAAACCCACCTAACCATGATCCTGTGCAGAGAAGGAGACTCCACAACATTCCTTGGCAACCACTTCCAGTGCTCTGTGACCCTCTAAGTGAAGACATCTTTTCTCATATTCAGATGGAAATTCCTGCGTTCCAGTTTGTGCCTGTTGCCCCTTGTCCCGTCATTGAGCACCACTCAAGAGAGACTGGCCCCATCCTTTTGACACCTGCCCTTTAGATGTTTTTAAGTATTGGTGAGATCTCCTCTGTCTTCTCCAGGCTATACAGCTCCAGCTCTCTCAGCCTTTCCTCATTAAAGAGTTGCTCCAGCCCCCTGATTATTCTTGTAGACCTCTTCTGGAATGTCTTTCTGGAACTGGGAGACCCAGAACTGGACACAGTCCAGATGTGGCCCCACCAGGGCAGAGTAGCAGGGCAAGATAACCTCCTTGACCTGCTGACCACAATCTTCTTGACGCACCCCAGGATATCATTTGCCTTCTTAGCCACAAAAGCACAAGCTGGCTTGTGGGTAATTAATTGTCCACCAGGATTCCCGTGTCCTTCTCTGCAACATGGAGGTCAATTCCTAACCTGTACACGGGGTTATTCCTCTCTAGGAGCAGGACCCCACACTTGCCTTTGTTGAATATCATTTCATTCCTTTTTCAATTCAATTATGTCTCTCAACTGATATGCCTATCTTCGTAGTTCCTACTTAAACATATACAGTTAAGAGCAGCTGAAGCTCTTTGAATAAAATTGCTTCAAAGACACTGACTTATGCTTTGTCAGTGCTGAGGAAAAGGAGGAAAGTCAGATATGTCCTGAGATACCCAATAGGCAGTGGAGTATTACTCATTTTTTATAAGGTCACCCGTGCTTTCATCTACAGTACAGGTTTATTATGAAATATTTCATACAAGGGCTACACAGAAAAAGAACTCAGTGTTAGCTTCCACAAAGAAGTTCCAAATAGAAGACATTAGTAATACAACCTTAGGCGAAAATATTTAAGTTTCTCAAAGTTTCAGCAGTAGAGGTGTTAGAGCAAATACAGCTCACCTCAATATTCCTATGAACTCTGAGAACTTCTTCATACAAAGTTTGACAGGTTTTCCAGCAGAGCATAAGACCTATTCACTCAAAAGCCTTTTGATTACCATAACCAGTGTTTATAAACTAATATTCATTTACTCTGTAACAGGGAAATGAGAGAGAATATGAATATATAAATATAACATCGAAAACAGTACTTAAGATAATTTGCAGAGTGATTAATTTTGATTTCCTCAAATAACATCTTAATGACATATCTTATTTAGTTAACTGAGGCATATGGTATTTTCTGAGCTGAAGATTTTTCAGGCAGGAACAAGCATTTCCAGCATAGATTTTCTAGCACTGTTTGAGCTTCAGACTACTTTGCAACAGTTTGCCAAATTAAAAAAAAAAACAACAAAACAAGCCAAGTAAAAAACCATAATCACTGCATAACAGTTATGCTTTTAACTAAATTTCAAGATTAAAAATTTCTTTTAGAACTTAGTGGTGACAGGCAAATTCATATATAACACACTCAGTTAAGGAAATGATGAGATCTAATTCTTAGTTACAGAAGCCTCATTTACTTCAACATGATAAAATCAGCATGTTGTTCATCAATACGGTCATTTCTTGGTCAGCTTTTGAGTCTTCAAAAAATGTTTTTAAAAAATCAGCCCAAAAAACAAAAAAAAATTTAATCCGATAGGTTTTATATGAAGGGTCATATACGACTAGACAAGACCTTGCTTATGCATATTCATTTTCTCTGTTCTTCCACTCTTTCTCTATTGATTTTCAGGCAGGCTTTGTTAGTTCTACCTCCAGAAGTAAAAAAGTCCTCATTTCACAAAATGGCCAGAAAATACCAGTGCAAATAACCTGCACGTTTCCAGTATTTTCCCACTGAAATTGAAGAGGTTTCTAGAATCAGTGAAAGGATTTTCTGGTCATCTTGCTTATTCAAATCACTTCTATGAAAACTCAGACAATATTCTTGTGAATTAGGGATTTTCATCGTGTAAATTTGCTCAGCATTATTTTTTTTGCTATAATTCACACTAGAATTCTGTGAAATTGGAAAAAAGGTCATGGAGTTATTAACCAAATAGGCTGCTTGGATGAAACAGTACATCTTGCACTATGAGTTATCCCTTCCACTGGAATTAGTCCCCTTCACTGTTGATTACTCCACATGCTCATGTGTTGATATAAACCATACCTAAGGTCTCCTCAAACATAACCTAGATTTCCTTGCATTCCAGCAACTAAATCCCAAAAAATAAACACATTTGAAAGTGCATAATGCTTCTTTTCATTTTTCCCCAACTCTGGTGGAATTCTTCTTGGAGGAGATAATTTATATACAGACGTAATCAGAGATTGATTTTTTTTTAAACCATATGTACCATCAAAAATTACTTACAGAGTTGACTCACATAGATTGAGATGGCTAAAAGATATGCTATTGAATTCTACTTAAAATAAAATTTGCATTCAGAAGCACAAATCAACGTACTTCACTTGTGAATACCCATTATTTGCAGCCTTCCCTAGCATAAAAATGAAACCTAACAGACCTTGTTCATAAACGCAGAGAAGACAAAGTGGTATTTACAAATTTGTGTTTCTTTGTCAACGTCTTTTGATTTCATAACTCCTGTTTACTTGACTCTGTTCAAATCATCATAAGGTATTACAAAATGTTCAGGCAACTCACTGTAAGACCTGCTTTATCATTTTCTTTGGTCACAATGGGTGAGAGTTTTCAAAAGTATTAACCATAGTTTCTAAAGATTAGAAAGTGACATATTGTTTGGTGCCTGTCAGATGTATTGACTGGGAAGGGTAAAAACCCTACATATACAGTCTACATACACCAAGTCATTGTAGTTTTGCGTGGCTGGGTTTTGATGGAGAAGAGGGGGCTGTCCCCCCACCTAAGAAGGAAAACAACTTGTGAGGAACTGAAACTCCCATTCCCCCCAGTCCGTGCCCTTTCCTGTGCCACAATGGACAGGGGGAAGAACGGAGAGAAATGACTAAAGTGAACTCTGCTAGAAGGGAGGGGTGGGGGGATGGTGCTTTAAGATCTGATTGCACTTCTCATTATCCAACTTTGATTTCATTGGGTATGTAGAGTAGTGTAATAAATTAGATTGTTTCCTTTATTCTGTGCTGATTCTGTTTTGCCTGTGACACTGATTGTGGAATGATCTGTCCCTGTCCTTATCTCAACTCCTAAGCCTCTCAGTATATATGTTCTCTCCCCTGTCCAACTGAAAAGGGGAGTGATAGAGCAACTTTGGTGGGTATCTGGCCTCCAGTCAGGGTCAAACCACCACACTCACGAAAAACTATTCCAAGCATTTCTTTCCTTCCTCAATCTTTTGGGCATTACAACTTCTACAGTTGAAGTAGCACAAGGAGAAAGCAGAGAAGGGAAATTCTGTTAAAGAAAGCTAGCCTGATTCTACCCTTTGAACTTCCAAAGTAGCTAGAATGCAGGTTGCTTATCAAACAGTAAAATATACCTGAAAGAATATAATGAAATCCTAACACAGATATCAAAATCCTGGAAAAGAGATGCTTATACATGGCTGAAGTATTATAACTCCACATGTCTGAAAACACTAGATATTTACAGAATACACCACACATTATGGAACATTTTAATTCTGTAGACAAGTGTTTCTTGCTCAGAATGAGACAAGGTCTGCATGAAACCAAAATAAAATAAATAAATAGAAAAATAACATATCAACCATCATTGATTGTGGAGAAAATTTAACCAAGGCTGTATTCTGTTGTAACCAATTGACATGTAACACTAAATCCAGCAAAAATTAAAATGTTACATTTGTTGCAGAACTATGTTTCCTTCTTGGAAATTCAATACCACATTTAATCTTTGGCCCTTCAAGAAGGAAAAGAACTTCTCTTATCTTCAGAAATTAAAAAAAACCAACAAAAACCCACAAAAGCCAAAAACCATTTTCCTTAGAAATATTTATGCTACAACTGTTGATACTAACACAGAACATGGTGGGAGAGCAGTAATAGGTACATGGAATAGAATTCCATAGGTCTTCTCTGCTTCTGCTCTTTGATTTTTACTACAAAACCATCATAATTTTATATAGAAACATAGAATTGTATGTTTATACACACTGCATTTCTGTGGTGTTAAGTTGGGGTCCCAGGAAATTTATTATAAGATTTTTTTGTGTTTTCACAGTTCTGGAGATCTTGCAAGACAGTCTCAAAGAAAGTTGTAACATGTGACCAAAAGTCATTAATTCATCTCCTTTGACCTATCAAAAATTATCCAAAAAATAGCCTCATATGCAAAGCTCTCACGGTTTAACCCCTGCTGGCAACTAAGCACGATGCACCTGATCACTTGTTTCCTCACAGTGGCACGAGAGAGAGAATAACAAGATTGAAAGTGAGAAAACTCGTGGGTTGAAATAAAGACAGTACAATAAGTAAAACAAAACCCACACATGCAAGCAAAGTAAAACAAGTAATTCATTTCCCACTTCCCATGGGCAGGCAGGTGTTCAGCCATCCCCAGGAAAGCAGGGCTCCATCATATGTAATGGTTACTTGGGAAGGCAAATGACATGACTCCAAATATCCCCTGCACTTCCTTCTCCACAGCTTGATATACTGAGAATGACATTTTATGGTATGGAGTACCCTTCAGTCAGTTCAGATCAGCTGTCTCAGCTATGTTCCCTCCCAAATCCTTGTGTACTCCCAACCTACTCGCTGATGGGGTGGGGTGAGAAGGAGCAAAGGCCTTGGCTCTCTGTAAGCACTGCTCAGTAGTAACTGAAACATCCCTGTGTTACCAACACTCTTTTCAGCACAAATGCAAAACACAGCCTCATACCAGCTACTATGTAGAAAATTAACTCTGTCCCACCCAAAACCAGCAGAAATGCAAGACCTCCAATCATTAATATCTCAGGCAGATAAAATCAACTTTTTAAACAAGCCTAACAACTAATCAGCACACTTCTTGCCAATCCTGTATGGTACAGGGAGTCTGAAGGCCTAGGCAACTCAGCCACCACCTCCCGCTTTTGTTTATCCTGAAGCAGAAGTCATGTCTCAGATGTGTCATGGAGTGGCTGAGGGAACTGGAGTTGTTTAGGCTGGAAAAATGGAGGCTGAGGGGAGACCTTATCACTCTCTACATCTACCTGAAAGGAGCTTGTAGTCTGGTGGATGTCACTATTCTCCCAAGTAGATGCAATGGGACAAGAAGAAACAGCCTCAAACTGTGCCAGGAGAGATTTAGGTTGGGTATTAAGAAAAATGTTTTCACTGAAAGGGTTGTCAATCACGGGAACAGGTTGCCCATGGAAACGGTTGAGGAGTCATCCCTAGAGGTATTTAAAAGACATGTAGATATGATGCTTAGGGATATAGTTTAGTGTTGGACCTAGCAGTGCTAAATTAATGGTTGGCCCTATGATCTTAGAGCTCTTTTCCAACAAAAGCATTTCTATGAATCTATGACAGTCTACATATGGGCACCAGTCACCACCTGATTTCACATTTAGGCTCTTCAATATTAAGACACAGGTAGATTTGGAGGGTCAATTTCCAATTTGCAGGGAGTTTTCATATGCAACATGCATGTGTTCTCATATTCATCCTCAAAGATAGAAGTTTTATGTGGCATTTCTCAGGTCATGTATTGTCAGCAGATAAAAACTTCTGGAATATTTGTTATGGTACTAGGATTGACTAAGAATGGTGTAATCAGTCTTCCTTTGCTCTCACACGTCAAAATATGAGATAAATAAAGCCAGATAAACTTACATAACAGTGGTAGACTGATATTAAAAATGCGAGAGGAGCAATTACTACTGAAAATAGGTCAAGCTATTCAAAGGACTGATATCAGAAGGAATCACCAAAATTTTGCCTACTCAAAGCTAAGAGTATTTGTTTTCCAGATTAAAAATCTTACATAAAGTCTACAAAAAAACCCCAAATTCTATAAAATATATTTACTTAAAGAAACAAAAGAAAACACCCACAGAGGTAGTTAAGTTCAGTTGAACTATAAAATATGACAGTACTAAAGTTTTAAGACATTTGTCTTTAAACTGTATTTCTCTTCCAAATAACATGTAGCCTAACTTGCCAAAATTAAAGGTTTGTCAGATGTTAGTTCACTTGCTGTAATACAAGAAAAGGTCAGAAAGCAAACTGAAAGAAGAGTCTAGACAGCTTTAACCTCAAGGCTTTACTTTATTCCAAGAGACAGGGTTATCAGTCATATATTTTCCTATAAAAATAAAAAGAACTAATAAACAAAAAAAATCATAAGGGTTAACATTCAAGGATATGACAAGAGGTGACTATTCTTGTTTTGTAAGCAGTTTAAAAATCTATTGAAGCAAAATATCATGCACCTTTGTTGAACATTCTGACAGTATTTTCAGCTTCTAAAATAGCCTGTGATCATTTAACTCAAGGTGAATTTCTGATTTATTCAAATGCACAGAGGTAGGTTGGGGTAAAACAATGGATGAACCCCCAAAAATTATTTATACAAAAACTCAGACAAAAATCTTGAGAGTGCACTTGAAGTATTTTGCATTTTGTAATTTATCTACATGTGATTTAATAGATCAAGTTAATCATTGTTGTATCCATATTCAGGATAATTCTGGATAATTGCATAAATTTAAACAGACATTTTCCACATTAATGATGAAAGAACAAAGTTACCATTGAAATTCCACAAGTCTTCATAAAAAAATAAGTAAATAATATTGCTGGTAACATTATTATTACTAGCAGTGAACATTTGGAAGAAAATATAGATTATTAAAAATCTGGGAAATTATAAATAAAAGTCACTTTGTTTATTGCATAACAAAATTGGAAGAAGGGCATTATAAAACTTTATGGTAATAAATTCTTGACCAGTTTCATGTTCAAACTAGATTATTTCAAACATCCTCAGAAAATAGGTCATCCTCCACCATGGAGGTAAGTGCACATAGCATGTCATTGACAACCGTTGAAGTGAAAGTTGAGTCAGGACTGCCAGAAGGATCTACCTAAACAGGAATGTTTAGAGACAATAACAATGTAAAATGGGTACATATATGAACAATTACTGAATAGTAGCTTTCTTCCCAACACACACATCTCTTTTTGTTCACCAGTCACATGCAAAAACTGTTTACTTGAGAATTTGATCATTCTGATAAGTAATATTTTGATTCTAAAATTTTCTATAACACAATTTTATCTTTGAATTAAAAAAACCTGAAAGCCCTAGAAAGGCACAACCTAATGTTTTCCAGTAATTTTATTTTTTGGAAAAAGCCCCTTTGTTATTCCTATAATCTAAGCTTCACAAACTTATTATGAACAATACTGAAGTGCTCCAGTATCCCTGACTTTTCTGTGTATTCAAAGATCCCATATTAACTATCACTTTTCAAGATCTAACAAAGTTCTCCAGGTTTTTTGTTACTACATGTAAATAAATCACTCAGTTTTCACCATTTACATTGAGATTTAAAACATAATATATTACATTACTGGAGTGGTTAAATTGTCTGAAGCAGAATCGTACTTCTGTAAATTATTGCTATTACAGAAACTAAACATGATGGCCACCAGAAACATATAATTTCCCTGAATTCTACTTTGATGCTGTCTTCACAAGTCTGTCTGTATCTGCTCTCTTTTTCATTCAACTCTGAATATACAAAATTCAGCAGAATTGAAATACTTGCCTATTAGTATATTTTCCTTAAACATTCATTGAGCAATGTTTACCTCTTCCACCCTTTTCCTCAAAAATAGTTTTTTAGCATTAAGTATATTGGCAAACTTGTATTCTGCTCTGGAAAGCTGTTTCAGAATATTTTAATTCAATTTTGCTCATTATGGTCCTATCTCCCAAATGCCATTTAACTTATTTGCCCTCACATCACTGTTGTGTGGCAAGGAAGAAAAATGGGCCAAGGAGGGAATACATGACTTGTTCATGATACCACAAAAGTCGTTAAGCAAATTGAATCAAGCTTTCCTCATACCAGCTCCCAATCTCTTAAATGTGTTATTTTGCTGAATAATTTAAATCACTGTTTCACATTAAGCAGATACTCTTGAACTAAAGAAACCGCTCACATTCCATGTCATATTACAATGAAGAAAGATTTAAAAAAAAAAGAAAAAAATAATTTACTTTTAAAGCTTCTATACAATTTATATGTCTTTTTAATTTAGAATTGCCAACTGTGAAACTATCCAGAGCAAACTCTTCAGGAAATAGCTAAACATCCATTTGCACACTTTCACCTTTTAGCAATTCCTACCTCTTACAAATGCCATCTGTTTCCAGCTCTCTTCTACCTGACCAGACATGTGAGGCTTTTCCATTGGTAACAACAATTTTCCTTGCATGCCACCTGACACTAGCTTTCAGCTAATTAAATAATTTCTCTATGAATGCTCCATAAAAAAATCAATTATTTAATGGGCAAAAATGCGGAGAGCTAACCGAATCTTTCAAGTCAGGGTACAGCCTACAGGGAGGGGAGTTGCAGCAGTGCAAGTCTTAAAAGCAACACAGGATAAGCCAGACATAAATCCTCCTGCAGGTCTAAGGGAGCACATTCTGCGTCAGACGGCTGCCGTTGGGTAGATTAATGCAATGTATATTCTGCCCTGCAGCTGCCAGTTCCTCCTCAGTTCAGATTGCATCCCTCGGGGAAGTCAGAGCTACCTGGAACATCGTCTCCAGTCCCCACCTGCATCACAGCTCTTGCAAGGGACTGTCAAAATGATAGAAAAACACCCTAAAAGCAACCCAACCCTCACAGCATACTCAGAAAAGGACCAGCCACAGGCCACTACCAAATGTCACCTAGAACCATGAGCAGGAGTACCCACAGAAATGATCCATACAGAAGAATATTTTAAATTTTATTTTCCCTTACTTGGTCTTTTAAAGAATTATTAACCAAATAATAAAACTGAATAGCTTCATTTTATAAGGAATTGAGAAACCCAGAAAAGCTTACGGTTCATTTGTCTGGCTAACACCAGAGAATAACCTATTGATTTCCTACTGGCCAGGATCTGCAGAAGTATTTTATCATAGTGCATTACAACATAAGGGGTTATCATAACTTAATTCAGTAATTATAGGAATGTGATCATACCAATTAAAGACAATCATGAGAAAGTCCAAGAGTAAAATATAATTTCAGGCTCCATATACATAAATACATACTAAACTCTCTGCTTTTACCAAACGCCCTTCAAGAAAGGTTTCTTTTTTCTCCTTCTCTAAAAAGAAAAAAAATCTAGGGGGAAAAAAAGGCTGTCTTTCTTGCATTTAATATGGCTTACTGTTGCTTTGCATATGTTCTTTCTGTTGTTTCGGGATGCTGTTGGCAGAGTAGCATACCTCAACACCGTTTTTATCACAGTGTGAAAAACACCAGATGTACAAAATTAAAGTTCAAGTTAATCAAAATATTGCTTGACAAAGCAAATAATTGAATTGCACTTTCAATGCACTGTGGTAGACAATAATTAACATGCAGCATCTTCAACATTTGGATACAACTTCCAATTTCCGTTTTAACATCATAGAATGCTGTCTACACATTTTTTAATGGTACCCCTGATAATAATATATTCTGTTTTTAATCATATTCCACGTTGCAGGAAATGAAGCTTGCAATTTTCCCAGGTGCTTACCAAATTACTACTGCAAGCTAATTCTCATCCCCCAAGTTAAGAGTTTCAACACTGTGCACATTAACAGCCTGCTTATGTTCTTCCTGTACAACAGAAGGTAAGTTAATATGTGCTTCAATTATATCCAGTTTGTGCATTTATAGCACCCTGTGGGCAGCACTAAGAAGGCTGTAAATGTACTTATCCTGCTTCTTTAATGCTGTACTGTACTACAGGGGAGAGAGAGAAAGAGAGAGAGAACTGTATCATTTTATCAAGAGAATCAATAAGGAACTCAACTTCACTATATTGATTCAAGAAGGTTGCTAAGGTACAGATCTCTCTTTACTTTCGACAAAAAACCTTGGCTAAGATTGACTCATATATTTCCCTCCTCTTCACGTATGCACATGAGCACACACATTATTAAGACTGTATCTGTCAGCTTTAATAAAGTGCACATGAAGCGGGTTTTCATGTATCGTAGACACTTTCTCTTAAATTAAAATGGAAGATGTATTGCACAATTGCTCCTTCTAACTGTGTCTATTGACCTAACGGAACAGTGCCTTAAAAGAAGGCACTCTATTTTTTCCCAGCTTGTTTATTTTATTGCAGGCCAGCCTGAGGTTTCATGAAATAAGTGCACACTTGCACTCATATAATTTTTTTTTTCCTTTCTTACATCCAGGGCAATGTTCATCTACCAGTGGTTGACTGAGTGCATACTCATATTTTAAGGCGTACCCACTGGCTTTCTTGTTCTTTATGGAAACTTTTCAGAAGCTTTAGTTAAAATTATAACCCAAACAACAGAGTGCAAAAAAACCCCAAACTTTTGAAAGCGACATAACATTTTGGGAAGGAAGATTAATCTCTCCATTAGGGAACATGACAGGTATATTTCTTGTAGCTTGGAAAAAAAATTACTTGAGGAAGGTTAGATGCAAATTTTTAACTGAAATTTTGAAAAATATTTCTTCTCAATTTTCAATTCAATAATTTTTACGATGTGAAAGTTCAAAATTAAAAATATAATTTTCATAATTGCTAATATTAAGATATCACTATTAAATTTTTATAACTTGAAACTTCCCTTTATCCTTCCAATCTTAGGTTGCCATATTAAAAAAAAAACAAAACATAATCTGTGATTTCACAAAAGTATAATCCTCATTTATGTCTCAGATTTTAATGGGAGTTCAAAATACTAGAATTCTTTTTCAAGAAAGGAACCAATTTTAGAGGTTATCTTCATAGAATCATAATACCGTTTGGTTTGGAAAGGTCCTTAAAGGGAACTCAAAGATTTCAACCCCCAGCCATGAGTAAGGACACCCTCCACTAGACTTGGTTGCCAAGGCCCCATCCAACCTGGCCTTGAACGCTGCCAGGGAGGGTTTAGCCACAGCTTCTCTTGGCAGCCTGTGCCAGGACCTCACCACCCTCACAGGGAAGAATTTATTCCAAATACCTGATATCAATCTGCCCTTCTCCAGGTTAAAGCCATTATCCCTTGTTCTATTATTACATGTCCTTGTTCACATGGTCCTACTTCTCAAGTCTACCAAGGTCCCTATGGATGGCATCCCTTTCCCACAGTATGGCAACTGTACCACACAGCTTGGTGTTGTCAGCAAACTTGCCGAGAGTGCTCTCAAACCCACAGCTCATGTCACCAACAAAAGTATTATACAGTGCCAATCCCTGAGGAAGGCCACATGTCATGGGTCTGTACTCAGATATGGAGCCCTCAACTACAACTCTGAGTGCAACCAACCAACTCCTTTTTCACGAAGCAGTCCTTCCATGAGATTCAGGTCCCTCCCATTTAAAAACAAGGATGTGGCATGGGGCAGTGTATACGTAACATGTTTTTTTTTTCCCTCTCCTATTCATTATTATATATATGTGGGATTCTCACTAGCAGCAATCAAATCAAGACTATTTTTGTGTCTTGGAGATTGCGGGGTTTTTTTTAATATGGCATCAAATTTGATTAAAAGGAATTCCTTTTGTGTGCTCACTTTTCTTTCAGAAGCACTTGGGCTTAAAGCCTAAGTGTCTACAAAATTTTAATACACATTTTTACTGCAACACCATGTACATCCATTACAATTATTTTTAAGCACATTTTTCTTTTTAACCTTCTAATTTCTTTTTCAAGTTTATAATATTGATTTTCTTCTCCATGACTACAGACATTCTGAAGCAAACATTATGTAAACATGTCTTGGACTTTCTGATAAAGCAACCTGGTTATATATACACTCAAGTCAATCAGAGACAAAACAACCATCCCATAAGGCTAGGAATACAGGATTCACATGATTTTCCTCTGTCAAAGTCCCAAATAGTTCCTTTTCTTTAGCTTCTGGTCTACCTTATTGACAATTTTCAGATCACTTTTACTGGAGATACTGTAAATTATTATACAAAAAACTCATGGAACAGTAGAGATTTTTTAAGAAGTCTTTTTTTCCCCATTCTGACTAATTTTGTTAATTCTAGGTGTCTTCTAAAGATTACTTTGGTAACTATCAATAGTTCTTAAAACCAGGTAAGCTCTGTGGTGGTTCAGCCCAAAACAGTGGCTGCACACCACATGCTGCTACCTCCTGGAGGCGAAACTTACAGAGCCCCTGTGGCTTGAGGGAAAGAGAGTTTACTGACAAAAGTACCTCAAGAACAAAGCCTACACAGGCCACATAACACCAAGTACCTTACTGACAGTAACACAGAGTACTGCACCTCTATGATGACACCACAATCAGACTGCCTGGAAGACACTCAAGAACACCCCTCCCTGACCAGACCCTTTACTGTAGGACTGATATCAGGTGGTGTGGAAACAGCCCAGGCTGACTCAGCTCACCTGTGCTGGCTGCTTGGGTAGGTTGACTCTGGCCTGGCCAGAACTAGGACAAGCTCAAAACATAGAGTGCTAGTTCCTACACCTATCGCTTGGGTCTCATTTTCCTCTGTCCTTACCAAATACAAAAGGGTTTGTAAATGTTTCTGTTAAATTTAAATCAATTAAATGAAACAAATCAGTTAAAGTCAATTAATATGAAACACCAGGATTGGTATAAATCTCCCTTACCAAAATCAAATTCCAAACTCCAATGCACAGTCCATATTGAATACAAAGAGGTTCAGTAACCCATAATTTAGAAAGAAGGCAGAGCAGAGGAACAGAATATATTTAAGCATAATGATAGGTAAACATAATTTAAGATATTAATTTCTAATTTTTACCTGACTAGGAGTTTCAAAGTAATTTTTAGGTGTTAAGAAAGAAGCATGAAAAATACATAATTTGGTTCTTTAATTTTTTTTGTACACTTAGCATTTATGCATTCAAGGAACAGGATTTATCCCACGGGATCCATTTCTACAAAAGCAAATGCTCAAAATAAACAGTATGGGGGAAAAAATGAGAGTAGTTTTCTTACATTCTAAGTTGAGTCACTTACTACTTTTACTAACTAAGTTTAATTTAGCCTCCTCATTGAATTTTGTGGGACTATATATATAGAGCCAATGGAGAAAAGTAAGCAAACTGTATTGCCTCTCAGAGGATGAAACCTAACTCCTCATTTAGACTAGTCCCTAAACAACTGGGTTTTTTCCAATTAATTCTCTACAGAGAAACCAGCTAAGGACTAACAAGTCCTAGATTTAAATCACAACATTGATGCTTTTCTTTTAAAAAGGAAGTAGGGAAGAGGGAAAAAATAAAAAAAGAAAGAATATATTGTGGCTATTCTGCTGCCACCTTTATTAGTACCAACCATCAGCCTGAGTGATGCAGCCAGTGAACAGATCACAACTGAAAAGTTGGCAGCCCTTGTCAACTACTAACTTTGACTACCTCCTACAAGATACTTCATTTCAATGTTCACTAACAGGACTGAAAAAATTCTCATCATTAATCTGTTGAGCATACTCAGCAGCTCCTCTTTGAGCAGGTCAGTTGTTGACAGCAATGGTAACACAGCACTAGAAGAAATACAGAAAACATACTATATTACATACTCAGCACGGGATATCCAGGAATGCTTCTTGGACAGAAACTTTCAAACCATCAGTCCTATTGTCATCCAGAATATGCCCACTAAAAATATGATCTGTTTATCAGAGGGGGTCCTTTTCAATAGCTCTTGTATATATTCTGTTCTGAATGCTGCTGAAATAATTTCTTGTACAGAACATGAAAGATTAATCTATGACCCACGGTTTCTCACAGCATTCTGATTGACAAACTGGCTGCCACTGGCCTGGACAGGTGGAGCCTCAGCTGGGTTAAAAACTGGTTGGATGGCCATGCCCAAAGGGTGGTGGTACATGTAACAAAATCTAGGTGGAAGCCGGTCATGATCCAGGGTTCACTCCTGGGTCCTGTTTTGTTCAACATCTTTATCAATGACCTCGATGAAGGGATTGAATACTCCCTCAGATGACACTAAGCTGTGAGGAAACGTTGATCTGCGGGAGGGTAGGGAGGTTCTTCAGAGGGATCTGAGCAGACTGGACCGATGGGCTAAGACCAATGGGATTAAGTTTAACAAGGCCAAGTGTAGAGTGCTGCACATGGGACATAACAACCCTATGCAGCGCTACAGGCTTGGGGGAGACTGGCTGGAGAGCTGTCAGACAGAGAAGGACCTGGGGGTGTTGGTTGACTGCAGGCTGAATATGAGTCAGCAGTGTGCCCAGATGGCCAAGAAAGCCAATGGCATCTTCGCTTGTATAAAAAATAGTGTGGCCAGCAGCTCTAGGGAGGTGATTGTGCCCCTGTATTTGGCATTGGTGAGGCTGCACCTCGAGTACTGTGTCCAGTTCTGGGCTCCTCACCATAAAGAAGGACATTGACGTCCTGGAGCGAGTCCAGAGAAGGGCAACCAGGCTGGTGAAGGTGGAGAGCAAATCCTATGAGGAGTGGCTCAGGGAGCTGGGGCTGTTTAGCCTGGAGAAGAGGAGGCTGAAGGGAGACCTTATCACCAGTTACAACTACCTGAAGGGAGGTTGTAGAGAGGTGGGCGATGGTCTCTTCAGCCAAGTGACAGGTGATAGGACAAGGGGAAATGGCACAAAGCTGCACCAGGGCAGGTTCAGATTAGATGTTAGAAAATAATGTTTTACTGAAAGAGTTGTCGGGGCCTGGAACAGGCTGCCCAGGGATGTGGTTGTGTCATCTTCCCCAGATGTGTTTAATAAAAGGGTAGATGAGGTACTTAGGGATACGGTTTAGCGTGGGATGGGAGCGGTTGGACTTGATGATCTTAAAGGTCTTTTCCAACCTTGTGATTCTGTGATTCTGTGACTTCATACATTTTTTTTCTTTGCTCTAATACTGTGGTGGTGTGCACAAGAGCTTTTATCTGTGGTAAAAAGCTGTGTACCATAATGAATCTCATTGAGTGTATGTATAAATGCACACATATATGTATACACACACAAAGGCAGAAATGTTGACACATACAGATATGATTACTGATACATTACTGGTTTACACAACAGTATCTCAGTATATCCATCCAAGCAACATGTTTTCAACTTAAGGACTTCATTGATTCCTGTCTCTATATCCCATTTTATTTTTTGATTTGTCTTTTCACTACTTAAGGAAACAAAGGCAGACAACAGGCTAACACTTTTAGATAGTTATCTTTTGTTTGTGTTTACCATGTAAAGGAATACACTCTGCACACACCCCGTCACTGTATCATCAGCACATTATTGGCATGATGGGTCCCTAAGCCTGCCAAACCATAATGTTTCATTCTATATTTTTCTCATAAGAAAGAACCCCAGAAGTATAAGTGAATCAAAACTTTTTTCTTTTTTTTTTTTTTTTTTAATATATTAGGAGAAACTCAGAATGGGATTTGTCTTCTCACAAGCCATTGTCTTTCCTTCTGTCATGGTGTAGCCCTGGCTGGCAACTGGGCACCATGCAACCACTCCCCCTCTGGCAGGATGGAGGAGAGAATCACAAGAATGAATCATAGAATCATAAAATAGAGGTTGAGACAAAGACAGTTCAATAAGTAAAGTGAAAGCCACCCATGCAAGCAAAGTAAAACAAGGAATTCATTCCCCACTTCCTGTGGGCAGGCAGGCATTCATCCATCCCCAGGAAAGCAGGGCTCCATCATGTTTAACAGTGGCTTGGGAAGACAAATGTTATCGCTTTGAATGCCGCCACACCACCCCCACCACCATCCTTATAATCCTAGCATGATGCCATATGGTGTGGAATGTCCCTTTGTCCAGCTGCCGTGGGCTGTCCCAGCTGTGTCCTCTCCCAGACTCTCATGCACTACCAGCCTTCCTGATGGCAGGGCAGTGTGAGAAGCAGAAAAGGCCTTGACTATGTGAGCACTGCTCAGCAGTAACATGAAACACCTCTATGTAACAAAAACATCTCTATTTTATCAATACTGTTTCCAACACAAATCCAAAGCATAGTCCCATACCAGCTACTACCAAGACAGTTAACTCTGTCTCAATTGAAACCAGGACAACTTCAGATCTGCTCAACCTAGCAGCTGTGCAATTTTTTTTCTTTGGCTGTTGCATATTCCACAGTCAGCTCTGGGTCTCTAAAAAACCAGGGTTTGCCACTCATCAACTTGAAGGATGGGATACATGATTCTTCCCTGCCCAGTCTCTCCTTGTGCTGAAGATTCCAGCTCACAGTTCCCTGTTCCACAACGTGCTGTGGAGACTTTCTGTTCTGAGAGAGCTCTCAGGAAAGAAGCAACTTCCCTTTGCCTCCCTCGGACCCCCATTCTAACCCAGAGGACAGCAGCCTGGCTGGACCAAGTCAACAGGCCTCTTTTCTGGAGCGTAACACAGAATAATGAAGTACCATCTGTCTCAGAGGGAAGTTTGTCAAAATTAGCTAATAACTTCTGTACAGATACCTATTTCTAACTTAACAAGAGAAGGGCAATGCCCACAGTATTTATAAGCTGAACAGAATATTTTAATGCTCCCTTGCAAAAGGGACATTTTGTACAAAGTAGTTGATTTACCACTTACAGGTTCTTAGGTGTTCATTTGCAAAAGGGGTCTTTTGGAATATCTGGTGTTTAGCAAAATTTCGCTTCATTAAAGAACTGATTAGAGTTTGATCTCGCTGTCCGTATTCAATCACTGTTTTCATCAACATGGGGATGGCTTCCCTTTTTTCTTCAACTTTCTCCTCTTTATTATGGATTTTTAAAACAGAGCAAATAAAAAGGGCAGCTGAGCATTCACAGAATCACAGAATTTTAGGGTTTGGAAGGGATCTCAAGAGATCATCAAGTCCAACTACCCTGTCAAAGCAAAGCAAAGAGGCTGGCTATATCCCCCTGTGACCCATTTTTGAGATATTTATAGACATTAATCACATCCCTGATTAATGGCCAGTCCCTTTTCAGTGGTCTGTGAAGACAGGACAAGGGGCAATGGCTGCAAGTTAGAGCATAGGAAGTTCCACACAGACATGCAGAAGAACTTTTACACAGTGAGGGTGACAGAGCACTGGAATAGGCTGCCTAGGGGTGTTGTGGAGTCTCCATCTCTAGAGGTATTCAAGATCCATCTGGACACCTATCTGTGCAACATGAGCTAAGGAGCCTTCTTTGGCAGGGAGGTTGGACCCGATGATCTCTCAAGGTCCCCTCCAACCGCCGTGATTCTATGATTCCATGATCCCCTCTCAGCCTTCTTTTCTCAAAGCTGAACAGCCCCAGTTCTTTCATCCTTTCCTCATAGGGGAGAAGCTCCAGGCCCTTAATCATCTTCGTAGCCCTTCTCTGGACTCTCTCCAGGAGGTCCGTGTCTTTTTTATACCAGGGAGCCCAGAACTGGACACAATACTCTGGGTGGGGCCTGACCAGGGTAGAGTAGAGGGAGAGGATCACCTCCTTCGACCTGCTGGCCATGCTCCTTTTAATGCACCCCAGGATCCCATTGGCCCTCTTGGCCACCAGGGCACACTGCTGGCTCGTGGCTAAGTTGTCATCCACCAGGATCCTCAGGTCCTTCTCCGAAGAGCTCCTCTCCAGCAGGTCATCCCCAAGCCTGTACTGATACAAGCAGTTATCCGTTCTCAGGTGCAAGACTCTCCACCTCTTTTTATTAAACCTCACTCAACATTTCAGCCTCGTTTTAAAATGTTCCTGTAGATCTAAACTTGACCCTGTCAGAAGAGAAGTTAGTGACACAAGCCTATTATGTCTTAACAGACTGACAAATGATGTTACCAGCCACATATTCTGTGCTGGAGGAAACCTGAATCCCAAATGTGGGTGCATTCAGGAACCTTTTATCACCTGGATAGATGCGGTTAACATGTTAACCACAGCCAAAAGCAGTGGGGTCTCCCTTCTCTGAAAATGATTAGCAAAAATGTTTTTTAACTATCTGGGTCTTGATTTCATATCTTTTACAAGACCAGGGATCTTTTCATATCTCCTTAACTGTGCTTTGTGCCATGAGATTTCCAGCTTGGACACATACCTTAGTTTTGACCAAATGCTGTCTCTCAGTCTTTATTTCTTGACTGAATATAAAATAGGGGGAAAAGAATACATGCTTTACAGGTGCTATATTGTCACTTTAATTTGCCCCATTTTTCCATTAAAGAGCTTTTACACTTCAGCTAGAGAAAAACTGATTTACAACAGAGAGGAATCAGTGCTAGAACTTTCACAGTAATATAAAATACATCCTTAACTTTTTTACAGCTCTGTCAAATCATAAAAATTTTATTTTGAGTGTTCCCCATAACAGTTGTGCCATATGATGACATGAAGAGGGCAGAAGATTTTTGATGTCAATGTGGGTATAATTTTCATGGATAAGTGGAAGATTTATTTTACCAGCATGTCAGTTAAACTTTTAAGAACTAGTAGGATAATCTTCCCTTCTCTGCCTTTTTCTTTGTACTACAGGTACTCAATATAAGAAAAAAATAGGCATTTTGATGCTTATGAAGTACATGGAATGCAACTGAAAACCTGGAATAAAAGCTATTTTTTAAATGGTCTGTAAATTTATACTTCTAAGATGTTGTGGGTTTGTTTTTTTTTAAAATGAAGATCATTAGCACTTTGTTAAGTTCATAATTTTTCCTTGTAACACTAGGGTTATTCAGCATAATATAATTTTTCCCTGGTATGTATGGTTCAATGCCAAACTGTAAGCCAAGCCAAATGGAACACACAGGGAGAGAGAAGGGGAGACGTACTAACAGAGGTATTTCTTAATAACAGAAACCTAGCAAAAGAGGCATCAAATTTGTCAGCAGAACTGCAGATATGACTCTATCAATAATCCATGGCACTTTTGTATTTCCCAGCTGAGGCTATTATACAGCTTTGGATGACAGCCTGCTTCAACTTCATCATACAATCCACTGGGACAGAAACTCATAACTGGCTTTCAACATAGATCCTTCATATAAAGGGTAATAACTGCAGCCAGTCAGTGTAGTAAGATTATCAGACAGTGCAGCAATGAGCTGCAAAATGTGAGAAAGAGAGTCTGACAGAAACCTGACAAAATAACCTCAGCAGGGTAACTCCTTTAAACATCAAGGGGAGAAGAAAGATATCAGAAATATCCCCACAGAACTTTCCACAACACTGTTCAGTTGATGCTTTTTAATTAAACTTATCTTGACCTATCTTCAAACATTAGAGTAAATGAATAATTAATCAGAAACTTGAGCTACTTCAAGAAAAATGATAAAGGCACTACAGAAGTTTTTATCTGTACTGATGAACCATATTGATATTCCTGCAAGTCCATTGATTTCCAATAGAATATTTCAATAGGACAGTCCTGATATCATAACATGATTATCTAGTAATGTATTACCAAATAGCATTATTATCTAATAGTATATCTATGTAATGTACATAAAATAACTTAATTTGGCCTATTAAATTATCAAGGGCAAACATTTCAAAACCTTCTACATAGCTTATTTAGCATCCATTAACTTATTTTCAGGGCTTCAGCATGAACATTAGAGACAGATAACCTATCTGCTGTTCCTGAGCTCCTTCAAAATTCACAAAAAAACTTTATTCTGTAACTGTTTTGATATAGGCTAACTTCCACATCCAAATGGAGACACAATGGCCCAAGCTTGTGCAAACTGTGCTACATGATCAGAGCTATTTAATGTTATAGTTTTGATTATGTATATAGAGATAGACATGTTCAGTTGACCACAAATGGTGTTATCCAAGGCTCAGTATTGAGGACAGTTCTGTTGAATATCTTCATCAATGATCTGGATAAGGAGATCAAGTGTACCTTCAGTAAGTTTTCACATGACACCACACCAGGTTGGGCAGGAGTATTGGTCTGCTTGAAGGTAAGAAGGCTTAAGTTATTTGGACATAATAGATTGATGGGCTGAGACCAGTTCTATGAGATTCAACAAATCTAAGCTGACGTTCTGCACTTGAGTCACAGCAACCCCATGTGAAGCTACAAGCTTGGAGAAGAGTGACCAGAAAGCTGCCTAGTGGAAAAGAACCTGGGGGTGTTGGTTGACAGCCAGATGAATATGAGCCAACAATGTGACCAGGTGTCCAAGGTGGCCAACAGCATCCTGGGAAGTTATTGTCACCCCGTACTCAAAACTGCTGTGCCACACCTCAAGTACACACCTCAGTTTTGGGCCATTTGCTACTAGAGGTGTTGAAGTATGTCCACACAAGGGCAACAAAGCTGGTGAAGGCTGGAGAGTGCAAGTCACAGAGTTGTAGGGGTTGGAAGGGACCTCGAGAGATCATTGGGTCCAACTCCCCTGCCGAAGCAGGCTCCCTAGCTCATACTGCACAGACAGGTGTCCAGACGGGTCTTGAATATCTCCAGAGAAGGAGATTCCATCACCTCCCTGGGCAGCCTGTGCCAGGGCTCTGTCACCCTCACTGGGAAAAAGTTCCTCTGCACGTTGGTGTGGAACTTCCTGTGCTCCAACTTGCAGCCATTGCCCCTTGTCCTGTCTCCACTGACCAAAGAAAAGGCCAATTCCCCCTGCATCCCATACTTAAGATATTTATAAACATTGATTAGGTCCCCCCTCAGTCTTCTTTTCTCCAGGCTGAACAGCCCCAGCTGTGGGAACTTGGGTTGCTTAGCTTGGAGAAAAGGAGGCTCAGGTAAAACCATATTATTCTCTACAATTACCTGAAAGGAGGTTGTAGACAACTGGGTATCAGTCTCTTCTCCTAAGTAACAAGCAATAGGACAAGAAGAAATGGCCTCAAGTTGTGCCAGGGAAAGTTTAGATTGTATATCAGGAAAAATTTCTTCACCAGAAGGGCTGTCAAATCCCTGGAGGTATTTAAAAGACATGTATTTTCTTCATTGTAGTTTGAATAGTCCTGTGGTTTGGAATTGTGCTGAAAACAGCACTGATAACACAGGGATGTTTTAGTTACTGCTGAGCAGTACTTGCACAGAGCCAAGGCCTTTGCTGCTTGTCACACCACCCCAGGAGGCTGGGGGTTCACAGGGAATTGGGAGAGGAAACAGGCAGGAGAGCTGACCCCAATTGACCCAAAGGATATTCTATACCATTTGACACCTTGCTCAGCACATAAAAGTGGGGAAAGTGGAAGAAAGGAGGGGACATTCAGAGTGATGACACTGTTACATGTGATGGAGCCCTGCTTTCCAGGATATGCGGAACACCTGCCTGCCCATGGGAAGTGGGGGAATAAATTCCTTATTTTGTATGCACAGCATATGTGTTACCTAATACACTGTCTTCATCTCAGCCAAAAGGTTTTCTCACTTTTGCTCTTTCAAATTCTCTCTCTCATCCCACTGCAGGGGAAGTGAGTGAGCAGCTGAGTGGGACTGAGCCAGTTACCGTGGTTAAACCACAACTACTAACAGACAGAAGTCCCAACACTATAACAACTAGAAGTGACAAAGTAAAGTAAGAATATAGCCAAATAGACTTACAACTTTTTAAAAAAATGCAGTGGTATTATGGTTTAAACCATGCAGATACCAAGGAGACTTATTTATAGACTTTTTTGTTCTAAACTACATATATTTTCTGGTTTGTTTAAAAATCCAATTGATTCCCCCCCCCTTTATTTTTTTGCATAGGGGAAAAAAAATCTAAAAATTATTTAATTTTTCATCTAATCTGATTGACATGGGACAGAAACCATAAAGTATAATAAAGGTCTTCCTCAGATTGTTACTTATACCATAATTATTACAATTTGAAATACTATATGAAATAATAATGCATAAATATATAATTAAGTAGCTATTATTCCTTTTCAGGAATATTATTCTTCCCTATAAAATACTATGATTTTCCTTTGTTTGAATTTTACCTGTTTTCTTTTCCATAATCACAATTCTATTTCAAATACTCCACTTTCATTACAAAAACATTTTTAAAGAGCCCAGGAAATAACTGTTGTTTCCCTTAATATCCTTGCAGTACCTCCAAATCCTGTTCTATGAAAGTACCTTCATTTTAATGGTGTTTGAGGGGGAAATATAATGTAAACATCTTGCGACTGGGAGCGTTCCTTCTTTTCTTCCTTTTTTTTTTTTCTTCCTCTCTTTTTCATGCTTATGAAAGCATAACTGTGTTGAATAACTGAACAGCTAGCATGATTTTGTCACACTCAGAAATACAGTTACTTGCAGTGTGTTGCATTTTTTAAGATGTTATAGGTAAATGCAGGAATTTGACTATGGCAAAAATAAAACAAAGCAACATAGTATTAATTAGATATTAATAATGTAGGTTCTAAGAGGACGGAGTCAGTAAGATTTCATCATGAGGCTTTGTGATAAAATGCCATTATGCTCTTGTAGCATACACACAAGAAGGATTTCTGATCTCTGTTCAATCCTTTTCATATGATTTTGCAAGGGAAAATGGGAAAACTCACCTAACGCTTTGTATCACCGGGTAACCAGTATAGATCCTCAGCCCATCCACTCTGGATTTTTTGTGGCTTTTCTTCAATGGTTTTCTGAGAATACAGGGAAGAAATACTACTTTTGCTAGGAACCCGTTATTTTCCCGTGAGAAAAATCAAGCAAGGTATTTTATTTAGAGTCATTTTGACACATATCTGCGAATTTCCTCTTCTTAAAGGGAACAAGTGTATTTGGGTTTATTTCATATCACTTCAATACAACATTAAACTTAATCTTTCTCTTTTTTCCCCACTCTCTTATAGGTCCTGATGTTTTCCTAACAGCTATTTCCTTGAAAGGACATTGTACTGTATATTTATTTTTCCCAGTGTGGAGGTATTCTATGACACAGTCTCAGTTGTATGTGAAGTTGTAGTTCAATATGAAAGTCTTTGTGGACAGTGGCACATCAAGTTTCTATATCTTCAGATCTCCTAAATAAAGACATTACACTGGCTAAAATACAGTCTACCATTAAACCAACTTGAACTCAAGCAGTTTTGCTCATAGCAAACTGAATATACCAAAATTCATTAAACTGGTATGTAGCAAAATGTTTTGTTTAGATTATTTTTTTTTAAATTAAGGATGGGATTTATTTCAAGAACTTTAGCTGGTTACAATGTATGCTACACCAAAGCAAATCAGCCCAGATTTCTATAGACAACAGATAGGACTAGACATTTCTAGAGAACTGAATTCATTTATTTTGGATATTTGATTTATGATTGCACCATAAAACTGTCCATTTCTTTCCTTTAGCTATAAAAGGAGTTACTTGGGATGGCTGAAGTCTTGAGGATCAGCTGAATTCTACTATTTTGATGGAAAGCAAATCTTAAGAACATTTCCACCAGAATATTCTCAGTTTCCAGTGTTTGCTCCATCCTGCCACGAAGAATGAAAATGACAAAACATCCTATAATGCAAAATTTCCCTTATCACTACTTCTTAACAGCAGAGAAACCTCAGACATCTCTATCTAGTGTCTGAAGTATAAGGTACTATGACCTGAGTTTAAAGACCATAATGAGACTTCTGGATAGAAAATCAGTACAAGTACATGACAGCTACTAAAGGAGTACATATTTTCTGTGTGAAACTGCCAGGCATTCCTACTGAAGACTACTGCAATATATTAACCCTTCTTCATGCTTCAAGCAAGAGACAAAGGGCATAAGGGAAGCATAATTCACATGAAACCTTCAGGTACAGAAAATTATGTAAGATAACTTTTCAGCCCACTACAGCAGTGAAGAAATAGTCCCATTTTGTCTAATAAACCCTCCTGTGCCTCTTTCCTTCTTGGTATAACCTTTTCTTAACTGTTCTTTTCATACCTTCCTTAGAACAAAATGCCACATTCACATTTCAGAATGCTCTTATGCTTCTGAATAAATCCCCCATACACTAACAACTTGTGGAGTTATTTTGATGCCATTCCCTGACAAATCACAAAAATATTTTTACATTTTTATGGAGATGTTACAAAAATAAAATGATTTCTTGGGTTCAAACTTCATGTATTCAAGCACAGCATAATGAGTATTCTTAAAAAAAAAAAACAAAAAAAAAACTAACCTCTGTGAAATACCTGAAGATACATAATTATTTACAGAGAGAACGAGAGATAAAGCTTACAGTGCTGAATTATTACAGAGGTTTCTATTATGCATTGCACAACTGTGCTAGCCCTTAGTCTCCACTGAGGCATTAATCCCATTCCATGGACACCTTAAAATTCAGTTCTTTCTGAGCCAGGGTGAAAAACAGGTTTATTAAAATTCTCCATGAGAGGAAAACCCTGGAATCCTCATACTGAGGTAGGTCTATGGTTTTGCTGAATCCAAAATCACCAAAACTTTGGGGTTTCTGCTCCAGGAAGCAACCTTCTCCCTGACTATTGCAATGTTATGGATTCTCAGATGCTTGATATCGAACAGCTGATTTAGGACAGGAAGAACTCAGTGCTTTTCCAAGCAGATAAAGTGGAATAAAACCAAATTCACTCTATTTGTAGAAGAATTTTTAGAATATATGTGCTTCCTTTATACAGATCAAATGAATTAAATGAAAACTGGCCAGACTACTTCCATCAGTATTTTCTTAGAATCTCTGTGCCACAACTTCTGTCACATATGTGGCATATTTCATAATTTTTAAATACAGCTTTTCATTGTTTAAGAAAAAAGTACCTATAAAAGACATCAAACCTTAAAAACAGGGCATGCTTACTAATAAGGCAATTAATGAAATCCTTGAAATGTGGGCTGCAAGAAACATCATTGAGTCCAATTTCCCACTCAAAGAAGAATTATCATCAAGATATGATTAATAATATAAAGATCACTCTTCACTTAAATCCTGCCTCAATATTAGAGATGTGAACCATATAAATCATGAAATCTTAATAAGGCAACTTCCATTGCCTTCCAGCTTTCTACGTATCATATACCAGCAGCATTCTGCAACCACTGATTTTCTGGCAATATCCTCTCAGGAGCAACATGCAAGGGCCACCATCAATAGCAAATATTAATTCCTTTCAAAAATCCAAACATTGCAGAACTTAGCATTAAAAATATATAAAAGATCATTTAATGTATATTTATATGCAATATAAAGTCTTATTAAAAATAATACAAGTTATGTTAAACATTTTGTTGTGCTGTATTTATGTTTATTGTAAAGCTGTTCTGTATTTCAGAAGGTGCAGCAGTTGCCATGGAAACTAATTTTTAGTCTATTGTAGAGTAAATAATTCTATAAACTCACTTCATATCCAGCTGACAGGTATGATTTCCCTTTATTATTAGGATGGGAGAGGAGATGGGGATGGTATTTTTCCTCTCTATGTATTTTCTCTATGTAGTAGATTTTCAGTTTGTCTAACAGTGGCTTCTAGAGAAACAAATAATTAAGAACAGAAGAGAGGAATCCAGACCTTGCAGGAGTCCACATCTGAATTACTGAATGTTTCACAAACTTAAGGAAAATCATTTATTTCTCAGAACCTCATTTCTTCCGTAGGTAGCATACAAATAAAGGACTTGCTAAATGTACTTCTCAATAGCTTGAGAAGTTAAACTAATTATTTTTTGTGAAATGATTTAAAATGCTGCAACTAAAGGTGCTGTATAAGCTGAAAGTACTACTGTTGTTCGCAGTATTACTGCCATTTATTACTGTGCTGGAATCTGTGGAGTTCATTTCTACAGAAAAGAGTTATCAAGTGAATTTCACACTTCCTGGAATCTGCACTTCAGATATCACCCTTCAGGATTTTAATATTTTAATAGAAAGAGTCACGGCTTTCATCCACCATGCAAAGTTGTGCTCAATAAAAATGTACCTGAATGTTTATTTGACACTCCAAGGTACTTGCTTTGGGAGTGTAATTGGTGAAATTGCACTAAGAACATTTCTGTCTTCATTGTGTTACACCTTTATATAGAATGACAGACTGGTTTGGGCTCGGAGGGACCTCAGAGATCCTCTAGTCCCAACCCCATGGGTAGGAACACCCTCTGCTAGACTAGGTTGCCCAACACCCCATTCAACTTGACCTTGAACAGTGGCAAGGAGGGGAAAATAGAAAGTATACAAGGAGTAGAAATCCCTATTCTACCAATTAGACAGCAGCACAGTGGAGCTAACAGATTCATGTAAAACTGCTGGAAGCTTGTGCAAGGGACAGAAGAATCACAACTCCAGAGCCTACTTCCACTGTAACTGGTTTCATAGCAGGGCTTAACCACCATACTAACAGAAAACTGCCTGAAACTCTGGTTTTAGCAGAGTTTTGAACATAGCCACATCCAGGAATTTATTTGTAGTTCACCACTGAGCCTGTTCAAGAGTTCTTGCACTAAAAGCACATCTGAACTGTACTCTGAAGAAATGGGCTGCTGTGAGGAAGCAAGGAGTAGAAGTGAAGGAGATCCTGATACCTGAGAGGGAAAGGGACCAGATGGGGAAGTCCCTGGAGAGTTGGTACCACTACATCTGCTAGGAATATGATGGATCCAGACCGGAAAACAATGAGTGGTGCTGCTAGGAACAGATCCTTCACCGACCCCAGCAGCATCTGTCTGGCTGCATCAAGTCTACTGGCTTTTTCTAGTGCTCTGATATAACATAAACAGGCAGCAGGGCCAAGGCCATTTTGCTGTCCCCAGGGTTCTGCTGCCTTGGAGAGCTATCTACCTTGGCCATGATGAGAGCCAGGTCAAGTTTAAAAACAGCAAAGCTGTAGTCAGGGCAATTTTATGGAGTTATATCAACATTGATTTATTCGTTATGTTTATCATAAATTTTATGTAAAGTGGAATTTTCATGGATTTATCAATGTCAGGAAGGTCTCCATAAGAAACCACCTTGGAGGTATCATCTAAAACACAAAGAACTAGTGGATATAAAACTATTTTTTCCAAAAGACTGCACCATCCCTGCTCAAATGAACATAGTAATGCCTCTAAATTCATCTTATTAGAGACACAGAAAGTATTTTAAAGTTTGGATTACATGGATACTTCTTTATTTTAACTGCTGTTACAGAGTTAGATCTGCCTTTCTCTTCTGTCTGCTTCCATTTATTTCCAACTCAGGCAAAACTGCTTCTGATGTCAGTGGAAGGTGCAAGTGTTCAGACTGTATGCAGATTGCCCATGCACTTGAGTATCATAAGTAGTGTAACTGCTTCACTTTTGGCAACCACGCTTCAAATAAAACCAAGGCTGAAATGTCATTTTTGCCAAACCTCCAGTGGCTGCATTGAATCCTACTGCTCATTTCAGTGTTTTCAAGCAATATCATCTTCCTTATACATGATTTATGGACTTATTCAGGAATAATGAAGGAAAGGAAGATTATCATAACCATATTTTTTTACTTGGTATGTATTTATCCATACACTAATTCTGTAGAAAGCACATTTCCTTTTCTGATGCCAGCAAAGTATTCCTCATGTACTTAATCTGAGAACTTGGGCATTCTGGGAATGTCTTATTTGTTTAGCCCTGAGGTTCTGAATGTTTTGGGTAAATAGCAAAGAAATCCAAATACAACATTTGGTTTCAAGAAAATAAAAGAAAGAAAACGTTAACACCAGCAGCCTTTATATATAAAGTAATTTCTATTCTTGCAAGTCTTCAGACTAACATTGACATTTTAGAGCTTGCCAAACATGTACACCCCTTGAGCAAACGAACTATCACAGAACTGCAAAGCTGCTACAGCTGACCTCCATCAATAATCTACACATCCTTAAGGTGCCTCCTGTTTCTGGCTGTTTTCTTGTCCTATTCCATCCTCTCCACTTTTCAAAAATTGAAGTGTTTAATATTAACTGTGTTAAAAAGGATATGCATTTGTGAAGAAAGCATTGGACTGAATCATTTGACTTAACAATGGTTCACATAACTTGATATAGTGCAACATAAACTAAATCACTCAAAAGAGTATAAGTAAATTGAAGGGCATATTAAGACTTCCTTATTGAATTACAAGTCAGACCTAAAACCATCTAAAAATCATGAGACTCAGGGAAAGGTATCATTCATGCCTATCTTAAGACCATAGAGGCCAGTCACACTGTTTAACTTGACAGATCATGTCAGACATAATTTCAGTTACTCAAAAATTAATGCAAAAAAAGGTGAAAATTGGTTAATTTCTTGACATACACAACAAAACATAAAGTGAAAGACTGAATTACAAGGTAGGTAAAAAAGTATTTGCTCTGTCTCTGTGAACTAGCATGCAATCAGGCAGCCAAGATCCTGAACACTTCTGTATGATGCATATCAATTTTCACTGAATAGTTCTACTGAGATAGAAAAAATAGCATTCGCCTCCCTCCCTATCTCATCCACTATTTAAAACACACTATTGTATTCAATTTGCTAAATGAAAAGGTATAATACTGTATGATTTTGCAGCATTTGTTTTTTGTTTCTTCTTTTTAATTCAATACTTGCCATTGTAAAGCAATGTTATTTGTGTTGTAAGTCTCCAAACTAATCTTTCACAGTTTCTTTACCAATGGTTAAAAAATTTTTCATGAAGGACTTAAACAATAAGAACCCTGTTTGTATTATCAACAGAATATACAGTAGGACTTGATATCTAGTCCTTAATGGAAGTAGCAGTTTTGTGGGCATGAAGGCCATGGCTGAAGGAAGGGAAGCATTTACTAAGACAGGTAGTATTTAGAGCGTTTAGAGAGGTTTGTTTCCACTGCACTGGAAATGACATGCTTTGTATAGGGTTTTTGTGGACTTCCCTGAAAAGTCCATAAAACAATGTTGTTTAAATTATGGGTCATTATTGTTTAATTTTGCACATAGATAACCTAAATGTCTAAAGCATGTTTGTACTGGTTTTTGCTCAAGAAAATCTGATCAATTACATTGATCTTGAGGACACAATATGTCAGTGTTAAATTACAATCTCCTTCTTAATGCACACTTACAATGCACGTTAAATAAACCCAGAACACAAACCTCGCGTAGCTTCATTGCCTCAATTAATCAAATAGCCCAATGTTTCTAATTAACATTAGTGCACTATCTGTTCTCAGGGTAGGATAATATTAATTTTGAGCTGACTCACATACTGCAGACATGAGCTCAGGCTTAATGCTGATCCCAATAAAAACTCTTACTTCTCTCCAAGAAGAGGGAAGTCATTCCAATCAGCCACCAGTTGAGAAACTCAGCTTCAACTAACATTTCAAGTGTATATACACACACATTGCAAAGACAATGGGGAAAAAAGGTCAAAGATAGACCATCCAACACTTTTGTTATGTGTACATGTTAACATGCACAACTAAGATATATGAGACTGAGGTCATCTTTGCAGTGACAAAGATGTGTAAAGCAGGATAAATCTAATACAAAGATATTTTCTTCCTAGCAGTGGATCAAGCAGAGTGTGACTGTGTCCAGGCAAAAATACCCCAAATGTCCACGGGTCTGCAACTTGTTTCTGTAAAATCCAATACAGCTAACTCTATAAGTAATAATTAATTGCCTCCATCAAACTGTGCTTTCCTTCTTTTGTGTGGCCTCCGCTTATTCATTCTCCTTCAGACATGTGAAGCTTCAGTACTCCTCCCACACATTCTTAAAACTTTTGCTGTCATCTTGCATAGACATGAGTTTCCTTGGACATTTAGGTCATAGTTTTGTCTGCTTCAAGTGTCTCAATGTTCCTACATTTTAATTTGCCAGCAGAAAAAGCACACAGATTTCACTACATAGTTTAGGTTGGGGGATGTGGGCATTAAGTGTAATGCATATGTTATGATTCCTATGTTAATTTGCTTTGGTTTACTGTATTTTTATTTGTAATTGTGTACTGTCCTTGCTCATCTCGAAAGGTAATTCTTACTCCTATCCAGATTCAGACTCAGGCATCCCCTCCCAGGCACTGCTCATAGACAGTCCCACACATTCTTGTCACATACCTTATTTTCATACCAGAAGCTGACTGTTCAGCAGCAAACAACTGCCATTTTCAATATATTTTAGTCAATGGGAAAAAAAAAAGGAATAAAAAGCATTTTTGTATGGAAGCAGTTTGTATGGAATCCAGAATGGATTCACCCCTAAACACCAGAAACACAGGATCCCATAAATGTTCTTGCCTGTGTGAAGCAAGAGGACACAACAGAGAATCTATAAAACTGTTATATAAAGTCATGGCACTTAAAATCTGAGAGTAAACAATTAGTGCTACTATAAAGAAAATAAAGCATATAGTGTTATTAAAAACTGACTGTGCAGGTTTGTTCCTACTCAACCACTTTTCTTTCAAGGTATTGGGTCATAGCACAGGATATCTTGTTTTGTTAAAAGTTTGGTTTTATCTTTTTACTAAAAGATTTGTTTTCCAATCAAAATTATAAATGCATTAGCAAATTGTTCAGTCAACATTCATTGTATTGTGAATCAATCTGCTTCTGAAACACCAGCTAAGGTTTTATTTAAACTCTCAGCAAGAGTAAGATCTAGAAGTAAGTCATCTGGGAAACATTATTATTTTTGTTCACACTCTGCAGTTTATTCCTGAGACATGTCCAAGACATGGGAAAAGAAACAGCATCTCAGAGAAAGGTGGAATATGCAAAACTACAAAGATTTCTCTAGGGATGTCATTCCTCTGGTCTGCTGGTTTATAGACTGGTGTACAGGACTGTCATTCTCCTGACTGAATTGATAGATTTTCCTTTTATACCTGAACACTGAACAGGGATAAAGAGTCATGGCAGTACGTATCTTTATTCCTTCAAATATTCTGTTCTCTCTTAGCACGCATATTTGAGAAGGAGAGTTCATCAAGCCCCCAGATGTAATCGTGCTAAAACACATTCACCTGGGAATCCATCTATTTATCATAGACCACTTTTGTCACATTTATTTAAAGTGACAAAATTACACACAATATGGTACCACTGTGATTTGCATCATTACTATTTAAAATCCAGTACTGATGTACTCTTCCAAGAGCTGGCTCAAGAGACCCAGCTTACTTCTAAATTTTGATGTTACTCCTCCATAACTGTGATAGTAGCAAATCCCTATTCTACATACCTTACTGTTCATAAATAGCTTGTTGTATGCTCTTTCCTTTTTCCTACCCACTGCTCCACATTTACCAGAGATTCAGCAATTCTAGTTATTGATTTAGCCACCTAAGGTACAAAGCCCTAGTGCCCAGATGAAAATGTGATAACCAAATTATTTTCAGTAAAGCTACATAAACAACATAGGAGAAAATACCCCAGGTTTGCCTTTAGTGCTGCTTTATCTGCCTACTTGTCTACTTCTAGAACTCCAACTGTGATGCTTCTATATAGATATTTGTAAAATGTTTCAATCAAGGGACTGTGTGAAACACCAAGTATTTTTCATGAACTCTCTTTTACATGGCCTGTATTTCCCTCTCATAGATGTGTCACTCAGTAGATCTCCAAATGGTCAATTTTAGTTAGTTTATGGTATAAAACGCTTTTCATCCCAGAAAGATTCTGACAGATTCTTGAGAGTATTTCTATAAATTTATATTCTCACCTACCCCAGTACTACACTACTTTTACCTGTGTTAGCTGCCATCATACAAGCTCAGTAGTTACAATATTTGTATGAGACAATAGCAAACTAAATTGCAAATGCATCAAGATTTACAAATGCATGTAAAGTTTTTCTTGGATTCTTATTAGTCTGACTGGAAATTGTTATATGAATGACTAAACCAATATTTTTGGCTTCCTGTTACCTCCAGCTAAAGATCTTGCATTCCCATTCAATTGACTTTAGATTGACTTTAGAACTATGTGACTTCTCTGAATAGAAACCACTTTTATGTTTGTGTCTTGCAACAGATAATTAAATTATACCATTAGGTTTCATGAGCTTGAACCAGAGTCTTGAGCTCAGTAAAAAGAGTGCATTTGTTAGTCTTACTAATTTATGGCTCCTTTCTAAAGTCCTTGGACAAGCTGCATTGCTTGTTGCTAAACAAACATCTAGTACAATGCATTCTGACACGACAGCAGGCCCAAATTGAAAGCAACTGTAACTGATATTCTGAGCCCTATCTAATTGTACTCACACTATACTTTCTTTCTGGAAGACAATATATAATGGGTCACCAGCTTCTTGCTGCATCAGGTGTTGTAATATGTTAGGACAGACATGTCCGTAATGCATCCTTGCCTAACCGTGTCTTCAGTAATGCAGAGACGATAAGATTGTTAGAAACTTTGGAAGATATTTGCTAGACAATTCACAGATTCCAATAACCTAGTTAGTATCAACAAACTGACATTAACTGATTTTTGCCTTGAGAAGCAGTAGACAGCCTTCAGACTAAACAGTGTAAGGCACACCAGTAAGTATACCAAACAGATACATGTGAGAATTGTATAAATGAGGTCAGAAGACAGCTCGGACTGTGGCTGTGATCTGCCATACCATCTACCATACCAGGTCCACACACCTGTGGTCATCAGCAAAGATATTGCTTCCCTAATGTCCTGATAATGTATTTTGGGGCTTTCAATGGTGGCTTTGGCTTCAGATTGAATCTCAGCTGACATTCTCCATTCTCTCTATATAGTGCTGACAACCAGAAAATTGTAAGTTGCTGGTTTTCCTTATCTAGTCAAAACTGCAAAACCCTTCCCCAGCGTCTTACACTGAAAATATTTATATTTTATGGTGGGTTGACCCAAGGTGGAAACCAGCCACCAAAACCACTCTTATCACTCTCCAGCCTCAGCTGGACGTGGGAGAGAAGATACAATGAATGATTTGTGAGTCAAAATAAGATAAGTGAGAGATTATTAACCAATTACCAACACCAGCAAAACAGACTCAAATAGGAAACAAATTAATCTAATTTATTACCCAGACAAATCAGAAGGATAAAACCAAATCTTAAAACCCATCTCTCCACCCTTCTTCCTGGGCTCAACTTTAATCCTGAGAAACACAGGGAAAAAGGAAATGGGGCTTGAGGTCAGTTCATCACACAACATCTCTGCTCATCATCATCTGTTCATCATCTTCCTCCTCAGGGGGAGGACTCGTCGCACTCTTCCCCTGCTCCAGTGTGGAGTCCCTCTCACAGGAGAGAGTCCTCCATGAACTTCTCATGAATCCTTCCCCACAGACTGCCATTTTCCATGAACTGCTCCAGTTTTTGCTCCTTTCCATGGAGTGCAGACCTTTAGGAACAGACTGATACAGCGTGGATCCCCCATGGGGTCACAAATCCTGCCAGCAAACCTGGTCTTGCATGGGGGCCTCTCTCCACAGGCTGTAGGTCCTGCTAGGAAACTGCTCCAGCACAGGCTTCCCACGGGGTCACAGCCTCTTTCAGGTATCTCCACGCAATCCTCCGGGGAATGGATGTAGATAGGACTACTGCCCATCATCTTCTATGGGCTGCAGGGGGACAGCCTGCTTCACTACGGTCTTCTCCATGGGCTGCAGGGGAATTTTTACACCAGCACTTTGAGCACCTCTTCCCCCTCCTTCCTCACTGACCATGGTGTCTACAGTTTCTTACGGCTCCTCACTCCCCTTTCTGGATGCAAAAGCTGCTAGTAGGATTTTTTTTCCTTCTTAAACATGTTATCCCAGAGGCACTACTACCATTGCTGATTGGCTTGGCCTCAGACAGCAGCAGGTTTGTCTTGAAGCCAGCTGGTATTGGCTATGTCAGTCTAGCTCCAGCTAGCAACTGAGCACCACACACTGCTTGCTCCCCACTCCCCTAGCAGGATGATGAAGAGAAAGAGACAAAAGCACCCATGGGTTCAGACAAGGACAGTTTACTGAGACAGCAGTGAGAGTGGAGCAGCAACAACAAGACTTGTGACAGAATACACAGTGATAACACAAGGCACTTACTGACCCAAAAACCAACCAGATGCATTCAGACCCTGCAGGAGCTGTGCAGACCCACCCCTCCCTCCAAGGCCCCCTTTTATGCTGGGTGTGACATCACATGATAGGTGAAACACCCTTGGCCAGCTCAGTTGACCTGTGCTGGGTCCCTGGAAAAATTAACTCTGTCCTAGCCCAAACCAGGACATGTACCTAGGGGAAGCTCCTAGTAGCTTCTCACAGAAGCCACCCATGAAGCTCCCCACATTGCCACTGCTACCAAAACCTTGCCATGCAACCCCAAAACAACTTTTACCAAGTAATATCACAAGAGAGTCTAATGTCTGTTAAGTGCTTCGAGAGAGATTGACTGTTTTTTCAGTGGTTACCACATCATTCACTGTAGTGAACAAGTCACTATCACACAGAAAAGATGGCTTCTAGTCCATTGACCTAGTTGTAATTTCCACGTTCCTCAAAAACTTCTAGTGATCTACTTCATCCAACTTCACAGATGATTCCATGTTTCCACTGAAATTCCAGAAATCTGCTACTTGGTAACAATTGCAAGGTTGTGTTGGGATTTTAGTAAGGACTGTTAAAATCTTTGCCCATATTAACAACAAATTATAGACATTTTAAGAATATATGCTTCTAGGCAGACACTTCCACGGCAGGTAAAAAATACTACCCAGACAACCTTACCTCACTGATTCACTTCCATTTTTATTCATGTGAATGAGTATATACATACACACATACATTTCCCCTTTTGTAATCTAAAAAATGTTCATCTACCTGGAATCAAACAATGACTTAGGTTGAAAAAGACAACTGGGGCTCACCTAGTACAGCCACCTAGTTAAAGCAGTGCTAACTTCCTTTCTAAATCAGTTTGTTAACAGTATTCTCTAGTCAGTCTTTGAAAATATCCAAGGACAGAGAACTCACAGCCTCTCCAGGACATCACAGAGCTCAACACCCAAATTAAAAATTCAGGCTAAGAAATAAATGTGGCAAGAATATCAAGCAGTTATGCTCCATTTAATTTTCTCAGAAAAAACCCTGTGATGCTAGAATCATAGAATGTGTCAGATTGGAAGGGAGCTTTAAAGATCGTCTAGTCCAACCCCGCTGCAGGTTGCTCAGAGCTCTATCAAGCCTGACCTTGAATATCTACAGGTGTGGGACCTTCACTGTCTCTCCTGGCAACCTGTTCCTGCGATCTACCAGGCTCACACTGAAGATTCTTTTTCCTAATATCCAACCTAAATCTACCCTGCTCTAGTCTAAAACCATCACACCTCATCCTATTGCCACATGTCCTCATGGACAGTTCTTCCCCAGCTTTCTTACAGGCACCTTTCAAGCACTGAAAGGCTGCTATAAGGTCCTCCCAGAGCCTTAGCTTCTCCAGGATGAACAAGCCACAACTTTCTCAGCCTGTCTTCACAGGAGAGGGTCTCCAGCCATTTGACCATTTTTGTGGCCCTCTTCTGGATGCACTCCAACAAGTTCATGTCCTTCTTGTGTTGAGGGCTCCAAAGCTGGACATAGTACTCCAGGTGAGGTCTCATCAGAGCAGAGGGGCACAACCACCTCTCTCCATCTGTCGGCCACACTTCTTTTGATGCAGCCCAGGATGTGGTTGGCCTTCAGGACTGCAGATGCACATTGGTGGTTCATGTCCAGTTTTTAATCTGTGAATACTTGCAAGTCCTTTTCCTTAGGGCTGCTTTCAAGCACATCACCTCCTAACCTGTATGGATAGCAGGGGTTGTCCCAACCCAAGTGCAGGGCCCTGCACTTAGCTTTGTAGAACCTCATAGGCCCACCTGGGTCCACTTTTCCAGCCTATCCAGGTCCCTCTGAATGGTATCCCATCCCTCTGACACATTAACCTCACCACTCAGCTTGTGTCATCAGCAAACTTGCTGAGGGTGCACTCAATCCCACTGTCAATAACATTAATAAAGGTATTAAACAGCACTGGTCCCTTTATGGACCCTTGAGAATACCACTTGTCACTGCCATTTACATCCACCACACTCTGGATGCGACCATCTAGCCTATTCCTTATCCACTGAACAGTCCACCCATCAAATCCATATCTCTCCAACCTAGAAATAAAGATGTTGTGGAGGACCATGAGAAAGGCATTGCAGAAATCCGGACAGATATATCTGGATGATCCTGGATATATTTCCATAAAAGAATAAATATATTTTTGCTATAGAATTACAGAATTGTAGGGGTTGGAAGGGACCTCAAGAGACCATCAGGTCCACCCCCCCTGCCAAAGCAGCTCCCTAGCTCATATTGCACATATAGGCATCCAGACGGGTCTTGAATATCTCCAGAGAAGGAGACTCCACCACCCCCCTGGCAGCCTGTCCCAGGGCTCTGTCACCCTCACTGGGAAAAAGCTTTTCAGCATGTTGGTGTGGAACTTCCTGTGCTTCAACTTGCAGCCATTGCCCCTTGTCCTGTCTCCGCTAACCACTGAAAAGGGGCTGGCTAACTTGCCCAATATCCCATGCTTAAGATAATTGTAAACACCAATTAGGATGAAACATTCACATATCAATGAAAATGAGCTCAATTCAAAGATACTAAGTTATTAAATATGTCACAATACCCTATGCACACAGGTGAAATGGACACTGAGGAAGAAATATATTACCAAAATAAGGTATCAGTTACCTCTGCTTGTAAATCAAGATTATGCTGTAGGGCAAAACTGCTTGTAATCATGCTTGAAAATTATGTGAAAGTATGAGACTGGAAAGAGAAAAGGAGCATGAAATGTACAGTGAAGCAGACAAACACTACAGATAATTTGCAAGTGGCTGTACAATTATTTAAAGCCATTTTTAAGACCTTCTTATGTAATCATTTTAGGTTAACATAAAAATATTACAATCATCCCGTGGAAGGGAGGTTGGAACTCTACGATCCTTGGGGTCCCTTCCAACCCAGACCATTCTATGATTCTATAATCCAGATTTCTTCCACATCTCATGTTGGTACTGAATCTATCAAGTCCACACAACCCTTCATTCTCAAGCCCTCATTCAGAAATACTCTTTAAGCCAGTAAATACTAAAGCAGTACCCACAATTTTCCAGTCAAAAGGATATTCCTTTACCTACAAAAATGAGTGAGGGACAGAACCACTGAATATTATACTTAACAATAGAATTTGAAAGGTAGGGAAGATGAAGATTCTTCCGTCCATATATTATTGTACAGTTTTTTTTTGCATCAAAACCATTCACCAGTGAACTCTGATACAATGATTCTCATTATATTATAATGCCAATAAAAATATCAGTTGATTCAGCAGCTGACAGCATACAATTACATTTCTATATATAAGTAACTTCTGCTTACAACAAAGGTTTAAGTAAATGATTTCACCACCACAAGAAAAAAAAAAAATCTAATTTTCTCTTCTAATTTCCTGACAGAATTAGAGGAAAGTATTTATAATGCAGCAATATAGTTCTGTAGAATTAGAAGGAGAAAAGAGCTGTTGCAGCTGAACTTTAAGATCCAGCAAAAGCTTCTGCTTGAAAGTGTCATGAATGAAATAAGAGGTAAGGGTATAATCAGTTAGATGTTTTTTTTTATCTCTAAGCATAACTTGAATAGGTATGCCATTTAATTCAGAGTTATCAAATACCTGTTTTCTAAATGGTCCATAAAACAGGTGTTTGACCACAGTATCTTAAAAAAGAAAAAGAAAAAGCAAGCAGTCTGTAACGTTCACAAAGAAGAACAGATTTGAACAGTATTGTTTTATTTTGTCTTAAGTCATCTGCAAATAAACTCATCTTTATGATATGTATGTCTTGTAACATGTTTGTTCTTTGGTTGTTTTTTTTTAACAGGTATTTCTCTCTTCTCTGCACAACTAAAGGGCTTGTTGCATTTATGACATGCTGCCATGAGGATAAACCAAGAGATGTGTGGTATTTTTTACCTACAATTAGAGTACCTTGCAACACAATTAACAGGGAATCACAGAACTGTAGCGGTTGGAAGGGACATCAAGAGATCATCAGGTCAACCCCCCCTGTCAAAGCAGGTTCCTTTGGACAGGTTGCACACGTAGGCTTCCAGACAGGTGCAATCTGTCCTAAAGAAATGTTACCTACAAAACTTGGTGGAAATCTCAGTTATGAATTCTGTTGCATAACCTTGCACAATATGCTAAGTTTTGAATTTCCCCTATCCTATCCAATTTCTGGATTTTGTTCATCTCAACCTCCTGGAAAAGCCACTGTCCATTGTCAGTTTAAAAAACATCAAGAAAGAATACCAGTAAAGGTGTAAATTTATTTTGAAGTCCTTAGATGAAGGAGAATACTTCATAATTATTTTACTGATTAAGAATTAATAAAGCTACACCACATTCAAAGGACAATGTAATTATCTGCATTACTTACTGGCTGAGTTAGACATCTTGCTGCATGTTTATTTTATTAAAAAGGTAAAAGTATAGAAAATAAATATTCCAAGGGAATTCACTTTACGAACCTGAAATTACAGTGACAAAGAAAAATGAAATGTATTTGAAAGAACTTGAATTAGGGAAGAAAAATGTGATTGATTGATTAAAAGAGAAAATAGTGTGCATAAACCTAGGCAATGAAAGTGTTTATGTATTTGCAATGTACACATGAGAAATACTTCTATGATACAGATTATGGTTTTATTGAAATTTAGAACAGGCTGATGCTATTTGACTTGACTCTTACAGCAATATAGGAGTGGAATCAGTTATACGGTGTTTAAGATTTAAATTATTTTACTGTTCTTTTTAAAGGAAGAAAAGCCTTTTAGAAAGGAAAAGGTATAACTATTATTCATAACACATGAGTAGGTTGAGGCAGAAACTGCATTTGAAAGAACTATGAAACACCTTAAACAATATTGAGGAATGAAAGGAAAATTTATTTTTGGTCCTTAATGATATTATTACAGGTTGTAATACTACCAAAAAAATCTTGTTTGGGTAGTCATGTGGAATAAAAGGTTTATTATTTACTATTTGAATCAAAGAGTGCTATACTTATCAACAAGGAATAAGCTATATAAAGAAGGAATCACAAACAATCTTGCTGTAAATTCAAAACATTTGATTTATCAAGCATTTTATCTGCTCTGTCATTCACAGATAGTGAAATCTTTTTCAGGCATTGTTTTCTGATTTTCTTCTCTTTCCTGTACATTTAGTACTATTAGATTTGGTAGCTGTCCCCACCACATTTCTGAATATCATAAGCAGAAGGAAGAAACTTCTGCCTGCAAAGGCCAGGCTGTGCAGCAGGCATTATTCAATTTCCAGCAACCTCTGCTTCTCTGGCAGGGCACTGATTGCTAAGCAATGCCAGTCAGAACTTACCTGGCTCTACAGGGCATCTACTAGAGCAGAGGTGTATAAAGGTCTGAAAACAGAAATGTTTTGGGAAGCCTGTCCCATTTGCAGCCAGCACACCAGTCAGGCTCAAGAGGATCCAAGGCAGGAGAACCCATCACAGTCTAGCCCAGAAAAGAGGGCTTCAGAGCTCCAAACCCTCACAATCCTTGACAGCTGAAGCTCCCATCTCCCCTCAAAATTGGGTCCATGTAACCACGACAACAGCATCTTCCAAAGGGAGAAGAAAAGATCAAACCTCAAGAAATACAGTGATAAATTTAATGCTGAATTAATCCAGTGGATTATTGAATTATTTTATTCCGTATTCTGGAAAATTCCGGTAAGTGCTAAATTAATTCTAAAGTGTGTCTGAAAGTCAAACTAAAAACATCCAAAACACGACTCATTGATTCTGTCAGCCCTCTGCAGAACTCCAACTTCATAGAATCACAGCATATCCCAAGTTGGAAGGGACACATAAGGACCATCGAATCCATATCCTCTCTCCAAACAGGGACAGCCAAGTCAAAACAAGGGACTAAGTGCATCATCCAGACACTTCTTTAACTCAGTCAAGATTAGTGATGTGGCCACTTCCCTAGGGAGCCTGTTCCAGTGCCCAACCACCCTCTCAGTAAAGAACCTCTTATGAATATCCAACATAAACCCCTGTCGCAGCTTCATGCCATTGCCTTGGGTTCTATCACTGGTCACTAAAGAGAAGAGATCAGTCACTGTCCCTTCACTTCCCCTTGTCAGGAAGCCATAAACAATGATGAGGTCTCCTCTCAGCCTCCTCTTCTCCAGGCTGAACAAACCAAGGGACTTCAGTTTCTCCTCATAAGACTTCTCCTCCAGAACCTTCACCATCCTCATCGCCCTCCTCAGGACACTCTCCAATAGTTTTGTGTCCCTCTTGTACTGTGGTGCCCAAAACTGCACTCAGGACTCAAGGTGAGGCTGCACCAACGCAGTGCAGAGGCGGACAATCTCCTCCCTGGACAGGCTGGGCAATGCTGTGCATGATGCACCACAGCAATATTTCTTAGGAAAGAGTTATTCTAAAAGCTAGAAGTTTGAGAGAACTTTAATATGTTAACAGTGAACAAAAGAAATGGTGATCAGTTCTTTTTTGGTTAGATAAAATACATTCCTTACTCTTGAGGAGTCAAAGCTCAATATAATGAAGCTTGTGATCACCCTAACAAAAAGGAAGCTTTTTTTTTAAGACACCAATGTCATAATGTAATCATCCTGTACTTCTATTTGTAAAGTATCTACAACCCTCTATAATCAATTTTCTTGGAAATCTACACATAACGAATGTTTTCTGGTACCATGTTTAGCATCTTTTCTCTTGTCGACCTGCTCAGAATTTATACAGGGAACATTTAATAATGATAAAAGTTATTCTTTGCATAATATTCCCATGCTACAAAGAGAGACCTCTGATATGACCTCCTTTTTCTCCCCCTTCTCCAGTATTTTGTATTCTCTTTCATCTCTTTTCTATTTCTCTCTTGTGATCAGCACTTTACCTATCTGTCAGATCCCAGTTAGAGGCTGCAGAAAAAGTTTTTTTTCAGAGTAGCAGTCTGAAAATGACCAAGACCTTCCTCGACGAAGCATACATTTAGATGCTGGAATCCAGAAAATGCTATCCTTGTCAGATTTGCTTGTCAGGTGTTATCCTTGTCAAATGCATACTCTCTCATAGAATTAGTCCTCTATAACTCACAAAAGAAGGTAGGCTAAAATCTAAACTGATTTTTTTCTTATTTAAAGGAAGAAGGAAAACATGGAAGAGAATCTCTACTTCTAGCTAACATATTTTAGCAATCATCTCTTCCCAAATATTTTTCTCCTACTCCACCAGTTTCAGGGAAAAAAAAAATCTTAAAAAGTTGATTTAATCCATTTTATAGAGAGAAATGTGTATGTTGTGAAGGTTTACTGGGCTCAGCTGGGACAGAATTAACTTTTCATCCTAGCTTGTTATGATGCTGGTTTAGATTTATGACCAAAACAATACTTAAATCACTTGTCCTTAATATTGCTGAACATTGTTGGCACAGCAACAGGGCCTTCTCTATTTCAGTCTGCCCATCTGCCCAGCCCAACAAATAGATTGAGGCCTGCACAAAAGGTTGTTAGGGAACACAAGAAGAAGGATGACCCAAACTAACCAGAGATATCCCATGTCATATAATGCCATGCTTAGCAATATAAGGAAGAAAAAGGGGGTTTAGGAAACTTGGTCATCTTTTGATCAGGAACAGGCTGTGCATCAGTCTATCCATGGATGGTGACAAGTGACAAGTGATGCCTTTGCATCACTTGTTTTCTTTCTCTCTTCTTCCATTTATATTCATTGTGTTTCTTTTTACTCTCAATCCCCAGATTTTCTCCCCCTCACAGTCTCTTTCCTTTTCCCACTGGAGGATACAGAATCATGAGAGCAGCTGCGTGATGGTTAGCTGCCTACCCGGGTCAACCACAACAGGGACAGTGGAAAGAAGACTGAAACTTGATTCCCTCCATTTAAGGGTAAGGAAAAGGAATGTTTTGAGATGCAAAACAAACAGGTAACAACTGTTTCACTAATCCAGCCATGGCTGACAGTTTTCATTTCAGTCCAACCTGCAAACTGTGACTGCCTGCCAGAAGTACATTAAGGAACACCATTGACCCTACGGTCACATATACTTTGTTGTTTTCTTATATCTACAGAAAATAACACAACACGCAATACAAATCAATAAAAATTAAGTATTTAGTCACTTAAATTGCTGAGATGGTAGAGCATGCTACAGCTACATAGGAATTCATTCTATATCCTAAAGTTATTTTCACAACCAATAACTATTTAAAGAGAGCAGAACTTAAAATAGCAAATGTGATTAGTATTTTTATTAATTTAATAAGGTGAATTAGCAGATGATATGCAGTCTTCCTGAGTTGTGTTCTATGAACACATCAATACATTTCCTGTCATACCAAATATCCTACTTTACATGTGCAAAATTCATTTCTGCAAACAATCAGCAACATGCACTTGACTTTTGCTCTTCTGAACTCACTAGCATCCTCACCTCACACATTAATAGTGGAGATAGAACTTTTCCTATGTATAATACAGATTATCAAGTAAAAAAGTAAGATTGTAGGAACTGTATTCAGTGGATTCTTTACAGCTAGAAGTCTCTATGCATTGAGTTGTTGGAGTTTTGTTTGTTTTTTAACAGCTGTTACTCAGTTTGAAAGCTATATTTATATTGGCAGCTACAAGAAGATGGAGAGAAGTTGGATTGTATCTCTTTTCAACAATGCTCAGTTTCTGGTACATAACAGATAACAGTATAATTATTATTCAGTTTTCAAGAAGATCTTAAACCACATTTATTTTGGAGTGTTCATTTGTAACAAATAATTCCCCCCATGTTCCTTTTGTATTGCAGTAATTAATATATGGATATAAATTTTAATAGATCAATAATATAGCGAAGCTAATTTGGATGATATATGGATACAAATAGGATATTTCTACAGAAAGATAAGCTACAACAATACAAATGCAGTTGAACAAAAGCACAGGAAAAAAAAGCTAAGGAAAAAAATCAGTGCTTTGTCACTGTGATTAACACTTCCATGTTTAATATCTGTTTATATCAGAGAGCTTTGAAAGGGCTTCAGTAAAAAAAGGAGAGCAGAAAAAAAAGGCAATCACAAAAGCCATCTTGTTCCATCCTACGGAGCAGCTTTTAGAACCCTTGAGACAGTTATGATATGGTCACTGCATGTGATAAAAGCACTATGTATATATTTGATACAATATAAATAAAAGATCACCTAACAGAATTGCTTCTGAATGTAATCAACTATTTATATACCCAACCATCCCTTCCATATCAGAAATATGCCTAGTAATGTGACATCTGACTCAGCCTGGTGGGAAAATATTTCCTACACATGTTTTCCAGATTGCAATCTGAGTAAATAAACTTCAACAAAAACATTAATATTCCTACTGCTCCTTATTTTACTAATTTGCCTCAGTTCCCCAGTCTAAAAAACCAGATGAGTGAAGACTGCTGCACCTCACATAATTTTATGAGAAAAACCCTTTGGAGTATTTGTGGAAGATTCTTCAAGTATCGACATAAGACAGTCAGTCAATAACACCCAGATATCTTCTGATATCTTTAGTCTTTCTTCTACTCTGCACTTTGTTCTGAAACCAAGAAACTACTACCATGTTTACTTCGAGGAGAAGGAATAAGATTTGTCTAACTAAAGTAAATACTAATGACTAGTCATTTTGCTTTCATATGTATTCATTTGACTATTTCTCATCCTCATGTTTCTACACTGAGAATGAGGCTTTTACATCCTACTTAGGAGGCCCAGAAAAGCATTCACAACCCAGAGAATTCCTGTAGTCTCCTTAACTACTTATCCAGCCCTTGACTTTCTATGGCTATTCAAACGTGCTGCTCTTTGAATTATAGAATCATCAAGGTTGAAAAAGACCTTCAAGATCATCAAGTCCAACCATTAACCCTACACCACCATAAACAGTAAAACATCTCCCAAAGCACCTCATCCATCCATTTTTTGAATGCCCCCAGGGATGGTGACTTCACCAGCTCCCTGAGCAGCCTGTTCCAATGCTTCACTACTCTTTCGGTGAAGAAATTTTTCCTATTATCCATTCTGAATCTCCCCCGATGCAACTTGAGACCATTTCCTCTTATTCTATTACTAGCCACTAGGGAGAAGAGGCCAACACTCACCTCACCACAAAATCCTCTCAGGTACCTGTGGAAGTGATAAGGTCTCCCCTCCGCCTCTGAGCTGAACAACCCCAGCTCCTTCATCTTCTCCTCCTAAGACCTGTTCTCCAGACCTCTGATCAGCCTAGTTGCCCTTCTCTGGAGAGCAGCACCTCGATGTCTTTCCTACTCTGTGGCACCCAAAACTGCACACAGTATCTGAGGTGTGGCTTCACCAGAGCTTACAGGGACAAGATTCCTTCCCTGGCCCTGCTGGTCACTGTTCCTGACACAGGCCAGGATGCCCTTGGCCTTCTTGGCCACCTGAGCACACTGTTGGCTCATGTTTAGCTGGCTGTCAATCAACACCCCCACATCCTCTCTGCTGGGCAGGTCTCCTTCACTTTTCTGCCTGTAGCTTCGTAGTTTTGATTGCACTGCTCTCATCACAGAGTACCCTGTTACATACTAAATTCCTATGCATGTACTCATCCACACTGGCAATGTCTGATTTTACATATAGTCCAGTGTATTTGAAAGTGGTACTGAGGAATTAAAGTCTAGAGTACACATGTTTCAGTATACTTGATTAGCTCTAGTCTGAGATGATGAATTAATTGCCCTTCAGGAGCTGAAGGGCATTAAACATGCTTCTGAAATGCATGGCCAGATGATTTCATACAGAAGGAACATCATTTTAAGAGAGTTTCAAATATTTCCTAATGCAAACCAAAGCATGGATGTTTGGAAATAAGCTTAAAAATTTTAGTCCTCATATGAACACTAATGAAGATGTACCCACAGTATAAAGGTTAATTCACACTACAGCTCCACTTCAGGGTGAATGGAATAGACTTCTTGTTAAAAGTGTGCCTTAAAATCCATCATAGGAGGAAGGTTTCAAGGACTCTGTTTTTCTAATTGTACCAGGAAAACAAGTCCTTTGTCAGGGAAGGAAAAAACAAAACAACAAAAAAACCCTAACCTCAAACAAACAACAGCCTCTAACCCCCCACTCCCAAATAAAAACAGAAAACAAAAACCAAACACTGATATACCCCTATTACATATGTTATAGTTTTAATTCACTCATTGCAACCATTTCTTTCCCTGTTTCTGAGATAAGGAAAGGATCACAGGATCTCAATGTTAATATTGACTGAAGTAAGGGCAGAATCTCAGATTTAACATGCCAGGAAACAAGCAGAGAGTATATTCTCTACTTTGAAAAGATCCAGTAGAAAAAAAAGAGAAAGAAAGCAAAAAAAAAAAAAGAAAAATTAAATCATAAATATAGTTTATACTAACAGTGTTTACTCATACATTTGTAACATTGAATATTAGCTCACTCATACAGGTAAACTCAAATTCAGGAGAATTATTTACTGAAATCAAGTTCTGTATATAAGAAAGTATTAAGGAATCTGGATTGCAGACAACTCAGGGCTTTTCTCCCTCTCTTCAAATTGTATTTCATTCTTTCAGATGTATGAGGTCTCTATTTTATTTAAATGACCTAATTTTCACATCATTTTTTCATATGGAATCAGAGAGAGAGCGAACAATTACATACACCACAAGTGACCTAGGTCTGAAGAGGAATCATCTCCAAAACTTGTATATATACAGTACACAAAGAAAATTCAGTTAATGAAGGTATCAGCAGACAGCATTTTTCAATAAAATAGGTCAGATTATCAATCATCACATCTCATACAGATCCAAAACATCAAAATTTTCATGGAGCATGTTGCCTTCAATGTCTCTAACAAAGAGGTACAGTTATTGCAGTTGTACACAGCCTCCCATTTTTGTTTTGTTGCATTTCTATTAATATATGAAGCATTTGTTCTGAATACTCCTACTTATCAGTTTTATTTTATATTATAGATGTTTCATAACAAAACTATCTAGCATCCTCTTTCAGTGAAGTGTCTCAGTTGATCTTTCAGAGCATCCTTTGCCTTGAGATTCCCACTGGAGGAACTACTTGCCTTTATTTCCAAAAGACAGTTCACTAAGAGAAAAGAATTTATATACATTACTTCTTGCTCATCTGAACAGAACAGGAACGTCAGTATGCAAACAGGATTAGCCCTCTAAATAATGGAATTTGAAGACCTGGTTTGGTCACAAGTCACACGATTAATTTTTATTTGTGATCTCAGAGAGAAAGCAACTTCATTTATTTGAAAAGAAAAAAAAAAGTAAAGAGTATTACGAAGCCTTGTCCCTTTGGCCTGATTTTTAAGAAACCCAGATAATCAGAAGTAGCAGAGTGGTTTTATGCTGGCTTTGTCCACCTATTCCTGGCTGGAAAATCAACAGTGATCCAACATGCTATTAAAAAGAGAGCTATACAATTTAAGTATACAGAGTGAAAGAATCCTTGTGTTTGTTTTACTTATATTTCACAAAAGTGTTTACCAAAATACTCTTTGAATGTATTACTTTCAATCAAGTTTTGCCTTCTAATACCAAATACCTTGCTGAGTAGACAATTTCAGGTGTTAGGCAGAACTTGATGTTGTGCTGTGTGTATGTAATAATGGACTAGTCACAATCACCAGCCTCATTAACGTTCATTTTACATTGAGTTAAAAGTAAATCTTCTAGGTATTAGAAGCTGTGACTGCCAGAGCTGAAAATCCTGAAAGCATTACACATCAAGTGTTACCCTGCCAAAAACATTCTTAAACAGTGCAATATATGTGTCCTTTCACATCTGTTAGAAGCTAAAGACCAAGCACAGCTAATTTTTATTCCAAAGAGAACATTACCTCATCAATTATTTCTAGGAGACTTTCATTTCAGTTACATTTTGTGTCCATCAAGATTCTTAAATTAAAAAGTTCCAAATAATCTGTGGACACAGCCAAATTGAGACCAGCTACTCATGAATATATTACTTAATAGTCATCCTTCTCCAACAACTACTTTCCTTTTGTTATTCAGCTTATGTATCTGTACTATAATCTATTGGATAGCAACATGCATTCAAGAATACACTAGTGGATCATTAGAGAATATTAAACACAAGAGTAACCAACCTCAGTAGATGAACTGGCCCAGATTTTTCTTCCATACCACAATTTGGATAAGCACTAAAAGTAGTTCAAGGAGAAAGAAGCTGTAGTTTCCACAAAACTTCAGTAGATTAAATTGCTTCAGGTGATTGAAGACACATGAAAATTGTCAAAAAGTAGAAAATTAGGTACTGTATAAGAGACTCATTTCTAAGTACAGTGAAACATGATAACCATGAAAATTTGTCATAATGGAATTAAGGTCACAGGTTAGAATATGCAAGTAAGCCATCAGAAAAGAGCTTCACAGATTGTAACTTGTTGTAAGAATAGCCACAAAGTTTGCATATTCTTTCTCAAATGAGTACGATTTTTCTCTTCTGGTTGCCAAAAGAAATGGGTAAACAAGATGTCATAAGATCCTACAAAGGAAAATGAGAAGTCTTGCGTCCAGAATAGAGTAACCCAAACAGCAGCATAAGCTATGAGATAGGCAGAAAAGAAACTGAGTATCACAACATTGAACAAAGGGCAAAGGGTTGTAACAGCAAAACCATAACCTGATTGAGCAGGGCTAGATGCATGCAAGTAGCTTTGCCAGAAGGCTTTCCCATTATATTTCTAAGCAGCTCTCAGGTATCCTATGCTTCCCTGTATTTCCTTTTCACAATATTTGTGATAGTAAGATGAGGAGCTAGTTGTATGTTCTTCCAGAAGGGGAGCAGTGCCTTCCTCCTGGAGTCTTTCATCCAGCACTTAGTTCTGTGATATGGCATCAATTCAATCCCAGGACAGCAGAGGATCGCACTTGTAATTGCTAAAACGGAAGAGAAGAATGCTTCCCTCTAGAGAGCTCAGAGTGGATTGCTGTTAAAGACATGCATTCAGGTTTTGTTTGTTTTTTAAATGACTGTAATGATTCTCGTCAGTCATTGTATAATGCAACATCAGGGGACAAAGGAAATTAATTTTCAATGTCAGAAAAATGAATGAATTACAGACAGCTGTGAGATTTGTAAGGAGAAAAAGCTGGCTCATGAAGTATCTGTGTGTGGAAACCAGCACACACTGATCCAACAGCCCAACTAAAGTTCCATAGGTGATGCAGAAAAAACCTGAACCAGTCAATGGGGCCCTCTGGCCAGGTGAAAATGCATGGAGCAGTGCAACAGTGTCACATTCCCCAACCTCTGAGCTCAGACAGCAGAGAGACAACCTGAGGATTAAAGGGTCCATTTGCAGCCTGACAGTTGCTAACAACCCAGTGGGGACAAAGGGGAAAGGGGATCCTTCAGTCTCCTGCGGTGAGAGCTGCGTAACTGGTATGCGCTCGGGAAAGCTGGAGTGCCTATGTATACAACTATAGATCTTATTCCCTTCTCTTCAGTCCTTTTATTTCTGTGTTACTGGTGTTCTAGTGCCCACACCTGTCAGTGTATGGTGAATGTAGCATCAACAGATCACTGAGCATCTTAAATGCTCTCACCAAAGCACATAGATTGTCAGAGCTCTATTGCAGAGACCACCAAAATGTTCTGGCACCTCACTGACTCACTGAGTTTTCATCTTCTGGTGTCAAATGGGGTACCTCATGTGATATATGTTCCTTGGATTCGTGTTAATATGGAATAATGTTGGGGTGCATAATGACAGACCCTTGTATGGCCACGGGCCGGGGAGGGACAGTTGGAGATTTTGCATGTACTAAATGAAGTCTGTTGAAGCAGCAACAAACTATATAAAGGACCACAATGTAGCACATTGTGTGCATTGTGATACCTCTGGAGAAACAACTTGTCTCTGTAAAGAAAGTGATCAACAGAGGCCCAAGTAATTTATAACACTCAGAATAGGATTGCTCATTTCCTGATTTTGTAAACTCTGTGGAAGAGCTGTATGTCAAAAGGTCTTAAGGTCATGTTACGCTCTCATTTCCATCTGTATATGCCCTTTGGAAAAGAAAAGGTGCCTCTAAAATGAGGGAAAAAATTTGATCCTGAATTTAGTGGGCTCAAATTTAAGATCAAGCTTTAAATGAATAAACAGTTTAACACTAAGACAAAAAACCCAAACAAACAAACCAAACAAAAAAAAAAATACCCGAAAGCACAAGCCCTTCTCCATGGAATTAGCAGGACACATTTTGGGGCTAGAAACTTTTTCACAGGCTTGTATAACCATCACCACTTTGAATGACACATCTAGAAACCAACAGTATGTTTGATAGAGTAGCTCTCAGTTCTTCCTAGGTTTTCACAGCACCTAGCTCAGTGTGTATTGTTATAAATTATTTGGTCCGAAACAGAATTTTAGCCAAATCGAACAATTTATTAAACGAATAAAGACAAGCAAACGGTGCTGGGGTGCGCGGTCAGCACCGGGTGCGCCGGGAGGCTCCGCTCCACCAAGACCCACCCCGAACAGTTCCAGTCCCTGGGTTATATACCTTCCAGGCATAACACAGCCCACCGGCTTAAACTGGCAGGCTGGAGTGCTGCCAGGGGACCCCCACAAGACATCCTGTAGCTTTTGTCTTGCTAATGGCCGGGCAGCTGGTTCTGCGGGTTCAGGGTTCCTCTGTTGATCACTTTCTTTTCAGAGACAAGCTGTTTCTCCAGAGGTATCACAATGCACGCAATGTGTAGCACATTGTGGTCCTTTAGGTGAAGATTTGCACATCCTTTATATAGTTTGTTGCTGCTTCAACAGACTTCATTTAGTACATGCAAAATCTCCAACTGTCCCTCCCCGGCCCGCGACCATACAAGGGTCTGTCATTATGCACCCCAACATTATTCCATATTAACACGAATCCAAGAAACATATATCACAGTGTGATACAAGCAATTACATAAGGAGAAATATCCCTTTAGACCCAAGAAAAAGGAGGTCTCAAAAGATTAGATTGATTCTTGAGCTCAAGAATTCTCTCAGGGAACCCACCCCTCACCATGACCAGACTTTCCTTATAACCTCACAAGTCTGTTACCAATGAGAAATCCCCGTTATTTTGTGTCAGCTAATCATGAAGCAATAGACCATCCGTGGGAATGAATTCTTTCACTTTGAAAAATAGAGCTCTCTGCAGTTTAACATTTGACCATTGCCCTAATAACTCCATCTAAATATAATTTAGTTTCTCAATCAAAGAGTCTAGAACGTCACGTATTAAAGTGAGTTACCAATATTTTGCATTTATAGAACTATGCAACATTAAATTTGCCAGAAATCTGTTAAAAAACCCACCAATTATTAGAAGACTTACATAGATAAGGGTAGATTGTTAAGATTGCAAAAATCACATCATGGTGTTGACAGATACTTATGTATCCAGACTGTGAACCAAAGTCTTCATCTGATTTGATTAAAATAAACAGGGTTTCTCACAGTTTACTCCTATGAGTGAATATAGCATCTGACTTCGTTCAGCATTTCTCACAGGCTTTGTATGATCTCTAACAAAAATATTTCCACACCATCAATCACAAAATACTTGATTTCTCTGGACAGAATTACAATTTGGAATCTCACAAGTGCCCTTAATTTAATTTTATTCAAACAATGCAGACAGGATACTGTAGAGAAACATAGTGCACCATCTTCTGAGCATTTCTAAATTATATCTTATTATACACGGTTAGTCTTTTAAGGAATGTATTATTAATTTGTTGAGTACTTTGATTAGCTAATCATTGGTTATAAAGACTTGCAATAATCTCACATGTATCATGTAATTAAGTTAAAGTCATCAGAGCAACAGTTTTAATAATCATTTTATGGGCAGTACTGTGAAAACTGTTATGGACAGGAACAGAATTGGCTCAATAGCAATGTAACTGTACTAAGGAAAACTCCACAGGACTTAGCATAAAGACTGTCAACAAGCTTGCGTCCTCCTTCTAGGTACTTACCATCAGTGTACCTCACTAATGTCTCAGCCAGCAGAACTGCCACCTCTTTGGAAAGCTGGAATTGCAAGATTTATTAACATTTTTTAATGGGGATGCTAGGCCTCACAGTTCTTATCAGAACTGCACCAAATTTGGTGGCAGTTTCAAATAGGAATGTTCACCTAGGGTATCTGGGAAAGTACATTACCACCTAAAAATCAGGGCAGCATCAACTTTTTGAAACTAAAATCTGCTAAAGCTATGTTGCTACTGTATGTACAAATATAACAGATTAAACAAGAACTGTGGAGTTCACAAAGTGAAGTCCCTATCTAAAAAAGAAAATTCTCCCAAAATACTTTTGTATCAATTCATCTTGACACAATCTGGCAAAGGCAAGGGTCAAACAGGTAACAGTGCTGACATAAGGAAGTTCAAAGATGAAGGAATATATGCAGCTGGTCACTACAAGTTTTCACTCAGGCACATCCTAAACTGCTCTGACCCAGCCATGTGACAGCTGCATTGGACTATCTAGATGAAAATGGAAATTAAGCTGATAAATTTTTGGTATGAGAACAAGTCCTAAACTCCCCCCCCCCCCCCCCCAACATATTACATACATTAAAAAAAATCTCTTTTTTTTTCTTTTTTTTTTTTTAACTAATCCTGTTTTATTTTGGGAGAATATATCTGGCCAGAACTACCTAACTTACTTTTTAATCCATAAATCCCAGGTAACGCACCTCCCCCTTGTAATTATCTCACTTTGTTTTGGAGACACAGAGGGGAGAGAGTAAACACAAACAGAAAAATGTCAGTTTTGTCAAGAGCAGCCAAAAAACCTGTCCAACACATAAAATGGGCAGCCACAACCCAGTGTTTACTGTCAGTAAAATCTTCCCTGTAAGAAGGAATAAATGATTGATTCCCCTTCCCATCATCCAAAGCATAGAAATCTGCTTCAATTGAATTATTCAGTAAACTTGATGTTTGCTCTTAAAAAAAAAAAAAAAATTTAAAATGTAGTTATTTTCAAATTCATTTGGAATTGTTTACTTGCAAGTTCTTTTGATTAAATTGTAATCCAACTTTCAACATCTAATGTGAAAGTAATAGAGGAAAATATGTCAAAATTTAGCACACCAAAAGGAAAAAAATCTCAATAGGATTAAGGAATAATCAGTTTGTTAATATACTTACAAACCCACAGCAGGTTCCTAGTCAAGTTTGAATTTAAAGGAATATTAATTTTTCTCCTTTTCAGACAGTTATATTTTCATATTTCTCTAGAGATTAAATTTTAATTTCCTTCTCACATTCAGCACAAAATCTGAGGAATGCAATTGTATTAAATATATATGCATAAAGACTGCTTCTTCCATAAATCTAAGTCTAAATCCATCAGTGGCTGATTTGAGAAAGACTCCAACTTTCAGTGTCGGGTATTTTGTTGTTGTTGCTTTTTTAAAATTTTCTTTTTTTAAATATTAATGACCAAAATACAGGTTGGTGATGTTTTTTTGACTAATATTTCATCAACCTCTAATTCTTGAAGACATCAGAATTGTGGGAAACAAGAGAATACTGTAATAGGTTGAAGCAAGAAAAGGAAGGCATAAACAACAGTTCTTGCAATTTCTGAGAGTGGCAGACCCTGAAGCTGCTTTAGGGTTATATGCTCCTTCAGATTATAGAATGCAAAAATGAAGGTTGCTCTGGTATGATACTTAGACTGCCATGCATTAGTAAAGAAGTAATTAATTTTTTGATGTATGCCATTTTATTCTTGATTTCATAGGCTCCTCAGCCACCATATGAATTATAGACACAAACATTTTATTTCTGTCAGAATAGAAAGTGAAGCCCGAAGTCAACACATTGATCTGCCCCTGTATGAAATGCTGGCTGGGGAAATAATAAAAAAAAAAGAAAAAAGATGCTTTTAAGAATTTTTATTGGAATGTGTTTTATTTTGGTTGTAGATAATTGAAGTAAAGAGAAGCTAAATATGAACAGCAGCAGTTTTAAGTAATTGCATGTGTACCATTTTCTAGCCTTCAGAAAACCGTCCTTGCAATGTACAGTCATCCTGGTTTTACACTGCCTGGTGTACTACCTTTAGTTTCACTGAGACGCAGAAAATGAAACTTTACATACCATCTTTACCTCGTGATTCATGTAAGCTCTCTGTGAAGTAGAATTGACATGGGTCACTACTACATTTGAAGGAAACACGGGCACAGTACTTAGGTTACCGTTGGTCTTTTCTCTCCCCTTGTTTTTTATAGGAGGGTTTCTGAAACAGATACATTCCAGCAAGTCATTACAGCAAATCCACTGAATTAGGCAGAGACTTTCAAAAAAGAGAGAAGATATTTACTTGTATCACATTACACCTTCCTTGATATAATGTTTTACACATCCCTCTCTTCAGGTTTATTTTTTGTAGGGTTTTGGGTTCTTTTTTTACAGCTTCCAGCAACCTTCCACTAACAAAGTTGCTACAGGTCTTCCATGAATTTTCAGTAAGGGTTAGTTTTATTGGTGCTAATTTTGTTTAGTTTTGGCAGATATTTGTAGGGAATATTTTTGGTTTGTGTTTTCATTTTGGTTTTTTTTTGAAGGGAAGGGAGTTGTGGAGGTCCTGTTTTGTTTTGGCTTGGTGGTTTTTTTAATGCAAATCTGTCCTCTGAAGATTCAGGCCCAAAAAAATTGTGAAGTTTACTGACCTTTTGCATCAGTTTCTTAGCACCAGCAGCGTTAAGGCTGTAGGCAGCCTGCTGGGAGCTTTAACAAGCCAGGAGCTAGCAGCAACCTCAGACTCTGATTTAGCAGTTTTACATAAAAGCATTTTCTTTCTGCCTTATCAAAGTTCCAATCTCTCACCAATATTTTATACAACGGGATGGGCATATTTAATTTCCATTTATTTCTTTGTTACTTGTCTATTCTCTAGGCAAAGAAACTTAAAGTGATTTTACAGAACTTGCTACAATTCAGTCTGTGGATGTGATCTACCTGGACTTCAGTGAAGTATTTGAGACTGTTTCTCACAGCATTCTGATTGAGAAACTGACGGCCACTGGCCTTGACAGGTGAAGCCTCAGCTGGGTTAAAAACTGGCTGGATGGCCATGCCCAAAGAGTGGTGGTAAATGGAACAAAATACAGCTGGAGGCTGGTCACAAGTGGTGTCCCTAGGCCTCAGTCCTGGGTCCTGTTTTGTTCAACATCTTTATCAATGACCTCGATGAAGGGATTGAATGCTACCTCAGTAAATTTGCAGATGACACTAAACTGGGAGGAAGTATTGATCTGCCTGAGGGTAGGGAGGCTCTTCAGAGGGATCTGAACAGACCGGGCAACCAAAGAGATGAAGTTTAACAAGGCCAAGTGTAGAGTGTTGCATATGGGACATAACAACCCTATGCAGTGCTACAGTCTTGGGGGAGGCTGGCTGGAGAGCTGTCAGACAGAGAAGGACCTGGGAGTGTTGGTTGACTGTAGGCCGAATATGAGCCAGTAGTGTGGCCAGGAAGGCCAATGGCATCTTGGCTTGTATAAAAAATAGTGTGGCCAGCAGCTCTAGGGAGGTGAGTGTGCCCCTGTATTTGGCATTGGTGAGACTGCACCTCGAGTACTGTGTCCAGTTCTGGGCTCCTCACCATAAAGAAGGACATTGACGTCCTGGAGCGAGTCCAGAGAAGGGCAACCAGGCTGGGAAAGGGGCTGGAGGGCAAATCGTATGAGGAATGGCTGAGGGAGCTGGGGTTGTTTAGCCTGGAGAAGAGGAGGCTGAGGGGAGACCTTATCACCAGCTACAACTACCTGAAGGGAGGTTGTAAAGAGGTGGGCGATGGTCTCTTCAGCCAGGTGACAGGAGATAGGACAAGGGGCAATGGCACAAAGCTGCACCAGAGCAGGTTTAGATTGGACATTAGAAAAAAATTTTTTACTGAAGAGGTTGTCAGGGCCTGGAACAGGAATTTCAGGGATGTGGTTTGATTCACCTTCCCTGGATGTGTTTAATAAAAGGGTAGATGAAGTACGTAGGGATATGGGTTTTTTTTAGATGGGATTGGTTAAACTTGATGATCTTCCAAAGTCTTTTCCAACCTTGTGACTCCTTGAATTCCATAGCTTTTTCCAAACTAAGCAGTAGCTCAGTTTTACCCATTACCTAAAGTGTGATCTCCTCTCCCAACAAAAAGAAGTTGTTTTTTTTAAATGTCATAATCTTAATTCTTTTTTTAAAGAAAGCAAAGGATCCAGGTTGACAACATCAGCACAAGGCAAAGTACCTCTGCACAAGCTTGTAGTTCTCAACTTGTTTCAAGTGGTGATTTATGCTTAGTTTCCCACAGGTGCCAGCTGTCCCTTGAGACCACCACAGGAAAAGGACAGTAAAGAAATTATGACTTTTTTAGCCTAAGCTGTGAAAACACAGTACATGGTTCTTTCCACATGATTGTGTGCAGATACGAGGACCACACTGTACCCTACACATAGCATATGGAAGCAACAGAGTACCTTGCAAGGTATTTAGAAGTCATTTATGTAATTTGTGAAATATTAACAAAATGTTCCTGAGTTGAGAATGCTGAAAAGCAAGAACACTGCCTGGAGTTGACTGCTCTTTCTGAAGGCTGGCAAGAGAAATCCAGGGTCTCTTATGCCAGTGCGAAGGATATAGTTTCTCATCAGATATAATCTGTCACCTCAGCTGAAAGTGCAGAGCACTGTTCTTCAAGATACTTAGCATTGTCTGAAGTATCTACAATTCCTTAAGAGTAACTGTTGCACAGTAGATACTAGGGCTAACCTTATCTAATGTAGAATCACAACATGGTTGCGGTTGGAAGAGGCTTCTTAAAAATCATCTAATACAATCCCCCTGCTTGAAGAAGTGTACATTATAACAGTTGCTCAGACCATGTTTGAACCAAAAACATTGACCATCTAGCCAATTCCTTATCCACTGAACAGTCCATCCCATCAAATCCATACCAGACTGAGGTGGTGCATGGCATATTCCTCCCAAGTACAGGACTTTCATTTCTTTTAAATGAACTTAATCAGATTCCCATTTGTCCATCTCTCCAGCCTGTTGAAGTCACTCCAAATAGGAGCACAACCATCACTCCTACTAGTGTTCTATGATCTACCTGATATTCATACAGGGCAATGTCCAAGACATGGAAAATAAGGAAAAAGATAATGCAACATTAGAAAACCTACTTTTTTGAAATTTAAGTAGTCAGACTTCCACTGAATAGAAACTCTGAATTGGAAACATCAGCTTTACCTTGTAACAAGAGGACTTTCAAATTATTTGCAATAGAGTGTAACAAAATTAGCAACCTTATTGAGAAGTAAGCACTGTATGTATGTACATACTGAGAGGAGCTGAACAGGTTTTGTTTGCCTTTGATCCACAGCATCCACATGATTAAACAACAGTACCCACACACTTTAATCAATTTCAGTCAAGTAGCTAGTCACAAAAGATAAGAACTACAGTATGTATCTGTGCAAAGTCCATCCAATGGAACAATCTTCCCACTTTAACACTGAAATAGCTGCAAACATATCAGGGATTGAACTTTGATACTGGCTTGGCATTTCTGACCATTGTGTTTGTCCTAAACCCAAAAATGCATTTTGTTGCCTTGCCATGACATCAGAAATTCACTTGTTGAGCTAAATTAATGGCCATGAGTGCACTAGAGTAATCATCAGAGAGAATTCTCATTCAATAACATCCCACACATGGATAAGGTCTGATTGTACCAACTCTACTAAAAGTAATTACTTTGTTTCATTCAAAAACAATAGAACAATAGGTGCTAAGTATTCTATTGTCTGAAACATCATTTGGAAACAATCAAGGGAAAAGACAAGACAAGCAGAAAAATTGTGGTAGGAACAGGGACAGTTATTAAGCATGTGACAGCCACCAGCAAGCAGTTGGTACACTATCTTTTTCTGATAGTATAAGTGCTTTACTGCACATAATCATGTAAGACTATAACAGAACAGCACACGTTCTTGGCAAATAAAACCTGAGCAGTATGAGAAGATACTATACTTCTGAAGAGGTTTCTCTTTAGAAAAAATAAAAATAGGATCATAATAAGAAATGGTGCCACTTTAACAATGGAAACAGCATTTCTTTATTACATGCTTGTTTGGCTGTCAACAAACAACATTTTAGGGAAACTGTGAAAATCATGTTTTTGTTTAAGTCCAACCAGATTGAAGAATTCTTTTTCCATTCTGGGAAAAATACTCTGTTGTCAAACAAGAAAAACTTAGATTTTTTTCCATATTGAGTGACCCTTTTGACCTGAGATGCTTCAATATTTAAAGAAGTTAAATGTTTACCTTAGGGTGCAGGGGAGGTAGGGGAAGAATCTTAGCAAAATGTTAAAGGAAAAGGAACAAGTCAGGTTAGATAAGGACTCAATAGTGGAGATCAATCTAATGAGGCAAACAAGATTGGAGCAAACTCAACCAGAAGAGCTTTGGATCCCAGATTCCCACCTGGTGATTGTTTTTCATGTTCATCACATTTCTGAAGAACTTAATCTCTGACTTTCAGTAACATAAGAAAGTCTCCATCTTCACTGAGCACCCTAATCACTATGCAAAAGACTCACTTTAAACATTCTCATACAAACAGGAACATTCCAAACAGAAGGAAATTAAAGATGTGCATTAAAGTAACAAAATTCTTAAACAGAATGCAAAATAACTTACTTAAAAGCCAAGAATCAGACAAGTTTATTGATGCTTCCCATTGGAATTAAGAAATAATCCTGCTCATATCCCCAACATTTTTTAATAAATGCTTTGCATGAACACTTAATTCTGCTTTCAACCTGTCCCTTTAAATACACAAGCACTTGATTTTGACTAACCTTTACCTACGTTATATTTTTCTGATTTCTCAGAAAAAAAATTCCTGATTATATGGTTCACAGCCTTTTTGTAAAGTGAGCACAGAGTGACCAAAACAAAGTGTATTGTTTATTGTAGGCAAGTGTCAAATTCTGCAACTGAGAGCTGCTACCTAGTGTGTTAAAGAAAAAGGAGCTCATATTGGACTTCAGAAAATCCTAGTTATCTTATGGGAGTGGGATATATGTGTATTTACCAATACATAAGTCATCAGACGTATTTACTCTTTCTGCATGTTGGAATACTATAAATGGTCTCAAATGTTATAAACCCTCCCCATAAATAACCAGAATATTTCAGGGAAAGTTTTCTTTATGTCTAATAGAATATCTAAGCTTTCAGATCATTAGATAAAATTGATTAATTGTGTGGCATCTAAAACACTACATTATTTATTATTACTTTAGCTACAAGTTTATGGCTTGTTTAGAACCTAACATAACAAAACCCAAACCAAAAAACCCACACTCCCAAAAAGCACAGCCTTTGCTACGATCGATAAATGTGACAATCGGTATCAAACTTGCCTCAAGCCTCGTTGGATGAAAACAAGATACAATCTCATCTTTTGAATGTAGCTCAATGCTAATTATGTTCTAGGGCCTGATTCACCTTGTTATTCTTTATTTTTGAAAGTACTTCATAATTATATTAGCTCATGTCATCTTAAACTGTGTATGCCTTAAAATGCTTTTTATATTCATACCATACTGCTTGGAATATCAGGGATTCAATTCTACATTTTATGTTATTCTACTTGGACACTGATAAAAGCGTACGTTCGTGTGTGTTTACACATGCCTGCTGCTGACAGAGACAGAATCTTCATGTCTTACCCACTATTGTGTCAGGCAGACCCTTTTAGTTGACCTTTCTCTGTATCTTTCCACTTTTCTCCCTTTCCCAAATTGAATCAACTTCGATGACTTTGAAGAATGTTTGTTTAATTCCAGGGTACAATAACGAAAGCAAGATATCATCATTAACTGAAGTCTATTAGTGTCCAGTATTTTCAACCTGACAATTCCTTGCCCAATAGTAATATTCTTAGACTGAGTTACTGAGCACAGCCAAGAGGAGTTTTGATAGTTAGCTTACTCTACATAGCCATTAAATGATATGTACTGTGTACCTTGCTTCATAACTGATCAGAGGTTAGCTTTGTTCTCCCATGTTCTCCATAACATTACCTAAATTTTAAATAGTAACTTTTCACATTTGAGGACACCACTTTGTTAACTATAAATCCACTAGCATCCTATTCTCAGCTTTGTCCTGTACTACAGCATTAAACTTGAGAAAATAATTTAGACTTAGACTCAGTTCACTGCCAGGTGACAATACTAATGCCAGCTTATGACCATTCTAAGGTTACATAGCTCATATGCATCACATGAAGACCTTTTCACAAAGGTCATTATAAAAATCTAAAGTATTATTCAGATATTCACTTGAATCATCATTGAAGAATAATTTTCTTAAAGAGCCTTTAGTGTTCACCAGATAATCATCTTGACTACACAAAGATTCAATCATGATCACACAACAATATTGCCCTAAAAGTACCTGAGCTTTTTTTGAATTCTCTCTCAAAGAAAGATTCTCCCAACATTACCAGGAACATAAGTAGAAGAGAAAAAAAAAAACACGTTTATTTGAGAGAACAAAAGTCCTCAAATCTTTTTCCTCCAAAAATTTTCAAATCCATGAAAATGGAAAAAGTAGTTCCTGCACTTCATTTATGCTTAGAAATAAAATCAGTCCTCAATTAGAAGTGTCCAACTAAGATAAAGCCCAGCATACATGTGATTTTCCACTGGCAAAGTTCATTAAAAGTGCCTTCCACATGCAGGAGGTCAGAGACAGCAAAAATGAAGACATGGTTTGACATAAGTAGAAACAATTTAGTAGAAGCACAAGTTACTCCTTTGAGATTGTCTAAGAGGAAAGGCCATCCTCTCAAATACTGAGGTTTTAATTTGGACCTTGGAAGTCGCCTATTATTTGTTTCTCCTACCTAGAAGTGCCTTAAGTTAAAGTCTGGCAGCTCCTTTTATTGTGAGCTGAAAAATCTGGTTTAGTACCAACATATATGTTTAACACTCACAGCTTTGTAACAGCACAAAGATAAAGCCTTTCATCTTTGATGTCTTTGCACTGTCACAAAGATATACAAAGAGTATGTATGAAGGAAAAGGGACAAAAGAGAAAAACATGGAAAAGAGCAAGGAAAGAGGGAAAAGGAAAGAAAAAATAGTGAACAGATTTGCTGGAATAAGAACAATATAAAGACAGAAAGTTCAATATATTAGAGTTGTCAGGGCAGAAAAACATTCCTGTGATCATTGTGGGGACCAATCAGAGCAGAAATGTTTATTGAACTGGCAACCAAAATAATGATTGCCAAGTAGTAAGTGTCCAATCAGAACCTTCAGTACAACAAATTCCAGGGAGGTGCTCTGTTCAAAACAAACCTAGCATATAAAGGGTTGAGAAAGTCTGTCAACAAGAACAGTTATAAGTAAAGTGTATGAAAGTTTGTTTTGAGTAATATATTACAATGCAAATGTATCTCTGATTAACTCTGGAACGACATTTTGAAAGTTAATATATTACTCTTTAGAGCTCCAAGGTTTTATTAAATATCCTGTTGAGTTTACAATAGATTTTTTCCTTTTTTTTTTAAGTGTTGAGGCAATAAACTAGATTAGCTTTAAAGAATGATTTTTCAGTCTGAATTTATTTTGTCTTTTCTTTTTCCAGAAATCCACAGGATCCAGAAAATAAAAGGGTTTCCTTCTATGTCTAGAAGAAAGTTTTCAACGGTCGGTATTTTAGTACTTTTGGTTACCTCCACAGCTGCAATCTGAGCAATCACTGGATGTGAGATTAACTCATGCAAACTGATCCAACATCTCCAGACTAATACAGAATAAACAATATCGAAGGGAGTAAACCCCATGCACATGCAATTCACCCTCACCTCTACCACCAAACATTTGACAGGGACATCAAATGGAAAATAAGATAGCATGTCTCAAATAGAAACCACAGCCCGGTTAGGATTTGTTTTACTTTGTTTTGGAAACATTTTCAGGTCATCAATACACCTAAATCATCTGTATAATGAATAGTTGATAACATGTAAATGGAGATAGACTGAACAGATCAGTAAGAATAGCTATGAACTAGAACATTGATAATGTTTTGTCCATTTTTGAAAAGATGACAGTGAAATTGCTTTTGATCAAACTGTAAATGTAAATTCCCCTAGAGCTTCCTGGAGAAGGCAAAAGAAACCTTTTATGATCCAATCCATTACCTCGTGTTCATAAATATCTATTGCGAAATTAGAATGTTAACTGTTAAAAAACATTAATCAGCAGAAGGTTAATGCCTTCTTCTCATCAGTATTTCTCAATTTAATTGTAAACTAGAAGTCCTATAAGGTATACCCAGCAATAAACTGATAATACCAGCTAAATGCTCAACAGATGTCTGTAACTGGAAACATAAAATTTTAATAGTCAGTTTCTTCAGTATTTAAAGACTATATTGTTATCAACATATTTTTCATAAAGGAAGTCATGCACTTCTGTCAGTTATATTTATTACACTAAGGAACATTTTAATACAATAATGCAGATGTCTTCATTCCATAAACCCCAATGGTACTTAAAGCCAGGATTTTATTACTTGTGCCTGGGGCCAAAGCAAGCTATAAACCTGCTACATTCTAATTCAAATACTGCTGGTGGGGTTTGCATTTTTGTGCCATAAATTACAATACAATGTAATCAAATACATGCAGAAATGGTAGTCATGGAAACAGTATTTTCAATTTACAAAATTTTAAGATAAATTTTAAAAATACTGATTTATTAACAATTATTTTTACTCCAGACTAACATATTTCCCCTCAAAGAGTATATATGTTAATAGAACTCCAGTAGTATAGGATATTAAATACCCTTGGATATGAAGTGCCACTCAGAGCTATTCACACTATTCACCACTATATCACCTGTTCTGTTCTAACAGTGTACACCATCAGTTGCATCAGCTTTATGTTTCAGACTAATATTGACCAAGTGTTTCATGCAGCAGTGTTATATCAAGACATTAAATGCATCACAATTGATGTCCATCATGATATTGCTTTGTTTAAAATGAGAGCACACATAGCAGTTGGAAAGCTTTGCTAATAAAAAGTATCACAAGAACAGGAAGCTCTCCAGTACATTATGATACTTGAAGCCATAAAACTTTTTTTAAATCATAAGCAGTGCAATTCCCAGACTATTGCATTCAAGCACAGAAAGTTGTTACATCTAGCAAGGCTTTATATTTTTCTTGAAAGTTCAGTTTAAAATGTGCAGTATTTGGTAACAGTTATAAGGGAAAAAATATAGTTTTGTTTTACTAATACTATTTCCAGAACTACTTTAGCAGTGAGTTTTAAGTAATTGGAGCATACTTTTGAAAAATTTTATTTAATATTTATCTTGCCTGAGCACCAGGGGGTCACAACTAGGTTGCGCTTTCCTGCATTTGGTGCCATACCAACACATAAACAACAGGCTGCGACACATCGAGTTTGTAAAATATCTGTTTATAGTACTTGACTGTGATATCTTGACTTCCAAGCTTGTACTAGAGAGATCAGTTATTCTTCCTGTAAGCCATCAATATGCCCAGACTGCTTTTTAAACTCTCCTACTCATGTTTGCAGTTTCCAGAAGAATAGAAACAGGAAGGAGTGGGTGGGGGGAGTCAGTGTTAATGAGGAGGACCCCTCTGAGCAGTCCATTAACTAAAGTGGCTGGGAATGGACAAAATGAGCATGGAAGACAAGTCTTCTTCAGGATCCTTTGTGATATCAAGATTTAATGTAGAAAAAGGCAAGCCAGCTGTCAAGAGTGAGAATAAATCAATGTTCACTCCCGAAGGCAAAAGTAGGTACCTTTGAGTAAAGGATCAGACTTGCAATTTCTCTCAGAACAGATGACCACATACTGGTTTCTAGTACCTACTTTTTCCAAACCAATAAGTATCCTTCACTCATGTGGTCCAGCTTAGTGTTCTTGGAACTCTGAAACACAGACTACAATAGAAACAACTGCTATTATTAAGAACCAGCATATATCCCAAGAGAATCCAGTTCTAAGCACTAAACAACTTATCAGTCAAAAGGGAGTTTTTCTTAGATTCAGCATATTAAGAGCAAAAAAGAATGTAACAGAGTATGTGCCACCTGTCAGAAATTGTGCCAACTCTCTAAAGAATGCGGAGCAATTTTATGCACACACACAAAAATGCTTAAACTTACAGAACAAAAGGCAAGTCCAAAGAAATATATCCATGAGTATGTACCAAAATTCCTTTCACCAGCTCTTCTAATCAGGTTAAATGAAGTTCATACAGTACAGCAGGGTCAGAGGATGCAGCAGCACTGTTTTTCTTTAAAACATGGAAGGTGGTATATAACACCTTGAATTCAGAATAGATACTCTTAAGGAATTTGGTGCAGAGGAGCCACAACACAACTAACCATTCCTGTGAAGAAAACAGTTCCCTAATCACAAAATTGCACTATGCCTTCACTGCTCCTCTGGAAGTACTCTAGTAGGTTAGACCTGAAGTAATACATTCTGAATTTCTGCACTGGTCTACACTAATGGCTCAGATAGAGAAGGAGACAAGATATCCTTGACATATGACCTTAGCTAAGCCAAAGGATGTGTTGCCAGTCATTTGAAACTCCATGAAGAAGAGTGTAAACCTGTTCTTCCCTCCTCTGCCAAGACTTGCAGCAGCTACAAAAAGTACCATTCCAGTGCAATAAAGAAAAAATTAAATTGGGGAAATGGAAATGGCACTTGTATGCAGTTACAGATACAGTTTCCTACACCACTTCCAGATACACAAGCCTTCTTCCTCACAATTTCCATCTTACAGAAGACTCACATGTTCCCTTCCATTCCACGTCCCTGAATGGTATAGCACTCAGCCCAAGCTCCTCCTTGTACAACAATTAAGCTCTATCTGAACATAATCACAGAATCACAGAATTGTAGGGGTTGGAAGGGACCTCGAGAGATCATCGGGTCCAACCCCCCTGCCAAAGCAGGCTCCCTAGCTCATATTGCACAGATAGGCATCCAGACGGGTCTTGAATATCTCCAGAGAAGGAGACTCCACCATCTCCCTGGGCAGCCTATTCCAGTGCTCTGTCACCCTCACTGGGAAAAAGCTTTTCTGCATGCTTCCGCTTCCTGTGCTTCAACTTGCAGCCATTGCCCCTTGTCCTGTCTCCACTAACCACTGAAAAGGGGCTGGCAAACACCCCCTGGATCCCATGCTTAAGATAATTATAAACACCAATTAGGTCTTTTCTCTAGACTGAACAGTCCCAGTTCATTCAGCCTTTCGCTGTAAAGGAGATGCTCCAGGCCCTTAATCACCTTCGTAGCCCTTCTCTGGACTCTCTCAAGGAGATCCCTGTCCTTTTTATACCAGGGAGCCCAGAACTGGACACAATGCTCCAGGTGGGGCCTGACCAGGGCAGAGTAGAGGGGGAGGATCACCTCCTTAGACCTGCTGGCCACACTCCTCCTGATGCACCTCAGGATCCTATTGGCTCTCTTAGCCACCAGGGCTCACTGCTGGCTCATGGCCAACCTGTCATCCACCAGGACCCCCAGGTCCTTCCCCATAGAGCTCTTCTCCAGCAGGTCATCCCCCAGCCTGTACTGAAATGAATGGTTGTTCCTCCCCAGGTGCAAGACTTTACACTTGCTTTTGTTGAATTTCATCTGGTTTCTCCCTGCCCAGCTCTCCAGCCTGTCCACGTCTCGCTGGATGGCAGTGCAGTGTTCCTACATGTCAGCCACTTCTCCCAGCTTTGTATCATCGGCGTACTTGCTGAGGGTGGATGCTATTCCCTCATCAAGGTCGTCAATGAAGATATTAAACAGGACTGGACCCAACACCGAGCCCTGGGTGACCGCTAGTCACAGGTCTCCCGTCTGATCCTGCTCCACTGACCACCACCCTCTGAGCTCAGTCCGACAGCCAAGTCTCAACCCACCTCACTGTCCACTCATTTATCCCATGCTCTCTCAGCTTTGTTGTCAGTATGTCATGGGAGACAGTATCAAAAGCCTTGCTGAAGTCAAGGAAGATGACATCTACTGCTCTCCTTCCATCTACCCAGCCTGTTATGAGATCATAGAAGGCTATGAGATTGGTCGAGCACGATCTTCCATTGGTGAATCCATGCTGACTACTCCTCATGACCTTCTTCTCTTCCAGTTGCTTGGTGATGGCATCCAGAACAAGCTGTTCCATAACTTTTCCAGGGACAGAAGTGAGGCTTACTGGCCTATAGTTGCTAGGATCCTCCTTCTTGCCCTTTTTAAAGACTGGAGTGATATTGGCTATCCTCCAATCCTCAGGCACTTTTCCTGTTCGCCAAGACCTGTTTAAGATGATAGAGAGCAGCTCAGCAATCACTTTCAACAGCTCCCTCAGGACATGTGGATGCATCCCATCCAGACCCATGGATTTGCATACTTTAATCCCTTTGAGATGCTCCTGGACCACCCCCACCTTAACCAGAAGGAAGCTCTTCATGTCCCAAACATTACTACTTTCATCCAGTGTCTGTGGGTCCCAGGGGGCCTCTGTAGTGAAGACCAAAGCAAAGAAGGCATTCAGTATCTCCACCTTCTCATCATCCCCTGTTACCAGGACACCTGCCTTGTTCAGCAAGGGGCCTACATTATCCCTGGTCATCCTCTTACTATTTACATTTCTAAGAAACCCCTTTTATTATCCTTTATGTCCCTTGCCAATTTCACTTCCAAGTGGGCTTTAGCCTTCCTAGTTGCATCTCTACAGGCCCTGACAAATTTCCTGTATTCTTCCCAGGTGCTCAGACCCTTTTTCCACAGTTCATAGACTTTCTGCTTCCCTTTGAGTTTATTCATTAGCTCCCTGCTCATCTACACAGGTCTTTTACCTCTCTTTCCCAATTCCTTACTCAAAAGGATGCATCGTTCCTGTGCTTGGAAGAAGTGCTGTTTGAATGCTAGCCAGCTCTCACAGGCTCCCATTCCTTCAAACAGTGTAGCCCACGGGATAGCCCCTATTAGATTTCAGAGGAGATCAAAGTTAGCTCTTCCAAAATTCAGGGTAGCTATCCTACTTTTTGGCTTGCTGCTTCCACTCAGGATCTTGAACTTGACCATTTCATGGTCACTTTGCCCTAAGCTGCCCCCGACCTTCATTTCCCTAACGAGCCCGTCCTTGTTAGTAAAAACAAGGTCCAGGACCCACCCTCCCCTCGTAGGTTCCTGCACCATCTGTAGCAGGAAATTGTCTTCAACATAGCGCAGAAATTGTCTGGACTGCATACAACTGGCTGTATTGCTTGCCCAGCAAATATCTGGGTAATTGAAGTCCCCCATAAGAACCAGCTCCTGGGATCTCGAGGCTACTTCCAACTGCTTACAGAATGTACTATCAAGCCTCTCCTCTTGATCAGGGGACCTGCAGTACACACCCACGACAATGTCACACATACTAGCCTGCCCCTTGATTCTTACCCACAAGCATTCAACGGAGGGTTCATCCTTCCCCAGGTGGAGGTCAATACACTCTTGGTGCTCTCTAACATAAAGAGCAACTCCTCCACCTCACCTCCCTAGCCTATCTTTGCTAAAAAGCACATAGCCATCCATGGTAGCATGCCAGTCGTCCAGGCTATCCCACCACGTCTCTGTGATTGCAATGAGATCATGACCCTGAGACCACACAAAGATCTCTAATTCTTCCTGTTTGTTCCCCACGCTATGTGCATTTGTATAAAGGCATTTTAGCGGGGCAGCAGATGCAGGAAGGGCATTCCACAGCATTCTCTTAAGTCCTGACTGCTAATACCAAGCATCAAATACCTGTCTGGATCATAAGTCTCCTCTAGGTCATACAACCAAGTTTCTTTGAGCACTGGGATCCCAGGACTGATACATGCTTAAGTTTTCACTTCTGCACAGATCCGGAATCTACTTAATATTACAAACATGGAGACAGACAGGCTACAGTTTATATTCCAGTTTTATTTTTCTTAGCTCTAAGTGCACTTGGCTCCATACATTTTTCTAATATATACATTGTTTTGACCCATAATTTTTAGAGTAGGCTAAAAAACTGGTTTTATGTGATAGGGTCTCATATAATGGTATTTATGCTAACATATAGTTAACTATTAACATACAGTAACATTTATAGTAATATATAGTTAACTACTAATGTGTAGTTTTAAACACAGCATGGACAGATCAAGGAATAAATTTGGAAAAGAAGCCTATGTCCTAGAGGAGAGAAAATAGCTTAAAGAATTAATGCAAAAAACACCAAGACACCATTTCAAGCATTTAAAAACCATCAGAAGTGTTGTTTTGTTTAAAACACCACTAAGATAAAAGCCTGGAATTACTTGTTCATTCATTGTTAAAAATGTCTGATTACCTGCAAACAATTTAGAAATAAACTCAAAACATTTAGAAAAGCTGAAGTGGAGCAGAACTTAGTAAGTCACCTTTTTAAGACTTTAGTTATCCAGACAGTAAATTGATTAATAATATACTCACATAAGAATCCATCATTACAAATACCAGAATTCTTACCTTCACCTGTTCCTAACTGCAGTATGCAAAACAATTTGGCTGATATTGTGTGGCTTTTTCTCTCTCGTGACACTTTTCTAAGCTTCTATTGAAGTCTTTTATATACATATATATATCATTCTTTCTTCTACTGAATATCAGGGAGTCATTTATTCAGGCTTATAACCTTTTGTCTGACTTTTTTCATTGGGCCTTCATGCCAGCTTCATTATTTAACTATTCACAGTTGCAGTCTAGCTAGCTGAGTACCACATCAACTCATTAGGGGCCAGTAGCTCAGAGCAGGCTCTTGTCATCAAAAATGCATATCACTCTTTTTTACTACTGTGTTAGTAAATTTAACCACAAATGCCGGTATTTTAGCAACAAAGGCAGGTATTTTGTGTTTGTATGACTGTGCTCTGCACATCTTTGATATGAGAAACACACAACCTGCAGATTATTGATCAAGCAGAAAAAATGCAGTTGCTGACATCTTTTTTGCTTATACAACCTTTCTGATTTGACAGTACTACATTTTGATGACCTACTGAACTGTAGCCACCAAGAAGGAAAAATACCACTGCAACCAAACTCAAGGATGTAGTCAAATGTAACAAAGAAATTGGTGCATATTCCCAGATATTTGTATTGTGAATGTGTTTGTGACTTCAGCCTACAATACATTAACTAATTCATAATATAAAAAAAAAAAAAAATCACACTAAAATTATATTTAGACTGCTTTTTGACAGCAGGTCTTAAGTAACATACATTCCTATCATTTGTTGCACTAGGACATACACTATCCGTGTGTGCGCTACCTTCTAACTACCCTTAGGTTTTCCTATCAAGAATGGACTATGTTTCAAAGCTGACGGGAACAGGCTGTTCAGGGGGATTGTGGAATCTCCTTCTCTGAAGATATTCAAGACCCAGCTGGACACCTACCTGTGTGGTCTGTTCTAGGGAATCTGCTTTGGCAGGGGGGTTGGACCCGATCTCTGGAGGTCTCTTCCAACCCTTACAATTTTGTGAATCTATGATTCTGACACATTTACACTTCTGGTATGGAATACTGCCATATTAACAGTTACTCCTTGCTATTTAAAATACTGTAATACTGTACTCTGTTATTTTCACTTTCAGTTTAGATGTTTAACTCATGAAGTCTCCACAGAGAGATAATGCACACTTGAGTTAGGGTACTTAAAATCCACACTTGGGTACTTAAAATCCAAATGGAGAAGTATCTGTGTGTTAATCCAGCTTTTAGTTTGGCCCAAATACCTGCAGAAACAGAGAATCTATAACAACCCAAACACATAGCAAAACTTTTCTGGAAACTGTCACTGCTAGCATTGAAGATCATCTTTCTAAATTATATGTGGCGTCTCTCATCTTTATAATACAGAGTGCACAAGTTTTACTACACTCAAGAAATCAGAAAGCACACTGTCCTCTTTTACTAACTGTGACGTTTGGCCCTTCCAAGGGCCATCCCCATTTTTCTGGCAGGATTTTCATTCTAGGATTTTCATAGTGACACTGAATGCTGCAAATTTTGGCTGCTGTAGCTCAGTGAGGAGCAAACCACATTTCCAGGATATGTTCTCATGCACAGCTGCGTTTCCAGGTACAAACAAGCATAAAGTAAATAAAGCTAAACTATTTCTCTCACCAGAGCATGATCCACAGACCTTTTTCTTTACATGAGTCTATCCCAAAATGTCTTCCAAAACACAACAAAGGAAACAGTTCTCTCCTGAAATTTACGTCTAAAGAGGTTCTGTAGAACTCATTTGATCCACACCAGCTCATTGTGACAAATGAGCAAGAGTGGTTGACCCTCAGCATCCTGCAATACTTCATGCAATTATCAGTGTGGATTATCTCTGCCAGATACTAAACACCACAAATGCTTAATTTAGTCAAATTTATGGAGGCCTATCATGTGATAAGCTTCAGGTCTTTTGATTTTACTAAATCATGTCAGTAAAATTCACCAGTTTGTTACTGTTGTCAAATGTTATCACCACTAAAACAGAACCAATCTGTGTATCTTCCCCCATTTCCTTAAGAAGGCCACATTCTTTCTTACTTTCAGTTTTGTCACCAGAAAATAAATGTCTCTTACCAATATTCCACATATTATCCTAAACATGAGAGTTAATTACAGAAACCACTTCCACCATTACCATCAGTCAGCATATCAGGCACAAGAATTATGCTTGATGAGACAGATTAAATTTTCATCAAGGCATATTCAATATTATGTTGTTTTGTGTTTTGGGTTTTCTTTTACTAAAAAGCCATTTAGCAGCAAGAAATAAAAATAATTAAAAAAAACACAACAAACCCTCCATGACTGTTGTAGAACCTACTTTAAAATGGATCATTCCACACAGATGTAATTCATTGATTCAAGGTATTTCAGCAATGAAAACATGGAGATTAAGTATCTTATTTCCCCATCCTTTAGTTGTACTGTTCTAGCTAGATAACAGGCTTCAGCAGCCTGCAGAGCTACCAGCTCCACATCACCTGTATGGATTTACTTTAGAGAACTACACAGGGTAAAATAGCTTCAGCTGAGATTTTAGCTCCCAGTCTACCCCTCCAGCAACCCCCAACCAGCTCAGCAAGCAATATCATTCTATGACACAGTTAAAATCATGCAGCTCCTTCAGGCAAGGTCTGTATCATGGATTTTGGTTAAAGTGGTTTTGGCATTTGATTTATAAAAATACCCTGACTAGATGGAGAGTGGTTGAGAGTAAAAACATCCTAAGAGAATAAAATGAAACCAAACACCAGGAAGGAAAGATCTTAGACTTTTCATTATTGTTATTTAGGAACACAACTGAAATAAAAAATAGACTCAATTACCCATGGGGGCATTAATTTAATCAAATGCATAATTTTTTTGGCACACTGTGTTAATAGGAAGTTAGAAATTTAAAAGAAGGCAGGGCCATACAAAAAGTAGCTTTTGAAAACATTCTTGTTTCCTTCAGGCAAAGGGCCAATTCAAAGATTTTTCTTTTGGTCCCCCTTTGCTGATGCTCTAGTCAGAGTAGAACAAAGGGAATTAAACTGCTTGAAGATTTTCTTTACAATCTACACAATTCTGTGCCTATTTGGGAGACTTTTTCAGCAGTTTAATTATTCTTAATCTTTGTCAGTACAGTTCCAGAGCATATTTCTACATTTCTTCATTTCCCTCAGCACAGCATTGCAGAAGTTCCTTTATCGCAAGAATGGGTTAGTGCTCCTTAGAAATGAAGGTAAGAAAAAAAAGCTGCATCTTAGGGAAGCACTACTGTCCTAAACTTCCATTGTGATGTCTTCCCAAAAGGCTCATTCCCAGATTGCAAAATTTTCCATGGAATTTTTTGGTCAAGAAATTAATATGATTGAGAAAATTAAAATATTCCAAAGCAAGGACAAAAAACCAGCACCAAAACTATCTGCTCAACAAAGGTGTTTTGGAAAACTATCCTTTGTTTACCTTTTCATCTTCCCCCTTTTCTTTCACCCCAGTTCATAAACTCTTCTGGTAGGGACCTTGTCTTCACACATGTCTATAAGACACAGTGAAACAAGCAACATACATTGAATTACAATTAGTAACTATCATCTCCTTTGCAAATCTATGGAGTTATTCTGCTGCTAAATTGATGTTGACAAACTTACATGTGCAGACAAATTCTCTACAGCTTCAGAAGACTGGAGGTAGGTAGGATCACTCCAGCCAATGGCTTCTGAGGAAGTTGAGTTGCCATTAGGACAATATGCTTAAGTAGTGCTGCAGAGCAGCTCTACCTCTCAGTGATATCTATGCTACAAAAGATGTCAGGTCATCCATGAGTTGAGGGACATACTCTTGCCAGAAGGCAAATCTTATCCCCTCACTGCATTCACAGTTAAAATTCCAGAGCTTAAAAAGCATCAGGGTTTCTTCTCACTGAGTATTATTCTGCTGGAGCAGTAGGCAGCTGACCTATGTACCAGCAGATCTGAAATCACTGCTTTTGTTAAGAACAAGAGTTTATTCCAGCCAGTAGAAACTATTTTAGCTACTTTTTTTCATTTTACAAATAGGATTTAGAAGGCAATTTTTTTCTTTCAAGAGAATTCAAGTCTCTCCCGGGTACAAAGTGTCATCTCTTGTCTTAGAAAAAGTTACCATATTCTTTGCAAGAGTTCTGTCTTTCACTGCTTTGTGGTTTGTACAGCTCTGCAGAATGTGAATATGAAGTCATTCCGACTTACGGAACAACACCCTTCTCCTGTCCAGAGAAGGACAACCAGGCTGATGAAAGGACTGGAGAGCATATCTTTGAAGGAACGGCTGAGGCAACCGGGATTGTTTAGCCTGGAGGAGGCTGAGGGGGGGGACCTTGTCACTGCCTACAGTTACCTGAAAGGTTGTAGAGGGGTGGGTGTTGGTCTCTTCACCCAAGTGACAGGGGAATGGACTCATGCTGCATCAGGGCAGGTTCAGATTAGACTTTAGGAAAAGAATCCTCACCGAAAGCGTTATCGGGCATTGGAACAGGCTGCCTAGTGAGGTGATTGAGTCACCATCCCTGGATGTGTTTAAAAAATGGATAGATGAGGTGCTTAGGGATATGGTTTAGTAGAGAACAGGTACAGTTGGACTCAAGGATCTCAAAGGTCTTTTCCAATCTAGTGATTCTGTGAAGTGGATAGCAAATTCTGTTAATATTTTAATAAATCTTCCAATATGCTGGAATCAAACTCTTTACACTGATTTAAGAATGAGATGATATAGTTCAGGAATTGTTTTCAGAGAGATGAATTATGAACCTTGCATATAAGGTTATATATTACCCCATTGGATAGGATCAATCCAGATCTCCCACAGAAACATTAATATTAATGGAAAATACCAAATTCCCCTTTGGGGCTCTGTTTACAGAGAAGTTCCTGTTCCCATAGCTGCTCTTAGGTACTGTGTCAATACAGGTGACATCAAGATCAGTGATAATTCCTAGCTGCTCCTAGATTTAGTATTATTACCTTAAGTGTGTGATCTGCAATATATTACTCAGCATTGTTTTCCATGTAGTTGAGAGATTTCTCTCTAGCCTGCTTTCCCAACAGATAAACAATGATATGCCACCACCATGCATTTTAATTGCCACAATAAACCATCCTTTGTTGTTCACAGGGGTATAGGACAACTCTAACCTAGGAGAAACCTTCATTCTCTATCAAAGCTCTAATGACATGGGAAATAATTGCTGTTCATGCTGTAATCCTGAGCAGTTTTCTATGTGAACTACCTAATGTGTGCCATTAAAATGAATGATCTTGAAGAGACTCCTGTCAAACTGCCTTCTGAAAAATGATCCTGTTTGTAAAAAACTTCATGTTGGGACACAAATCTCTATTTTAGAACTTATCATGAATCAAAGCTTACCAGCCTGCGTATTACATCCCGGTAGAAAAACACTGTTCAGCGTAACTCAAGGAACGGATTATATCACAAGATCATAGTAATGGAGTCCTTTACAATGCCATATATAGAGAAGTTTTCCATAATGTCAGGATACCACAGCAATCTTGATAAAGCTTAAGTAGAATTAAAATGCTTCCACACAGACACTGTGTTTTCACACCCTATAGCATCTCAGCCAGCTATGCATTTTTACATGAACTAACTGGAGTGGATTGTGTCATATGCAGAGGAGGAATTATTACTTTTGGACCTTTATAGTTCTGTGTTTTCTGCAGTTTGCTTGTTCATGCATATCTCTGGAGCAAACTGACTGCACTTGTGTATTTGATCTATTTCTCTAGACTTTCCGAGCCAGTAGGAATAAATCTCCCGAGTTTCAGCATTCCAAGCAAACTGGAGTCCCAATTTAAAGATGAGAATGCCCCGTAAAGCCTTTTTACACCTAAATCCCAACAGGCAGGAATTTGTATATTAGTCAAGCAACAGTTTTAATCCCAGCACTGCCATCTACTGAAGAGATCATTATAATTTTTTTTTCTGGAAGATGCACTTTAATCTATCGACAAATTATTATCTCAGTAACTTGATAAATGGGGTTCCTAACCTGATAAAACTATAAGCTATGCTATACAGCCTGGAAAAATGATCAAATGACCTTAAATACATATAAATACAATTCAGAAATATTAAACAGACAAATACCAATTCCCTGCACCTAGGCTTGCCTTGCTCCTGTTGAAGGCAAATAAATCCCAAATAAACTAGATGAGAATAGAATCAATTACTGTTTCAAATTTGTAAGACTATGAATTAATCAATTAGTTGTTTAAAAAGGTACCCAAAATTAATAAACCAATGTTCCAAACTCTGGATGGATCAGTGTAAATTGCAAAGGGAAAAGTACTCAAAAAAAAAAAAATCACTCTTCCCTAAATAAGAAAATCTATTAACTTATGAGCGAAAAAAGCTTGATTACCTATGGACAACCTCATCCCTGGGGTATCTGCCAGTTCCTCACAGGATGAATACATTTTAATGACCACGTAATTCACTATATACACCTTGTTTCCTTGCTGAACCAACTCTTGCACGACATCTTTATACTGTTGGTGAACAGATTAGGCTACAACCTATTGACTGCATTCATCCATCAGGTTTACTGCACCAGATGGTTTAGCAATACCAAACATATCCAAAATTTCTTTTTGAGGAAGAAAACCCGCAACGGAGGTACAAAAGTGACTCCCTACTTATTTAGTGTAGGTTGAAGCAACCATTATACAAACAACAAATAAGATATTTAGCATTTTTCCCTGGCCCAACAGTGTGTGTGTGTGTGAAGGCACCCAGGGACAGGAACACTCCAAACCTGGGGGTTCCCCACAGTGTATCAGGGTAGGGCCCATCCCAGAACCCCAGCCAGGAGCAGACAGTGGCATCCCATTGTGGTGCATCAGGTACATACATCCCTGGGGATAGGAATGGGCCAAGGCCAGGCCAAGACATGAGCTTGCAAGTAAGCCTCGTTTAGCAGAGCCAGTGGGCAGGCAGGGTCAGTGAGCTGGAGACAGGCCCTTCTGGGATGTTGCTGGGGCAGGTTCTGAGATGGGAGCCTGGGCTGTGTAAGGGGAGCTCCAGGGCTGGGCAGGGACAGGCAGGGCCACGGCAGTGTGTTAGGATGGCTCCTAGTAAGCATATTCTTCCTTGGGAAGCACTTACATTCACTTTATTTGTCTGATCACCAAATTACCAGACTACAACCAAACTAGAGTTTAAGAAACCCAAAAGCTATGAAAGGTTATTTAAAGCTATGGGGTTGGTTTTTTTTACACCCCCCACACCTCAAATTGAAAACTGAAGTATTCCAACTAAATCCACAGCAAATTTTAAAAGGTCAGCAAAGGTATAAGCTCAAAACATGCATCATTTATTTTTCCATTGTTTTCAATCAGCTTTCGGGAGCTAAAAGCATTGCAGCTAGCCAGACCTGCTGGATGCGGCCATATCTGGACCAACCACAGCACTACTCTCTCAAGAAGCATGTGGAGCAGCACACCAGAGGGAAACAAGGAGAAAGAGGCAGACTAGCTCACCCAAAATGAGCTTGATTACATCTCTAGATGGGTCAGGAAAAGAAACTCTCTCAGGAAGCAATGCACCCTTCACTTCCCACTGGCATTGTTACGAGGGGATTACTCATGTTGGCTACATTTTCCACAGTTATTAGGACTGGTGAGTCATTTGCAAAGAATGAGAGGAACTAGCATAAATTGAAAGGCTGTTAAGAAAAACAAGAGAGTAAAAGCCCTTGGAATAAATAGAAGCAAGAAATATAAGGAAGGGCTCTGAATTCGGTCCAGTCAATGCATTTAAGACAAAAAAAAAATCTTAAATATTTCACTTCTTTTGTAAATTGATTTTTTTCTTCTAACTTGGTAATCATCTGTAAAATCTATGTCCCTTTTGCCATGTTCCTCCACTGTCACAGACTGTCTTTATAATGTCTCTATCTTACAAGGTATTTTTTGTGTTGCTTGATTTCACAGCTTCTTTCAACTCTTTCTCTATGCCTGCTTCTCTATGCAGTCTGACCAGATGCATCATAGACACTGAAAACCCATTTATTTCTTCCCTTGTTTACTCTGTTGTTTTGTGGGTTTTGGTTTTTTTTTCCCCTCTGCATTTTGTTACACATTTTGCCCCAAGCCTCTCATTCTATAAATCCTTCTTTTCTGCTGTTAGGAAAAAAAATTTACTCATACTCTTACTCCAGTAATTTCAAGACTGGTCCCATGTTTTACTCTTCATTTCCCTTCCCCCATACCCTGTCATTACACTAGATCATTTTCAGTCCTATTAACAGCACCTTCCAAACAGTATACCTGCCTTCATTTGATTCTGTTCTTGCCTTCCATGGTCTTCAATTTGTCATTTCATTTCCTGTCTCTTCTGGCATGTTTTTCCCTGTTTCTTTATATTTACCTGACTTTCAGGCGCTAGAAAGACACATGATGGTAAAAATATCAGTAAAGAAAGTACATTGTTGTATTTGGTGCCAAAGCATTGACATACTCTCCAAATATCAGAGTATAATCATAAACTTTCCTCTCACCAAGTCTCAAAAAATTAGTATTGTAGATGCCAGCTCAGTATTACTATCTCTTTACCTAATATACATTTGTAAGCAGATTTGGGATGTATCCTGGATGCAGAGTTTCACAGAAATATTGCAGAGGCTCATCCAGCCCCTAGAATATATAACACTTTGCTAACTCACCTGTACCAATGGCCAGGGAAAAAAAGAGTGTATCAAGACCCTGAAGGGCTTGAGAGGTTAGGTGAGGTCTCCTCAATCTTTCCAGTGAAAGAAAGGCTTAGGGCAAAGCAAAAGAATATCAGGTATCAGTATTGCCTATGTGGCTTATAGCCCATGCAAGGTTTTCACATTTGTGACCACAGGATGCTCTCTCAGGAATAGTTGCCTCCATCTGACAAAGTGGGATAAAAGCATTTTTGCAAGCAAGCTTGCCAACTTAATGGCATAGCCTTTAAAAAAGATTTTTCAATTAATAAAGACCAAAGCTTGAGAGAAGTAGAACAGGCAGGGTAAGGAGTCTAGGTCACCACAAAACAAAGAAGGTTCTCACACATTCCCTAAGAAAACAGCAGAACCGGGGACCTATCTCAAGTTCCTGGACATGAATTCCTCCAGCATAAGAAAAAATAAATAAGTAGAAGTTGTAAGCTTCTACTTATTTATTATTATTTGTTATTATTATTATTGTTACCCTAAGTAAGGGTAACAAATGTGATGGGATAGCTCATATGACTGGAGCATTGTAATGGGTGGATATGGGTCCTTTAGGAAGCACAGACTGAGAATGGGAGGAAGAAAAGTTATGCTCTATGTAGAAGAGTAGCTTTAATGCATGAAGCTTTGCCATGAAGTGGTCAGTTTAGAGTTTATAGGTTAGGATCAAAGAGGGGCTAATGAGGAAGCAGTTGTGAAGGGTTTCTGCTACAGACCTCATGATCAAGAGACAAAATAAGATGCAACCCTTCTTTAGAAAGGTGAAAGGAGCATTACAATCAGGAAGATTAAAAATATTGATTGGGCATGGAATTAGGAAGGCTGAAACTCTGCTGCAATTGAAATGGGCAAGGCATGTGAATGGCAAAAAAAAAAAAAGACCAATAAGTGTACTGATAGGAAGACTGGGCAACCTTGTGAGGAAGGTATGGAAGTGCTTGCATTGTTCAAAGCTTTATTTGCCAAGGTCTTTACTGAGAAGCTATACCCCTCAGCTTTCCAGGTCTCTGTGCCTAATAACAGTACCTCAGTGTCTCAGACCTTTGTCGATGGTAGGGAAAGATTACTTAAGGGTCAACTGACCAAATAAATAGGTTACACAGCAGTGCATGAGACCACAAGATACAACGGATGTCAATGAGGGAGCTTGGCCAAAGTCACCTTTTAACAACTGGGTGACCAGGAGAGGTACCTAGTGATTAGAGAATGGAAAATGTCACATCACTCAAGGACACTGAAAAAGAGTATCCGAGACATTAGAGGTTAATCAGCCTCACTTCTGTCTTCTCAAAGATTACAGAGAAAATCTGCATAAGGAAGACATTCACTGTCATGTGAAAGACAAGAAGATGAATGGAAAAAACAGAACAGAATTACAAAGAGAAAATCATGCCTGACCAGCCTCATTGCCCTCTGATGACTGGGCAGTGGATGAGGGCTGCTATTTATTTTGACTCTATCATTACTTCTGACATGGTCTCCCATTGTATGTTTATAGCCAAGATAAAGAGATGAGGTCTGGATGCATAGACTACAAGATGGAAGAAAAACTGGTTGAATCACAAGGCTCTAAGAGTAATGAGTAGCAGTTTGAAATCAAGTTACCAGATGATTACTAGAGTATTTCCTCACAGGTGGCTATTAGTCCTGCTATCATTTAATAGCTTCATTAGCTACCAGCATGACAGGGTGAAATGCACTCTCAGCAAGTCTGTGTATAAACCCAAATTTAGAGGCAGAAATTTATGTGCTGAATAGGGTTGCTGTTCAGCAGGACTTTGACAGACTGAATTGACAGAAACTCATTAAATTCAACAAAAGCAAGTAGAAAGTCCCAAACCTGTGATGAAATATCCTCATGCAGCAATATTGTCTGGGGCTGACTGGACAAAAATAAGTTTTACCTCCCACCCCCCACACCCCCCAAGATTGTGGGGTAACTAGTTGAACACCATTCAGCAGCACAGCCTTGCAGCAATAGAGGGTTTGGGTTTCTTTGCTTAATTAGATTAGTAAGAGCAGAGCAATAAGATCAAGACCCTCTTTATTTTGCACTTCTGATCACATCTAGAGTATCTTGCCCAGTTTTGCTTTCCCACTACAGGAAAGGCAGTGACACTGTCTGGACTGTAAGTCCAGCAGAAACACATCAAGTTGCCCAAAAAAATACGGGTTTTTAATAGATCATTAAATCTGTTACTAGGCGGTTATATATAGCTGGGAACGTCTTTTCCACTCCAGATTCATTCACCACATACACTGCTTACAAGAACGCATACACTGATTTGCAATCTCTGCTCCAGCACAAGACTACTCTTGAGATACTGAGTCTGTCTTTTGCCATGCCAATTAAATGTTGCCTGAAGTTGTCTTTCACTGCACCTGGCTGCCTTGGGCATGGACAGAGCACAGCAGCACAGCCCATATTCAGCAGACATCCTGGGACCAGCTCTTTCTAAGCATGAAGTAGAAACTTTAAGCCTTATTTACAATAAAACTGGCTATTGCGGGAGCAGTAAGAAAGACTTTTGCTTATGTGTTGAACATGCACATTTGCAAATCGTCTTGAACTCAATCAGTTTAGACAGAACCTGTGAAGCTCTGAAAAATATTAGTGCACAGGTAAAAAGCATGTGACAGGCAACCCCTTAGAGAAGATACGACACAGAGGCAAAGAAGCAAGGCTCTTCTTAATCCCAGTAAAAATTTGATCGTGATATATATATAGTGCACATGGGCCTCCATTTCTTATTTCAGAATGTAAGCTGCTCCTTGACAACGGGGAAGAGAAATATAGCAAAATGGTTATGTCCTTCTTTAGAATGCATCCAGCAGCCCAAAAGGTATTGGCTGCGCTCAGGCATCTGACTCTTACAGCTCTACAGAGATAATTTTATACATTTTGCTCAGGAATAGCTTAGATATTTGTTAGCACATCATACCATGCTTGAGTGGAACACACCATGTCACAGATCACTGAAGAGTTTTCAGGGCCTGGAACAGGCTGCCCAGGGAGGTGGCTGAGTCACCATCCCCGGATATGTTTAAAAAAAAAGTGTAGATTGGGTACTTAGGGATATGATTTAGCATAGGACAGGAACAGTTGGATTCAATGATCTTAAAGGTCTTTTCCAACCTTGTCATTCTGTGATATCAAGACAGTGTCCTTACAGTTTAGTACATTCGCTTGTCACATGCACATGCTTAATCTCAGCTAAAGTACATGCACATCGTCATGTTAATCCATGAATTGCATGAAAGTTCTAACTCCAGGAAAGTGTTTTACATACAAGCATTTGTCACATCCATGATTCACGGCGGTACCCACATACTTCTGAGGTTGGTACATACACAAAGAGCTGCAAGCAGCCTTTCTGCTTGCAAAGAGGGCTTCTACCCCTGTCCACCTATTCCTGCCGGATGCCCGGCGAGTCCTATAGGATGCTCCCTCTCTCTCACGGTCTGAGCGTGCTGAAAGAGCACTTCGCTACTTGAAAACATCTGGTTTTCTGCTTTCATCCAATGCTCTAACACCTATACGAGAGGGTCTGTACTTTCTAAAGAGGCTACAACAGAAAAAAAAACCCAAAACACATAAACCTAAACAAATAAACCAAAACCGAAAATAAATAAATAAAATCCAAACCCAAAACAACGAAAAAAGCCCCACAAAACCACCCAGGAACACAAGAGTGCCGTGGTTCAGCGCCAGCCGCGCCGCACGCCCGCTCACAGACGTCGGGGTGAGGGTAGGGGCACCGTCCTGGGACAGCACAGGGAGAGGGGATCAACAACAGGTCTCGCGGCAGAACACACGAACCGTGACGACACAAAGCACGTACCGACCCCACGACTGGCCGGACACACCACCAGCACTCAAAGCGCCCAGAAGCCACGCGGACACCCCCTTCACCGCCTGGTCCCGTTTCTTGGGGTGCGTGCTGTCACGTGGTACGGAAACACCCTCGGCGAGCTCAGCTCAACCTGTGCTGGCTGCTTGGGGAAGTTAACCCGGTCCTGGCCGGAGCCAGGGCATTGGGATGTTTTGGGTTTAAACGGGGAGATTCCAAGTCACTCGATTATGCAAATCACGGTCACTGGGATAACAGGCTGACTGGGATCCAAGCATTTGCCAGAAATCACTGGTTTATATACAGACCGACTTCCCACTTGTAAAATATGCATTTAGATTTCTATTTTTTCCTTAACTAGGCTGACTTCTATTTGGCTGCAGAACCGGGGGTTGAGATAACTCGTGAACAGCTGACTGAAGCTGTCACCATTACGCATGAATGAGCTTTCACACCCTTATGAATGAGAAGCTGAACGGAAAGGTATTATTCAAAAAATAGTACTCCTCAAAAATTCAACATTAGGACCCTTTCAAGTATGAATGAAAGGGTAAGAGAGGGCAGGAGAAGAGAAATGAAAGCGTCTTAGAAAGGCAAGTGCAGTGAGACTCTCCTGCCTCAGAGCTTTAGCACCATCCATGTAGTATTAGAAAACAAGAGAAACCATCACAAAGAAAAAAATGGATGCTTTCCCTCCACAGGTGAAGTACTTAGGGAAGACACAGCTAAGGTACAGTTGTATATCTGAGAGATTATAAAGTCTAATGAGAACACATAGCTCTTCAGAAAAGGGAAGAATCCAGCTGTTAGGGAGTCCGGCTATATCCATTTAAACTCCATCCTAAAATACCCCGTCATACTATTATCAGCAGGGGTGAGAAAACTCTGCTGATGGTACCAATAAATAATCTAATCACCTTGAAAGATTAATTTAAAAATAATTTCTTGCATATTTTCTCTGTCACAAAAGCCTGTAGGAATGATGGAAGTTCTGTGCTAAGTTATTTCTCCTGGTGAACAAATACAAAATTGGAAAACCCTTTGTCCTTTATCCGCTGAAGTCACTGTATTCTTAGTTCTGACATGCAACAATATAATGCATCTCTATACAGAAAACACAGTTACACAATCAAAATTAAGTCAGCATATTGGGATTATTGTTGCTAAACAACTGAGTGTAGGGATGCATTTTCTGTTTCGGTTATAATATACATCACAGGTTTCCCATCCATTGTCAACAGAAGGACAGACTCCAAATTATGATAACTCCTTGATCAATATTTTGAAAGCAATTCCCACACAGCACTGTAGGTTCACTTGTCACAAAAGCCTTCAACAGAACTTGAGGCAATGAAAGTCTTCAGTTAGTAACTCTGAACTTCATTTTACCCTAATGATGCCTAAAGTGTGGTTCCTCTCATCACTGAAATGTATATTGCCATATGCTATCACTCTGTGTGCTTCTGGAAAGATAAACAGTTTTAGGTTTAGAATGACAATAAATAACAACTAATTTGTTGGGGTAATGCTTCAGAGAAGGAAAGCCCAACTTCATATAAAAAAGTCAGCTCTCTGTCCATATGTTCCTAGCGTAACATGTATGTTTTGCATGCAAATGTACCTATGCATGTATATCCAATGTGTACATGTGTATGTATATGCATTTGTGTGTATATTCACATGCAGAGATATAAAAGAATTTTAAAATGTTTTCAATTAACTGATATATATCAGGTGTAATGAGAATGGTACTTAACGACTTCTCACTGATGAACTATTTCTGTTGAGTTGCTATATCAGTACTCTGAACTAGAATCTCTTAAAACAGCTGATCCCACAAAATAATTTAAATTCTTTTTTACAGTAATAATAAGACTTTGCTATTACGATGGAAGTAGCATTGGTCAATAAGGTTAGTTTAAAACCTTATCTTTATTATTTCCTGAGTTTTAGAGTACTTGCCAATACAACTTGAATTTCTGTTGATGAAGATATATATTTTTTTAATAAATCAGAATTCATAATAGTTCTTATTATTTGTTTCTCCATGTTTTGCTAGGCCATTATTTATATTGTGTCTTAAGTGATCTGCAGACACCCAGCAAGTTAGTCACTTTTACTTTGCTGATGAATAGCAGAGGGGATTCACAAACTACTTGGATATATCTTGCCTAGGAAAAAATAGTGTATGATAGGTATATTTGGTATGTGAAGTGTATTTTCATTGTTACACTCTGACAGTACAAAATGCAATTAGCATTCTTTGGATTTTATTGATAATGGCTAATGAGAAAAAAATTATCATTACAATTTTGGAAAATGTAAATGTTACTGTTCTTAGAAGGTATTTAAAACATGTTTTTCAATTATAATTGTAGGATTATGATTACATTATCAGAATTGGGATTAGTGTTGGAATACATTTAAACTGAAGAATGATTACTGTGCTAACTAAGGGTTTCAACTGATTAATGTGGCTGATTTTTAAAGTAAATGTACTAGTAGATCATGACCAAAATTGAAACCCTAAAATTAATGCCAAATACTATTGATGTTTTTCATAATCACCTCTACAGAGGAATCGACTGTACTGAAGTAAGTATACCAAACAAGATTAGCCTCTTCCTTTAAATGAAAATATATTTCTTTCAGTTGATTATATAAACAGCTGACCAAAAGGTTTGACTATCATCTGCCCAGGCACCTAGTTTATGTCTAACTACAGTCATGATGGACATCAATAATTGTCAGCAGTTTATAACCTGTTAATGTGGTCTAGTAAACAGGTGGCTAGGAATCATAAAGTTCTGTTTTGAGTGCTCTGATAAATGAAGACAAGACAATTAAAAGGATCTCCTCCATTAGGAAAATGGGCATTTTACAGTGAATTATTATTTGCCACCATAGCTAAAAGTGGGTACAGCTCAAGACAGAGTGTGGTTCCAAATCCAGAAACTATGCATTGCCTCAAATACATTGGCTTTTCAACAACAAATAAACACAGGTGCATCAATTGTTTTTCTTTAGTTATATATAGCTGTTTAATGGACTTTAGCTGACAAGTCATTACTCGTGAAAATTATGAAGTATATTAATGACACTTATTTTTTGAGTGCTGTTAACACTAGGAAGTTATCCTGGATTGAAGCATACTATTAATTATAATGGCTATTTTTAAACAACACTACCTGGGACCATGCCTATTCCAGAACTGAATGTCACATTACAAGGACATGAAACCACTTTGAGCTATTTCTGAATAACTCCCTCAGTAAACAAGCCCTTTTAACCCATATTCTACTTTGACAAGCTGTCCAAGATACAAATTTGGTCAGTAAGAACAAAATGTTCTTTTTAAAAGTTAAAACAGTCACAGCCAACAAACACAATGTAACTTCTGAACGGCTCCCTAGTTATGTGTGGTTCTCTCTCCTCCTCCCACCCAAAATAAACAGATCAAGCTTACCAGATACTGACCAGTAATGAGAGACGCTGCATGCCCATCACACTCACTGCCTCAGGAGGAGGTAAGAGCATACACAAGTTTTTTCAAGACTGTGTTCAAACTATGGTTATAAAACTCAAAAAACCTGAGGAAGGCGCCAAAGTCCATGATGAGTACAGGTCCCAGTTTCTACCCTGGCAAAAACAAACGGAACAAACGCTAACCCAGTAGTTCCCAAAATCACACGGATTAGGTTTGTTCCCTGGAAGGGAAACAGTCAGACAGACGTCTTCATAGGAATATCCTATGATCGTGTTACACAGCAGGTTATGAGAAGATCTGAAAGTTGTCAGAAGGAATATTGTGCTATTACTCCCACAAGAACAGAACCTTTATTGTGCCATTGACCTGCTTCATCACCATGTGTGTTTTACGCTTATTAACTCTCATAGTGCTCCTCAACATTAAATTTACACCACCTCTGAATGTTACCTAATCAATTGATTTATATACATTACTTTAGATAAGCCTACTCTTAGTGTGCTGGGAGGCCTCTTTAAGTGGTCTCCTATAATATTTCTTGTACATTTTCCCCTCTAATAGAAAATATACCATGATATCCACACCTTATATGTACATCAAAATATCTACCCTTTCCAAAGACATGTAGATTGCACCTTCCAGGTACAAACTTAAATAAAAGTAGAAAGGGAATAAATATTGCAAAGTATTAAAAAACAAACAAAAAAACCCAACAAAACACCAAACCAAATTAGAACAAAACAAAACAAAACTAAATTGTAATTAGTGTACAATAAGAATTTACTGCCCTTTTTCCATTTAATTTAACTGTTTATATAATAGTCCTAACTCTGCAGCTTAGCATGAAGGACACATGAGCAGAAATGGGAGAGAGGTAGTACATTACATACCTTCTTTAAATTCAGAAGATGATTGATTATAACATACACATTTAACTTTGTAAAATAATCATGATCAAAAGTACTTAAGTCGAACACATTAAGTGGGCTGTTCTGCAGCTTCAGTGGCTTAAGAAACTTCTGAGAGTATGTCCAAAGAAAACCTGGTCATTGGCCTCATTTTGCTTAGGAGAGAGGCAGAACTAAGATGATATTGCCTTATTTAAGCCAGATGAACTGAGATAGTGATGCAACGGAAAGTGATTATATTAAGCAGAGTTTTACAATAAGACTGAGGAAACATAATACAAGCTGAAAACTTGTGACCTTGAACCCCAACTCGGCATCTATTTTCTTGAGAGGTATGGTCAAGTGTTAAGCACAAAAACTTAGATTTAAAAGTAGTTTTACGATACCTACCATTAAAACAACTATTTTGATAACTATTTTTGTATTTTAGTAGGAAAAAAATAGTTATTGCTGACTCATGTTTTATTTCATGTATTTAAACATAGCCCTGCAATATTTTGCAGATAGAAACATTGCAGTCATGCCAATTCACAAGGAGGAACTAGAAAATGCAAACCATTAAGAAACAGACCTGAAACCCATTCATTCAGTAGCCAGCAAAGAAAAACAGCAGAGCAAACAAACAGCATCAACTGTGAAAACACATCAAAATATAAAAAATTAAATTGGTTTACTTTTTAGTAATCTGAGGTATCATAAGCAACACAGATAAGGATTTTTTTAAAGAATATATGACTTTAATTGACTTTGTCCCTTTAATGATAAATTTACAATGAAAATGACATGTCCACCATAATTTTGAAATACAACATAGCTACCACCAGTTTGCTGCAAATACCATTGCATTATATTTGTTTGTGGCAGAGGAGTAAACCTGACAAAAATAAATTCTTATAGACATCCACCCTTGTGGGATTAATAGCAAGACAAAATATGTCAAATTAAATAAATTAATATAAAAAACATATAAAACAATATAAACATTCCTCCTGGATCTCCTCAAGTAAGATTTTCCTCAGCACACTGTCTAATACATCAACTTTCATTAAAAAAGAAAAAAAAATGAAGAAAGAAGTTCTGTTTATTGAGAATGAGGCAAAAGGACGCAATTGATGTTGGCCTGATATTTTCCTCTTGTCGATTGGGAAAATAACTTTTCCTAAACTCCAATATCGATGTCAGTCCACCCCCAGAACTCCAAGTCCATTTTTTATTGGGAAGAGTACACACGGCTAATAAATACATGGCACCTGCACATCTTCTGGTGCATTTGCTGGTCCTTTGAGACCCCTCTCCCAAAGGCTGTTAAAGAAGCGAGTGGCAACTCCTCCGATACTTGCCACGGACAGGTCAAGTGGAGATGTTTTTATTAAATTTGGAAGAGTTTGTTCTGCCATCTCTCTGTGCTCCCACAATGTGTACTCAAGCATTAGTGGACAAATACATCAAATAAATATCAGATAAAAGCACCCAAAATACGCTCAGTAATACAAAGAAAGGATATATTTTAGGGTATGGTCAGAGAAGATATTCAAAGCCTCCATTGTTGCTTCTAGAAATGTCAGAACAATTCGGAAATGTCAGTTCCTTTACTGGTTTCCAGATTGTAATTGAAGGATCATGTAGCTCTCCCGCTCTTTTTCTTTCTCTCTCTAAATAGGTCTATAAGGATCAGCTGAAAAGTGCAGACAGAATTGTTCACTGATTAGCTTTACTTAGAGCTACAGGGTATATATGTGCTTTGTTTTCTCTTACTGATCAATCTAGCTTACATTTTTAGCACACACAAAGAAAAATCAGGAAAAAGAAAAAGGCGATGAAAAACACGAACAACACAAAACAAATAAGGTTCCAATCGTGCAAATTTTGCTTCACTGGATAAAGCACTTCTTGACACAGTAATGTCCAGAATCCCCCTCCCCCAGAAAATTACAGGACTGAGACTGAAGCCATTCTTTTTTTTTTTTTCTTTTTTTCCTTTTTTTTTCTTTTTTTTTTTCCCTTAAGGCTATACAACACAAAGAAATAAAGCATGGAAAGAACACCTCATTGGGATGAACACTTCGTTCTTCTGGCTCTGGAGCAAGCCTTTGACAAAGCGATTGTGTGATCCGAGTTATTTGTCTCATTGGGACAACAACAAGAGAAAGAAAAAGAGGAAAAAATTAAAGAGAGGGAAAAAAAAATAAAGAAGAATAAGAAAGTCAATGATCCCAACAATAAAATCCGAAATTGACTTTACAATCACAGGTACAAATTGCTCAGGTCGATAATTTCATTTCTCCTAAAGATCACTGTCGTCTAAAACTAATTAGAGGCGCAGGTTCCCAAGGAATTGTCAATATTCAAAGCAAATGTTGGAGTTTAGAAGGTTATCATTCTTCTACTGTGACAGTCTGACGGGGTGACTGGAAATATTGTCATGTGCTGCCAAGTTCAGGGTGTTGTTAATGATTGAATCCTTGCTCCGGCTCATAGATCTGTCTCCTATTTGGCCTTCTTTTATAGTGGAAAGACTAAGAAGCCAGAAAAGGTTGAATATTTCCACCCTCCCATGAGGTTACCCCTTTCCAGTTTGAGATGCACTTTGTCTTCTCTTTCCATGTGGAGCAAGACCCCATTGCTGGCTGCTTCTCTGGTGACGTCCTGATCCCCTGCAAAAGCTGAAATCACTGGGTAGCCGTTTTGCATTAAACTTACCTAAAAAGTGCAAAGAGAGAGAATCTGAGTTTTCTCAAAACCCTCAGTGATTTTTTTGCCCTGTGCATATCACTGAACTTTTCTGTAGGTTAGAAACAGGGTTGAATTAAGCTAAGGCAATGGGTGATTTCTGTCATGCATACAGACCCCTTTAAAACACCCTCCAGTCTTCACTTGCTGGTTTTGTAAATTCACTTTAGTGTCTAAAAATGATCACTTAAATTTAAAAAAAAAAAAAAAAAAAAAGGAAAGACAGCATCTTCTTTCCATCTCAACCCACCTGGATGGTTTGTCTGTTATAGACCTTGACCACGTGGAAACTGAAACTATATATCCCTTTTCTTGGTGCTACAAATATACTGGAAGCAAGATCAAAATGGTTGCCAATATTAACTAATACCTGGAAAGTAAACAAAACAAAAAAAAAAGAGAGAAAAGAGAGAGAGAATCAGACCCCATCTTAGAAAAGTCCCAGTGAAAATGTGACATGAGCTCTATGACCAATATAAAGCCTACTCGAAATGGCATTTGCAGAACAATTAAAAGTGCACTGCAGGGGAAAGGAGCCAAGTTACAAAGGCATTTAAAAAAGCATCACAGTTCATAAAACGATTTAGTTACGCAAAAATGATCTCCAAAGCCTGTTAGATGAAGTGCAAATGTCCACACTGCACACTGTCAATAAAACAAAGGTGGCAAAAGCGGGGGTGGGGTGTAGGTGGAGGGAAGGGAAGGAGGGAGGGGAATGGAGGGAAAAAAAACAACCCCAAACCCGAAACTCATCAACTCATAATGCAAATGTACGGGGTTTAGATAGCGCTGCTGAAATCAGACCTGTCCTCGAGTTTCATAGGATACAGAACTAAAATCGGGCTGCAGAGAGGGGGGGAGCAACAGAAAGGATGCTCAGCAACAGCAACATCTGCCAGCTCACGCCTCTCTGCCCCTCTGGAAGGCTACGCCGGCTGGTCCGCACCCTTCTCGGGCGGCTGCGGGGGTGGGCCTGCCCGTCCTTCCCGACAAGAATCTTAATTTATCGTATATTTCAGTGTATTTTGATACAATAAAGAAAAAGGGGGGAACCCCCCGGGTTGCTGTGCAAAGCCTCCCTGGGAAGCGGCGGCCGCATCCCGCTCCCGCGCAGGCTGGCGGCGCGGAGCCCGCCGATTTGACGGAGATCCGGCCTCGGCCCAACCTCTCGCTCCTTTTTCCAGTCTCCAGTGAGCGACTGGCCGCCTAATTTAGCTTAAAAGGCAGGGTAACGAGGGGAAGAAAACCTGAGGGCCCCTGGCGATCCCGTGCGGCGAGCGGGTGTGCCCGAACCGGCTGCTCCGCCGTGCCCCCGCACCCGGGCAGCCCCGGCCGCGGTCAGCTCTGCGGGCTGCAAACTCTTAACGAGGAAAAATACAAAGCAGGAGGAAGCCAACCCCAAAACCTTCAAATTCCCGAGCCTTTCCTCCCGAAAAGGCAAACCCTGTCGTTTCCAAAAAAGGGTAAAAAATAAAAAGATATAGTAATATTATTGTGTTAGGACCGCGGGAGGAATGCCTTCGAACTCCTGAGAACTGAGCAGTGCGCGGTAAAACGTCTGAAACGCTAGATTTGAAGCAAGCTCTTTTTTTGTTTATTTATTTTGGGTTTTTTTGACTCTACTGATATGACTTTATGAGGTCTTGTAAGCAAAGAATAGCAGTGAAAACTCATCAGGAAGGACAGGTAGGTAGATGGTAGACGACACGGTGACAGATTTTTAAAAATCCCCAACAAAACCCAACCAAAAAAACCCACCAAAAAACCCCCACCCCACAACAAAACAAAACCCAAACCAGAGAAAACAGTTCGCGTGTGCTAATTTTGGCTGGCTCTGCAACACTACTTCAGCAGTCAGAGGCGGGGGGGGGGGGGGGGGGGGAGGATAAACCAAAAAAGTAAGTTTCGTCACAACAATCAAGCGGAAGGATGGGGCGTAGGCTCTGGGGGGCAAGCGGTGCGGCAGGGATGGGGCAGGACGGGCAGGACGACCAGGCCGGGCTGTCCACTGCTCCGCCCGACCTCCGCCGTGCAACATACCACCGCTCCGTTGTTACCCACCGGGGACATCGTTCGCTTCGTTTGATAACGCTGGAAACACCCTCTTCTTCCTCAGCCCTCCCTCCCCCCCCCCCCCCCGAGAGATGCTGTAACACTGCCAAATGCGCTCGGAGCGGGCAGACCCGGCGACTCCCGATCGGTAAAATCTCTGTCCCCTCCCGGCCCTGAAAACCATCATTTCTGACGGAGCACCGACAAGGGGATGCGCACCCTTCCCCGCGGGTCGTCTCTGCTTACGCGGGGCAACCCTCGGCTGCAAAACCCTCCCACGAGCGTCCGAGGCACAAACTCGCCCGTTACTCTCCGTACTACCGATGGGACCGGACAAGAAGTCAGCGTCCCTTCTTACCGCCCCAGGAAAGCCCCTCAGCCACCTAACGAACTTCTCAAACTCTTTCTAGGGGAGTTGAGCTGTGAAATTGCTTGTGAGCGGCCGAGTGAGGATTAAAAGAAGGAAAGGGAGCAAGAACGAAAACGCGAGTGTGGTCACGGGGGGCTTGGGGCGGGGATGCCCGCGCAGGGAGGCGAGGGACCGGCCGGCGCTGGGGTTGGGGGTGCAGCGAAGGCAAAGCAGGCGGCGGCTGACCTGGTCGAAGTAGATGGTCATGGTGCGGTTGCTCATCTCGGAGGGCTCGTGGTTGGTGCTGCGGGTTGCCGAGAAGGCCACCTTGGCGCTGCCCGAGCGTACCGAGATCCCCAGGGAGGAGGTGATGGCGCCGTCGGCCGAGGGGCTGGAGTCGCACACCACCAGGCACTTCCCCTCCAGGACGATGGGCTCCGTGTCGTTCTGCGCCCGCACCGGGCACCCGGCGGGCAGCAGCAGCAGCAGCAGCGGCAGCGCCGCCGCCAGGCAGCAGCAGCAGCCGCCCGCCGGCTCCGGCAGCGCCCCCCGCCGCCGGCGCCCCATGCCCAGCGCCGAACCGCCGCCGCTCCGGCTCGCCGCCGCCATCCGGGCGGCCGCGGGGAGGCGGAGGGGGCTGTGCGCCTGCTGCCGCCGCGGCGCCCTGCGGCCAGCGCTCTGCGGGACGGCGGCTGGACAGCGGCGGTTGGGGCCGCGCCTTCCTCCCCTTCCCTTTCTCCTCTTCCTCCGCCTCCTCCTCCGCGCAGGGCGAAGTAGCCTCCTCAGAGGGTGGGCGGCGCGCAGCAGCCTGGCGAGGGCAAAGGCAGCGATGAAGCAGAGCGAGCGGGTAGGCAGGAGCCGGGCACCGCGCCGCCCGGCAGCATCCCCAGAGCGCGGGCACCCCCTTCCCCGCCCCGGGAGCCCCAGCCGACACTACGGGTGTGGGAGAAAGAGACCTCTCGTCGCGTCTTTTTCTCTCGTCCCCCAGCAGCGGGGGTTCCGGAGCCACAGCAGTACTTTGAAGCGGGAGGCGGGCAGCGCGGCAGATTTCATCCCCGAACCCACAGCGGAGCACCCTGGACAGTTCTTTTATACCCCTAGAGCCGACAGGGGCTCCGAAACCCGGTTAGTTCCCACGACCCCACTTTTTACTACATCTACGAGCCGGGCTTATGTCAGTGTTCTAACACCCCAGGCACCACGAAAAGAGATTTTATTTTTATGGTTTTTAATGCCCGCTCTTCCCCTCGCTGGAGTTGCCACCCCCATCCCTAGGGTTCTCGGAGGGCCAGGGCGCCTCGCAGCCCGGGCTCCCCCTGCCGCGGCACTGCCCCAGCCGGGCTCCGGGAACCGCTGCCGCACCAACCAGGGGCCGCTTCGCTCGGGCATCAGCTTGTACTTCCCAACCCTCTGTCCTCCAGCGCGGGTTACCCTAGCTGGCGCGGATCCCGGCGGCTCCCTAAACTCTTGGGGAGGAAGCGGCCGGCTCACGTCCCCCTGGCTCCCACCCCGTCATGCACACACATCGCAGAAAGCAAAACCTCACCCGGCGTCTCCCCGGGAAGTTGCATCTCAGTTTTCCCCGCTCACCGGAACACCCTGAGATCTCGCTGCTGGGAGATCCCCCCTACACTTCCCCCGAGGTATCTCTTCCACTGCCCTGATACCACATCTTGTTATTGCTCGAATTTTGCAAAAGGGACAGCCGGCGGAGCGGGGAACGGCCTTTTTTACCTGGGAGGTCCATGACTGGAGAAGAAGGCTGGCTAGGTAGCTCGTCCGTGAACTTGTATTGCTTAGAGAAAATGAGCCGAGATTGTGCTGGCAGAAAGAAAAGGAAACAGGAGTCGCCTCTTTCTCTCCCGCCCATTGCCAATAATCTTCCCCCCCCCTTTCCCCCCGCAGCCGCTACCACCACCACCCTACTTCCTCCCTCCTCCCCTCTTCACGCACACACACACACACACACACACACTCGCACCCGGCAGGGATTCAGACACCGGGAGCGGAGCTTGAACGTGGCTCCGACCCCCCTCCCCTCCCAGTGCCTGCCCGGCCAGGCTCCCCGCTTCCTGGACCCACACCCCGGCCCCGCATCCCGGCACACGGCGGGCAGCCGCGACGAAGAGCGGAGCTCACGCTGGGACGGCTTCTCCGGGGCAGGCTGTCACCGGTGGCAGGGAAAAAGCCGCACCCCCTCGTCCCCCAGGATTTCTAGTCAGACCCGCCGGGTTTAGTCGCCCCTGTACAAACGTGCCATGACACGGTAGCCCTCACGGGCCATTGCTGCGGCCGAACCGCGCAGCACCGCTAACTGGAACCTGTTTGGAATTCATGGACTTCAATAACGCCGCTATAATAAATAAATAACACACACACACGCACACACACGCACACACCCCAAACAACTTAAAAGGGACACGTCTGGAGCAGTTCAGGCAGTAAGGCCGCGTTCCAGTGCCCGCACTCCCGCACCCCGACGCCCAGCACCCAGCCTTCAGTAAACCATTGCCTCCCCAGAGCGGCTCCACGCCGGGAGCCGGGGCCTGCTACCCAACCCGCTCCCGGCCCCACGCTCTCTCCCCCACCCGCTCCTGGCCCCGCACCCGCTCTCTGCCCTGCTCCAGCACCGGGACCCGCTCCCGGCTCCGCCCGCGGCCCCACGCCAAGCGCGGGCGCCGGGCGCCACCTGGCGGCGTCGCGGGGCGGCGCTCTCTCGGCGAGGCGGGTCGGGGCCGGGCTGGGACACGGGGCCGCCCGGCGCTGCGAGGAAGGCAGGGAGGGTCGCACCCCTTCAAGGGTGGGAGGGAAAATCCCAAAGGGCAGAGCGTTATGCCGGGAAACTGAATGGCCGCTCCTAGTGCCGCTGCCTGGAGGGCCCCGGGCGCTCTGCGCTGGCGGGTCCCTGCTGCCTTATGGAGCGGTAATGATGATGTATGTCACCGTCAAGGTTATCACCAGGTGTCACCGGCTGCAAATGCTCGTGCGGCTGCTGCCGAGAGGTTAGCGGTAACGCGAGGGAGGGTGAGGCAGTGGGGCGTCGTCAAAAAGCGCTGCGTTTCAGTGCGTTTCTCTCCGCAGCACGCTGGCTGGCTTACTGGTTGCATACGGTGCTTTCCCAGGGATCCCGATGCTGAGACCTCGGCGCCTGAAAGGAACGTGTCAGAAAACTGCCTGTAAATCTACATGGTAGTGCTTGATGTGGAGTTTGTGTGTGTGTGTGTGTGTGTAGGAGGGGGAGGGAATAAAATTGCAGGTGTATCTCAATGGTAAAATTACGGTCTCGACTCTGAATGAGCCCTCCTCTGTTTCAATCTTGTGCTCTAAGCGCCAGGAAGGAACCCCTGCGGGTGTCTGCCTCATGATTTGCACTGAGAAATTAATCATGCCTTGAAATTGCAGCTAAGCAGTGTGCAGGGAATTCCTAACCTATAGCTCTGTATTTCAAATGAGAATTTTATACTAAGTCTGAAATACTTGTGTTTAATGGTCTTTTTCCCTGAGTTCGAGCTTGAAGGGATGAGACTAGAAAGCTGACTAGTGTAGTGGATTAAAAGTATCAGAAATCAGAGTGGGAACCAGTCTGTGGCTGTAAGGCAGCACCTGTTCTGCGAGACAGCGAGAAGGACCACAGAAATTCCTCCAGAAGACATCAACACTCAGTCTTGCATGGGTCTGGTACGCTGGGGAGCTGCTATTACTTCTCTTTACATCAGTCTACTCATTGATTATGACTTTGTTGTATAAACAAGGAATGAAAGCGAGGAAAGAAAAGATTTGTCTCTTGTTTTATATGACTTACAGTATTAGGCTCGGTGCTGAGGGAATGATGGCATGTCATCACTTCTGCCTGCTACTTTCAAGAAAGATGAGCATAAGAACTAAGGGGAACTGAAAAGCCCTTAAATCCAATGTGCATCTGCAGAAAACAGATGAAATCTCACCTCTCTTTTAATGCAAGGGATGAATCCTGCACATACAGAAACCCCCTTAAATAGCTAACTAGGGAAAGAACTATGAGTACAAATCATTACAGCGTGAATGAAAGAGGAATAACAAAATAAGAATGTTTATTTCTAATAAAATTTATCATTATTCAACATTCTATGTTTATTAGAAAACAGTGGCATGCATTACTTCTAATTAAATACCGTCCTTAGTAGGATAAACCTGCAACCTCTTTGGAGTTATGTAGCTGGTGGGAGTATTTCTGCATCTTTTTCTTTTGTGAGTGGCAAGGCTGAAAGCACAGATTTTGAAATGGTTAACATAGAGAAATGCAGTTCACTCAGTTACAGAGTGACTTCAGAAAGTGTAGCTTCTAAAGCAAACGAGTGCTATTTTCATCACTTTGCCAAGACGGTTAGGACTACAGACATTTCTACTTAGGGACATGTTGAACTTGACAGTGTGGGAGTTCCCCAAGAAACAAACATGCTCGTTTCTTTGGGGCCTTCCCTAAGCAAGCACTCACCTTGAACTCATTTAAACCAACAGCTTGAAGGGGAAAAGCTTTTTGTCTCGTCTACTAAATCAAGGTATCAACAAAAAGGTATTTTGATTGGGAGCTCCCAAATGTTCCCCATGCATTATTCACATTAATGCCTAACATGATGAGACACTTCCTTCCCAAAGAAAATGCTTCCATATCTATTCCTGATATTATTTCACAGCTATTTGCATGTATTATCAGGATGTTACACATATAAATCTAGAGAAAGAAGAGATGTTCATTTAATATAAAACATGCTTTAGTTTACCCTTCATAGTAGGACAAGATCGTGACAGGGACACAAAACCCCTTTAATGATCAGCCAAGGTGCTGAGGACTGAGCCCTCATTTATTAAACAGGCTGACGGTTAAATCTCTGCAGATGACAGTCCCTATGGATAGTTCCATGGGGCACTTTTGCATGATTCTATTCTATGATCCACTCTGTGATTCTGTTCTATGACTCTGTGATCACGTGGCCTCTAAAACCCAATTTTCCTGTAAATTGTAAACAAGTGGGATTCAATAAATCTGATTCTTTTTTTTCTTTTCCTTACAAGCATACCTTTGAAATTTAATCTGCTGGTAGAGGAAGTATAGCCTTCTGTACCTACCCAGTGATGACCTCAATATTAACTGCAAGTTATGGTTAAATCAACCAACGTATATCCATCCCCTTTGTGAGTAGCCCCTGTTAAATTTGAGCATCAGTGTGACTAAAAGAATGCTTTGTAAATTCAGATCACTAGTTCATTCTCTGCTCTTTCGGGGCACCAGGGCAGATTATTTTATATCTATCAGCTATGGCAAAGAATATATAACTCTCTGTTGACAACACGCACAACATTCTCAAGTATACACGACACAAAAAATATTACCTAATAAATTAGAGTTAATTCACAGAGATGCTCAAACTTATTTTCTAGCTCCTGAGCCTTACTGCTTCACACATCAACCAAGGCAGCTTATTTTCTCCTGCAAAGGAAGATTCATCATAAGTGTTTCTGAGGTGTCAGTTCTCAATTGCAAAGGTCCTCCCCTCACGGGAAGGCCAGGAATATAGATGGAAGATTCTGTATGAAGCATCTTCACATGGCATATCATGTCTGGTGTAATCTCAGAAATATTTGCAGAAGATTTTGCACATAGAAAGAAATTTATTTAATTCCTAAAAAACATTTCATTTGTTCATGTAAAAGTATTAGAACAACCCGAGAAAAAGTCTGTTTGGGAACATAAAACTTCATTTTCTACCATAAAATATCTTTGATTTCTAGCAATGTATTAAATAAATAGTGAGAGAATGATATAACAAAAAAAGTGAGACATTATAATATGTTCATTGCAATAAATTTCAACATAGACCATTCATTTAATACTATGTCACATCATTTTGGATCCCTGAATGTGGTACTTTAACATTCAGTTACTTTGATAACACTATTTTTTCTGCATATATATAAACTTATAGAACCATTGTCAAAGCTCATCTTTAATAAATTTCTTGTGTGCCAATTATTTTATTAAAATATTGTTAACTCCAACCTTGTACACCCCATAGAGATGAAACAGCCATGAGACTTTGCAGTGATACTAGAGCTCTTACATCTTGCATGGTGATATTTAATTGCACTCTTCTAAGACAACTTTGTAATGCCACTACCTTACAGACTCTACCAGAAACATTTGACAAATAGCCCCTGCAGTGAAACGGCTAGCACTTAGCCACATGCCACTGCACTCTGTTTAATCCCTCTCATTCCATGGGATTTCAGCTCTAGGAGGAAAAGGGATTAAAAGTTACTTTGCAGTGCCTTTTTTCTAACATCATGTTCTGACTCTGTCATCAGCCTCTGTGACCAATACATTTTCAGGCCATTCAGGTTTGCTTGGGGGAATTTAGAGGTGAAGATGACATATCAGGAGAAAAAAAAAATCATTGCGGAGAGCTTGTTTTTTTCTTAAACATACACCAACCAGAAATGTTCAGAGAATGTGCACACAGTCACCTATGTGATCTGTGTGTTCAACACTTACGTCCAGATGCGTCCTGTGCGTTCTCAGAACAAACTGCTCTGCGATGATGTTGAGCCATTCTGCTATTCTCTGAATCCCTTCTTCACAGAATAACAGCTTTTAACTCAATAAATGGTGACAGCAACCCAGCATGCCTTCCAAAGACTGATCTTTTTTTTTTCTTTAAAAAGAAAAGGCACTTGGGAGATGTTTGCCATAGCACCAGCCAGGATGGGGTTTGGCTAGTACAAATACTTTCTTCTTTTATATGTAGCACTCAGCATGGCTTGTGTGACTCAGTTTTGGGTATTCGCTTTCCACACGTACAGACTTGCAACTTTTAAATAAGGAAAGCATATTTTTTTTAAAAGGTGAGCCCTACCTAACAGAATGAAAAACTTCATTTATTCTCTTCCACCTGCAAAAAAATGTGCGACCACCTAATAGTGTCTATCTCAGACACCCAACTCAGTTCAGAGACCAAAGGCTGTAGGTTGCTATGAATGTCGCAAATTTGCAAGGTTCCTTTCAGGAGATCCCTTCAGGATCATAGCCAATATAAAGTTCTGTGAAGTTTATATATGTTAGATATTACATATAAATTAGATATGATAGATATTATATATATAATTCATGCTATGCAATTTATATATTATATATTGCATATATAATAACATAGAGATATATACACTTAAATATTAGTTACTATAGGTATATGTTACGTACATATAGATAATATGTGTTAGTTCCATGTGAAAGTTCGAAAGAAGTAGTGATTTTTTAATTATAATTTTTGCATTGACTTGCTTGCTGCAGGTGAGAATCACAGAATCACAGAATGCTAGGGGTTGTAACAGACCTTAGAAGATCATCTAGTTCAACCCCGGTCGCTATACAGCGTCACACAAATGCAAAATTCAAATCTGAGATAGCAGACTGCTTAGTTTCAGAAGAGAGGGTCTTCAAATGGGACATAGAAATACAACAAAGATGTGCCACAGCCTTACACCTGCATTGCCTAGCTTGTCTAGTTCATTCAGCTAGATCTTAAAGCAGGCCTTCCAGTTCTACTTGGAAAACACAGTTACGCCAAACTGCATGTTCTTACTGATACATGATAATTTGTATTAGCAGAGAAGATTCTGACATTTCTGAAAACAATCCACCAAAATAGAAATATATGGCATGGATAGATCATAATATTAATGCTTTCATTTAGTTAGTTCTGACTAGCATTTCAGAATACAAAATCAGGTTTGAAAACCAATACAGTAGAAGACTGTCTCTCTAATGACATACACAGAAGGAAATCTATAACTCTCTTGTTCATACATTCCTTAGCCTTGTTTTTTTTGATGCTTTGTTTTCTGATTCTGCTTCAAGAAGAGGGTTGGGTTTTTTTTTTGAGAAAGCAACTGCTCTGTAAACTGTCCTCTGTATCTTGTCTCAAGTTGCACCCTCACAAAATAAGGATATAAAAAGGACTACTTGCTTTGGAAATCTTCTCTATTATACAAAGAAGTAACCATGCTGGTAGGGAGCCAACCCAGATAAACCCCAGCTTTCTAAAATTATTTTTTCTTCTGAAATAAATAAATATGTAATGCAACTGAATGACTACTTATAGCTTTAAAGGATTAAACCAGATGTAATTGGTCACCTTTACATGCTCATTCCACCTCAGCACATGGCTGCTGAGAACTCTGCTGGCATTTGAGAGAGCCAAAAGGTTTGAGTCTTATATTCCCTCATTTGTTAATGAAAAAGAACTCTGGTTGTTGATGCCTCAGTTACCTGTATCAGCTTTTGTATCACGTTTTTTCAATTCTACCAGAGTTCATTATTTCCACTGATAATTAGACTAATGTGTCTGAATATAGGCACATGGGACTGTATGTTTAGGTTACTGCAAAGAATGCATGAATAATGACATCCTAACATAGCAAAATATCACTTATTCTGTGAGATTAGATGTCAGATATTTTTAAGAAAATGCTGCCTCTCTTGCTGTATAGCTTCATTTATTTGAAATGGTGAAACCTGGAATTCCTCATCCAAAGAACACTTTCAAACTGTTCCCTGCCTACAAAAGCAGTATTTCTTCTGAGATGACTGTAAGAGAAAATACAAAGAAGCCAGTGGCTATTGAAATGTTGTCTAGGGTGCAGGAAGGTTTACATCCATCCGAGGAGTTTACATCCTTGGTGTGAATTACAGATACATCACTTCAGCTGCTGCTCTGTGCTGCCAAATGTTTCAGCTCTGCCACTTAGGACAAAATTTCATACCCCTTTAGCTTTCTTAGGTCTGTGAAGACTTGTTCTTGGCTCATTAGAAATAGTTCTGAATAGCAATCTTTGTCTCCTCTGAAACCACCAGGATCATACAGCCAGTCCAGACCCAGTCACTGTGCATTGGTACACCGTTACATTGTTCTCTTCCAGAATCTAAAGCTTTTCTCAAAGAAAAAAAGGAAAAAAGGAAAAAAAAAAGGTTTAGTTGTTACGACTGCGGAGGTAGCCTCACAAACCACGGCAACAGATGTAATGGCAGCTCTCTGCTACTTTTAAACTATTGCATTATGAGGTATGACATATTTCAGTCATCTTAGTGGCTGCTAAATTAGATGACCCTGAGAACACTTGTGACATGTCAGTTATTTTCTCAGTCCTTATGAAAGCAGGTAGGGTAGGAGATGGAACATTGCCTGTTTAAGATTTGCACAATCCACTGTGAATGAAAGCTCATTTGGGTTGGATGAGGGCGTCTGGGAACACCAGTATTCATCTTTTCTTACAATCAGGGACTGAAAGCCAGAGCCCGGTAAAGGTCTGAGTTTCTCAAAGGAATAGAGAGGAGCAACCACTAAAGAGAAGCTAGCATATTTGATGTTAAAGGGGTGGAGAGCCAAGCCCAAAGGCCTGAGGATTATGTCAGCATGTCTGCAATAGTTATCAGCATTACTTTTAACAGCTCCATTGGAAGAAGAATTGAAAGGTAATTTTCTGCCCTGAACGGAACCTTTGGCATATATATGGCTGTTTAGTTGTTCCCTGTTCTCTTAAGCATTGCTAAAGATGAAAGAGATGTTTTTGTAAAGTAATTTGTTGATTTGCTTTGAAGGATCTTTATATGTGCTTGCACCTTAGATCTGGGAAGCCATATACACTTCTCATCATAGAACCATAGACTCATAGAACCACAGACAGGTTTGAGTTGGAAGGGACCTCAAAGACCATCTAGTACCAACCCCCTGCCATGAGCAGGGACACCCTCCACTAGACTGGTCAGAACCTTTGATTTAGGCCAAACTCCCAGAGTAGTGGATCCAGGTAATTTTTCACTGCAAAGGGGCTCACGTGGCCTGTCTCCTGCAAACACTGAACACTCAACATACTCCATTGCATGCAGCTGCATAGAACAATTGAGAAGTCTGAAGGCAAAGACAAAAATAAGTGACGCATAAGCAGTCATTCCCATCACCTTGTACTTTACCTCCCAGGGAATTATTGAAATACTCAGTACAAGAAAACAATTGTGAAATTTCAGACATTTACATGGGGGATTTTGAGGCAGACTTATGATTTTCAATTCTAATACTGAGGCCTTCACAAGGGATTTCACATCTGAAGCTTTTTCAGTGCATTGGACTGACTGGCCCTAAATTTAGTCACTTTAAAGAAAAACGTTGAACCAGAGCTCTGAAAAAACTTTTGTCAAATGCAAGAACAATAAGTGGTTTTTAAATAAAATAAATTTCACATTGCAATTAATTCCTTTAAGTAGCAACTTGTATATATATTTTTAATATGCATTACATAATATACATGTATTAGGGAGAGCTGTGTATTGATAGCCTGAACTGAAAGTCTCAGACCTGTAGAGATTTAGCTTGTGTTTGAGATACATGAACTGTCCCAATGTGCTTTGTTCTCCACGTACACAAACCTTTGTAGTCATGGACCAAAGCACAGGGGAAAAAAAAGCCAAAAACATTTGGTAGCATTATTTTAATGACTTTGTGCTTGTGACACTCTTGAATCAGTATCATTATTACTTTATTATGCTTTGTCATTGTGATAACAGAAAGGATTTCAGTGCAGCTCTGTAGAGACTGTTGTGCCACAGACACATCTTTGAGATGTCAGCTCTATTCTGTAAAAAGGCAGAAACCAATTCTGGAGATAGGTTTTGCAATGACTGCAAAGCAGCTGGAATCTCTGTAACTGTCACTTTCCAAGACCAAGCAAAATTCTTCTATCTTTTACAGTTCTGCTTAAATGTCACATGTGCCAACGCCAGATGTGTTTAAGCTACTTACATACTTTTATCTGTGTAGAACTTTCCTCTGAAGTAAGGCAAAATGAAATGGCTATTTCTGGTGGGAGGCATGACTGAGAACACAGCAATGAAACCATGCTTGAGGTTAACAGCTTTCAATGAGAAGACAGAGACCTAGGTCATGTGTGCTAAGATGTCAGCCCTAAGCAAGACATTGAGCAAGTGTAACTTCTTTTCCAGTGTTCTGTGGCATTGGAACTATTACAAGCCCTTGCTTTCCCAAAATCATGATGTTCAGCTTACTGTCAGTTACTGCCAAACAAGGACTATATAAAAAAAATCAAAGTATGATGATAATGGGTAGGCTCTTCTACATGTGGTGGATCTTCTACATCTTCTATTTGGTGATTCTGTGACTCTCATTCTGTGATTCTATGATTCTCATTCATCAACGTTCCCAAGTCTTTCTCTTCAGGGCTGCTCTCAATCCATTTTCCATGCAGCCTGTAGTTGTGCTTCTGATTGACCTGAACCATGTGCAGGACCTTGCACTTGGCCTTGTTGGACTACATGAGGTTCATACAGGTCCACCTCTCAAGCCTCTCAAGGTTTCTATGGATGGTGTCCCTTCCCTCCTGTGTGTCAACTGTGCCACACAACTTGGTAATAGTGGCAGACTTACTGTGGGTGCATTCAATCTGTCTATGTCACTGACAAAGATGATAAGCAGCACCTGTCCCAATACTAACCCCTGAGGAACTTGTTGCTGATTTGCACTTGGACATTGAGATGTTGACCACAACTCTTTGAGTGTGACTGTCCAGCCAATTCCTTAGCCACCATGTAGTTCGTCTGTCAAATGCCTATCTCTCCAGTTTAGAGATATGGACTTGATGATCCTTATGTATCCTTTCCAACTCAGTATATTCTATGATTCTGTGTTGTGCAGGACAGTGTAGAATGCTTTACACAAATCTAGGTAGATGATACTGCTCTTCCCCTTATCCCTTGTCCACTAATGCTGTAACCATACCATAGAAGCACACCACATTTGTTAGGCATAGTTTGCCCTTACTGAAACCATGTTGACTGTCATCAATCACCTTCTTATTTGCCATGTCCCTTAGAATAGTTTTCATCTGCTCCAGGATCTTGCTGGGCACAGAGGTGAGACTGACCAGTCTATAGTTCCCCAGGTCCTCAGGTTTTCTTTCCCTGTCTTAAAAATGGCAGTTTTATTTCCACTTTTCCAGTCAGTGGACATTTCATTGGACTGCTATGACTTTTCAAATATGGACCCATGGGTACATCTCATCATATCCCTTTTGAATCTTCTCCTATAGCAGGCAATTTTTCATTCACTGAGGGTGGTAGATCACTGGAACAGGTTGCCTAGAGAGGTAGTGGAGGCCCCATCCCTGTAGATATTCGAGGTCAGGCTTGATGGGGCTCCAAGCAACCTGATCTAGTGATGTCCCCACTTACTGCAGGGGAGTTGTACTAGATGACCTTTAAAGGTCCCTTCCAACCTAACACATTCTACGATTCTGTGATTCTCCCAGTCCCTGCCTTTACCTTCAGAGGCTTGGGAGGTGTGTCAAGAACAATTGCTGGTGAAGACTGAGACAAAAGTAATTTAGTACCTCATTCTTCTCCTTATCCCAGGTAAGCAGGTCTCCTATTTCCTTCTGGATAGGGCCCACATTTTCTCTTGTCTTCCTTTTATCACTGATAGACCTAAAGAACATTTTCTTCTTGTCTTTGACGTCCCTGGCCATCTGTAATTCTATCAGGGCTTTAGCTTTCCTAACCTGATCCTACCTGTCCTTGCTTACATCCTCTGTAAGCTTCCTTTTTGCATCTGAGTTTGCCTAGGAGCTCTTTGTTCATCCATGCAGGCTTCGAGGCATTTCTGCCTGATTTCTTCTTTGTTGGGATGCATCTCCTGAACTTGGAGGAAGTCATCCTTGAATACTAACCAGCTTTCCTGGGCCTCGCCTCCCTCCAGGGCATGCCATGGTACTCTATCAAGCAGGTCCCTCAAGAGGCCAAAGTCTGCTTTCCTGAAGTTCAGGGTAGTGAGCTTGCATTGTGCCCTCTTCACTGCCCTGAGGATCTTAAAATTCACCATTTCATGGTCCTGCAGCCATGTCCACCCTTGAGCTTCATATTACCTACCAGCTCCTTGTTGGTGAGAACAAGGTCCCGTATGGCACCTGTTGTTTTCAGCTCCTTAGTAGCTTACTGAAGAACAAGAAGTAATTGCTACACAGAATATGGAAACAATGATATTTGGGCTGAAGAATGACCTGTATTGTTTCTCCATGTTTTTTTTTTTTCCCAAATATGAGATAAAAATTCTATGGAAATTCACCAAAACCAATATTGATTGTTAAATCTGGAAATGCTGTCTATTTTTCTCCATTTTACACTATTTCCACCTGAAACACAATTTCCAATCATATAGTCTCTCCAACTGCTTCATTCTGAGAGTTTGCATCATCATCCTTTTATAGATTTTTTCCCCAGCTATAATCAGGTATGAATTACCCGAGAGAGTCTTAAGTATTCTTTATTAGTGTGCCATTGTTTCTCACAGGGGGGAAAAAAAAGTCAAGGCAAATTATGTTGTTATGTTGTAATTTTATAAAAGCAAGCAGAGAAATGCACAATGAAATTCTGATTCACTTTCAAGCCTAAACAGTCTTTTTGACTCATAATGACACCTAAACTCTTTAATCAATATTTTCTCTGCAATCAACATAATATACACTGGATAACTTCAGTGCCAGCATGCAAGGAGACTATGTCTGCCTGAAGAGAAACAATAGACTTGTATCAAAAGGCAATCGAAGATGTAAAGAATGTGGTTTTAGTTCAAATTCAGTTAAGCTGAGCAGAACTAGGCTGCGAAGGCTTGGCTTCTTCAAGCACTCTCTTCCGTGCTTTGGAGCTCCTTGGTTTCCTTGGGCTATAGCATACATTAATCTGTCCATCCTATAGCTGGCTCACATACACCCCTTAAATCATGAAGACTGAAATGTTATACTCTGCAATTAATCCTGTCACACACACTGTTCTTTAGTGAAAGTAACATGTTCTCTGATCTCTTTTCACTGCATCACCCAATAGACAAAATCAGACTACTGGGAAAATATATATCACTGGGGTTTAGCCTTGGTGTTTGAGGCAGCAGAAACATTTTGAGCATCATTTACATATCCCTTTTGTAGTTTTTGAAGAATTGCTGGGAGTGTGCTAGGTTTCAACCCTTATACATTTCTAATATTAAAAAGATCATCTACTGTAATAGGAAATAAAAAATACTTTAGAGCCACTGGAATATTTCTTGATTTCTTTTTCTGCTGATCCTTCTGTTTTACTCTTTAATTTTTACTGTTTCTCATCCCATTTGTAACACACTTTATATCCAAGCAAAGCAGAGAGTTGATCCGACTGTCTTATAAGCAGACTGCAACATAGGATAAAAACTCATCTTCATGGCTTTTTGAATCTGGATATAGCTACTGGTCCACACAGGTAATAGATAAGACCTTCTTTTTATGCTCCATGCTCCTATGCAAAAAAAAAAAGTTATTAGATAATTATGACAGCTTTGCAACCCCTGGAAACTTCATCTCAAACATATTACAAAGGCTTAAATATCTCATCAGCGGGATAAAATCCCATAGTATATTGATATTTATGTTCTGGTTCTAAGATAATGAAGATTGAGTTCTGTGCAGAAAAATAAATCATTAGGCTTTTGGTACAGATTCTTGTAGGTGGTAATATTTACCTTCAGATTCTCCACAAGGCAAAATTTGTTTCAAATTCTTTCCATATGCTTCAACTGGACAAACTATTAAAGATACTTTATTTCAAATAATTCATCTTCTGGAATTGATTGATTGTAGAAGGGCAGAGGCTCTGTTGACAAGAAAGCAACAAAGAGAAAGCCAAACCAAATTAGGTTTGAATCATGCAGAAGTTTAGAAACAGAGAAAGAGGCTTCTGAAAACTAGCTATGTACAAAACCATTGCTCTTTCACCAGCTCACATTTTTATGCTGTCAGAAACAACATTGACTCATGAAGGTACATATAATAAAGAGTTAACTGTTTATACAATTATTAAACACACGTTTTATACAGTCAGATGGAATGAAACTCTGAGTTTCAGAATTTTTTAAAGGATTTTATCCCACAATAATAGGTTTCCTTATTCACACACGTGACTAAGCCTCTTTTAGGCCAAAGTCTATTAAACTCACCTTTCTCTTTTAGCAAATTGGCCAAATTCACTGGAGACCTCACTTCATATAAGTCACTTCAGCCCTGGATCATGCTGAAATCTCTGTCCATTTCTCTGGAGTTGACCAGCCTTGTAGACATAAAGAAATAATCACTAGAGCATATAGAAAAGTTAATTTGGTAATTCATACCTAAAATCAAGCCCTGCTGAGTGTTAAAAGCATTCCTTACTATATTAGTAACATTTAAAAATAATGAAACATTCTACAGGTTTGAAGTATATATATTTTTTAATCCTTAGAAATTTCCCTCAATTACCATACATTGTTAAATATTTAACCATGAATTTTAAGAGTCATAATGGCTGTCTGAAAATTAAAACTCAACAGACTGCAAACACTGATTTGTGTTTAAAGCCTACACTGGTCCACTGTGGATCTCTGTAGGATTTCTTTTACAAGTGGCAATTACAAGTGACACAGACTTCTTCTTGCTTCACAGCACATACCCTTAGTATTACCATTCTCCAAGATATAATGGAGATATCAGACAAATGAATAGTTGAATCTATTAAAAAACTGATCATGATGTTTCAACTAATTCTGAGGATTATTTTTATTCTTAAGCCCACAGCTGCCTAGTGTACAAAGTCATCATTCTCACTTCTTGGTCTCCAGTTGGATTGCCTTAGAATCAGGAAGGAGACATTTATCTTAAAATATTCTTCTCCATCTCTTACCTATGTAAAGTAGAAGCTATTTTCCTGAAAGCACAGGTCAGATGTTGCCTTCTTCAGAAGGAATGGCAATTTACAATATAGGATTATCACAAAAGTATTTAGTACTCAAATGCATTTCTACAGATAAAATTAAAGATAAAAGAAATTTTCCTTTAAAATTAGATACTTTAGATGAGTAAACATGTTACAAATAACTGCAATTTTTCATTCCATTATATATTTTTGTGTGTGCATGTATATTGTAGACAATAAGTAACTAGAATACCAGGGGTTCTCAACAACCCAAAGTAAACAAAGACAAATGAACAATTATGGTCAGTACTTATTGCAATTTAAGATCAAATTGATGGTGTGAAAACTAAATAGATGCAGATAATAAACTATTTTTTACAGATTTATATAGAACAGACATGAGAGGATGGTAGCCCTGCACAACTGTCAACAAAACATGGAGTATCATACTTGGGTTTAAGCTATCCCAATCATTTTTATAGACCAATAAAATCTGCACTTCACAGCCGTCCTTCATTTCCTAGGGATTCAAATATGACAGCACACTATGGTTTGTGGATCAAGCCTTCCAGCGGCCTTCTTTGACATATAGAAGTCAGATAGAAATTAACTCATTTGATTTTAAAATATTTCCCCTGTACCGCATCTGGTGTTAACAATCCTCTCAGCTTTTCTAAGGAGAATGGAACGATATTGGAATAATAATACAATGGTAATGTAATGGTAAATAAGGTAAAGAAGAGATGATTTTTCAAAATTCTAGGTAAGGTGAGTTTCCTTGCACTGTGTTTACTCCTTTTCTTCTATAAAATTATGTTCTATCCTCAGTCTGTGCTGGCATTGGTATCAAGAGGTGTTCCCTTATGAACAAAAAGCAGTTGGTAACCCTAAATTAGTAAGTGAATTAAATACTTGTGAAAGTACTAGCTGAGAGCCTTAGGGTTGAAAACATTATTCCTCTGTGTACCATTCTACCAAGATTCAAGGACCAAGAGCATTTCCCATAATTGTCTTACAATGAAGTCATCAGTCTGTATTGAAGAGATCACAACTCCAGGGATAAAACCCGGTAACTAAGACCTGAATTTGAACACACTGGTCCCAAATAAATGAGGAACTAGGCCACTGAAATTAATCAAGTTAGACAATGGAAAAGGAAAGAAAGTAAGGTACTTAGAAGTGCCCTAACTATTTTAACCTTGCCATGTGTAAGATCAATGTAATTGCACTGAAGTGGATTAAGCTTTGGTGTTTCTCACTAACTGGGGAATTAGTCAATGAATAAATAACAACTAGATTTACAAGGACAACATGTTTTATTTGAAGGGCAAATCAAGCAACAGTCAAACTTGAAAATGTGGATTGGTTACACAGACAGTTATTAATCAACTTCTTATCTGAAATCAATATCAGCAATAAGCTTTATCAGTTGTGCTGAAAGAACATGAAGATTTCTGATCAAAAATACAGTTCTGCTTAGGTTGTGTGCTGAAGCTTCTCAAGACACAGGACAAAGTATCCATGAATATCATGACCATTAAAAATTTTGCAAAGAATTTTTAATTTTTCAGTTTTGTTTTCCCTGATTTGATTTAGGACCTTCTGGTATCCTAGTGAATATTTACTAATTTAAACAATGTTCAGCGATTTTGGTCTAAAATATATTACATTTCTTTCCCCAAATACCTAATTAATGCTTTAATTCTCCTTTACCAATCACTGCTGATGACATAAAAACACACTTTGGTAGTCAAACAAAAAGTTTGACTATAGAGTTTGAGGCAAAACCCTTGGAATACTATAAGTTAGAGGTCGATTCTGCTCTTCTCATTTGTGGCATCAGATATTCTGCCAAATTTACCATCTCTAGTACAGTTACCCGTGGAAACAAGCTACTGTTCTAGTCTCTGATTTGGAGTTTTGATAACTTATATTTACTTCGTGCTTTCAGAGTCCATATTGGACTTTGGGAGGTAGAATGTCAAGAAGTATACCAAAGTTTAATTTGGGTCCTCTCTGTTATTTGGTTGGTTTTTTTGATTTTTTTTCCTTGGACAGGATGCTTACAAAAATCAAACCCTACAATTCTCACTTCGGCACAAATACACTTGGCATCTATCTAAAAAGTTAATAAAATATGTAGAGGCCTTCCCTTCCTCTTCCCCTTCCCCACCACTTAGGACCAGTGAATAATGTCTTGACATATCTAAGGAAAAAATTTTTTATTGAAAGAACTAATGAAGAGCTTCTTATTTAAAATACTAGTAAAATTCTACGTGACTGACAGCTGCTAACAGTTTATTTGGAAAACAGACTAGGCAGTATGTTATGTCATCTATATAGATATGGATAATACCATATAAAGTGCTGTTAAAAATTAAGAAATTACTTGGGTTTTTAGTGCACCTTAAGCAGACTCCTTGCTATAATTAAAAAGATAGAAATTTTTCCAGAGACAAACAGTAACATACAAATACTTATTTGATGGTGATTCAACTTTTAAAATAGTCTCCTTAAGAACTGTGCAAGTAAAAAGTATGATTCTCAAACTAGAAATATGTTTTCTATGGGATGTATTAGCATTTCAAATCCTATTAAGCTATATTGACATTGAAAGTCCTTCAGAAGATGGAAAAAAATTTAAAAATCCAACAGTCTAGAACATAAACTAGAAACTTGTTCTAAGATTCCATGCTTTCAAGAGCAGAAGCATTTAAATGCCTCTTGCACATTAACTTAGAGTATCTTCCCCAGCTACAAAAACAACACATGCGCATACTGAGTCAATGAAAGGATTGTTGCAGGTTAAACTCGAAACACGTGTGTCATGTAGCTTCAGTGATATTTTGAAAAGTACACAGTCTTTAGAGGGTTAATGTTATTTTGCATCTGGCTGCTTTGGTCTGACTTTGCAACATGCACTCTGTGATGCTCCCCAGCATAAATCTTTGGGATCAGCTCATGTTGAGACCAACCCAAGAAACTGAAGATGTTAACTTGGGTATGTGTATGAGAAAAGACTGTAAAAAAATTGCAGTGGAAACTGTACCTGTTATGATGTAAATAGTGACATTTTCTTTCAGTTCCTGTAGCCCTTCTGTCTCAGACCTTTAGTTTTGTTTCTGCACATTTTTTTTTCTTTCCCCCAAGCAAGTATGTAACACCATATAGGCTGAAGGTTACTATGTCAGTATTTTGTGAAGAAATACAATGGAAATATCATGAAAATGGTTTTGTTGTTCTCTAAATGGAATGCTGAAATCCTGTTGTTATTGAAAACGTGATAACTCCTCATCTTAAACTTTTTACTGTTTAAACTTCAGATTCTAGAGAAGTGACATTTCCTTGTGAATGGAGAGAAATAGTGGCATTTATCTGAATTTGAGATTTTTATTTTGTACTAACAACACTAACAGTTAACTCCACAAACAGGTTTAAGATAACACAATCAGAAGCCTTTCCTATGATTTTTTCTTTTATTTTGAAATACGTTGAGGTACTGCAAGTGTATAAGTTGGTGCAAGGTCCTACGAAAGTAAGTATACTTACCCTACAACGAATACTCCGGACCTATTCAAGGAGAGCTGATTTCTAATTCTAGAATTAATACACTTTGAATTTGCGGGTGAAGAGGTTCTCCATGATGATTTCAAAGATGCATTATCCACACTTCCTGAAAGGAGGACATATAAAAGGCATTCTGACTGAGAAGACTATTATTTTGTATTTGTGGCTTTATTTTTTTTCCTTCAGATATGTTCGGTTTTCCTTTATAATTCAATGGTGACAGTAATTGTAATTACTGTGTTTTATTTTTAATTTTGATGTTATTGTAGCAAGGCAAAGATACATCCAATACAAGAAATCTCAAGAGGCCGTAAGTAAGAGAGATAAGGTTGGGAATTGGCCCATTATTTGTTGTGCAGTAGATTTGTACAAGCTAGTAATTTCTGGAATAAATTTACCTAGCATTCAGTAACTTAACACTCCCCCCCTTCCTTTAGTAGGACTGAATCTTTTGAAGCTAACTGAAGAGTAGTTTCCACATTATAGAAAGTTATTTAGGAAAAAAAAAATCATGGAATTCCAGATCAGTAAGAATTCAGGGATAGCAGCTGTGGTTTAGCAAAGAAATTTGACTTTTCTGAGGATTACTGAGCAAAGTGACAAAGGGGGGGTAGTTGGCACTATTTTGTTTAGACTTCTAAAGCACATTTTACATAGCATGACAGATAAAAGCCATTTCAAAAATAAAGTCTCTTGGGGTTTCAGGAGGAACAGCAAAGTGAATTGGAATGTGGCTAGAGGAAAGATGGAAAGATCTATGATTTATGTAGTAAACCTGGGCTAAGAGGCAGTCATTTGTGCAGTCCATTACATCATCTTTGGTAATGCTTATGTGCAGCTCCTGAATTTGTTTTTTTCCTAGCAGTAAACTATAGAGTTTGTAAATTATACTAATTTGGTTTTAATCCCTGTACTATGTAATTATACACTAGTAACCTAATTCTAGGGCCTGGTAAACCCGAGTAATCAAATTCAGCATAAGCTAATTAGGTGTTGAGTGTCAATTTATTTGATATCCTTTACAAATACTTATATTAAAGCACTGTTATAACATTGATGGAGGAAAAAAAATAATATTGTACCTTTTAATTTCTCATCTTTATCTGTACATGTGTTAATATTGTGTAATAAAAGTTAATTCTTTGCCTGCTTCTAGTCACTGGTTAAATGTAAAATCTTGAGTTAGTCTGTACTGTCAAGTTTGCCTGTCTATATTAGCATTGAACTAGAGACCAATTTGTGTTTTGCAGCTCTAGAGAAAAGTGTACCTTTCTGTAAATGTGAAGGAACCTGAAACAGAAGCTGCATAGAAGTTCCTTTCCTTTAATTAAATCATATTTCAGCAGAGCTCTTATATTGATTTTTAACTATACACATAGTCTATTTAAGCATACTCCTAATTTCATTGTTTTGACAAATTGGTTCTAAGATGCCTTCCTTTGAAGGAAAGCTGTGACTGACTCTTTAATTTACTAATTTAATTTGGAGCACAAAGCATTTCAACCTAAAAACAATATGCTATGGGAAAAGGAGGTTATATTGGAAGTTGGTTCTTTGTGCTAACAATACATGTTTAGCTATGTAAATAGTAAAAGCTGCAAAAGGAAATGGAGCCAAAGATTGAAGCTAGCTGCTTTCTTGCCCATACTTAGAATCATAGAATACCTCAAGTTGGAAGGGACCCATAAGGATCATCAAATCCATCCCCTGTTTATTACATCCTCTAATAAATGTGGAATTTCAAATATATTTTTGCAGGTATGTTTAGGAAATATGGGGAATTCTCTGGGAAAAAAAAAATTGAAAAAAAAAATTTGTATATTAAATGACTGTGAAAGTTAGATTTACAGTTTTTACTAAGAACCAAGTGCATATGATAGATAGTCCAAGGACACTCTGAGTAAACACCATAAAGCACTTTAACTCAACATCATTTTTTGGCTTTTTCATTACTAAGTCTGGATGACTTGGCACAATATAGTTCTACAACAGGAACTTCAGATTTTGGATCTATTAACAGCAAGTAAATTATTTATTAACTTACGGTATATCAGGAGTAATTTGGCAGTTGGCAGGCATCAGCGAGCCATAGATTAACTCAACACCACTGTTGTGTCCAATACCTTTTGAGCAATCTATTTCAGACCAGAATTTTTTAACAGAGACTCTTATTTTATTTTTTACTAAGGCCATAAAAAACACTTAAGCTGCTTTGCTTGCTTGCTACTGCTTTGTCTATAGGCGTAACACTATGTTTTATACTGACTGAGAGACTGAATATGTTGCCAATTGTTTCTGAAAGCAACATTACATACAGCTACTGCGCAGAGGAAGGAATTTTCATTGTATGTGAAAATCAGCAACAAAACCTAGAGACATTCTGGAACAATTTTGTGATCTTGTTATAATGGAGGAAAGAGTGTCAACAATAGCAAGGCACAGAACAATCTCATCAGGAAGACCAGTCTCACTGAAGAGGAGTGGCTTACTTTTTAAGGAGCTTGTGCTAGGCAAAATTTAGCAGGTAAACAATAATCATTAGGCTAAAAAAATTATTTTCCAAGTTTCCTATTGTTAAATTCTTCATTAGTACTCCATATCGTGCAACTGCAAACCCAATAACCTGTGGTTGCCTTCTCTAGTGGCTGCTGCATCTCCTCTGCAGAGTAACTGAAACACTGATAGCCTTTTAGGTTTCTGCTCTTCCTGAAGTACCTTGAACTTTCTAAGCTATGTGACATTTCAGTATCACCAATACTCTTCCCTCCTGAAATTTTATCTTGTCATACTAGATCAAGAACTTAGAAAAAAACCAACAAACACTAGGTATTTTCCTTTTCAGATGTGTTCTAACAGCGAAGAAAGACTTCAGCAGAAGGGGATTTACCCAAAAATAGTAGCTTTTGAAAACTCCCCTGTAAATTTCAGAATAGGCCCTACCTCTACTTAGGATCCCAAGGTAAGCCAAGTGAGAGGAACAGATGAGGATATCAAGAAGGAGGCAGTCTTCTTTAGGTTAACTAAAAGTTTTAGTATATGGGGTTAGACACGCTCAGTAATTGGTTTTGATTGCTTAAAATACTTGTATACTTAGATTTTTTTCCATGAGAACATGAAAAGGACCAATTCTCTATGAACATCAAGTTCTGAGTGAGAAGTGAATCTCTTGGATGTCCACTGAATTTAGAAGGGAATGTTGCATATCATTGAAATCATTCACATAGAATTTTATTAATTAAAAATACAGTCATAATTAAACATTTTTTTCCCCACAGGAAAATGTCATATATAGTAAAATATAATTTAGAAATGCAAAAATTATTTTTATTCAAATGAACATTTAAAACCCAAATGCAACAAGTTTAAATCACCATAATCTTATTTCTTTAAAAAAATAAAACCAACAAATGCCCAAATCCCAACTACCAAACTTGAAGTGGTATAGCATACTGAGGTTCTGATTACAACTGACCAAAAAAAAAAACCCCACATTTTTTTTTCTAATAGTTTTTTAACCATCTGAACGATCACTGACTTTTTTTTTTTGGTAAATTTTTTTGGACAGAGTTGAAGTAACCTTAGAACAAAATTTTAGTTCTCAATGAGGAGAGCATTTTCCATAGTACAGGAGAACACAGTCAATTCTGTTCAAGACAACACATCTTTGTAATATATTACATCACAAAGCTGCCAAAATATCAAACAAAATGCTATTCTGAAATTCTTGCTGAGTTCTATGAATGAATAAAATTCACGTTCGTTTTCTATCATTTTCGCCTGTTATAGAAAGATCAACAAAAGGAAACAAGACCATGCAATACTTGTGATTAATTTTTACCATGGCTGATAAAACTATGCCACCATTCCACCATTATGTCAATATTGGTTGATGTGTGCTTTTTTATTCCAACATGTCATTAAACCATACCTGACTTCTCTGATAACCGGCAATTTAGAGGGATTGTATATCTTCCAAATTAAAATATCTACTGTTGGGATTAAAAATTGAAAGGCTAATGAGGCCAGCTCACTGAGTAGATTTTGTGAATACCTTAAGTTACAAAGGCATTTAACTTTTCAAGAAGTGATAAATAATTATTTAAAATAGTGATTAAATATTCAATTTCATGTTATTGATACTTAAATATATAAAACCAACAACCCCCCCTCCCAAACTTAAAAAAAAAGGAAAAACAGCCCTGCTGATACCAGTATATAATATATGTGTTATACTCAGATGGTATAGGGTACATTAATAAAAAGGATAAAACCCGAGAGTTTGTCAGAATAGAAGACAGGTTTGGTTAATTAACCATACAGTGATGGGCAGAGAGAGGATTCCAATTATGTACTATACCACATAATATACATTTTCTTCATCTAAAAGGAGAGATATTGGGTAGCTAGCCATCAGAGACAAGCAGAACTAATTCCAGAAGTACTTATTAACATTCAGTGCTCATTAAGAAATCCAGTGTTTTCAATAGTGCTTGTGTCATATCATACTACTCCCATTCATCCATTCATGCACCAGCCACACACTGTTTTTGTCACCCATACCAATGCATTAAAATCTTGGTATTTGTCGGATATGTTGAATGATCTTTCCAAGTCAATAAGAATTTTGATCATTTTCCAAGCAGAACAACTACACCAAAAAGTGCAAAGTGTAAATGGTGAGAACCAGTGAATCTGAGTTCATTTACACCCCAAGTACAGCTACACGTTTAGGTTAATATGCTGAGGAACTAATAAGGAACTAATTTAAAAGCATCAAGGGAATTTGTATGTAGAAACCTAGTTATCTTTAGAGTAATTTCTCCCCCTTTCTAAAAATGTTGTTAATATATACAAATATAGTAATATTTCTGATTATGGACAACTCACTCTCTTGAATCCCAACCATTTTTCCTGTCTTTTATGCCATATAAGTTGGCTACTTTTAAGGCACATGTTTACTGTTTTAGAGACTATACAGACACACCACCACTCCAGGGTATGAAACTGTTTATAAATGTTTGTAAAGGGATTCCAGTCTCATTAATTTTCAGAATGTATCACCACCTCACAATCAAAAAAAGCCGTTGTATTCTTTTGCCCCTGAAGCATATGACTTCTAAGAGGCTGGATACCAGATGCAAATGCTCAACTTTAGATTCGCAAATTTGTATTTCTAGTTCTACTTGCATGAAAAATCTGAGTTGGGTCTGGGAATTTGGGAGCTTTTTATTATTTGGGGTTTTTTTTGTTGGGTTTTTTTTTTTTTTCATCTCAAAGTATGCCCATCTTGCAGGTGTATTATGGATTGACATTTCTAAAATCAATCCCTTGGAGACCGACAAAGCAGGTAGCTGGGAAAATGGTATAGAAATGAAAGAATAAAGGTACTGTTGTATTTTTTTGTTGAAGAAAATGCACTGAAAAGCCTACTATCTATTTTTAAGTCAAACTTTTTGGATTGTTTTTTGTCTTTTTATTTCTTTCTTCCTGTACCCTACTATTAATATAAACAGTGTCTCAGATTATGGTAATACAAAGAGATGAGAAGTGTGAAAAAGTCATCTTTCCATTGAAAGAAGTGTATGTACTTAGGTATGCATCTTCTAGAGTTATTTTCAACACTTTACACTCATCTGATCTGATTTATTGGCTTCCCACATACAACAGAAGACTCAAATGCTAGATTAACACTTGTAAAATAGACATATTGGTAAAAGAAACTAGAATAAGAATCTCAGAGCCTGATGCCCCTTAAGTTCATGGTCTGTATACATGTATATGGATCCTTATCCAAATACACACATTAGATTTAAGTTATCATTGGTGGGAGACAGGGTTCTTATATTTTAAAAAATGAAACTAACAACGTAAAGCAGGGGTTTTGGACTCGATCTTTTTTCATCAGTCAAAAGAAATATAGCTAATGCACTCTTGAAGCTACTCCACCTTGAGAACCAAAGTAGTTCGAAAAGCACAGCTTTCAAAATGGTCTAAGCACAGCTAACTATTCAAGCTAAAATGTTAATGTAGAGGCACCCAGAAGAAGTGAGAGTCTCAAACTAGCACTGAAGTATCACTTTGAGGGAAAACATATGATTTTATTTTCTAGCACATACTTACTCTCTTATTATCTTCATATGGCTGAGAATGAAGAGAACTCTGCTTCCTCTGAAACAGCCAGAAAGGATAGGGATATTCAGGAAATATCTCCTATCGTCTTCATTCATGGACTCCAAGTAGGGCATTTAGCTTGAGCCAGATTGAGAGATGTATTGATTTGACAACCACTATTTATGATAACAAATATTGTTTTCTCTTTCAGGGAGCTGACATCTGCTTTTCTCTGATGGAAATGAAATTATAGAGAAGAGAGAAAAAGGAAGTCACTCATGACTCATTGCATTTTCATCACAATGAATGTTTTTACAGACATCAGAAGACAGATGCTCACTACATACATTTTAATATATTTAAATTATCATGTCCCACTCCTAAAATCCATGTGTTTATTGTGTTATCCCCTGAAATATACCAGGGGTCATATCTATAAATAGCTGTCTGGTTTTGTGTACAAAGTGTACATCCTAGAGCAGAACATGTAAACCTTAAAGCAAAACTCTGGAAATGTATTTTTCCTCCCTCTAAATGAAATTAATAAGCCTTTCTCTGTAGTCTGCTTTTATATAGGAAGTATTAAAAAAATTATCAGGATGTTTGTACTATATTAACGTAAGCACAAGAGCTATAGTTTATTTCATGAACTGCTCTTTAAAATATACATATTAAACACATATATGTATATTTTTAATGGTCAAGTGGTCATATCTAAATAATGGCATAATTTTCCATGAGACTATAGTTGTTCTTCTTGCTTAGTTTTAACTTCTTGTTAAAGAAGTTTTGAAATAAACTTAAGGAAACTTTTATTAAAATATCTGTACTGCTTGAGCTTTACTTTTTGTCTTCCTAGAGTTCCATTCACAGTCCAGCTACTTGGTATGAGAGGATCACAAGTGCCAGATTTTATTTGGTTTTGATCGTTCAAGAATGAAAGTGGTTCGGGGGAAATGATGTTGTGAGGCAACAAGAAGCTGTACTGTTTTACAGAAATTCATTCTTACATAAACAAACTTATATGCTTATTGTACCATACTTATCTCTACTTTCCAGAAATCAGTCTGTCTGAAAAGAGCAAGTGTGGCCCAAAATAATGGTCTCCAAAAGTGGACTGCTCCTAAACATAAAATGGCTATTACATTTTAAAATGCATTATTTCTTCAGGGATCTGCAAAAATGTTTTTTATAGTAATTTTGTAGTAATATAGAAATCTGGTTTAGTATGGTGCCTCAGATCTATTTTACAAAGACACATACATAGCATTACAACACTGTGAAATGTCTGTATACTTGTACACATACAGACATTTATATTTGCCCATTCATATATATTTATTTACATATGTGCAAGCTGTAATATATGTATAAATGTAAGAATGAAAAAAATATTGAATAATCCTTTTGGAGTTTAATATTTTCTAAGAGCTTAATAATTTTCAAAATGTTGTTGCTTACGGTTTTTAGTTCAATAATGAAGAAGGTTTTATGGTGCCAAGAAGTACCATTCTTTCTTTCTTTCAATATTTCAGAATGTGTTTTCATTTCTTCTCCTCATAAATATCAACAAGTAGTATCAAAGGGAAGTTATGATACAAAAACAGTTAATATTTTATCCTTTGAGAAACATGTGAAAATTATCCTATGGACACCTGTGCCCTATATTCCTGTTAGACTAAAACAAGCAGAACACAGATATCATGCCTGAAAGCAGTTTTCTTTTTTTCCCTCTGAAAGTGCAAGGAGTTGAAATCAGACTTTTTCTTTAATGTTTTGAAATGAGCTATCATTAGCTTAACGAATATATTTCTCCTTAAATATTGTTCTTAAAAACATTTTTTAGCGACATTGAGAAAGTTCTTCAATATTTTACTTTGGGGATGAAATTTCTACTCAAGAAAAGTCAAATCTCATAGTCACATTTTCAAAGTTAAAAATGAACTATTCTTTTTCAAAAGTTTATCTCAGAAGAGAAATGCACATTTCTTACATATATACTAAGGGTTTGTCTGTAATATGCTCCTATGATACTTGGAAATACTAGATCATGTTCTGCACCAAAAAATATGAATCTTCTAACTGAATGACTGCTCTTTGCACAGCAAAAAAATAAAATAACTGACCATACAGACCCAACTATAACTTGTCTGTAGAAAAACATCTCCCTAAAAGTCTTCACAATCTATGTAAAATGTTCAGAAGAGCAATGATGTATTTCTTCAAAATATCTAGTATCAATGTGTAACGGATAACTAGAAAAATCTTTCTCCAACACCCAATTTTTTTTCTGCAATAACTTTACATTATGAAAGCCACTTTGTATGCCAATCAATGTGTAAAGTTTGATGCAATTATTGTTCCTGAAAAGGAGAAAAATTCACCTGAGAACTTTTCACCCACACTTCATTTTTATGTCAGAATACACTCGGGTTTTGAGTGAGAAGAGGAATTGTTATACAAGTAAAGATATGAAAAGTCAAGGTATGCTTTTTACTGCTAATGGTTCTAACTGGAGGAGGCACTTGGTGCTGAAGTACAACAGTAGCCAACAGGAAATGTCTGTACGAGCCATGAAAGTATTAGAGATGCAATAATGATAATGATCTTTACAGTATGAGGAATCCTACACAATACAATTATTGCAGAATATGAATCAGACATTTAACTACAACCAGAGAGTGATGATTCATGTAAGAAAAAGGGGAAATGCATAGTTATGCACCAATGATTTTACAAATTGTTCAATAAATTATATATATTAAAATATACTATTCTCTCAGTAATTATCTTAATTGGAATATGGAAATATAAGCCAGTAAGTCTGAGAAGAGCTGGCTGGTTTTGCAAGGAGCTACAGGGCTAAAATTGTTTCAGTTCACTTATTTGTTTTTTTATTTTTAAACTATGCATAGAGATGCCAATAAAATGTAAGAAAGCTATCAGATTAATGTGATTTTATTTCACGGTAGTTTTACAAATATTCTGTCTACAAAAAGTTTTTTTATACCTTAATATAAGAAAGATATTTTAACTTTTCTTTGGTGGGCTTTTTATGTCACTGAAATCTGAAAGACTGCGGCATTTTATGAAACCGCCAATAAACCCAAAAAAACAACCAACAGAACAGGTTTCCTATTCACGAACAGAGATATATTTCTATTATTTTGTTATGCAGGTTGTTGATGACTATACCATCACATCTTTCATTTCTAAGCATTTACAAATCTTGAAAAAAATTTAGTACTATGTATAGAATGAATATGAACTTATGGTTTAAAATTAATTTATCACAATTAACAAAAAAACCCCAACAACCCAAAAAAGCATACCCAAAACACATTCACAGTGAGATTTCCATCTTGTAATATAATTTTGATGTAATGGTAAGTCAACTGCCCGTTTGAGGTGCTTTTATTATTTTCACATCTTCCAGTCAGAGTGTCAACTTATCCAGAAGGAAATCATTCAGTTACAAAATGTCAATGTTTCTAGTTCCATCTTAATTATGATAATTTCTCTTCCACTCAATCTCAAAATAAAGTCTGTTTTCTATCCAGAGAGTTGTGATAAGAATGTCATTTCTTTATGCCTATAAATGAAAAGGAAAAAACCCAAATCCAAAACTCAAAAAAATAGAACTCAAACAAAACAAGAAAACCCCCAAACAACCCAAAAATTCTTTTAGGGGTTATGCGGTACAAGACATATCACTGCTCATAATGCAGGAAAGCCAGCGGAAGGGCCAGCTAAAACTGACTGTGGGTTTCTTGGGAATTGTTTGGGATAGTATGAGTGGCATGTCAGCTGAGTGTGCTGAAAACAAAAACCCTTAGAGAAACTAGTTGAAGAGGAACCATGGCATGGTCACAACAAGGAAGATGGAGTATTTCTTTTAACAGAGCTGGATAGAAAAGGAAACGTGAACTCTAAGCCAAGAAATTGCCTCCTGATATTTGTCCCTGCTGGATTGAAAGAAATAATATATTCTCTCTGTATCTTCTGTCTAAATATACAGATCTGTGCAAGTAAAATGACACAATGAATATCTTCAAACAAAAGCCTATCTTCATGACTTTGAATATTAGTTGTCACACAGAAAAGGAAAATATAGTTTAGCATATAATCACAAAATAATTTAGGCTGGAGTGACCTCTGGAGGTTATCTGGTTCAACTTTCATCTCACGGCATGGACAATTTAAACCAGGCACCTAGTCGCCTGTATCGCACTGTATCACAGTAAAAACACTTTCTTGGTGTGTAATTGGAATCTTACATGTTACAGGCTCTGTCTGTTGCCTCCCATCCTGCCACTGTTGTCTGTGTCCATCATAAGCTATACCTTATATTAGGATATATTTGAAGACAGCAAGTAATTCTCCCTTTAGCTTTCTCTTTTTAGGACTGAACAAAGCCAGTTCTTTTGGCCTCTTCTTGCACTTCACGTGCTGCAGCCCCTTGATCATCTTAGTGCTTCTCTGTTGGATCCACTCTAGTATGTTAATGTCTTTCTTCCTTTGAAGAACACCAAACTGGTCACAATGCCTCACATATAGTTTCACAAGCATTGGATAGAGGAGAACAATTGCTTCTAGCCCGTTCTTACATTCTTGCTGATACAGTTCAGAATGTTTCTGGAAAAGACATTACCACAAAGACACACTGCTGGACCATGTTTAACTTGTGGATCACCAGGATGCTCAAGATCTTTTCTGCAGAGCTGCTCTACACCCCAGCCTGTTTGGTGGCATGGGGTTATTTCTTCCCAGGTGTAGAAGTCTTCATTTCCTTTTATTGAAATTCTGAAGAAATTTTTGTCAGCGCACTTCTCCAGCCTGTTAAGATCCCTCTGAATGGTAGCTCTGCACTCCAAAGTCTTGACCACTGACCTATTTTGGTTCAGTAGCAAACTCAGCAATACCTCTAGTAACCAACTTCCACATGGACTTTGTAGCCTTGATCATAACTTTTTCAATGCAGGACTCCAGACAGTTTTGTGTCATGTTTCTTCTTGATCTATTCCATCCATATCTCAACAATTTGCTTATAAGTATAGTATGGAAAGATATGCCAAAAGTTTTGCAGAAGTCAGGGTTGATAACATCCAGGGCTCCCCTTGTATAGTGCCAGTAATCTCATCACAGAAGGCAATCACATTGGCCAGATACAATGTGCCCTTGGTGAATTTGTACTGGATCTTCCCAATCACTTTCGCCTTCTCTGAAACTGGGAACAGCTTCAGCAATCGAATACTGCATGTGTCCAGGAACTAGTTCTAAATGGTTTCCTCTGAGCAATATGGTATCATCTTAGACTTGAGCTGCTTTTTGCCTCTTTTCCTTTTCTTTTCTTTTTAAAAAAAACCCACATAATGTCTGAACATTATTTGGAGTAAAAAGCTCACTATCTTGTTAAACCTTTGTGTTATCAATAATGGCCATAATGTGAAAAAGTTTAATTCAAACTTTTCTCTGGCCTCAACAACTCTTAGCATTTCTATCTTAAGAATGACTCTTTCTTCTATGAAAGTCGTTATTTCTGAGACCCATTTAGCATTTTCTATCTGCAACAAAAGGAAAATGTTCCAGGCAAACTCTACTAGCTTGCACTCTAAATCAAACAGTAAGGTAGGACATACTATTATGAACATGCACTGAGCCGGAAGGGTCCTGAAAAGTGCGACTTCTGGTTTACATTTTTCCTTCCAATTAAATGATCAAATTTGAGGGAGTTTTTGACTATCTGACAATAATGCATATTTTATCTGACAGTGTTTTGTTTGAGAAAACCACAGGTAAATCCCAGGTTGGAATTTTGATTTCTTTTCTTCGTAATGGACTATGGCTGCTACCCTGCCACATAATTAAATAAGCTGTCAAAATATATTGCAGCCACTAGAGAAGGATACTCTGTCAGTACTTTTCCCAGATGAAAGGCCCATTAGAAGCATTTCTACCTCTGACTAAAAAAGATGGAAACTGACAAATAGAAAGCTATCTCAATGCATCACTCTTCTGCATGATTATTGACAATTAAAGCCCTAATTTTTTTTCTAAACCTGCTTGAGACTTTTGGTCTCAGAGGCAGATCAATAAATGTGAAGAAAATTGAATTAATTGCTAGATAAACATAATTCTGAAAAGTATGAATGGTCAACTATAATGGTAAGGGAAAAACTTTTTGACTTTTTGTGTAAAGTTTGAACAAAGATTTTGGGTTTAGATTTTTTTTTTTTTTGATAAAGGTCAGAAAGCTGGATAAGCTGAAACACGGCTTTAAGAAAGTATGGTGGTTCAGCCCCAAACAGTGGCTGACCACCACACGCTGCTTGCTAACTCCCAGAGGAGAAACAGACAGAGCCTCCAGTGGTCTGGGATGACAGTTTACTGCCAAAAGCACTGTGAAATGGGTACACGAACAGCGCTTGGCAAATTACACTCACACCCAGTGGTGACACAGAATACCTTATTGACCGAACAATTACACAGAGTACTGCATCATGTGAGGACCAACCTGATGCCCCAGCCATACTCAGACTGCCCTGGAGTTATCCAGGAGCACCCCTCACCAACCAGCCCCTTTTATGGGGGAGTGATGTGCTTCAATGCTTTCCATAGATCTCAAGAGATCTCAATTCCCAGATGTAAGAAATCAGGCCAGGAAGGGCGGAGACCAGCATGGTTGAGTTGAGACCTGCTGGTCAAACTAAAGAAGTGGCAACTGCACAAGCAGTGCAAGCAGGGAAAAACAGCCTGGGAAGAATATGGGAATTCTGCCCAGTTGTGTAGGGATGGAGTCAGGAAGGCCAAGGCACAGCTGGAGCTGAGCTTGGCAAGGGATGCAAAGATCAAGAAGGCCTTCTACCAGTATGTCAATCAGAGGAGGAAGGTGAAAGAAAGCATACCCACCCTGATGAATGAAAATATTTACCTTGTATTAACAGACAAGGAGAAAGATGAGCTATTCAACAACTTTTTGTCTCAGTCTCCGCTAGAAAGAGCTCTCCTCACTTCTTCTGGGTCAGTGGGTAGCAAGATGGGGCACAAGGGGGTAAAGCCCCTCCCACTGTAGGGGAAGATCAGGTTCGTGACCACCTCAAGAACCTGAATATATATAAGTCTATGGGACCTGACGAGATGCATCCCAGAGTCCTCAGGGAACTGGCTGATGTGGTTGCCAAGGCACTTTCCATTATATATGAAAAGTCATGGCAGTCGGGGGAAGCCCCTGATGACTGGAAGAAGGGCAACATTGCACCCATTTTTAAAAAGGGTTAAAAGGATGACTCAGGGAACTATCAAACTGTCAGCCTCACCTCTGTTCCTGGGAAGATCGTGGAATAGATCCTCCTAGAAGTTGGGCTAAGGCACATGGAAGACAGGGAGTCAATTTGAGACTGTCAGTATGACTTCACCAGGGACAGGTACTGCCTAACCAACCTGGTGGATTTCTATGATGGGGTGACCACATGGGTGGAAAAAGGAGAGGTAGTGGATGTAATCTATCGGGACTTCTGGAAAGCCTTTGACACAGTCCCCTACAACAGCCTTCTCTCTAAACTGGAGAGATATGGATTTGATGAGTGGACTGTTCAGCAGATAAGGAATTCGTTAGATGGTCGCATCCAGAGAGTAGTTGTCAATGGCTCAATGTCCAGATGGAGATGTGACAAGTGGGTCTGTACTGGGACAAGTATTATGTAATATCTTCATCAGTGACATTGACAATGAGGTTCAGTGCACCCTCATCAAGTTTACACATGACATCAAGCTGAATGGGGCAGTTGTCATACCAGAAGGACAGGATGTCATCCAGAGAGACCTGGAGAAGCTGGAGAAGTGGGTCCATGTGAACCTCATGAGGTTCAACAAGAGCAAATGAAGGTCCTGCAACTCAGCTGGGGCAATCCTTGTCATCAATACAGGCTGGGAAATTATGTGCTAGAGTGCAGTCCAGCAGAGAAGGACTTAGGGGTGCTAGTGAATGAGGAGCTTGACATGAGCTGACAATACGCTCTCACAGCCCAGAAGGCCAACCATATCCTGGGCTGCATCAAAAGGAGTGTGGCCAGCAGGTGGTGGATACCCCACTCCCTGGAGGTGTTCAAGGCCAGGTTAGATGAGCAGCCTGGTGTAGTGAGATGTTCCCCTCCCCATGTCAGGGGGTTGGAATTTGATAATCTTTAAGGTCCCTCCCAGCCCTAACCATTCTATGATTCTATGTCAAGTGGTGTGGAAAACAGCCTGGGCTAATTCAGCTTACCTGTGCTGGCTGCTTGGGGAGGGTAACTCTCGCCTGGCCAGAACCAGGACAAATTGACGCAACATATTTTACAGACACAAGTTCAATGGCATGGGGTTCTGCATGTATTCGGCCATCTTAGTAGTAATAAAAGAAAGAGGAACATAATTGATTAAACAAAACACAAACAAAAAAAAAAGCAGTAAAATAGTATAGGTAAAAAAAAGAAGATCAAAGTGGGTGACCAATTCCTCATTAGAAAAATACTGTGGTTTGTGGAGACTGTGCAAGCAAAATAAATCAAGGTTTGTCAGTTTACTGAGAAAGAGAAAGCAAAAACAAGACAGAAAGGAAAGTCCAAGGACCACAGCAGGCTGAATTGATAAAACTAATTAACACATAATTGCCTACCTTGATAGTTTAACAATTGGAATATTGGAGTCTTTCAGTTGAAGCTGTAGAAAAAGACAACACCTGATATTTAGCAGTGTAGATGACAGAATTAATTTCTAAAAAAAGTACACAATACACATAATAGTGTGTAGCAGTACACATAACAAATGCATGGGTCTCAGAGATGCTGCATTAACTTCTCTCTAGCCTAGAATTAATTCAAGAAACTACCACTGGAGTGAAAATGCCTTTAGACAGTGTAACATAAATGAAACAAAGCATCTAGTGTTATTACTGCAATACAAATAAGTAAAGATTAAATCAAATTTGTTACTTTTGATACTCATGATGGGAATGTATTAGAGTGATGGAGTACTAGAAAGGAGCCAACAGGGAAACAGCAGTGAAGTACCTCAAAGTAATTCCAGCCACTCCAGCCAGTAGATCAGCTTCCTTGGGAACACAACTTAAATGCCTCTATGAAAGCACACAAAGCATGAGGAACAAGCGAGGAGTTAGAGATCTGCACATGTCTTCAGGGCTATGATTTCATTGGCAAGATGGAGACAGGGTGGGATGGCTCCTATGACTGGAGTTTTGGGATGTAAGGATACAGGATTTTAAGGAAGGTCAGGCAGGTGAAACAGAGGGATTGTCACCTTTTAAGTCAATTGCCAGCTGGAGTGCATGAAGCTCCATCTGGGGATGGATGAGGAACCAACCAAGACCATATGGGTCAGAATTAAAGAGGACAGGGACAGAGGACATTATAGTAAGGGTCTGCTGCAGGCCCTGGAGACTGAGTGGATAAAACCCTCTATACACAGATAGAAGCAGCCTCGCATTCACAAGCTCTGGTCTTCATGAGGGACTTCACCACCCTGATATTTGTTGGAGGGACAACACAGCAGGGCACAAGCAATCCAGACAGTGCCTGGAATGCATTGATGACAATTTCCTTCTGCAAGTGATAGAGGAGTCAAGGTGTCATGCTGAACCTTGTTCTCACAAAGAAGGAGGGGTTGGTAGGGGATGTGAAGCTCAAGGGCAGCCTTGGATGCATTGACCATGAATTTGTGGAGTTCAGGATCCTTAGGGCAGTGAGGAAGCTGCACAGCAAGCTTGCTACCCTGGGCTTCATGAAAACAGACTTTGACCTCTTCTTTACTGTGAGTTTGTGAGACACTGGAACAGGTTGCCTAGAGAAGCTGTGGTAGCCCCCTCCTTGAAGGACAGGCTAGTTGGGGCTTTGAGCAACCGGGTCAAATGGAGGGTGCCTCTGCCCATGGCCAGGGTTTTGGAACTAAATGATCTTCGAGGTCCCTTTCAATCCAAACCATTGTATGATTCAATGAATATTGTCTTACCTTTAATATTAACAGAACTTGTATAGACCAAGGCATGTAGAATGAGTGCAGTAAGAAATGGAAATACTTCATTTGGTTCTCTCATAAGTATCGGAAGCATCAAATTCTTCCCTTTACACTGTTCAAAAATAAAGTCACTGAAAGTCTGCTTTGGTAGGCATTCCAAGACATTGATGTATAATGTATTTAGTCAGTGCAAGATTAAAAGGCCTTTCAAATAGCACATAATTTAGCAAGAGCAAAGGAAATTAGAAATAGATTTTTAACTTATGAATCTAAAGAAATCAGTAAGATACTTTAAGTGAATCCTTCTACAGGAACTTTATTGATTACCAGAAAGGCATTGACTGCACCATATTAAGAGTCAAATAGTAATGCCTGAAGTGCATTTCCTAGCTTGAATAAGCATATTACAAAATTTGCTTGAGAAGACACAAACTAAAAATAAACCCCCTTACTCCTCATGCACAGAAGCTCCAAATAAATCATACTTGGAAGAGATATTTAGATATTTATAATAGGAAAAATAAATTTACTTTAAGTGTAGGTTTACTACTTACACTAAAGTTTCCTCAGATTCACATTTAACAACTTGAGCATTTCACCTCATGCACAGAAAAATCAGCATAAAGTCCAGTAAAAGGCAGTAAAAGGGAGAGGAGGCCAGCAAAACCACATCTACATCCTTACCCTGGTACCTGAAGATAAAGCATTTTTAGTACCTTATTCTGTACTTTAATTTTTGCATTTATGTTGAAGAAAGGAAGAAGAGCATCTTTTGAGGAGGTCATAAAATAAAAAGATATGACAAGCCTGTTGTAGAATCTCGACAGAACACCATTATGGGCAATTAGTAGTCTTTATTACTGTCTGCAAATTAATGTCATAGTAGTAGTGATAGTTACATAGATAGATGCATAGATAGTAAGTATGTATTGAAGCAGATAAATTATTGTTTGACCTACATTTGTGGCTTTTTTCTCTGCAGAGATTTTCTGAGTTTAATCCATGATTTTTGCTTCTTATTTGAGTTTGGTCCACAAAAAGTACTGAAAATTGAGGTTTTGTAATTTTTTGTGCTCAGGTTGAGAGGTTTGTCAGAAATAACAGAAATTTATTAATTCTTAAACACACTCCTTTAGAGCTAGTTTATTTGTTCTCAGTAATTTCTTACTCATCATTAAGCTTGTATATTTTCAAAAACATAACAGCAACACAGCTTTAGATTTACTCTGTTTACAATATTTAGAATGCTGTACTAAGTCTTACAAAATATCAGCCCACAAAGTTCAATGGAAAAATGGGTCAGTGGATGGATATGTATCACAAGTCAAGAAAGCTGATAAATAATTTTGGCTAAATATTTGTTTTTATAGACAAGGACCAATGAGATCAGAGCACCATTGCTGCTTATAATTGCCTGAAATGGTAGATTTTCAGAATATGGAACAATGTCCAGTTGCTCTTTGACTTAGAATAGATGTGGTCTGGTTTTCTTCAAGGAACACTTGGTTCATACAATCAGTATTTAAGGAAAATAGAAGACTAACAACCACAGGATTTTAAATGTGTAATAACTGACAACAACATCCATTGTGTCCTGTTGTTGTGTCTCATAATATAAGGTTTAATTTGTTTGGGGAATGCTAACTCATTAACATAAAAGGTGTGAGCTGAATTGGTGTAACACTTCATTTCAAGTACTTCCAAGTGTGTGCATGTAGCCCTGCCTTGAAGATGTAAAATTACAAAAATAATTTAAAATTACAAAAATCCTATCCAGTGCAGAGGTTAAATGTAAGCCATAATTTATGCCTTTGAGTTATTTTTACTATTCCATAATGCCCCAATAAGTATTCCTGTATATTAAATGAAACACATAAATAAAAATCAATAGATTTTTACATTATTAATTTAAATACTTATCAAAAAATGGAGAGTCAGTTCTATAAATAACCAGGGCAGAGAATTCATATTCCTTAACTTATGAATTATAAATCACCATTGTAGAGCTTAGAGGAATGACACAAAGAGAATGGACAACACAGCTAGCCTTAATTTCAGGACCAAGTTACTGAGAAAACCCATGAGATCAAAGTCTGTGATTATCTCTAGTACATAATTTTAACAACATTGAAATTTGTTGGGTTAGCCCTCACATTTTGTGGATAACAACCAAGACTGATATCTTCAGAAGAAACATTGTGAAGTAGGTGGTAGCTTGCATCTTTTATGACTGAACCCTTCAGTGCTATTTTCACAGAATTGTCATAACATGGGGTAAAGTTTTGCCATTAAAAAAGGCTGACATAGTTATGCTTTTGGGAACCATCTTTGAGGGTATGCAAAACAAGAAAGAAGATCAGAGGGTGGTGATCGGTAGAGCAGAGTCTGGCTGGACACCTGTGACTAGCGGTGTACCCCAGGGCTAGGTGTTGGGTCTGGTCTTATTTAACATCTTCATCGACAACCTTGATGAGGGAATAGCATCCACCCTCAGCAAGTACGCAGATGATACAAAGCTGGGAGGGGTGGCTGTCATGCAGGAACACGATGCTGCCACCCAGCGAGACGTGGACAGGCTGGAAAGCTGGGCAGGGAGAAAACAGATGAGGCTTAATAAAAGCAAGTGTAGAGTCTTGCACCTGGGAAGGAATAACTGTTTGTATCAGTACAGGCTGGGGAGTCACCTGCTGGAGAGGAGCTCCGCAGAGAAGGACCTGGGGGTCCTGGTAGATGACAGGTTGGCCATGAGCCAGCAGTGTGCCCTGGTGGCTAAGAGAGCCAATGGGATCCTGGGGTGCATCAAAAAGAGTGTGGCCAGCAGGTCGAAGGAGGTGATCCTCTCTCTCTACTCTGCCCTGGTCAGGCCCCACCTGGAGTATTGTGTCCAGTTCTGGGCTCCCTGGTATAAAAAAGACAGGGATCTCCTGGAGAGAGTCCAGAGAAGGGCTATGAGGATGATTAAAGGCCTGGAACATCTCCCCTATGAGAAAAGGCTGAATGAAGCGGGGCTGTTCAGCCTTGAGAAAAGGAGACTAAAAGGGAATCTTATTAATTTTTATAAATATCTTGATTGTGGAACACAGGGAAATAACTAGCCTCTTTTCAGTGGTCTGTGGAGACAGGATGATGGGCAATGGCTTCAAGTTGGAGCATAGGAAATTCCCCACCAATATACAGAATCAGAGAATCATAGGGGTTGGAAGGGAGCTCCAGAGATCATCAGGTCCAAACCCCTTGCCAAAGCAGGTTCCTTAGGACAGGTTGCACAGGTAGGTATCCAGATGGGTCTTGAATATCTCCATAGGGGGAAACTCCACAACCCCCTGGGCAGCCTGTTCCAGTGCTCTGTCACCCTCACTGTGTAAAAGTTCTGCATATTGATGAGGAACTTCCTATGCTCCAACTTGAAGCCATTGTTCCTTGTCCTGTCTCCAAAGACGGAAGAACATTTTCCCAGTAAGGGTGGTAAAGCACTGGAATAGGCTGCCCAGGGGGGTTCTGGAGTCTCCATTTCTAGAGATATTCAAGACCTGTCTGGATGCTTACCTGTGTGATCTCTCCTAAGGAACCTTCTTTGGCAGGGTGGTTGATGATGTCTTGAGGTCCCTTCCAACCCCTACGATTCTGTGATTCTGTGAACTTTTAAGTTCTATTGAGAGTTTACAGGCTGGATACTATTGTGCTCAATGGAAACATGAACGTAAAAAGCACACCAAGGATTAGCATCAATAGAACAGTCTTGGAGAAGGCTCTTCTATATGTATTCAGGAAATAATAAGGGCTTACTGGAATGTAATTTAATAAACCTCTTAATTAGCATGAGTTATATTGACAATTTATATCTTTTTTTTCTCTTCTGCTATTTCTTATCCTCTAATCTAAAGTATTTAAGTTCAATAATGATTATAAATGTTACACTAACACATTGTAGCTGAAACCAGCACAAACATCAAACAGTGGGAATTTATATACTAAATTAGGTAAAGACAACAAAAACCCCTATAAATTAATGCCCATGTCATTGTGGCATGAAGATAGAAGAAGTCTGAGTCAGCATAATGCTTTATTTTGCCCAAGATAAAATTGAGGTCAGCACCCCAAAGCTCAGTTTCTATATTTTGCTTTATATTTGTGGCAGAAAAAAATGCCACTTTATAACCAACAGCATTAATCCTAACTATCAACACTTAGAAGCAATTGTGTTAATTAAAGACTCTGCATAATATTTATTTCTATTGGTATATATGGTATAAACATATCTTTCCCAAACTCACATTGTTAATATGCAATGTATCCTCTTTCTATATAGCTCTTTCAAAGGCAATTGTTTTGATCATAAGAGATGTTTGTAATGATAGTACAAATGTAATGGAACTTTAGGCAGCTATATGACAAGGATCATTAACCCTGTACCACACAAGTTTTAATATACTACTAACTGGGGAAAAATCCCAAGACAACTTGATGTATGATACAAGAATGTAAGGAAAACAGAGTTTAGCACAAATGCAAAAGGCTGCCATAGCACAACCTTTCCAGATATCTCAACTATTTCTGGAGTATCAGGCCTTATATAAGGTGACAAAGTTCAACCCATTCCACTCTCAATTCAGTGGCACTTTCCTACTCCAAAAATTGTCTTTAGCATTTTTACCTAATAAATAATACCTGTCTCTAAGTCTGAAGTTTAAACTGAAATTATATTTTAGAATAAGCCCGAGCAAACAAGTGAAACCACCACATTCAGTTTTGACACATATATACAGTTTTATTCAGGAATTGTTCAAATCTCTAAGGTCTATTATGTTAAATGGTTATTTATGATGTCTTCAAATGTCAGTAGCATTCAGACTAGTCAGATGCTAATGTCTGACAGTGCTGTCTATCAAAATTTAGACTCTACAGAAAGAAACAAACAAAAGATCATAGCTTTAGTTTCAGTTTCTTTTGAGGTTTATCATGCTTCCAATTATTTTTGGCTCCCACAGATTTCATTTTCAGGAACAAGAGAAAAAACGGCAATAACCAGACTGTAATTAAAATGCTGGGAGCACAAAAAATAACAGTTAAATAAAAGGACAAAAATCTTCCCTTTATGGAAAGTTTCATACTGTCAGAGGTGGTCTTCAAAGACTTCAAGCCCAAATTCAGGAAAACAGATCTACAAAAGAGACCTACAAAGCTATTGTCATTTGGTTCCAAATGACTGAAATCACAAGGAACATTTCCTTTGCTCAGCTCAGGGGGAGAGATGAAGGCATGAAAACAAACACAATATTCAGAGTAGGAACAGGGAAGAAGTACAGTCGTTGCACAAGGCCCTTGTGGAACTGGCAGTGAAATACTCTGTACATTTCTGAGTACACAAGGAGTTCAAGCTGGGACAGGAGTAGGGAGGGAAAGACACCACAGGCAGCCTAATTAACAAGAGGAGGTTTCATCTCTCCCTAAATGGATGGAATCTGCAGATGAGATAATAAGCCCTGTTGAGATTTCCTCTTTCCCCTCAGAAACTTTTATGGTATTGCAATACAAATATAACATGTTTGAATAACAAACCTTTTTTGGATGCCTGTTTTGGTTTTTTGGTTTGGGTTTTTTTAAATAAAACTTTTTCTACACAGCACTTCTCGTATTTTAACTAAAATTTCTTATATGTAAGGTAAATTCTGACTTTATTTCTGAGACTTCCACAGAAAACATGACTCTAGTGAATGCTGTAGCATTGTATTCAGCACAATAACACATAGCCTCCTGTTTTGCTCAGTAGAAACAGCAACACATTGAAAACACTGAATAAAAGGAAACCTTCACATGATGGTTGCAATGTGACCATTAAACGTATTTTAAAGGCCCCTTCCAAAAACACACACTAAGCAAAAATAGTATTGAGCTTTATAGCCTTTTCCTGAGAAAATTTTTAGACATAGACTCTTAAAATTAATTAAATCAAGTTTACAAATTGATCTGTGTGTTACATTTTCCAAAAAACCCCATGTAAAACCACAAGTGATTTTGACAGCAAAAGAAGCTTTTCATGTAGGTTACATAGTTCAGACCAAGAACATGGTTCAGGAAGGTTGGAAAACCACTTCAGACCAATGAGATGGGCCTACATGTGAAAAAGAAGTCTACTCACACTGCAACAATATATTGTCCTGTAAATTCAAAGCTGATTTCATTTAACTGATGAAAGAAAGTCATATTCCAAAAACACAGAAACTATGCACCTCGACTGTCAAAACTGAACAGTATCAGGGTTAAGAAAAAAAAACAAGCATTTTGTTATGCAGAAGAAAACAGTAACAAACCAGTAGATCACCAAGTATTAAATTCCATTTTCTTATGGCACACAATGTCATACATTTTAGAAGAGAATGATAATTATAAGAAAATGTAATTATCTTACTAAATAAAACTAGAAAAGAATGAAGACTCTTTAAGAGAAGACATCTTCCGAGAACTCAAAGGGTACTAAACAGAAAGCTACAAATTCCAAATTCACAATGTTGATAAAAGAAGCTTCAACCTGTAAGACTAGGAGACATTTTAGGTGTCTGCATCTTCTGATGATAACAAGGACTTAATGGTACTGTGGTCTCACTCATATATGTATCTTCTTTCTCCTCAAATCTAGCTAGAATTCACTGTATTTTGTACAATGTTTACGAACCTCTACAATGTCATTACTCCAGTGGTTCCCGAGGCCTATAATATCAATTTGCTTTCACACAAACATTATTCCTTAGCTCAAAAGAGGTTTTGTCAAGCATGGTTCCTCTTCTGCACACCATGCACTTTTTTTCAGAACAAGTCTATTATTTCCATATATTTATGTTGGTACATTCTTTAAGGCATGGAGGACATTATAGCTCATCTGTCTTAGCATTCACAGATCACTTGTCATGATTCAGCACTGAAACAAAACAGTATCTCATACTCTGTATGCTCAGAAATTAGCAATTCTTCCTTCCCAATGACAAGTTAAATAAAACAGAGTCTGTGTAAAGGGATAAAGGGAATACACTACATCAAGCTCAAAAGCTCAAATATGAGCAGCTAAGAGAAACATTCCCTAATTACCTTGACATTCACTCACCTGTTGCACTGACTGGAGAAGTAGCTATCCAGGACTCCTCCCCACTATTGAGTTTTTACCTATCATCAGAATTTCATTGTCCATACTCCGAGAGCATGTTTATTACTATAATTCTCTTTTCTTTGAAAGCTGTACAGTCTTCAAGAATTTAACTAACATGCTGAAGAGAACAGATCAAAAGATAGCTCTTGCACAGGAGCTTTTAACCCAGACGGCTGTTCAGGGTGGCTCACACAGGCACAAGATTGTGCTGTTCCCCACTCTGCCATGTGTTATGATCTTTCTGTTGCTTGTCCTGGCTTAAATATTGTATCAGACATATTCATTTGTCTGTTTTTCCCCTAAGCATAAAAATAAGTCAGTGACATTTAGTAACTTGCACGGCACCTTACTGGTGTTTTTCTTGCAATCATACATTGGTCACTTTTTTGCTCACATTTCAGTCTAGCTTAATAACCTAGAGGCTTTTATTCTGCGGTAAAAAAAGAGCCCAAACCTACCACCACCAAGAAAAAACCTCCTCCTCAACTCAAATCAAAACAAACAAAACCATCCACCTATTTTTTAATTAGTTGAGGGACTTTTCCTGACTTTTTTCTTGTTAATTGGGAGTTTAAACCTCAGAAGTGCCTTCTGTTTTTCTTTCTAAGGATGGTAAACCTTTGCATACCTTTTCATGGAATCATACTTTTAGTATTAAGGAACCTGAAATCACCTCTTTCCAAAATTTTATTTGACACAAGCAAAGGCAAATGCCCAGACATTTGACTGTTTGGGAGCTATTTTCTCTCTGGAAGAATCTAGCACTCCATATCTGTACAGTAGAGGAAATTAGCAGGGCATGTGTCCCTTCAAAATCTTGGGTGGCCCAAGAGACAATCAAACAGCAGATCATACTCACCTACAAAATGCTGCTGGATCAATTAAACTAAATCATGCTGCATATTTTCACAGAATATATTTTTATTATCATCACTTCCATTCGGAGAGTACTTTGAGAATCTTAGTTTACTAAAGGCTACTAATTTTTTCTCTCCTGAAAAGTCTAATAGGAGAGACACCGAAGATCTAAATGGTGACTTACCATCACAGTTAAAGACTGTCAAATGGAAAGAAATTCAGGAAAAGCTACTTACTGAGGAAGAGATTTCTCTACTTTTTTTTTATTTTTTCCTACTCTAAAAGTTAAGTTTTTTTCCCCACAATGAAAAACGCGTTTTGAGAGTAAGAACAAGCAAACAAAATTTTCCCAAAAGCTAAATCCATATTGCCCATTAATTTAATTCAGACTTCAGAATCTTGTAGCCTACAATAAAGTGATACAGTTTAAACAAAATTAGATTGGTGTCTAAACACTGAATCATTTATGAGCATATTACATAAATATATTTACATTTTGTGCTACATTTTTTGCATTTGGCCTAAAATGCAGCACTGGATTTTGACACTTTATCCTTTCTTGAAATCAAGGCCTTTGGCTAATTAAAGTCACTTATAGTTAAAATGAAAATGCACTCTGCAACCTTTGCAAATAATTCCTTGATATAACTGGGAATTTTTCTGGCTTTATTTTATTGCTGCATTTTGAAATAAATGGTAAAACTATTTATCAAACAGCAACATTTTAACTTTATAACTATTCTTTTCCTGTGAAAACTTTCAATTAAGTACCGATAGATATAATTCTGTAAATTAAAATGAATATGCTTCATTCAGAACTACCTAAATGCATGCATATTGATATAAATAAATTACATTAGTAACTATCCACTTGTGACTTGTGGCTGAAATCATGTAGTTTGAAATTGGACTTGAAATTTCTTGCAATTCAGATTCTCAGAAACTTATGCCTGGTTTGCACAGTGGGATTACTGTAGCTCTTCTAGTTTTCCATTTCATTCATCTTTTTTTGATAAAGGAATAAGGTACAATGAAGTAAATGTAACTGTATACACAACATCATCTTTTTGAGTTTTCAGGCAAGATAACAGATAGTTCAGAGATACAAGATTGCACAAGTGTGCTTTTTTTCAATAATTTAAGTTATTAAGTTTCAAATACTGATGAATTTTAAGGAAAAATAGATGCAAAAGTGGTATCAACCGGATGTATGTTGACAATGCAATTGATAGCTGTGTTGTAATATCAACATGAACAATTTTATAGCTATTTCAATGAAAAGATGGAAATGAAAGCCACATAGGCAGAGTTCCAGCAGACAGAGAAAAAAATCATAAACATCAATTGTCCTGAGAGCTTGCAATGGATTCCTGAGCTGGTGAGAGCGCTGAGATGTTCAGGTGTTCAGATTTCATTCTATAGTGAGCTTCCCAAAAAGATGAAGATTCTTGAGTTCTGAAAGCATGATTTTATTAGACTATAAACCAAGATAACAAACTTCACCAAAGAAAATTCAGTGACTTGGGCAAACATAACATGGATAAAGGGGTTCATACCCAACTCACCCATTGTCTCATATGTCTTTGCAAGCGAGTCTTGCTTCCAGCCTTGGTTTGAGTCGCTCAGTAACTTTCAGAGATGTGAAGAACTCTGTACAGCTTAGTAAAGAAGCTTACAGAAGCCCTTCCTTCTCCACTAAAACCGGCCTCCCTCTGCTCCTTTCAGCATTGCAGTCTTGCTGTTTCAACTGCTGACAGCCTTTCTTCTAGCTCTTCCCAACACCTCTTGCAGTTTCTTCTGTCTTCTGTATTTCAGCAGGATCAGTAGTCACTGAAGGGAAGAAACAATCTCCCTTTCAGATAGCTTGACCTGACCCAGTCTCTAAGGAATGAACATAATATAATTATGTATAAAGAAATGTCCAAGTATCATCACTCCTGATGGCATCCTCCTACTAAGTTGTGCTATTTATAGGAAAAAGGCACCAAGAAGTAACAAATGAGATAATTATAGTTCAGATACTACCATTAACCAATATCCACATTTTCCATGAACAGCAAAGGAATTTCATTAACACTGGAGGATGGCATGCTTTTCTCTGTGTAATCCCACCCACGACTGAACTGACAATCCTTAAAATCAATCTGCAACTCCTCCATACAGTTCAAATATTCTTGTCAGGTCAGAAATTATGGGTGGTCTACTTAAAATCGCTTTCCATCCTCCAAAAGACCTTCATTAACTCCTGTATGTTCTACTAACATCAAGGATTTGTGGAGGTTCCCTCAGGTCCCTCCTTGTCTCCAAAACTTTGAAGACAAAGTCTGGGCTTTATGTGATGTGAATGAACCTGCAGTCAGTGCCTGGGAAATGTCATGCCAAACCAGACAGGCAATGTTGTGTTAAAATCTCTCAGATCCATTGTGTCTCATTCTTAGCAGTCTAAACAAATTTATGCTATACCAAAGAAACTAAAGTAGGAAATTACTAATTTCCATGTGCAGTAGAAGATGCCTGAAACTGATAAAAAATCAGTCACCATTTTAGTTCTCAAATATACAGATTTTCTGAAGGGAATCCTGTACCTACTTAACATGAAGATTTAGGACAGGCAGGTGTCTCACTGTCTTTGTGGAAGCGGTCCCCTGTAGGTTTCCTGATGACATTCCCCACAGGAGCTTCAGGGCTGATAAGGGTTCCTAAAGAATTAAGGGGTGGGTCACAATGCAAGGTCAGGGTATGCAATACAAGCACTGCAGTGAACGCTGATATGTCCCTCCTGAGAACAACTGACTCCTTGACTTCCTCACTAATGGGCACTTACAGTGCTTTAAAGAGACATAAGAGTTAACGTTTCCCCACATAGAGACAATTCTTTTCTAATGTATTTCCTCTGTCTGCTTGGTCAGCTCTCAGCAGAGGCAGCTGCATGGAAACACCTGACACCTTTTCTGAAGCTGGAGGCAGAGGGGAATGTGGTAGAAACACATTAGTTATGCAAGTTCCTTCTTATCATTGTTTTGACCTAGATTCAGCAGAGGACTGTGGCTTAACTTTAAGCCTGTAAGAAGTCCTACCACACTCAAAATAGGGCAAATTTCACAGCTAAGATACTGGTATCTTAGATATTTTAGTGCAGCAGGCAGTTGGGAGCATCCTTCCCTTCTGTGTTTTGGTTATGGTCAAAACTACTCACCAACAGTCCCAATAGCCAAGGAGTTTTCCTACTTAACACAGATGCATTTGGTCACCTGCAGCTCTTAACCTTTATAAAACTAAATCACCCGACAATTAATTGATTTATCACCGTTGACTGGGAAGAAAATTGCTGGAAAACAGGGAAGATGTCAATAATGTTACCTTGGGTCAGTGGTTTGGCATGGTACATGAGTGAACGCATATATTAATTTATGTGCTTACTGGTAAAACACAGAAGTATCTCACAGCAAAACTGTAAAACTAACTAGAAAATTTCTGCAAGGATATTTTACTCTGCCTGTATAGTATTTTCCTTTGTGGGCTATCCCTCTACATTAGGAAACTCTTTCAAATCTCTGGCTACAGCACAACCTGTCTGGTGTCCTACAGGACCCAGGAGCCCTTCTGTACAGTCTGCAGCTCCCTCTTTCAACAAACAAACCTCAGCCTCTTCACTAACTTAACAGATACCCCTTTCCTCTTCACACTTTTCTCCATTTCTCCCTTCATTTTGGTATTTGAATGCTGTAGTTCTCCCTTAGTCCCTTGCATTGGGTGTAGGTGCCCAGGCACTGGAAGGGAGTACTGCCCTGTGTCAGACACAGCTGGTTCCAGATGACCTCCTCAGGGTTTATTTGGATCCTTTAGTCATGGGTGAGGTGCCTCTGAGACTATGTGTTTAGGAAAGAGTAAATTATTCTGTATACTAGTAGAGAAAGAGAAATGAGAAGAATGCATGAGAAACAACACTGCAGATACCAAGGTGAGAGGAGAAAGAAGGAAAGAGGGTGGTCCAGGTGCCAGAGATTGCCTTGCAAGCCCTAGAGAGGACTGTGGTGAAGCCAAGGTTCACAGTGGGGTGGAGCCTATGTTGGAGCACGGGAACAGCATGAGGATGAAGGAGCAGCAGAAGGGAGCTGTTATGGACTGACCAGAATCTCCATTCCTCATCCCCTTGTCCCGCTGGTGGGAGGGAGGTATGAAGAGCTAGAAGTGAAGGAGCCTAGGAAGAGGAGAGAAGTTGGAGGAAGATGTTTTTGTCTTTGTTTCTCCTTGTCCTATTCTGTTCTTAGTTGGTGATAAATGAGTCTTTCCCAAGGTGAGTGTGTTTTACCCATGACAGTAATCAGTAAACAATCTCTTTGTCTTTATGTCAACTCATGGGTTTTTCTATACTTTTTTCTGCTTGCCCTGTTGAGTGTGTGGCGTGAAAGAAACCTAGGTGGGCATCTGGCAGCAAGACAAGGTTAACCCACAACATCCCTAACCCTCACTACTCCTCCCCAAAAAAACAATACAAAAATAAGAAAAAAAACCCAACCCCAAGTAGGACCACCACCATGTTTTTCTGCTTGAGTAAACTTATGTAAACAAACCAAGCAAAAATCCAAATTTTTGAAGTACAGACTATTTTAATACTCTATGACTGTAGAATAAGCAGTTACTGTGACTTTAAATGCTCATCATTCATACGTTCTTCCTTCTGTACAATTACCTGCAAAGCTGTCTTCTGTTTCCTTCTAATGTTTTCTTTGAAGGCTCAGAGCAGCAGTGTGGCTGTTTCTAATGGGAAAGCTGCAGTAACAGAGAGGAAAGAAAAGTCAAGGGAAGATTCTTATCAAGCACATTTATCTGTAACAAGGAAACCTCCTGTGCTGTCAAGTCTTTAAAATTTCAGCACATGCAAAAATGACCAAACTCTCTACACATATCACAGTTAAAATGCTACACTGAGTTTGCTGCCTGTTCTGCAAGGAGACCGTTCCTAACACATCCCTGTGTCCTCACACCTTGTTACTCACCCGTTTGCCTGCGGGTTTCTCAGCTGTGGAACATCATATGCTTTAAAGCAGGTCTTGCAGGCAGTCATTCAAACCACATGTCTGATCCTGCCTCTTGCAGGTGAGTACAGAGGCACTTGCTATGCCACCCTTGATCGCAGGGCTGTGTGCTGCATGCTTGGACTCACATGGCTTCATGATCAGGAGAAGTGTCACCCAGAGGCTTTTGGTGGTCTGTATAATGCCCCGCGCAACCTTCTCAACGTGCCCACGCAGTAAACAGTGCAGCGTTTATCCGATGAGATTATTTCGGAGATCGTGCCAAGGAAAGTAATTGGCACCCTCTGGTGGCGTGTGGCTCCCACTGCCTGAGATCTCTCCCAAACCACGTACGCGCTGTCAAGATGGTACCAGTTTCTGACGTGATGACAAAAAAAAAATCACTTCAGCACTGGGAAAAATGCCAGAGATGCTCAAATCTGAAAGCAGGCTCTGCTGTATTAAACTGCTCAGGTTTCCACCGGCCATGCTCTTCCAGAGTCAAAGGCAATTAGGAAAAAGCCATTCCTCTTCTTGGTACCTAAACACTTGAAAACATACCCCCTCAAAAAACCCTGTCTAACTTTATACCTTTACTTTGTGTTTAAGATGGTGAAAGTTTACAAAAGCACCATAGGCAACTCAAATGAAATCACTCAGGAAGATCACAGAACTATGAAATCTGCATTGCAGCAGCCTTCTTACCCATGTGCCTCTTTCCACATGAAATGTTATATAGAATTAAGATCTGGTTTTAAGTGAGGAGTTTTTTGGGGTTGGGTTTTTTTGGTTTTTTGTTTTTTTAAAAAAATATTTTAGGCTTTACAATAACAAAGTACATTTTCAGTGACAAAGTGAATCAAATTCAAATTTCAGACTGGTTTGACTGACAGGAACAAGGAAGTTTGCTTTACTGGTGTCTACCCAGTCATGCAAGAGATTATGAAAGTTCCCCCAAAGCACTTGTTCATAGAAAGGGCAGCACACAGAATTGTACACACCACATGTCATGTTAAGAAAGGCAGAAAGACAAGTTTTATCAGACCTGGGGCTTCATGTGCCCTCATTCTTTTCTTTTTGTCAATGGAGCGTTATTGCTGACAATATTGAGAATGTCATGGCTATTACTCTGACAGCACATGAACTAGTAGGATAGAGATGACTGATTTTGCAAAATCACGTTTGCAGATATCGTATTTGTAAGGTACAGGTGGGAACTGCAGTTTATTCAATGCTGCCCCAACAACTGTATTAGTTGCCTAGTAATAATTGTGATGCTATATTAAGTAGTTTTCTAATAAAATTTTTTTTAAAAGGAAAAATATAGTAATTTGCCTGTGTACTAGATAGCTTAGAGGACATGCTCAATGGAAAGAATTGTCTTCATTACCTTTTCCTCACAAAAAAAAAAAAAAAGGATCAACACAGTTTTATCACTGCTTTCATAGAAATGCATTAGATCATGTTTTGTTTTTCTTCTCAAGTAAGGGACAGACTAGAGTGATTCAGTGGCAGGGAGATCCACCATATTTTGTACCCGGTTTGCTTATTTCACAAGTAGATTGGCATTTAATGCTCTCTTGTATACTTCTATCACAATGCTGGATGATGCCCATTATGAAGAGGAGATAACTGCTATTTCTATTCCACAAACAGCAAAACTGAAATAAAGCTTTGCAAGGTGATTTGTGCAATGTCACATAGCGTGTCTACATGAAGTTTCTACTGCTAATTTATTGTCCCACCAACACAGCCATCTTCCACTAAGTTCTAGTTCGGTAAATAAAGGGCTTAGAAAATGTAAGAATAATATTTACCACTTGGTTTTCTTAAACCCCATAACATGGAAAAATTTATAGGTCAGAAAATGTCTTTGCAAATCCAATGACAAATCTTCTATTCAAAGCAGAGCTCACTTCAAAGGTGGTTGGAGTGTGTCTCTGGTTGATCAAAGTTCTCCCAATTCAGCAATATATTGCAACATATTAGCAAAAGAAATGAATGATTCATAGGAAAATATTTTCCTTCATCATCATGGTTTTTTTCCCTTTCGACAGTATTTTGTAAAACGTATCTGAAAATAAGCTATATATAATCATCATGAACCATTTTTTCATGCCAGGGAATTCATCAGTTCCTTCTTCCTTTCTTCCAGTGGTGACACCCAATCAAACACAAAATGGGCTGGAATCGGACATTCCAACAAAAGAACAGCTACGAGGTTGCACAGAACCATGAGTCCTGATAAAGGCTGATGAGATGAAAATACTAATTCCATATGGATTTGATGCATTCCATAAACGGCTAATGAAGAAATTTTTAATGGCAGTGAAGAAAGAACATTCTCTACCTGATGGTAGGGTTTTATTAAACCCTCTCTGTCATCAGCTTAACTCTCCAAATTTTGTTTACAAAGATTGTGTCAGCTCCCCAGGTGGTTAGAAACACAGAATTTAAGGCTGAGATAGGTTTAATCTCGTTGCCTTCTCCCTCAGGGCAAGGAGGAACTGCAAAACAGTATATTTATTTAGCAAGGTAATAATTTAGCTATTGATTACAACAGTTTAAGGAAAGCCACTCTTCCACCACAATTTTAAAAAACTTAATTCTAATTAAAACTGATTCTAAAAACCTAATTGGTCTTAATTTAAAAATCTATGATAGATCTTTATCGCTGGTAGCCTAAAATACTGTTGCAATATTCATTTTTATATTTACACCAATGTTCTTTATTCTGGTTATGAAACACATAAAAGAGAAAACACAAAATCTTCTTTAGAATCATGAAAATTGTAATTCCTTTTTACAGATCTATGAATAAAGTGACCTTTTACCCAGCTATAGAACAAAATAACGTTAATGTCAATATTTGAACATAGGACGCATATATCTTGCATGACACTTGTTCAGTCTCTTTCCCCTGTGGACATGGGAATAATTTGCTGGTTTTGGGGGTTTTGTATGCATATGCTTCTAAGGAAGAGATGCAAAAGCAATTTCCTTCAAGATCCTCCAGGACTCACAGTTGGTTCACCTATTTTATCTTCCCCTCAAAACCTATCAAAACCTTTTGTTGTAGCTCCAATACAAGATGCAATAAACCCAAGTGTTTACCCAAATGTTATATGGGGAGAAGTTTTCAAGATTTTCAAGGCTAGATTTTCGACCTGTGTTAAGTCTGTGGCTAGAGATAAATGTCAAGTTCAGATGACAATAAACTAGCTTATGGCTAGGGCAGAAAGGGCTTTGTCTATTGCAAGGCTGGTACTCACCAGGGAAAGCCTAAAATTAGGTCAGTGTTTAACAGAGATTGCCAGAGCAGATTTTGGATCACATTACATAAGGGTATGTTTGCATGCTTTAAAGGTTACCTTTCTAGAACTAATGCCTATATCAGTAGAGAACTGCTTGGTTTATGTTGTTCTGGAACTGCTAATAACTCCTTGGTGTAATTAAAGCTAAGATTAGGGTTTTGAGCTTTGTACAGGCTAGCAAAAACCAGTAAACTAAGTTAAGGGCTGTGTTGAGAGAGACTGGCTAGTTCAGAATTAGTGCTACAGGCAGCGAGGGCTGGAAAACCTGGTCCATTGATGGTATTAGTTAGGGGCTGCCAAGAGTGGACAGCTTTAAATAGACTCCCACCATTGTCACTTTTCTCAGTTTGTTCAGATACTGCCAAGGATGGCTCTGTTGCTCAGGCTGTCAGAGACTGGTGAGCCACAGCTTTGGCTGCTGCTTCCAAGAGAAATAAAACAGGCCATTGGGAAAACCTGGTTCTGTTTTATTTTCTGGAACTGGCACCAGGTACAGGGAGACTGTTCCAGAGATCTGGTAATTTAGAGCTGTAGCTGTTCATAGGGTGGGCAGGAGAACAAATTTAACACAAGCATTTGTAGGGCCAGACAGCTTTGTTTTGGTCTGGTGGGTGGGTATTGCATAGCTATGATGAAAACTAGAACTGTTGAATTTTTTTTTTTGTGAACACTTTTGTCCTCTTGGCACAAGTGTTTCTACATGGTGACACTACAGGACTTGATGCCGGTTTGTATAAATTATATCTAAAATTTATCTTGGCGAACTGGAGACTTGAAGCTCATTGTAAGGAGGAAGCAAGTAGGTAGCTTAATTTTAGCTGGAAACCAGGTGTTCAACAAGCTGCTCTATCATTCTCCCCCTCAGCAGGACAGGGAGGGGAGAAAAAGAAGATGTAGAAAACAACCCCAAAGTCATGTCAGTTTAAAGGCAGTTTAATACAGCAAAAGTAAAAGTATGTGTGCAGAAGCAATGCAAAAGGAAATGGTAATTCTGTTCTTCCCATCAGCAGGCACTGTATGGTAACTTCCCAGGAGCAACCGCTATGTGAAGCCGTCATTCTGCAACACAAATGTAAAAAACAATTGCCACCACTTCCTTCTTCTATCTCTCAGCTTCTTATTGCTGAGCAAACATCATACAATATGGAATATCCCTTTGATCCCTTGGGGTCAGCTGTCCTGGCTGTGTCCCCTCCCAAGATCCTGCCCACCCCAGATGACTCCTAAGGGATGGGATGCTGTGCCAGCACTGCTCAGCGGCCATCAGAACACTGATGTGTCCTTCACCTTTTGAGCTATGGATGCACAGCACTGTGAGGGCTGCTGTGAGGAAAATTAACTCCATCCCAGCCAAATACAATACAAAACATTGTAAGGGTGGGGAAAGCTCCTACTCAGACCAAGGATAGACCTATAGACTGGGATAGATATGTCTGTTGATATGTATTTTCAAGAGACAGATGTGTAAAAAGCACAAAAACCTCAGAGTTTGTATATTGCTTCTCTATGAATATATTTTGCACTTGTAAATTTCATGATAAAAAACAAAATCTTTAAAGGATTATGACTTCTAAAATGGAAACATATTCTTTATGTTAAGCTCCATTGTATTTATAAATATATGTTGGCAAAGAGCTTGCTTTTCTCTATGTTAGACAAAACTTTTTCACAGAATCACAGAATCACAAGGTTGGTAAAGACCTTTAAGATCATCAAGGCCAACCATTCCCATCCTATGCTAAACCATATCCCTAAGTACCTTATCTACCCTTTCTTTAAACACATCCAGGGATGGTGAGTCAACCACCTCCCTGGGCAGCCTGGTCCAGGAACCAACAACTCTTTCAGTAAAAATTTTTTTCCTAACATCTAATCTGAACCTGCCCTGGTGCAGCTTTGTGCCATTTCCCCTTGTCCTATCTCCTGTTACTTGGCTGAAGAGACCATCATCCACCTCTCTACAACCTCCCTTCAGGTAATTGTAGGTGGTGATAAGGTCTCCCCTCAGCCTCCTCTTCTCCAGACTAAACAGCCCCAGCTCCCTCAGCCACTCCTTATATGACTTGCCCTCCAGCCTCTTCACCAGCCTGGTTGCCCTTCTCTGGACTCACTCCAGGACCTCAATGTCCTTCTTATGGTGAGGAGCCCAGAACTGGACACAGTACTAGCGGCCTCACCAATGCTGAGTACAGGGGCACAATCACCTCCCTAGACCACACTATTTCTGATACAAGCCAGGATGCCATTGGCTTTCCTCGTCACCTGGGCACACTGCTGGCTCATATTCAGTCATCAGTCAACCAACCCTTTTCCTGAGGTTTCTATTGTGGATGCTAAATCATAAGGGAGGTAAAACAGCACTTGCATGGCACATAGAGTGTTCATATGAAAATATTGTACAGGGATTTGTACAGATGAGAAAATCCATGGAAACTTAGAAATACCATTTTTGAACAAGAGTTGATCAGTGATGATGAAGACCAATTTTCAATTTCCATATTTATATATTGTGGGAATGAGAACTTTTTGACTTTTACTACTGAGAGAGAGGAAGAGGGAAAATGGAATCCTTTATTTTTCCTCAGACTTCCTCCATTCTTTATGTGGCTAGGCTAGAGATGAAAACGCAGCCAGATAACAGCAAATATTTTTAAGTAGAAGATTGTCTATAGAAAGGTGATAAGGAAAAACCCCACCATTCTAAAGCCTTTTGGAATGAATCACAAAATTCTTCATTTTTCAAACCAGTCTATTAGGCATGGAGTCAGTAGTGTGCTACAACAATCTAAAAGCAAAGAAATCAGAAGAGAATAACTATATTATAACTATGCAGGTTTGCGTGTATCTGTGAATGTTTTATAGCTGAGCTTGGCACTTTCACTTCAACCTGTATCATGACCTACAACCCCATCTAATTAAGGAACAGACAGATATTCTCAGGGACAAAATGGTGACCAGAACAAGAGACACTTTAGACCGCCAGTCATGCTGCCCATGTCTATTGTATTTTATCCAGAAATCACGTTATTTCAACATTTTGATTCCATGCACAACTGTAATTTTAGTGAGTTATTTGTCAATGTCAGCAGAGTAGCATTTGCTTAGTAAGGCAGCTATTCCAAATATGCTGAGTTTAATGTACTGCCTGTATCTGGTGTATATGTGAATCTGATGTGCTTGTACGAGTTTTGCCTTTGCCTGCTAATGAGCAGGTGGAACCTGATTTTCAGTTGTCACTTGATTTCCAATTTCACCACAATTTCAGGGAAAAGGGAGAGAAAAGGGGGTTGCTTTTCTTTTTAAGGAAATCCTCAGAACAAGTTCCTTCATACCTTCCTAACTTCTAGGGCTTGTATCAAAATCCTATTCAATGAAATTGAACTTTTGATAAAACACTGTATTTTGAATGTCTTTTGAAAGAAATCAAAACATATATTCTCTGATGAATAACCAAGCACTTTTTGCAAAGATATTTGTACAGAAGAAAAAAAATTAGAATTAATTATTTGGAGGTGATAACTTTGAACCAAAGACACAATCGGGTAACTACTATCAGCAACTGTTGTCCAGGTGCATAAATTCGTGTCCTTTCTGTATCTATCTATATTAAAACCAGACTAGAACATCATAATGAAAATGTCTTTTGGAGAGCATCTCATTTCCCTGGAAGGAATATTTTTATCAGGATTAATGTTAAACAAGTTCCCTTTGTTTGCCATTAGGTGTCTCTGTTATCCTTTGTAAAACACCAAATGCTGCATGACTTTTTCAGTGTTTCCTGAATTGTGCTTAAGAGGTCTCTCTATTTCTCTCTCTTATGCTTTTACTTGGAAGGGAAAACATGTATATTACTTCTGTTACAGATGATAGAATGCATGTCTCTCTATGTCTTTAAAGTTTGCACAGGACAACTAACCAGCAAAAATTTTGCCATGTTGCACCCCAACAGAGAGAAAGGTGTTCTTTAAGACTGTTTTGTCAGAATACAAATAAAACTAAAAGTGTAAAGAAAAAAGGCATATGAAAAGAATTTTTTTCAGTAAATTTCTACATATCTTCCCTGGGTATACCTCTTTCTCAAGTGGAGCAAATAAGGACATAAAGTCTTACAACAATGAGGTATCCATTGTCTCTTGGACCTCTGTATGTAATGAACTGCTTATGTACTGTCATTTAATTATGAGCTGGTCTTCTAATCAAAATGCACCAAAATTTTATTTCGTCTATATTACAGCTTTTAAAAACTTTAAAGTTTTTCTAAATGCAGTTTATGCCCCATGCCTCCATACCACCATGCTGTGAGAGAAAAAGGGTTAGAAAAAGCAATTAAAACCAGAGAGAGCTATAAGATGACATCTCTCAGTGACTCCTGTTACTTTACATAAAGAGATTTATCAAAGCTGCAGAATCAAAACAGAATCCCTAGAAAATAACCCTGACACAGGTAGTAGTGAGAGGCCAGAGTTTTTTTATAATAATCTGTGTTATCTGGGCAGCAAGGAAACTTCATCTGCCAGATAGCTAAAGACACATAATTTGCGTAAATATTAGCTGCCTCCTAAGCAAACAGGAGCAGCCACAAGGTAAGGAGTGACAGACAGTGTGACAGCAATTCCAGCTGCAGGCTGGTGTAGCCTCCATTAAACTGGCAGAAACACTTCAAGGGTTTAGCTTGAAGGGTTGGTCATATTCTGTTTTACATATTTATATTTTTGTCCTTATTTTTTGTAAGGCTGGTACAGATATGGGCACTGAGCTAGAATCTGTGCCTGGCTGTATGACATGAATAAAACCGGCACCTAAATCCTGACTGCAAAGCATTTTTCCTTTGTGTATTCTAGTACCATTAAAACCAGCTTTATTTTCACAAACCACACAAGCTTGCAAGCAGTCTGAAAGCCCAATTTATAACTTAGAAGAGATGATTTCATTCGAGAGTCATTGAGAAACAATCAGTGTGGAATCCACAAAGTATATTTTATGAAAATCACTTTTCAGAGCCGAAACACATTTTAAATTCAACTGAGTGCATGCTTTATGTTGAAGAAAAAACAGCTTAGTGTACCATCTGTTACTTTTAATAGCAAATGAACAACATGAGTTGTAGTTAATACTGTTGATGTAAAATATAAGGGGGTGTTATAAAACTGCTCACTGACAGATATAAACATTTTGAAATATGAATGAGCTCAAGCAATTCAATATGCAACTTTTACCAGCCAGCTGTTCTCAAAAGATAAGGCAACACGAGAGTTTTAATGAACTCTGTGCCAGCCAAATGCAAGCTCACTTCACTGGCCCACAGGATGATGGGAGAGGCATTTCCTATCTAAAGCATTCATCAGGTGACCGATTCATTCCATTAAAAACCTCCAATCTTTGGTGAAATAGCTATGTCTTGTACAGAATTGTCACATTCTCACAACCTGACAGGTGGTATGAAAATGCCAACATGAGTATATACGTATCTTTAGAAGAGAGTCTCATGAGAAATTAAAGATTATTTTTCACTGTGTCCAGAAAAATCCAGATAGCACTTTTTCATATTTTTGACACATGTTGATGCAATGAGATTAGTTATAACATAGGTCTTGAGCCTGTAAATGTTCATGGACTGAAACATGTCACATTGATAACAGCCCAGCCAATCTGCATTATAGCTCCCATCGACAAACTCAATATTACTCAATATTGATTTAGAAAGGACTGAGTCTGTATTCCTTCTTCCTCGTTTAAAAATTTAACATTATACGCTCTCTGTAAAACATGCATGATCAAATTTTTGAATGGTTAAGACTATTTAGGGAGTTTGTTTAACCTTTTGTAATTAATAATTGTCTCATTTTCTTTCTGTATTTCATGGCTTTTATTTTCAGTAAAATGAGCTCTTTAAGAAAAGAGATAAGTGTTTCTTGACAGTGAAATTTTTTTTTTAATATATTATCTATTAATGTTTGGCCTTTTGGATGAGGAACATTTGATAGTTTGGTTGATCCATCTAGAATACAAGCTTTCCGCTTCACTAATTTGAAGTAATAAAACATTGAAAAGAGCTCTTACTGAGGTCAGATATTTTTCAAAGACTCTTCAGATTTCATTACAAGTTATGAATCATCAAGGCTCTAATTCAGTGAACTGTTGCGTTTCTTACCCGTGATTAATTATATCCCAGTTGTCTAGAGCTATACTGACTTCCGGCTCAGTTACTTCTCAGCACCAACACCAGAAAATGGTCAATAATAGGTGCAACCTACTGTTTCAAGTCAATTTACATCTAAATTACTATGAAAATTGTCAAAAAAAAATGATGCGATAATCTCATGGAATTTTAGTCATCCAGAATGTGTGTAGTCTAACTGGTCCCTTTGATTTCCTTTGTATTATTTGCCTTGGTTTGTCTGTTGGTTTTTTAAACTTGTTTGAAAGTGTGGGTGTAAGTTAATAAACTAGGTCAAGACTAGTGGCATCAGATATACATGTGGCACTTGAATTTACACATCTGGGAGTAGGGTGTTAAGAGGTTTATGAAGTGCACATAAAATTACCTAATTTCATCTATCTTATACATCCCCTGAAGCTGGCCGGCTGAATCTGAACTGTAAATTTAGACATATGAAGATGTATATCTCAAGAGAACTGCTCTTGAAACTTCAATTTTGTCCATTTCATGTGATAAGTGTGCTTTGTCTGGCTTTGGCTTATTTTCATAGAGCTCTGAACTCCCTCAGTATTGATAGAATTGACATTTCCTTGAAAGAATTCCAGGGAGCCCTGTAACATCCTTGACAGCTCTGCCACTAATAAAATTGTTTCTCTTCAGATGGCAAAGGATAACATAAACTCCTTAGTGGAAGGCATAACAAGACAAACATCAAAATGTTTTTTAACAGCATAGCTCGGTATTGTATATTACAGTTCTATATCCATGGACAGGTAGGAATGGAGACAAGAGCTTCAAAAGATTAATAACAGGGAGGTACATCAATGCACAAATATCTCATCATAAATCCTGCCGTCAGTGATGACAGTGACCCTATTCCATTAATTCCTTGCAGTTTTTGATTACTGTGGCAAGACCACACCATATCAAAATGAATACAAATAACAAACCTTGATCAAAACCACCCTGTTCAGTATTCTGTTAATATATTATCTGTATTCAGCGTTTGTCTAAATGCAAGTCTGTGGATTCCTTTCAGGAATTGCTGCTTTACATAACAAAAATTTTGCTTGTGATGTTTCAGATTTAAGTCAATTTCTTAATCTGATAACTATAGATGATTTTTAAATTCCAGTTTCGTACAAAATTAGGAATTTTGCACAGAATCCCCAAGTGATTTAAGAATAGTAACTTTGGTGTGTTAATTGTGTTCACAGAGCTGTTTTAAGTCATACTGAAAGGACTTCCAATAAATTCACAGTTAGCAAATATGCACAGGGGTTTTTGGTCTTCATTCCAGGCCAGAATGTTGTACTTAGATAGGTATCTCACTAAAGGACTAACTATGACAAAACGAAGAGGGAAATTCTGTAACTGGACCAGCTTGAATATTAATGCACATGCATACATATGAAATTCTGCTGGGAAGTAACTCCTTAAAGGGAGTGAAATCATCCTTAAGCTTTGAAAGAGACTTTGGATTGAGTCAACAATACTATAAATCAAAAAGATTTATTCTTTTAATTATATAAGACAGTAGCAATTGCTTTGATGCAGAACAAGTCCAAAAGTAAATTGTACTTGAATGAATAAATGGATTATCCTGTGGTCTGCTTGTTAGTTAATTTACATACTGGCCATTCCCTTCTATACTTCATATATAGACACAATACTTCATTATAAAATTAAAAATGTGATATTATTCCATTGGTTAGGAAAAATTGCCAAAATTTAGAAAGGATTTACTGATAAATAGGGAAAAAATTATAATGAAAGGAAAAGGTTTGTGTAGGCTGATGTAATATAAACTAAATTAATAGATTCAGCTGATAACAATGCTGTGCTAACATGATTTAAAATAGCAGAATGGTTCCAGCAGATGTATTTTTCTTTTTTTTTTTGTAATGTTCCAGACTGTTTGAGATTAAAGGATTAAAGATACAAAGAAAAAATGAAAAGAATTGAATACCAAGAAAATATATTTAAAAAAATATGTCTAATTTATAGAGACCAGATATGACAGAGAACTTCCTTTGAGTAAATTTTTGAAAATCCTTTATGGATCTAGATTTCCCAAAGCTCCTTGGTTGCTCTCAGAATTTGCCCCTTCCTCTTTCTAGGAAAGAAGGTGGCTGTGGAGGTTATAAAACTAGAATTGAATTTTCCTGCCTTAAAAGTGGGCAGCTGAGTATGAAAGGGGCAGAAGGAAAGAGTAGTAAAGGACCTGTAGATTCAAGCTTGTTCAAAATGATGTAGGACAAGAGCTGAGAGCTACTGCTGCTGCACTCAACTCCAGCAGTACTCGCCCAACCCCTGGTATTTCTCTCTCCAACAGAACAGTTGCTCTACTGTACAGTGCTGTGACCCAGGCACCAGTGTCACAGCTCCAGTAACCAGTTACTTCATCTATAGCTACAGCTTTTTACCGAGAGCATATTCTTTCCCTCCTTGACATGTGTTTTGTGTCATTCATAGGTGGCATTCCCTATCCCAGATACAGAAGAGCTATGAATGACATGGAATATAAGCTTTCTCTGTTTATCCCACTTTGTCCAGACTATAACAAAAATTGTTGTGTTTCATTCTTTATGTATAATGTACTTGCCCTGCTGGCAGCCAGATTCTTGACTTTTTGTTTGTAAGGTGTTTACTGTGTACACCAACAGAAACATAAGCCTAGCTAAAGACTTTTTCAAATAATTTCAATTTAGTCCAGTTTGAGAATTTTTTAGTGTTCAAAAATGCATGTTCAGAAGCACCAAGTGCACTGCATTTCCAAGGGTGCATCTCTTACTGCATTTATACTGCAAGTCAGGCAGCTCTATACTCAGTTAGTTTATCAGGATTTTCAGATCCTTATGTTTTCTGGTGTGGATCAGAGGTAAAATATTGCCAAACACTGTCTTAGGGATCTATAAATCTCTGTCTGTTACCGTTGTATTTTTTCAAAACATTTGGCATCTCAAGATGGTTATTAGCATGCGCTGGTTCTGTTCATGAAAATCTACACTAATATTCTGTATCTACACTTTTTTTCTGTATGAGATAGAGATCTGTATAAAGGCATAAAAAATAGGCTTTTGTAGACCGTAATGAGACAGATATGAGCCTTACCTTTCATTTTGCTTGTCATTAATAAACACTGTAATTAAAGCTGAAATAACAACCATTCCCTTCTATTAATTTGTGATTTCTTTTAACCTTCAAAGACCAAATTACTTTCTATACTTCTTGCTTTAAGCCAATTATTATTAAGCTAGTAATTCCACTGAAGTTCTGTTAACATTTATGGCATTACTCTTCCTGACCAGTTAACTCTCAAAACTCCCCAAAATTTATAAATATTAAACTAATGGCTCAGGTGCTGTGGAATGAACTAATTATCTGAAGGAAAAAACCCAACCAAACCAAACATACACCGCCAAACCCAAACTAAAAACACACACGTGCACACACACAAATGGAAATTTTCTATTCTTGTTTATGCAACTCTGGCTTAAGAAGTTCAAGATTTAGTTTTGGTAAAGATTTTTCAGAAGTTTGGGGTTTATTTTCACAGAATCACAGAACGTTAGGGGTTGGAAGTGACCTCGAGAGATCATCTGGTCCAACCCCAGAGCAGGATCACCTAGACTAAATCACATAGGATTTATTATTTTTCCAGATGTGCTTTATAGCTCTCAAAATTTGAAGTGTATTTGCTTAATTGGGGTGTACTCTTAGTACTCTATTGAATTCAGCTAACTTCTATTTTGTCTGATAAGGCCATTAAAAGTAATCTAGAGGAAACTAATAGGTGATATATGGTCAAAAAATAGAAAAGAAAATAGTTCCTCTACAAATTTTGAGATATCCCCATTGTCCTCAGCAGGAAGCAAGCCTGCTTTGATCATGGTTCTTTTTCAGCAGTTCAATCTCAGTGAATGCTCAACTTTTCTGCAAGTTCCAAAGAAACAAGGTGCTCAACTCCTCTGAACACCTCCTAAACACCCAACCCCAGCCCTGACAAAGGTGAATGCAGGCAAAAGGCACGTACTAAACTTTCATGGCCAGACAGAGACTTTCCTGATGTGGGACCTGCATCTGGGATTCTCTAATTTTCTTCCTTTTCTCTATTTGCTTACCGTAACGTATTTATTCCCTACCAGAATGTCTTCACCTTTCTCTGGGCATGGGACTTGACAACAGTGGTAGCACAAAAACCTAGATGTCGCCTTTAGAGATTCTGACATTATTTATTCAAGTCAGGATCAATTTCAACTATTTTCTACCACATTGCTACAGAAATATATGTTATTAAAAGCAGCCATCAGAATGCAGATTGGAAAATATTTTCTTTCATTAGAACCAAGGGAGTCATACTGACAACACAGGTTTTATGTACATTCTTAGATCTGTTTGCTTCCCAGGCAACAGGGGGGGGATCATGACTGCCTTTATATTCTTTCCAGCAATACAGAGCATATGCCTGCCCAGTTTAGCTGACAGACACCAATGGAGTTTTGCCCTTGATGGTGCCTCTTTATACAGATGGCTTTAAAATGCTACTGGAAGAGAAAGCCCACACTGTAGGAAAAACCTTATATAGGAGTGTTGTGGTTTAACGCAGCAGGCAGCTAAACAACCACACAAATGTTTGCTTGCACACTGCCCCCACCCCCCTCCCCCCGTGGGATGTGGGATAGAACAAAAAAGGGAAAAAAAAGGTAAAAGTTGTGGATTAAGATAAAGACAGTCTCATAGGACAGAAGAGAAACAGACTACAATTAATATTAATAAAATGTGCAAACTAAGTGATGCAGAGCACAAGTGCTTACCAGCCGAAACTGATACTCAGGTAGTTCTTGAGCTAAACTGCCTCCTGGCCCAACACCCAGTTATATACTGAGAATGACATCACATAATATTGATTATCCCTTTGTCTAGTTTGGGTCAGCTGTCCTGACTGTGACCCCTTTCATCTTTTTGGGTGCCCCCCACTTTGTCATTGGCAGGGAATTATGAAAGCTGAAAAGTCCTTGGCTGCTTGACAATAACTAAAACATCACTGTGTTAGCAACATGATTCTCATCCTAACTCCAGAACACAGCACTATACCAGGTATCAGGAAGAAAATGAACTCTATCACAACTGAAACCAAGACAAGGAGACAAGACTTATGAAGGAAAACAGTTTTCATCCTTCTCTTCTGCACAGTTTGAAAACTTGAGCACAATTTGACAAGTTTAGTTTGAAACTAAATTTATACTTCTTTTTGTCTGTTATATTTAGTCATGTCAAGATTTTCGACATGATATTTTGAAGATTGCATTTCGAAGATTCATTACAGATCTGGATATTTGACTTGCCTGTATTAGTCATGATTTTCATTCCCCTCCAAGTTGATGGAAGGAAATAATTGAGGTGAGTCACTGTCCACATATTTCTTCACACTTGCCTTTGGAAGGAATGAATCACTATCTGAAGAGGGGTATGCCTTTCCACTAACTGCAAGGGGAACTCAGCAAAACAAGATGTAGGTAAACTAAAGATAGGGCCAGCATTTCATTCCAGAGTCATAATGAAGTCAGAGAAAAAATTCCCATAACTGTTAGCTGCTATCAGGCCTCCATCTTTTGTCATGTGAACTGCCAGCTGTAAGGCTACTGCCACCAGATTACAATAATAATGTGCCTCAGCAAAATAGGTATTTCTTTTAAAGCTGTGTGTGGTAGAAAGTCTAACAAGATTTTCCTCATCCAGAACATAATTCATGCTCATTCGCTCACAAAAAAGAAAAATTCCTGATTGTTTGCATTCCTATCTGTCTCTTCTGTCCCCCTAAAACAAAGAGAGCAGTACAGAAGGTACAATATAGGTAGGTATGTTGGGCTAGCGCTGAAACAGAAATGAAAACGAATTTGCAGAAATGAAGAGATGCCATCACCTGAGGTAATGGAACTATCAGGAGTTAGTGTTTTTTCTCATTTTTATTGTGGATAATTGTGGATTATAATGGTAAAATTAAATATTTTTTTAAAAACTTATGGTAAATTTTTAAAAAAAAGTGAAACTGTTGTACGTGGAAAAAATATAAGGAGTACTTTTGAATGAACATCATGGAGACAGAAACACAGAAACACTTCATAGACATCCAATCACATTCCTTAAATAATAGAAATCACAAAACAATTACTTCTGACCATTTGATACTAGAATAGTCAAATCCAGAGGCATAGTCTTTGAAACTATCCGGTGAAAAGTTTCTGTATGTCTGTGATCATCAACATACAAGTCTGAGGATAACATAAATTTTGCTTAAACTTTTAGAAATCTATATTTTTTGTTAGACACATTCTCCAGACATTTTTTTTTGCCAACACAGGATTGTGCTTGCATAGGAAGATTAATCCAACAAGCAAGTTGTTGATTTAGAGGCAGAGTGCAGTTTTGTGAAATCTATTCTATGAAGTTAATCGGTGCTGAAGAGAATCTATTTTTTAACTGAAGTTCAGTCAATTTTAGATGAAATGCAAAAATGATTCTGCCTTGGCAGTGCTACAATGAATGCTTTACATAAACAAATGGACTCCCCCCTCCCCCTCCCCTTTCTTTTTAAGTAGACGGAAGATTTTTATACATGGTACCTGAATTACTTGGAATTCACTTCATTAGGAAAATTTTAATGAAATACATGTAACAGGTTGTCAGAAGAATGTTTTTGTTAAAGATAGAGATTTGTTTATGAGGGTTTATTGAGTATTCTGAAGTAACAAGAAACTAGTCATCACTCGAGACCCACAGATATTGGTTGCCATCAGAAGTGTTCATTTCTTAGGCCAAAGGTTAGTAGCTGATTCTTTGTAGCTACTGTATAGAACAGGAGTGTACAACTTCAACCCTACTGACAGCACATTGTGAAGCTATTAGGTACATCTGAGAGCCATTTAAATGTAAATAGGATTGGAGTTTGCCAGCGACTAAAAACAGTCTTCCAGCAACTGCCTTACTAATTAGAAACCATCTGGTATCATGAAAGAATAGAATACTTTCAATATATCCACAGGCCAAAAGGATATATTTTATCTCCTACAATAGAAACACCTATGCTTACTTGTTAGAGCTCTGAAAATTAATGTTCAAAATCAGATCCATCTTGCTATTTTTCCTCCAGGTCACTCCTGGATAGGAAATAAATGAGAAACCTGGAAGAGTGCCATAAACTGCAAAAAGGAAATTTAAGAAGAACACACACAAACAGATGAGTACCTGACAAAATGAAGGAGCCTTGTTGAAATCTTTACCTCCTTTTTACCTGATAAGATTATGAAATACATCAAGCAAAAGATAAGTTTGATGGCTCACCTGTCAGATATCCTTAGAAAATCATGTTCAGTAGTTTCAGTGTGTGGTATGTAGAAATAGGTTCAAAATAAGGTAGTTTATCTAAAGCCTTTCTCTCTTCTGGCCTTTAAAAACTCAGAGTTTAGTATTTTAATGCAGCAGAGACTGAAATGAAAATATTCCAGTTTGTCAGTCTAAACCTGAACTGCCTTTCATTATCTTTGTTTCTAGGATACACCCTAGACAATATATGGGGCATGATATTCTCATGGGAGTGATTGTTAAATACTGACAACAGATAATTTGAAATTTTAGTTGATAGTTGCAGTAGTTGTCTTCAACATCATATTCACATGACATTTACAAATTTCAACTTCATTTGTCAGTTTGCAACAGTTGACAACAATACAGAACTTCAGGTCCAGAATTTGCTAGTAACAACCATTTATTATGGATATGGATGAAAGTAATATAAATTAATTTCATTTTGAAAATTTAATTAGAGGAGTAATAGGAGTGACCCACTGTAGTCATGCAAAGGATGCATTTTTCATGCACAAGGAAATGAAACATTCTGGTCTGTGTGCCTATCAAAGTAAGGAGGTGGTGGTTGATCCACAATAATTCTGTTCATCTTGCATAGGAAAGATTAATCAAAAAATGCAGATGTCCAGGCTGAATAAACATCTTCTGCAGATCTTGAAGCCTGTTCTAGGCTACATACTAGAGCAACTGAAGCTATTTCTATATCTTATTCTTGCATGTGCCAAAATCATATCTCTATTTGGTGTTCATATCATTCATGCAGCATCACCTTTCAAAAACTTCTCTCAAAAATGAAATACACAAGATCTACTGAAACTGAGTCATCAAAACAGTGAATACCAAATGTATCAACTGTATTTGAAGAGGACATCTGAGTATCTGTCTAGGCATGTTTTCACATGTTCCTTAGTTAAGGAACATTTTTTTTTCCTTGTGTGAGTATGGCAACTGAGACTTTCAGTTTCTCAAGGCTCAGGATTCCCTGCATACTGGCACTTTAGGTTATACCAGCTCTGAACAATGAAACTGATTTCCATTGACATAAATCTATTTGAGACTATTAACTGTAAGTCAGAATGGTTTGTTTGGTTTGTTTTGTTTTAAACTCTCAGGTTAAGAGGCCTTATTATGATTTCTTTTCTAACATGCATCATGTCTGTAAAAAAATCAACACTATCACTTTCTAGTAATCATAAAAGATGCCCCTACATGCCAATGGATTGTTTTACAGCCTTATTTCAATCATTGCACGCAGGATTAAAAAATCAATATTGTTTGCCAACAGTGCTTCATTCAATAGCTGTTTAAGTAATTAATGTTCATATCAGTTTCCATTTGTTCTCTTTTTGTATATGAGAGGATGGATTATTTTTCCATATATATTTTAGGTTACTGTCCTAAACAAACCTTAATCAATTAGCAAAAGCCTACATAGACAACCAATTCCCTCCAATTTGTGGTTGAGTGATTGTTTTGGGTTATTTTCCAAATTACTCTATTTTTCTAATATTCATCTATGTCACCTTTATTCTCAGCTAATGCAAACACATAAGTTTGATACGAAAAACTAGTAAAAAGATATTCCTGATGTATCTGAAACTATGATGGTTTCATAGACAGTTGCATAACTAACATCCCTTGAAGATTCTTAAAAATAAGACTGTGGCAGCTCTTAGGTGGTCTGTGGATAACTAATTTCTAGAGATAACACATACAATTTCTGCAGAACACCCTGTCTGAGATTGGACACTATGCAACCACACCACAGTAGCATACCAGTATGAATTCTTGTATTTCATATTTCTGTGTTTTCTCAAAGAAGAAGAAAAGAAAAAAGGTTATTACAAGAAAAATACATTTATTGATATCCTTGTAATTGGACCACTTTGAATTATCACACTCTGTAGAATATATGCAAATTCTTTTTTCGAACTGAAGATGTAGATCATTACCCATAACATTCAATACAGTCCTTTTTTTACATTAGTCACTCACACGGCTGATCCTCCAAATCCACATTCATATTTGCACATGCATTTTCATTGCATGCATTTTCCTACCAGAACTGTTGAAAGGTTTGTAATCTGTGCTCTTCATAGTTTGTTAGATCAGTTTTACTGAATAAAAATCTAATGACATAGATGACAGAAATTATTTCTCCAGTATAAAGGAAAATAACAATTTTTGAGCAGTGCTATAGTAAATATAAAGAAAGAGGCATACTATCAACATTCTCTTGCAAGTTAGGAGATTCATTACAGCAGGTAAAATATTAACAGTTTTAATTAGTGTTCTTGCATGAAGTGAAAGCTAGAAATATGAAAAAGATAAACTGAAGAGACCATATCAAATAGAACAAGTGAGTGTAACATTTATTAGGAACCTATACAATATAAGAGCAACCTTCAAAAACCAGTAGTGAAAAGCAAACCTCAGGACTGCATTTACAATTTACATAAACAGGTTTGCAGTTGGGTTACATTATAAACTACAGACATGCCAATCTGTCCAACAGAATAGATTTGCAAAACTTAATACTGCACCTTTCCAGTGTTCAAAGAGAATTTTGACATATACAACATCAGAAACTTCATAAAGGGGGTCAAATAGTGTCACATCAATCAAAGAAAATATGAACAGTCACAAGAGTAACCTAGCAAGAAATGTAACTTTTTGTAAGAAAGGTGAAATAATGATGCATGATTATGATACATACTTTGACTATAAAGTATCTTGTAAAATCTGCTTAAAGTGACATGATGAATGGAATCGACTTGTAATGGGAAAAGAAATTTGGATTACAAATAAAAGCAAGAATTCTTGAGGAGTTCTACTTTATCATTCTATTTCTAAAACAGACATTTTCAAGCAGTCATCTAGGGGACACTCTACCTTTACGGAACTATTGTGGAGGATGGAACTATGTTAGAAGCACCAACTTGCTCCATACTACTTATTCAGTAGAAATAATTGTATTGTGAAAGATTATGCTAATAAAACACTGCAGATAACTCTCTTCAGAGGTGCCAGATAGAACAAAATTTTCAGAGACTTTTTTTCCCCCTCTATGCATCTCATTACACCTAGGAAAGGAGTACAGAGTTCTTTGTTAAAAAATGACAAATTTTGAAGGAATTTTCTACAAACTACCAGAAAGTATCTGTTTCAGGCTGTTGGCCAGAAGTGGAATATATGAGCACCTTTATGTGGAAGAAAGAAAAGGAGAAGGCATCAGGAGTATCTGGACTTGAAATGTCTCTGAACATCTGACAGAAATATTTCAGGTTCCCTTTTCTTCCCTTTTCAAAACACTTGTTACATAGCTGTGGAAATTGTGATTGGCAGTGTTCAAGTCATCTCACTTTTTCAATAAGGATTTCTGGAAGCCCAAAGCCACTTAACTCTTGAACTTCTACCCTGGATTACAAGATTTTTGTTTGTCCTGATCAGAAGGTTTTAAGGTGATAATTTCTGTCAGCTGGGGATACCATGTGTTCAAACCACATATTCAAATGTATACATGTGTTTTTCAGTTGCCATATCTATTCCTTTCATAATCAGTGGAGACACAGAGGTAGTTTTGGGGCAGAGCTCATCAGATCAACGTTAAAAAACTTCATGAACATGATAAAATTTCTGTTAAAAAAAGATTTATTTCTAAAGGAAATCTTGACCAATTAGCTCAGCCATAGAGACAGTCCTGCAGGTGTTTAAGTCAGACATCACATAACTAATTGAAGTCAAAAGTCTTGAAGTCATTGATCAATCCATGGTCTCAGGCATTCTGGATTTCAGACATTTTCATAACTTGAAATAGAATGTTTTCCTTGGAAAATGTATGCTTTCAAGAGGTAGAGGAGGATTTAAATTTTTTCTACTTACTCTTCAATTTAGGAAAATTCTTCAAAGTTATTCACAAAAAAATAACTACACCAACAAAACTTTGTACACCCCTACTATTTGTACTTTCTAAAGCAATCATTTAGTTTCCTTTAGTTTCATAATATATTCAGAGCCCATATAAATAGTAGAAATTTGAAAATCATCACTCATTAAAATAATCAATGACAGAAAATAAAATCTAGTGACACCATTGCTTTTTAGTTCTAAATGTCAAGAATTCACATAATAGCATTCCGTGAGTTTTAAATTTAAATTCTCCCCTTTCCCTTAGGAACTAAGAAATACTCAGAAATCTTTGTGCATTGTCTCTCATACTTTACCAATTCTCTATATGAACATAAATCCTTGCTTTCGAGACCAAGTATCCTGAATGTGACTGGCAAACCTTAGATTTTAAGGATTTTCTTGACTTTTAAGACACACTGGGTGGTTCCCATGAACAGTGAGACAGATATATGACCATACTCTTGAGTGAAGTACGAGTATCATATTATCTTCAGCATCTTCTAAGATCTCAGGAAAGGATGCCACTTGCTTACAGAAGACTTTGTCTGAGAGTCTATTCATTTTAGGAAGTAAAGGCCTGATCCAAACCCCGCTGAAGTCAATGGAAAAAGACTCCCATTGACTACAATGGGCTCTGGATCATGCCCTAAGTCCAATCTCTTCTTTAATGCAGGATTAATAATAAGATGTTGCTCCAGTAGCCTGCAGTACCTAAGGTTCCAGAAATTTCAGCTGAATAATTTCACTTTAGATGCTGTCCACTGGAATTTGAAAGCTGAAGCCAAGGTCTTTCTCAGTGTAAAAAACTTTAAGTGGGGGGATGTTTCATTTCCTAGATATATTCAATCCCATCAGTTCAGTTAAAAATCCTTTGGCACGCTAATGAGAAAACAGCAAGAACAAATGAATCCAAAGAAATATATGTTGTGCAGTGCATGCTTTAGAAACACGTTAGGCTCTGGTTTGATCAAGGAACAGATGCATGTTGATGCCTTTGGAGAGATCAGCATAGAGCCTGACTACACAGGACAAATTAAAAGATTATAACACAGTTAGCTATATAAGGTCTTGGTTGCATTTCTTTTTAAGCTAAAAGGCAAGGTGAGATACAAGGCTGCTCAGTTTGCATAACAAAGCACAATCAGTTCATAAATAATGAAAAGTAGCAAAGAGGTATTAATATTGCAAACAGTAATAACACCCTTAATTTCTCAGAACTTTCAGATGTGAATTGTGAATGTTATATTAGTACAAACTTTGACAGACAGAAAGTAAATGGATCGAATTACTATAGTGTTATTAAATCAGATATAAAACATATCGTTATTATGATCGGTTTGATATAAGGTAAAAATCTGTAGTAAATGGTTTGTGCTTTTACTTTTATAATTTTTTTTTTATAAACCACTGTACAGATCAACTGGTACAAAAGTTCTCTAGGATCATTCATTGATCACATTTCATTAAATTGCCATTAGCTGTAATTATTTTACCTCCATACCAACAAGAATGGCTCAAAAGCTGAAGCATTTTTGTTTTGTCATCAATTACTAATTTTTCCATTAAAAAAAAAATCACCCAGGCTACCATGTACTTTATAATAAAGATCTAAAGTTATATTCTATCACATAAAGAAATCAATGTAAATTTACTATAATTTCAGTAGGATATACTATGAATATATCAGCACATTCATTGATATATACATGCTTGCAAGCATGTCATGATCTTCCCACTGAGCAAATGAAATATATCCATTTAAGCTAAGTTTTGAGCTGAAGATGTGTTTTTGACATTACTTCTACTGCAGATATTTTACTAGAGCCATTCCTGCCCACTGAGATTTAGCTTTAAGCAATGCAAAACCTGCTGATAACAGTTATACAAAATAATTTTAGAAATAAAGGAAGCAGATCTTAAATGTCTACATTAAAATATGCCAGTTTTCCAAAGGGATAAATTAATTTTGCATATGCATAAGTATAAACATGCACCTTCAAGGACTCTCCTAAAATATGGAAAAATTACTTTTGCATGCATGGTATGAATCATGTCAGACTCATGTATTTCTCTGTGAACCACCTGAATATTATTTAAAAGGTATGTGTTTTGGATCTCTTTGTTTTCCTGTTGAATTAAAAAAAATTAAAAAAACCAAAACCAAAACACTTGATTATTTTGTAAAATAAACATGTCCTTTTACAAATCTTATCAGCTTCTGGCAAAGAAAAATCTGCCTTGCTCTACAGCATGACTTTAATCACATCTAAAACTCTCATAGTCATGAGTGACATCAAGGAATACCTGATTTGAGATAACTGTCTGTGACATTTATTTATTTTTCCTTTTCATCTAACGAATTCTGGACCAATAGAGTATTTCAGTTATTAATCTAGTACTTAGTAACACATGAGCTAACCCTATTGCAAGACTGCTGATCAATGAAGTACAAAGTCTGGTTTCAGTCTTACTCAGTATCTTTTTCATCCTTCATTCTTGTTTAAAATTATATCTGTCCAGTGCTGTTTCATTCAAACTATAGTCTCTTGAAATTGATGGAGAATATGAAAGCTTCCTGCCACCTGAATTAGATGAAAAAAGAAAACTTATGCAATTTATATGAAGCCAATATAGCCAAAACAAAGTTTCAAATCTATTTCTTTAAATAAAAGGCCTTAACGTGCTTTGATGTGATCTTCAGTTTACCTAAGGATCTCCATTTATCACTTTCCAGATGAAAGGTATGGCTATAATCAGCAAGGTCAATAAACATCAAAGCTCTTACAGCAAGTTTCAGCAACTGCTTGCTCAAGACATATATAGCTTGGCTACTAAAATTAGGCTGGGTCATTGGATTATAAATAACATCTTGATCTATGGCTCCCATTTCATTTAACTAAACAACAGTTAAATTCCTGCCCTAGAGTCTCACAGTGACACTGACCAAAATTAAAACCCTGGAAATTGTCCAGGATGTACAGTGCATAGAAAATGTTCCCCATTGATTTTCAGACAGAAGAAAAAAATATTAGTCAAGATAAAATACTTTGTTGGAGAGGATTTCACAGCACAATCTTGCTCTGAGAAAAATTCTTTCTTACCTTTACTATATCTACAGCTTAAAACATTAACTATATCTGAACTTAAAACATTCAGGATGACACTCAGACACCTCAACAGAGGGAAGAGTTATTGCCATAATGACACCCAACATATTGTTTAAACTAGTTTTAAAGTCAACAATTAGACAAAGGTATTTGTATATTAAATAGATTGTTTCCAGCAGTTCCAAGTCTTTCAGTATTCATCTGAGACAGAAATTTTAGATCAGTGTGTAATGTTCCCTAGAGACCTGGAGAAATCGATAAACAAGGCTATAATGAATTCACAAGACAGGTTTGTCATTAGAAAACCTTGTAAGCAGCCAAGAGTTTAATTCCTACAAGAACTGGGAATCACTATCATGCATCTAACACCCTAGACTGTGTAATTTAGCTTTTAAAATAAAGAAGTTAGTAAGCTTAATTACATTGCACACCATTAGAAGTAACTTCTTACTGCCTTTCCAAGGTAGTGCATTGAATAAGATTTTACAGCCTCCTCTACTATCTCCCTAAAGTTATAAAATCCAAATAAGAACTTGTTTTCATTATTTTCAGATGCCCTACAAAGGTTTCAACTATCATCTTGAATATACCAATTGGTGTGTGCACCTGAACAAGAGGGAGATTTCTCTGGCCTTGCACATAAGGCCTACATCAGTAACTGTAGTACAAAATCTTCACTTAGACCAAAGTTATGGTTTTCAAATATGTACCTGAGAAAGGAGGACAATATACACTCAAGCACTAGCCAGGCAGCACTACTGCTACATACCCTGCAACCCAGCAAGCACATAGTTACTAGAACAAGTCTGAATGCAAATCAGGCTGAATCTTTCTCTTTTTCTTTCCCTTCTCTCTGTCACTCAAACAAGTATCTTCCTTCTTCACAGAAGGACATGCCAGCATTCAAGTATGTTTTCACAGGTGTTGCTTTGCCCACATTTCTTCCTTCACACTCTTATCTGAATCTGTAGTCCTTGGTATCACATTCTTTTTACCTGTATTGTCAGTCATATCAAGAAATACAACGAATTGGATCAAAAGGTATTACTTTTAGTTGCCAGTGATGTAAAATAAAAAGTACAGATCTGACAGGTTTAAAAAGAAGAATGAATGGAGAAGACTGTAATGAGGCTTCAGAAATGAAATCAAATATTAGTAATATTAATCTTGTTTTCACAATGTACGTTCTGTGAAATAGAAAGGAGGTTTATTTTCTCTTGAAAGCCTTGATGAGAACCAGGATTCTTATTAATCAAATGCATCCTTTTTTTAAATCCCTTTTTTTTTTTAATTAAAAGAAGAGAGAGAGTGCATTCTTACTCTCATATCCCTTATTTGTCATCTTTCCAATTCATCCTTAGTGAGCACACTTGGTAGATTAGGTCTCCATTTAGAAAAAAATAATGTTCATATTTTTTCCTCACTTTAGAAACCATCAAAAGTGAAGCATATCCTGAAAAGTTTTAATATAAACCAGCCTTCTTTTACTTACTCACAAAGGAACCCTTAATTAAATCTTAATGAAGGACAGAAGAAAAAGCAGTAGCACAATATCAAGGGACAGGTAAATGAGAAGAAAGCATTCACCCTGAGATATTTAATATTTTAATTGGTTATCTGGAAGAAATAAGAAGCTGCATGTTATGGCTCTAACTCTAACCTTATTAAAGTCAGTGGCAAAAAGCCCAGTGAGTTCAATGGGGCCAGGATGAAGTTCTAATTGAATTAGAAACTGACTTCAGATAAAATATGTTATATTCTTCCCTTAATCTTCCTATTCTAGCAGAAAGAAATAAGAAAAATGTATTGAAATCTGTCACAAAGGCAGGTAATTGAGTTTGTTTTGACCTGGATAAAAAGAAGTAAGTACTCATGAGGAAATTAACTTTGACTATAAATTCATTGAAGTAACAATGCTGGACACTGATAGGAACTGACTGCCCTACTGCACCACTGAAGTGTCTAAAGCCTGTTCTGCACTAAAACCTGAGGTATTTGAACACCTTGTTGATAAGGTTGTTGTATTAAAACACAACGAATTTTGAATCTTACTCTGAAGAAAACAATATTGAAGAATTAATTGAGGGAAAAAGGTACATCTATGCTTACAGTCCCCTCTGCTAGCCAACACTTGCTGTAAATTCATATTAAGGCAAATTCACACAAGAATGAGCTGCCCAAAGAAACTTTCAATCCCTTTTACTGGATGCAAGACAACTTAGCAGTTGCCACTGGTTAAAGAGCAATAATAATAGTCCAGGAAAAGACCTCCATTTCTTTCACCAACACTACCTCCTCAGGATCTTAGTCCTGTAGCTCCTACTTGCTGCGGCCACCTCTTTGGCCCTAGTCGTCTGTGAAAGTGACTGAGCTGGTAGGAGGGGAGATGTGGCTATCTGAGGCATATGGTGGGGAGCAGCCCTTCTTCAGAGGTGTCTTCTAGCCTTCCACCAGAAGCAGGAACTTCCAAATTCTACTGGAAGAGCAGAACTGAAACATGGAAAGAAACATGCACTATCACACCTCTCCTCAACTGAAAGATTCCAAGTAGTGTTATCTAAAGCTGTGAATTCAAGTAACTTAATGAAAATAATGTATTATTCTAAAACTAGTTGCCTGTAAATGCAACACTCTAGCTGTTCATACATAGTTCTTTGTTAAATTACTTGTGTGAGAGCTATTCCTTTTCTGTTTAAAAACAACCATTCATTAGAACAAGAGAGAAAGTGAAGTGAGAGGAAAAGTACAACTTTTTGCTCTAGTGGTTAGAGGCCATTTCCTTTCATGAGGGAGACTAAGCTTTCTTTCAGAAGGAGATGGGTTTCAGGAGAGACCAATTCTATATAACGAAAACTAATACAGATTAACTATCACCTAGTAATAACCTAGCAGAATGTCAGACAACTTGAATCTACCTCTCATATTCTTTTTGATGGCATCAAAAGAAATAATTTTAATGAAGAGGGACTTTATTTACAATACTGTGTTTTCTGATGTATAATAGGGTTAAGGAGTCCAGCAAATGTCTGGAGGATTTTCAGAGAGGTCTGCTTCCTTCCCTACACTTCCTGCAGTGGCACAGGCTTGAGGAAATGCCAAGTACCCATCATTCCCTTTGGCTTCTGCTGTATTTATCCCAGTCAGGATCCAACCCATCCAAGATTTTCTTGAAGCAAGATTTGGTTTTGAGACATTACATACCCTTGATTAACAGCTTTTAACATTCACTTAGAGTGACTGAAAGACATAAAGCACCCCAACTTAACACAAATATAGTAAATGTGTAGTTTCTTTAGTCATGATCTGGTACAAAAAGGTATTTTCTAAGTATCATGACATTTTTAGCTACATTCCTCCTCCCCTCCCCCCTCTACCCCCCCCCCCAAATAAAATGCTACCAGCCTCTTCAGAAAGATCTTTTTAATTTATGTTCATCACCATAGCAATTGAAATACATTTTGTAATGCCAACTCTGCGATGTTCTGGAAATAGATGAAAGCCTTCCTTTGTATTTGTCTGTCCAACTTCTTTGTGCAATATCAGTACAAATACTTGCAGCAGTACCTTGGGTACATTTGCAATTTTTAGCAATCTGATGACTGCTTATTGCTGTCTGGGGACAAATAAGCTCTTCTGTTCATAACGGAGTGTCCACGTACCTGGGAGATATGTGTACTAAGTGATGGAAAACATACCATATTCGAAAATTCATAGAATAGGTCAACATATGCACCATATTTGTACACATTAATCTGTGTTGAACTCCACTGTGTGCAAGACTGAGGGGGGAGGGATTAATGAGTTTTGTTTAAACTTGAGCTTCCTGCAAATTTTTAATCTAGAATGTATTTCCTGTTCAAAACAGCAAAGGCAAAATGTTGTAATATTCTCTTACCATGTTTATTGGATTTATGAATTTTATGAAACTTCAATAACAAGCTTGGGGGAGGCTTGCATAAGCATCAGCATTATATGTTATGGTTGAAAGGCTGTATCAGCACAGAATTCTCCCCAAACAACACATCATTCAAACAGTAGATGGAGAGATAAGCTTTACTATTATCATGAAAGAAAAAAAAATCTGGATTATACTTTTGTTCTCCCTTTCTCCTTCACAATGCTTGTTATCATTTCAGACATCAGCATGTCAAAAAAAGACAAAATCAAGCTCCTTAGAAATAACTGCAGGGTTATATGGATTGGGTCCTTGAATGTGCCCTTATATTACCCCATTGCATTTTTCCCCTTCAAACAATGCACTATGATTACAGTGCTGGCAAGATGCCACAGCTATGCAATGTTTTTCTAGGTCCAACAGGAATTCCACAGTGTAGTTCCTGTTTCTAAATAACCTGTAAGATACAAAGAGCAGAGGAAGGTGCTGGAACTGTCTGGTCAGCAACTTTCAAAAGTATTTAGGAATGTAGAGACCTCATAGTTAGAACTAAATGAAGTAAATATAAATAAAACTTTAGTAGACAATGCCTCATGCATGGCTAAAAATGAACCCTACCTATAATCTCATCAGAGGACTGCAAATTGTCCAAAAGGAACAGAAGGCTCCATGGTATGCTGTACATTAATTTTATGCACAGTGTACAGAAATTACTTACCACTGCTGAGGTTTTGGATGGCTTTTTTTCTTAGCAGCCTCCTTTGCTTTCCACTTTCTCTTGTATGTACTTTGAAACTGAGAATAATAAGGACTGTTTTCACATGAAGAAAATGCAACTAAGACAAAAACATAACTATTTGGAAATTTAGGGTTTTTTTTTTTCACTCCCCTAACAGTAGAAGGCTCCATGTAGATACTTAGGTTGTTCTTCACAGTGAGAAAACATTTTAGCAATATGCAGATGCACAGATTTTCTTGTTTCTTATGACTCAACTGGTACACATCCCTGAGAAAAGTCAGCTTGAAAATGGATAGCAGTTCTTGAGAAGTTTGGAGATCATTAAAATGTTAATACATGTCGGGGTGGGGAAATACAAAAGTTTAGATCTTCAGAGCTTCATGCTCTAGCTAAATGTTGTCCAAGCCATGGTGTTCAACAAGAAATATATCAGTTAAGTTTTTATCAGTAGCCATGATTTTTTATATATTTATTTATGTCTCAATAATGCTAAAGAAAATCCAAACAGAAAGGGAGAATGTGTTTTAAATTAACTATCCGGTTATTTGTGTTTTGACTGCTAAAATATTAAGACAGATACAGATTATATAAATATATGGTTAAGGCTTGACTAGAATAAGTTCTTCATCACCCTCTAACTTCTTATTACCATCATAGCTGGAGATGAGATTTGCAATGCTAACAAAAATGACAACAGGTTTGCCACGAAGGCCATCGCTTCTAAGCAGTCAGCCTATTTTTGTCTTCATCAGCAGAGAGTGGTGATCCCTCCCTCACAGACTGGATGACAATATCCTTATTCAGGAACTAGACAAGAGCCTCAGTAAAAAAGAACTTTCCTAGTGAGTTCACTGGGTATTGCCCTCTTGATATGTATCAGCTTGAAACCATATGCCTAATTGTAAGGAAACCAGAGGGAGATGTTGAGTTTTGCAGTATTTTAGGACAGTATTTGCTAGGTTCAGAATCATACAACATACTTCCAAACACTACGATCTACTTGTGTTGATTCTTAAAGATTGGTTTTTATACATATTATTTCAATGTTTAGTTCATCATGATGCACAGATTGTACAGAAAGAAATCTGTGCAAATGTTTGACTAATTGTGAGACAGAAGAACCATTCATTTTCTCTACCATTAAAAAAGGTCCTAAATGTTCCTGTTATATTCTGCATATACTCCAAACAGATGTGTATTTAAAACTTTATGCTATATAAATTTTATGTTCCTGTTGAGATTTACATAAAAGTTTATGCCTGTTGAGATTTCTGTCTTCTGATCACAGCCATTTGAATAATGAAATCTTAGAGAACTAAAATCATGCAGAGCTTCCAGTATACTTTCCTATTTTTATGCATCTTAGATCTAATCATTTTCCAGCAGCACCTTAAGTGATTCAGCTAAACTCTAATGCCATCTGATAGCCTTTTTCAAAAATGTTGTATGCTATAACTTATCACAGAAAATATCTTTTCCTTTTGAGTCCCACCAAGATAAGCTACTGAATTGCAAATGTTCATCCAATATACTTACATAGGGAAGAAAGTTTGCATTACAAAAGCATGAAAAAAAGTAAAACTAAGAATTCTCACTGAATTTAAGAAGAATCACAAACCTGAAATTTTTAGCATTAATAATAATAACACTAATAATGTCACATTTTCTTTGCTGCTTTCTGATATGAACTGACAGCTTTCCACGTTATTATCACATTTTCAGTCACTGACATGATGATGATATTGGCAAATGGCAGCACCATATTTCTATTATTTCTAATAATTTAAGGCAATCTATCTGATGCTCAATATTTGCCTAGATTGATGTACTTTCCACCAATATAAACTAAAGTTACTCTCAAATGACAGAACAGGTCTTTGCCATTCAACTTAAGTAACAGTGGAATTCTTCCTGCAGGCAAAGCTGTAATGTGCTGTTTCATTACTAAAGAGGTGCCAGATATGCTCAGAATATCAAACAAAACCACCTCATGGGTGTTTTCTGCACCAAAAAATCAATGGAATGTGGGGGTGGAAAAGTTGGAAAGGAATTTAAAATTTCTTCTATTTAGCAAGGAAAATTCAAAATGCAGGAACTTGGCTCTGAAAAAAAAGAAGACAGTAATTCTTTCTGGACAGAAAAATCTGTTGTATTTAAAATGTCTGTCCCAAAATAAAGGATAACAGCTGCTTTTAAGAGATTTTTAAATGTTAGGTTTATAATTTTAAACTGGTATAAAAATATAATATTGTTTGTTTTCCTCAGCTAAACTCCATTTTATAATATGAAATTTGTTGCAAAAATCGGGGTTAGGATTGGGTTTGCATAGTAGCAAAATGTTAGTTTGTATAATAACAACAGTGTTCATTTGTTAGTCTTGTAACTGTTACAAATATTATTGCTGCATTGATCATTGGGAAAATGTGTGTACTTTATAATTCTGGCATTCCCTTTCATTGTTTTACTTCCTTTCCTAAATCACATGGATCAGTTAACTAAAGAGCATTAAATTTTTTGAATCAGTGATTTATCAAAGAAAGGAAAAGAGTAGGTCACCTATATTTTCACCGATGTTAAAAATTCTTCTAGCACTAAGCAAGAAATAGAGGAACGATGTGTTTCTTCCCTAGTGTAAATTGCATTCTGTGCCTTGCTAAAGATGGTAAAAGCCATTCACTTTCAACAATCTGATTTTTCCTAATTAAAATCTTGATTAAACTCAGAAAAAAGCAGGATCTAGGGGGATGATGTGAACCGACATCAACTTCAGGCCCTGATTTTTATTAGTAAAACCTCAGATTGAAGGAGTTTTATTTTACGGATGCAGCTGATTTAGATGAATGATTCATTTAACCAGATTACACATATCTAGAATATATGCAAAAATAACTGTTTGGGTTTGGTTTTTTCCTTACAATAGCTACAGCAAGCACCATGGATGCTTTTCACACCCAACTAAATTAAATACCAAGCACTCTCTGATGAAACCACCATGTTAAAATTGTTGAGTGTGTTTACTATGTCTCTCACTGGTGCTCAAGAGGACAAACTGAAAAATGGCAAGCTTAAAAGGTGTAAGTAATTAGATATTGCAGAGCTACCCACTTTATGTGGCAGCACAAGACCATCACTATAAGCCAAGTAAGTCCTTGTCTGCTTACATTCATGCAAGTCCTGCTAAGTCCTTCCAGAGCCCTAAACAGAATTGGTACTTACAGTTGTAGTATCCTGCTCCCTGGGATAAAGAAGGATTGCACTTCAGTCTTCCCTTAGCTGAGAATGAAGACAGGAATGCTTCTGCATGGTGTTGGTCAGGTCTGTTACTGGATAATGAAATCTGAGTAATCTTGTTCCTTCTATTTTTTACCATAGATTGTCTCTCCTAGTTACGGTTTGTTGCTTGAAGGGGATGGCAGTTTCCCTTTTTTCCTATATTGGCTTTGTTGGGAGATTGAAGATCAGCATGACTCCTTTTCCTGAGAAAGAAAACGGAGGGAAGCAGCAGCGCCTGCTTCTCCTGGTAGCTGATATTCTTACCTTGCTGATGATAGCTCTGCTACATGACTGGCAGGTGTTTTCCAGGCAATGCAGATCAAATAGGTTTTAAAAAACATGTGAATGATGGTGATTTATGTTGTGTGGACAGACATACTAATACAAATACAGCATAGAAGGAAACATAAAAGCACTTGAAACAAAAATTGAAACAAACATCACCTGACAGTGGTGCAGGTATTACTGGGAGAAGAAAAGCATGGAGGTAACTTACTCTGTGGTACACTGATGTATGACTGTGGTAGAAGCAGGCATGACAACCCAGAGGTAGACAGCCCAGACAACACTGATACACAATAATTAAAACATACATCCAGTATCCCCAATAAGCCCATACCCCAGTCCATCCCAGTGCATCTTCATAGCTTTTGCTCTATTGCATAAATTAAAGGTAATTAATTTAATTAAGCTGCGATCACATGATTTCATTTTGCTATTTGTAGGGAAGGTAAGGTTAAGATGGGTCTAAAGCGATAGGTAGGTAAGAGCCAGGTGGATGCAAGGGTAACACAAGGTCAGTGAACTGATAAGATTTCAGCATTTTCAATTAATTTGAAGGAGAAAAGGGAACAGAACTAAACTCACCATCAACAGGATTGAAAGGCAGCAGTGATAAAGATATAAAGTGATCATCAAAGTGTAAAGAGACATGATGCTAGTGTACTGATGAGGATGAGCAATGGAGCAATGAGTCCAGGACTTCACATCAAATCTTGAGACAGGAGTGAGGAGATAAGAAACCTGCCAATCAGATACAGACTTCGGTCATAGCTTGTCAAGCTGGAGAAGAAAACTGGGGGAGGGGAAATTCAATCCATCCCACTCCTACCAGTTTGATGCCAATGCCAGCAACAGAAGCCCAGAGATGGGAGAAGATGTGAAAACAGACAAGCGTGAAAACACCTGAAGTGCAGCACAAAGGAATTTCAGACAGTAAGTCAGCTTCATCAGGAGCCCAACTTAAATGCCTCTATGCGTGGGGAACAAACAAGAGGAGTTAGAGACGTATGTGTCTGCAGGGTTATGATCTCAGTAGCATAACGGAGATGTGGTGGGATGGCTTTTGTGATTAGAATGCTGGAATGGAAGGATACAAGATCTTTAAGAAAGACAGACAGGGGAGATGAGGAGAGGGTTAATGACATGCTGGAGTGCATAGAACTCTACTTGAGGTTGGATGAAGGGCCAACCGAGAGTTTATGGGCCAGGATTAAAGGGAGGACAGGGACAGATGACATTACAGTGGGGGACTGCTGCAGGCCCCCCAACCATGGAGGCTGAATGGATGAGGCCCACTACAGACAGAAAGGAGCAGCCTCACATTCACAAGTCCTGCTCCTCATGACAGTCCAACCTCCTGGATATCTGTTGGAGGAACAACACAGCCATGCACAAGAAATCCAGACAATTCCTGGAATGCATTGATGACAATTTTCTCTTTGAAGTGATAGAGGAGCCCACGAGGAGAGGTACCATGCTGGACCTTGTTCTAATCAGCAAGGAGAGGCTGGTGGGGAATGTGAAGCTCAAGGGCAGCTGCAGAATTGGTGGAGTTCAAGATCCTCAGGACAGTGAGGTTAAGGAGGGCACAATGTGAACTCACTACCCTGGACTTAAAGGAAGTAGATGCTGGCCTCTTCATGGATCTGCTTGGTAGACTACCCGTGGGAAAAAGCCCTAGAAGGAAGAGGGGACCAAGACAGCTGGCTAATATTTAAGGATCGCCTCCAACCTCAGGAGCAATACAGCCCCACAAAGAAGTCAGACAAAAATGCCTGGAGGTCTGCATGGATGAAGAATTTGCTCCTGGACAAACTCAGATATAAAAAGGAAGCCTGCAGAAGGTGGAAGCGAGGGCAGGTAGCCTGAGAGCAATACAGGGAACTTCTCTGAGCAGCTAGGAATCAGGGTAGGAAAGCTAAAGCCCTGATTGAATCTGGCCAGGGATGTGAAGGGCAATAAGAACAGCTTCTATAGGTACATCAATGATAATAAGGCGGTGAGGGAAAATATGGGTGGTCTGTGGAATGAAATAGGAGAACTGGTTACTCAGGATATGAAAGCTGAGGTACTCAATGACTTTTTCATCTTAGTCTTCACCAGAACCTCCTCTAGTCACAGCACCCAAGCCACATAAATCAAAGGCAGGTGCTGGGAGATTGAAGAAACACCCACTGAGAAGAAGATCAGGTCCAAGACCATCTAAGGAATCTGAAGCTGCACATGTCCATGGTACCTGATAAGTTTCATCCACAGGTCTGGAGGGAACTGGCAGATGAAATGGCTAAGCCACTGTCCATCATGTTTGAGACATCAAGTCAGTTCAGTTCAGTGCCTACTGACTGGACAAGGGGAAACATAGCCTCCATTTTAAAAAAGGGAGAAAAAAGACCTGCAGAACTGAAGGTTGGTCAGTCTTACCTCTGTGTCCAGCAAGATCATGGAGCAGAGCCTGCTGAAAACAATGCTCAGGCACATGGCAAATAAGGAGGTGATTTGTGACAACCAACATGGCTTCACTGATGGTAAATCATGCATAATGAATTTGCTGGGCTTCTATGATGGGGTTAAAACTTTGGTGGATAGGGAAGAGATATTGACATCATCTATGTGGACAAGTTCAAAGTGGTTAACACTGTCCTGCACAATATCCTTGACTCTAACTTGGAGAGACGTGGATTTGATGGATGGCCCACTTGGTGGATAAGGAATTGGCTTGAGGTCACAGTCAGAGAGTTATCGTTAAAATCTCTGTCCCGTTGAAGACCAGTGACAAGTGGCATTGCTCAGGGGTCGGTACTGGGACTGTCACGGTTTAACACCTTTGTTGGTGATAAAGACAGTGGGGTTGAGTGCACCTTCAGCAATTCTGCTGGCAACATCAAGCTGCGTAGTGCTGTGAACATAATGGATGGAAGGAATACCATCCAGAGGAACCTTGACAGACTTGAGAGGTGTGCCCATTTGAAACGCATGAAGCTCGACAAGTACAAGGTCTTGTTTGGTTTGGGGTGATCCCAAGCACAACTACAGTCTGGGCGGAGAATGGATTGAGAACATTCCTGAGGAGAAAGACTTTGGTGGAGGACAAGAAACTAAATATGAGCTAGCAATGCACACTTGTTGCCCAGAAAGCCAACTACATGCTGGGCTACATCAAAACCAGTGTGACCAGGAGGTCCAGGGAAGGCATTCTGTCCCTCTGACCCCTAATCAGACCCCACCTGGAGTACTGCGTGCAGATCTTGTACCTAGTACAAGAAAGACGTGGACCTATTGGAATGAGTCCAGAGGAGCGACATAAGATGATCATAGGGCTAGAGCACTTCTCCTGTGAAAAAAGATTGAGGGAGTTGGACTTCAGTCTGGAGAAGACTTTTGGGAAGACCTTTTGGCAGCCTTCCAATACCTGAAGGGAGCATACAGGAAAGCTGGAGAAGGATAGATTTGGATTAGATGCAGGGAAGAAATTCTTTACTGTGAGGGTGGTAAGACCCTGGCACAGGCTGCCTAGAGAAGCTGTGGCTGCCCCCTCCTTTGAATTGTTCAAGGCCAGGTTGGATGAGGCTCTGGGCAACCTAGTCTAGTGGAAGTTGTCCCTGCTTATGTCAGAGAGATTGATAAAACCATTCTATGAGCCTATGATTCTATGGTTCTGTGATCCCATGATTCTATGATTCTCTGTTAAACTGTGGTATTCAAAAACCATTTTTCATCCTTTGTATCACAGCTTTTCTTCAGCTGTGATATCTTTGCAGTAACAAGGAGATTGTGCATAAAGTAGAAGACAAGAAAATATAAAAGGCCAACTGCCTGTTTGTGGGATTATGGTCTATCAAACACAGATATTATAGCTATCATTTGGAGTTGGATGTGGAGAGTACATTTTTATTTGGTGGCTAAGGAAATTATCTGTTCCAAATGTGTCTGTTCATTTGTGGATGGGTATGAAAAATAATTCCTCATACTCTTTTAATTAGTATATCTTTGTCTGCTTCTTTGTGTTTTTTGGATTTTCTGGTTCCAGCAGTTTCTTCTTTTTCAGGAAACCTTTCTACTTTCTCTTATTCCCTCCCATTGATTACATCGTTGCTTCATTCAATATCTCCAGCATAAAAACTGGAGAAAATAGGTTAAGGTACTAACATTTCTCAGACCCTTTTTATTCTTCCAAGCTGTTTTTAGAATTGGGAAGGTAGAAGAGGTTTACACTGGGTTGGTTTACAAAATTGAATTCCTGAGATTTTTAAACAGTGCTGTACAGAAGACTTCACAAACTGAAAAGGCTGTATTTCCCAGAACAGAGAAAATTGTTTGGGAGTAGTTTTTTACACTGTCTTCTAAGTGAAAAGTGCATACATATCACTACAACCATGGGAGAATGAAAGGAAAAAACCCCACAAAATAGCAAAGCTATGAACAACATAACAATGTGCTGTGATAACAAAATCTGATCTTTAAACAATATGTATGAAATAAGCGTGCTGTCACCATAGCTATACATCACACACATTGCATCAGTCAAACCAAAAGTGTCTGGTAACTGCTATTCTTAGTTTTAGCTTAAGGCAAATATGAGGTAAAACTTATGAAGCTAACACTACCAGCTTGGTTAATCCATAGTTACTTACTAGTTTATTATGCGGAATACATGTAGCTGCGTTAATTTAACAAGCCAATCTTCTTTCCATAAAATGAAAAGGTGTAACAGAATAGGTCAAATCTTGTTTATAGGATATGGTAAAATACCAGTTTTGAGTATTCTCTTTACAGCTAATTGAACTTATGTGAACTTGAAGTTACATGAACTAGCCTGTCTGTTGGAGCTAGATTGCCTGAACTGCTTTCTGTTTTTAAAAAAGCATCTTCATAGTTATAAAAAAATCACAGGAAAAGCAAACTGTTCACTTTTAGCAACACCCCCTTTTTTAAAAAAATGTATCTACTACTGTGTGGTACAAAAAAAAGGTTATCTTTACTGTTTGCGGTATAGTGGACTGGGTTATTATTTACACTGACTATATACAGAGTAGAATTACATATAATTAAATATTTATAATATTTTAATTGGATTTTAAGTTATTGTTTACATTTTTAATAGATAATTTAATAATTTGACCCTGTTTCTCAAGTATACAAATATTTTTGTCACAATGGTGCTTTTTTTAAGAGTATACCTAGCTGTTTGACAATATGTTTCTCACTTATTTTCCCTGATGCAATTAGGTTTTTGTAAGGAAGCAAGGATGTGCACGCAACATAATTACTAGTACCCATTTATTCTCCATTTAAATTATCTCAGTCATATTTTCACTGGAAAAATCATAAAATGGATGTCATTGCATGCTTGTCTAGGAGAGACAAGACCAACTCTGTGTTTCAGTGGGATTTAGGCACTTAAGTATTTAGCAACTTAGATATCCAAGGCTTTGGCATTTTTCTAGGTGACCAACATAGTTAATTCAAAGCTAAGTTCACAGAATTAGATTTCTCCTTATATATTTATTTATATACTACCTCTGATAGCAGATATTTATAAATATACATAAATGTGTGTGCATGTATAAGCAATTCTTTCAGCAAGTCTTTCACTCTTTGATTTTATAATGGATGCACAGATGCATCCATTTTAAGCATGGATGTGGCAAATAATACACTTAAAGGATAATGAGATAGGACTGGGAAAGATTAAGGAAAGAAAGAGTGATAAAAGTATATGAGTTAGGAAAGAGATACTGATCTGGAAGTTAACTATTAGTGCATGCTAAAGATCTATGTATCTGAGAGATGATTCAATGACTCTCAATGACTGCAGAGGATGAAGGACTTGTTTTCAGCTAATATGTGATAAAGAAAAATTAATAAAGCTACAATAAATTATGTAAAATACATTGCAAACATGGTCTATAAAAAGGAAGCAAAATACCTGAAAAACTTCTCATGTAATTCCTAAAACACATTTATAGAAAATGTTTTGTAGAAATAAGATTTCTTACATTTTTAATTATGTAAATTTTGTACTAGAAATTTAAATAGCTGATACAGATCATCTTAATTTTTATGCCAGTGTTTGAGGTTTTCTCTTTTCCCATCTATTTATACTTGGGAAGATCTTTGGAATTCTTCACGCTTTTTCAATAAAACTAGCAAATTTTTTATACCATAAGCAACAGAGTATGTTTAAGAAGTAACTGGGATTTGTTTTGAAATGGAATTTGGAACATAACATATTACATAGATAATGAAACCATTATTTTATGCATGGTTATTAAGTTTTTAAACAAGGATGGTTTCAACTTCATGTTGTGGCTTTTCAGTATGCAATAATTCCTTAATTAGCTTAACCTCTAAGTTCTGATTTTGGTGTTGGTTACTAATGGTTATAGCTTGGATTATGAATATAATTTTATATTGCCTAAGGAAGTGGTTTATATCTGTGTCTTTAAAATTGGAGTCTAGCCATAACAATAACAGAGAAATTTGCTACTCTCCTACACTGAAGCAAACTTCCTAATAATTGTCATGGAAATTAATTAGTTAAGAGTATGGAATTGAGCACAAAGGTTATCACAGAACTTTTAAGTGAAATTAGATGATCAACTTCATGTATTATGAATTAATTTTAACCTCAAGAAATTAATGTGTTTTGCTTTTCAGGAAGTGAGGGGTGAGAGCTGATTCTCTGATGTATCTGGATTTCAAGTTCCTAGGAGCTACAGCTGGAGCTCAATCTCCCAAATTACACAAGATTTGTAAATTTGGAAAAAAGAAAACATTGCCATTAAACTCAAGGTAAGAAATTATTATACATTGTTTTATGTATCTTTATATAAAAAGTTACAAGTAGCAAGCATATGACACAGAAATGGAACAGTAACAGCAATATTTGTGAATGCATGCTTTTTACAATGTATCTAATAAAGGGATATTTGCCAACTCAAATATTCAGTAACATACATGCAGATTATTTTCTCAATGTCAAATTCAGTCATATTGCTAGATGCTTATCCAACAAACATTTCTATTGAAGTGATTATGAATGGCTAAATACCTGATTTCAATAAATTGTTCCTGAAATTGGGAATTTAACTCATAATGAAGAGAGGAAAACAAAAAGGTAAATGACCGACAAGCATTATAACCAAAGTCTTATTGCCTTCTAGTAATTTTACTCAACACTGTTTGCTGAATTTTGTCATGATATGAGAGTAGCTGGTCAGAGAGTCCATAAAACCTCTAGCTGGTGTTTCCAAGGACGATAGTTTCACATTTCACTGTAGCATGTTCAAAATCACCCAGGAGCGCACTATTCTCAAGCAGTCTATATAATGAAAACAACGTACATATAACAAAAGTTCAATGTAAATCTTCTTCCACATATCACACAACAAACAAGTAAATAACAGACATAAAACATATCAACTGAAATAAAACTAAGGAAAAAAAATAAACAAAGACAGTCTCAGTTAGGAGCTAATTTTTTCTTCAAGTTTGCATCAAATCTCCAAATGTATTTAAAAACTAAGGAGCACTTGGTGACCAGCAACAAAATCACAAAAGAAACATGTTATTGTGCAATGGGAATATCTTGCAAAGGAAGTAAGATAGTCTGTACTTCTTAGGTTGGGATGAAGGCAATGAAATGAAACTAGAAACATGTCCAGTCTCTCTTTCAGACAGTTGAAATAATTCACTTTAGACTTTTTTCCATTCAGAGTTTGCATGACTGTATGAATAGTTGTCTGAAAGCAAGAAAAAGTTAAAATATCTTCTCACTATGAGGAAAAATACAGACAATATTTATCTGAACTATCTAAAAGCAATAAAAGCATTGATGCATTTTTTCCCAGTAAAATCATTTTGTACATATATATACATATAAACACAATATACATATGTCTATGTTTATATGTATACACACATATTCATAGATAAAAGACATAGATTGTCAGACTACGGCTATCTATAACTTCATTATAAACATCTGAGATTATATTTAGTAAAATTAACTGTTGATACAAATTATATGAAATGAAATGAAAGGCCTAGGAAAAGACTCAAAACAGGGAATTTAGTTTGCAGATATTAACGTTAGTGCTGCAGAATCCTTAAATTTATCAGTAGTACCGCATACCCTTCCCCTGACACTTCAACATCTTCCTGTCTTGGGTTAGGTTGCCATATTTCACATAGTATTTCACATGCTGGGACTCTAAATTTTTTCATAAATTAAAAGGAAAAAAGAACAAGAAAAGAAACACCAGAGCCATGCAAAGCACTTGTATTTATGATCTGTTTGCAGTGAAGATTATATTTAGCTAGGGGATGATCATAGTGCCATCAGGAAATAAGGAGTTGATAAATGTTATTTTTTTACAATGCTAAAGTGGTCGCCTGTCTTTCAGTTTTCTCAGTATTCAAAACTGGCTTTCTCCATACCAGATGGTATAGAACTTGAGAACTAACATGCATTTTAGCGATGTAACAAATAAAATGGGAAACAACAGATGGTTCAATTGCTGTATAGGTATATTTACTTACCTTGAGTTTGTCTCAGACCCTAGTTGTGTTGTACTCAGACTCATGTTTGCTTAGAGACCCAATGAGGCAGAACCTGGAATGTTATGGCTATTTCATTCAAAATAATAATGTTTGCATAGAAAAAAAGAAATATATGCATATAGATACTTAATAATCAGTACACCTTCATAATCTGATCAATATTCATGAAGCAATTTACATTGGCATGCAATTAGATTAAAATAATCAAATAACTTATTTTTTTTAAGAGACAGAAATACCTTAATGTGCAAAGAAAATATGGAGGGCATGTAAACAGTCACAAGAAGTGCATAAATAATGCATGCAAGAGAAAACACAAGTATATATAAAATGTTTCTGTGTTCTTTTTCAAATAAATGGTTCATAAATGTTTCTGGTTTTCTTTTTCTTTTACTTGTAAACTTTATAATTCATATGTACAGTCATTCAAAGTGCAATATACAGTAGAAATAGCTTTTATTAAAAATATCATGCTTGAAACTCCTTTTTTATTAGAAAGATCCCTTTTAACTACATTCTTATATGCAAATATATGAGTGAGTATTGTCTATTCACTATGCTGTCTCGTTCTAATCAATGTATATATATGATATATGTGAATACGACAAGCCAAAATACTGGGATTAATAATGGAATAGATACAGTAAAGTATTGCAAATATTGTCAGTCATTATATAAAAGAAAATATTTCATGAGAAAAGGGATTTCCATACCCCTGGACTGTGTGTCTCATTATTGTGACATGCATCAAAATGGATATGTGTAGTTTTTATTTATCGATGCATTGATTTCAGGATGTTAGACCAACAGTGTATGATACTCAAGGCCACCTCAGTTAGAAGAAAACCACATGTATGTGGCTCATCAAAGTCTAGGTTCACACAAAATCTTCTTTGGTTTTTAAAAGTCGTACCTATTCTCTGTTGACCTGTGCGTGTATGCATGTGAGTACGTGTAAAATAGTAAAAGAAAAAGAAAGATATAAAGTAGAAAGGTAAAACTGAGATATAGGATCCTTCAGGAAATAGGAGCAGAGATGAGAGAGAGACAGAAGCAAGAGATAATATAATGGTATGTGCTACCAGGGAACAGAAGTTTAAACAATAAATAAAGAAGAAAGAAAATATGTCTTTACTGAATAAAGAGTGAGTATGTTTGGGCAATCAAGTCCTTATACAATAGTCTTCATCAAAAATCTATTGATACTGACCGCTGAACAGCTTTATCATGTCTGGACAGCCTGTGACTCGTGGTTGGTACCTCTTCAATTTCGTCTATCTCACACGCATCTGCAGCATCTTGTGAGTAGCTATGCTTCATGACAAGGATATTTCTCCTGTTCATGGGCTGAATGAGTGGTTTTACAGGCTGGGGTTGTATTTCTGTCAAGACAGAAGCATCTCTTGTGCTGAGGTTACTACGGCTGCCTTTAATGCTAGACACTTGTGATCCACAGTGATGGTCATGAATGCATTTTGAAGATGATCTCCGCAGTTTATGATAATTTTCAAAGTCATCTGCAACATCAGCAAGGTCAGCTGTAGGCCCTGTCCCTCTGAGTGTGCATAACTCATAATGAGGAGGCTCAAACACCTCCTGGAACACTGTTTGATCAAAGTCTGTTTTCCTTTGGACAAATTTTTTACGAGGCTGCTTGATCTGTACTATAACAGAGATAACAATGAGGATGATCACAATGCAAGAAGTCACCCCAATTATAGTCCCACTGGTATTGGTAAGTTGGTCCAATAGGTTAGCTTTTCTTTTCTCTGTGTGATAGGAGAAAGAAAAAGCACAGTGTTATTACAACTGAAGAACAGAAACAACCATGATGGGTTCAGAGTTACTGCAAATCTGAGCCTAGTCTGTGTCCAAGTTCACTTAATCAATCTCATCTACAAAAAGAAAAACGGAAGACATCAGAAATAAATAGCACACAAGTCCCCTGTGTGCCTACATTTGGGAAGTGATTTATTCAGAGTATATTACAAGATTAATTAAATAGAAAAAAAATTAACTTTTTTAAAATAAAAAGTAACCACCATAACAAGCAGATGGCTTTAGTGTCACCTCTGACCTCCGTTTGCCACTAAAGCCCCCAAGACTGTTACAGATGTTCTTTTCATTATTTTCTGCCTCTTCCAGTAAACATATGCAACTAGGACATTAGGGCAAATGAAAGAGAAAGGCCTTAAAAGATTTAAAAATAAATTCTTTGCATTGAGAACTTTGGTGACATCCTAATATTTATGAGCTGACTGGGAGAGTTTACAGTATTCAATGAAAAAGCTAAATCAGGAGAACTAGAAAAGTAATTCAAATTCAGGTTTCAGGAAGAAAAAAAAACAAAAGTGCAACTTATTGCTTTTGTTCCTGACCTATTAATTACCACAACTTTTCTAAACACCCATAAAAATCCAAAAGATGATCCTACCTACTATCCTTTACTCAGGGGACTCTAGGTTGTTAGACAGAAAATTCAGCATTGTGAATGAAGAAAAGCAGAAAATGTGCAGAAAAATAACAAAAAGGAAAGCAGTTTCACCCTACTGTTGTGTATATTTCTGTGTGATTTGCTTTCAAATGGCTGCAGACACATGAGATGGTGACTGAGCCTTGTAGAAATCCAAGCTGAAAGCATTCGCATCAGTCTCTCACAGCCATAGCAAGACTTGACAGCTGTGATTAAGTTTCAACACCCAGTTTAGTGTATTTTTTCCTGGAAACCTAAAACATATCAATGGAGTTAAAAAAAAGCCTTTGAAATGAAAGTTATTGACACCAAAACAATAACATCCATCCCTTCATAATCTCCTAGATACCAAAATTTATCAGTACTGTCCATTGTCTACTCTGGTAGACCCACCTGGGGTTTCTATAACTGATACAGACTCTGGGGAAGTCACAGAATTAGGAAAAGCAACACAGCAGCAAGCAACCTTTCTGCTGGAATCAGCAACCCTCCTTTTTCTAGTCAGAAAAATAAGTGTAAATGCACAAGACCCAGTATAAAGATACTTGGCAAATGAAAGATGAAAATCATTCCGGAAATTAAAGAGTGAGGAAGATTCTCTCTTTTCCTCTGTGCTGAAGACCGATAGAACAGATAATTATTTCCCAGTTGAATGTTTAATTTCTCTGAACAATATTATTCCATGCCACAATTTTGCTTTGTTCTTTTGAAGTATGTTTTCATTTGTGTTTTACCCTATTGCACTGCTTGTCAGGATTTTACAGGCTTCAGCAGATTTATAGACTGACTGCTAATCCACCTCATTCTGGATTTTTTTCTTGATTGGTTCCTAAATTTGGCATATCCCATGTTTCCAGGAACAAATCTGCAGTAGAAGGGAGGGGCTAGAGGGAAGCAAACTGTCTCCCTAGCCTGCAATGTAAGAGAGTTAAGCTCTTTTCCCCAAAGACAACACAGATGCTGATTTCCCCCTCTACTTCCCCCCGCCTCCACACCTTCCCCCTCAAACAGACCAATATTTAGAAATCATTGTCAGCACCTGGTTGAGAACATCAGTTTGTACCTATGAACCAGACATCATGCCTGATTTTCTGTGCTTGTTCCTAGCTTTTCAATTTCACTTGATTATAGGTAGATTTGATTGCTTTCTTATAGTGTTAATCCCACTTCACCTTGACTTTTTAGCCCACCTGGATTATTATGGGCATGGCATGCAGCTAAAAGACATCTGCTACCCTTATGTCACTCCACTTAAAAGGTAACTATGACAAAGGAACAAAAATACTACCTTTAATTACTGTTTAGATTGTACAATAAATAGGGACAAAGTGATCACGAAGCCTGTCAGGACATAACCAACACAAACCAACATTAAGGAGAACAAATGCAAACACTGAAAGTATTTTTCTCTTCATTTTCTCTGTTGCTTTACACATGCTTTCCCTGACTTACTTTTCCTCAGATTTGACCCATCTGGCGCATACTTTATGAGAATCAAAGGATAATACAGTGTATCCCACACAGTCCAAATTGCTTGAAATTTCAAATTCTGCACATTACCTTTGCAGTGGTTTTCATCCCAAGGATACACACAATTCTGGAGTCCGTTGCAGACCAATGTATTATTAATACACATATTACTGTGGCAAAAGAATGTGTTGGCTTCACAAGGGGCTAAAAATAAGAGAGAAAAAGCTGATATTAAGTAGTAAATCATGCAGTTCTCCACAACAGACACATCTAGGAGTGGCCATGTGATCTTTAGTAGGAGAAAGTTATATAACACAGGTTCCTTGAGCATATTTAATATCCGACATGCAGCATTGAGAACAGTCAAGTCACACACTGTTTACTATTTTGTGGCTAGAGGTTTTCAGTTTGATTGTCATTGCTGTAGTGGGTTGGCTCCAAAAACGTTGGTGGGGAGTCGTTGATGTGTTGTCAACAGTTTTAGCCACAGATCCAAAACAGAGCACCCTATGGGCTGCTATGAAAAAAAAGTTAACTGTATCCCAATCAGATCCAGTGCATGGGAAATCATTTGTTTTCAAGTTTATTGGTAAAACCAGTTTTATAAGGAAACTTGTGTGACTCAAAGAAGTTGTGTACTTTACTGCCCATATCAACAGTGTCTCAACATTTATCCATAGAGAAAATAAAATCCTTTTAAAAACCTTTTGGTCATAAGAAAGGCTACAGTAAAAAAGTACCCCTTCACAAGTGTGAAGATGACAAAAAGCTACAGCCTCTAGTGTCTCTGAAGCCCATGGTCTAGGAGAATCATGAAGAGTTATGATGCTTTTATTACTGATGCTTAGAATTTGATGCTTCATGGAAATTTTTTTCCTCTACAATTTTAAAAGCAGTTCCTATGACAACATATATGCATAGTGCAGAAACTGGCTTAAAGCACACAAGTGCATCAGTGGTTTGCTAACTAAGAACAATACAAAGGATTTGTATTGTAGAACTTAATGACTTCATATATCATGTCAAGGAATCTACTTTTCGATAAGTGCTTAAGTTCAGGTATCCATAAATGACTATAATGGCTTATTCTGAGCAGTTATGGTCTGTTAAACAAATAGTAAATGACATTAAAAGTTGTACACAGCCCCAAATAATCCAAGGGAATGATATGAAGCTATGACAGGGGAGGTTTAAGCTGGATATTAGGAAGAGGTTCTGAGAGGGTGTTCAGACTGGAACAGGCTCCCCAGGTAAGTGGTCACAGCACCAAGCTTGACTGAGTTCAAAAAGCGTCTGGATTCTGCACTCAGTCCCATGCTCTGACCTGGCTGGCCCTGTGTGAAGCCAGGAGTTGGACTTGATCATCCTTGTGGGTCCCTTTCAGCTCAAAATATTCTGTGATTCTATGAAATACACAATCATCCACTCAGATATAACACTACACATACACGGTATCTCTTAGCTAATGCAGAAGATGGGTCAGCCAGACTGGTTCTACCCCCTGTCAAATTTTTAGAAATGTATGGTATACCATCTCCTAAACTGCTGTGACCTTGGACAGGTGTTGAGTTTGGTACAGGAGCGATTTTACTTTAAACTGCACAGAAATTGCAGAACAGTATACATGCAAGGTAGAGTGTTCTGGGACAGTCCTTATTTATCTGTTACTGTAATTTGTGGACAGTAAGGGCTTAGCCTGGAGGATACTGTGTCACATTATGATGTGACACATCATAGAGGACACCCACTGCAGGCGCAATCATCTTCTCACAGAGTAGCAGCAATCCCTATTTTTGGGTAAGGCAGGGGTCTTTTGGGTCTGGTTCTTTCCAACAAATAGAAAGAGTCTCACTGCCTGCTCTAAACAAAAATGTGAAACAGATGGAAAGAATTTATGAAACAGAAACCTAAGAAGACCTGAGTAGCCACCCATTCAAACCACATGGCATTACGTAGGGACTGCACAAGAAAAGAAGACCTGAAAATCAAATGGAGAAAGCACAGGAGTGACAGGGGACCAAGGAGAAACAAAAAAAAAGGAAAAAAATGTGTAGGATTAGGAAAGATTCTGCTAATATAGCCACAAAAGAAGAAAAGACCCCCACCAAAACATCAAAAAACCCCATGCAGAGTGCCATGAAAGACAGAGAGATGTGTTTGAGTTGGCAGAACCTCTTGTTTTTGACACATTAAAATCAGTCAGATTTAATCCTGAATGCAGCACGAAATGAAGGATTAATACTGGAAAAACAATCCTTAAAAGAACAGAGAACAATTTAAGAGAAGAAAGAACAGTTGTTCAAGTCAGAAATGAAGGAATTTAGAAATACAAGGGTGTTAAGCAGAAAAGGAGGAACCAGAGGAAGGTAGCAAAGGATGTGAGAGGAAGACAGAACTGCATAGCAAAAATAGATGACACTTAAGATATTCTATCCTGAAAGGACTGACGAGATTTTATATCAAATGAAAAATATTAGGAAAGGTTTCAGAAATGAGAGAAAAAAATTAAAGCAGTACAAAAGTTGTTGTTTTTTTTTTTTCCAGATTTTGGAAGAAGGGATAATTATGCTATGTGATGGCAGGGAGATCAATAAGGCCCACATCTACACATCTCTTAAATACCTCAAGGGATGGTGACTCAACCATTTCCCTGGGCAGCTTGTTCCAGTGCTTGACAACTCATTTGGTGAAGAAATTTTTCCTAACATCTGATATAAACCTCCCCTGCACATCGTGAGGCCATTTTTTCTTGTCCTCTCATTTGTCACTTGGAAGAGACCAACACCCACCTGATTACAACCTCTTTTCAGGTAGCTATAATGAGCAATATGATCTCCCTCAGTCTCCTTTTCTCTAGGCTAAACAACCCCAGCTCCCTTGTTCATGTTTATAAAATTAGTACAGTTGATTCGTCTCTGTGGTCCCTTGAACCTGGAGTGATTAATTTGGACTCAAAATCAATATATTTTCCCCACTTTAATGAAGGCTTTTTTTTTTTAAATTTAAAACCATCAAAGAAGCCTGAAAACTTATCAGTCCCATTGTACATTTGAGCAATTAGGGTTTTTTTGTCCTTGAAGACACACAGCAAAAGGTCCTTTGGATGCTGCATCAAGGATATTGTAGTAATATCAAAAATATAATGAACTAGCAGTAAATAAGATGCTTTTACAGCAAGATGGATGTGGTCTTAATGTGTTCCTGAAGCTGTTACAGAAACCAGGATGGGACTAGAATCAAGCAGGGATGTGGCAGGGACACTTTTCACAAAAGGAAGCTACTGTTTTCACTAGCTTCAACTAGATAAAGCACGACCTGATTTTAACCACCTGGTATGTGTGGAGTACAACACAGCAGCTAGGCACAAGCAATCCAGGAAGCTTCCAGAGTGCACTGATGATAACTTCTTGATATGAGTGATCAAAGGGTGCTCTGTTGGACCTCATACGTTTATAAACAAGCAAGAATCTGTTGGGGATGTGAATGTCAGGTGCAGCCCTGGCTGCAGTGATCATGGGATGGTGGAGTTCAGAATGCTGCAAAAAGAAAATAAGGCAAAAAACCAAGATCACAACCCTGGGCAAAATTTCACTGTTGAGGGATCTGCTTGGAAGAATGCCATGGGAGGTGATCCTGGAAAAATGAAGGACCCAAGAGTGTTGATTGACTTGTATGATCACCTCCTCCAACTGCAATAGCTTTTTATATAAGGGCAAACAGAATATCAAATGAGGGTGACAGTTAGTATGCATGGATGAACAAGTTCTTGACAATACCATAAAAAGGATACCTGCAGCAGGCTCGGATGACCCCAGCAGAAATATTGGGGCACTAACCAAAGATGTAGTGATACTTTAGGAAAGCTGAAGCCTACCTGGATGCAAATCTGGTGAAGGCTGTAAAGGACTTCTACAGGTACATCAGCTGCCAAAGATAAGGATGTGATACTGAATGGGGTATGGGACTTGATGATAATGGACATGGAAAAGGCTAAGGTACAGAATGCTGCCTTCTCCTCCACCTTTTTTTTTTGTTGTATTTGCCCTTTGGAGTTCCATGTACTTGAGATGAGGGAAAAAGCCTGGATCAAGGAAAACTTCACTTGAATGAAGGAGGACCAGGTTGAGGAACAGTTAAACAAACTGGACAGACATGAGCCAATGAGCCCTGATGGAATGACCCCATTAGTTGGCAAAGTTGCTGTGAGGCCAGTCTTGATTATCTCTGAAAGGTCATGGTGATTGAGGGAGGTTTCTGAGGACTGAAAGAAGACAAATGTCCCCCTGTCTTTGAGAAAGGTGAGAAGGAGAATCTTGAGAGCCCTAGCTCGGTCAGCTTCATCTCCATCCCTGGAAAAGTGGCAGAGCAAATAATAATGAAAACTATTTCCAAACACATGAAGGATAAGAAGAACATAGTCTACATGGACTCATGAATGGGAAATCATGCTTGACCAACATGACAGAGTTCTACAACTGGATGAATTCTTGGTGAGTGAGTGAATGTTGTGTATCTCTGCTTAAGAAAATTTTCAGTCTAGTGTCCCATAATAACCTCATACACAAACTGATTGATATGGGCTGAAGAAATGGACAGTGAATTGAACTGAAACTGGCTGAACTACCAAGCTCAGAAAGCTATGATCAGTAGCACAAAGTCTACCTGGAGTCCATTCACTAATGATGTACCCCAGGGCTTGGTACTGAAGCCAATACTCTAACCGCTTCTTTAACATCCTGGATGATGGGACAGAACATATGTCCAGCACTTTCACAGGAAATGCAAAACTGGGAGAACTGGTTGACAGACCAAGTGGTTGGAAGCCTGTATATATGTGTCTCAATAGGCTGGAGAAACAGGAACTTCAAGCAGTTCAACAAAAGGAAATGCAGAGTCCTGTCCCTGGGGAGGAGCACCTTCATTTTTCAGTACATGTTGGGGACTGACTGAAAATCAAGTTTGCAGAAAAGGTGCTGGGGTATTATACGTTGACCAAAAGTCAGCAATGTGCCCTTTTTTCAAAGAAGGACATCAGTATCCTGGGCTGCATTCGAAAGAGCACTCTCAGCAGAGTGCTCCTTCCCCTCTATTCAGTACTGCTGAGGCCACACCTGCAGTGCTGTGTGCCGTTCTGGGCTCTGCAGCACAAGAGAGACATGGACATCCAGGAGTGAGTCCAGAAACGGGCCACAAAGACTTTTAAGGCTTGGATCATCTGATATGAGAGAACTGGGACTGTTTCACCTCTGTTCTCATCAATGTGTGTAAATACCAGATGGGAGGGAGTAAAGAAGACAGAGCCAGACCCTTCTCAGCAGTGCTCAGTGACAGGACAAGAAGCAATGAGCACTAAATGAAATATAGAAAATTGCCCTTAAATGTGAAAACAAACTTTTAATTTGAGGCTTGGCAAACACTCTGCAAGAGCTTGTTTCCCAGAGATGTTGTGGAGTGTCCATCATTGAAGATATTCAAAACCCAACTGGTTGCATCCCTGAGGAACCTGATGTAGCCAGCCCTGTTTTGAACAAGAAGATTGGACTAGACCATATCATGAAGTTCCATCCAACCTCAACCTTTCTGTGTCTCTCTGAAAAGATGGCTTCTTAATTAGATTGAAAGTAACAGCTGAAAACACACGGCTATATTATTTCTTTGGTGTCCTAAAGCTGCCTTGAGTCAGGCTCTGCCAAGGCACTGGCTTAGAAATAAGAGAACTGGTGTATCCAGCACAATGAATGATTATAATGATTATAAGAAATGTGAACAAATTAGAACTATGCATATAACTCAACCTGATGGATTTTAATAACTTTAAGTCTTTGATAAATTGTTGGATTTTTGCAGCATGAAAACTCTAATTTTAATTAAATTGCTAATTAAAGTAAAAAATTCTATTAAAGGGTCTTTTCCCAGTTTGGATTTGAATCAACAGTTGTTTTAATGAAAAATTATAATTTATATAAAACACTATATACAACATTATAAACTTTAAACACTGTGGTTCTACATTACTTTTAATTATAATATTTACTTTATTAAATTGTGTGGTATGTATAGGGTTACCTTGTATCTTAATATACAAGTAGATTTTATAGTTATTGAATTAACTATACTGTAACACCTTCTTGTTTGCAACAGGTATTTATACTGAACACCAGAGGGTGCACTTATCCTAGAAAATATATAAGCAAATGCATTAACAGTAACAGACATGCTATCCCAGAGTCTTTTCCAGTTTCAGGAAACCTATACTTTAAAAAATGCTAGAATAACAACAACCCTATTTCTGTTATCTGACAGGTAAATATATTTTGTTTCTAGTACAATTTAGAGTACTAGATCACGTTCCCAGAAAGCCATGGTCAGAGTATTCAAAAAAAGCCAGAGTTTAGTATTTGAAGGTTACGGCTTGCAAGATTAAAAAAACTGAGCCAATGGAGTAGTCTATATTTTCTTACTATTGACAGGGGTTGGGAATGCACATGAAGACAATCATCTGTACTTTTTCATTTATTAATGCAAAATTGTCATAAATTCTTTTAATACTGAATAGCCCTAAGGCAGAGAAACATAAAAATCATTAATAGTTCTTCCAGATGCCATGTTTACAAAATACCATGAAATAAAAGCAGTTGTATTTTATATTTGGGTTTGTTGGGTTTTCTTTTTAAATATCACTTTCACTGAGGCAATAAATTAAAAATAATCACAGTTAATACATGCAAATTTATACTATAGAATAACAGTATTTAGAAAGCACCATAGCAAATAAATATTCTGTGTGTTGTTTACAATTGTTATACTATTAAAATGTTATGTCAATTAAAATAAAATGTATTATCTCTCTTTGTTAAGCATCATTTTACTGGGCATTAAAGGACACTGTAAATGCAAAGAATGCAAACATGGCCAGGTCAAAATATTTTTACAAGATGAAGTCGAAAGCTGATGTGCCTGGCTGGTGCGATGCTTGTGTGTTCCACTTTGGTGCAGTGCTTTCCCCACTGTATTTACACTGTACCTCAGTTGCAGAGTTAGCGTAACTCCTTTGCTTTCAGGTTGTGAACTAGCTCTGAGCAAGCTAGCTTGGGTGTCCGTGTTGTACATCATTGATCTGTGTGGACATACCCTTTGAGACTGTCTCAAGACAGGGATTTCAGTCTGGGATGCCTTAAGTTTAGATGAATGTCCTACCCTACTTGCTATTTTTAGGCTTTGCTCTCTTCCTGTGCACCCCTGCCCCCACCTCCCCCCCTCCCCCCTCCCCGCCCCCCCACTCCCCTTGTTGTCAGAACGTTTTTGAGAGGTCTTGCTTTCTCCTAAGGGCGAATGGGGAAAATTCTGAAATCTAAACAATGGTTAAATGTGAGAAATATTTTATACTGAACTCATTAGACATTTCACACCCACTCCTCACGTCCTCAAGATAGCTCACTGCATCATGCTCTGTCTGTGAATTCTTTAGGTATAGACCATTCTGATTTTTTCCACTGTTTTACTGAAAAATAGAGGGTATTTTTCCTTCACAAAAGAAAGAAAAATTAAATTCTTCAGATGTTCCTTGAGTCATCCTTGAAACAGGGGAAGGAGTTTTCCCTCAGTGTCTCCAAGGAGCAGTTCATCAATCATGCTAAGAAACAGTTACAGTTACTTTATTAAAATTGTTAAGACTTTTTCAGTACTGTACACTAAAAGTATATTACCTAAAGTAAAAATACATTTCACTTGCCACTAATGGGAAAAAAAAGTCTTATTAAAATAAAGCTGTTAGAAACTTGAAATGTGCTTAACACTGGATTTTCCTTCTCAGACACCTTCAGACATCTCTGTTCAAGAAAAATGTATTTTTTGATGGGTAGTTATTACCAGGTGCACATCGATAATCTGGTCTTTACAAAACACTTATATATGGCTGGGGGGAGGAGGGGGGAACGCTGAATATCAGTTCACCACAGAAAGGCAGCTCAGAAGCATGTGTTCAGAGCTCCAGCCTGTGCTCAGCTTATACACTGTGAACAATTACTTTGTTCAGGGACAGCGAGGCATAGGGATGCTTAACCAGAGAGGGCTTTTCACCAGAAAGCTGCAAACAGCACAGAGGGGCAGAAAATCACAGATAAGTGCTCACCAGTGAGGAGGCAACCCCAGCGTTTTCTTTTTTATGTATTTCATGAAAGCAGGGAGCAAAACCAGCAACACTGTAACCTATTTACACTACTAAGTCCTTGCAAAGGGAAACCATCTCTCCACACACACTGCACTTAACACTTTGCTGTTCCCTGACTCAGTAGTTCCCTTTGCCTCACCACAGCACACGCAGCCATTAATGCTGCATACCTGCAGTGCCTTTTCCCCATTAGAGAGCTGCCCATGCTGGGGTGATCATCTTCAGTGATTCTAGCTGTAAACAAGGATTTGAGTGCTGTTGCTCGATAAAGCTGTGCACCTACTCTTCTAAACATGGCCCTAGATTTCTATCCAAATGCAGGGTTTGTAAATCAAAAGAAAAGAAGAATGACTTTAAGTCACATGAGACAGGGCTTTTAAAACAGGCTGAGAGCTCTAAAAGGGTAATAAAAGAACTATAATTTTGCGGCTGGGGGGTTTTGATGCAGGGTTATGGATAGAGAAGGAAACTGCTACAAAATAGCAGTCAGAGGTGAGAGAAAGAGCATCTTCCCTGCCACGCAAGCAAAGGGAATTTCTCTCATCCCATATGCCCTGGTTTTATAAATCTGCTTTTGGGCTGAAACGTAGATGTGTCTGCTCAGGAGCAGCTCTTTGAAGAAACTGTAGATATAGCATGTCTGTTATTAATCAGGCTGGAGATCACTCTCACAGTCATGGAAAATGAAATGAACAGTTAGTCAGCAAGTGAAAAACAAAGACTCATTTGTCAAGTCTTCTTGCCAGACGAACTGACACTTTTTGATGATAGCAGTTTTCCTGTTTTTCTCTTTTCTGATTTTTAAATTAATTTATTGTGTATTTAAAATCTATTATAGACAGTGACTGCCATAGAGAAGTATATGATTAAATATATATGCTTAGAAGATACATTAAACATTAAGAAATTAAGGACATAAGTAGACAAAACCTATAATGATAGCTGGACTGGCTAATAATGTCGATCACTAAGTATCAGATCATTGCTCTAAAATATCAGCTATTAAGAATTAATTAGTTATTATTACTTAATGCTATTATTTTGACAATGTGAGGATCATTACTGATTTACTGTTGTAGGAAATTTAACAACTTCTTGCACTGCATGCCTTTCCTTCAAACATATTCATAGCACTGCTGCTGTGGAGAAAATCACTGTTAGAGGTCTGGAAAGACCATTTTTTAAATGCCAAGAAAAACAGACATATATATTTCAAATGTAATTGGAGCACGATGATCAAACCGTATTAAAATAATTGTATGAGAAATGACTAAGATCTCTCTGTTCTACACAAATGTCAAATGCCCAGGAAACAGGACTATAGCAAGAGTTAACACTGATTTATATATAAAGAAAATACTCCTGAGGCTAAATAGCCTGTTTCCACAAAAAAAACCCCCACTAAACCAAACAAAGCAACTTCACCTCCTCCCATCCAAAAAACCTCCAACCCAGAAGAAACCCCACACAACTCTTCCAGTTCACAGAGCCTTGTGAAAGGGAAGACTTTCAATCTGGACAACTTAACGCCACACTAAGGAGAGGAACTCGGGGAGCTATGGATCGCAACGGCTCCTGGCCATTCCCACAGCAACAGTAAATACAGAATTTTCACTTTGTCATTCTTCCCAAGGAAAAACCACAGCATGAATGTCATCTCCCATTTTGTTTCTTTCTCAGCTCTAGGTGAACAAAATAGTCTTTTTTTCCTCTTTGTCCCCAAGTAGAGACACAGGTGTCTGTTCCCTGAGGCATATCTCCCTGAATGAGGTCTGACATTCCTTCTCTTCCATGCAGATGATCTAATTATGCCCACACGCTGCTGAAAGACCTTGCAGTTTACACGCTATGAGCTGTGTCTCTCAATGCACATGCCGGACATCTGCTCTAGCTGACTTCTGACAGCCAGCAACAGTCTGCAGCGCAGGGCAGCACCTACAGACAGCTGATACGGCACAGAAAGTACAACCAACCTAACCTTTAAACCTTTAAAGTCAACTTCCAGTATTAAAAAAACACAGTTGCAGTTTCTTCTAATATTTATGAGCAGGCTGCATATACATATCTCAGAGCACAGTTTAGCCCTTAATAAATTTTCATCTTTTAGCACACAATGACTGTTCAGAATAAATTTACAGAAAACACATCATGTAAATATTTTCAACTTCCCAGTCAGAATACCGTGCAGCATAAGCTATCGTCTCTTTACTGGAACAGGGTAGCTCATAAGAGGTAGCATGTCAGGTAAACATATTAGGAATACTATAAGAGAAAAAAAAAATCACAATTTTCCTTATTTTCCTTAAAAATCTGAAAGCCTTGCAAGCACACACATATTCAAACCTTCGCTTCAAGTTAGTCATCATAGTGCTTCATTCTCCAGTTCTTTATATGCTGTGAACCTCCAGTGTCTATGCAGTTGTTTCTAAGGTAACAGATCAGGATGCCTTGTGAAAAAAATGAATCAGATTTTGAATATTCAAGACATCTCCAGTTGCAGAAATGAGAAAAGGGCAGTATCGTCTCAAATGAGGGTTCTCAGTCTTTTAGACCCTGGCCTTATTTACAGACAAGAAAAATATAACCCATCCTAAGGCTGCTGTGTGAGAGTACAGTGGCATAAGCAGTTTCAGGCATGTAGACTGTCAGAAATTTTTAATCAGAGCCATAATTAAGGAATTACGGAGGCTGTTCTCAACAGAGTCTCATTGCCTCATTGCAGGGAACACTCAGAGAGAATACAGATGAAGAATATGTTTGGTAGGATTGCGCCTTCATTCCAACCACTGACAGTCACACAGAAGTATTCCTGTCAGACGTGGTGCACAAACCAGAAAAATACATTAAAAGGGAACATGAATCAGCATGTAAAAATAAATGTGCATACTCTTTCCTTAAGGGACCAAATATGCATTATTTCCATCAAAGTGAACAAATCAATACCTTTCACAGGTCAGTCATTTTCACCCAAGTCAATCATTTTCAGTGAATGGGATTATTGAGATTTGTGGAAGTATTTTTGTGGTTGGTTGGGTTGGTTTTTTAAACTGGCTGGAACTCCCTTCTGTGTCTTTCAAAGGCTGATTTGCTTATTATTTGATTCCAGAAATAATGCAAACATCTCAGTGCAGGCAAAATGCATAAAGAGAATATTAACCAAAATATCATGTAGAACTTTCAGAAAACTTCTATTACTACAAAAAATTAACTTAAATTCATTGCTTAACAATATATGGCATATGCGTTTCTTGATATATGCATTCTGATTATGCACAAAAACTGCCTCCCTCTGTGATAAAATAATCATAAGGCAATTTTCAAATGCCCATCATAATGAAATCTAACAAATCAAATCCATAGAAAATGATCAAGGCTTGATAAAAACCTTCAGAGCTCTATTGTTTTCTATGTTGTGTAACAGAAAACTGAGAGATAGGGGCCTTGTAGCTTGAAGATCAGATAAAAGTGGCGGTCATATGACTGGAAAGGTCACATAACTGCTTACACCTGTCTTCCTATCTCTGAATCCTGTGTTCTATCCACTGAGCTACAAATTAGCACACTATAAATGCCTGGAATAAAAACTGTTCTGAGTATTTCTATAGCTGTTTGGAAATATTTTTCAGTGACTACTCTGCATGAAGAAAACAGGAACAGTTTGAGAAACTTGAATCATGTAACAAACTAAAAGGCAGAGACATTGATCAAGGTCTTACGTTCTTGGAAAGATGTGAAGAGCATCTGGAATCGGCTGCTTCGACTGCCTTCATCTGCCCACATGCGGATTACACCGAGACCTGTCCGCAGCATTACATCATTAGCAACAGTGCTGCAAAACTTTGCTTTCAAATCCTCCACAGAGCTGCTTCCGTCATACACAGCTACAAAATTCCTTTTGCATTCGTTGGAATTCTGCATCTCATAGTCCAAGAATCGCAAATAGATCTATGAAACAAACAACAAAAGCAGCATGTACAGACATTTGAGAATGTTAACAAACATTAAACACATTTTCTTTACCTTGTGCAAGACAGACGACACACTGCCATCATCAAAATTATTTTTCTGGAGCTGGTGATCCATAGCCCACTTCCTTGGAAAGGCATTAGTATGGAAACTGAACACTGTTCATACTTCCTGGTATTTTGTCTTGCTTCAAAGTATAATCTAGTGGAGGGTCTGGATATTTTTGCTCTGTGCAGCAAGGTCCTAATTTCCAAATATATACCAGTCTTTGAGAAGTCTGTGTAACAGTCCTTCAAGCTGAAGGACGGATGAGCTAGAAATTTCTTCTTTCTCTGTCTGGCACAATATTGCTCTATTACTTGCCTGACATGGAAAATAATAAGGCAAATAATTGCTGCTCCCTCCCCTGAGTCAATATGTGTCATCTCTGTGATATGTCTCAGCTACACTGATTCAGGAAGTGAGAATCTGTAAGCCAGGCAGAACTCAATCATTAATCTTTTTATGTTTTCTTAAGCAATTTGGGCACCACCTCAGCTTTTCTAAACAATGTCTTATGGTGTATATCATCATAATTTAAGGAGGTTGAAATCAGGCATATTTCTTTGAAAATGTTAGAAACCTAGAAAGTTTTTTAGGAAATGTCTCTAGTATACAAGCTAAGTATCTCATAAATGTAATGGATGCCTTTCCCTTTTTAAAGGACTCTTTACATCTACCCAAAAAGAAGCATGGGTGAAGAGTAAATGCTATTATTTGTTATTCAACTCTATATGGACTTTAATAGTGAAAACCACTCATTAAAAAACAATTCCTAATACAAGCAACATTAAATATTCCAGTAACAGAGAAGCTAGGTAATATTTTCAATAGACGCCTGATACATATGCCAAGTGTACCCAGGAGACTTCAGGAGAATGATAAGAGAAAGGTGAAGTAGGGCAGGAATAACAAAAAAAGGCAGTAAACATATCCAGCATCCCCCTGCATGCATCTTCACTTGAAAAAATAACCAAAAAGAAACCCCACTGCATTAGACATCAGATATACTTCTTTACAAACAATCTTATTAACCTCAGGTAGTTTTTTACATGTACAGAACAATTGCTTTAATAGCTTCTCTGAATTTGCATAAACATAGAATATCCTAGTAGCAACAGGACTCGCCACTTCACCTCATTAATATATTAAAGCTCTTATGGTTTGAGAATTATGTGCTATTAAGCAGTCTGCCACAGTTTAATAATAGCTTGGATTGCTAAATGAGCCTTTTCAGGTAGTGTATTATGGTACATTTTCATTCCTTTGCAACTGGTCTCTCTAAAAAGAAAATTTGTAAAACAATTTTTACTAGCGTATGAAATTTGGTATACCAAGTTTCATTCCGCTTGCCTAACCTTTTTCTAGCCTGTTATTGCTTACAGTAATCCTTACTTATGTTCCAATATTGTCATCCTGCAGAAGAACTGAGAGATATATATTTCAACTATTTTGCGGTGAAGTGAATTTTACTTTCATCATGTATTCCAGTTTTTAAATACTATAAATTAAGGAAGATGCTTGTATTGATTTGTACAAAATGGATCATCAATATACAAAATAACATTCAAATTACAATATCTTATATCAAGGAATATTTTTATAGTGTTTTTAATTTCATTTACTGCTTGCTCCGCCCCTGCAATGGAATAAAAAATTACTAGACTTTGATCATCTGTCATTGCTGAAATTCTTTCATAGTATCCACTGCTTTTTAGAAATGTGTTGCCTTGAAAAGTCTTGCCATTTCCTCTCTCACTGGGAGACACGCAGCTTTCATTCCTGTTAAAACAGGTTGCCTACTTCCTTGGTGAAGTCATACTTCAAGACTTGTTTTGAATTCTGAAGGTTTGTTGAGTGCAGAAAATGCATTTCTGAAGTTCCTCTACACCAGGTACATCTTTTTCACAAGTCTCTCATATTCTACTATCTTTTTCCCTTCCTCAAGTGCTCTGACCCCTGACCCTTTACTCCTTCTGTTACAAATCCTTGTTCAGGGTGTTCTCCGGCTATTTAGAGTATCATTGTGCTGATGATGCCTCTTAGGTATTCGAGTCTTCAGTGTTGCTCCTGCTCTTTCCTGTTTATATAAACTCAGCCACTTTCATGGACACCAGGCAGATGGCTGACCTTCACAGCCAGCTACTTCCCAGAAACTGTCACACCTCTGATAGGAAGTGTATTAAAATGTCCAGAACTGGAACCCAGTGAAAATGAGCAGCAAGAGGCCAGCAAGAGAGCTGCAGACAAGAATTTTGGGCCAGTGATTCATCACAGCTATGCAAAACTGGGGTGGGTAATGTGAGATGGGCTTTTACTTTTCACTTTCATGGTTTGATTTGAGCCACATCTGTTAGTAGCTCATGGGGTCCAGCTGGCACAGGCACGGCATTGTCCTGCCAAAGCAAGATTATGGGTGAGGGAGGGATATATGGGAAGAGGCAGAAGTGTGACACTCACACTCACACAGAGCAACTGGCCATGGCTGGGACACACCAGAGAGCTTTTTCTGTGTCCTAGAGACTGATTCAATGAACAAGAGCATAATAGGTTCTATGAAACTCTGGCACCCAGATTCCCCTGTAAAGCTGCTGAGATAGTCCATAGCTCATTTCTGCATAACGTTTCACTTAGAACAGGAGTTAAATGTCCACCTTGCTGTTCTTTCCTCCACTAATAGAATCTGACATCATCAGATCTTCAGTGCTTGCCAGCTTTGCCACAGGTAATGCGATAAATACCTTCTGCAGCAGATTATATGTAATATTGTACATACATGACTGTTTTCCAGGAAGTAAAGCATGTCAGATAAATGTCATAGGAATGCACAGAAGGCTTCCAACATATTATTGCAATGAATAGTTATTCTAATGCCACATATGCCTATCAAGTTGTGACAGGGGAGGTTTATGTTAGATATTAGGAAGAAGTTCTTTATTGAGAGGGTGGTCAGGCTCCTGAGGGAAGTGATCACAACACCGAGCTTGACTGAGTTCAAGAAGCGTCTGGACGCTGCACTCAGTCCCATGGTCTGACTTGGCTGGTCTTGTGTGGAGGCAAGAGTTGGACTTGATGATCCTTAGGGGTCCATTCCAACTCAGAGTATTCTATGATTCTGTATGTATACCATATGTATGTTCTAATATACTGTATATATATATATATATATATATGCTTGACCATACAGATATAATGCATTATATATATATTTTTGTCTTACTGTATTCTTCAGAAAAGCTTTTACTTCATAAAAAAACCCCTTGCTCTGACTGCAGAATAATAGTAAAACTATATTTCACCTAATGGGGGAAGGACTTTTTTACTTGGTCATGTGTTCCTCATTACAATTCTGCTGTCATATATATACATTTATATGTACATATGTATGTGTGTATACACATAAAAAAGTACACATCTATCTTGTATAGGGCATTGCATTTCAGCACTGAGATGTAATTCATATTGGCTTTCAGTGTTACAAGAAATGTGTGTTAATCCTCATTGAGGTTATAAAATACCAGCTCTCAAAGCAATTTCCAGCATTCATCAATTATTCCTGATCTTTTCAAACAGACTGTTCATACAACAGTACAGCCAAAGTCTTATTTCTATGGGCTTATCTTTTGACATTCTCTAGCTTCTGGTGGCAAGCTAGCCTTATAAAATAGTAAAATATTTCTTAGAGCAGCAGTCATAAATGTTGAGAAGGAATCAAAGAACCATAACTTTGCATTTCACTTTGAGTCTTTCAGTGAAGGAGCCAACAATTTTAGTTCTTCCCACATGTGAATTCTGCTGTCAGTTATACCACTTAATTTCTCTGTGTTAAATTCGGCTAAGATCATAACATATATAGACTTGATAGGCACTGGAACCACTAGAAAGAAATATCTGGCTTTAAATCTATGTCAATTCCTCATAAGAAAGATAGCACTTTTTCCAATGGCATGAAGCTTCATGAATCAGAGAAAAGAAATTATTGATATTATGAGGTAGGTTGGAGTTACATTTTCGCAGTCTCCTTTGGAGGTGAGTATTCCCAGATCGTTATACAAAGTAATGAGGACTTGATGCAAAACTTGCTGAAATCAGTGGATATCTTTCCATTTACTTAGGTTTATTTGGATTGGACCTATAGATTCAGACTGAAGTACATTTTTAAAAACTTGAAACGGATTACACAAACTGACAACCTGATATTGGATCAGATTTTATTTTAAAGAGCTGGAATAATTTAATTGCATCTGCACGCCTCTGCCAATTTTTATGGTTTTATTACTATATATTTGCCATTGTCACTGGCTGTAAGACCCACGCTGTCAGAAGAAAATGACTAATAAATTGAGTTCCCCAGGGAAAGAATAAAACTGATTATATGAAAAACTGTTATCTAATGCAAAATGTTCCTGATACATAGTTTTCTGAAATCAGTAGCAAAATTCTCATTACTTTCGCTACTATGTGTATCTCACTAAAAGAAATTAAACAGAAAGTGAGAGAAAAATTATCAATATTTCTGGTTATTTCATTTACTTAGCCATTACTTCTACAACAGTGGATAAGAAACTTTGCTCCCTCAAAAGAAAACAAATGAACAAAAAAGAGGTCATGAACTCAAACGCCGTTGTCTGCCTTCATCAAGCCTTTCTTTTATTGATGCTAATGGGAGCTGTTAGAATGATAACATTTCCATAGATACGGAAACATTATATTAGCATAATCGGGACATTATTGTTGAAGAGAACATCTTATTTGAAAGAAGCAGCCAGACTACCGTATCTTCTTCATTCACATTTTTGTTGTAAAGTTTTAATAAGACACTTTCCTGAAATCATCAGTTCCACATTACTTAGAAGAACCGGCTGCTAGTGCAGAAGTATTAGCTTTTACTGAGCTTTGAGATGTCACTGCAAATGCCAATGCCATTAGCAACAAAACTGATAAAATTTCACTCCAACTGTGGCATATATAATTTACACTCCGTAGCATTATATTTTAAATAATTGTCTTGTCACCTTTAAGGTTTGTACTGTCATCACAGTAATGAGAAAGGAAATAGGGATAAGTTGTACTATTATTTTATTTAAATTTGAAAATAAAAGACATCTCTGAATGCACATATTACAAAGAAAAGGAAGAATGTTGGTAAACTATGATTAATATATTTCCTCAGTTAAATGGTCAGATTATAATCTCTTTGTGGTGAATCACTTTTGATGAGTTCTGCTTTTTAATCAATCACTGAAGGTTAGGGCTGACAACATGATTGATCAGGCCAGTCAGGAAAAGCTTCAAACCATATCCCAGCATATCAGACTTAATATATGTGTACAGACATTCAGTCCTCTATAATGCATCAACACAAAACAAACCGAACCAACCAAACAAAAAGCCATTGTTCAACTGCCAAAAGTAATTTAGATGTAAGACAAAAATCTCCTCTTCATCAGGGCCTGAAGTCTGGATTCTGCATATTTGGCTTCTAGGTCCAGTCAGATGTCTTGTGCACACAGCACTGGGTTAAATGGTCCTACATCCTTTCCCATTGTTCAGTGAACAGTTACGGTGTTTGCTTGTTCTGCACCTTGATCAGTTCTACGCAATTAACAGAGAAGTTTCAAGATGATACCTCCAGTACTTAGGCCTGGGAAGCCCATTTTTTTAAAAGAGATTTTGCAGCCCTGATTAATCTCCTTCAAGGCAAAAAGACGACAAGCATACCAGCCTAAAAAGCACATTTCTAACAATGTTGAATTTTCTTCTAAAGTAGCTTGTCCTGTTTGGCTGTTAAATGGAAATGTTAGCAGGACATACTCTGTTTGGGGTTTTGTTTGATTTTTTTTTTTTTTTGACATTTTGAGGCTTGCTGTTATCAGTCCAGGGTGGTGCTGTGCAAACAGAGAACTCCATTCCTCATATTTTCCCCTCTGCTGGTTTTTGGCGAATACTGTCTCTAGAAGGTGACAGCCTTACATGGTGCTTCCAACAACCTGTACTTCACAGCCAGGCTCAGATATCAAAATACCATTTTCCTGGACAAGGAAATCCTGTTTAGATTTCTTTGCTTCATCCTACTTATTTCTTCTGACTTCTGCAAGTCCCTCAAAACTGGCATTTATTCCATTTAGTCATCCTCATTTTTCTCTCGTAGAGTGGCAAAATGCTTGCAAGTGACAGCCTTTACAGCTCCTTGGTGCTGTTCAGCTTTTTAACACTGAAAACTGAAGATCACATTCTGATTCTGATTTTCTTTTTGCTTGATGTTTTATTACTTTCATCATTAGCTTTTTATTATTGCATTTCCTAGCAATTGTTTGGCTTGAGGTTGCTGAGGTTGATTATATGTCTACATCTGAATGGAATATGTTCATGCTAACTTAAAAGTAAGTCTTTTTCTCAGTGCTATGCTGGCATGTGTGTTACCATGTCTGGTAGAAGTGATTCTACATGTACAGTTCTACATATGTGCTTGTCTCACATCTTTAGCTAACAAAACTGTATAAAAAAAAATCACCATTCAAATGCCTCCCATTAAGTTTTAGTGTAACTATATAAAGTTTCTTGTCTACATTTGATTAAGAAGCTTCCAAAAAATTAGTGATATGCTAGTCTGCTAGTGCTGATGGCTGAAACTGATTTCTTACTGGTCTCATCTGGGAGCACAAGTTTCCACTTCACATGTGAGAACAGAAAATGTTTTGGTTTAGTCAGATTGGTAGCTCTGCAATTTTCTTCCTCATATGTTTCTTCTTAACTGTCTATCTAGGAAATGTGTGCTCAAGAGCCCATTGTCTCTCCAGACTACATTAAATATGAAAGTCAAGCACCTGGAACTCAAAGATCATATAAAGCATCACACACCTCTGATGAGGTATGTGGAGATATGGTCCACCATAAAACCAGTGATAAGTGAATTAGAGCCTCTGCCAGGTAGCAGTACCTATCTTTTGTATGTATGCAAGTGTTTAGGTCCCACTTGGGTTTTCAGCCCATGCCTGGCTTTCTGCCTTACTGCCCTAGACCATCTCACTGCCACCTCACCTCAAACTATGGTTGTCCCCATTGCCACAGGCAAGTGGAGCCGCCATGGGTGGGCCTGTCCAGCTCTCCCTGCCAGTCATGTCCTGGCCCTGTGGTCACCATTGCCCTTGCTCCCCACTATGCTGCACATCCCCCTTCCACTGCTCCCCAACAGTTTCTCTACTTTAAATAAACGTCACCGCTCATAGACAGTTCAAGGATACTGCTATAATATGTAAAAACTAGATACTCATTAATTATTTTGGTCAGTTTCTTAAGCTTTTTACTAAGTCTTGCATCCTATAACCTGTAAAGATATCTTCTTTACCAAGTAGCATGCATGGGTGGGGCAAGGGAATGCCTAGGAAGCTTTGTCTAACTAGCATACTTCTTTCTTACGGTGTGTCTTGACAATTTCACAAAATTACAAGGTTGGAAAGACCTTTAAGATCATTAAGTCCAACTATCCCTGTCCTATGCTAAACCATATTCCTAAGTACCTCATCTACCCTTTTTTTAAACACAGCCAGGCATGGTGACTCAACCACCTCCCTGGGCAGTCTGGTCCCGGCCCTTACAGCTCTTTCAGTGAAAAATTTTTTCCTAACATCTAATCTGAATCTGCCCTGGCACAGCTTTGTGCCATTTCCCCTTGTCCTATCCCCTGTTACTTGGCTGAAGAGACCATCGCCCACCTCTCTACAACCTCCCTTCAGGTAGTAGTAGGTGGTGATAAGGTCTCCCTTCAGCCTCCTCTTCTCAAGGTTAAATATCCCCAGCTCCCTCAGCCGTTAAATACTGCTGGGTTAAAAACTGTCGGTGTGGCCGTGCCCAAAATGTGGCGGTAAATGGAACAAAATCCAGCTGGAGGCTGGTCATGGGTGCGGTCCCCCAGGGCTCAGTCCTGGGTCCAGTTTTGCTCAATATCTATATCAATGACCTCGATGAAGGGATTGAATGTTCCCTCAGTGAGTCTGCAAATGACACTAAACTGGGAGAAAGTGTTGATCTGCCTGAGGGTAGGGAGGCTTTTCAGAGGGATCTGAACAGACTGGACCCATGGGCTGAAACCAATGGGATGAAGTTTAACAACGCCAAGTGTAGAGTGCTGCACATGGGACATAACAACCCCATGAAGTGCTACAGGCTTGGGGGAGACTGGCTGGACTGCTGTCAAGCAGAGAAGGACCTGGGAGTGTTGGTTGACTGCAGGCTGAATATGAATCAGCAGTGTGCCCAGGAAGCCAGGAAGGTCAACGGCATCCTGGCTTGTATCAGAAACAGTGTGGCCAGTAGGTCTAGGGAAGTGATTGTGCCCCTGTACTCAGCATTGGTGAGGCCACACCTCAAGTACTGTGTCCAGTTCTGGGCTCCTCAACATAAGAAGGACATTGAGGTCCTGGAGCGAGTCCAGAGAAGGGCAACCAGGCTGGTGAAGGGGCTGGAGGGCAAGTCATATGAGGAACGGCTCAGGGAGCTGGGCTGCTTAGTCTGGAGGAGAGGAGGCTGAGGGGAGACCTTATCACTCTTTACAACTGCCTTAAAGGAGGTTGTAAAGAGGTGGAAGATGGTGTCTTCAGCCAGGTGACAGGAGCCAGGGCAGGGTCAGATTAGATGTTAGGAAAAAATTTTTTTACTGAAAGAGTTGTTGGTGCCTGGACCAGGCTGCCCAGGGAGGTGGTTGAGTCACCATCCCTGGATGTGTTTAAAGAAAGGGTAGATGAGGTACTTAGGGATATGGTTTAGCTTAGAATGGGATTGGTTGGACTTGATGATCTTAAAGGTCTTTTCCAATCTTACATGATTCTGTGTTCCTCATATGATTTGCCCTCCAGTCCCTTCACCTGCCTGGTTGTCCTTCTCTGGACTTGCTCAAGGATGTCAATGTCCTTCTTATGGTGAGGACCCCAGAACTGGACACAGTACTTGAGGTGCGGCCTCACCAATGCTGAGTATAGGGGCATTTTCCCACTCTGAATGTATGTCTTGCTCACTCCTATTGAATAGATGACTTCCACTGGAGTGGATTCAAGTTAATGCCTTATCTGCAGTTTGGATGCTCTTTTCCAAGCTGGCCAGAACTTCTGGTTAGAAGCACCACTTACTGTTTGGGTTTTTTTCTTCCAGCATCAGAACACATTTGTAAAGGCTTTATTACTTTTGCCATCAAATTCTACTGTCTTTTTTTCCCCTATAAAACCTCTCAAGCAAAAACGTGATACAATGGTACCCAGCTCGGAAAGTTACCCACAGAAGGGAGCGCTGCTTGAGCACAAACAGGCATTTTGTCTTCTGAGTCGGGATGTGTGTGTTTTCAAACTCTGCTGACAGATCCAAAACAGAAAATTCTTGTCATCAGTATTATCTTCCAACATTTCACCTTTAACAGTAAGTGAGAAAATACTATCATTCTTTTTATCTTCTTATTTTCTGTAGGATCATTGTAGCCAATGATAGCTCTGAAATTTTTCAGATCCCAGTGTGATAAGTTTATCCACTTTCTCCTTTGGGCTTTGCGCTACAATTTTTTGGGATGGGGAGGTTCCTTCAGTTCTTTACTGTTTTGGACAGGTTGGCACACTTGATCTCTTCTTTGTTTTGCACTCTTGTTCTCTACCGCTTGAAGACTGTTTCCATATGAAGTGCAGAACCCTCCCATGAACTCCAGAGTCACAGCTATCTTATTCAGCAGGAACTGGTTTGAATGATTACAAGAAACATGCAATTTGTCACTGACAAATAGAACATTCCAGGTCTATGTATAGATTGAAATAATGTTTAAACTACCTTCCACTGTCTTCTGCACTTCTAGAAAGTTTCAGTTCTGCATTCATTTTCAACACTTTACTTTTGGTTCTTTAGGGTGATCCATGATGGCTCTATTTTAAGGGTGTGCAAGAAAGTTGATGTTCTCTGTCCCATTCCAGCTTGCTGAGGGTAGCAGCAATGCTACACCCAAACAGTCAGTTTGAAGCTCAGGCTTAGGGATCTCAAGTTCATACTCCCTGACTGATCTCATTGCTCATATGTTGAGCTCAGACTTGGCTTGAATCTGTAATTGCAAACCGAGGAAAGGACTTGCATCTTGCTTCTGCAGACAGTTTAGATTGGATGAGCTTAAGCCAAATGAAATTGCAAGCAGTTCATATTCTGGCACAGTTTAATTGAGAAACTAAAGATGTAAAGATCCAACCCAAACTCTGTCTGAGAAACTCTGGCCTTTTAGGCATAGTTCCCAGTAACAAACTGTGCAGCCCAGAGTACAGGAACATGTGGATTTAAAGACGTCTGACAAGTTCTTACTGTTCTTAGCAGGAGAACCTGTTTTCATAGGTGCAAGCTGCCATAAATTAGAATGATGTCACTGAATTATTATAGAGTATGTCATTAGTTCAAGGTTAGATAAGCACAAAGGAAGCTGACTGTAAAATATGGAAAATAGAATTCGGTTCAACAGAATCATGCCCATACTCATTCTTACCATAAATCTTACTTCACAGAATGTATTTTTAAAATTTTATCCACTAATTCCTTCCCTAATATCTGAATATCTTTCAGCCTTTCTTATTATGGCTGTGCCATAACCATATGTATGTATATACAGGTATATATTTATGTGTGTGCATATATAGACATATATGTGAAAAAGGCACCTAAAATGTTCATGGCCTAAATTGGAGGTACCCCTTCAGGATGAATCGAGGCTTGAAAATGTTTTGCTTTTTTTTTCCTAGCTTGTTGAAAAAGCTTTCAACTTCGTATATTAGGAAATATTGATTTATATGCTTTTCTATTGCTCTATCTTTCTACCCAGAAAATTCTGAATTGGAAGCAACAGGTTTTATCAAGAGATGACCCTATCTTACCCTTCTGCCTATAGGCAAGATTAATAATGTTTCATTCATTTTGCATAGCTTTTTTTTTAAATCTAAACTGTACTTTAAAATCACCAGCAACTTTGGCTGAACAGATTTCCTTAACCAATTACAGATAATCCTCTCCATGTTCAAATTTTTTTCCCCAATATCTAACCTGAATCTTTCAGAGCACAGGACCATGACTCATCCTAGAGACATGGATGTTAGAGCATCCCTTCCTCTTTGTAAAAGCCTTTCAGTATCTGGTATCATGCTCCTTCACACAATCTTCTAAATGACATTAAATAGTTTCCAGTCTTTCCTCAGGTTTTCTAGACCCCTCTCATCATTCTCCCTTCCAGGTGATCTTCAGCTGGTTTACACTTTTTGAAATGCAATACAACTAAATGCAGGCATAGAAGTCCATGACGAACTAAACAAACTTGAATACTCTAATAACAGTGGTAGTGTGGCATTCCTTATTGTTGCATGGCTACGAAATTTGTATTTTTACCTCAGGATAAATCTACAGGTAAGTAAATATGGAATTTCTAGCAAGGCACTGAACCATACTGAGATCAAGTAAGAATATCACAATTACATTATCTGTCCAACTAAGCATAAACTGAAATTAAGATTCCAGGACAATTTTATGAGTTTATTTAGCTGTGCAGATGGTAATAAGCATAATCCTGTGTTTACCTGATTTCTTTCTACTAATACATAAGTATCTAACATATGCAATATTCATTCATCAGCCCATTCATTTAACATCCATAGCTACTTACCGTAGCAAAGTGGGAAGACCATCTGTGTAATTGAAAAACTCTATGAATATTGAATTTATCCAAAAGTCAAAAAAAGAGAAAAGAAAAAAAAAAAAGGAAAGTATTTTCTAGAAATAATCTATCTGTAATCTATATGAGCCAACTATTCAACTCCTCTCCTAAACTTTCACAATAGAAAAAGGCTGATACTAATAACTTTTTCCTCTTTTGGAAACCCTTCCTCCTGCTTATTGAACACCATATGCTGAAACAGTTAGATACAATCAGAACAGTCTGCTCTGAGATTACACACAAAAAAAGTGGATCTGTTTAAAGATGGCAGAGTTTAGTGTATATATAAATTCTACCTTATAAAACCTTTCTTGCCCAATAAAAGACAGCTAGTAAAAGGATATAATGTGTTTTTCTTTAACATAATGAATGAAAGCAGGTGGGAGGAACAAAGCTGTTCCTATAGCAGAAATAGCAGTGTAACCAGAAACAATTAATTCATACTATAACTCATAAGTCATGGATAAGAAACTCAAACAGAATCTAAGAAGTGTATATTCATTGCAGCCCTCTCCTGTTTGTTACAAAGACACGGCTTCCTGGTTGTGGTGGGAGGGAAATGAGAACATATCTCTTTTTGTCTGTGGCTCTAAACCTAACAAACTAAAGGTCTCATACAGAGGAAAGTGAATTTACCTTGGCTCCATTTTCACAGTTGCCAGATGAGAAACAATGATGACCTTAAGGAGCAAGAGGTGTTCCCTTAGTAATCTCTATATTAGGTATTTAAAATATACTGAAAATTAAAGTGAAAATATTACCTTCTGCTTAAGAAAACATAATGATTCTTTAAAAATATGAGAAAAATTAAAGATGAATTTAAGAAAATTACTTATGGCACAAAAAGCACATTAATGCTGCCCACATTATTATTTATAGAGAAAGAAGGTTATTTTGGCTGAGGTGACAAATTATCCTTCCACAGCAGAAGGAAAAAAATAGTTTACAAGTTCAAGCTGTAAAGTTATTAAACAAGATCTGACTGTACTCGGAAATGCACAACATATTAGAAAAGTCAATTTCTTAAATTAAATGGCAAATCAGCAAGTGGATGAAGGACTGACCTTGGATCGAGGTGGAGCTCGGATGTACCATTTACAGTCTACTGCCTCAGTTTCAGAAGCTTTTCCTTCTTTGACAATTTGTACAGATTCCACAATTCCTTCAGGTCCTCCCATCTCAAACTCACAAACTAAATAACAAAATACCAGAAAAAATGAAACCTGAACAGCAAACAAAAATATTTTCTATAGAAGAATGCAAAGGCCTCCAAGTTAAAAAAACAAAACAACATACCAACCTGGCAATGGTTTCAAAACGCCAAGGTCCTTAAAATCCGGATCTTAAAAATTGAGAAAGAAAAAAATTAGGGTTTTTTAATACCTTGGCTGTATTGTTAATGTGCTAAAATTTGACAATGCACTTCAGTGATTATGCATATGTTTCTTGGAAACAAGAAATGTTTCATAGCTTTGGCAACATGGTAATCATTAATGTAGAAATTATTGATACTCTCATACTATTTTTTTTTCTGTTATGAAATCCTTCTTTCAGAAGAGTGATTTCAAAAATACTTTTGCATACACTAGCAAGCAAGAATATCACACAGATAACCACATGATATTTTAATACATCAGTCTAATGAAGGAGGCTATATTTACAGATCCATTCAGAATCTTTTTGCTTATTTTGCATTTTGCATAATGATTATAACACTCAAGTTAACTAGAGAAATCTAAACTTTATTCTATGTTTATGAATATTCTCCCATTGCAACTAGAAAGAGGAAACATTTTCTTTTTCAGAAGTATCCATTTGGTCTTCCTGGAATAAATTCCACAAGAATTTACCATTGAATTCATTGTGCTAATAAGGTAATATGTCTAACATATGTGCTATTTTCGCTCAGATAAACATATATACTGTCTGAGATGCTTTGTATCATTATCATTTATAGTCAGGTATAACACACAGATTAAATGAGTTTTGTCCTAGACCTACACCTCTACAGAGCCATCCAGAGACAGGTCATCCTTTCACAAAATTGGCCCTGTTTGAGGACACTGTCCAAAATCAGCAATGTGAAAGATGCTGAAGTATTTCAAAAGAAGATGATACCTTCAGAATAGGCTGGACCTGTCTGTGACATTTTTATCTCTTCCACTGCTTTTCTAGCAAAAATGAATATTCCGCACTGTTTTTCTCATTTCCAGTAAGAGGTGGTGGGGGTCAGAGGTGGAACCAACCAAAAAAATGCATTTTTTCTGAAAAGTCGATAGGATCCAGTCTTCTGACATCAGTGATAAACACTTGTATATAAACAGTCTGCATTAAGCTTCTCCTGAGTCACATACGTAGTACCCAGGCCTGAAAATATTTGCACAAGATGAAAACCAAGGTGGACTTTAAGCCATGTAGTCTACTCATGGATCTGATCTTATTGCTTCAGAATTGGGTCAGTGTAGAAAAAGCTATAAATAAAACAATAAAGTGAAAGTTTGGAAGTAAAAAATGTATTGAATGGAAAAATAAATAACTCACCACCAACAGTGCTGTTCTCCTGTATCTTTAGTTGAGTCAGGACAGCAAGAATCACAACCAAACACTATTCTGAAAAAAAATCTAGTGCTGTTTAAGCAAGATCAGTGATTTTAACCTGAATAGTGAGAATATGTTGCCTTCAAAACTCGGAGTTGTAAAAACACTTTTTTAAACTGTCCCTTTATAACCAGGCTGCTGTTGTTCTTCCCAGTTATCTTTTACACTAGTACAATATAATTTGTGAATAAATACTCATGAACTTAAGGGACTGAAAATATAATTGAGTAGGTCATTAGCATTGTTAAGCAATTTTATAGATAAGTAGATATGATAATCAACAGCACTAAATGTAATTAAAAATGTCAGTTAGTGTACTCAGATGTAGATATATAATGCTGGCAGTGAGACACTTAAGACACTTAAACCTACTTTGACTACTGGTTTGAATTAATATCCAAACCATGTCTAGTGTAACCATCATATTTCCTCCTTTTGCTGAGTTTGTACAGATCACTCTGATCTACTGGAAACACCCTAACACATTAGGAAAGTACAGAGGAGTAAATAAGGAGAAAAAGGCACTGACAGGATTTCTCCTGTAGGAAGGAGTTTTCACTTGGCAGAATGCTAGAAGCAAGGATCCAGACTGAAGTGTAAATTAGACCATGCAATATGTCCCACAAAACAATTCTGAAAGTATATTTTCATTTGTTAGAACAAAAGCACATAGAAGTGCACAATCTAATGAATTTCTAGAAATTTGGTAGATCCTGCTAAGTTTTGAAAAATTATCTTTTTCCAGCCTTTTGGCTCCTGAAGAGTGATAGTGAAATAAAATGTATGACACCTGAGGTGATACACTTCATTGACCATTAATAGGATATCAATATCATTATAACAAAACCAACAATTTGTAAATAAGGTATTATCAGAAATGCTGAAAATTCAACTTTAAGGATATTTACCCAGCATATGTTCGTTTTTTTAAATAGTCTACCATTAAACAGATTACACTTTATCAGCTCTTCTGTATGCAATTCAATCAAATTGTTATTATCAGTCTGGCTGAGTCAGAACTCTTTTAATGATAAATACTGGCTAGATCTGCCGATAGAGAATCCTGATGAAAATCATGTTCCTATTAGGAGAAGTTCACAAGACAGGAAGATTTTCTGTGAAGAATAGGACCACCTATAATGAGGAAAATAGGAGGCAATAGGCCTTGAGGGGAGTGCAATACCTATACATATTTTAATGGGTATCTCCTTAATGGGGAAATTAATTATGTAAAGAGGAAATCAGGATTGTTTTTTAAGAAATATGAAAATGTGTAAAGGTTACATCCAAAAGATCTTGTCTTTCCTGAAGCATCGACAACCAACCAAGCCCAACAAGCATCTAATGTGGTTGCCCAGTTGCGGTATATCCACACAGAAGCATGTTTACCAACCTATGCGTGCATATATGCATGCAATCTCTCACTCTAAGTCACTAATGCTCCAGACTGGATGGCTACCTGAACTTCCTGGATAATTTTTTATTTCATTCTCCTATCAAATAGCACCAGATACTCTTCTTCATGAAAGCAAAAAAAAAAGTAAAGACTCGCTGAATACCACTTGTCTTAACCAGTGTCAGACCTTTGTAAAAACTGAACAAGCACACACAACTCTGGAATGCATTACAGGATAACAAATATGTAAAGTTGGGGTACCATGATATAAGCACAGATGTTATGGCAGAAAACAGTTTAATCAGACATTGCCATAGTTCATACATAGCAGTAGGTCTAACAAAAATGCAATTACTGCATTTTTAAAACAGATGAGGGAAAACCATGGTATGTTCCTTAGCATTATCTGGACTAGAATATACATAATTACACAGATTTCTGTCATATCTGAAGTACAGTATATACAGTGAAGAATGTGGATTATTACCTTATGGTCAGAAGTCATGATGATGGAAATGTGTACCACAAAAACATGATGTCTATATGAGACCTGTTTGTGATTAGCTTTTGAGGTATTTTGCTTTCTTATGTTCTATAAATGAGAAATTAAGGATTTATTTGGTCAAACTATACACTACAAAAGATTGACCTTTGAAACAAAACGTTGGTTTTGTTAATTTTGAATAAAAATGCCTCTTTTTTTTAATGAATGTATCCAAAAAGTAGTCACAATATGTAGAAGACCTTTCCTAATGAAAAATAGAGAAACTCAATTTCATTGAACAAACAGATATATTTATCTTTTAATTTTCCTGTCTTTGAATGGCTAGAAATAGGCATTCATCTTCTATCAATATTTATGAAATTTCAATACATTCACGTTTTCTTGTTATAAGACCTGATTTTACATGTAAATGCTCATGGGAAATTGAAGAGAATTTCATTGTTTAGCAAGTCATCAGATATTTATTTTCAGGTTTATGAAGTCAGGTTCTTTTACAATGATTTCTGGGACTCTAAACCAGTCCTGCCCTCTTGAGGTGTGAAATATAATTCGCTGCAAAAGCAGAGCTTACAGAATTTTGTGCAGAACAACAGGATTATTCTAAGGTATTTTATGTGGTTGCTTCCTACTGTTTGATGATAAAGTGAAAATGCCAAAAGATTTTAGAAGTATAAAAATCTGCTCAAAGAATCACCAAGGCATTTCTAAAAAAAGAAAACCATTTCTATAAGAAAACATTTTTGTGAGGTATACAAACAAGGGGACTTAGTTATTCTGCTGAAGAAAGTACTAAGAAAACAAAAGCCTAAACAAAATAGATGTGGAAAAATACAGAAATTATTGCCTTGTTAAGTGAAAATGAAATTTGTTCTGATTAATATTTTCTGTTCTGTAGTTTTCTTGAAGTTTCAACATATATATTCTGAAAGATACCAAAAAGATAGCCTATAGTTTGCTATGCACCCTAAAACCAGTTGTATAATAATTATAGCTGGTAATAATAGCATGTGCTGTATTTGTTTTCTACGTTCTTTCTTTTGAGAACAGTATTGTGAGTAAGGACAGCTAATTCCGAGGCTATGTGTTTGTAAACTAAAGGAATGCTTCTGAAATTTTTCACTCCTTAGTACTGTAATGTAAGAACTCAAAAGTAAGTACAAATGTAGAAATTAATATGATTGTTGGTATTTCACCTAGAAGTTTTACCTGCTATTAGATCAGCAAGAAGTCATACGAAGACAAATAAGTAAAAAAAAAAACCCAAAAATTATACTCTGTGGAACTCTGAGAAATTCTGGCTTTTTTGTGTGTAACTCCATGAGGAGATGCTACTGGTCTTGCTCTTGGTGACCTGATTTATGGAAAACTAAATCTGCTATTTGTAATTTGGAAGAAATTTTATAAATTTTATTTATAGAAATTGTATTTACTTAGAAATTTTACAAATTAATGCTGGTAGGTGAAGTAATATCGTATTTGGAAAAACAGTCAACCTACTCTATTTATTTTAAACAGATTCCTTATATTGTTGCAATACCACAAACTGCTGCTCAGAATTTTTTTTTTTTTTGTCACTTTTACTAATCTTAGCTCATAATGACAGAGTGTATTTTTAGTGTAATTAATATATTATACTAATTTATAAACTGCACAGCTATGGTGACCTCATTAAGGTGAGCTACAACAGCAAGTGTTGGCAAGACTTGGTCATCTCTACAGCAGAAGTTAATACTTATTTCTTTAACATCTATTTGGAAATAAAAATGCAGTATTGTCAGAAAAAGAAAATCCATCTCTACATTACTTCTCACTAAGAATGGTCAAACTGAGCAGCAAAGAAGTACCTGAATGAAGTCAATGAAACAGACCATAGTCTAAACCTAGATTTCTCTTTTCATGCAGATGACAGGCTTTCGAGACAGTAGCATGTTTACCTCCCTTGCCTACACTGTAAGCTGTTTAGATAATGTTCTTCCTCCAGTGTAAATGTTGCATGCATGGGAACCATGTTACAAGGTAAAAGGACTCATAAACGCCTGGGTCCCATCTTCAAGTTGTGTTTGGACTATTTGGTATGTGGTGTGAGAAATGAGACGTGCTTCTGACACAGTGAGAAAGAAGAGCAAGAATGGGAAACAAGGTGATACTCAGTCTGCCGAGTGGAAAGAGGAAGCCCAGGAGCTTTGATGACATGAGTGGAATTATTTGGCAGATCATTTTTATTATGTTAAATATTTACACTAGCAGCTGAGTACTTCAATTAGGCATCATATTCCCCTTATGAAACACAGTGTGTGTAGAAACACAGGAAAAAATGATGCTATGATGAATATTTCAGGGGCTGCATGTATCTTTATCTGCCAGTTGCCCAGAAACATCTGAACCAAGACTGAATGAGATCAGGAGCCTGCTTTATCTGAGCAATGCAGCCTTGTTGCATCAGGGCAGCTGACTTGACCACCAGCACTGACTATCAGTCAAGGGCAGCACCTTGTATGCATCCCCCCAAGATAGTATCTTTCAGTGGTTGACTAATGGTCTCTGAACTTGACTAGGAAGAAAGATGAGTAACATAAAAATGATATGGAGCTTTTCCTGAATGATGTTGAATACTAAATATGGCCTAATTGTGCAATTTCAGCACAGTGCTACTAAGGCTTGGGGTTTTTGCTTGTTAGAGATGACACCTAACCCAGACCAAGGAAATAATACTTTAAGCTCATGGCAGAAGTATAGGGGAAAATGATCCAGAGGGTTTGGCCACAACTGGCTGCTAGGCCTTACTTCTTCAGATTGAATCAATTTACACATCGTCATTGCTTGGTACCATGGTGCTAAATCTGCATGTCTTTTTCAGAAAGTCCTTTCGTGTTGTATTAGTCCATAGAGTGGATTTCTCAGGACAGAGGGAGCTGATAGGAATAATTTGTTGATATAAAATAACCTTTGTTATTTTATCATAGAAATGCTTTCTACAGAAATGAATACATTCCATGCAATTTTCCCAATTCTTTTGGAGAGTTGCAGCCTTTTCAGCTATCATACTCAACAGGGTGTATTACTTGCGCTACTTTAAATGCTACTGAAAAATCTGTATTTGGCCACACATTAAGACACCTACAAACATTATTGTACCTGGCTGCTATATCAGCTATGGCATATATGCTATCTGCACCTTTTTGAAGATACCTGCATCTCACATGAAAAACACAAATATCTCCTCTAGTTCCCACATGTGAATAGTTCACCATCCACCATCCTTAGAGTAGAAATGAGTGAAAAAGACATAGACAAAAAGCCATTCATTAATTTACTGTACAACTGATAGATTTCTGAAAGTTATTGGACAAATTATATTGTAGTGCTCTCCTATACATTTTTTTTTATGATTCCAAAAGTCAATGTCACAAGATGTTTTGATAATGTACTTTACATGCAGTGCAGAAATATATTGATATTTTTCATCAGAGGGATAATTCTTGGTTTTCATTCCCACTGGAGCCTGAATTTTCTCTTTTTCTAGGAAAAAACTCCAAACAAAACAACTAACAAAAATATAACCAAATCAAAGGAAGAGGGATATTCCTTCATTAAACTATATTGTCAACTCTAATTGTAAAGAGACGTGCCCACCACAGTCAATGCAACAGAGCTTAAACTTATACTTATGATGAGCAAGAAAGGGAACTCTAAAAGACACATAGATCAATGAAATGCTGAGGAAAGGATATTAACACCTAGTGCAAGAAACAACTATGGGAAAAAAGAGTCTTCTGTCATGTCCTTTCAGAATCCATAGCAGTATAGTTTTCAGTGTCCCCAGAGTCTTCCTTCTATTTCTGTTACTTTTAGGTTTCCTATGTAGAAATCATCCTTTTGGGGACATGCTGAGCTGTTGAGCCCAGCAGTCTTCCCAAAATGTAGAGATCCCCCTTTACAGCATGAGAAGATGGGTTTTGACCAGCTTTAGGTATGGACTACACAGTCCAGCTGCCTTGGAGATACTTTTGTATTTTCTTTTGTTTCATCACCTTTTTAACAGCATATGGTAGAAGTTTTCTCTGAGGGTGATTTTCAGTGTAGTCCAGTTGTCAGAAAGATGATAACTCTGTGTTACACTGTGAATTCCTGCTTAAATTACCCACAGACCTATGAACTTTACATTTTATTATACAAGATAACATTCAGATACTTAAGGGATATAAATAATACATGGTAAGGGAGCAATAACCCTTCCGCTCTTTCCCTTATTATGACATTCAGCTTCTCCTGAGATTATGGGAGGAAAACATTTTGATAAATTTTTGGTTAAGTATGGCTTTACAACTCTTTTACTCTCACAGTTCACATGCTTCCTGTCAGTTACAACTTCATGAAAGTGGCATTCTCTTTTGTTCAAATAGATGTTTTTTTCTCTCATTTCATTCAATTAAATGTTCCAAAGAACTGTCCAAACCAGGATTAATTGCTAATACTGACCTAGTGTAGACATAACCCATTTGAAACAAGACTTTAGGTCAGCTGGGACATATTTTGATGAGGAAAGCCCTACTGTATATTTTACTATGTGTTTGACTAAACCAAACATAATTCATGCCAACTAAGTCTTAAATGTTTCCCACTTAATGAATAAAGATTGCTGCTCATCACTAAGACATATTTTGTCAAATACCCACATGAAAAATGAACAGGATGATAAAGTCTGAATCAGAGGGTCTTGTCTTCAGCCTTTTTAACTTTTTCTTTAAACAATAGGATCTTTCTAGTGGATCTTCACTCATCTTGGAGTATCACTTATGCCACATGCCAACTGTTCACTAATTTATTGGCAAAATGGTTTGTCATGAACATCAGCAAACAAATAGTTTTGTGGATAATTGAAGATCTGTAATCTAGAGTTCGAATAGATTTAGATTTGTGTCTCTAAAAGCTCAGTTATGGTTGACTTTTTCCCAACCCATAAACTCCACAACCAGCTATCCCTAAACAGTGATTACATTTAGTTATAAAATTTTTAATTCTATTGTTGTAAATTGGTAATTTAGATTAACAAAATATAGTATCCATGAAATTTAAGAGTTTCAGGTTTTCCTCTTTATCCAAAACTACCAGTCTGAGGCAATAATTTGATTTTCACTACATTTACTTACAGTTCTAATATTCAATCTAACAGAAGCAGGTTTAGTCTCAGAACCTGATCTGAATTTAATAATTGTTTTATTGAGTGCTGTACTGATTGACTGGCTCAGACTCATACAGAGAATGAAAACCGGACTTTTGCATTAAATTCACTGCGAAAAATCCATTGTGATTCTTTGTATCACACCTTGGAAAGGGCGTGTTTGTAAGTCCTTACATCTACTTTATACAATATCTAATATTGCATTAGCTGGTTGAAGAGACTGGGAAAAGAACAGCAAATTGGGTACTGATTAGAGATTTCCCAGTTCTTCCACTGATGTGGTAATATTAGAAGAAATGAGGTATCAGGATAGTTTTCATTTTCAGCAGCAGCAGTAGCTGCAGGCCAAGCATGATGGTCAGTCACAGTACTTGGGATTTTTAACTATGAGTCAGCTGCTTATCCAACAAGCAGGCAATAATTAAATGTAATTTGACCATATCAAGATTTTGACTGCCAAACAGCAAGATTTTTTGTAGCTTGATCTGAAAGAATCATTTAAAGCATTTTTATCTAGTGATAAAAAAGTAAAAAACAATCAAATATAAATAAAACTTTTCATTTAAAAGCACTTGGTAAATCACTATTCTATATGTGTATTGGAATATACCTGATATGTAATATGTTGGAATATAAACAATTATATTTATGCTACAAATGACTCTTGTGGGAAGAGCACATACAATTACAGAGATTCAGTTTATCACATCCAATTTTTAAACTACGAAGACATTAGCATTTTATTTAAATATCCATATAATATCTGTTTATTTATATTATTCCAGTATGGGTTTTGTAGTTGGTAGCAGTTAATAAACATCTGTCTAATACATATAATGAAATCAGCATTAAAGAACAAAATATTTTAAAGAATAGTTTTCTGCATTCTCTTTTAATTTTCACAAAAAGTTGAGAAATTAGCTAGAGGAAAGAAAAGAAAGGGGAAAAAAATAGAGAAAACAAGAAGTAGTATCATACAATCTTTTATTAACCCACATACTGCAACCAGCAGATTTGATAACATTGTCTCTTGAGCTTCAACTATCAGATAACATCTGGCAAATGATGTTTCTAAGTCCTGTTACACAACATCTTCTGGCTTCTCAGTGTCATCTAGGGGATTGATATGTGACTAGAATAACACATTTCACGCTGCTTGCTTCTGTCATGCTAGTACAAATTTTTAATAATGGATGTGCCACAGAGACCGGTTTATTTAAATCTGAATTCTCAGAAAATATTTGGAAGTTCTGTTCTCATCATTTTACTCATTCTCAAGCAATCTTTCTTAACACAAATTGCTGGATATTAGTCTTTTGACATCAAAGCCTTCCAATAACCTTTCTGCATCTCTAGCATGTAGTGATCTCTGAAGCTGCATATATAAAATATTGATCAAAATAATTTGCTTATTTTTTTTTACGATATTGCAGTGAATTTATTCCTTTCAATGGCATTCTTGATTGTTTGGTAGATCTCATCACCCTAACCATTAAAATAGGAATTTTAATTGCAAGTCCATTTTAGACTGTGTAGCACAGTCCAAAACATTTTGTTTCACTGAAGTTAATGTCTCCTCTACAAACCTATTTGAGGAAACACTAGTGTCAGACACTTACCTAGTGACTGGAAGACTGTGTTGTGATCATGTAAACAATGTGCATATGACACAGTCAAAAAGTCTTCAGAGAAAGAATAATCTGAGGACACTGGATCTTGCAATTTCAATATATATTTGTGTATTTGAATATTTGTGGGATTTATTATACTATGCATTTTTAATAAGAAACAGAAAATGTCTGTCTTAAGAATTAGTCTCTAAGGGCAGAAGTATTTTTTCCAACAGTAATGTTGCCTGGTTATGAATGACTGGCATATTTTTAATGAAAGGTTCTTGATTAGACTGTATGCCCACATTCCACAGATTGGAAAGCACTATTAAATCAGTTGGAAATGTCATGCCAGACCAGAATGCAAGACTAAACCCAACCTGCCTGACCATGCATCTAATTTCATTGGTATGAGCCACCAGTGTGGCCTTGTAACCAAGAAGTTAAACGGCATCCTGGGTTGCATCAAGAAGAGTGTGGCCAGTAGCTTGACAGAGTCTATCCTTCCCCTCTGACGAGGCCAGCACTGGAATACCGTGTGCAGTTCTGGGCTCCTCAGTTCAAGAAAGACAGGGAACTACTGGAGAGAGTCCGATGGAAGGCTGCGAGGATGATTAGAGGACTTGAACATCTTTCATATGAGGAAAGGCTGAGAGAGCTGGGCCTGGAGAAGACTGAGAGGGCTCATCAGTTCTTATAAATACCTGAAAGGTAGGTGTTTAGAGGAAGTGGGCAGACTCTTCTCAGTGGTGCCCAGTGACAGGATGAGGGACAATGGGCATAAGCTAGAAGACAGGAAGTTCTATCTTCAAAAAAACTTACTGTGAGATAACTCAGCACTAGGACAGGTTGCCCAGAGATGTTGTGGAGTCTCATTCTCCCAAGATATTCAAGACCAGTCTGGATGGAATCCTGTGCAACATGATCTAGGTAATCCTGCTCTAGCAGGGGTTCAACTAGACAATCTCCAGAGGTCCCTTCCAACCCCTAACATTCTGTGAATCTGTGAATTAAAGTTCATATTCTTAAACTAGAAAGGAATTTGTTTTGTTTAGCTGAAATATCTTCTGTATTGTATGAAGTTGTAGATAATGTTTTTATGCATGAGATTATACTAGTGAAATAAGCATTGGACTCAGCAAAACCACTTTGGGAAAAAAAACCTTTATGAAAACAAGAGGCATTAAGGAATCCTAGAGTCTTCATTCAGTAATTAAATGAAACATTTGAAAGTAGTTTAAAATATTTTCTTATAGTAATAAAATTATCATATTTTTATCAGAAGAACATAATTTCTAGCGAACAACCAAGTTTCAGGGTTTATTTTTAGCTAAAGGGCAAAGAAAGGGCAGATAATATAAATATGAAAAATGCAATTGAAAGAAAATGAAGTTCCAGGCCCACCAAAAAAACCCAAACAACTCCTTAGATCTGAATCTTCTTAAACCCAGTTCTTTTGCTTAAACAATGATTTCAACAGAAGTATCACCATTTAAATGTCTTTATGTTTACTCCTAAACAAATTGAAACAATAATGAATAATAATGAACAGAGAATGTAGGCACTTTTAAATGTCTGCAGATTGCTGAATAAATAGATGAGTAAAGATTAAATAAACCAGTGATAAGTAGTCATAGCTGCCAACACTGTAGAACTTGGAAGACAGACGATATTCTTTCAAAGATCCAGAGCTATGATAGCTCAGGGTCAAAATATCTGAATTTCTCCATTATTGGAAAGGCATGTATCGTGGTTTCAGCTGAGACAGAGTTAATTTTCTTTCTGGTAGCTGGTGTAGTGTTGTGTTTCGGATTTAGTATGAGAATGATTTTGATAACACACTGATGTATTCAGTTGTTGGGTAGTTGTATTACCTATGCTAAGTCAAGGACTTGTCATCTTCCCACACCCTGCCAGGTGCACAAGAAACTGGAAGAGCATAGCCAGGACAGCTGGCCCAGGCTGGCCACAGGGATATTCACTGCCATATAATTTCATGCTGCCTTATACAACTGGGAAACCTAGCTGGGATGGGAGATTTCTTCTCAGAAACAGACTGGGCATAGGGTATTGAATTCTTTCCTTCTGAGTGTGGTGACCAATTGCATTTGTGCATTTCTTCTTTTATTGTTGTTGTTATTACCTCCTCCTTTGTTATCTTATTAAACTGCCTTTATCTCAACCCATATTTTTTTTTTCCATTCTCCTCCCTATCTCCCTGTCAGGGGGAGGGGTAAGCGAGCAGCTGTGTGGTGGTGCTAGGGTTAAACCATGACAGCATGCAATCAAGGCAAGTACGCCTCAGTCCTGACTTCTACCGAGTTCCAAAACCATCCAGAGCGAAGTGGTGAGATTTTGCAGGCAGAGCAAGATACTAAATATCATCTTGGCTTTCCCTAGCTACCTCTTGTTCCCATTGTCTTGAGCTTAACTTCCAATTTCAGAGAAAAGCATACATGACAACACAAAAAAATCACAGACCTCTTTTCCCTTTCATAAAAATTATCCTTAAGTACTCCTCCATTTATATTTTAAAAAACCCATTCTGCAATGGATGCACTACTCCAAGTCTTAGTAGCAGGAATGTAGTAAAAATCTACTGGAAACTTTATTTTATGTTTAAAATTTAAAATCGAGAAATAGAACAGCTCATTGTAAATGGTTGCAGAACTAGTACCACTTCATATTACAACTTGCAAACCTGATTAACAAACTGAGTTGGACCAGAAAACTTATCTGAATGAATTTGGTTCTACATACAGCTGAAGAAAATTGCACATTTTTACATAGCAAAAATAATTTCATTTCAGACAATTCCAAAGTGACCTTTCAGGGGCAATGATATCTAAAAGAGAAAAATAGTACGGGAAGAGAGATAAATCATGATGCTCTAATACCAACAAAAACTCAAGTTACCGAATATGAAAAGTTACTGGGAGTTACTGAATAAGTTGAACCTATTAGGTCTGTATTAGTGTGATATTGATCAAATAGAAAATCTACCATATAACTTGTGCAAAGGTAGAAAACGAGTTTTTGATTAATGTGAAGTGTTGAGAAAACTGTAGTTCAGTTCTCTAAAGTCCTCAAATAACTATTTTTTAAATGGTTCAGTAGATTAAAAGGTAGAGGACAGTATTTAAAAGTGCTTACCTTTAAGTACCCAAGCCTAGGGGTTGCCCAGATTTAGGCATATGCTTAAATGCAGACTCCCTAAAGTTCTTTGCTAAATTGGGACTAGATTTAGTGGCTTGTCAGCGAAGTATTTGAATATAGCAGGCTTAAGCAACTGTTCTTTGGAATTATCCTTGGGCATATCAGAAAGTAATTTCAGAGATTTTTGATGGATTACAGTGTTAAATTATAGTAGCTGTTATTCTTATTTGACCCAAGGGCCTTATTGAAATGAACAGGTTTTGCAGAGAAAAAAACCTAAAGACACATATTATTTGGACTTGACATAATTAAAAACATGTGCAAATTGAAAATATCTACACAATGAACATAAATTAAACAAAAATGACTTAACAGATTTTCCAAACAAAAGAAAAACATTACTTGTGCTAATGGCATTCTGCATGTAAAGTTGTTTTCAAATATTTGTGGGAATGAAAATTATGTGACAATTACTTTTTTTTCATTCAAAGCTAACTAATAAAACGCCTATAAGATACAATGTAGATTACATTATTTGACTTTATAAAAACAGACCATAGGAGTCTAAAAAATGCTAGAACTTTAAATATGTATGTCAGATACTTGTGGCATCTGACATTTGATGGCTGAAGTTTTTTGCAACCTTACCCCATTGACCAGAAAAATATGCTGTTTATGAGATTTTTAAAGGAATATCTCTACATTATATGAATTAATATTACAGGGAAAAAACCAAAACTTTAATCTAGTAAGCATTCACAAACCTTAAACTACACTCACCATAAGTAGATGACTCTGGCATGAACCCATTATTTCAATTACAGTTCTCTTCATTATGGATTTCCATCTTTTAATGTTTGGATTCATTGAAGATTGGACTTTAAATAAAATAAATTAACGTTTCATTTCCTCAACTTATCATGAACATTTTTAGGACAATTTACCTGAATTTAATGTATACATAACATCAGTTAACAGTGGGGTTTGTTTTTAAATTTTTTGTATAAATTAAAGATATATATGGCAAAAAGAGCTTGGCAGTAGCTTGAGGTAGGTTATACTTGTACAGAGTGAGTAAAAGAGAGAAAGGGGAAAAAAATTAATTAGTCCAGGTGTTAGGAGGCTTGGTTCTAGCTCTTGATTTCTTACCAGGGTTGTGTCCATCAATACCTAGATTGGCTACAATTAGCCATACAGATCACATCTACATTTCACAGAAAATTATTTTTGTTTCTGTTCTTCACATGGAAATGACTATGCATGATAATATTTCTCTACCCCTTGAGAGTATTGTGATTGCGGGATGTATGATATCACATAATAAGAGAGAAAGAGAATGCAGATCAAAGGCATAGATAGTCTAAAGAGCAAGCTAAAAGTTCATTTACAAAAAAATTCTATCAAAGTTGAAGAAAACACAATCTTATTTTTGGACCTGGGCACAAAATAAGCTTAAATGTGAGATCGGAGATGAAAGAATTACATAGTCCACATTTCTCAACAGACAGTAAACAAATGAACATTGGTCATGGCCATCAATATCACAGAAGATGTATTAAGGTGACAACATACACCTACTTGAACTATAAATATTAAAATACCCCAAACCAACATTCATACCAGTACTGGTAAGCCAGAGAGACTCTCTGGATTGTCCTCTTTAAAAATATATAAATGCTACCCTAAGTAAAAAAACCCCAACAAAACAAATAACCAGATAAGGAGCATAGACAACAGAGTATGAGTGAGGAAATATTTTGAATTTGACATATGTATTTATTTACTAACAATTGCATGCTGGAAAATCATTCAGTTCTAGCAACAGAAACATGACTGCCTTTTCCAAAGTCTGTGCGCAGAATGAGCCACTAACTATTGAGCAAGAGCTCTTTTTATTAGTTACAGAGTACTGGGAGCTTTCTAACGAGGATTTGTCTACATTGCTTAATGACAATTAGCTACAAGCACTATTCAAAGAGTAAAAAAATCTGTTGAGGAAAGCTAAATATGTCAAAAAAGATCCTTACTTACTTCTGTTAGAATTACTTAAATGAACATATGATACAACAAAATCAACAATTGCAGTAAAACAATACAAATGCCAAATTAACAAATATGGGTGACTGAAAGCAAGTGATATAAACATGATTTTGTATCTAAAATAAAAGCATCATTTTTTTATAAGGCAGCTAAAAATCAGACCACTTGCAGGTCTGGCTAGAATAAAAAATAGGTTCTCTGCCTAACAGAAGAGCCACAGTCATGCTGATTAGACAAAAGCACTGAGGAGATTGTCAAGATTTGTTTGCTATACCTGTAACACCTCAGAAACCTGTAGACACTATACATAAAGATGAAAATTCAGCTGCTTAAGGAATGGTAAGTAAAGAAAAAGAATTGCTTCAAGGTCAGCAGAATCTCTGCCGACATCCACATTACCAAGGTTGCTAAAAGAAACTATTACAGACAACTGTGTTGTCAGGATGAGGCCACAACACAATCAGCCAAAAGTGCATCCCAGTAAGAGCTATTAGAAAATCTGCCAGATAGGGAAGTCAGATGAACTGGAACAACTCCGAAGAGTATTCAGAAAAGCCTTACTCACTACATGAGGCATGAAGTTTCTGATTTTTTTTTCCTTGGAGAAACAGGTGTTGAAATGTTTGAATGTGAACTACCCAGTAAGATACACAGCAACAGGTTCTGGAGGTGCCATTCTGAATATGTGTATTAGTAGTGAAAATTCTCATTGTAAGCAAGTTGCTTCCAAACACTTGCAGAAGATCACTACTCAGGCTTTCTGTTCAGTATAAAATCCATATTACCTTCCCTGCTATGCCATTTCCAAGTGCTTCACAAGCATTATGGAGAAACCAAGAATTAATAGGGAAAACAAATGCCCAGGGCTCACTGGTTATTTCCACATTTTGCAAGTGTTTAAAGCAAAGGGTAATCACTCTATATCAGACCTAAGGTTAAGCTAATTCAGTCAAAAATGTATCCTTAGGGGAAAGAGAATAAGAAAAGGAACATGTTTAATGAAAAACCTCTCCTGGCTCTAAGATTTAGTTTAAATAGTACTGTAACAAATAATATTATAAACAATTTTGAGAATTATGGTAATGATGGTGTAAAACCACAGCTTGATCTAAAAATGTTGAATTCACATCTAAGCTAGTTAAATTTTCCTCCCAGGTGCTTCTGAAAAGACAGACTTTTAGTCAGAGAAATACGATTCTTCTGTAAATAATATATAATGCAACACCATAATCACTTTTTCTGGGGAAATCACCTACATATCAAGAGAGGTGTTTCCTGCAGAGGTAGAAAACAGTTATTTGAACCTATTTGTATGATATCCTAGTACACCTCCTTAGAAATTTGTGTTGAACTTGTGGAAGAGACACAGAGCAGAGATTCTTGGAAGGTGGTGGGGTGGCACCAATGGGAACAAAGACTCTAGGGCATAAAAGACTACAAGAACTTGTCGTGTGTGTAAAAGAGCAAATTAATGTCTTAAAAATGAGGTGAGAAAAAAGGTTTCAACTTAACTGTGACGTTGGTGTAAGAAAGCAAAGGCATTAAACTGACTGCGAGTAATTTTAGGTAAGCAATCAGAACATTCCTAATAATAATATAGATCCTGGAACAGACATCCATGACAATGGCTGAAGCAGAAAATACCCATATAAAATTAACTCTGAAAGACTTTTAATATCTACCAGTAGAAGGCTATGAACATTTATAACATGAGTTGGAAACTTGCTACTTGCAGTCCCAGTGTGTGAGACAACACTATGTAACTTGGAAAGCCCCTTCACTCCAATGTCAATATAAATGCAACTCTAATTCTCTAGTTAACACATCAAAACCATGCAATAAGTTGGTTTTTTTTTTCAATTTTCCAATGTTAGAATACTTAAAACTATGTCTTGTTTTCTATTGGTCTTAGTTTTACATCGGAGTTCAACAGAAGAATTTAAGTGTTCAGCTTCTTCCTGTTGGTAATATTATATTCCCTGCATGCAAGGATTTCTAAAACAGGAAGCTCTGCAGTTGTTTTTTGGGTATTGTAGAAAGAAAAATATAAGCATGTGATAACAAGAGGCAATATGAGACCTGATAATCCTGTGAGATCTGTTAGATACTCATTTACTCCACACAAAATTATTTTTCACTTGAAATTTAAAATAAATTATCCCATTACATGCTCATATTTATGGTACTGAAATACTCTGGGCCTAATCCTATAGTTCATGTAAGGTAATGGAATATATAGAACAACATAATGTAAATCAAATTCCTGGAAAAGACAATATTTATGTAGATGATCATGATTTTCAATGTAACGTGCAATGCATCATCCTAGATATTACCATGACATTTCTTCTCATTCACAAGACCAGATGTCCTAATATGTTATAAACAGAAGCGAAGTGCCTGACCATTGCACACATGTATGAAGACACTAATAGTTCATAAGTACTTGCAACAATTTGAATTACTGAGGGCTAGAAATGGTTTTAATCTAAATCAGGGTTGGATTAGACTAGATATAAGGAATTTATGGTGACACTAGAACAACTTGCCTAGAGAGGTAGCAGGTGCCCTATGTCTGGAAACATTCAAGTTCGTGTTGGATGGTGCTCTGAGTAACCTGATGTAGTTGCTTGTTGCAAAGGGGTTGAACTAGATCACATTTAAAGATCCCTTGCAACACAAACTATTCTGTAATTCTAAGAAAGCTTGTTGTCACTGCTGATGATAACTTAGAAGCAGTTGGACCAAGTTCAAAGAGAACAGAAAAATAAATAATCAAATAAAAGCAAGAGAGCAAGTTCCCATAAGCATTCAGCCATTCCAGATGCCAGTGAAATACTCTTTCCTAAATACGCAAATTAGCTGGCAAAATCATCTGATGATATCTTACCTAAGATTTTAGAATTCTGATTAAACTTAATAAATTTATACTAAATTTTTCAACAGTCTTAAAATACGGAAATTCACCAATAATTTGGGTTGGTTTGTTTTATTCCTCAAGATAGATGATATCACTTGTATTACTCTCACATTCTACAGCTACTTACACTACTGCAATGGGGATGTAAAAGTATCATTATTCTGATTAGACAATGTTTTACATGGTACTTTTCGGGGCATAAGAGTAAAAACATTTCTTTTTCCTTTTTCCATTATCAGGCAGTTGAACAGAAAACATTACTGACTGACGTTTATATTAATGAAGCTAAATAAAAACACAGATGGCTTCTACTAAGTGAAGGAACTGAAAGTAATGATGTGCTATCTTAAGCCACTGTCCTGCAAAATCAGGGACCAGGATAAACAGAAATCTAATTATTCTAGCAGAGCAAGAAAGCTTCTCTCTGTCTGAATCCTTGCCTGGACTAAAAAAAAGGACTCATTTTAAATAACGGTTGACAAGAAATAATTGATCTTATACTGGAATTTTTCTACACAAAACAGTAAGTACCATTTCAGAAAAGGCTCATGACGCAGAACTTTTTAGGAAAAATTATGGCAACAGATTGAGACCAAGGACACAGACATATGAAAGTGCATTTCATGTGTAAGCCTTTCAATGGCCCAAAGAATGACAAAACATGAGCAAGGAAGAATTTTCTTGTGACTTGTCTCGTGTCTTTCCCTAGCCAATCACATTTGCATTCAAAATGAACCAGAGCAGCCCTAAAATACTGTTATCTGTAATTTCTTTCATACAAGAGATTGGGAAAAAAGCTCCAACAAAATATTTGTATACATTTATGGATGTTTCAAAGGTTCAGATTGTTTCATTTAGAAATGATCACAGTTAATCAGCATTTAACAGTAAAAAATAAAATTATAGTAAAAAAGAGTAAATTTGTAAATAAAAAAGACAACCTCTTCCCTTAACCCAGAGTTTTAACATTTCAAATATACCATATATACAGCTTTCTTCAACCACATCTTGTTTAACACTATAATTTATAAAATCACAAAATTGAAAGACTAAAATATCCCCTTAATGAGGATTTTTTGGTGCAAATGTTTTGGTAGTTTTGCCACTTACTGGGTATGTTTGTTGGGTTTTGTGTTTAGTTCTGGATTTATCATTAAAGTTGTTTCTTCTGCTAGATCTCACCTAGAGTAGTGAATCTACTTAAATGGAACAGAATTTATGGCATGAAAATTATGCTTGTTTCAAGATGCCTGAAAAGCCAGCCTCTTGAGAAACTGGTGAAACTTGACTGGACATTTGCATCAGTGACTGGAATTCAAACACTTTCAATAGCAAGGAGTCAAAAAAATTACTATACAGAAAAGTTCTAGTAATTGCAAGAAATTAGTCTATTCTTTAAGATTGTTCTATATATATTTCTTTTTTTTAGGACTTAGTCCAAACTAGTTCTGTAATGCCTCAGGTGACAGGGCTCTTTCCATTTGCACAGACTAATAGATCTCCATTGGCACATTTTTCCTTATGCTCTAATTGATCCTTTTTTCAACTTCATACAGTTAGTTGTTTTTCTACACCCTGGAGACATAGTAAAGAATTTATTTCCCTTCTTCTCCAGGTGTCATTCAAATAATAATGAATGGTTGCAGCTTCAGTTTTGTCAAATTCACTTACTTTTTTTTTTTTAATCTTACCACACCCCCACATATTCATTGTCACATTTCTTGTATTTATCAGCAATTCAGAGTCTCCATCAAGACACCAAATGCAAACGTGGCAGCTGAAGAATATTTCAGGGGTGGGTGGAGACCACACGGGTGGAGACCACACGGGTGGAGAACATCAAAGTTTGCTGGTGCTAAAGAAACAGTTCTGTTTTGTCACTGGGATGGAAAAAACTGTATGTAAGCTGTAGTCAGGCAAAGTGGGCTGCTTATGCCCATTGAGATAAGTGCAACAAACTGCATCTCCATTAAGTGTTCAGCTGCTGTAGGCACCAATAGTTTCCAAATGAGTCTTCATTTTGGATGATTTTCTTGATGTTCTTTAAAGAGAGGTTAGCTGAAAATTTCCTTCTGATGTCTCCTTAGCTTGTAGTTTAATTTCATAAATTATCACCATCCAAGATTAAACAAGGTGGTTTAGGCAATTATTTCTGGAAGCAATATCCCTCTATGCTGCTCTTTAATATATTCTTGAAAGTCATCACTCTTTTTGATGAATTGACAATGACCCCTCCCACTGCCCACGTTTGAACAACAGATCTCAAAATGTCAAGCTTTATCCCTGCCCACATAATGAAGTACTGGTCAGGCAATTGTGCAGAATAAAAACTGCTTCCTTTTTGATCAAGGAGGCAGCAGGCCTGTTTTTAGCTGATCAGATTAATCATATTCTCATTTTGGCCAACATTTCTGGAAACCCCTTATCATTTCCAGAGCCTCCTACTGAAATCTATGGGAAAGACAAACAACGAAGAGGAAAAAAAAAAAAAGTAAAAGAGAAGACTTTTCTATCTGAAGTCTGGAAAAATTTGTGCTGCTATAACAATTGACCACCACTGATCTCTGTGTAGAAATCCACCTTACACCAAGTAGAAAAGGAACAAGGATAAAACATGGTCCATAGATTTTCACTTGAGAGTTTTTTAGACAGAATAAAATGCAGATTGTGCTATGAACACCTTTTCAACCATAATATATAACCCTTTGAAATAGGAAGGACATGGTATCTAAAGCAAAGAACTTTGGTGGAGGTGGGAAGGAAGATGGCAAAAGCCCACAGACACATGGTGTTGTGGTTTACACCTCAGCGGAAAGAGAGATTTAATTAACTTTTCAGAGACACATATGCATGGATGTAGTAAAAAAACACCCATTGTCTGCATTTACAACAGATAGATATATATGGTGGAATATATCAGTTTATTTGCTACAGAAATTCTGTGTTCTCTGTTGCTGTTTGAACCTTCTAAGTATGTTCACCCACAGGAAGACAGTATTTTTGACTTAAAAGAAACCTGAACTATGCTATGTAATTTTATAACTATTTTCCTTGCATTAGGGAAACAAAACCTCATAGAGGAACATTCATGCAGTTCTGTTATCTTCCAAGATGTTACTGGAATAATTAACCAAGCAGAATTTGGGGACTGTTAATTTTAGCAGATATTCTAAAGAATATTGTTCCACCTAACACAACAATTTAGCTGAAACAATAGTGACATAATTGACAAAATTACATAATAATTACAGTGTTTTGGAGTGAGCTATATTAAGGTATGACTCATCACTCAATACATAAGAAGGTACAGAACTACGTCAAATCCAGCAGTGCAGTGCAGTATGGTGTAGCTGCAGCCAAAAATGAAATCTAAAATCAGCAATCTTCTGTTAATAAGTGGAGGGAAGAGAAGAATTAATGGAAAGTATGACTATGAATTTTGGTTTACTTTACAGAATTAAATTTGATAAGTGACAGGGAATAATTGTACAATTACAATTAAGTTTTAGATATTTTCTAGAAAAATGTTTAATAGTTTTTCTATCTGAACCTCTGAACGTCATGCTTCTTCTGGAAGTACTTTAAACAGTTTGCTTTATTGAAAAAAGAGAACTATTCCAATGTTCAGTTGGGAAAATGCTTGTTGAAGTGGAAAAGCAATGATGGAATTTTCTGAGATAATTTTTTTTTATTAAAATGCTTTATCAATGAACACTTTGAAAGAAAAGTCGCACTGTGAAACAATCAAGCATAAAACACATAACTTCCCATGAAACATTTTGAATTATTTTCTATAATAGAATTAGATTGAAAACTATTTTTTAAAATGCAGAATGAATATAGACATCTTGGACAAAACTGTACTGAAAATCTCTTCCTTGAATACGCCTTAATTTTTATGCAAAAGATGTATATTCCTTCTATCATTGTCCTATCTGCTAATACTTTCCTTCCCAGTTAAAAATACTATTCATCAGCACAATTGTACATCATCATCAAAGTTTATATGCCAAGCTTTTTCTATCAAAAAGTGTGATGGTTTGTACTCACCAGGTGTAAAATTATACCGAGCGGAAAACCCAATAGATTCCAGCTCACCATCAGCAAAAAATTTAATCCATAGGAATCTGCCACTGGATTTTATCATAGGTGGATTTTGTTGTCCACAGAAACGTCCAATGATTGGGGAAAAGCCAAAAGGTCCATCTCGTACTTCAATATGGTCAAATTTACACTCCCAAGAAGGCTCTATGGAGTATTTTTCATCAAAGTGTAGTTCAATGCATTGTCTAGGGGCAGCTAGAGATGAAAAGAAAATTATCTTATTATTTCTTAAACCAAGACCTTTCAAACCTAAAACAAAATTAAAGATAATCACATATATCAATGTTGTACTCATATCAATATTTTGCATGAAAACTTGCTTGAAAATTAATACATCTATATTTTAATAGATTTTATATCATCAGCTTACTTGTCGATTTTTTTCCTTTAAAAAAGTGTTCATGACAGCAGTTCTTAGCAAATCTAAGAGGGATATCTATGATCTAAATAAAAATACAGTTTAGGAGCAATTGGTTCAAACAAAAAATCTAAGAAAATTATACATCTGGAAAACGAGTGTTTTCTTATATTTGGGTGGGGAAGAAGTTAATCAGAATAATTTTTTATGTAACGCTTATGAAGATGAAGAAAAAACTGGAACGGAACTGTGCTATAGTAAGAAGGACAAATTCTGTTCCTATATATGTATCACAGTCAATGATGAGCTTGAGTGTAATTGCTAATACGCAGAATTGCTTATCATCTCATTTGGAATATAAGGACAAGTGTAGTGAATTCTGACTTAAGAAACTTGATAAGGATGAAGCAAAATTAACATCTAGCTAAAGTGCAAACTGTATTCTACTGAAAACCTTAAAGCTTTATAGTGGTCACTTAATTAGTTGCAGAACCCCACTTTATTCATAGCTACTAAGGCCAGTGCCAGTCAGAATGACAGCTAAAACAAATATCACCTGGCATCTCCTGTATAAAGCAAAATATTTTACTGGTCAAACTGCAGCATTTTCTCAAAAGGAGAAAAAATGTTATGTTTTAGTCTACAAATTTTAACAGGCGCAGCATCCCTGAGGAATGCTGCTCCTACACTTAATCCTCTCCACAGTGAAAAAACTTATGCCTTCAGTGTCTAGATCATTGCACAATATAGACTTTTGCTGACAAAGCCTTGAGCTAAGGCAAGGGTTAGCTGTGTCACTGCCTGCTGTGAGTCTCATGGGATCATGTCCTACACTTTACACATATTAGAAGAGGTCAAAATTGCTATGAACTTTAGCTGAGTTACCATTCATTTTAGTGAAAACATGCAAGATCAGGTTGCAAGGCAAGTGCAAAAGCTCAGCGTAGAAATTGCTCCACTCCAGCAGTCAGGATCTTCCATTCATTTCCTCAGGTATAGTTGGAAAACCATCAGTGTAATCTAGATCTTGTATGTATTTTGAAATGTTTTAAGTTAAAGTTTTTTGGATGAGCTTATTACTCGCATGGGAAGGGGGAATATTCATAATGAACTAAATAAGAACTAAATAAGAAGACATTAGGTAAATCTTACAATTTTTACATTTATTGAAATAATTGGTTTAACATAAGAAACTAAGTTTATCTACTGTACTCAATTTGAAGAAATTCAATATAAGAAAGTACTTACTATTGGTTTGTTATTGTTTATACCAATTTACAGGATATTTGTGCCCATCAAAATTCAATAGCAAAATCAAACCCTAAAACTTTACATAAAATTGCTCCAAATTCACAGTCCGTGGAAATTAAACTACTTTCAAAGTATAAAAAACCATTCAAAATTAAGAACAGATAATAAAGCTTCTACATAAGATCTTATTAATGCTACCCTTGTTGAAATTTGAAGACCAAATTAGATCTTTCAGGTTATGGTAAAGGACTGAGTAACTGGATGACATCATTGATCAATTTTATTCAGATGTCTCTAACCTTGACTTCACATACTTAAATATTGATTTAAACTAAGAAATAGTAGGGCAGAAGAGAGAAATCCGTACCTTTCATTTGGGGGTCATATTTTGTATACTCTTAGTTGACTTAAGGAGATTCATCATTCTAGGGGACTCATCATTCCCCTAGAGACTGCAGAATCAAGTGTAAGAGAACACTTTAGGCAACCTTAAGGATGATTGTTAAGGCTTGAAAATCTTATATACTCACTATTCAAATATTATACTATTGACCTGTCTAAGGCTTTATTGTAATATAGTGTAACTAGATGTGAAAATTAATACTGTTAGTATTGTTCATATCAGACAGCATCATACCACAGCATACGGCTGCTCTGCTTCCCAAGGCAACAGAGAAATGCCTGCTTCAAAAGTGGCTTACCCCATTAACATAACATATTTGTTTTTTATAAAATTGAAATGCTGGGCCTCCATGACTCTATTTCATACTAAGAGGAGTGTTGTGGTTTTGCTCCAGCCAGCTGCTGAGTACCACACAGCTGATTGCTCACTTTCCCCCACAAGGGGAAAAATAGAGGAGGGAGGGCAAAGGAAAGTCAAAGGCAAACCTCTCAGGTTGGGATAGGGACAGTTTAGTGAGACAGCAAAAGGAGGGGGAACTAATACTAGCAGGACTTTATAGCAAAAGACCATACAATACAGAGCTGTCCCAAAGCCAGACTGTCCCCAAACCACATGTCCTGAAGCCATGTGCTCCTCCCCTACCAGCCCCTCTTTATGCTAAGCGTGACATCATTGTCATGGATATATCCCCTTTCGTTAGTTTGGGCCACCTGTCCAGACTGTGTCCCCCTTCCAGCTTCCTTGGTGCCCCCCACCTTCTTGTTAGCAGAGCAACATAAAAAGCTGAGAAGTCCTTGACTGCTTGGCAACAACTAAAACATCAGTATGTTATTAGCACTACTGTCATCCGAACTCCCAAACATGGCATTACACTAGCTGCTAGAAAGAAAATTAGCTTTATCCTAACTAAACTCAGGTCAATGAGGCTTACAAGTGTTGGCCCATAGTTATACGCATAACAGGAGTCCTTTGAATCCAAGACTGATATATGATGAATATGGGCATGAGGCCCCATCTGAGTCACAGCTCAGTCATTTGATATGATTTTGGTGTTAAAAAGGAGCCCTAAAGCCATTTATAGCCTCAGGATAATATAAAAGGAGTCTTTGAGTGTAAAAGAGAATCAAGCCTATGAATTCCTCATAATATCTATGACCTGAGAAAGAAAAATAATAATTACACATGTTCCATGTAGTTGTCTCTGAAGCTCACATTCAAAATAGGTTTATGTTCAGTTACTCTTTTCTGCTTTTATTTATTTTTCAACAAAGACGAGGCTTTTCCTAGTGAAGTTTGCTTCTTGCTTGATCAGAGAGAATCAGAGAATCACATCAGCTCAAGTAGCACTTGAGAAAGAGTTTCTACTTTGTCCCAAAGTGTGTAGACACTCATGAATCTTTTTATTATGTGCTTTTAAATGTACCTCTGTGCTTCATCTTGAATGATACTTAAAGATTAAATATTCGGCTTGCTAATCTAGCTAAGAAACAAAATTTTTCAGGTCTTCCTGGAAATTACCATAAGGAATGAAAACACACAACCCAAACTCCCAACTTTAGCTTCCTTTTAGTGAAAAAGGCATCATTTTGACCTTATACTCTGCTTATACTTTAGCAAAAGGTTTCTTTGCCAAACACAAGCTAAAACAAGTAGGTATTTTATACCTGATATCTTGTCCCACAGCTTTTGCAATAAAGTGTTTACAAATGTGGTCACAGTAAAACTTAAAGAAACACCATTAGTGCAAGTCCATAATAATGACTACTAACAATGTATGTCTAGCTATAAAAAACCAAACCAAACCAAACAAGAAACCCAGAATATAGAAGTCTCCCAGACTGGATTGGAATTTGGCCATCTAATCAGGAAAGGAAAGAGAGAATGGCCCTTTCCAATATCCTTATTCACAGGTAAACCCCATTCACATCTTCAGAACTTTTCCAGTGACTACAATGTCAGAAGAAGTTGTCAAGTCCATATGAAATATATTGAATCTGTCTCGTAAAATTGTTTTATTTTAAAGCTTAAAATTCTTCCATATGTGGCCTTCAATTATCATTATTCAAAAATGCTTAAAACCATGAAAAGGCTACTTCATGCTTTCATGTCTTATCATATTTTTCATTTCATTCTCTTACACAAGTGTTCTCTTGAGATTTTATATACAGTCTAATAACAGAACAAAAAAACCTCCAGATATTTGTTTCCAACTTGGAGTAGAACAGTTGCAGCAAAACCACACAATCAAGTTTTTAATTCTAATCAGCCTATCAGACTGTCCAAATGATATCTGAAGATAAAAGAAAAATCTGTTTCAATTTACTAGATTACATGGATATGAGACATTGAACTCAACCCGTACCATCATATATCTGAGCTGCTACAGTACTTCTACTTTTCAGTAATCCTTGGTCTAGCTATTATTGATAAGAAAGACATCTATTTCCTCCTTTTAAAAGGGGATTTTTTTCCTTGTTTTGATGAAAAACTTTTAAACTCAAACCTCACTGTGACAGGGGATTTTTATGAAGTTATACATGGCCATTTTCTAATACCCGTGAAACCTTTAGGATTAAAGACTTTAATGGTCTTCAGTGAAAACATGGAAAACTTTCAAGTGAGTTAACTCTAACTGTCCCCAAACATAAAATGTTTAAAAGTCATCTAGTTCAACTCCCCTGCAGAAAGCAGGGACATCTTCACTAGATCAGGTTTCTCAGAGCCCCACAAAGCCTGACTGTGAATATCTCCAGGGATGGGGCCTCCACTACATGCCTGGGCAACCTGTTCCAGTGATCTACCATCCTCATATTGAAAGAACTTTTTCCTCATATCCAACCTAAATCTTTGCTTTTCTAGTTTAAAAACATCACCCCTCATCCTATTGCTACATGCCCTTGTGAAAAGCTCTTCCCCAGCTTTCTTACAGGCACCTTTCCTGTATTGGAAGGCTGCTATAAGATCCTCTCAGAGCCTCTGTCTGAACAGGCACAGCTGTCTCAGCCTATCTTCATATGTTCAAATCTTGCGAGTTTTTCACTTACAGGATTTCCAAACCAATTCTTAAGATATACTGTGCAAAGTATGACTACCCCGCTCCTCAAATATGTTTTACACAAAAGCCTTTGCTCCTACAAAATCTCATGTGAGCTTGTCTTTGTAGCATATGTGCCAAATTTGTGGCAGCCTGGCAAAGGCTAATGCTGCCACTGCTGCAGTCTTTCCAGGCAGCTGTGAATTTTGCCAGGTTAGAGTCATGAATATGCAAAACAAGGATGAAATTGGTCCCAACAAGGAATTCCATGTATACGTTCAGGTATTTCAATAAGACTGAAAGAAAAAGAATAAAAACCACAACAAAATCAGACAACAACAGAATAATGAAAACCAAATTCTCAGTGCATTTTGAAAGGCAGATGGGATTTACCAGAAGCTCCTTCACAGCATAATGATTTTTGTACAGAATCCATGACTTCTGGATGACCTAAAGGATTTCTTTTAGAAAGGCATCCAATATGGACTTTAAAAATCCTAGTTGTTCCAGTGGTTAATTATCATTGCTACTAAAGTGGAAGAAAAATTTTCAAAATGGAAAAGAAACTTCTAGCTGTTTGATCTACCTTTGACTGCTAGGATAGAAACCTCTGCAGTCAGAAACCCTCTTCTCATTTAGAAACTCACAGTCTATGATCATGGCAATTTTTGCCAACTCCTTTACTTCACCAAAGTAAATTTAAAACTGTAAAAGACTTGCATACATTTCAGATGAGCTACAATGTGGGGTAAAAAATCTTATCATGAGATGAAATTCAATTGTATTACAAGACACTTCATGCTGGAGCCCTCACTCAAGTCCCCTAAAGTCAGTAGGATCTCTGTTTGAGGAAAGCAACCTGAATTTGCCCTAGGTTGTGTTTGATGGCAAAAAATGAAGGAACAAAAGCAAGCAGGCAGGAAGGAACCTGGTAATTCATATACATGCTTAAATTCACATCACCAGCTGTTGGTATGGTATATACAGTACTGGCAGTTTGAATTGTCTAACACATGCAAAAAGGAGATAGGAATCTGGGAATACTATTACGAATCATATCTACTGTCCCCCCTGGTTTGGTACTTGGTATTCAGCAGCAGTTAGAAGCTATTTGAAGCAAGCTGGAATCTCAATAATAAATATAGGAATAAGATGCATATAGAGAAGTTTCTGGCTTACTCTAAAATTGAATGCATACTTGTGTCCTGGATTAGCAAGGATTATCCACTCCCTAGACTGTTATCCTACCTCAAAGTTGTTGCTATTAGTAAAATAATGAATTCTTTTTTTTCCTTTTTACAATTCTCTAAATTCAATACAGAAAAGATATGGGGAAAGATTTTCACTTGCTAGCCTTCTTTATAATTTCCTGTCCTCTTTATATGTTGTAAAAAGAATAAATATGAACAATTGTCTACAATTTAAAAATATTTTTGTTGTCCTTCAGTGTTTCTCCTTTTGCTCTGTTTGAAAACTGTCACTTTTAAAAATACCCTTTTCAGATAACTTACTATATCTGCTTATTTTTGTGACATTTTCCATACATGACTATTCCTGATCATCTTTGAAGATAGAAATAGCCAGGGGGAGATCAGAGCTGAAAATGTTGTGCAACATGCATTGTTCTCATGAGAGCATATACTGATAGAGCTGCTAACACCATGGGTTTAAAAAAAAACCAGTTGCAATCGAAGCTGTTGATGGCTGGACAGAAAGCAAAAAATATTGGTGTCATAAGAAATTATGTGCCACTGTTTTTTTGCCAGGTTGATTCTCTCATAAAATATAACAAGATGTCTGTTGAATTCAGATTATTTCTTGTCAACAAAGTTGTTCCAAACTTGTCAACAATGTAATTTCATATTCATCCTAGGTGCCTTTTGATTAAATATTTCCTTCCTAAATTGCTCTTAGACATTTCCAATTTGAGATGTTCTAAATCAAGTTATTTCAAAAGCAGATCTTGTCACCTTTTAACTTGTTAACTGTATTTTTATAAGTACTTGACTAATATAAAAAAATCAATAATAAAATCAAAAATCTTTACAATACAGATCTTTCAGGCACCTTTGTACTAATAGGAGGAGCACCTTATAGCTTGAGGCACTGGACTTGGGTTTACAAAATGGTTATATTTTACTTCTTTTTCAATGGACTTTCTCTTTAATGATAAAACACATCTTTCTGATTCAGATCCCTGAAGATAAACTAGTGTTACTACTTTCCAGCCTCATGGGAATGTTAGAAAGTTTATTTGAATAATATGGGCAAAAAGACCGGGATCTGGCAACATAAACGTAAGAAAAAAAACATTAAGAAGTACATATTAGGTCTATACATTTATCCCTTTTCATTATTTTATTTGTAATTTAAATAAATTGTTAAACTATGAAAGAACTTACATGTTTACCACATGTCTGCTTAAATTCTGGACTCTAGAAGGAAGACTGGACAGTCATAAATTTTCTTTAAAGGGCTTTTAGACTCCATGATTTATAATCACCTCTTTACTTCTAACTTCAGTCAGGTTACCTAGCACTAAATTGGAATTCAGAGATGCTATGATTTTTTTCTTTTTCTTAATCAATGGATACAACAGTTACTATCAATCATTTTCCTGGAAGATTTTTATGAAATATATTTCTTTGAGTAGCTCAGCACTAGGTTTGGAAAAGCAGAGTGGTTTCTAAAAGTGCCTAGTGGGGGGTTCTGAAGGAGCTAATTCAGTTTGAATCGGCTATACAACTTTGAAAATCTCTCTTGGAACTACCTGCACCTTTAGTAGAGAAAAAAAAATTCTATAATTCATGGTTCCATCGTTTGTAGTTAATAATTCTGTCCAAGCAAGCATGGATAGAACAAGCATTAGTGTTGTATTCTGCATGTATTCACAACTCATGAATGAATCTTTATGGTACCAATGACTTACCATTCTGTAGCTGAATCATCTTTTCTGCTACTAAACTCTGACAGTATCTAATCTCTATTATTTTCTACAGATTCATTTTTACAACAATCCCTTCAACATCAGTTGTGCTAAGATTGATGAAAAGAAACTGTGTACATTGTTTGTAATACACCTCTAGACTTCCCTACATCACCTCCGTGCTTGCAACTGTTTACTATTCAAAAACTGTGTCTTACAGCTGTTTGGTGTTAATGTTTATTCTTCTCTGGTTTTGTTTTGGGTTTTGTTTTTTTGTTTCTGTCATTTGTTTTCATTTCTCATGAATACTTGGATGAAAAATAACTTTCACACTCCCTATATGAATTTTTTGTACGACTTTAGCCACAACACTTTGCCTAGCTACATTTGTCATCCGTAATTCATAGATTCATGGAATCATAGAATATCCTGAGTTGGAAGGGACCCATAAGGATCATCAAGTCCAACTCCTGCTTTCACACAGGGCCAGACAAGTCAGAGCATGGGACTGAGAGCATTGTCCAGATGCTTCTTGAACTCAGTCAGGCTCGTTGCTGTGACCAGTTCCCTGGGGAGCCTGTTCCAGTGCCAGACCACCCTCTCAGTAAAGAACCTCTTCCTAATATCCAACCTAAACCTCCCCTGTCACAGCTTCATGATGGTCCCTTGGGTTCTATCACTGATAGCCAAAGAGATCAGCGCCTGCCCTTTTGCTTCCCTTCACCAGGAAGCCATAGACCATAATGAGACCCTTTTCTCCAGGCTGAACAAACCAAAGGACTTCAGCCTCTCCTCATAAGACTTCCCCTCCAGACCCTTTACCATCATAATTTCCCTTCTATGGACACTCTCCAATATCTTTATGTCCTTCTTATACTTTGGTGCTGAAAACCGCACACAGCGCTCAAGGTGAGGCCACACCAGCGCACTGTAGAGCAGGACAAACCGCTCCCTGGACTGGCTGGCAATGCCATGCTTGATGCACCCCAGGATACGGTTTGCCTTCCTGGCTGCCTAGGCACGCTGCTAACTCACATTTAACTTTTCATCCAAGACGCCAAAATCCCTCTCAGCACGGCTGGCCTCCAGCCTCTGATTTCCCAGTCTGTAGTCTGAGTCTGTAGTCTCACTATGTGATTTTTTTGTATGGCTTTCATTGCTGTACTTTGCTTAGCTATGCTTGTCATCCCTAATTTAGCTATGGTAAGTTTAAAATGCCTACATGAAAGTCAAAAGCAGTTTAAAATATTCTTTCTTCTATCAGGTTACAGCATTTTAGGTTCTATTCATTCTCTGAACACCCTGAAAAAAATTATCCTGTGTTTATTATGAAGTGACTCATGCATACTTATCACCTCAACTAATTTATAAGGGATATCAGGAAACACATCAGCTTTTGTATAGCATCTCTTAGCATGATCTACAAAATTTTAAATTTAAAAGAAAACCCAAACCAAACAAAAAAAACCCCCAAGAACAAAAAAAACCCCAACAAACAAACCACAAAACACCAAACCTACAAATGTTTAGAGACAGAGCTTCTCTAAATCATGTATCTTGAGAAAATTTATCACTAGCACATAGGCTTTACTGATGCTTCGCATATAATGAAATAAAACACTTTGGTTTTATGCACTTAAAGACAGAATGTAAAGATTCTTCAGGTAGTCACCTTCTATAATGTAGACACACTCTCTGTCAGGAGGATATTTGTTGGGGTAATTGGGAGAAGTGAAGATGCCTCCTTCTGCATATTTTGTCCAGGTTCCACACTGTACTGGCTTCTGTCCTTCGGAAGTGGTTTGCTTTTCTGTGAAATGATCACATTAAGCATTATATAAATAACTCACAATTTATTTTGCCCCTATAACACTTATAATTCTCCTACAGAATAAAACAGTCCCTTTTGTCAGTGGCCTCTGCTTTCTTCCGTTGAGACTGAGTATGATCATTGACTAGGGGAAAAATGAGAGTATAAACAAATAATTCTTACTCAAAAGATTTTTTCAAAGCAGAGAAAGCAGAGAAGAGGCTTGGATGTCTAGGAGAAGACATATTTATGTTGCTTTTAAATAATAACCCTATAAGGATGACACGTGCTCAAGAAATGGGAGACATGGGTTTCCCAGTCATATACCTGAAAAGGCTCAAACATGTGCTCTATCAGCACATTACGTGCTGTAAAACAGGAATACATCAGAGCTGAAAAATCAAGAAAAAAAACCACAGAATTATGATAGAATATAAGATTTGTTTTTAATTCTCAGCAGCTTAACTCTATATACATCAGACAGAGATGGATGGGGGGAATTCCTGGATTCATAGATTATTTTTATTTTGCCATTTGTTGTAAAATTAATAAATAGCTCTGAGGCCAGGAATCACAGCCCAGAACTTTCCTCCTCCGAGGTGAATCATCAGAGAGCAGAGTCAGACCTTCTTGTTTGCTTTCTTCCTAGCCCTGAAACTCTTGCATTCCTTTCTGTACATCAGCAGAGAGCCTGGAGACAAAGGTTTGAATCTCTTCCAGCTGAAGAAGATGAAGAATCACTTCCTGGGCATCATACTTTAACAAGTAGGCTAAAATAAGATGGAATATTTGGAGAGAAAAATATCTAGGCTGGTATTAAAAGGATGGACAGTAGGTTCTTAGACCTCACAGAAGTGTCCAAAGAGGACTCCTTGTTTTGCTCTGAATGAGGTACCTATATCCAAGGAGTGTCACATCTAACTTAAGCCTCTGATGGGTAAAGTTGAGTTCTTTGAGGCTCCCTTACATTCAGTGGAGGGAGATGGGAGCCTTCCAAGGATGATTTTAACCACCTGAGATGTGCCTCACGGTCTGTAGTGTTTCTCTTTCTTCCTGGTCTGTTTCCAAGCTGAGGATGACATGGATCTTAATTTCCTGAAATGAATTCAGGCCTGCAGGGACTGAGGATTCAGGCACAAATTCGAACACAGGCTGCTTCTGAGCTTTCTCTGCTTGGCTCTCACCACACTTAGTACCCAGGGTTTTTAAGAACCTCTTTCTGTTCCGAGCCTGCATAAAATGCGCCCAGTTTCAGATTTTTAATTCAACGAGCAAAAAGATCTTAAGACTTGATAGCTCAGTGCCCAACCTGGACTTCCCAGTTTGAAAGTGGGGGCACTTTACAGCATTTTGCAGTCTTTACTTAGAGTCAAGCTGACTCTATAGTTAGATCTAGCTGTAGATTATGTCACTAACTTTTTTAAAAAAAGGTACCACTGTATTTTTGTGTGTGTACAGGCACACTAATACTCAAAACAAATGCACAAAGGACAGGCACTGAAAGTAGGTGAACTACTTAAAATTTCAAGACCTAAACTAACAACTGAAATCTGTACTTTGGACTCTTATGTCTGAAAAAAATGCATGAAGTTTACATACCTGTTCCTTTTTTGGTTGCCCCAGACAAATGTAGGATGATTAGACTTGCTACAACTGAAAGAGAAATAAGCATTAGATGTGACAGTGTGATAATACCTGCAAAGAAATTAATTGTAAACATCTACCTTAAAGAATTAAAAAAAAAAAAAAGATTTATTGTAAAAAAAACCCCAAACCAACAAGTTTTCATGTCTGCCTGCATATTTAAATTGCACATTTGGTATAAACAAGTTACTTTGTGACCTGTCCTTGAAAGCATTTGTATGTATTCAAACAAGGAGAAGATCTTATGAGTTTAGAACAACATGAACAAGCAGTGATGTTTCCCTCCTATCTTTATTTATTTTTTATAATATTTGAAAAAAAAATTACTGATATTTATTTATATAATCATAGCTTGAGCCAGTAATAGAAAAGTACCTTCTTTAAACAGAGGGACAAAAAGGCCTTCTAAGTTTCAGTGCCACTTCCCCCTCTTCTTCCTCTTGCTATGGCATAATAAAAGTTGAAAATTTGCTCTGGGAGCATGAAAGAAGTGAGGGGTTGGGTTCTTCACATCCATCAAAGCATTTGCAAATCCCCAGTGAAGTAAATTATTGTGTGTGCTTAACAATCTCATTAATCTAGTTTGTTTGCCTTGTTGAAAGGATGTTGCTTTGTGCTGCAGTAAATCTGCAGCCCATTTTACAAACAGAAATCTCCAATCTCCAACCATTATGGGGCAGCTGCATCTCTTGGGAACAAATGTTTCTTAGATGATAATTCCTGACTTCCTGAGAGTTTCCAAATACATTTTAACTAGAAAAAGCTAAGAGCAAACACTTAGGCCAGTTGTAATGAGACTTTGGAAGATTAGAGTGACTAGCTCGCTACCTGATAAAGGTGTCATGCACTGACGATAATATTTTATGGTCATCACCTGTATCTTCTTTGGCTATTGGAGGAAGCGGGATAGCAAGAGAAAAAAAGAGCAGATCCATCAGTTCCTTGAATGCTTGGGTTTTTGACCCCGGTTAGTTTGGCATGAAGCCTGGACATAGTGCCCAGACAGCACTAAAGTTTGACGATGAAGTTCCGTGTTTATTCTCAGTGTTTTGGATCGATCAGATGCCATTTGTACTGTTGACTATGATGAGGAATTGATGGTCTTTAGCAAAAGTAATTGAATGGCACACTTTCCTCCTCAAATCGCCAGAGGAGACCAAAGGCCATCATGGGCTAGTAACAAGCTAGGAGAAAATGGTACTTGCATCATGTTTGGTTTTTACACTGCAGGTTGTGCGTGATATTTACCCCGAGAGAAGGCAGTCTCAGCACATTTCCAGTATCCTAATGACATTGAGATCTCTACTTCTATGCCGTTGACCCTTTCCCTGTAACACAAGGTCTGAGACATGGATGATGGCTACCTTATTAAACAGGGAAAGGCTGAAGTGCTGGGAAAATGAAGGCTTGGCAGTATATTCGCTATTTCTTGGTCAGGCTCACAAGCCCCTGTGTCTTTTTGAATCCCTCTGCTAGCAGAGGCGGATGTTGGCAGAGCTGGTAGTTAAAAACTCCTCTGTGACATGGGCATTCAGTGAGAACATTACATCTTATGCTCGAATCTGAATGCTACCCAACCATTCATGCCCCCACTCTCCTTAGGGGTGGATTTTGGAAATATGTGCTAGCTGTGACTCTGCCTGTCAGCTGTGTTGGGATATGAAGACAATGAAGGATTCACCCATTTACTGAGTTGCTCATTTACTTTAGCTGTGCTTCATGCAGTGAACACACTGCATGTACATCTGTAATCGTCACCAATCAAAACCTGATTTCTCAACAGTGTAAGGTAAGGTGGATTGGCATTAGAATATGGAGCCAGCTGCCGGCGTTCTTTCTGCCCACGAATTTATGGAAGCTAGAATAAGAGGCATACACACTAAACAACCCCCATGTGAGAAATGTTTCTTCTGAGGCAATTAATAACACTTCATATCTGATTCTTACAGGCTCATTTCAAGAACTGTATTAGCTCTCTCCCCCTTTTTGTACATGTAAAAAAATAAAGTTCGGAGAAGTGAGGAGAGTTGCTCCAATATATTAGAACAAAGATGATGGAAAAACTACAGATCTTTTCAATTCCAGCTGTAACCACTAGAAAGGATGCTTCCAAGTCTCAGAGCCATGTTATTCCAACACAGGGAGCTTTACTTATGTATCATCATTCAGTATTCATGATTAATAAGGAGTGAAACTAATCTTGATAATAAAATGTAATAGAGAAGAAGAAACTAAGTTTTTTCTGGACATATATCTAACATTTTATCTAACATTTTAATGAAGGAAAACACATCTATTTCACAGGGGAAAAAAAAAAGAATAAAAAAAGGTCTTGAATTAGTGACTTTAACACCAGCATTACCAAAATTTGTATATTGCCAGAAAGTAATTAAAATTGTAGGCTTTATGGGAAATGATAGCACAATATTTTTTACTTAGCAGTTAAGGCAGTCCATTTTATTTTATGACCCCATGCCTTTTTGTTCCTCAAACCACAGGAGAAGAACAGTGCTTCTCATAGAAAGAAAAAAGAAAAAAAGGAAAAGACCCAAAAGAGACCAATCACGCAGTCCTCACTCATTCAAAGCTGTCACTTGGGGAGCTTTGACAGTGCAACGACAATATTGTGATTATCCGGGTTCAGGAATCAATTTAAAGAAGTTTCCACCAAATTTCTTATTGCATTGTGTCTTCCACCTCCCCATTTCCCTCCTAATCACGGGTGTAATTAGAATCATGCTTCCTAGTGCGATTCTGATTATGTGTCTTTGCATCTTTTCAGACCCGTGCGGTTTTCCATGGCAAGCTATACGTTAGGGGATCTGTCTCCTGGCCAGGCAGCTTTTTGGAGGCCGTGATTTGGCATAATGACGGCTCAGCGTCACAAAGAGTTGTTGGACTAGCTGCTGTTTTACAGGTGTGGGTGTAGAGAAGGGTGCTGGAACAAACTGTGGCCAGTCAAACCCTCTCTGCAAAACTGAGGCGGGAGAGTGGGGTCCCATCCGTGCAGCCTGGGACCCCGCAGGATCTTCGACAAGTAATTGCTTATATTTCGGAGCCTCTCCTGGAGGATTTCTGCCCAGGGGGACGCCCCCCACGCCCGGCAGCCTGCCGAGATCCGCACCCGCGGTGGCCGTCCCCGCCGCGGCGCTCGGCGCTGCCCCGCGCCCTCGAGCCCCGTAGCCAGCGGTTCGAGCCCCGGCTGGGGCACAGCCGCACCGCCGCGGACGGCGGGGGCCGTTCTCCCCCTCTTTCCCCCCGTCACGCTGAGCGCCATCAGACGTTGTCGTGCCCAGGTGAAAACCTCCAGCTCGCACAAGCGTGCCGCCCCCCCGCTTCCAACCCTGCACCGACGGACAGCAGCCCCCCTCCTCTGCACCACAGAGTGGTGGGGAAGGGGGTGTTGTATGTGCGTGGGGGGGAGTTTACCCCTACGCCTCGGAGGTCTGGGCGTCCCGTTAAGCTAGTTGTGGAGGCAGCGGAGGTCAGGAGTCGGTGCGCGGCAGCGAAGCACAGCCGGGGGAGGGTGGTGTGGGAGCTAAGAGGAAGATATACTCACTGTGAAAGAAGCTGCGCCCATGGGTCATGTCTGTTCCTTACACAAGGGGCTTCGGTCTCCACTAATTCCATTTAGATACGGGAGGACTTCCAGTGGTTGGGAGATGATGGAAGTAGGAAAAGAAGAAGAAGAAAAAAAAAAATCCCGAAGCCCACACACAGCAGAGCGGAGCAGCCTTTCCTCTCGCTCTCTCTCCCTCACCGCCTTCAAATAATCACCGCCGGCTCAATCCCATCACACCCGAGCTATCATCAGCACCACCATAAGCGTTGCATCTCGGCGGCGGGCAAGGCGCTGGCGGCAGCGGCGGCGGCCCGCGCATCCAGGTGCCGGCGGGCGGCGGCGGCGGGGCGAGCCGAGCCCCTAGTCACCAGTTTCATACAAAACCAAAAGCAGATCGAAGCATTTCCTGCAGGACTCCGAGCCCAGCGACTTCCAGCCCTTCGGCTTCTTTTGATGCATTGAAGAAGGGATTAATGGGTCCGTCATCAGCTCCCTGTGCTTGCTTCTCTGAAGGGGTGGGGGCGGGCGGGAGGGAACCCAAAGAGGAGGGGTGGGGGGAAGAAAGCTTTACCAAATAGGGGATTTAGTCATATTTGTGTGCAATGCGATCCTTATTAGAGAAGAAATCCCTTAAAATCGAGCAAATCCATTTTTGCAAAACCCTCTCCCCGCGCGTAGCAGTGTCAAGTGGTAGCAGCGGCAAGAGGTTGAAAACACATTGCACCGTCTGAAATCCTCTCAGGAATGGATGGAGCAAGATAGAGATGGATAAGGGTAGAGCGATGTCCCCTCACTTCTCCAGTCCGGGGCGAGGAGAAGAAAACCCTGGAGACTCTTCCATTCATTCGGTGCAGGGGAAGGAGAAGGGTAAAAGAAAGGGAAAGGGGAGGAGGGTGGCGGTGGTGGGGAAAGAATGATTTCAAAACTGGGAAAGGAAGAGTAAGGGGAGAGGGCTCGTTTCCCCTCCCCTAATCATTTCATGGATGAGACAAAACGCTCATGAGTTCCTCCTTGAACTGCACCTGCCAAAGGGAAATAGACAAGATTTTCCCCCTTGAGAGGCGACTTCTCCGTTTACACACCTCCTACACCCGCACACGCACGCACAAAAGGGAGCAATAAAAGTTTAGCTGCTAATCCTCCGGCCGCAGATGCAATGATTGCCTCTTCCAATCAGCCCAGAGACGACAGCAAAATCTCTCCCTTTTGCTCTCCCCTCCCTTTCTCAGGCTTATCTTCTTCCACAGCTACATCCCACCCAAACATCCGTCTCTTTGACGAGGTTGCGGAGGGCTAGTGGCCAGGACGGGAAGGGAGGGGGGAAGTGTAGAGTAGGGAAAGCATATTAATAATAAGAGTACGGAGAGCAGTCGAAATGATCTCAGAGGAAAAAAAAAAAGAGAGGAGGAGGAATGGATGGGCAGGAAGGGCAGCGTCCCCCCTTGGCCCCGGCAGCCGGCCCTGCAGGACCGCGGCAGCCGGCAGCTGCCTCTCGCAGAGCCCCGGCCCCGGTCCCGGTCCCCAGCGTCCCTTCCACCGCCCTCTCCCCCCCCCCAACCCCCTCCCGCCCCCGGCCCCGGACAAGGGGAAGGAGAAGGTGGCGAGAATGGGCAGTGGGCGAAGCGCACCGCAGGTGTAGCCAGGAGGGACGAAGATTTGTGCCGCACAAGTGCAAGGGGAGCAGGATGGGATCCTCCGAACCTCCTACACCACCGCTGCGGCGGCGAGGTGGGGGAAGAGCCGGCGAGGGGGAGGGATGGGGTAAAGAGCCGGGGGACCCGAGGCACACCCCAACCCCTTCCCCCGACTCCCCGCGTCGCAGGCAGCAGCTCGGAGGTAGGGGCGTCCCCGCTCCTCCCTGTCCGCACCTGATTCTCACGCGTGAGAAAAAGTGTGCCTGGAAGCGCGCACCCGGGGCGGGCGGGGGGTGGGGGCTGTTGGGAAGAAGGCTCTAAATCATGTAAAAATAAAATACAGTCCGGGATCCACCTTTGAGCGGCTGAAGGGAGGCGAGCGCAGGTCAGACGGGCGCGCATCGCTGTTTGCAAAGCGGTGCCCGCGGCCGGGCGCGGAGGGGCAGAGCGCACCCGCGGAAACGGGCTGCTCGCCGCGGTCGGGTCCCCCAGACCGGGGTCTGCGAGCTACCTGGCGGACAGTAATAATGTAGTCGGGAGACCTGTTGTCTTTAGGGCAGCTTTTTAAAGGAGACAGGTTCCTTTGCTCCCTTTGGGACAGCACTGAACCGCGAAACTGCTGCTCCAGAAGGTGAACGATGAGAAGCCTCGATTTTATTTATTTATTTATTTATTTATTTATTAATTTCAGTACATCTCAGTGTTTTAACAAAGATCCTCAGTTTGTTGGTTCGTTTTTTGGGTTGATTTTTTTTTCATTTTTTATTTTTCTCCAGTGTGGGGATTGTCTGCTCTGTCCTCTGAGGTCAAGAATATATCTACTGTATATGAATGCAATCAACAATAGCGGCATGTGCATTAGGATGATTCCGAGGTGATCTTGGCTAGCAGAATTCGTCCATTCAACCAGCCAGCCAGCCTGATTTTGAACACTTAAAACATCCTTCTGAGTGAGAAAGGCACAGGATTCATCTATAGGGCTCTGCAGCAAGCTCCTTAAAATAAGCAACATAGAGGAATCCATGAAAGAATTCACCGATGTTTTGTGTAATATCTTGCCATTAGCAACACCAAGTCTGCAACGGTTAATAAACTTAACAAACTGTCCTACTCTGTTTTCTAACCCTCTCAGCACTTTCTCTGACCTTCCCTGTTTTCTCCCACCTAAAGTTAAAAAACTTTATTTGTGCAGTAATTGAAAGTCACCTGAATTATCCATAGGATAAACTTCTATAATACAGGTGGGCAGTCTGCTTTAGTCAAGCAACAGTAGAGTATCTGAAAAAAGATTGTGTTGAAAGCAGTCATAAGAGTGTTTATAGACAGTCAGATGTTTCTTCTGCAGGATGATGCAGACATCCATATGGCTAAGTTTCAAGTTATAGTTACTTTAAAAAAAAAAAGTAGGCACAAAATAGCTGAATTTGCTGTTCTGAGAAAATGTGCTGTGTCACGTCATATAACAGCGAGCTTCAACACTTTCCCTTTCCTGAAATAGGGTCTGTTAATCTTTAAAGATCTTAGATCTTCTCTTGATTGGCATTCCTAATTTTAAAGACAACATTGCAATAGTATTGACAAATAACATGTGGTACGTACCAGGTAAGTTTAAAATAAGCCCAAATGTAGTCAGTCACTATCACTTTTGAGTGAGACATCCACAAAATAGCTGAGGGATAGCCATGGTGGCCACTGCACGTTCTGCTAATGAGGCCTTAAGGGGATATCTCAGGAGCTGCATAGCTGGATGCCAAAAGCTGGTTTAATATGTTCATAAGCAAGGGCTGCTAAGTCAGAGGTTGGTCAAAATCACTTTCTACCTCAATAGAGAGATTGAAATTTTGAGCTTCGTAGAACAAAAGTCTTCCCCACCACCACTTTCCTTTTTTTTTGTTTTTTTAAGGTCTCATTTTGCTGCAAAAATCTGGTTATGTGAGTTTTTGTAAATACTCTTTCTAAAAGTGTAGTAGCTCACCAGTCAGCATGCACCTTTCACTGCCCTGGTTTTGTATGAGTATATGTTTAGATAATTAATGTGCATTTTTTGTATCCTTAATTAGCCAATAAACATACCCTTACATTTCTACTAGGCGGTAAATTAAAAAAGGGACAATGGGAGTCACATTTAATATTACATGAAGTGATAAAAATGTCTCAGTTGACATCTTAGTATTGTTTGGAATCCTTTGGATTTTTCATGGTAGAGTCCTATTGATTTTAAATGGTTTTAAGGGGTTTTTTTTAAGTTTTGCATGTTCCTTGGAGTAAGAACATTGCCTTCTTTTATTACATGGAATGACAACTACACTTTTAGATTAGATAGGTACTTTTATTAGTTCTTTATTGAATGTCAGCTGCAATCTTATTTTTAAAAATAAGACAACCAAACACAATTATGCTCCTTGATTCATTACATACAATGTTATTCTTTGTTGGTTTAAACCATCCATTACATGGCAAACTCTTCATATAACACGTTCTGTCAGCCTTTCTCTTTCACAGCTGAGTTTTTCTATTGATTTTTATGGGAGTTTGTTTGAACCCAGAATGTTTTATTCAGCAAGATATGAAGAACTTCCTTCCTGTAGTCTAAAATCTGATCCACCTGAGGATGGTCATCGTGGCAGAAAGGAGATTAACCTTTTGGAGATCAGTTTAAGCACTACAGAACATTTTCAAATCAAGATTGCAAAATTTTAAAATGTACAAACATATTTCTGGCAATTTTGTCAGAAACAGTAGTGTACAGTTTCCTGTTGAGAGTTAAGTGAAAGACTGTACACTTTAAGGGACAGTAGAAATCCTGGTGTTTCATTCACTATATTATGCTGGTGTTTCAATCACAAGAAAAGAAGAAAAGAATTCTGTTTTGCTGCTGTTAATCTCTGTGTTTATATGATAAATATCAGAAGTAAATCCTGGGCAACTCAGCTGAAGGTGACCCCAATTGAGCAGAAGTGTTGGACCAGACAACCTCCAGAGGCTGAGGTTCCTTCCCACCTCAACCATTCCATGATTTTATGATTCTGTAAAGCAATGGGAGACAATGGACTTTAAAGGCGGGGAACAGTTTTATTTTTATTGTTAGTGAGAAAAAGAAACTCCTTCATATTCAGGATTGTATGAGCTTGCATTCATTTGCAACATATAATAGAATTAGACAACATATCTCAATTATTTTCTCCTTGAACTAGAGGAGATTATTCAGTCTCAGTTAATAGGGAAAATTATTCATTCTCAGTTACAAATACCCCAACATGGAGGTATCCTCTGTAAATTGCCCCTGTACCTTTCTCCTTTGAAACCTTCCTTGTGAAAACAGGAACTGTCCAGCAGTTATATTTTTTCTTGGTTCCTTCAGATAGTCTTGTCCTATCCCTGCTCTGCCATCGATTCATGTTCTAACTATGTGCCTTAACAGCTAAGTGAATTAATTCAAATTTCTGCGGAAAAAAGGCTTAAAAGATTCAAAGTAGCCATGAGTTACTCCCATATTCCTACTGAAATACTCCTTGAACTGCAAGGAACAGAAAAGTTATAAAACAGAGGAGACATCAGTTTCCTGATTTACGGAGAGCAATCTACCCATCTGAGGGTGGGAAAGAAGATATAAGAGAGTGGTATTTCACTTCTCTACATTCCCCTTAAAAACAGCGTGGATTCCATCCTGTTGGATGTAATCGCAGATGCGCTTTTTGTCACGATCTCTTTGTGAATGGTTTTTGTTGCTAGAAAGTAGCAAATCCAAACTACAGGCTCAGAATAATGCAGCTATACACAGCATGACATTTGGAAATGCTAAAATGAATCACCAAGCCCATCAGTACATCTACGTTCGTGTTTTAGTGCAGATCAGGAGTGTGGTTTTGAAGTGAATCTCCCAGTTGCCCCCACTCGCTGCATTTTGGATTGCAAATTGGAGCTGTCATTGCGTTGTGTGAGCTGTTTTACTTATGGATGAAGCTAGGCTGAGAGATGTGTTCCAGGAGAGGAGTCTGTTTTTCAACTTCTGAAGGGCATGCAGTCCACATGAACAGAGTAAATCGAAGGCTAAATAAATACCCCTTAAAACAGATACAGAGAAAGCATGGATATCTCAGTACCAATCATTTCTCCTTTCAGATAAGCACCTTCTGCATGGAATTACTTACTAATATGGCCTTACCCAGCATTTCTTTCAATGGGGATAGAAACTGAAACACGAAAAACTGAACTATCTCTTTGTGATGACACACCTACTGAGAGGCATAATATATACAGGCACTAGTCCCTGTTTGATATCAGGATAATGGTACCTTTTGCTCCCTTTAAATGAAATCTATTCTCTCATTACCCACTTTCTGGGCATTCACAGACTTATCTGCTATAGGCGCAAGAAAACTGGGTCTGCCCCCTCCAACAAAACTTTCCCAGACACAACAGTGTTAGATCATCTCTTTCCACAAAATTTTCTTGGAAATTCCCTTCTACAAGCTAGTCAGGGATGATACTGCTTCAATATGAGAAGAAACTAGTTTAATCAAGGAAAGAGGAATAATCTGGTACTTTTGATCTGCAGAGTTACTCATAATTAGCCTAGGATTTATGAAGTGCAATTTGGATTTACATGATACTCCATGATTTCCATGAGATAATAAACTTTTCTACAGGATGTTTATTTCTTTTTTCTTTTCTTTTCCCTCTCATTTGGTTAGTCTTGCTCTGAAATAGAAGCAATTAAAAATAATTTGTTTAGTGATACAGGAATTGGCAAAGTTGCCTACCGCACTCAATTTACTTTGATTTGTCTAGATCAGTGGTCTCCAAAATAAGGGAAGATTGTGTGCACAATATAACCCACTGGGGTGCAAGAAGAAAATATTTTTTCAACATTAATAATTAAAAAAAAATTGTCTAGAATAGTCTTTTTTCATCTTTATCTCACCCTTTTAAATTTTTGTCTTTGTTTGCTTTTGGTAATGTTAAAAAAAATATTAGTAGAGCAGCACATGTATATAATTTTAAATAAATATCCATATATTGTGGCTACCTTCTCAAAAAATCCTTTACTGATAGGGGTTTGCAATCAAAAAACGTTTGGAGACCACTGACCTAGAAAACCACTGTCAATTATTCTCTGGAGCAAATGATACTTTCAAAAGTGTTAGACAGGATTCCAATTTTTAAGGTTGAAAAATATTTGGCACTTAAGTTAAGGGTCTCAAGTACTTCTGTTTTTACCATTTAAAGAATAAGGTCATTCCTATTGGAATTTCATAGCACAGAATATGCGATTATTTGTTTTGTTCTGTAATTCAGATGTTGGTGAGCTGGTTTATGAATTAAATATAGACATATTGTTATCTGAAAGAGCTCATGAAATTCCATATTTACAATTGGCAAAACCTGGAAGAAACTTGTTAAACAGCAACATTTGAAAATATTTTCTCTTTTCCAGTTCATCCAATAGGAAATTTGTGATTACTACTGTTTGGCCAAAATAGCTAATGTTAAAAAAACAACCAAACAACCAAACAAGAAAAACTGATAATCAATTTTCAAAGAAATTATTGTAAGAATACATGACACTCATTTTAAACCTTTCCTAAGATTTTACTCTGAATCATCAATCATAGGCTGAGAATTTGAAGACAATAATTTAGGACAAACTATGGGAAGATGCTTAATTGAAAATTGAAAACTGAAATGGCAGAATCATAGAATCATAGGGGTTGAAAGGGACCTCAGGAGATCATCAGGTCAAGCCCCCAAGATTTTTATTTTAAAAATTAAATTTAAGATGGATAAATTACTCCCTATAAAGCTTCCATAACTTACCACACTTATAAAAAATAACATAATTTGTTCCTTGCATTTTTTTCCAAATAATAACTTCCAGCTAATTTCCATACAATGGCTATACTGTGTGAAAGTCAAAATCTGTTTTGCATAGATCAGTTTAATTCAAATCACTAATAGCACAGTAAGGAAGTTCTGTTAAAATTTGGTTTGCAATTTTTTCAAACCTGTCAAATATCTAGGCCATCTTTCACTTTTATAGCCTAAAGTATAATTCACATTTTAAAATATTTCTAAAAAATCAAATACTACATATATACATAAACATAGTCATATGCATATGCAGAATTCTGAAATTAGGGATTCATAATAGCACTGCTCTATCTTGTGTAACAAACACTAGAAATAAACCAACTTTGAGGTTTCTAACTTCATATTTTTTGAACTATGCCAGTTCAAGTATGAATATTCATACAAGTAAGAGCATTCATTTCCATATTTACTAGAATTAAAAGGAGTCCTTGTAGACATTTTGCTCAATCCTAAAAAAGGGGGAAAATGAATCGTCCCTACATGATGCCAGCTGTAGAAAATATTAATCCAGAATGAAAGCATCCAATAAAACCGTAAGGCTCCAAAGTGGAGGAGTCAAATGTAAATTGTACAATGGACTTGTCAATAAAATCAAGTGACAGTTTACTCCATAGGAGGCATCCAGTGTCCATAGATAATCAACAGAAGCTGTTGATGAACTTCAGGAACTTTCTGCTCACAAAAGTAAGGCAGTTCTGGGCCTCACTCCTGTTGCTCTTCCGGAGAACTTTCCTTTATGAGTTATGAGGGAATAGAAAATAGGAAGTTTCCCTCCATCTTTAAGTTATTGTATGCAAATACAGCAACAAAGAACTCATTTGCCTATTGGTCTGCCATGGATGAATTGCAAATGTGTGGAAATAACTACAGTGGGAACAAATCATAGCCTAATGATTTATGTCATTGGGACCTCAACACAACTTGCTGATATAGCAAACTGTATAGCTATGTTCTGGTGACATTAACTGTTAGCTAATGCATCTGCGCTTACCTTTGAGTCATCCCATTGCAACTTTACCTGCACACTTTTCTCTCTGAATGTATTTAGGGTAAATATTTCCAAATACCCAATGGGGGTACCACCTGAAAATTGTATTTAACAATAATGTGACATACATAGGGGCTGCATGTAACTGTTTTTCATTGTTTCTCAAGGCAAAGTTTAATTATAAAGATACTTGCATGCTTTCTCGAAGCTCATTAAATATTCTCTTTGGTATTGACAAAATAAATTTCCTCCTTATTAAAACAAAACAGCATTGTTTCTCCTACCCAATCGTATGGAATCTTCAATGAATCAACTGGAAAATTCAACTAACTTTTATTTCATTAGTGTTCCGGAAGACCATTGCGATTAAATGCATTTTCCAGGAGACTGATAATAGTACTCAATTTACACTGTAAGACATATACTCTTTTTTACACTATGGAGGCAGGGTAGGTTGTCTTTATTATTTAAATGGTATGCTTGTAATACCTTGCAGTGGAAAGAAGATCATGAATCGTACCAAACTATTCATCCTTGTGAGACACTGAAAGATGCACTGTCAGGTCACACATTTTGACTCATATTAGTTATTCTTATAAATCATGAAAATATTAATTACTGTAGATCTAGTTAAAAAAGAGCACTTCTTAATAATTTTTTTGAGAAAAGGAATTTGAATTTGCTAACTGCCAAGTCAGCACCTTTGCTATATCTAATACACGAGTTATATATGTAGCATGTACAGCAAAACCACAATTAAATAAATGACACGAAAACTAGACTGAGGTGAGGTGACAGTGAAAGAGAGAGACTTCTATGGGAACACTGAATTAGAAGCAGAAACCTAGTTTTGTCAGCAAGTGTAAATCAACAGAATGTTACCTAAGATGTATGATACACATTTATTAGCCCAAATGAAGTCCTATTTAAATTACTAGCTTCTGGATTAACACATAGTTTAGACTTGCATTGTACTATTCCATTCTTAGTCTTGAGGTGAGTAGTAAAGAAGGTTGGCAGGGGATTGAAAGAGCAGATATATGAAGACAAGTGTGACATACTCCTATATGGAGGTACTTGCATATTAAGAAATAATATTGCAGATGTAACTTCTCGGGTTAAACCACATCTTTACAAACACTTACAAATCAGGGAGCTCCACTATTAAATATCAGATCACCATCTGTCAGTAAAAATCTAAATACTTCTGAGGACCTGAATTTATATGACAGAAATACTCTGAGACAACCTCTGCCAGGGTAGGATTTATTCAGGAACATACTACCCAGCTTACACTCTCCAGGAGGTGTTTGAGTTTTAAACGTGGTGACTATGAGTGAAAAGAGAATCAAACTGAAGTTCTCAGCAATACACGCAAATTCAAGTGGTAGCATCCCCACACTGGGGAAAGTTCACCTTGGCAGAACATGAAAAGCACTCCAGTCACTGTCCCAGCAACCCCTACAGCAAATGGGGCTGGCAACTGCAAGGAACACAACGCAAATGTCTTGAAGAGACTGCTGCCTGTGGATCTGTACTAGTTTTGGCTGGGATAGAGTTAATTTTCTTCACAGTAGCTAGAATGGGGCTATGTTTTGGGTTTGTGCTGAAAACAGAGTTGAAGGCCTTTGCTGCTTCTCACAGCAGGGCTGGAGGTACACAAGAAGTTGAGAGGGTTCATAACCAGGACAGCTGACGTCAACTGACCAAAGGGATATGCCATATAAAACTGGGGGAAGAGGGAGGAAAGAAGGATGTTTGGAGTGACAGCCTTTGTCTTCCCAAGTAACTGTTAAGCATGATGGAGCCCTGCTGTCCTGAGTATGGCTGAATACATGCCTGCCCATGGGAAGTGTGGAATGAATTCCTTGTCTCACTTTACTCGAGTGTGTGACTTTTTCTTTACTTATTAAACTGTCTTTATCTCAACCCACAGGTTTCCTCATTTTCACTCTTCTGATTTCCTGATTTCCTCCTGGATCCCGCAGGAAAAAGAGCAGCTGTGTGGGGTAAGTTGCCCTACCAGGATCAAACCATGACAATATCACTTATGATCCACACAGCCAGTGCCTGTCTATAATGACAAAAGACGCACTGATGCTGCAGCTGTCCTTATTTGGGCATTTTTACTGCTTCTTGAAGTCAGTTGCCATATATAGGACCCTACTTCATTAATGCCTGATGTTATCTGGGGTGTTTTTCTTGTTCTGAATACATGGGCATTTTACTTTTAGGTGACTGGCATCAGAATATTCTAAATGAGGCGAAATAGTTGTATTGTACTTTGGGACAAAGTGTTGGTAGCTATTAGGGTTGTAATTTCTCCAAGAGGGTAGCTATAAATATAGACTCCTTCTTTGATTATTACTTACATCAGCAAGTTGTTACCATGTGAAAACTTTGCTCAACTTCTAGTTTAATATACATGTTCTGTCATTTAAGTCCTGTAACGCAGCATTTTTAGTACACATTTCCTGCAAAATACAAAGTACTCTTTTCCAAGGTCTGGGCTCATGAAAAAATAATCAGCTGTATTTGAAGTCAAAGGTAGGGCAAAATTTAATTGTATTAGGTCAATAATGTAAAATTCACTTTGATTTCCACCTTTTGAATGGCCTTTCATTCACATTACACATATGTGAATTTTCAGAGGTCTTCATGGTTAAATGAATAGTATGCTCTTGCACATGACAGGTTTTTTAATTACATTTCAGCTTATTCAGTGTATTCTGCATCAGCTTGCTAAAATGAATAGCCTCAAGTTTAGCTATTCTATTTTAAAACTGCCAAACATTATTAGTAAAGCAGAGAAGCAGTTCAAAAAAGTAATTAATTCTGAGGCTTAGAGTATACTGTTATTTTAATTAAAAGAACACTAAATACTAATGTTCTGCTTCTTTTTACTTAGAGCATGAAATAAAAAAGAAATCGAAATCATAGAATCACGGACTGGTTTGGGTTGGAAGGGACCTCAAAGATTATCTAGTTTCAACCCCCTGCTATGGGTGGGGACATCCTTCACTAGACCAGGTTGCCTAGAGCCCCAACCAATCCATCAGTTACATTCATTATACTTTATATATAAATTCAAATATATTAAAGGCATATGTCCTGTTCCTTCTATTTATAAACTAACTCAAAAGAAAAATAAGTGAGATTGTATACCATATTTTTTGGTTATGCTATACCATTTTTCTTACTGATTTTCTTCCAACTTGTGCTGAGTAGGAAAAATCAACTCTTACAGTATTCATATTGCAAAAGATGCCAGACCTCAGCTGCACAGTTATGACAATTGCCATCTCTAGGTCCACAGAATATGTAAGGTCCAAAACACTTCTTATGTGAAACTGTGTAGTAGTACTTCTAATGCTTTGTAAATTTACAACATCTTCAGGTTGTCCAAAATTACAATACACACAAGGGAAGCACTGTACATATAAAGAAGTAGGAGTTTTAGGAAGTTGGGTTCCTACTACAGTTTTACAGCTTCCCATATGGTGATTCTGTCTCCTCATGGAGCAGTAACAGTCTTAGCAGGTATATCTGCAGGGTGCCACAGAGCATAGTGTGTCTGCTCCCAAACTAGCAATGATCCTTTCTGCCAAGATGAATAATCACCATGGCCTGAAGAAGCTTGAGTTACAAGGCACCCATAGGAGACATGGTTTATTTTCTAGAACAGGATGCTGTGTGTGCCACATCATTTTATCAGCACTGCTTGGGGCTTACTTAGATATCTATGTATGATGCTCCTTTGCACAACATAGATTTGCTTAGGTACTTATGCCTGTCATGCTTATCTCACCTTGTAGCTGATCTGCAATAATGCAATAAGCATCACCACAAAACTTCTCTGGACAAGAACAACAGGCTAGGCTTGTCCTTCCCTCTCCATGCTGCTTGACTTTCCCTACAGTTAATAATTTAATTGCTACTTTCCCTAGGCCAGGGCTCAGGGAAACTAAAAGATCAATTCAAATTTCAGGGAGGATGACACAGAAAATAGGCTTACTCTTCCAGTAATAAAATAATTAAAACCCAATTGTAGATTACAGGTTTAGCATGTAAGAGCTTCAGATAAAGTTTAAGAAACTGTCCCAAGATTTCATCATCACTATGAAGCAAAAGACATAATAATATTCCCCTTTTCTTCCTAGATATAAGGTTCCTGTCTTTGACCTTGTCTTCTCTAACACACTTTTAAAGATTTGGACAGGACATCTGTGTCTGGAATCTAAGAAATCTTGGAAAATCCATTGCTGGACAGAAGTAATTTTCCCCAAAGATGTTTTCTTGAAACTACCTCATTGCTACAAAAAGTTTCACTTTAACAAGTTGCTAACGTTGAATTAAAAAACCCCAAACAAACAAAACCCAAATAACCCTCTTCCATCAAACCGCTACATTGAAAAAATCCTAGCTCTTCCAAAATAAAAGATAGTACGTCCAACAGTCTAGATAAGCTCAAACCAATTCCAATGCATACTCAACACAATGAGATATCAAATACTCAAATTATGTTAGTCACACTAATTGTTGCAACACAAAACCTGTGTTGGACAATCCATGAGGCTTCTTCAGCTTGGTTGTCAGGTGGGATCGACTTCAAAATCAGAGATCAAACCTCCAAATTTAAGGTATGAATATCCATATCATGAGTATTACTGAATTTGGCTCCTGAATTTACATTACCAGCAGAGACAGACAGAGCCAGGGATGTTCAATCATTCATCCTCTGCTCAGAGCATGAGTTTAGCCATTCAATAAGTTGCCTGTTCACTGATCCAGGATCAGTGAAACTTGCTTTTGATCTACTGCACACTTGAGTAACTGTTCTTTGCCTACCGATAAAATTTTATGTCGTTGTCTTTTTTATGAGAGAAAATTTTATCAGGATTATCATGGTATTATATGAGACTGATTTTTTTGCAAGCTACACTATTGTCATATGACATGTTAATATTGGCCCAGTGTTAGGGATATGAGCACATATCCTGGATGGTGTATTGAGGTTTATCTGATATTTTTCAGCATTTTCAATTTTAACGACCATTCTCAGTTTCTTACACTTTGCTAAGAATTTTCTGCCAAGCATCTGATTTTATCTTCATATTTTGGAAAAATCTCAGTGTAATGTAAAGGGAGAAATATCTGCTAATTATTTATTTATCTTTTTTGATAATTATTTCACTGAAAAGCTTGAGAGACTGTATTTTAAATAAAGATAAAGGAATTTAAGTTAAAATCTTGAGTGCCTTACAGAAATAATACAAGTAGTAAAAGTCCACATACATTTGACCAAATTTCAATACTAAGTACATTAGTGCTATCTTTCACCCAATAGGAAGGAAAGAAAAAAAAAATTATATCAAAAGACTAACACATAACTGAAAGTATACTACTTCTAGATGGTGCTATTGCTTCGCTCTTGTGGGAAAAAACCCAATCTTTTTAGAAAAAAAGAGATTATGATAAATTAATTAAAGTCTATAATATTTTATATAAACAATAGATGTTATTAGGATATCAAATAATATCACATATAGTATACTTAACCTCTGAATGTATACTATATTTATGCTTTCAGGTACTTTTAAGGTAATTTTCAATATTGTACATACAGTTATAACTAAACTATACTGCAGTAATTAACAGTATTGATTGTATTTCATCTTTAAAATTTATATCAAAATGTGCCTTTTACCACAGAAAACTTGTCTTTTTCTTTTGACAATACTGAAAGGCTTGAAAGCCATAAAAGACTCATACAACCCTCTGAGATCTGCAAGTACATGTTATCAATCACATGACCTACGCAAAAATCAGAATTGAAAGAAGTCTCCAAAGATCAAAAAGAAAATGGACTAAATCAGAGAAATGTTCTTTATAAAGGTACTTACATTTATTAGCATTTATAACATACCAATAAATTCCTAACAATCAGAACGTGTTCCAATCTTTTCAGATGCCTAATTTATTTATATGGCTTTAAGAATAAAGGCTTCACTGGAAAGAAACTGAGGGATTCAGTAGTGTGAGTGTTCAGAAAAGCTGTAGTTCAAATCACTTACCTGGCAAAAGTCCCAGTTGTCATCTATTCAAAACATTATATTGCTCCATTACTGCTGTCTGTGAGCATCTCAAAGATTTTATTATATTTATTTTCAAATCTTCATAGAATCACAGAAGAATAAAGCTGAGAGGGACTTTAAGAGGTCATTGAGTTCTCTGGCAAAAGGCAAGATGAACTATATTTTTGTCGATACATGTTTCTGTAAAAAGTCCTTTAACATCTCCAGTAAAGGCAGTAGCAGTCTTGATGGGCAATTACTTTCCATGCTTCAGTAACCTTATCATGTGTGTTTGCCTGGCAAGTCTTTGACAGAGAGAGCACAACAGGGGTGGCTTCTATGAGAAGCTGCTAGAAGCTTTCCTTGTGCCCTACAGAGCCAATGCCAGCTGGCTACAAGATGGACCTGCCCTTGGCCAAGGTCGAGCCCTTCTTGTGGTACTGCCTCTGGGATAATTGAGTTAAGAAGCTAAAAAACAAACAAACCCAAAACAATTAGGAGCAATTTTGAAGCCAGAGAGAGGAGAAAGAAGATAGGAGAGAAACCAAGACAGACATCAAAGAAGGAGGATGAGGAGGTGCTCCAGGTGCCAGAGTATAGATTCCCCTACAGACCATAGAGAAGACCACGATGAGACAGACTGTCCCTATACAACTTATATTGGTCCACAGGGAAGCAGATATCCAACTGCAGCCTTTGGAGGACCTCACCCCAGAGTAGGTGGATGATGTACCTGAAGGAAACTGTGACCCCATAGGAAGGCCATGTTGGACCAAGCTCCTGAAGGGCCTGTGGCCCTGTGGAGAGAGAGATGCCCATTGCCAGAGCAGGTTTGCTGGCAGGACTTGTCAGCCTGTGTGGGACCCATGCTGGGCAGTCTGGTTCTGAATATCTACACGATGTGGAAGGGACTCATGCCACAGCAGTTGATGAGCTGAAGCCTGTGGGAAGTGCTCATGTTGGAGAAGTTGGTGGAGGTCTGTCTCCTGTGGGAGGGCCCCCAGGATGGAGCAGGGGAATAGTGTGAGGAATCCTCCCTGCGAGGAGGAAGGAGTGGTATTGATGAGTGATGAATTGATCACAATCTCCACTCCCCATCTCCCTGTGCTGCTCCGGGGGAGAAGGTAAAGAAATCATTAATAAATTTGAGCCTGAAGAACGAAGGAGTGGGGTCGTCATGGTTTTAAGTCTTGGTTTTATTTCTCATTACTTGACTCTTTTTTCACTGGTAGTAAATAAAATTAATTTTTCTTCAAGTCAAGACTGTTTTGCCTGAACTTGTCAGCTGAACTTATTTAAGCATCCCAAGGCTCTGGTTTTACACTGCTCTGGGTTCAGTGGTGCTGCTGAGTAGAATCTTACTGTGCCATTAAGGGAACTTGATTTTCCACTAAAGCATTATGATCAGTCTGGTCTTTGGCTCAAACAGAGATCATAAAAGACTGCAAAAAAGAGATATCAAAAAACCCAACTTAGCACTCACAGTCCTTCCCTCCACACTATCTATAGAGGAACACTGCCAAAGTACTACCCCTACAAGCCCACATATATGGGATACTTTAAGTGATTTCTCACTGGTTTGTGGAAAGCATGGCAGTTTTAGTTCAGTGACACTGCTTATGCTGTCTGTGGCACAGGATATACCTGGGACATTTGGGGTGCCAAGCATTCCTTCCTCATTTCTGACCTGGTTGCCTGGCACAGTGCATAAGCCACTCAATATTGCTCACCTTGCCCTTTTTGGTTGCTGCTTCTAATCAGAATATGGTCCTCATAGCCCACTGCTGCAGAGCGCTTTAATAAGCAAGAAAGAAGATAAATTACAAGATAAGCATAAAGGTCTTTATGCTATATCTACAACATATAATATTGAGGTACAGTCTAGCACAAGATCCTGTAATCAGAATGTGCTTACTGGAGTCTAAATAATTCACAGATAATCCTTTGATTTTCTCATAAATCTCAGGAACAGACAGATGATGACATTTCTGAAAATAAAGCAATAATCCTCATAAATCATACCAGTTCATTTTCAAAATATTCAGAAACTCACCTACAATACAGAAAGGGAGAAATTACAAGTGATAACTTTTGTGAGACCATTCAAAAGTTAATTCAAGAATGCTCTGAGAGTTATTGTCTGTCCATATTTTTGTATCATCACTACCGTGTTACAAAATTTATGCTGTTCTTAAGTTTTCTTTGAAATGAACTTTAAAAAATAGACCAATATTCACCACTGAGTTATCTTTACCCTTGCAAATCGATTTTAAAAATCCTATTGATCAGGTATAATTTCCACAGTAGATCTCAACCGAATAAACATATCGTCAGTTTAATTTAATGAAATGCTGTGTTTGCCAAAGGATTCCAACACCAGCCACATTCAATTCTGAGATGAAAATTTTAATTGGATTAGCACTGGGTTTTTTATACTACTTTCAGAATCAGAAATACGCAATGTAGTGGAAAAAGGAATATGTTCTTTTAGTTTACATTGCTTCAGAGTTTAATGAATACCTGTCAGGGTAGATATATAAGTTATATATAAGGCAGAAACAGACAATATATAAAAAGTATGCAAGAAGAGTAAAGTTTTATCAGAAAAAGTACATGTATTAGTTTTCCTCACAGAGGAGGAGAGAATGTTCCCTCTCCGGAACTGTGCTTTATGGGTGAGTTTAAAGTACTGCTTAAACTGGAATTGGTGCTAGCAGAATAAAAGATGACAGTAGTAATACCGGCTTGTGGAAGAAAGCTGGATAATGATCTGGATAAGTATAGGTCAGCGTGAGTTCCATGGTGGACAACATGGTAGAAACAAGAAGAGAAGATGACCTGAGTATAAATGCTGCATGAATCAAAGAGTTGAGACACCTTTCACAGAAGAAAACCACGTCTGATACATCCACCAGAGTTCTCCAAGAAAGCAACAAATTTGCAAGAAAATAAAAGATCATTAATAATTGATAGATTATTCTTGGCTTTTCAGTAAATTCCACACAGGTGTTCCTAAATAAAGACATCAGTTATATGACGTAAGATTTTTCCATGGTATTAAACAAAACACAGGAATTAATGGGCAGTTATAACAATTACAGGGACATCTCAGAGGAACCTTTTCAGATAGCTGTTGTTAAATATGTTCTTGAATCAATCTGAAAATTAAATGAGAAACGATGTGATATAGCTTGCTGAGAATACAAAATCACATGGAAGACTCAAAGCTGAATGTGAAATATTACAAAGGCACCTTATAATATTTGGATGAAGCCTCAAGAAACTGGAAGATAAAGTGGCAGATTCACTCAAACAAGATAATACAAGGTAATTTATTTAAAGCAAAATCACCCAATGACATACTCACAATAACAGACCCTATTATGATGAATGAAAGAACTCTGCAAGTTTTTGTAGGTAGTTCTTTGAAAATGTCAGAGAGAAATTTCAGCACAGTGAAGGTTTGCCATGATTAGGAATACAAAAAAGAACAAAACAGACAACTTGGTTGTACATTCTTACATGCTGCATACACTACCATTCATCCCACAACAAAAATTTACATTGAAATTAAAAAATATGGATCAAAAGATATGAAGTGTGTTGAGAAAAATGTAGTAGCTTCTATAGATTTGGAGAGAGAGACTACTGAAAACAGATGTGATGGGCGCCCCAGTGAATTATTTGTGACATGAAGTAGGACAATTGGGAAAGCTGGTGGATAAATAACTTTTTTTTTTCCTTTAAGAGTCTGTTCTTGTTTGTTGTGAGGGACAGGATCTTGAAGAAGATTTTGGTTTGATGTAATGCAGAATTAAAAAAAAATAAAATTCTTTATTAACATTCCTTTCAGAGTCTGCTTAAAAAAAAAGCATGTCAAACTATTGTTTGCATGCAATCTGCATAAGTCTAAAAGGAAGGAAACTTTTACCTGAAATTGGGCATATCACATGAATTGTTGGCCAAGTACTAGTATGCGTTGATAGATTTCCAGTGGGTAATGCTGGTTCTTTCAAAGCTAGCTGTTTCCCCATCAATCACTTAATTAAACCAACTGCAACAAAAGACCTGAAATATCCTTGCTTTTCTCCTTGTGTATTCTCAAGCAGGTCACAAGGACTCGAAGATATTCAGATTCTCAAACTTGACGGCATCCTGCCAAGCAATCTTCCTCTGCCTTGGTAACCACAGAGCTCTTGTAGTAGTTGAGGCTCCCTGAGGTGCTTGGAAGTCCCAAGATTTATTAATCTTCCTAATGAGATTAAGAGTCTGGAATTTTTAGGTTCTTCCCATTACAGGGGTGACTAGAAAAGTTCTCTCTTGGACAAATATCCTTCCTGGAGTTTCTGGAGTCCCTGATTTAACAGTGAGCAGCTGCAGAGTCTTAAAATACTGACTTCCAGGCTGGCTGTCAGAACATAAGTAATGTCTCACAGCCTGTGTTTATTCTTCAATATGAGTAAAAACCTGTAGTGGGATACACAGGTTTAGTGCTTGAAATGTATATTCAGTTATTTGATGTGAATCATTTACATTCCCAGAGGCAAAATCTCAGCTTAAATTTAATCAATATAGGGATCGAACTGTTAATTCTACAGCTCAGGTCTGCTACAGCCTGCTGTGAAGAGTGCAGAGTTACCCAACCAAACAAAACCCCCAAAACCCAACAGATCAATACTCATTTTACAGAACTTTACAGAAAATTTAGAGGTTTGACTATAATAAAAGTTGTGTTTTGAGCCAAGTTTTTTCTCCATTTCACTATCCTGAGTAAAATAGAGCTTGTTTACTTTTTGGTTCTTTTCATAATGCTGCATTAAAAGGCCATATTTAAAAGAGAAGGAATGCCATTCATTTCCATTTTATGACTGACAGTGCAAAAAGAAAGAAATGCAATTAATTCAGAAGGGTTTTTTTCTGTTAATTAGTCCACAATGTATCTGCATTTGAGTGTTTTGAATTCAATGAATTAATAATATTCCCAAAATCTTGTTATACCCACAATATACAATGTACTACTCTTACAGATTCACAGAATTGTAGGGGTTGCAAAGGACCTCCAGAGATCATTGAGTCCAACCCCCCTGACAAAGCAGGTTCCCTAGAACAGACCACACAGGTAGGCATCCAGATGGGTTTAGAATATCTCTAGAGGAGACTCTTAGCTATACATCAGAAAAAAAGCGCTATTTAAATTCTTTGCTTCAAAGCCAGTTTGCCACTCTTATGGACAGTCTGAATTTCCTTTCTTTTCTTGATTTAACATAGACCCATAACTGATATTTGTATTCCCCTCTCTTCTAAATTACAGACTTAATGGATTCGTCTTTTAAACTACTTTAGGTCTGAACACTGAAGTTTAGAAGGGAGCAAATGTTCTATTTGTATGACTGACTAAACAAAGAGAACAGAACAGAAACAAGAAAAAAAGCATGATGAAGATGCCAGCCAGTATGGTTTATTTTGTAATGTGTCTCACAGATGTTGTAGATGAAAGGGAGTGTTTGCTCCATGATGAATCTGATATTTTTGAGAACTACATTAATAATGTTTGGCCATATTCCAGAATAAGCAGAACCCTTTCTGCAGCTTCTATCACAACTTTACTTTCATTCTCCTGCAGCACAAAAGGAAGCAACTTCTGTCTTGAAAATCTAACATATCTATCCTATCTACCTTTCTCGAAGTATAACATGATTGTGGACGTCCTGATTTAAATCATATAGACAAGCTTGAAGAGTTGCTGTACTTTGAAAGGTAAAATAAATCCATTTAAAAAAAAGTGACTGTGTTGTAGTTGTGTGCCATCAAATACAGGCGTACACTGAGATTTTTTTTAATTATTTAATTGGGAAAATTTTATTTGCACAATACTTATGGCTAGATAAATACTGAATGGTGCAAAATGGGACTGTTTCAGGATGTTTTAAAGAAAATAATTTTGACTGGGAAAAAGTTTACTTTGGATGAAATCTTAAACAGCTGTGAATGAACAGATATCACACATTACATAAGAAATGATGAAGAACTTATTTTCAGCATTAATGCAGCAATAAGCTATTTCAAAGACATAAGAGGAAAGCTTGAATGAGGATGGACATCTACTACACAGGCACATTAAATACCTAGAAGTACAAAATAGCTTTAGCCTTTAAAGTTGCAGAATCCTGACATGCATAGAAGAAGATGCAAAACACATGACTTCTCATGTGAAGATAAACAGACTTCAACAACAGACTACTGGCTTAGAAAAATACAGTCAATAACTGTTTGACCAGTTGACTCCATAATGAAAATAAACACTATACAAAGACTTGATGCTTTTAAAGCACTTTGCAAAAATAGGACTTCGTTATTACAGTCTTTACTTCATGGCTGCCCATACTGAGGGTACCTGGAGGAAAAATGAAGAGGGACATTCTGACCGTAAGAGAGTACAGCTGTTCACTTCCTGCAAGCTACAAAAAAACTTGTTCCACTGACCTTGAGGTTGTGAAAGGTGACTAATTAGTCTTCCCTGCTTCGACACCTACAGTTCACTGTCCTTGGGGCAAGCAATGTATGGTAATTTATCTCTGCATTCTTTAATAGCTTGAAAAATGAGGTGATAAGATATACCTAGGTTTGCGAGTAATGTTTATGTGGTCACAAGAGTGTCTTACATCATCAGAGATATTAACATAACATTAATGTTTCATTCAATAATGTAAAAACACTCAGTGCAGAAAATGCCTTTCTGTCTGCAAAACACCCTTGAGCAGTATATTCTACCATTTCTGCAGGATAGCCATTGCAAAAAAAAGGAGAATGTAGCTCTTCCAGGAGATAATGAAAAGTCAGACAAGATTTCATTTAGCAATTACACCTGCAGATGCTCATTTTGAAATCTTTCACATGGTGTCAAATGCTGGTAGTGTCAAGAATAATAAGATATTTCTGAACATATTGAATAAGGTCATGCAGGAAAACAGACGTTGATGGTATAGTCACATGTCTGGGGATATGGAAGTTTTGATAGTGATAGAGCCACATATCATACAAGCTGTTCAAGTACCTGTTTGTGGGTAAATACCACTTAGAATGTTGTTAAAGGCGGCATAATAGGGGTGACATGAATGATAAAGGGATATTAATAGCAGGTCCTTGGGCCTTTTCTTTTTGTTACAAGTTGAAAATAAGCAACCACTTGAATTTCCGGTGTCTTATGAACTACCAAGTGACTGCTGTAATCCTTTGTAAAGCTGATATAGATCATTGCCTTAAGCGGTAAGATCTGTGAATAGAACACAGGAGAAGATAATAATTGCATTCTGCTTATGATTTTTTTTCATTTAAAATAAAATAGAAGCCTTTGAATATGTGCTTTTTAAGTGTAAAGGTTAGGGTATTAACTTGGATGCTGAGATTCAAAACAGGTTCTGGTCTACACTGAAAAAAGCTCACTCAAAATATCTTACATATCTGCAGGTCAGGACTTTGAGCAATCAGCTACGGTAACATTTTCACCTACACAGGGAAAGAATACAATACAACAAAAAATTTTCTGACATGAGGTCACAATTACTTCTTTCTGAGCACATTTTTGTCTCAGTCTCCACTCTGATCTATTTTTTATCAAAACACTTTCACAAGACCTCAAAAATTTACAGCCAGTATGTTTGGTGCCAAGAAGTTTCTTTTTTTTTCTTTCAAACACAGTAAAGCAAGAGTTGTCTGTCATATGCTTTAATAGTCTGGACAGAAAAAAACCCTGATACTATTTACTGCCAATAGGGGGTAATACTTCCATTCATTTCAATTTTAATTAATCAAGAATTACAGAATCGTAGAATCACAGAAAGGTTTGGGTTGGAATGGACCTCAAAAATCATATAGTTCCACCCTTCTCCAGGCTGAACAAGCTCAGCTCTTTCAGCCTGTCTACATAGGAGAGGTGTTTCAGCCTTCTGATTATCTTTGTGGCCTCCTCTGGACTTGCTTCAACAGGGCATTATCCAAATGTCATATAAACACTGATGGGCTTGGGGCATTGACCACCTTTCTAGGAAGTCTTTTGTCTTGATTTGGGTTCTTGTGAGAGGCTTGAAAATTTCCTTGTCAGTCAAACACTGAGAGCTGAAAAATTCATAGACATCACAGTGACAGGTACAGGTGCAATTTAGGGATAGTGGCTCATGACTGTTCCTGTCATGCATGTGGGATGCAAACATTGATTTAAAAATAAATGGAGTCAGGGAAGTTGAAACAGGGATATAGACACTTGAGCACCAGTTTCACAGCTGTAACTGTTGTCTCTTTCTAGAATCTCTTATAAATAGGGTTGGGTTTTATTTTGTTTCATTTTAAATATTCATGGATTTCTTTTGGGTAATAAGTGAATAACTGAAATTTGAATAAGATGACTTGACACAGGGCAAGACAAGCAAGAGCAACACGCAGATTTGTAGGACCATGAAGTTTCTGCTTAACAAATGTTCTTGAAGGGGACTAATAACCAAGTTCTGGCAACATTCTAGGGTCAAACATGGGGATTAGTTACTTTTCTAGTTGAGTAGATGAAGAAGAAAATTTTGATGATTTCAACATTTGTGAGACAGATTGTAAAGATGGAAGAATTAACTGCATATAAATTTCCTAACCTAGATGAAAACTTGTAATTGTATAAGCATTTGCTTAAAATTAGCATTTTCTGTGTATTTGAGCAGATCATGTTTGCAATGCTAGTCTTTCAATTTAAAGTAAATAATCACACCCCATAAAAATGACCCATGATGTGGAAGTTGGAGAAGAGCTGAAGACCCAACAGGAAGGTCTCGTGTTGGAAAAAATCATGGAGGGCTGTGTCCTGTGAGTGGGACCCCATGCTGCAACAGGGGAAGGGTGTGAGGAATGCCTCTGTCCCTTCTCAGAAGGAAAATAGCTAGTGAGGAACTGACCAAAACCCCTATTCCCCCATTCTTTGCACCTCCCCATGCCACAATAGGGGGCAACATTTTTTGTTGTAGGAAGTTGGTAGCTGGCATTCAGCTGCTTTAACTGTAAGGTCGTGCTTTTTGAGTAACATCGCTCCAGTGTGCTGAATTGCAGAGCAAGGCTTCCCCGTCAAAATAGTACGTGACTATGGAGTTGTATGGGTCATAAAGCCAAAGTAACATGATTCATAATACCCTCCCACCGTGCTGTGTGCCGCCACATACAAACACCCCCTTTGCGGGTGTGGGCTAAGGGCAAAACTTGCTTTTCAGGCAGAGGAAGATGCTCTTCCTGCTGCTGCTGTTGCCGGTAATCTTCAAAGCTGTTGCCAGGTCCCAACTTCATCTACTTTTTACCATGAAATAAAAAAAGAGAAGCGAATCAAGACAGCATGAAACAGCAGAATGAAAAAGCACCAGAAGCGGTGTTGCACAGGCCCCAGGGCAGGAGTGGCCTGTGAATCCCTGACATAGCAGGGCAGGGGAAGTTCCTCTTCAGCAGCCCCTATTTAATACCTATTGTTTGTTGAAGGAATTCAAGGCTCAACCCAGGTTTTGGTTGGTTGAATTACACAGCACTACCCTGTTTAGTCTCAGTTTACAGGCCAGCTCAGATCTGAGCTACCCACATAACTCCCCATGGGTTGTCTCTGCAGAGATAGGGCCTCAAGGCAATCCGGCTGAGTGGCTTTTACAGCCCCCCATGAGTCGCCTGGTGCCCCAGACATTATTGAAAACTGTTTGTGGAGCTCTGAACCAGACCATCCTTACACATTCATTCTTGAAACATTTTGATATACTAATATAGCCAAAGTAATAATTCAGTAAAAATATCAAATAGCAAGCTACCTGCAATAAATGTTCTTGCTTTACTATTCAAGAATAACAAGAGATCTCCGTGAAAATACTAAGATTCATGTTTCTTTCATTATGAAAAGAGTTATTTGAACATGAGCAACCACTATATTACTTAAAATAGTTAATGTCCATTTAGACCTTAACAGGAAGACGATTTTGAAAAAAAAAACCCCATAAATTTTGTCATCCATTTTGTAAGAATATATTAGTTATGAGCAACTCTATAAGCTTTTCACCTCTTTCTATGATCATCAGTTTGAACCTTCAAAGCCCTTAACGTGATATAACAGGTGTAGTTCCATGGTAGTAAAGTAGGGCAAGTGCAAGTCTGAAACGGGACTTGAGTTTGCGTCATCTGTTAATGCTGCATCAAGAGGTAATTCGATATTTAAAGGAATTACCTACTGCCTTAAATGAAACTCCACCCTGGCTGTACTTGGTCATAATAAATGTGATTTTTAGTTTATTCTGTGGTAGAATTATATGTCAGAATACAACTACCATAAGCATCCTTAACTGGACTAAGGTCCTCCTTTGCTCCAAAATGATGGAGTACAAAACAAGACTATCTTCATAAGAACAATGCAGTTTTATAATTTCAATCAGTCATAAATGGTCCATAACTGATTGTTAAATCAGATTTTAGGAAACAGAAAGTCATAGAAGATTATATATCAGAAATAAATTCTTCCCTGTGAGGGTGGTGAAACTTCCAACAGGTTGCCCAGAGAAGCTGTGGCAATGAAGAGAAAGGAAATGCAGGAGAGGACAATTCTTGGGTCTCATATGTTCCAGGTGAGCTCTCCAGGTGGACTGTAGGTGGACTGTAGTTTGTAAGAAGAGGTTGCATCCTCTCAAACTTTGGCTTGAGAGACAGAAAGGTAGTACTGGTCACACCTTTTGAACCAGGAAACACTTCTAAATTATCATTCTGTCAAGGTTACTAGTTCCTCAGGGTAAACTAAGCATCAATCAGTGGTCAAATTCAGTCAGATATACCTTATAAGGGTAATTTTGGCATTAAATTTTGCCCTTTAGAAATTCTGAAAATTTTAAGGAAAATTTAAGGATCTAAACTTTGGATTTAGACATCTAAAATGGCAATTGTCAGTGAAAAATCTTACTCTCAGTAGTTCTATCGCTGTCATATTTTAAGACATCAAAAACTGCTCAAGATAACTAAATTCTAGCACTCTCCTTTAGGGTGCTGTGATCTTAGAAAATATGTTTAGGTATTCATTTAAATTGATTCCACCATCTGTTCAGATAAGAGTGGCTGCTAAACGATGATCTGCATAACGATACTTAAAGTTTTCTTCACACGTTGGAAGCTTTTGTTACAGTACCATCTTTGGCTGGTGCCCCATAAACTAGCAGAGTCAATCACTGAGAAGGACAGGGAAAGTTTTTTAAATTGTTTTTTTAAAGATCTTTAAAAACTGTGAAAAACCTGGATACACAGTGCAGTTAATCTAGCTCATTATATTGCATAGATAGGCATTCATTGAAGTAGAAAACATACTTAAATTAAGAATTTGAAATAAAATGTTCATGATTACACAGCTATGTGAACTATTACAGAAAACATCAAAAAGGTGTTTAAATATTCATTATATAAGTGTAGAAAGGATATTTGGAGATCCTGGAATTGTTTGACTTGAAGAAAGTAGTCTAGGTTGTCCTGCATGGTTTTTATCAACCAATAACCACAGTAAACCACTGATCTGTTCTAATCTAGAAGGTTTGTCAAGTAGTGACCTGAAAAGATTGAGGAATGCTTCTCTGTCATTTCACTTAGATATTCGGTGACTGGTGGGTCAATGTTTAATTTTATAATCCTCCATCTCTCAATACAAAAAAACTAATTTCAGGTGATTAAATTAAGGATGAGAGGCATAAGATAATTCTGGATCCAAGCACCACTAGACAGTAAGTGGTTCATCTCTGACAGCATAGTCCTAATCTTAGATCCAGTCACACTCATATATGATTTCCATTGTTTTGAACTACGTTGAAACCCTCTAAACTTCATTTTTCCCAATGAAAATTTTCTTTCCTTTTACTTTATCTAAGTCTTACTGTAGATTCATGATCAGATTTTGTCAGCAGAGCTATTTTTTCTGTCCTCTTAACCCATGAGAAAATATTCTGCTCCTTGGTGATGTGTAGACATGGCAGGCATACGTTTCCCACTAAATATTGCCCTGTCATAGCGAATGGGCTGCTTTGAAGAGCCTTACAGAGTTTTCATTGATCATTGGAAATGCAAGAAAACAAACAAACAAATTAAAAAAAAAAAAAAAGAACAACAACCAAAAGGAAAAGAGAAAAAAAGTGCCAGGGAGAAGCAACAGGGAGATTTAGCCTAAATTTTCATGAAACTCTTTGACAGATTGAGGAGTCATTGTCTCCCTAAGAAAGAGCCTTGCCTTTTCTTCATTCTGGCAGTATTTTTCTGTCTTTATGTGACACAGAACCAGAGGTAAGAATTGGTCTTGCTTTCTTTATTTATTTTTCTTCTTGATTTAGTTCACCAGTTAACTATCAACTTATGGCTAAAGTCTGATGTGGGCAGTGTGTTGGTTTTGTTTAGGAAGGGACTGCGAAGGTCTAAGTGATACTCTCAAAACTGGAAAACATTCTGAATTGATTTCTGTATTGAAATTGATGAATGTCTCACTCTTAACAGATTGGGTTTTCCCAGCAGACACCATTTTTTTTCAAGCTAAAGTCTCAAACCTGATGAGATCTTTATTATTTCTTTGTAAGGAGGCATTACTGTGTCACTTTGGAAACATCATCATGCTAGTAGCCGAGAAAGTTTTGTCTGGGTGAAGACTATAAAAAATGGTCAATGAGTTATTGGTCACTAACAGAATCAGAATAGTCTTAGGCATACAAGGGTGCAGAATAATAGCAGAAAATCTATTATTTACAGTGTACACCTTCTGGCTCACTAGAGGTCTTTCACAGGAAAAATCTTGACAAGTTTATTGTCTAAGTCTAACCAAACAATACATTTAGGAGATGATTACTGTATTGGGTTTTGGTAGTGAAGGGGGACTGAGGAAATCCGTGTGGCAGTGGGCCAGCTGCTGTCCTGTGCCAGACACAGCCCCTTCCAGCCAGCTCTGCAACAGACAGCACAGATATGCTGTGTGCCAAAACTGAAGCAATATGTGATTTTTTTGTTGTTGTTGCTTTTGGGTTTGTTTTGGGGTTTTAATTTTTTTTTCATGAATGAAAAATTTTCTAATTTGCAGTAAATTAAATTTATTCAATTTCCCTGACTCAAAACCAGTTTGGGCTAAGAATAATTACTGAAAGGGAAGATTCTGCACTTACTTTTTTGCAAAGAAGACAAAACACATTAAGAAGGTTTTATTTTTCACTGAGTATTAACTTTGATGAATGCTACTTCTGTAAGAAATATATTTCTTTAGTTATTTTGAGATGAAGCACTAAGACATCATTACTGTAATTCTTAATTTGTGAAATATGTTCAATAGCTCTTTGATCTGATTTAATCAAGCAGTCAGAGGGAGAAAGTATTTTCAGGAAAAAAAAATAATTCTACGTTCTCTCTAATTATTCTAAAATATTGTGCTGAAAATAGGTGCCAGCTAAATTTCCTTGAGTCTGTATAAATGCAGAAATTAACTGAGGCTACGTGGGCTCGGACAAAAAGTTAATTAAGTTAACTAAAAGTGTGAGTTTAAAGCAGATTACTTAACCTGACCTACTATTCATATTAACATGGTAAGTCAAAATTTAAATGGAATAATTGATTTGGTGCAATTCACTTCAAAATACATTAAATTGAACTGAACCGAAGCATTACCACACAGAGTTCTAATGTAATTTAATTACTCCACTTGAAAGGCTAATCCACAGTAACTTTAGAAGTTCTTTGGATACCATTTGTGAAAAGACAGGGTGACTCACAAATTAACAAGTGTTTGTTATATTTTTCAAGAAACTGGTTCAAAGTTTATCCAGACTGATTATAAATAGAATTTGTCCAGTGAAAATATGTTCAGTTGTGTGAGTGTTTCACTGATATACCTAGAGGGTAAATCAAGGCTGAAAAAATTATTACTGCAGTTGATATTAAGTGCCTCGTGAGCTCACTTAGCAAAGGTCAAAAACGTAGCTAACAGAAGAATAAATTGTTCTTTCATATACTTCCAGGAGAGAATGAAGGGAAGCTGACAGGGCAAGACTTAGAAATGACATATTGCTGATTCATTAAACTGGATAAATTTGAGATGTGAATCTTGTCTATCTTTTTTTTAGGACTAATTATTTACATGTAATGAAACCAAATAGCCCCAAAATGTAGAAATTAGAGCATTTTTTGGAATTTGGGAGAAACAATTTAAAGTTCTGTGTATGGCTCAGGTAGAATGGAAATTTGAGCCTGGGAATACCAGAGTGAATCTCTATGTTCTTCTTTTTGTGGGAAAATAAGCAAAACAACACATTTTTAATTTCTTTATTTTTTAAAAACTTCCTGAACTCTCAGACACAAACATTTCCAGTTTAGCCATGCCTCTTTGTCTGTGGTAACTAATGAGATTCCTTTCTTTGTTACATTTGGTCAAGTTCCATTTCCACTGGGAGAGGTGGATGAAAAAAAAAAAAGAGATGAAGCAGGAAGAAAATTCAGGAGAAAAAGAAATTAAATACTTCTACTGGTTCACAAAATCCGTCCAAATAGCTACATTCATACCCTTTCTACTCTGCTCTTGTGAGGCCCCATCTGGAGTACTGCATCCAGATCTGAGACCCCCATTACAAGAAAGATGTAGAACTGTTGGAGAGGGTTCAGAGGAGGGCCACAAAGATGATTAGAGGGCTGATGCACCTGCCCTACAAAGAGAGGCTGGCTGAGGGAGCTGGGTTTGTTCAGCCTGGAGAAGAGAAGGCTGTGGGGGGCCTTCCAATACCTGAAGGGAGATTATAAACGGGAGGGGAATCAATTTTTTAAAATCAGACAATGGCAGGACAAGGGGGAATGGTTTAAAGCTGAAGGAGGGAAGGTTTAGATTAGATATTAGGGGGAAGTTTTTTACAGAGAGAGTGGTCCGGTACTGGAACGGGCTGCCCAGAGAGGTGGTGGATGCCCCATCCCTGGAAGTGTTCAAGGCCAGGTTGGATGGGGCCCTGGGCAACCTTGTTTAGATCATGCCTGGAGGTAGGTGACCCTGCCTGTGACAGGGGAGTTGGAACTATATGATCCTTGGGTTTCCTTCCAACCCAGACCATTCTATGATTCTATGATATCCATAGCAGAAAATATGTTAAATATTGAAATTCATATGTATTTGGATATAGACAGTTCAGTGCAAAGAAAATATATGGCTGCCTATATCTGTACTCAATTAAATTTTAGGCCGTAAAAGTCCCCAAACCCTAAACTATCCCCCGCCCCTGCCCAAAACCAACAAGGAAAAAATAAAAAAGCAACAAAAAAACACCCTGAAACAACCAACCAACCAATAAAAACTCCAAGCAAGGAAACAAAACAACAAAAAACACAAACACATGCTCCCCCACCAGACCACACAAAAAACCAACTACATAAATTATAGACAGAATGCTGTACCAGTGGTTTCATTCAGGGAGCATGAATCTTTGAGTTAACTTGTGTGTCCTCAAGAACAATAATCTTATTCTGAATTTGCATTAATGTAGGTTTTTGCTCTTAATTCCGTACAACTTCCTTAGTGATTTCTGTTGCTAGCTGAAGCCTGAAGGCAGATGTGTGATTTCAAAAGCTTCCAGTGCACACCCTATGGATTTCCTACATAAATATTTTAAAGAAATTGACTCTATGAACCAGTAAGTAAAGATACAAGGTACTACTAGGTGAACATTTTTGGAATTATAGTATTCAAAGAAAATCAAAGAAAATGACAAGAATGAGGGTTTATTTTTGGGGACTGGAAAAGAAAAAAAACCTCTCGGTAACCAGGTTTGTGAGATCGTAAATGAACTAAGAATAAGAGCATGAGAAATTTTGGAATTCTTGAAAAATCAAAAAAAATTGTTTTGTCCACTTCTTTATGTTCAGATCATTTGCCTGAAATTGTCAGGCCAGAAGCAAAATTAGGGTTTGCATTTCTACACCTAATGATGTTCAAACTTAATTCATGAAAGATCTTCAAACATTGTCTTAAACAACATTAAGATCACTATTCCCTAATAGTCTTTAGTGTAGCAGTGCCTTCATTTTTGGTGAACTGTATCTGCTCTGCTTTGTCTGTCCAGCAGTCTTTCTAGAACTAGGAGTTCTTCTCACATTTACAAAGAATTTAGGGATTTTCTAGTAGTGTGGACAGATGGGAAAGAATGAGGAACATCAACTTAAGCCAAACAAGTCCTTCAGGCAATAACATGGACAAACCAGTAAGAAAAATGGTTTGTAAAATAACTTCAAATGTAACAGCCCATGACTAGCTCTTGAAAACAGAGCACTTCCTTTCAATGCGCCCTTTAAAGCCTGTGTAAAAATTCAGAAACACTGATCTACAGTTAAGGACTCTACAGAGATCATTTGAGAGAAAGAGCATCCTAGGTAACTGTTCAGGCTCAAACTGGTTCCGATTTTAGCAGCAAATTAATCTCATGACAGGCAGCTGAGCATAACGGGTTTAAGGAAGGACAGGTGGGGTTCTTTGAGGTTTATTTTTGTTGTTTAATACAAGAATTTGGACTTTGTACTGAACAAAGTTTTCAGAGAAAATGGCTTGGCACCTTTTCACAGCAAGAAATCAAGTCTCCAATTTTAATGGCACTTTGGATGCACTCCTGTCTAAACGATTCACTCTAAGTTACTGCTTTCTCATCCTACAGGTAACTGAGCTTTTGGTAACTGAAAAATGAAAAGGAACATTTTTCAATTCCAAAACAGGGCATCAACAACTGGTGTCCAAAAATCTGAGATCTATTTCACACTTTTTAAATACAAGAGAAGGAAAAGAAGTGAGAACCTTTAGTTAGTTCTGCCCAGACCATATGCACAATAGTATATATATATTGTGGTTCTTTGAACAAGGTTGTCCTCTATATAAGTTGAACATTGGGGGAGGTAGACAATACAGATATGAACAGGTTTGTTTATTTTTTAGATTTCTCTTTTATTTTTTCCTTGACTGAGAAGACTGGTAAGTAAAGGTATCAGAAAAAAATATTTAGCAGGAAGACAAAGGCTGCCTCAAAACAAAAGAGCCCAAGAGGTTTTTTACCATCACTCAGCATGCTTTGCACTTCAAAAAGACTTAGGCACATGACCAAATTTCTCCAGGAATAACAAACAGTGTACATCAGCTGATTTCTGCTAAAATTATCATCCTTTACACCATCATGCTCACCAATGCTAGCAAAGCTGAACAAAATATATGTTTCCACGGTTCAAGTGATAATTGATAATTATTTCAGAAATAAACTAGTTATATACAAATACACAAAATTCAGAATCAGAAAAGAATAGCCACACAAGTTGGCAGAGGATTTTCTTCAGACTGTCACAAATGGAAGTTATCCCCATTTTGACAGCTGCTGTCTAGTCTCATGTAAAAATCTTCCTAAAATTATTTGCAATAAATGTTATCACAGTTAAAGGTAGGATAGATATGAGAAGGTAATACCAAGCACACTTGTGCTCGTTCCTCAAACTCAGGCACCCACTGGTTGCTCACCACAGGGCCGGCAGGTGGAAAATAAAACCAGGGGATTATTTGTACCACTATTTTAAAGTAGGCAGGTCCAGTGCCAGCACAACAGTAAGCCCTGTTCTAGCCTGGACGGACGTCACCTCAAGGCAAAGGAGGAATATTTGTGTTCCTTGTCCTTGCAGTGTTAGATAATTTTCAAAGGAGGATCAAATTACAACGCAAGACGGAAGACACAGCCGAGATGGCAGCTTTTTGTCTTTATCACTAGTTAACATTGGAAGAGAAATGTGCGAAACATAGCTGACTTGGGGACAGAGGAAGGGTCTGAATTTTGTTTTGCCACTGTTCTGAAATATTTCTGTAACCATGACACTGAGCTCTGTGTTAAACGTTTAAAAAAAACCCCTGAGGAGATAATGGGTTCCTCGTAGACTTGCAAGCCCTTATAACAGAAATTGCTGAAATATTGTTGCTCTGCACTGGCGCTTTCAAATCTTTTCCCAAGTGAGTTGGCAAGCAGGGACTGGCAGAGGGACTGCTTAACGTGCCTGACAGCAGCTGCTGTGTCTGGATGAAGAGTCTGGGCTCCTAAGGCCAGTCATGTCTCAGAACTTTAGAAAAGAGCTTCTCACTTCATAGGAAATGCATTCCAGTCGTATAGTGAAGGTTTGATGAGAGAAGTGGAGATTTATATGTCATCGTTGCTGTCTGTTAAATAAAGCAAGGTATTTCATTCACTGCTGATAACACTACATGAAATTGAAAGACAAGTACACACTGTATAGACAAGACTTATTTGACTGAACACGTGTAGATCACTGCAATAGCTACTAGTGCAGTCTCCCTACCTTCTGCTGTGGTCCTTTTGGTGTTGCCATGTTATTAATTCAGCAATGATTGCAGTGGCACATTAATTCAGTTTGGAAAAAAGGCACCTGTGGAAGAAAAATATTTAAAGAAAGCAAGACAAAAGCTAAAACTCATCAGGAATTGGCAAGTCTACAGAGAATTATACAGGTCCAGTTGCACACTGGAAATATTCAAAGAATAAGGTGCACAGGCCATTTTACTGAAAGAACTGTCTAATTGAGTATTTCTGCTGCGTTTCTCTAATCAAAGCCGGCTCGACAGGCCAAGAAAAACAATTGCTCTTCCTATGCAGTATTAATACTCATTAGCAGCTGCTGCATCCCAGATTGCATCATATCTGTCATTACTTGAAGGTTGTGTTTTAGCACTAAAGCACCTGCAGCATGCTAAATGCATTCCAAATAGTTACTGGCTTGTACAGCATGGCTGAATACTTGAGGAGTAAATTGTGTCAAACTGCTGGAATTATCTAGTCTTCTGTCTGTATCTTGTCTTACATAACCTGCATTAGGCTTCTGAGTTTGGGAAGTCACATTGGCAGCCTGCCAAGCCTCAGGAATTCATTGGGATTTTAAAGCTCTTAATGATCTTAGATGATATCACTGCCAAATATTTGTACAAGTGACTTTGGTTTGTTGCTCTTCAGATGAAAAGATAATCAAATGAGGGATTCTCCTAGGCTTTTGAAAGTGCTTTTTCCTAAAATTAACTAGCAAGGACAACTATCTTACTCTCTTAAACAATTATTTCTCAAGTACGTATTGAAGTAATAATTTGTTTCTTTTTCTGATTTAATACTTGTAAATTTGTGGAATTGGAGGAAATTGGTATTCTTGTTCAACCTTCATATCCTCAGCACTGCACTGGAGAACAGTAGCTCTCCAGACATCTGTATGCAGTGCTGGGCAAAGCAACTCTGAAGCACTGCTTCATATGAGTGCAAACGACATTTCCTACTAAGCAGTCTGTTTTACCCTCAGCACTACTGTGGTACGTAATGACAAAAATTTGAGTGCTAAAGGAAAGACATCTGTCTGCCATTGTCTAATCTGCAGTTTGGATTCAAAGATATCCACAGATTTTTACACTTTTCTAATATTAATTAGATAAAAACTTAACTGATACACTAAACAAATTGCAATTCAGTTTGTTAATTTTTTCTTTTTAAATAACATGAAGAATCTGATATATATAAAACAAGACTCAAATGATACAGCTGAAGTACTTCAGACCCCTGCATATTTGTAGTCGTCAGTTTATTTCATTTCATGGAGATGGATCATCCCTAAGGGGGATAAGCTACTCAGTAAGGCTCCAAGATCTTGCAGATTTTCTCCAAATTGACTCCTTTACTCCTGTGTAAGCAGGTTTTACATATTTGAATGGTCACATTTAAATATTTCTATGCTTTTTCACCCTAGTTTGAGCAACTGTTCATCAATTTAAACCTCTGTGCACTCTATTTTGCACAAATTTTCCTCATCTCCTTGACTTCTGATTCAAAGGATGAGGTTAGTCACAATTACAAAGGCTGTTTGAGCTGGAACTGCAGCATCAGACCCTCAAAGAGGTGGACTGAGATGAGGTGCTAAGGACAGTATGATCTTATATGTTTTGTTGATGTTTGTTCTCTAATAAATAAAACATTGTGAGGCTGGGCAGACAGCAGAACTGTAAGGTACAAGAACAGTTTTCTGAGAACAACCTCGCAGCTTTGTATCTTAATCATCATTGTGGAGGCTATACTTGACTTTTCCTGCTCTAAATAAAGTCAGATTGTGATTTCCTGGAGTGAATTTTATTGTATAATTATGCGCTGGAATTATACTGTATTTTGCAGCATCCTTTCTCATAAGTAAACGAAAGGGACTAGTTGGCTCCTAAGTAGCTCTTTTCACACTTATGGTTCTCAGATGTATTTTATCAAGTATGAGTTAGATACTGAAGGGGCATCAACTGTTTAAAAAAAAATAAAGCAGTCATTATGCTTTCAGCAAAAGCTGGACAATATCCAAAAACATAGGCTTATTTTAGTGAAAGGGCGTTTTGGCTAGAATCCCACAGTTACTTGGTGGCCTGATAAGGAAAAAGAACAAATCCAGAAATCAAATCAGATTCTCTCAGGCAGACAGTGAAGAGCATTACTCACAGTACTTCATTGACATTGACTTTCTATAGTTTTGCCATTTACGATATTTCAGTACCTCAGTTCACTGGAAGGATTTTTATATTTTTATTGGTCCTTCAGCACTTTCACTGCTATGGATGAATGAATTCTTATTTACCAAAACATATTTCATATGGTTGTTCCCTCTACATAAGAATCTTTTTCGTTTTCCAGATTTGATCCCCTTACTCTAAATGCACCGTCCTTCATTTGCTTATTCATATTTTCAGGTTTCTGTAGCTGTTTGCTATTCCACACATTTTTCAAGAATTGTGTGAATTTGGGACAAAGGGTGGTTTGTGGCTCATGAATAGGATTAGTTAAACGGGTTTAACATTCCATATGCTTTTCCATTAATAAATAATCATTCACTTTAGTTCAATATACTAGAAAGTTATATTGAAAGCACATAAAGTGCTAGCGTTCAGGAACAATGCTAGGATTATGAAGTAAGATTTATTTCAAATATTAATTAGTTTTGAATTTTTAATTTTAGCTACAAGAGAGATAATATTTCATTCCTGTCACTCAAACATAATAAAAAAATGCCAAGCAGTACAGAATAGTACAAAAAGGTTTCTGGCATGACCAAGACACACTGTATGAATGCTATTGTCTATTGCAGTTTAATGAGCTTCAATAACTGCAGCTAATAGGTCACATTGTGCAAAGAAAAAAAGCATAATTAAATGCTATTTCTATGTAATTACACCATCCATTATTCATCCCTAACGTTAAGACAATTTAAAAAGCCTTCTATCACAACAAATTATCAGAGAAAACTAAAGATCATTCGAGACAAAATCTTGCTTTTATGCTTTATTATGTTACATATCTAAGTGAGTGTCTGCAGTCTATCCTGGAACAGGAACTGATTAACTTCCTGAGAGGAGAAAATCACAAAAGCATACCAAACAATCATTATCCAACACTATTACTTATATACAGAAGATGCGAGAGAGACACAACTGACTCCCATATCAGAAAAACACAAGATATCATGCACACATTTTGTGGTATACAATAGCTGTGCAGGAAGAGTGTTGTATATATAAAAATAGAGAGGTCCTGAAAGCTAGGTGCATACTCATTATGCTATGAGATAAAACTAAATAGCTTAATTTTTGCCCATACTCAGCAGCCAACTCAGCCACTGGAATAATTTTCCAGGTGGTCTGAAAAAAATCCTTGAAGTTTAAAGAGTCATCTCAGTGTTTCTGTTACATTCTTCCTTTCCCTTACCATGGGACCCTGGGAACAAGAATCATAGAAATTGAAGTTAATAAAAATTGTGGTATAGATCAAAATGGGGAACATATGCCATCAGTAACAAAGTTTCATATGAAACTTTTTCATAGTATGCCAGACCAATCACCCAAGTTTATTAAAAGCATTTTTCAACAGCAAAAATAGACAAATATCCTTTCAGTTTTTTCCCCTATGCTCCCTACTGAAAAAATCCCATAACATTGTTAAATTGCTGCACAAATACCATAGAAGCCTTCTCAAACCTCAAGCTTAGGGACAGTCTACTTGTCTGTTACTACACTGTGTAAATGTGGCAACTCAAAATGCAATAGAATCCCCAAACTAAATTCTAAGGTTAACATTACATAAGGTCAACAGTACCTTCAAGATAAACCAGCTGACAAAACATGTCCAAGACCAAGCTTGACAGCAAATCATCTATGTTTCTAAGAAGACTGTGTTTAACACTGAGATCTAGTGAGGTAAAACATTCACAGTGAAAACTTTCAAAGAGGTTTGGTTCCAGCTCAGTAATTAGGTATATACCTTCAAGGACAGGTGAAGACTGGGAAAATGGTGACATTGAAATCCAAATTCCTTTGATATTTTATTTTTCAGCCACCTAGTTATTCAGATAATGAAGACAGGGTGAATGATGCAGGAGGTATGATGCCTTCTGTCATCCTAGACACTGGTGGGCAGTGAAGGAATAAGTGAATCAAGCTGTTCAAGATATTGGGAAAAAATTCTACAGACTAAATTAGAGAACCATGTTTAGTTAGTTATAAATGGGAAGATGGAATACATCTAGAGAGAAACTAAAAGAGTTACAGTCATTAGCTGAAGAGGTTATAATGGCATCTACAAATTCTGTGGTCAGACTTGTTTCACATGGTGGATATTAAAGTTTGCTAGAAAATAGGTTAACTCCTGCCAAAATAAGCTGGACAACTAATCCTTGAAAGTTATTTTTTCCAGGCTCATAAACGAAAAAAATTCTGCAAAACTTAAAGTGACTATAAGAGATTCATAAGTTCTTCAAAGGGAAAAAAAGGTAATAAACCTTTCAGATGATGTTAAGTATAGAAGATATTCTAAAGTCAGGAGAGGCATTAGAAAGAAATATTGTTCTCTACATGACAATTAAGTGGACTTAGATCTTGGTCTTAATACTACTCTGAGGCTAAGGAGTCAGAAGCTTGAGTAACATGGAAACTGCCCCACTGTAACATTACACAGAATGGTGATTTGCATCCATTATAAGTCATTCAAAGCAGTAATTCAGAATTTATATTAAATGTTTTAATTTTCCAGGTACATAAGGATTTTTTTAAAGCTCAGAATGAAATTTCTGCCAAAATTTCTCCCTGGTATAAAAAAGACAGGGATCTCCTGGAAAAAGTCCAGCAGAGGGCTATGAAGATGATTAAAGGACTGGAGCATCTCCCCCTACAAGGAAAGGCTAAATGAACTGGGGCTGTTCAGCCTGGAGAAAAGAAGACTAAGAGGGGATCTGATTAATGTTTATAAATATCTGAAGTGTGGGACACAGGGGGAAATGACCAGCTGCTTTTCAGTGGTCTGTGGGGACAGGACAAGGGCCAATGGCATCAAACTGGAGCACAGGAAGTTCGGCACCAACATGCAGCAGAACTTTTTCCCAGTGAGGGTGACAGAGCCCTGGCACTGGCTGCCCAGGGGGGTTGTGGAGTCTCCTTCTCTGGAGATATTCGAGACCCGTCTGTGTGATATGTCCTAAGATACCTGCTTTGCCAGGGGTTTGGACCTGATGATCTCTTGAGGTCCCTTCCAACCCCTACAATTCTGTGATTCTGTGATTGCTGCACCTTGTAAAACACTGTTAGCAACTGAGAATTTAAAAAACACTGATTGTAGGAAACATATTTCAATCTGCTGTTGAAATATCTTCTATCGAATTGCTTTTTTTATTGTTCACTTCTATTGCACACAAATTACAATATTTGAACATAGTCAATGTTGCTGCATCAAAATATCATTTTTTGGTAACTAATGTAAAGAAAGCTTACCACAGGAAAAAGAAATGTCGCAGCAAAAGGCACAGAGTGACACCTTTGTAATATATTACAAAAGCAGCTTAGTTGCCAGTGGAAGTCAAGATGTAATATCAGTCCTAACTGTGTAGTAAATGCCATTTATACACTGCCCAAAATGCCATATTTCCCACCAAACGCCAAACATGCTTTCTCACTATCTGCTTCAAAGTTCCTGTGAGCTAAGCCTCTTGCCCTGGTAGCTCCGAAACGCTTCCAAACTCTCGTGCTCGTAAGTGTACTGCATAAACTCTCACAAAGATGCAAGGCACTGCATGGGATGACAGGGAACAAAAAGCATCCAAATAGCAACTGGAGAGTTTTTAAAGATGCACAGGTCTCAACAAAATGCTGCTGCTGCATAACTGCAAACCTGAAGGGCTTGATACTCCAAATGATGTCATTCTCTGGGCAATCTCAATTTTAAGTGGCTTGTAGTGTTCAGCAAATTCTTCTTAAATGTATTTTCCTTCACAGAAGTGGACAACCAGGAATGTAACATTGTTTTAACCTTGTAGGAAAATGTCAGGCTTCAGTAGTAGTTTTATGAAGATTTACGGTTCAGTTAATGATACCATCTTCTTAAGTATGCTTTTCCCAAATCATCATTAAAAAACCACTCATTAAAAGGTTAGGTAGTTAAGGGTGGCTTAAACTGTTTTCATTAAAACCAGCTCATGTCTGTCTTTTACCTTCGCTATTTGTATAAATGTTTTCTAGGTTTCGCAATTTGATTCAAATACCAACCTTCTAGAGGAGTATCAGAAAACATATTAGATGTATTTATAAAGAATAAGCACACTGCTTTCTCTGTTTTTTTTTTCTGAGTGAAATTTTGCAGTCCATGTCAAAATTTTAAAGTAATATTTTCAATTCTTGATTTGGTCTTGGAAATGTAACTAGACTACATAAAATTGTTATGTTAGATGAGACTAAAAAAAAAAGTCCACACAAAATTATCCAAATTGGATGTAAGTTGGAAGTGAATTAAAGTATGATTAGGGTTTAAGGTTTAATGTCTTGTTTAATATCATGCTCTGACTGGCCAGTTCTCAGATAATAAAAACATGACTGATACAGATAAGGAGAGAGGAAATGTTTTTCATTGCTTCTTCTAGTCCAAGAACAAGAGGGCATCAAACAAGCCAGCAGATGCAAAGAAACTAAAGAAAATATGTCCATACATTATACATAGACCACTTGTGGAACTCCTTGCCAGAAAACAGTTCTAGTGGTAAAGGATTAAAAAAATGGGTTGAATAGCTCAACTGAAGAGGATCTGTGACCTTTTATGTACACCATGTAATATCCTTCTTCTGTCACCAGGACCCCGTGGGTTTCAGCTCACTGGTTATTTGGAATGCATTCAGGGAGTATCACTACATATTCACACCAATTTGTATTTTTTTTCCTGGGTTGTTTTCATTGACACAAGGGTGGTTCAGCTGGGGCTTTGGTATAACCTGCAGAAGGCATTTTACATTCTTAGAAAATACATCCATGTGCTTCTCCAGGTAACAGGTAATAGGGTTCTTTATATATTGAAAGACAGAGGCCTGGTCGAAATTATACAGGTTAAATAGAATCGGGGTCTTGAACTCGTCAACTAGCTGATTAGATCGCAGCCTCATCTATTAACTCTTTACTTAATGAAAGCATTCCTGTATTAGTCTGTTAAAAGCAATTATGATCCCTAAGACGCATTTTGCATTTACCCAGAAAAGGTGCACTTTCCTGAAACACACCTAGGTTACATGACCAGGGGCTAAATGTTAAATTTCAGAATGGAAATAATATTAAAACAAACATGCCTTTGGGTGATCTGACATAAACTGCTGTTTCTAGAACAGGTTTTTAATAGATAGTGCCAATTCGATGTATTCTGCAGCTTTTTGAGTGTAGATGTCACTGCAATAAGGCTTGTGGTGATCTAATTCAAGTTAAATGTATTGCTAACTTGACTTCCATTGTCCACTGCAAGACTCAGAAATAATTTTCAGATGTGACAAGGCAACATGGGGCCTAGATAATGAGAATTCTCCACTTGTCTGAGGTGCAATAATGCTGGTGACCTGTAAGCTAAAATACCTGTTCTGCTTTCACATCTTTTTAAATTGCTATGAGATCACGAAAAAGTTACATGGAGTCCCTGCATTCACCCTTTTCTGGGGATTAGCATTTATGGCACTGTTAAGTTATAATGCCATTTAGATGTTTCCTTAATTATTGAGAAGACACAACCCCAAAATGAGCTATTACCACTCTTTGATCTTTGGAGCTTAAAGTAGGACCCCAGAGTCATAATTTGGAAGACAAAATTTCCTCCCCATATTCCAAATCTTCTCAGGGGGAGATCATTCAGGGCACATAAACAATTGCAGACTGATGCTTTCTTTCACTGCTAGAAGAATCACAGGCAAGGCACTAAAGATTAAAATAAAGCTCTTAAGAGCTGGTAAAAGAATAACGTGGAGCATATAGTTTGAATATTTACTATAGCAGAATTGTTCAAAGTATACCAAGACAGATCCATGTTGCACCACTCAAATCCAGGAAGGAACAGGCAGTTGCTAGTGAAGAAGTGGTGACCATGATTTTCAGACAAAGCCTAAATAAAGGGTTTTTACCACTTCTTTCAAAATTACCATGCACCAAACACTGGTGCAGGGTGGTAAAACAGAAGAAAGAAAGATAGTATGAGAGCATTTTGTCCTGCCCTTGTGCTAAACACTAGCCACAGACCTGCCTCTTTTAGCACTGATCTACAAAGTATCTGTCAGTAGAAATTGATGTATCTGACATGATCTATGTCACAGTCTGCGGGCTTGTCCTGGTTTTGACTGAGATGGAGCTAGTTTTCTTTCTAGTAGCTGGCGTAGTGCTGTGTTTTGGATTTAGGATGAGAATAATGTTGATAACATATGGATAGTTTTACTTATTGCCAAGCAATCAGGAACATTTTAGCTTCTCATACCACCCTGCAAATGAGAAGGTGAGGAACAACCAAGAATCTGGGAGGGGACACAGCCAGGACAGATGTCCCAAATTGGCCAAAGGGTTATTCCATACCATATGATATCATGCTCAGAATTAAAGGGGTGGGCCAGGAGACAGGTGATCTTGAGAACACATTATCAGCTTCAGTTGGTGAGCAATTATTCTGTGCATTACTAGTTTTGCATATTCTTTTAGTAGTAGTAGTTGTAATAGTAGTACTGGTAGCAGTACTAGTGTTTCCTTTTCTGTCCTATGAAACTTTCTTTATCCCAATCCACGAATTTTACCTTTTTTTTTTTCTTTTCAGTTCTTTCCCCCAACCCACTGTGGAAGAGTAAGCAAACGGCCATTAACTGTTTCATCTGCCTTCCTGGTCAAACCATGGCAGGGTTGAAGATATCAGTCTTGAGGAAGTTACTGATCACTCATTGCTGAAGCCAATTCTGATTTCATTACCCCTGCACCTTGCCTGATTTCGTCCAAGTTCAGTCACACTCCTTTTGATGAAGCCCAGGATACTGTTGGCCTTCTGGGCTGCAAGTGCACATTGGCGGCTCATATTGAGCTTCACATTCTTCATGTGCACTACAGGAATTTTATCTTGTTCTACAAGAAGTTTCAATTGGGCAGGGCCAGCTCTATTGGTAGAGCCCCCCCAGTGCTGACTAACTAGGTGGCCTTTGCTAAAATGTGTATCCCAATGTTTGAAGGTCCCACCACCCACTGTTCTCAGTGTAGGCTTTAGCAGCCCATTTATGATTCAATTTTCATGGAGGCTGGTGCATGATAGATGATGTGATACCCCGCCCTCAATGGTCTTGGGCCCAGGTGTCTATGAGGGTGTTTTGGAAATAAGTCCTGTTGCCTGACTTAATTCTTTCTAGGGTGCCATGTGGCCATAGGATTTGCTTTTCAAGGCCTAGAATGGTGTTTCAGATGGTGGCAAGGAGGAACATGTTATGTTTCCAGCATTCTGGTGGTTGCTTCTACCATTGTAAGTACATAGCACTTGCCTTGGCAGTTTTGTGCGAGTACAGTATAACTGATCTGCCAGACCTCACCACATTTATATTTCACCTATCCTCTTCCATACCATAGAGGCTTTAACCACATGGCTTGTTTGATTGCAGTTCATGTTTCACATTCATGGATGACTAGTGCCCATGGTTAATTCCACCATTTGATCACAAGTCCATCTATATGTTGCATCCCTTCCTTAAAGACCCCATGACCTGGGGTGTCAGTCTCTAGTTCTCTACATAAGCCAATTCAATTTTAGCAGCCTGATCCACCTGCTGGTCGTTTTGATATTCCTCAGTTGTCTGACTTTTGTATGTGGGCATGCTTTCACAACTAGCTTCTCCAGCTGGGCAGCAATATCTTGCCATAATTCAGCACTCCAGATGGGTTTGCCTCTGTGCTCAGCTTCCATTGCTGCAACCACCCCCACAAAGCATTTGCAACCATCCATGAGTCAGTATATAGAGCATCATCCACTTTTCTCTTTCAGCAATGTCTAAAGTCAGCTGGATGGAACTAGCTTGATTCACCTTCTCCTTCAGCATTTTCTGCAACTTGTCCTATAGGACTCCCTAGAGCAACCTTCCACCTCCAATGCTTTTGTACAATGTGACAGGACCCCTCAGTGAACAGGGCATATTGCTTCTCATTTTCTGGCATTTTATTATACAGTGAGGCCCCTTCAGCATGTGTTACCTCCTCTTCTGGTGACATTCTGAAATCTGACTAGTCCACAATCCCTTCCAGAATTCCTGGGTGACTGATGCTGCCTCTTAAAGCCCTCTATGTAATCAGTGTAACCCACTTACTCTATGTAGCATCAGTTACAGGGTGTGTATAAGGGACATGCCTTTTGAACATCCATCCCAGCACTGGCAGTCGGGTTTCAGAAGGAGCTGTGCTTCAGCACCAATCACTTCTGAAATGGCTCAAAACCCCTTCATATGCTACCAATAGCTCTTTTACAATTGGAGTATAACAAATCTCAGATCTTCTGTATCCCCAACTCCAAAACCCCTCAAGTCTCCCCTGGTGCTTTCTGCTAGAGACTCCAGGTAGGGCCATTCTCCCCAGCTGCAGTGTAAAGAACATTTGCACATCTGGTCCTGCGCAGACTGGCTATTGTATAAACACTATTTCCTATTTGATTTATCAAAGCCTTGTCCTTGCTCAGGGCCCCATTGGAAATAATTTTTCTTCTGGGTCACTTCATAAAGAGGGCTTACAATCAGACTGCAATTAGGAATATGCATTATCTGAAAACCCACAATGTTAAAGAAAACTTGTGTTTCTTTTTTTGTTAGTTGGTAAAGACATATCTGGTATCTTGTTGGTCATTTCTATTAGGATCTGATGACATCCATCTTGCTATTTTATTCCTAGGAGATGGATCTCTTGTCTAGGTCCCTTGAGCTTACTTTCTTTTATGGCAAAACCAGCTTTCAGAAGGATTTGGACTACTTTCTTCCCTTTCTCAAAACCTTCTGCTGCTGTATTGGCCCATACAGTGATGCCATCAATGTGTTGTGGGTACTCCAGAGCCTCACCCTGTACCAGTGCAGTCTAAATCTGTCCATGACAAATGATGGAGCTGTGTTTCCATACCTGGGGAAGTTGATTCCAGGGGTACTGGATGTCTCGTACACTTTTTGTCCTTGAAATACCCTCTGTGGTGATAAGACTATGCCCAGGATGCACAGAACCTCTAGGCCAGTCACAATGGGGTGCTTTGGACACTCATTCTCACTTTTGCCAACTTCAGCCTCCATACAGTTAGCTGTTGGGATCCCCCAGTCACTCCAGAATTACTGATGGCTTTTACCCCTTCATGGCTTGATGACATTAGGATAAGCTGTGCACTAACTGGTCTTGCTATAGCCTTATACTCCTGGGGGTCAGATATGCTAGGCCATCTGATCCACACAGTCCAGTAAACCCTACTGTCCCTTTCTTCTGGCTGGAGGCAAGACCCTTCTGGTTTTTGGCCATAGCATTTGGATTGGATTACAGTAACATATTAGTTTGAATTGCATCCTTATTACTCACTTACTGTATATAAGAATAAAAAGTTCCTTCCATAAGATCAGGAGTAACATCAGCCCTCTTATGCTCACTGGGAAACTGCTCACTGGAGACAGGAGCAGCAATCTTCCTGTAAAAAAACCCATTTGAAATTCCTCACATCCACTCCTTGATTGTGCAGGTAAAACTACAGGATGCCTTGTGATGTGTACCCTCTGTATTCTCTCTCCTGAGCAGAGGAATGCCTACTTCTAATAGCTTAGATATTGTTTTTTACAAGCATGGAATGGGATCTTGCAGGACAGTCTCTCAATTTTTTTTCAGATTTTTTAACAGATTTTCAAAAGCTGAGACATAGGAAGGGAGAGAGATGTTCTTCAAAATACCAGAGATGGACAGCCACTTCATTCACTTTTGATACCTCTGTCTTTCTAGATTGTTGTGGTTTGGCCCTAGCTGGAGACCAGATGCCCACTAAAGTTACTCTATCACTCCACTTTTCAGCTGGACAGGGGAGAAAATATATATTGAGAGGCTTAGGAGTCGAGATAAGGACAGGGAAAAATCATTCTGCAGTTAGTGTCATGAGCAAAACAGACTCAGCACAGAATAAAGGAAAGAAAATTACCTAATTTATTACACTGCACTGCACATACAGTAAGACCAGAGTTGGGTAATGAGAAGTGTGACCAGATCTTAAAGCACCCCTTCGTTCTTAGCAGACTTCATTTAGTCATGATTTCTCTTCCTACTCCACTCCAGGGTGGCATGGGGCAGGGAATGGAGGTTTTTGGTCAATTCCTCAGGAGTTGATTTACTTCTTGGCTGGGAGGGTGGGGGAGTGGTGAGTGGGCATTCCTCACACTCTTCCCCTGCTCCAGCATGGCATCAGACCCCCAGGAGATCGTCCTCCACAAACTTCAACATGAATCCTTTCTGTTGTGGCTTCAGCTCTTCACCAACTTCGCTAGCATGGGTCACTTCTATGGGGTGCAGTCATAGAATCATATCCTCCAACCTGATTTCCCATGGAGTCACATGCTCCCCCAGCAAACCTGCTCTGGTGTGGGTGTGTGTCTCTCTCTCCAATCTCTGTGTCTCTGTCTCTCTCCATGAGCTGCAGATCCTGCCAGGAACTTGCTCCAACATGAGTCACAGGGTCTTCATATGCGTCTACCTACTGCAGTGCGGGGTCTCTCCAGAGGCTGCAGGTGGGGTCTCTGCTCCTCATCATCTTCCATGGGCTGCAAGGATACACCCACTCCACCGTGGTCTTCTCCAAGGGCTGAAGAGGCATCTTTCTCTCCGGTGCCTGGAGCATCTCCTCTCCCATTTTTTTCACTCACCTTGGTGTCTGCACAGTTTCTTCTATCTTCTCACCCCCCTCTCTGGTGGCAAAAAGCATCTGCTTGCATTTTCTTTCTATTAAATGTGATTCCCAGAGGTGCTGTGACCATCATTGATGCGCTCGGCTTTGGTCAACAACAACTCTGGCCTTGAGCTGGCTGGTGTTTGCTCTGTGGGGCCTGCAGAGAGCTTCTGGCTGCTTCTAGCAGAAGCCACCCTTGCAGCCCCCCCCTTCTCCACCAGAACCCAGCCATGCAAAACCACAACACAGTCCATTACTGCCAATGATTTAGGATATGGCAATGGTGCACTCTACAAACCTCCACCACATGGGCTGGGTGCACTGGACTTCAGATGGATCTGTGGGTAATTGCACATTGTCCAGGGCCTAATAAACCATCTCCAACATGGCTAATTCCCTGAGGCACTGGATACCCTCTCTCCATGGTGATCCAAATGCCTGGGTGACATATAACATCTTTGAATGGATACCTTTCCCTCATGTCTGACAAAAATCACCTCCAGAGGCTAAGGGCTTTTGTCTCTTTTACAATTGCCTTGTCAATGACAATTTCCCTAGACTGTGGTCCCAGCTACTTGACTTCCAAAATCTCTATTTCCAGGCTACTGGACCTGCTGTCCCAGCATCAGAGTAGCCAGGTCACAAGTCGCTCACTTAATTGACAACTGGAATCTTTTCACAGATCTCACAGCTCACTGAGGAATCAGGTGATTATCTCTGGATCTGGCTCTTTCTCCTGTTCTTCTGATAGCCCTATTTTGCCATCTTTTAGGGGAACAGCTGGAGTAGATGATCTTGGAGATCTTTTCCAACCTTAATAATTCTATGATTCTATGGCTTTCATGTCAATTTCTTTTTTGTACTTGGGCAACTGATACAGGTATGGGTTGGTTCTCTGGCTCAGCTGAAGTGTTTATTGCCAGGGTTTGAGTAGCCACAGTGCACATCACCAGTATTTGGATAACTGTAGTGCTTGTCATAGGGGTTGATCTCTGGGTGGTATTATTAGATAGATGTATAACCCTAACCAAAACCTTATACACATTCAGGAGAGTTAGCAATAGAAGCATGCTGGTCTGAACATGCCATGGATATTCAACATTCTCCTGGGCTAATGCAATTTGCCTGGAAGAGAAGGTGGTGATTAAGGAAGTTGTCTCCCCCACATATTGTCTCTTCAACGAGAAAAAAAAAAAAAGTGTAATTATTAATAGCTTCCAACAGATGGCTCCCCAACTATGGAGATTAAGCCATTGTTGTCATTGCTGCCGCCAAATAACTTCAACAATTGAATACAAATACAAAACTGGTCTGACTATCAAGGATTTTATCACACCATAAGCTAATAGTACACCATAGAGCAGAGCAATAACTTTAATCCAGTGTCTAGAAGTAACATACCACACATAAACATTGATGGGCAATAGACATGGCAAGTAAGGGGTCACATGACACAATGCTGAGAACAACTCTGAAAGCAAATAAAACACCATTGTGTCCAGCAAATCAGTGACAATCTAATATAATAAATGCTTATTACATTTTTTTAACATGTTCTGTTCATACCTGTTGTTATATCAACCTTTCATGACTAACATTGAGCACCAAAAAGGACTGTTGTGGTTTGACCCCAGCTGGTAACTGGGCACGATGCAGCTGCTCCCTCACCCCTCCCCTGCAAAAGGTATGGGGAGAAGAATGGAAAAAATCTCATGGGTTGATATAAAGACAGTTTAAAAGGATAACAAAGAAAGAGAATAATAATAACAACAAAACCAACAACAATAATATATTTAAAAGTTATACACAAAGGCAATTGCTCACCACATGCAGAAGGTAAAAAACACCCCTATGCACAGTCTGTCTCCAAACAGTGATCCCACCTCCTGGGTAGCTTCCCAAGTTCTATAGGGACCATGATGTTATACAGTAGGGAATATCCCTTTAGGCAGCATGGGCCAGCTGTCCTGGCTGTGTTCTCCCAGCTTCTTGTGTATCTGTGGGAAGCTGACAACTCCTTGACATAGTGTACAACTACCTAGCAACAACTAAAATGATCAGTATGTTATCAGCATCACAGAATCACAGAATCAGACAACGTTAGGAGTTGGAAGGGACCTTGAAAGATCATCTAATCCAACCCCCCTGTCAGAGCAGAATTACCTAGACTAAATCACACAGGAACAGGTTCCTTCTTGCAGAAGCCATCCCTGCACCACCACCACCCCCCACCTCCCCCCTGGAACCTTGCCATGTAAAACCAAAACAAATACACATAGGGAAATGCCTACTGTGTACAATTCTATACCAATTACTTCCTTGCTGTTCTAATAATTATGTCACTCAGTGCATACATAGAGAGAATGATACTGGAATTGAAAAATAGGCTATGATAATATGGTCTTGTAAGCTATTTTCATTGTTATCAATCGGTAAACAAATACTTGCAATACAGGAACTTAATAACTCCTGAAGAAAATTATATTCTAGTTGTGATTGTGCTCAACAGTGTGCTTCTATTTTAAAACTCATGGATACACTAGGTTAGTGACCCATGCATATTATCTATCAAACAGTGAGACCGATGTGATAGTATATAGTCAGATGCAAAAAAGACCAGAGCACATAGAATTTTTTTGAAGTGCAATTCAGATATCTGTCACAGATTTTCTTAGAATGCAAAGGCAATGTAATTTGATCACTGTAGCAAGAATCAATAAATATTCCTTAAGACAAATGGTCATTTTTTCTGAAGTTAACAACTATGGTATGTTTTTTAAAAATACAACCAATTTCTGTAGAAAATTTCCAAGAGAATGCAACCAGTATGCTTCCTGTTCAGTGAACTAGCAAATTTATCATACATGTCTTTTCAGGAACTCCCACAAATTCTGAATCTACTCCAGGTAGGCTTTGGGCATCTGGATTGAAAAAAGTAATTCTGAGCTGTGAAGGTTAGCCTTCAAATGAGCATGTTAATAATGGATTTGTTTTATTCCTTTCTAAATCAATAACTCTTGAAGTATGTTATTCATACACATAATGACCAATAAAAATCTTTTGTTCATAAAAATAATGTTTTCACCTTTTCTTAAAAACCTGATGTGCAAGATGATGAACATAAAAACAAGAAGCACAGGATATAATTCATCCAAGAACTATAAACTACTGTGGGAGTTATTCCTTAGAGTGTCAGTAACTCTCTACAGACACAGTATATGAATCTTTATTTTCACAGGACAAAATAAAAAGAATCAACCCTCAAAATAAGCTTACAGTACAGTGGGAAATCTGAAACCTAACCATCAAAATGAAGAAATGCAACTTGAAACAGAATAAGTAAAGAGGAAATGCATATTTCACAGAAAATGTGTTCAATTTCTTACTAACATTAGAAGAGATGCTGACTTTGCAAAAGTTTGATTAAAAGATATGTACTTAGTGGGCTGGTTTATTCTGTTAAAAACCATGAACTATTATCTTTTTCCAAAGCTGTTCTGAGATAATGCTCATTTCTTCAGTAGAAGCAGAAGAAACTCAGTTCTGAGATAATGCTCATTTCTTCAGTGGAAGCAGAAGAAACTAAGATGCACATCATTACTCTTAATTCATGATTTGTGATTCCTTTTTAAATTCTAGCTTGGATTTTATTAACAGAATCAGAAGCATTGAAGCCAGACTGAGCCATTAGTTTTATGGGAAAAAGTATAAATGCTTGGAAGATGGCCAGAGGACAAACAATCCAAAACTAGAATTTTCCTTTCATTTATGAAACAAAGAATTTCCTTTCCAGATTTTTTTTAAAGACATATGGTTATTTTTACCCATTTATGCTGGTTTGAAGAAAAGCTATACCATAGCTTCAGTGCAACATTGCTTTCATGCCAGATCCTTTTAGAATATATCTATTGATTTGTTTTTCTTTCATCTCATGGAGAAAGATGTAATATATTTCATTTGGACATGAATAGTTCTTTTTGCTAGTATTATAGAAATATAAAATATGTATCCTAACTAACACTGGTCTGGATACAAACTGATGTCTTCTTGTTTTTAATAATACAATTCCAGGAGCTATGGTGGGGTTCTCAGTACTATGGAAAGCCATACCTTATAAAGATAACTAGTCTGCTTAAAGAATTGGAAGCAGTATAGTCTTTCAAGTGTAATATGGTTCTTAATTTATTAGCATATGCCATATGGAAAACTCTGTCTATTCTTCCATTCCCCTTCTCTGCCCCATCCCCGTTCCTATCTTCTTTTTCTTTCCCTTCTTTCTTTTATTTTTTGAATTCCTTATCTTATTCCATCTTTTAAACATGTTTTAGGAAGAAATATCAACCCATACCTTAAATCCACAATTCAGAACAATCCAATCTTGATATTGGAATCTGTTTCTATTCTCTCTTATATCCCTGGAGAATTATGTGATCACACAGCAGAAGGACATTACCACCTATTTCTCTTTTTGATAAGAAGAGCTACAAGTTGATTGGACTGTAAAAAAATGGGAAAAAGCTGAAAGAATGACCTGTTTGACTATGTTTCCCTATATATACTAAGTATGCCTAACTATGTACTTACATGAAACAGAAGAAATGGGGTTTTCAATCCCTGCTCAAATCACTTTTTATTCCATGATGATATATTAAACCATCTTCACACTCCTGTATTTAGTTGTAATGTCTTCTTTCTCTCCAATAAAGTAATTTGATTGGGTAACACAGTTTGTCACCAGTGTAAGATTGTAGTTGAAGGGAGAAGGGTTCTCTAAAATTCTATTTAACTGCTGCTCAGACATTTAAGTCATTTTATGGATTAAGGCTTTAAACTTTAAGATCTTAAGTCATAAAGTGTGGACACAAAACTTTCAATATCTCACAACATTGCTGAAAGGTTTAATTCACTGAAAGACTAGAAATCGCCTGAAAAACCCCCACAATTTTAATGAAAGGTGTAGAAGTGCAAAAGTAATCTTTGCAGAAGAACTGTGAACATGATTTCTCACAAACAGGCTTGTCAAGTTTGACCAAATTACACTCATTACTTGCTAGGGATGGCCATTAAATAGATGATGAAAACAAGGTGCTTTTTTCCCCCCATTTTCTCTTTTTTTTAATGAATAACATAATTGGTCATTCATTTCAAAAAGGCAACAGATAGTTTCTGTTTGCTTTGACAAACTGAGTTACCTTTAAACTGTTCCTTTTGAGTTTTTTTCTCATCAAAAGAATAATCCTTCTGTGGATGAAAGAAAAATGAAATTTAGTCATTGTTTTGCAGTTACATTTAGGGAAGAAAACATCCAAACCAGAAGCTATGTTCCTCTGAACATCAATATCCAAGTGAAAAGGAAACACTCCCTTATCACCAAGTTATTTCCCCATAAAATCTCTGTTTATAAACTATAATTACCCATGCAATATAGGAACAGAATACCTAGGCCACCAGGAAAGTGAAAGTCCACCCAAAAATGTTAAAAAGAGGGGGCGGGGTGGGGGGAAAGAGTTATTTTAATTACAGTGCTATGCCTCAGAAATGGTGCTACAGACTTTGTCTTAGAAAAGAAATTTTTAAAAATTTAAAAATAAATTATTTTTAATTGCCCTGAGGATTAAGGACAAAATGAAGGATTAGATACATTTGAATGTTTGTACATATGCTCCTAGAAGGAAACAACAGTACAGTAGCTCAATAACATATGTTACCTGTATGAAAGATGAAATTTCATACAATCCTGATTGAAAAAAACCCCAAACATTTACATAAGCAATGAAATCAGCAAAGTCCACTGCGGACATTTATAAATAACTTCTCTTAGTCTATGCTGGCTGGCCGGTCACACTCAAAGAGCTGTGGTCAATGTCTTGATGTCTGGGTAGAGACCAGAGATGACTGACATCCCTAAGTGGGTGGTACTGGGACCAGCACTGTTTAACATCTTCCCTGTGGACAGTAGGATTGAGTGCACCCTCAGCAAGTTTGCCAATGACACCAAGCTGTGTGGTGCAGTTGACACAAAGTAGGGAAGGGATGCCATCCACAGGGACCTTGACAGGCTTTAGAGGTGGGCCCATGAAAACCATGGTGCTCAATGCCAACAAGTGTAAGGTTGTGCACATAGGTTAAGGCAATCCCAATAACAACTACTCATTGGGTAGAGAATGGATTGGGAGCAGCCCTGAGGAGAAGGACTTTGGGGTGTTAGTGGATGAGAAGCTCAACATGAGCCAGTAATGTGTGCTTGCAGCCCAGAAAGTCAACTATGTCTTGGGTTGCATCAAAAAAAAAGCTGGACAAGGAGGTTAAGGGACGTGACTCTACCCCTCTACTCTGCTCTGGTGAGACCCCAGCTGGAGTACTGTATTCAACTCTGGTATCCCTAGTAGAAGAAAGGCATGAACCTGTTGGAGCAAGTCTGGAGGAGAGCCAGAAAGATGATCAGAGGGCTGGAGCATGGTTTCTGTGAGGGCACGCTGCGAAAGTTGTGTTTGTTCAGCCTGGAGAGGGGGATCCTTCAGGAAGACCTTACTGCAGCCTTTCAGTACCTAAAGGGGCCTACAAGAAATCTGGAAAGGGACGGTTTATCAGAGACTGTAGTGATAGGACAAGGAAGGATGGGTTTAAACTGAAGGAGGGTAGATTTATATTAGATACTATGAATGATTTTTTAATTATGAGGGTAGTGAGAAACTGTAACAGATTTCCAGAGAAGCTGTCGCTGCCCCCTCCCTGGCAGTGTTCAAGGCCAGGTTGGATGGGATTTTGGTCAACCTGGTCTAGTGGGGGGAGTCCCTGCTTATGGCAGGGGGTTGGGACTAGATAATAGTCAAGGTCCCTTCCAATACAAACCATTCTATAAATATGTTTATGTTATCAGAAATTTTAAGAAAAGAGCTGGAATGATGGCTGAAGGTAATTAGAAGGTCTTGAAGATAAAAGCAAAGAAACTTTTCCTCCCACAAGAGCCTGAGAAAAGTATGTTTTCAAAATTCAAAGCACACAAGTCTGTTTCATGTGACTTTTAAAGCATCAGTATTTTATTGTTAAATTGAATTTATTGGACAAATAACTTGTGTATCCCTGAGAGTAATGACAGCAAATGAAAAATTTTGGGTTTAGTGAAGATAATTTTCTCCAAATGTAAATTGGTGCTAGAGGATAAGCTTGGGATGGGGTACTTAAAAAGTTGGATTGCTTTTACTGAATTAAGATTTCAATATGCTTTATAAAAATCAAACCTATATTTCTAATAATTTCTCTGTTGTTGTAAAACTACTTTTTTGTACTCTTAGTGTACATGTTAGAGAGTAGCAGTGCAAACAGTCTGAGACCATTTGCATATTTAAAATTTTATTTTCATTATTTGCTTTTGACTATTTCAACACTTCTAATAGATTTTTTAGAATTGTACTATGCATATTAGAGAAGAAATTTACTGATTCTATATTTATGTGCAATAAGGTGGGCTCTGACCAGACTGCTTTAAAAAAAGGGACTTTTTCTTCAACTGTGGAAAGAAGCGGAGTTAAGGAAGGATGCAGGGTGTAACATGAAAAAGTGCACTAAAAAAAATCTTTAGGTGGTATAAACCCGCATAACATTTGCATCTAAACTTACCTGAATTCCTGAGGAATCAGTCATAAAAGATAAACACCTTCAAAGACAAATCTTATTTTCAAAGACTATCTTAATTTTGGGGTGAGAGAGAATGGATGCCTTTATATGTATCTCAGTTTTTATATGTATAATTTAAGCAAGAAAACTACATTCACAAATAATGCTTGAGATAAATCTGGAATAGAACAATTAATTTTCCCAGCATTTCAATGAATATTAAATAATTGAATTCCTAATTTACAATGTCACTGTAGAGGTAAGAAAAAAAAAGCCTGAACAAAAAGGACAGAAAGATTATACAGCCAGTGTATAAAACTGGATCCAAAATATTGGTATTCTACTCTTCATTTACCAAGCAAATGCAATGGAAAATCATTTCATATAACATACACATAGGCAATTTTATCACAGTATATTAAAAAAAAAGTGGAGTATGGGTGATAAAACACCATAATATATTAATTTATGAACATTTAGGGAACACTTCAAATAGTCTACTGAGATGAAGAAATTTTTAAAACACCAAACATTTTTATTTTAATAAAGAGATCTTAAAAGGACTAACTGAAGAAATAAGATGTTATTAAGCATATCTGATGTATTTATTTGCCTCAACATTGGTTATTTCAAGAGCATTTAGCAGTTTTAAATATCTCTCATTTACAGTAAGTAGATCTTCATGGAAACTAATCAGCTCATTATTTTCTAAGTATAATCAAAATAGGAAAATTAAGGAAATTGACACACATTAGAATGGAAAGATGAGAGAAGCATCAAACAAAGTCTTGAAAATGTTTGTTTCTCAGAAGCTGAAAGATGAATCATTCTAACCTCAGTGAGAAGAAAGCAATAAATTGTACTCTGAACATTTTCAAAGTTTTCTAATTGAGCGGGCTGACTAAGAATCCGCTATTGTCAAAAGGATATATTTGCTTTGGAATAAAGTCAGCTTTCTTTGTCCTACCCTTAAAAAGGACAGTACAGGAATAAAAGTTATAGATAAAATTAACCTTGACCATGGGCCAAATGTGACCTGCTGATACATGCATTAAATTCAGCAACAGTTATACAAATGAATCTAAGGGAAGGATTTGTTATTAAGTGTATTCAGGCCTGAAATCCCTCCTTACATGAGTTTAATACACTATGCACATGACCTCAGTATCATATCTTGTAAGCCAAATAAAATTTAATTTTCTTGATTACTTAAGAGCAAGATAGGTTGTAAAGCTGAGCAACAATACCTTGTGGGAAAGCACAGGAGCTGTAACAATGGAGCAAGCCATGCAGTTCTATCATTCCCATATGACCTGGGTTCCTGAAGTCAGAGAACAAAAGTTTTCAGTGGAAAGTCCATTCACTCACAGCCGGACTGCTAACTTTTTCTGACAGGTATCTCCCAGCTGCAATGCTGCATTTTTATTTTTTTCCTTTTCTAGACATGGTTTCATAGCAGATACTTATGTGAAGCCCCTTTCTTCAAATTAGAGATAAAAATACCCCGTAGTCTATGCTACAAATCATAAGTAAGAACAAGTATTACATTTGAATTACATTATAGCAGCTACATTAAACAATGAGCACTCCTTGAAAGATTCATCTATGGTACATTAATAAGATGTCTGAACAGGGATGATCATAAGACACTGTAAACTCAGCTTTTCAAAACCAGAATTTGCATCACTCATGAGAGTTTTCTGTTCTTTATTTGCACTTATTCCAGAACTTCACTGAAACTGGAGATTAGGGAAAGAGAAATTTATCAATGGATTTAATAACAACCTTGAAAATTGGTCCTGTTTGTGTGTTTGAGATGTATGCAAATTAACAACAGTTATAAGGGGCTACCAAGGACCTTCCTTCACTGAAATTATTTAACTAACATTAAAATGTTAGGTTCTAGCAAGGTTTTATCCTTCTAATTTCTGATGCTGAACATTATTTCCAGTGAGCTATGTTGTCTGCCGTCTGTCAATCAACATCGTGTCTTCTGAGCTGTGATCCCAGTGCAAGAAATGAACCGAATACAGATTGGTTTGGTTTATGAAACAAACTTCATCACAAGATGTGCAGAGGCTGACTCTTTAATCTAATCATTGATCTGACAAATGAGGAATGAAAAACACATTAGCCTCTGATATGATGATAAAATGGTCTTAACATGCTGAATTTTGTAATGAAGAACAGTAAAATACTTTAGTACTGCTCTGCCTATAAAGCAGCTTCCTATAGTGATGATAGTCCTTGGGTAGGTTTGAAAATGGCCTTTCCACATAGCTCCTTGCTTAAAAAATATCAGAGCTAAAAATTAAAAAAAAATCCCAAACCTAAACTACTTTCACCTCTCCTTCCTTCTTCCCATGCTCAACTTCAGTCTTTCACTTCCAACTCTTCTACCTCCTCCCTCCTGAGCAGTGCAGGGTATTAGGGAATGAGGGGTTTGGTCAGTCTATAACAGTTCTTCTCTGTTGCTCCCTCCTCCCCAGACTTTCCTCCTGCTCCAGGGTGGGTCTTTTTCATGGTCTGCAGGTCTCCAGGATAAACCAGCTTCAGCATGGATTCTCCACAGGCTGCAATTTATTTAAGGGAGTATCCACCAACCTCAGCGTGGTTGAGGTTGGTGGATACTCTTCATCTGGTTGGTTGCGGTATCCTCCATGGACTGCATGGTGATAATCTGCTTCACCTGCGGTATTCTCCAAAGGCTGAAGGAGAATCTCTGCTCTGGCACCAGGAGCACATCCTCTGCCTCCTTCTTCTGTGGCCTTGGCATTTGCAAGACTGTTTCTCACACCATTGGTTTGGTTTTGGTGTGGGGGTTTTTAAATTCCTCCCAATTGGTCTTTACAATTAGGTGCCTTTTCTCTTTCTTAAATTTTTCCCAAAAGTGCCTCATCAGTGGCAGCAGACACCACCTCTGCAGACAACACTCCCCTGCCTTGAAAACACCTTGCCACCAACAACCAATAACATAGTTTTAACTATTACTAATGAATCTTTTCTGTCTTATTTAGAAAATTTGAACTATGAATAAAATGCCCATTGATGTATTTTGATTAGGTTATTCGATTATGGAATAGGCTAACAATACATTTTTATCTCCAACTATAATGTGCATTCCTTTGTGTCTGTGACAAAGCTCTACCAGAGAGAGTGCTGCAGGATGGAAACTGAGTAAAAATTTTACTACTAGAACATTTTTTGCAGGACTAGTATCTTTTTTTTTTAATGAAAGATGCAAAAATAATAATAAAATTAGTTGAAAAACTCATGTTTTCTTTTCAAGAAAGTACCTGTATGAAAAGCAAGTTGTCAGTCCTTTGCAGAATCCAAAATAATTACCTAACGGCTAGGAGTTTCATCTGTCTTTAAAATTATGAAACCAATACACCATAACCTTATTGTGAATTAACACATAAAGTCTTACCAGAAAGGTGTGATGTTAATACATTATAGTTAATGGATTGCCTCTAAAACATTCCATTGGAGTGGAGACCATGTGTAATAAAAGGCATGTGTAATACAAGCGAGTCCTGCTCTGCCAGCACTTTCTTTGTCAGATCCTGGGACAGTAATACAAAATTTAAAATGGTTCCTTGACTGGGGGCTTCAGAAGAGTAAGCCAAAATACCCAGTATTCAGCACTGGTCTGCATACTGTTTAAGTGTGAATTGCTGCCTCTCCCTTCAGCTTCAACAACTAAGTTAGAGATTCAGAAGGACCTCTATGTTGTTTATTCTGGAAAGGTAGCGATCCTTTCTCCAAAGTAGATGATTAAAAGACTCCTTTTTAACAACTAACCTAGTCCCACTCTTTTCTTTTAATGCAAGATTTTAGAAAAAGGCTAAGTGTGATACAAGCACCAGCCCTGTGCAGCAAAACCTCATGGACACAACACTTGTAAGTGAAATGGAGCCTGGAGCCAGTTCCTCGGTCATCTAGATGACTTAGAATTCCTGCTTCCAACCCCTGAGCAGTGGAGGACTGTATGTATTGCTATCCTTTTGCCAGAAACTCTGAAACTGTACCCGGGAGGCATCTGGTCTCTGCTTCTAAAACTCCTTAGTACTTTTTCATCTATAGGACCATTTCTAGATTCAACTCGGGCCAGCTGCACAACCTCAAAACTTAAAACTCAACCTAAACACTTAAAACTTCCCTCCCATACGTAAAACTACCTGTTATCTTAGGCAACACTTTGGGTACTCATTCAGAAATGGTGTGTGAGACCCCTCAGGCAGCAGAGGAAACTGATCTCACTTCCCTGACAAAGTTTCCATTAGTATTTTATGAAAAATATATGCCAGCAACTCATACCTTGGCTTAATTTTTTTAAAGGAAGCAAGTGTAAATGCACAAGTGAGGGAAATTGACCATTTTGGGTCCTACAAATCACTCCAAATCACTTATGTCTTTTACAGATTAGCAGTGAGCAGAGTGATTCAGTTCCAAAACTGCTTCCAGGGATGAGTGAATATTGGCAAGGATTTTTTTGTATCACAGTTTCAGAGCTGGGTGCACCTTCTCCATGTGATTTTTTTTTTTAATCTCATTTTTCTAGACCCAAACCCAATACTTTGAGGGTCATAACTCCATAATATGATTTCCTTTACTTCTCCAGCCTGTACCCTCAGGAAGACTCCCTCCAAGATACTGCAAGGAGGGTGAGCCTTGTGAACTTCTGTGAAAGTCAGTCATCTACAGGTTACTTTTAACTAAACATCAGGGGAAAGAATTGATCAGATATTGATCAATGTAGCTGCAAACAGTGTTCAGTTACTTAAAGTTTTTGATGAACCTGCAAGGAGATCAATCGCTAGAGAAACTGTGCTAGACATCAGCCAAGTAGGATGCACTTTAATTTAGGAAATTTTGGAGAAAGTTAAAGCTTGCTAAATAGACTATAGCAAAGATCATCCTCTCTTTTTCTGCTTCATTCAGAGACAAAGCGTAACATCCAGCTCTCAATATACCAGTATCAATACTTTATGATAGTGTATTTTTGATACTTAGTAAGAAATATATCTTAACATAGCCTGAAGACAATAAATGCTGAATATTATCACAGCTCTTCTGAAAACTATGCTGGCTGTTATGTGTCCCTCAGGGGTCCATACTGGGACTGGTATTATCTAGTATCTTCATCAGTGGCATTGATGATGAGTTTGAGTGCACCCTCAGCAAGCTGAATGGGGCAGTTGACATGCCAGAAGGACAGGATGCCATTCAGAGAGACCTGGAGAAGCTAGAGAAGTGGGCCCATGCGAACCTCCTGAGGTTTAACAAAAACAAGTGCAAGGTCCTGCACCTGGGTCAGGGCAATCCTTGTCATCAATACAGGCTGGGAAATGAAGTGATATAGAGCATCTCTGCAGAGAAGGACACAGAGGTGCTGGGGGATGAGAAGCTTGACATAAGCTGACAATACGTGCTCACAGCCCAGAAGGCTAACCATATCCTGGACTGCATCAAAAGAGGCGTGGTTAGCAGGTGAAGGGAGGTAATTCTGCCCCTCTACTCTGCTCTTGTGAGACCACACATGGAGTATTGTGTCTAGTTCTGGAGTTCCCAACATAAGAGGCATAAGGAACTGTTGGAGCGGTTCCAGAGGAGGACCACGAAGATGATGGAGCATGTCTCCTATGAAGAAAGGCTGATGGAATCAGGATTGTTCAGCCTGGAGAAGAGAAGGTTCTGGGAAGATCTTATAGCAGCATTCCAGTACCTGAAGGGGGCCTACAAGAAAGCAGGGGAGGGACTTTTTAGATGGGCATGTAGTGAAAGAATGAGGGGAAATCATTTTAAATTGGAAGTGGGGAGATTTAGATTAGATATTAGGAAAAAATTCTTCACTATGACGATGGTGAGGCACTGTCAGTTTGCCTAGGGAAGTGGTGGCTGCCCCCTCCCTGGCAGTGCTCAGGGCCAGGTTGGATGGGACTGTTGAGCAACCTGGTCTAGTAAGAGGTGTCCCTGCCCATCGCAGGAGGGTTGGAACTAGATGATCTTTAAAGTTCCTTCCAACTCAAACCCTTCTGTGATTCTGTGATTCTGTTCTGGACTTTTCTTATGTCCTAAAGTTTAATTTGGCTGTCTATACAGAATACAATGAACACATAGAAAAAAGGGATTACGAATGTATCCCTCTATGCGTATTCAAGAAGTTTCCTGAAAATTTCAAGTATTCTATTAATTTCCTCTATTTAAGCAAAGATATTATATACTTATTTGGGGCTATGCAGTAATTGCTGGCAATAACACTGAAAAAGTCAGTACAATTATCTTTATTATTTGAGAAAGATACAAATTAAGTCAGTTTTGCTACTTTGAAAACATATGGGCTTTTGATGTTAATTTCAATGTTGAGATGTTACAAGACACAAAGGAGTCAAGATCAAGTGTTCCAATTTTCCAATTATTCACCTGTGTGATTAGTTTGGTTTTTTCGATAATTTGCTTTCCTGTAGACATAAATGTGAAGACTAATTTTTCACAGCATATATTTTAATATTATGTCTCTAATTAAGGAACATGTGTGTTATTATTAACTTTAATTTTGAATAACAGCATACAGAAGCCCTTTTTCTTGATGACTCATAGAAAATTATTTTGTCTCATTGCTAAATATATAATTACTTTTAGTTTGGGGCAGTAGAAATGTTTAGCAACTGAACAGACATGCTGAGAGTTCCTGTTTCAATACCTAGAACTAGCTTCAAAGATGTTCAGAAGAAACAAAGCCTAGTATTCTATGCATCTTTAATCCAAACAGTATTCATGCACACAAATTATTTTTAATTGATTTTATTTCAGAATGAAGTGATAATGATGTAAAAGGGGAATTATTTGATATTCTGGATTTTTTGTTTCCACTTGTATTCATAGAATCATAGAATGTTCTGGGTTGGAAGGGACCCCAAGGATTATACAGTTCCAACCCCCTGCCAAAGGCAGGGCCACCAACCTCCAGGCATGGATCTACACAAGGTTGCCCAGGGCCTTGAACACCTCCAGGGATGGGGCACCCACCACCTCTCTGGGCAACCCATTCCAGCATCTGATCACTCTCTCTGTAAAAAACTTCCGCCCAGTATCTAATCTAAGCTTTCCTTCCTTTAGCTTTAATCCATCCCGGCCTTGTCCTGCCATTATCTCCCCTTTTGAAAGGTTGATTTCCCTCATGTTCTTATGCTTCCTTCAGGTACTGGAAGGCTACAATGAGGTGCCCCTGCAACCTTCTCTTCTCCAGGCTGAACAAGCCCAGCTCCCTCAGCCTCTCTTCATAGGGGAGGTGCCTTCTTAAAGGTTTTTGGCTATAAACAAAGCAATTTGACTAAAATGTTGTGACGAGTAAGTCGTTGCACCAAAGAGGTAAGATAGTAATAAAATATTCTAATAGCTACAGTGAAGCAGAGAAGCATATCCTGTGTGGTTTTTGAGCTCCATTTGTCATTAATTTCTTGGCACAACTCTGTAAATATTCCATTATAGAAACAACAACCTAACCAGCTATCTGTGAAATCCTATATGTCTGCCAATTGGTGATTTTCTTTTGGAACTGTCAGCACTTTTCACTGTACATAAGGTAACTTACTGCAAGGGATGAAAGAATAAACAAAATCAATAGCTCAAATTTTTTGCAGGTGGAGCAAATAATCTATTGAAGCCAAGAGCACAAGTTAATTGAATCACAGAAAGGCACTGTCATATGTTATTCTGGAAACTTAGTACAGTATAACACCACTCTATTTATTTTTAAAGCAACAGTCATATTACTGTTCCCATGCATTTCTTTTTGCTGTACATGGAAAAAGACAAATTACTGATGTATCATAGGAACGAGTCAATAAAACTCGATTTAACTTTTTTGTTCACTATGAAGCTGTAGTCCACAGCTTTCTTTAGATAGTGCAGTGATGTTTGTTTCTAATATACAGTTTTCATAAACACAACCAGAACATGTGGAACAGTCTGACCATCTGATAAAATCAAGTCCTTCTGCAGATAGCCTTCTCTATTGAAATGAATGGAAAGTCTCTATTGATTTCCAGACCTCGACTGCCTCCACTGCTTACAACAGACTCGTCGCTATAAAGACTCCTAAACCATATCATCTTATTATGGAATAATATATATTACAAAAACCCCAAAACAAACCAAAACAAACCAACCAAACAAAAATCTCTCTTCCTAGCTTGACAGAGCTCATTTTTTAGAAGAAATAGCTCAACAGCTCACATCTTGAAACACAGCCTAAGTCTTCAAGTGCAGTCTTTTAATCCCTCAGTTTTTCAGCCAGCTTCCCACAGCTTTAGTCTTCCATATAAAACTACTAGGAACAGGAGTTCGGGCATTTTAGACTTGACTTTTATCCTTCTTAGCCCACTTCTGCTTGTCTTCCTTGGCACATAAACTGATGAGTTTTCCAATAAGATTGATGAAGGAAAGAGAGAGAAGCAACAGGGCTTTGTTGGTTGTGTTATGTGAAGAAAGGCTAAAGCAACAGAATTATAATCTCAGAACTAGTCTGGCACCTTGGTTTGCTCTGAGATACAAAAGGAGAAGGAAACATGAAACCCTACTACCTGAAAAGGCATCTTGCTTGGAAAAAGTCTTAGCCACTATAGAGTCAGTCTGGACAGCTGCTCAGTGTCACCCTAATCTCTGGCAAAGGTCATCAAGAGAGGATGTAGCCAAAATTCTGTCCTTCTCACCTGGCAAGTGGCCCTGCATAACTTGCTGAACTGGTTTCAAGCAACTGTCTGTGCTGTGGCAAGGTTTTCAGTCAAGCCACTTCATGTAATTTATCTGGGTTTTTAATGTAAAAATGATCTTTCAATTTTGCAACAAAGTGAAAATTTGTTTAAATCTTCCATCTAGAATTGTTTTTACAATCTGTAAATATATCACAACACTTGAATCTACAAATTATTTCTTGAGAATAAAACAATGACTTTGGCTTTCCTGAGTCCACTCTTCCATCATGGATTTTTTTTTAAAACTATATACAAAGCAGCCACAGTTCTGTGGGTTGTCTGATCTGTCAGCTTTATCCATCACAAACATTTTTCATAGCTCTTGTAGTAATTGAATCAGATTTAGTATGCATACATCCCACAAAGGCATTCATGATTCTATATATGTTAATAAGTATAAAAAGGAGTACATATTTCACACACAGACTTATCAATATCTTGCATTTGTATCTGAAAGGAGCATTCAAACCATACAATTTCAGTGTTTTCAGCAACACAACGCCCAACTGAACATGTCAGCCTTCAGTTTCAAACTGAACAAGCTCTCTTTGTCTGTACCTATAAATCTAGGTCCCACATAATTTTTTCTTTCTCACTTCTCATAGTCTTCCTGTATTAATTTCCAACTTTTCCTTATTTTTTTAGCATTTTTACATTCTATAACGCTTTTTGTTGCAAACCAAAATCCCCCAGTAGGGCATACTGATTTTTATATATTTTTAATATATTTTATAAATTATAAAAGCAGATTTGACAAAAACAAAACAAATGATCATAGAATCATAGAATTGTAGGGGTTGGAAGGGACCTCAAGAGATCATCATATCCAACCCCCCTGCCAAAGCAGGCTCCCTAGGACATATCACTCAGATAGGCGTCCAGACGGGTCTTGAATATCTCCAGAGAAGGAGACTCCACCACCTCCCTGGGCAGCCTGTGCCAGGGCTCTGTCACCCTCACTGGGAAAAAGTTCTTCCGCATGTTCATATTGGTGTGGAACTTCCTATGCTCCAACTTACAGCCATTGCCCCTTGTCCTATCCCCACAGACCACTGAAAAGGGGCTGGCTGATTCCCCCTGCGTCAGCTGCTTCAGATAATTATAGACATTAATTAGGTTCCCCCTTAGTCTTCTCAAGGCTGAAGAGTCCCAACGTACTCAGCCTAACCTCATAGGGGACATGCTCCAGGCCCCTAATCATCTTCATACATTCGTACATGATCTATAAGGGAAGTCAAAATGTACCTTTTTTTTTACTTCACCAAGAATTTGTTTTACTTTAATAATTAAAAATGGTATCAACATTCATAGGTTTATGCCTTTTTTGTGACATAATGTATATTTAAAACAGAAAAAAATTAAAATCATTAAAAGAGTTTGGAGAATTTGGAAACAAATTTGCAATATTGGGACTTCCTGCTTAAATCAAAATCAAGTTTTAGAAACATACTATTCACCTTTTCTCTCCTGTTGCACCTAGAAGACATAATATTACCTACACAATTATAATGTCTACTCCAAATGCAATTTTTACTTCATCTGAAGTTCCTAGTATTGTTTTTCTTATATATCTATATCATCCATTTCTACAAAGAAATTCACCTACAGATATTAAATCCTGTGGGTAGGTGGAGGAGAGAGGTTGTGAGCTTTGCCATAGTTGGTAGATGAAATATATTATTTTCTTTGAAGCAGAAGGCAGACATCACTTTTTAAGGTGGTGCGTAAATGTACATCACCTGTTGATTTACAATGCATGATGTTATCTAAAAGGTAATAGAATCTAAGTATTTATAAAAACATTGTTGTATACATCCAATGTTTTGTTTTGGTTTTTTTTCTCCTAAAAATTCTCACTGGATGGAAAATTAAGTACAATTTGATAATGGCTTCAGATAGAAATTTTCACTCATTTAAAATGACTAGAATCACTCTGTTTCTTGTTCAACCTAGAAATGCAGATATATTTACTGGAGAACTTTTTTACAAAGGAAATTAACACCAATTAATGGGAAGTTCTTAACTTGCAACCTTGAACTACAGCTGAATGCTTGATTCTTGAGAAGCATTCTTTTGCTGGAATCAGATTGCTCGACAATCTTAGAAAGTCACATAGGCTCAAACAGAGTGAGTTTTTAATCTTTTTATAGAAGAGTAGAGGTAAAGAGACTAATAGAGGATTGCTTACAGGTCTTGTGAAAACTTTATGTACATTTACATATGGAGGAAACTTTTCATTAACTTTTCTTATGAGAAGACAGGGTCAAAAGCAGGAAAGGTTTTGTCAATGCACCATATCATAATATCTTGTTTAGGTAACATTTTTTCTGAAGCCAGAGGGACTGTAAAACAGCGTAACTGCACAATATCTGTCTGTTTATTGTTTGTCTATTGAGCACAGGAGAATCACATACCAGTGTATATGTGAGGCAGAGAGACAGAGAAAGGTTGTCACATCAGTTTTATTGTATTGTTTATCCTTTGCATGAGTATAATGAAGACACACCCATCTCACCTGTTGGGTGCAGTTCCAGTCCTATGGGGAAAAGAGCAAGCTCCAGTTTTCCCACGATTCTCTGTTCCTGTGTATCCCACACAGTCCAATGCTGCCATCCCTGCTTGGGTACTGGGGGTCATAGAACTGCACAAAGGTGTAGTGTTATGTGATGTTATGTGGTAGTATAGCAGGAAAAGTTGGCATGGTCCTCAGAAAAGAAGATGTCATGGGGTGGGGTATCAGAAAATTTTCTATGACCTACTTTCTGTCCTCAGGAAAAAAGACAGAGTGGGATATGCCATAAAAATATTGAACACCTCTGATGTAACAGATGGAAGACATCATTGGGAATCAGGTGGTCTCAGTTCTGTCCCTCTCTAAAAGTAATTTTCCATGGCTCCAAGTCTAACTTCCTTTGTTTTTTAACTAATAGTAAAGATTGTATCACATTATTATGTCTCCAACGTACATATATCGTTTAGAAATCCCATGTGTTTGTAGACCTAATTGGGAAAAAACAGCATTATGCACATGCTTCTAAGTCTGACAGTTTCAGAAGCCTGACACTGAAAACCCTTTCTGAGTTTCAGCATGAACTGGGACAGAATGTTTCAAACTTCTTTCATTCTCAGTCAATTTTTTCATTATCTAAAAAGACAAAGTATTCTCCATTGAAAAAACAACAAAAGCCCAGTGAAAAAAAATTCTAGGTCAGAATCATTTCCCAGATGAAGTTGTGGTTTGTTTCTTTTTTTTAAACAAAATAACCTGTAAGTTTAAAATATTTATTTTTAGCTAAAATTTAAAATTATATTGAAACCCAACTACAATTGCCATTAATCTCAACTTTAATTTCCTCAACCCTTATTGTTCCATGTGAGGAAGTATTTAAAATAATCATGGGAAAAAATCATAAGTGAAACTTGGAAACAGACTTTTTATTGCCTTAAGCACTTTATACCTGATAGAAGAAGTTTACAGAGCATGAGAATCACCCATGTTGACCAGAGAGAAAGATTTAGAGGATACAGATGTCTGTCGAAAACTATCTTGGAATTAATCAAAAATAAAAGAGAAGCTGGGCATGGACAGACAAATGTACTCTTTCAAGGGATGCTTCAAACAGGAAGTTTACCTAAAGGTTGAAGTCCCTGGGGAAACCATATGGCAGCCTTCTAGTACTTGAAAGGGGGCTTTCGACAGATCCGGAGGACTGTTTTCAAGAGCATGTCATCATAGGACAAGGTGTAATGGTTTTAAGCTAGAAGAGGGTAGGTTTAAACTAGGTATTAGGAAGAAATTTTTTATTATGAGGGTAGTGAGACACTGTAACAGATTGCCCAGAGAGGTTGTGGATGCCCCCTCCCAGGAAGTGTTCAAAGACACGTTCGATGGAGCTTTGGGCAAGGTGGTCCAGTGGAGGGTGTCTCTGTCCATGGCAAGGGGGTTGGAACTAGGTGATCTTTGAGATACCTTCCAACCCAAACCATTCTGCCATTCCATTACTGAACAGTTATCCTGTCAAAGTTAATGGTGAGCCTTGTATTTTCAATTATATCAATGAGTGGAACAGTGGGAACAAAGATTAACTGAAGTGTCTATCCTGTCTTACGTCAGTTTGATCAGGAATTCTCATCACTGAGGGCTATCAGTCCTTACAGAGCTATGCTGTGGGTGTGCATATCTCCAGCCCTGACTTTGAAGTCATGTTAGGCAGCTTGTCTCCTGGATTAACATCTTGTACATTCACTGTTATTTATTTCCAGCCCTGTCTCCTGCTTCACCTTCTAAAGAGATGCTGTGTGGACCCTGGATCTGTCTTGTGCTGCATCTGAGGCTGTCAGTGAACCTCATCACAATTTTAGACGCTGTGTGCACTCAGATTCAACCCATCAGTGAGGGCACAGCCTATTCTGGGCCACCTTCAGGTCTTGGCTTCCCATCCCTCAGGGAGCTGATGGTTGTTGCTTCTCCCGGACAGGAATAAAAGACAGCAGACAGATGCTTAAATAGTGATTTTTTTTTTTTAATGTCAGGAAGCACATTTCTTAGCTGGCCTTAAGCAGTGATGTGTCCTAGTTCTGCATTGGCCTTCACTAGGTCTGAGGGGCAGCAGGTCAGGAGGAGATGGGCTGGGACAGGACTAGTCCTTATACTTCATGCAATGAGGAACATAAGGCAAAACTCAAGGAGAGTTTTGGCCTTTGTCTCCTTTACCTATTACTTGTAAGAGGGATGGAGACAGTTTAAATTCATCACTATAGTTTTACCTGGAAAAATGCATAACATTTCCCACAACTGGGGGAACTTATTGTAGTTGAGAAGTAAAACCAGCTTCAGTAGGCAGCTACTTAAGACTCAAATAAGACCTGAGGTTCTTCTCTGTACAGAGGTTGAAATTATATGTTACCTGGAGGAAAATCTGTAATACAGTAAAGTCTGCAGAAAGCTCTGCAAACAGATGTTGGATTTCTACTGAAGATATTTTCATATCAGAGATTTATACAGTCTGATGAGTTGAGCATTTTCTTTCTCCTGATTTTTGTCTGATATACATATTCCAATCCTGAATTTTGCCTTTGGAGCAACCTTATCATTTCTGCAATTAATTTTTTTCCCATTAATGTGAAATATGTTTGAAGTCTGAGCAGCTCCTTTCACAAGAAAATGCTTCATATCTCTGTGGAAACCCTCTTCAAAGCTTCACATCGCAGTGGGAAGAAAAGTCCTTTATAAAAGCTCACATTGTTTGAAGAAATTATCTTAATCTCTCTCCACTGAGTGGATATATCATTTTGAAGACATCTACATTAAGTGAGCAGGGCCTTGCACTCTACTCAGACACTTTGTTTGTTTGAAGTTCTTTCCCCACTGTCAGTGTTAGTATATTAAGCAAATGCCTCTTATTAAGCTGAGAAACGTGCATGTAGCATAGTTAAAATAATAAATTCATTTTACAATACTCATAAATTCAGGCTTTAGAAAACAATGCAATGAAAATTGGTTTGGACCAATTTGGAATGCAATGAAAATGCAACAAAAATTGGTTTGGACTGGTTTGGATCACTTTATTAAACACCAAAGCAGTACGGATAGCAGTATAAAATCTAAAAGGGGGGTAAAAAGGTAAAAAAAATAAAAGATGAGGCCAGCTATTTTGTGTATGTATGCCCATTTGTATTGAACGTATCTGCAATTGATATATATAATGATTCAGCATACATTAAAATATTATTAAAAAGAAAGTTTTACTTTTATATCCTATAACAGCAATTTTGGATTTGTTTTAAAATTAGTTGTTGAAACATGTTATGTTCAGATGCAAAGCAGAACTATCCGTTCAGCTAAATCACTTTTTAAATATTATGTGTAGGCCTACAAAGTTGCAAATTAATCAATATAAATAACATCAGCTGCAGCTAACCGTGATTTCATGTTTTCCTACAATCTGAAAAGAGTCAGGTTTCAGCTAACAATAATGAATATTTTTCAACATAAAAGAACAAATTTGAAACAATCTAAGTAATCTTTACTAAGTCATGTAAAACAGTGTAAATATTTAAGAACAGAAAACATCTCAGCAGAGTTATAAATTACAGTAATAATCACTTCTGTCACAGCAGTGTGTAGTGCTTAATTCATTGTTTCACTCGCAAAGAACACTGAACAGCAACTTTGGTGTTGAGATGGCTGACATTTTTTTACTCTTTTCCATTTTCATATGCATTTTCAAGATGTTCTCAAATTTCTGGGATCTTTAGTCCATATATGCTTAGCTTAAAAACATAATCTCAAAGACATTTATGTCTAGTACAGCATTATGCTTTAAAGATTGTATTGATGGTATCACTGAAGAAATGAAAGAATGAAAATCACTTCATTTAGGAGACAATATTTTCTTAATTCTACTTTTTTTGGGTTTTTACCTTCAGCTCAAATCCAAGCATGTTAAAATGTATGCCTTCCCCCTCTCCCACTCCCCCCAAAAAAGATTGTTCCAGTCTAGCTTTGAATCATGTCCTTTGTCTTAGGAAAAGCATTTCCTCTTGTACTATAATCCTCAGTACCACAGGTATTTTGAATTTTATTGATCTCTTTGAGAAAATTAATTCATACCCAAGCAACACTGTGATGAGTTGATATAGGAGCAATTTTACCCATTCAAAACCCATTCCTAGGTTTTTCATTTTGGTTCCAAGTACTACGATGTTGAATTAGAAATTAACAATTGAATTTAATAAGAAATTAAAAATCCCTTCAGAAAAGAAACCATGACCAGATCTTACATTTATTGTTATATCATGGCAATAAAATCTGTCTGATTGCACTTATTAGGAGTTTTGATATAACAGGTTTTATATTTGTGCTTGACTCAGTGCAACTTCTAGTTTTGCTATGAAGAGCAACACTTACTGAGCCTGGGAACCTAGGAGTGGAGCCCTGCCATCATAAGCTGCAATATTATGCAATCTTTTTCATAAATTGAGCAAGCACCACTAAAAATCTGACAAATGGATTCTTTTTGCATGGCTTTTGTTGCTGTTCACCCACTTCTTTAGAAGGATATTTAGCTCTTTATTACACAGGGCTTACATGCCTCGCATAGTCTATATGTCTGGCTGTCATAGCCATCTTCCTTCCACTCAGAGCTCTCTGCCCTCATCTTGTAAAATATTGCAATCCTCTTCTGCACTGATTTTGTCTCTCAACATTGCGTCATCTCCAAATTTCATTAGCATGATCCTGCTGTTTGCACCGGTGTCTTAAATAGAAAAATACTGCCTTAAAACTAAACCTCAGGGAAGTTCATGGACAAACATATCCAGCAAAATCATTGTCCTCTCAAAAAAGGTGTTGCCAGTCACTCAAACATTTTTTTTTGGGTAGATATTACACTAACCTGAAATTTTAAATGAACAGGGAATCCTTTTATGGATTATTTATCCTCCTTTAGTTGTGAAAGCAGAGTATTCATATTATTTGAATAGTTAAGTATTTGAAGATGTCCTGAAATATTTTGTGCCACCAGAAATGATACTTTTCAAAATCAAGGAACTTTGATGAAAAATTCAGGACCCTTCTGTTGTACATCATTTTAGCCAGTCAGATTGTTTTGCCCAAATGGCTTGGTCATTATGTATCCTTTGTAGAATACACTAATATCAATGTTGGAAGAATTTCAGTGATGTGTGCAAGCACATTTTCACACACACAGAGACATATACATGCTTAGCTATTGCACACACAGAGGAAAGTGGTTATAAACTCATATAAAATTATATTAGCTGGAAGTTAATAATAGATGTTATCTTCACCACATTGATAATGTAATCCATGTTTCTCTGCCAAGTATTGACAAAATACTTACAGCGATCATAAAAGATTTTCAAAGTACAAGTCTTCCTCAAAAAAGTGTATTAAACAGGTGTATTCTACTCGCACCACTGAGCACTAAAATACAGGCGTTCTTTTTTCTCCTGAGGTAATTTCTAACCATAAGGCAGTCGTTCAGAGAAATTGCATCCCTAGCTCCTTAAGGCTAAGCATCTTTCTACTGTAGGAAATGCTATCTAATTACACTGGCAAATAAGCAGCCTTCTCAAATTGAATTCCGTGTGACAGTAATATGCGATGACGTTAAGTGATGTTTGTTTCTTTGGGGTTTCTTCGTATTGTAAGAACAGTCTAACCTGTACAGGCAAAATACATTGCTATGTTTCTGGCTGCTTTCAGACTGGCTAAAAAAGAAAGCTATTTATGCCTGATGGGAACTATCTGGGTACAGTAGAGGTGTTCATGGGATTTGAGTAAAAATCTCTATATACTGGAATATGAGAGTTTACATACCATTTAAAAAAAGACAAAAAAACCCCAAACCCCAAAACAAACCAAACACCTTTAGCCTCTATATTTGCAAACCCTTGAAAGTAGTGGCATAATACCAGAGATAATCTCCCAAATCTAAAAATCAAACACGCTTAATTAGAACAGGCCAGAACAGCAGGAGAAAAATCTCTAGTAACATCTCCTTTTACATTGATTGCCACTTAAAACAACCTGACACACAATTGCTTAATATGTGGTGATATCACAGGCAACTACCTTTTATTCTACCTTTTAAATAAAGTGGTGGCTTTGGGGAACTATGCACTAATGTTGATTTTAGTGAATACTGCCTTGCTATAGGTTTACAATTCCAGCATAAATTTCTAAGGGAGGACAATTACTTCAGTCAGAGAGCTTCAGAGATTTCATGGTTATTGCACTGAACTTTAGATATCATTACTGCTATAGAGGTAGGTTATATCCATACTTCAGAGAGCTTTGCAGCATGCTGGTACCTTAGACAGTTTAAATGATCTAGCTCAGGAAGCAGAAGCAGCCTAACAGCAGCTGCAGTGTTCTTGCAGCTGCACAATTGCGTACTAATTCACCTCGCTGAGAAGACTTGATAATTCCCTCAAGCTGAGTTTCACATTAGCATGGTTAGCCTGCCTGGGTTTTTTTTTTTTGTTTTCTTTTCTTTTGTGTTTTGTTTTGGTTTTTTTTCTTTTCCCAAGTTAGGTTGAGTAACTTCACACTGCAGGGAGATACAGAGTAGGCTTCAAAGCTATGAATACAGTCAATGATCTCAGTAGGAGGCATGTTTACTAGCAGTTATGGCTCATTCATCAACGTGGTGCTGTCCAAAGCATGTAACAAAATGCAATGAGTACTTTTCATCGTGATATAAAGTAATAATTCCTGTGTTCTGCATTACTTCTCTCTTAAAAATACACCAGCCTGTTGTAGCCTTATTCTAGGTCTCACCATTTTGACTCGGTGTGAATGGCAGGAATATGACTGCAGCAGAGAGTCTTTCAGGACTTCAATACAGCAGTAATATTAAATTTAAATCCTCAGTTTCTTTCTTATGTTTTGTTTCTAGCAGTATCTGATTTCCTTGATTTTTGCCATGGGAACTGTTTATCTGATTCTCAGTGCTATTTCAACATCACTCTTAGGAAGTGCTTTTTCTGTCTAATAACATTTGTGTGACAGATGGTGCAAATGACCACCACATCGATGCTAGAGTAGTGTGAAATGATATTGCTTACTGCTTGATGTTTCACCAGCTGGCAACAGTGGATTACTACTAGCAAGGATAAGTCTGGAAAAAGAAAATATTCTGTGTCCAGGTTTCTCTGAGTTTTAGAACTAAGTGCAAAGTGTATTTCCTCTTTCCCCATTTCTAAATATCTTCTTATATATTTCTTCTCCCAATGCCCTTGATTACTAAGGACCTTTGCTAAGCAAATCTCTTTCCATTGAGGTAGAGCTCACCACCTTAGTCATTCTTCATTCTTAACTAATCTATTATTCAAACATTTTTATTCTTTGTGGTACAAGCAGGCTTTCAGTGAATATGTGAGGAATATATAATTTCATCCAGATGCCTCCAGGTCTCTCAGTAGGCATTTGGGTTGCTAGATGTTTTGGTCCACCAAGCATGTCAAGAATTCCCTTGTCTGGAACAATGAAACTAATGGGAAAAAAAGTAATCTTTATCATCTCTGATCTTCCTAGTATGCACATCCTGACTCTCCTTGTTTTGCATCCCTGAACTAGAATCCAACATAAAAAATGCACAGACATCCAGCTTCAAGATGATTGTATTTTTCTTGTCAGAATAAGCAATCATTTTCCTATTTCTATTTGTACTGCATATCTTTACTTGTTATATCTTCATTAAATTCCCTTCTCACATAGCCCACAACCCTGTTCGTTTACTGCTTTCAGCTCAACAACTCCCCTGTTTCTTGCTCCATCAAGCCTCAGACAGATGGTCTCTTGGGTCATTTTCTTCCTTTATTTCTACCAGACTCTTTTTTCCAAACTGGTGGTGAAAAGACTGATACCAGGTCTTTTGACTCCTGAACTTTTTGCTAAGATGTATTATGGATTATTTTTTGTTTGGTTTTAGTTTGGGTTTTGTTTTGTTTTAAAGATGCTGTTCTCTCTGAGGCATACAAAACCTACAACCATCTACAAGTGCCACGCATCTGATACAACTGGAGAATTCCTTTTTAGTCTGAAGGAAAGCCAATGCAATTGAGGAGCATTCCAAATACTTTCCACTCTGTTGGTGAATATAGGTTTGAGCCACAGTATTAAAAATGTAGAAGCTTATTTTGGAAAATGAACCTTGATTAATAAAGCAACAAACAAGTCTGAAACCCAGATAAAGCTTTTCTTTAGTTATCTTCTGGTTTCTATGTTACAGAGGTCTGAGAATGCTTTGCAATGATTTATGACAACTGCCTATTCTCAAAGGTAGCTATGAGTAAACCCATCTACAACACCTGCAAAAAGATACAAAAAATTGAGCAGCACTGAAAGATACCATATTTTCAGAATCATTCAGCAAAAGCTAAGATACATTTCTCCTTCCCATCCATACAACTAAAAATCTCTCTCAGTTGTCATTTTATGTTCCATTTAATGCAAAAAGCTTTTCTCTGAACAAGATTGGGGTTGTTCTACTGCTTATCATTCAGAATTTTGTCTGACAGATCAGTTCCCAGATTTGTCTCTTTGACCAGATGATTCATTTTTTCTGATGTTTTTACAACATTACCCCCCCTTTTAGTTTAACATCAAATATCTACAACTTGCCTTCAATTCCACTTTCCTCTTAAACTTTTCCTAGAGTGAAACACCTGTTTCACTTCTGGCTACTCCACAGTGACAGGTGTCATTGCCATTTTTAGTGTGTTTGGTTTTGGTCACCCTTTTTTCTATGCTGACACTCAGCATTTGAAAAATCAGCACCACGATATCTTTCTTCAAACCTCCCATTTCATAAAGCCTACCTAAGCAACAACAATAAAGCTAAAAATGTGCAGCAATGACTGCCTGTCATATCCACTAGTCTGTAATTTGCTTTAGTTTTTCTTCTTGATCACCAGTCATCTTGCACTTGTCTCTCTCTTGAGTTAAAATTCATGCACAAAATCCCAGGCACTCTTTGCTTGCCCTGCATTTTTACAGTAGCTACAACAGTGGTACTATCATCCAAGGTTAACATACATAAATATTACAGCTGTAAAAATAATAGTTAATGGAGTCATCAGTTATTTTGAAAGAGAATATTTCAGCTCCATTTGAATATTGTATATTAACACAAAAGAGTCTTGTTGGAACAAATTGAAACAGAACTGTTACCATGATTTGGCAGAGTTACAGAAGGTAAACACTACTGTTTTACATATTCAGCCCTAAATCATGAAACCACATTAACTGCATGGTAAAAGGCAAATGAAAAGTATTTGTCTAAAGTACACACATAAGGGAAAACCCATATTATCTAATTTTAATATTGAAGAAAAAATAGGTCACCTTCGGAAGACTTTGTTGCCTGTATACTGAGGTTTGCATTCGCATATTGAGGTCAAGTAGATAAAATGGTGTAGGAAAATATCTTAGTAAGATATAGATAATTGTATTTTCATTTCCGAGGGGTTTCCTACATCCCTTCATTTCACACACTGTTCTGTCCCATTGCTTCAAAAGGACAGGAACTCTGCAAAGTACTGGAAAGATGTAGAACTGTTGGAGTGAGTGAAGAGGAGGGCTGCAAAGATGATCAAGGGGCTAGAGCACCTCTCCTGTGAAAGCAGGCTGAGGGAGCTGGGCTTGTTGAGCCTGGAGATGAGAAGGCTCCACAGTGACCTAATATCTGCGTACAAATACTTAAAGGGGTCCTAGAGGAAAGTGGGAGAGGGACTGTTCACCATGGAGTGTAGTGACAGGACAAGGGGCAATGGCTTCAAGCTGAAAGAGGGTAGGTTTAGGCTAGACATTAGGAAGAAATTCTTTACTATGAGGGTGGTCAGGCCCTGGCACAGGCTGTCCAGAGAGGTTGTGGAAGCCTCATCCCTTGAGGCATTTAAGGCCAGATTGAATGGGGCTTTGGGCAACCTGGTCTAGTGCGAGTGTCCCTCCCTGCCCATGGCAGGGGGGTTAGAACTAGATGTTCTTTGAGGTCCCTTCCAACCCAAAGCATTCTATGATTCTATGATTACTATAACTTAAAATATGGATTTTTAAAATTAGTATTTATTTACCCAGACTCTTAGCAGCTTTTTTCATCCTTCACATTTTATTACTCCATTAAGCACACAACAAAATAAAGTTTGGCCATCAGGAAAAGTTATCAAATAGAAAGCAAGAACATCTGTGATTTAGGAAAGAGAGAAAGATACTCATGTTCTGTTCCAGGAATAATGATGCTGATGTTCACATATTTGCTTTTCTATTTTGTCTCTGCTTAACCTTCGCTCTCCCAAGAGGAAAGACACTTGCCTCTGACAAATTATTCACATTGTGTCAAATGACACTAATCAAGTAATTTATTAGCATAAGTTTTCAACTGTTCCTCAGAACAACAGCACTAAATAGGCAATTAATTCTCAAGTCATGCTGTGGGTATTAATAGCAGTTGAAATGGAGAAGGACAGTGTAGCAGGAACAATTTGGTCAATTGGGTAAACAACACATATAACCCCAAGTAACTTGATTTATTATTAATCTAACATTCAACTTGATCTTTGCAGTCAATAGAAATAAAAAAAAACCAACCAAATTTTGATGAGTGTCAGCAAGGAAATATTGCTCCCAGGTAAAGTGAGATTATAAAAATGTGTTATTTGAATAATAAAGACTTTAGTTTCCTTAGTGCTGCTTCACTTGGTTTCAGACTGATATTAAGTGGCCAGATTTTCAGAATACTTACTCATCATTCCATACCTGCGTATCAGTGTCAACAAATGCACATTGACAAAAAATGTCTTTATGTTCTTATTTTGCTCTCTCTTTCACAAGCTCTTTGCGCTGTTCATAGTGGTTGACAACAAACAACCTTGAAAATCATTCCATGGCCATGTCTAAAATGAAGATTAAAGCACTGTGCAGTGCCAGTGAGCAAACTACCACAAATGACACATGAAAAGCAATCTGCCTACAAAATGGCAAAACCGTATTTTCAGCCTGCAAAATACACAACACATAATTTTGATCCCATTAATTTCATTATGGTTGAAGAAGCTGATTAACAATAAACTTGAAAAAAACATAGTACATCTACAGCCTTTGTTTATGCCGATTACTGGTACCTCAGCTATTCCAAGAACAAGCCTCTCAATCTCATACTGAAACTGCATTTATTCTATCTTAAACAATAGCATCAATCCTTCACCTCCCAGTTTCCTTTTTTCATATAAAAAAGTTGTAATATTTGGTTTAACTTTGACATTTGTTACAACTGTTGGAAGGATAAAACTATCATGTCAAATGAGTAATCAAAATTAAAGCATCCATAACAGAAACTCAGCATGTTTTATCATGCCCTGCTGTTAGTACTTTTATTCAGCACTATCCATATATTTTTTTTATTTTTGTGTACATTTGGTTTAGATTTTGGTGCAGATTTTATTTCCTGCAAAAGGCTGTACTCTACAGTTGTCTTTGAACAAAGAACAACACACAGTCAAACAAGTTTGTCAGAGTTCCTATTGGCTCACCTTCTCCTTGACTCATCTGGTTAAACTGAATTCATGCAATTTCATGATAACGAGATAATCCGTGAGTGTAGCAAATGAATGGATATTCTGGTAATAACTAAAGCTCTGGTCTTGTCACTTGCCCCTGCTTGGCAGAAATCAGGTGGAGAACAACAATTTCAAATGCTAAATAAGTTTGATTTTAATGTTCCAGACAAATAAAAGTAACTAATTTTCAATAAAATTCTCATGATATATCAGGAGTCTTGACGTAACAGTATGTTGATCATACCATGCATTATTAAAGCTATTGATCAGTAAGAAAGATCTGACATTAGTCTCCATGTATGTTGTGGTTTTTTTCATACTGCTTCTCTTTTTAAAAATCCTGCCATTCTCTGCATTTGAGAAACACTACTGAAAGTAAAGTAGAAACTGCGGGGACCGGACCACCTGATTGTGACGCAGTTGGTATGGAATACTTTCACCGGCAAGCATAGCCTGTTGCTGGGCTGAACCCAGGACACTTGCTTTTTTTTTTAATTTTCTTTTGTTGACGGCATAAATTGCCATGCTATCTGCATACAGAGAGTTGTTACTGAGAATGTCACTGAAAATGTTAGAGGCTTCTCTCTTGAATTATTTGCTCAGCCAGTTCTTCAGGTTAAGTAGAATAATTTTGGTGAAAAAAATATGGAGCTACTAGGCGGCTGCCAAGTGAGGCATTTTAGCAACAATCAGCCGTCTGAATTATGTCTGAAGCTGTGATATCTCTGTGCTGATGAATATACTTTCAGCTGTAAATTGAGAACAGCAGTAGTTAGGAAGTTGTGCTGTTCCCCTGTGTGATATCTTCATCCTGGCTGACAACTGTTCCTCTTTTCTTCTCCTCCTACCAGGCTAAGGGGAAAATAGATGCTGTGAAAAGGTTGGGTTCATTCTGTTTCGTCAGGCTGAACAAGTTACTTCTTCCTTGCCTCTTTAGATTATATCCTCCCACTAACTGCTGTTCTCCTCATTTCCCCGGTTGCACTGATACTATAATTGCCTAGGAGAAATCTGGAAAATCCAGGTGAGCAGCAGGCTAGATCTGCGTTTATCACCTGTAGAGATGCTGTGCATCTTACTTCTCACTCCTGGCATCCTATTTTAAAACCAAGTACAATTTAATTGCTGTTAATTAAAATTACTTTGAGTATATTTCACACCAATATTTGCCTACCGCTGTGTTGATTGAACAGCTGAGCTATAATTTTCATTGTTGGAGCTGGATTTGGAAGGATAGAGCTATATTTGTGTATGGTGCCTATTGAATCTACATTTTAGAATATGTTAAAAAATTCAGACAACAATTTGGGGGGCTGTAATAGCATTTCAGAAACATGTCTAACATGATTACCTGGAGACATGCCACAAAGCTGTAGTCAGTTCTCTGTATCATGCAGCATTTTGTTGCTGTATATCCAGACACACATATTTGGGTATTTTCAAGATACAATTGTACAGTAAATATCTGGACATACTCACAGCTGGTTGGGATTAGCTGATCATTCAGGAACCATTTTCCTCAGAGTCCCAAAAGCAAAGAAGTGACAAGTCCTTGAAGACTGACACAACATTAACCTGCAGGATGTCCACTGCTGCACCTGTCTCATTTCTTTGCATTGCTGTAGGAAAAAGCAGACAAGGCACATGTTACCTAAACGTCTGTGATAACAGGAGGGATCTGATAGAAGAAGATTTGTGGCATTCTTCCTCACACAGAGTGGGAAGGGAAGGCAAAGACCTAAAAAGATGATATTTTTCTTCTGGTAGGCTAAAAAATTTTTGGCATATCAATAAAATTATCAAGGAAGCTAAAGTGGAGACAGAGTCACAGTAAGAAATACTAGGTTCTGTTTTATCCTTGGAAAAGTTCAGAAAGATTTAGTTTATGTAGAAATTTTCTGACTCATGAAGGCACACATCTCCAATATGGGTAATAATCCCACCCTACTAGGGCTCCAGAGCCATTTCTTTCAAGTATTTCCTCCCACGTTTTCCTATGACAACATTCTTTCAGAAGCAAAAGAACATATTTCTGTGTATAAAAATTTCTCTTAAAATGATGATGGAAATTTTTAGTGCTGAGTATCCGTAACATAATTTTAATTGATTCATGTGCCACAAGGGCTCAGGATCTATGAAATACAGCTCCTGTATCCCATTTTCAATACCCTTCCCGAATGTTCATTTGTTTGGTTGGTTTTTTAATATATTTTTTGGGTAGAAGACCAGGAAGACATATTCTCTTGAGGGAAATAAACAGGAATAAAATACTACAAAGACTACCACAACAAACTGCATATTATTTTTGTAGACAAGTAGGACCCTACTATTACACAAAAAGGATTTTAAACACATTCTTGAGAAGCAAATGACGGTAATCAGCCTTTTCTGATAACTTACTAAGCAATTTAGTCACAACAATCATTATGATATATGAGTATATAAACAAAAAAAAAAACCCCACCCAAACCAAACTCAACAACAACAACATACCTTTAGCATTGTCTGCTGATCAAGAGATACATGCTAGACGGGATAAATGAGACCTTAACATGTCAGCAAATAATTTTTAAAACCTGCAATCCAGGGATTGCCACAAACTTTAATATCATTTGTCAGTAAAAAACCCAAAAACAAACAAACAAACCACCAAAACAAACCCACCACAAAAAAACCTCACCCAAAAAACAGAAAGAGCATCACCAGGCTCAGATATTTTTAAAAGTTGTGATCTTTTGCATACATTCCTGCTTGTGATTTGTGCATTAGGAATGACTTGGACAGGTGAGAACTGTCTCCTTCAGTGCTGCTTTGTGAACTGAGGAATTCCTGTATCTTTATACTTGTCTCTGGGTTCACCTAGGCAGCTCAGCAGACCAGCACATGGAGCCCTGTGATGTGACTCTGTATCATCTCTCGAGGCACATTTCTCCAATTTAGTCCACTCCCAGATTATTGAGTGAGCTTCCCCAGTTTCCAGGACATTCCTATCCCTCATATACATAATGAATTGGCAGATTACAATTTGATCAATCCCAGACCTTCCTTGTATGCTAAAATTTCTTTTAATGGAGTGTAATAAAAATATCTAGCAAACAGTATTTGGCAGTCCTTTAAAATAAATTTTATATTTTCCTTCAGCAGCATCCAACACAATAATAGCTTTCAAAATTAAAAGTCCTTATTCAGCTTTTTTTAACAAAAGATATCATACTGGGACATGTAACCATCATAAATCTACAAAGGGGCTGTCTGCCTTCAGATTTAGAATGTACATAAATAATCAGGCTGTCCAAAGTAGATTTTTTTAATTACCTGGGATGGATAATGAAAAGAATGAAGAGATTTACTCTTTGATTCTCAAGTCTGGTCTCTGGAAGGATTATTTTTTTTTATACACATAAAGAACTTCCATTAATGTTATAGAAAATCCCTAATGTGTCTAATCATCCTCATTCAGTCAAGATGACCACAGAATATACTTAAAATTATAGAATCAATTGACCATATTCTTCCACTTTCTTTCCCAAATTCACAGCATTAAATCTCATGACAAAAGTAGAATTGGCAAACTTAAAAAAAACCCACCAAAAAACAAACCAAACCAAAACAAACCCCAAACAAACCAAGCAAAAATAAGTCAAGGTTGACATTTCACGTGCAAGCACATGGATATCTAATTCACATTCCATTTTTTCCCCAACATGCACGTATTTCATCTCCAAAAACTTAAGTTTTGAGCTTCCATCCAGAATATAAGCCTTAAAATAATAATCAAAATCAACTTACAAGTTCTAGAAAATAAAACCAAATCCTTGCTAACCTAAGTCTCTTCCCAGAGACAGCCAGAAGCTACAGACACAATTTCATGCCACCGCTCCCTAGGTTTCACTAGAAAGGTACATTGGAGTGGGAGTGAGGGGGAAGTGAGGGGAGGAAGCAACAGGACAAGATCCCTCCTTCACTCACCCTTCTCAGGTACTGCCATATAGTACAGCTTAATGCCTGCGTATGTACCTGCCTTTCATCCTCTGCTCTCTCCCATGGGCAATCATCCATCATTTCACTGTGTTTAGCACATTGTCAGTACAGTCTGCACTTCTCCAGGGGTTTGTTCTGCTTTGGTTATGCAAACCCCAACATCTTTGCTTATTTCCCACAGCCCGATATGTTTCCCTGTGCAATTTAACTTCATTAGAGTTACTGGACAGCTTGCAGAAAAATATAATTTTTCTTTTAAAGTGTCTCTGTCCAAGAAATTACAAATTCAAATTAGGAGTTCATGGCTTAACAAGAGATAACCCTGGCCTTGCTCAGTGTAAGGTCAGCAAAGATTTTCCTTCACTGGCAAAAGAAAACCTAAAGAAAAAAAAAAGTTCAGTGAATAAGGCTTTTAGAAACAATATGTTTTAAAAGTGCATTGCAAATGGTTTCAGCATGTGCAGCAACACTACCTTTAAGTCCAAACACCGCACTGAAAAATACTAAGTATGCCAACATCAAAAGCAGTGGCTCACCAGGTAAAAAGATGAAAGCAGTGTGAAAACTCAGGAAGGAATTTTGCAAAATACATGTCTAGAATAATAATAGTAGTAGAATAACATTATTCATAATGCATATGTTAATTGTCACTTTAATATACAAATATATATTCATTTTTATAATTTATATCTGTATTCTATATGTAAACTTAATCACCCTTTATATGTGTTTCTACATATATGTATTTTTATATACATATATGTACATTTATATATGCATGCATTTGTGTGCATGCATATACATGTGTGAAAGCTTACTTATATGTATATCTATCTACACACAAGTTGTTTATTTGAGATTACAAGCATTTTAGAGTTTTCTTTTGCAAAGTGTGAATGATAGGGGAACAGTGCTGCAAACAGGGTGATCTGGTTGCAGTGAAGTGAGGACAGACTGACCTTTGAGAGGAACTGGTGATGATTTGCATGCGGTAATCTCTCTGCATTTTTCCCACCTCACTCTTCTCACTCTCTCAGGCTTCTAAATTAGTAAATCACGTTGTGACTGATACACCTAACAAAAGAGGCAATTTAGTGAAGTCTGGGCCAGCACATCCTGCTTGAACAGCATGTGATATCTTCAAAATCCCTTTTCTTTCCTGCAGGGAAAGCAAAAGCTTCATCAGCTCTGCTGTGCCAAATGCATTCTTCTGGAAGTGGTACTTCCAAGAAAAAGAGTATTGAAAATCTTCCCTCACAGAGACAAAGAGCCAACCAAGTTGTACCTGGCTGCGCCATGGTGAAACCACATGCATCTGCCTGCGTGACAGCCCTTTGCAGGGATCCATAGTGCACTGCATTAATACTAAGGGCCAAGGCATCACATTAATTTTGTGAGGTGCATCATGAGAAGACACAGGGGAAGAAGGGAAGGGAAGTGCTCTGAGGTCACTGAATCCACGACTGTTTTGCCCAGGGGCTCTAACCACAACATCAGGAATGTCACCAAACTCCTCTGGGTGAGTAGACAGAAGTCTGGAGCTGAGTCCCAGATCTGTGGAACTGTTACAGTGAAATATGTTTTAACTCCAAAACTGTTCTGGAAAATTAATGCTAAAAATGCAATTCCACATTCACTTCTAGGTATCCAGCTTGATTTTTCCAGTCTCCATGTCACATTTTTTGTAGGTTTGGGTTTTGGTCTGGTTTTTGTTTTTTTTTCTTTCTGATTTGAATGCAATTCCCTGCTGCTGTCCTTAAAAGCTAACACTTAAGAGAAAATCTTTTAACTGGATCTCAGTCAGGCCTCTAGAATTAATCCTTTTCTTAATTCTTTTCTGGCAACAGAAAATGTGATCCTAGTGCATGCAGTGAACTGTGGGGGAAAATATTCGTAGTTAGATGTTCAGGTGCCTAATTTGCTGCTGCTGACAAAAGGGCAGACAGATACAGTATCTAACAGCTAGCAATTAAATTGCATTCAAAACAAAGGGAGATTTCAAACTGAGTCCATCAAGAAAAAGAACACTTGAAAAGCTGAAGCTTAAGTGCTGAAAGATTGCTCTTAAGATTTTGTAGCATCTGTTTAAAAAACCCCCGAAAGTCTTTCAATATATAGTAGGGAGTGAGTAATTGGTAAGCTAAGCACTCTTTGGATGCAGGACTCATTCTACAGAAAATTACAGCATGTGCAATGCTAGCCAAAATACAACAATAATTCAGTGTCAATTGCAGTGTTTTTATTATAATACTACATTACTCTAAAACGCACTTTTTGATTACAGCATTTTATGTGAATCATTAATTCTTATACTTAAAAATGTGTATCCTTGAGCTATAAAAGATATGGTACATCTTCATTCTTTACAACCTGCAAAACAGGAGCATCCTGATTCAGATCATTTTGAAGCAGATATAAAGAATGACAGCACCACTTGGTTTTAGTAGCATGTAGTGCTTTCTTCTGTAAGGCTATTTAATACAACTCTGCCTCCTATAAAGCTATTTAATGCAAGTCTGCTTCATGCTGGTTTCCATTTTCACTGATGCTCTCTATGGCATATCTGGTTTTAAACGAGCAGGAGCCAGATCTATTTTCAGGATACCCAGGGTACATCAGAGGGATCAAATTACTCTGGCCTGCAACAGACCATTCTAAGCTCTAAGTGGTTGCTTGGTTTTAGTTTGTCAGTGGCTGTGAACCCCAAGCACTACCCCTGTCCGGTGCCCATGCTCCAAAGATGCTTACCAAGGCACAAGCTGCTGTTCCTGCTGTTCATGATATACACCAAAGCATCCACCATATGACAATACAATGAAAAATGAGCACTTGTAATCAGTGTACAGTTCTATTTTGCAAGTCAATATCTTAAAGTGTTTTCAAAGCAATCTGGGACAGAAATTATTAACAGAAAAAACCCCATTCAATTGTTTTTTAGAAATTGGAGTGGGCTTTTCCATCCTGAATAGCTCCCCATCTTTTTATGCTTTCTATAACAATTCAACACAAATGATGTTTTGATGATTTATATCAGCCTCAGATTCATCAGTTTTAATGGAATTGCATTTGATTGCAACAGAGATGGCTTTCCTTTCTACAGTAGTCTTGTTTCATACCTCAAAAAAATCTCCTTGAGTTTCTTGCTTACTAATAATAAAGGCAGCATTGCTGCATGGATTCAGTAATGAATAGTCAGAAGAGGGTGGATATTCAGCATTAGAATTAAAATGCAGACTTTTCCTCTCTGGGCAACACCAAAGTTGAGAATTGAAAACGTTTTAGGGGTAACAAGGTTAATGAACTTTATTTACAGAAAACAATTTGAGCACCTATTAAACTTCTACATGATGGGAAGATGAGCCTTGACCTAGTAAGTTAATGAACAGGGGTTTCCACATGCTCAAGATAAATGCCAGAGTAAAATTAGCAGCCCTAAAACTTGAATATTCAGACAGATGTGGATTTCTTTCAGTGAAATTGAACATCAAGCAGGCCATTGAAATATCTGCAGAAAGAATCCCAGAGGTTTGGATGGTTTGCAAAAGGGCTGGGAGATAAGTTTAGGGTTTTTTAAAGTGTACTCATGAAATTCCCATACTATTCCATTGACATACTTCACCTGTTACCTCCTAGTTGCACTGAGAAATCCAGTGGGGATATGGAAGCCTTGAACAACTTAAAATTGAAGGCTTCTTCCATTTCTTTGACCCTGAATATGCTTGTTTTAATTTTAATTACTATATTTTGTGATAGCAGTTTGAGAACCAGGTAGTGTCCAAATCTTAAAGATTTGTGGCCAACGATATGAAAAATAGCATACAAATGATAGTGCGCAGTGAACGCCGGCTCATTTCCACACAGTGCAAAATGTAAAACTTGAAGTTCTTGCTTGAAATCCTTTTCTTCTTCCAGGTTTATAAATTCTCTTAACGTAATAAGTAGGTGAAGTTTGTTTACCAGGTTTGGGCACCTAAATATAGTGTACTATTTCATTGCATGGTTTGTGGCACTATTTGTGGACTGGTACTTTGGCACCTAAATATGGAGCTAAGTATCTTTTCCCCTGGTTTTAAGCATGTAAATGCTGCATGAAGTCTGAAAATCCTATTGATGGTCTTTGAAAATGCAAAACGATATGAAGATTAAATACTTTGAACACAGGAACAAAAATTTCTGTCTTCTCAGCGAAGAACTGATGAACAGCCACATTCTGGGATATAGAAGAAAGAGATAGTGAATGAAAATAAGCAATTCAGATGAGCTAACTGAAACTTTCCTGCATAACTGCACAGCTGAAAGATAAATACTCATCTTTTGTGCAAGGCATGTTTCCTTGACTGCATATGAAAAATATATCTATACATCCAGACAGAAAAGAAATAGACAGAAACTACCCATTATGACAATCTGACATAAAATAGGTGATTACAGTTCCGATACATCTGTGCTGAAATAATTCATGTGATTTTAAGCAAATGTAAAAGAATAAGATAAATACAAGCTATAGCAGTATTAGACTCCATCCTAAACTGTGTTTATTTATGCTGTTCTTTGGGTCTCCACAGATACATTGGTATGCAACCTGAGCTAACAAGCACAATGCCACCTTGTTAGCCTTTGCACACCCATGGCTTCCATGAAGGCATGTGCTCTCAAGTTATGTTGTCAAAAAGATAAAAATTTAGTTTTATCTTTTCCTTCACTCTTTCCTGAAGTAAAATCCATGTATGTTTTTGCTGCCTTCACTGGGATCAGCAGTTCAACTCCCATCCTACATCCAGGCACTATCCTTGAGATAGTATACTATATATCATTAGTTCATATATATGAACTTTTACTTCATACAAAGGATATTACAGTAATTTGTGTTCACTGGCATTGAAAGTTATATGTTTGGTAACAACTGTGCAAGACTCCTTAGTAGTGGTGCCTTCTAGTAGTTCATCTCACACACAAACCATAATCACAGACCTCAGAACTATTGAATAACCACTACAACCACTGCAATGTAGTTGAAATTCCAGCCAAAGACATTAACTTTTCCAGTAACAAAAGCTCTGGTAAAACAGACTGTTAATTGCCTGATTTGGATCCTTCCCACAATGAAGTACTTTCCATTTTAGTCACTAGTAAACTTCAGGGTCTTTGATTCCACCCAGGTTTCTATTTCCTTCTGCTCCCTGGTACTACTCATAGGATTTTCCATAGGACACCAGATCTTAAGGCAAATCTTTTGCCTCTGTCACAGATCAATACTTAACGAACCCACCTCCCACCTACTGAACCCTCAATCCTCATATACTGTCACCAAAACAGGAGCACACAGGAGGTAGAATATCCTTTCTGCACACAGCAGGCCTTCCTATCACAGTTTCAACTGTGGCATTTTTAACTTAGTTTGCATAAATGCAAATTACATTACAGTTCATTAATTTATCTAGCACTTAAAAACCAAGTCACGGAATTTGTCTCCATAAACCTTCTGCAACCTTGAATTTCAAAACACTGGAAAAATATTCTATGGAAGGAGGTCTTATTTTCTTTCTTTTCCTTATATTTACAAGGTAGAATTTCTTATTCTTTACAAAATGACAATTTCCAATACATACTCTTCTTCTTGAAAAAAATAAAATTTACTCTGTCCCTCTGTTTTCTTCTCCTATGCTTATCATCATACACCCACACATAGACACACACCTGAGATTCTCTTTTCTCAGGCAAAAATCATCAAAGGAACATAAACACAGTAACAGGGAATAATACATGAACAAGTCAAACACACAATGATATTCTCTCAGTCTCTGGAGTTTAGTGTCAAGGACTAGAGGCAGAGTTCTCTGACAAAATCAGAGAAGAAAAATCCATCCAAACCTATACAAATCAATCAATTCTGGGATCCAGGCAATAGTTTAACAAGATGTTTCACAGATACATTCTGCAAGGAATGTCTTCCTTTTTGTTTTGAACCCACCAATAATTTGTTTCAATGGCCCTTAGTTCCTGAGTAAAAATTTTAAAAATCCTTCCTCACCCAGCTCCCCTATTCCAGCAATGAATTTATATCTTTTCCTTACATCTTCCATATAGTCATCTTTTTTGTGATGAGAGCTCATTTTTTACATGTAAGAGCTTTCACACATTCATTAAAACTTGTTTTTTCTGCCCTTCCCCACTAGGCTACTTCTAAGGTTGAAAAACAAAAGCACAATCTAAGTCTGAAACGTTTGGAAACCATTAAACATTTGGTGAACTTCTAGCCGTTTATTCCTATTAATTAAAACAGAGAGAAGCACCATTGTGCATTCTTTGGCTTTCCTGGGATGAACACACTCTGATGAACTCACTTGTGCATGCACATATATCACAGCTCTGGCTGGAGTGAGAACAAGTGCGCTTGTATTGTGGCATCTTTTCTGGGCTTTAAAATTAGGGTTTGATCTTTGAAAGTGGGAAACCCAGTTTGCTTCCCCTATTTCAACTTCATGGAATGCCAGAGAGTTACAGCTTGTGGTCACAGTAGTTCAGTGTACACAGTCACCCATGAGTCTAATCATGTTAGTATAAGATGGCAACTGATACATATTATAACATGTTATAGTAGAGAACCAGTTCTTGTTCATGCAAACATCTATTGAAAAATACAGATAGAGGAAGCTAAAAGGGAGTGAATCAAACCAAAGCGTAGAAAATAAATATGGGCAATCATTAAATTCTATGTGGTCCAAACAGTTGCAAGCTCATCCAATAAACATCTGAAAGTTGCAATTCTTTATAAAAATAAATTTATTTGCATATGAAGAAACAACAGGCGCAGACTTAGAAGTGAAAGCAAGTAAAAATTAGGAATAGTCAGATGTGCTGCATATATTTTTTAGCTACTTCAGTTTATTAAACAGGAATTATTATTGTTCCTTCTATACCTACTACTGTATATTTTATTTTTAATTTTTAAATCAGTAGAAAGAAAAGTTGAATGAACTCTGAATTCTGATGCTAGTTCAAGTCCTAACTACAGGACAACAAAAAAACATTTAATGAGTTAAACAGGTATCCCAGACTAAGGGGATAAATGATATGCAAATTTTGATTTTTGTTTATGCATTTCTGTTCCTCCCAATGCCTCTCAATAATCAGAGCAGGCTGTTTTGACTAAGTAGCAAAACAAGAATCAGCCATCAGTGTTGAAATAAATCATCATAACTCCAATCAAGTCAGTGAGTTACAAGGTCATAAAATGAGAGCATGGGTTCCATTTGAATTAATTGGAGATGTACCTGTTTATATCAGAATATTGCTCAGGACTAACTCAGCCATATGTCCATCAATATAGAGACACTTACAAACTAAGACATATTTCAAGACTTAAAGTGACTTGAGAACAATCCACAACACAAATTGGCAGCATCAGCCTAAATCTCTTTCAAATTTGCTTTACACGCTGGAGTGAGCTAGTGCAGAGACCAAAGTCCTACTAAAATCAGCGTAAAATCAGTGAAAGCAAGACAAATAATCATGTCCTATTTTTCAGCTCTTTGCCCTGACAACGCCTTCATTTGCTATTTGCCAAGGAGAGCAAAGCACACGTTAAAATAGATTTTAATTTGTTCTTGCCCTGTGCTGCAGGTCATCCTTTTTGTTTTCCTTAGCTTAGAAGTTTGCTTCTTTCCACCCCACCCCTCTCACCTCAGCTTGCACAACAGGGGTGACTCACTCCACGCTTGCTTTGGCCTTTACCAATGCATCACACTGCATTAATGTTTTCTCTATGAGGAAGAGTGGAGTAATGTAGCTGCTTTCATCTTGAAGGAAGAATGATACTGTGAAAGGGGGGTGGGGGGTCTTGCATCCTATTATCTAGTATCCCAGTGAAGTTCTTTGTAATTAAAGATTCTTTCTACTGAAGAATAAACAGCTACAGATTCACACTGCTCATTAAAAAGATGAACACAGGGGGGTTCATGTCTTCATTCAAAACTATCATTAGGTGGGTTTAAAGAAATTACTAAAGCTTCCTGTTATCAACAAAACCAAGCGTCTGTAACCCATTTTAAGTCTGCAAAGCTCCAGAGAAGAGAACATAGACAATTCCCTTAGTCCTACTGAGACTAATACGTGCATCATAAGTGGCTGATACTGGTAACCTGAACTTACACAGTCTTTTACTCACCCATTGCTAAAGGGACTCCATTATGGGAAAAAAAAAATAGTACAGAATCAGAATGAGGAAAAAAATTGCAAGAAGCACAGTAACAGAATAGATGTCTGTTTTTCAATACTAAAGCCATTCAAAATCCTGGCAGAATGAGATGTGTGGTTACAGGACGGCCAGGTCCAACACAGTAGAGCACAGTAAGATTTTTTTTTTCCCTTTTGCTCTATACATGCCATTTTCAAAAAAGATGCTTTTTGTTAAACTCATAATAGGAATAACAGTTTCAGTGAATATGGTTCTTAAAAACTTTAGAATGAGGAGATACACTAGACATGCCTGTGTCCTTGAGGATTTTTTGTAATTCCTAGAGTACCACCATACATGGTGCTACAGAGACAGAAAAAGACTAACCTATTCTGCTGACACATTACTGTAATAGAAAAATGGAGACAGTTCCCATGGCTTTCAGAAGACTACACTTTTGCCTGTTACCATATCTGAGCATACATCCGTGCTTGCAATGAGTGTCCTAAAAAAAACCATGTGGTACTGCACACTTCTCAGGAATGATCCCTAACAATTTACAGCCATGTTTGGGAGTAAAGTCTCAGTTGTTTTTCACCAAATGAGTAATATTTACAGTTTCAAATTTCTGGATCATTAGAGAATCTTTGGTTTGTTTGTTTGTTTGTTTGTTTAAATATATTTTATTTAAATATATTTTAATTTCTCAGAAGAGGAAAATAACTTCTCACAGAAAAGTAATTTATGAAGAATAGCGATGAAAGCTTTCTACTAATATTAACAGTGGTATTATATCTATTTGACTAATGTGTAAAACATACACTGAATAGCTCAGAAGTTAAAAGCAATAGTTATATTGCTACAGGACCTTATCCAAACTCCTTGAAACACAGGAAAAACTCTTCAGTGGGCTGACCTACAGCAAGTAAGACAGAATTAGAATTCAGAAGTCCTTTTTTATTGAGCCCAGTGAGAGATATGCTATCTGCATACAGTATTCCTGATGTTTATTTGTATATCATATAAACTTTGCAGACAGAGAATTCTTTGTGAACTGAAAAAAACTCTATCTTAAATACCACAGATAGACATTTGGGCAAAGCTGCAGGAAGGAAATCCTCTTCCATAAAACCCAATGTTCTCATAATGCAAAATTATACCCTACATGAAATTAATTAACACTGTATTTTTTTTTTCATGACTATTTAAATTTTATTTATTCATTTTTTTTTTCTATTGAGAGTAGCCCCACTGAAAAGGACCTCGGGGTTCTGATGGACAAGAAACTTTACATAAACCAGCAGTGTGCTCTTGCAGCTTGGAAGGCCAAGAGCTACCCTGGACTCCATCAGAAGAGGGGTGGCCAGTAGGAACAGGAAGGTGATTGTCCGTCCCTACTTTGCCTTCACGAGGCCCCTTCTGGAGTACTGTGTCCAGATCTGGGGCCCACATTGCAAAAAAGATGTGGAACTGTTGGAGAGGGTCCAGAAGAGGGTCACGGAGATGTTTAGAGGGCTGGAGCAACTCTCCTACGAAGACAGGCTGGGGAAGTTGGTCTTGTCCAGCCTAGAGAAGAGAAGGTTGTGGAGGCACCTCTTTGCAGACTTCCAGCACCTGAAGGGACCTTATAAACCCCTTTTAAAAGGGTGGAAAATGACAGGACAAAGGGGAATGGATTGAAGAAAACGGAGGGAAGGTTTACATTGGATATTAGGGGGAAGTCTTTTATAGAGAGAGTGGTCAGGGCTGCCCAGAGAGGTGGTGGATGCCCCATCCCTGGAGGTGTTCAAGGCCAGGTTGGATGGGGCCCTGGGCAACCTTGTCTAGATCATGCCTGGAGGCTGGTGGCCCTGCCTATGACAGGGGAGTTGGAACTGTATGACACTTAGGGTCCCTTCCAACCCAGATCATTCTATGATTCTATGATTCTGTGATTTAATTTATGTCAATAAGATGAAATTTCTTCCTTTCAACTGTATTAATTGTCACTTCCAAACAAAAGGTCATTTAACTCTTTTTAAAAAAAGTTTACACCTACCAAATATATTTAAAATATTTAATTTATAAACTAATCCTCCTTGCTTTGTGATTAAAATTTTTAAGTACATTCATACATCTGTAAGTTCATTTTCAAAGAACTGTGGGCTCACTGTATCTCTCATGTTCTCCTTTAGTGTATCACACTGTCAGTACAGGATACTGTAATTATACAGAACCTATACGGGTATTGCTTAGTTTATGGCACCAGCCTCCCCTGTATTAACCAAAGCAGAACTCTGCCATCGTATCAAACCATCAATATATTAACAAATTACAGTTCACTGTGCGCTATTGCATATCCTCGATCTACTCACCCCTAACAACTCTTACTAAATTACTACTTTGCAGTAGTTTAATTCTCTTGGATAAATCTTCTAAGGTAATTTTCAACAAATTTTCATTTTTCACTTGAAATTGGAGATACAGTCTACTTGTACTGCTGTGAACCGTTTATGTGTGTAAATATATATATATATTCAGTCCTACATTTGTACATATTAAGCATGTTTATATCCCTTTTAAAGCCATTAGGATAGAAATCGAGTCTATATCCTTTTAGACACTCTGATATACCTCATTAGACATCTCTCTACTAGCATATTCTACTAACATCTATTTTTCTGGAAAATTTTGTACTAAAAGTTTCAGGGAAAAAAACGTTTGCATATGACCACTCAGAAACAAGACAGAGCAAATTATATATCAATAAAGAAGCTATAGCTTGGATATCAATGCATCAGTCAGTCATGTATAAAGCCTATATATATTTTAACTTCTATTTTTTTTTATTTTAAAGACAAAAATGCAGACTAATCATCATTTAGAGGATTTAATTTTAACTTGAGAACATGGTAAAGAATATGAAAAGCTTTCATATAAAGATGTGAAAAGTTAAAGTTCTCTATTGGATTAAGTTGGGAAAATTTGTCCAGAGAAAATCACCATTTTCCTTGGCCCCAAATCTGTGCTGAGAAAACTAAGACATCTCTGAATCATACCGGTCCTACTCCAGATTTTCCAGGTGGCAAATTCAGAAGGAACTAGCTAGAAATCCCAGATGACAGGAGCAGAGAAAGCCAAAGAAGAGGCATGAGAAATTCAGATGGATGATATTTAGAGAAGAAGCCAGTGCTTTTATTTTAGGAGTGATTACCCACAGTGAAAAAAAATGTCTTTTAAGGAAGGGCGGGGGACGGGGGGGAGGTTGGTTGATTTTGGTCTGTTGGGCTTTTTTCAGGTAGAATAACCTGACTTGAGGGCAAATTGACTGTTTATGACACAATTTGTGTGTGCACATGTGCAATGCACGTATATTTGTAAAGAAATAATGGTCTTCATGTTCTCTAGAGCAATGTTGTCTGTCTCTGGGTCCTGGCATTTGAGATATTTAGAACACAAAATATTAACTCAATCTTACTATAAACTATCAATTTAACTGGTCTCTTTAATGCATATTCATCATAAATAAAAAGCAGATTGATACACAGGGCACTTTGCATGTGTCCTGTACAACTGGACAGAGTAGAATTTATAAAACAGAAGCAAATTAATTTCACTGAAGCATAGGCCTGTTTGTCCAAGAGTTTGGCTTCCTTGCACTGACTGGCTGTTGCTTCAATAATTCCTCCCTTAAATTTTACTCAGCTTTTTCTTGAATTACACTCTTCTATTTTCTGTTTTATCCAGTATTATTTCCAGTGCTCTCCTTCACTTTTCTAATTTGACTTACTGTCTCTTTTAATTACCTAAAAAATTATGCAAAGGAAAACTTGTGAAACTAATGGGAAATTTATTCAACTGTAATTTTTTTTTAATAAAACAGATTAAAGTTGAAAAATATCTGGTGCTTCTCTTTTCAGGAAGAGCTCATGTGTAGGTCTATTTCCACATATCAAATGACATAGTTTAATAATTACTAATATATTGCAATAATACATATGAAAGAAAAATATTAAAGGGACATGAATGTCCTTGCTTTAACTAAATATAATCATGAACATGCATTATCATTGGCACCTAAATGAACTCTCAACCTAATCTGAAAACATATGATAACCTTAGAATCACTTAAAACTACTCAATAGAAGTTCAAAAATGCATATTTTATGGAAATGTAAACTAAACTCCAGAAAGTGCTTTTGTATGGGCATAGATAGCATCATTTGAATGCCCCTATTTATGGGTTTGAATTTCATAAAGTAGGTTTTTCATTTATTGTTTCCGTGCTGGTATTTTGGAGAATGACTACATCCCAAAAGTACAACTTCATCTTGCAAGTTTTAACAGCAGAAAATTATTTTTTAACACTTTATTCCAAATTAAATGCCGCTCTGCTAAAAACCAGGATACAAGTCATAACCCAGAGATTATACTTAATAGTTCAATTAATTTACCAGGTGCTATACAAGGGAACCCTTCCTGAATCTACAGGTAGGTGCAATAATTGCAAATAGAACATGGTGATGGGGGCTTGTGGTGATTGACAGTGATTTTCCAGATTGTCATTTTTCATTAAGTGTTTTAGAACACCTTTGTGAGACAACTGTAGTATAATAGATTACACTTTTTCAGCAAGAGTTGTATTAGTTCATCAGCTAAAAATATATATTCTGGCATACATTTGTTATGCAGTGTTTGAACTACAGTTGCGTTTTGAGATTATAATATTTGAATAAGAATATAAAATTTCTGTAATAATTTTCAATAACATCAAAATGCAAAAGCCCTAGATTTCCTATTTAATTGCTGTACCTTTGACTTCATTAGATTTCCTGGAGGTGTAGACTGTTCAAAAATATCTAAAGGAGAGGTTTTATTGATCTATTATAAAAGTCAAATAATTCCAGATGTCAAATTTTACTGAATGCTGATTTAACATATTTATGACTGTGAGCAAGGAGCTAATTGTGTGGAAAGTGAGTAACAGGTGCCAACATATAGGCACGTGACCATGTATACATAACATAATAACATTCAAAAAATATTCATCAATTTAAGCAAAGCAAAAAATACATACTACAGAGATATGGTAATGTGCAAAAAATTACATTAGGTTTGCTTTCCAGTATATACTCTGCACTGCAGACAGTATTTCTAGTTCTTACATACAAATGTTTAGGATTTTTGTAAGTCTCTTCTCCTTATTCGTTACAAGTGCAGCTACTTCTGCTCCCTTAGTTCCCTTTAGCTCCCTCAGGAAAAAAAAAAGATCATGGTAATTTGTTGAACTAACATAAGCCAAAAAGAATTAAAACCGACCATTTTAAGAAGTGCCTTGTAATTCTAGATTGTGGTTGAGTATTTCACTAAATTAAAGTCTCCAGACAAAAATTGTCACATATCGTATCTAAGATGAATTTTATAGGCACTTCACATTCCAATTTCATATTCTGGATTTCAAAGAGAACAGCATCAGAAACTGTTTTGAGAAATCAAATCTCCATATATCATGTCATTCAAGAAAAAAATAAATCAAAGGACAGAAAGAGAGGTGGATAAAATCATACATCACAGTTCATAGGAGCTAAAAGCTAAATAGAATTAGCCAAGAGTATTTATTTAATTAAAAGATTATTTTTACTATCTTAATATAGTGTATAGAATAACCCAGCATCCATACAGGCAGAATACAAGACTATGGTTTTTACCTTCTATTTATAAAACGCCTTTCACAGTGCAGTCTTGATCCTAAAATTACACGCACTCTTAACAAGTAAGCTAAGCAGCAATGCCAGCAGTATTATTTTTAAGTAGCATACTCACAAGCTAGAACCTACAAAAAGGTATGCATAAAACATTGAATTTCCCCATGTGCTTAAGCATTTGAAGGATCAGGGTCTATGCTAATGACAAAACCGATAGGCAAAACATGCAGATGGCTAAGGTCAAAAAAGAGGAAAGAAAGAACAACAATAACACAAAAATATGTTCCACACAGAATGTGTGAGTTGCTGCCTGCCAAGCGGTTATCAGTAGGCAGTGTTGTGTAGGCATCGTGGAAGAAACAAGGCTTGCTGAAGCATGGGAAAGAGCATGAGCTAGAGGATTGCCTGGCTTCTCAAGTTTTAGCTCCATAAATGCTACATGGAAATATTTGTTTAAAGTCAGTCGTAATAGTTGAGAAGTGAAGAGTCATCAAAATCATACCCACTGATCCCATGTCTTCTAAATGCTTAATTCAGTTAAACAGTGCAGTGGGATAAATTTACTATTTTCATATAAATACTTTAGAGGCAGAAAAAAACATATATGCAGCTGGAAGCTTCTTGCATTACTTCACTTGCTATTTTTTGTCAAAATGTACTTTATTAAAATTTAATTATTTGCTAACAAAATCTACTTGGTGTCTTTCTGATACTTGTGGCAGCAACATTTAGTCTTCAATATTTCGAGAAATTTGGAGAGCACTGAATGTTGTTTAGTTTAACTTCAGCAAATAGTTTGACAACATGTTCCACAGCCTTCTCCTAGACAAATTGGCAAGGTACAGATTGGATGGGTGGTTTGCATAGGAAATTAGCTAATTGGCTATATCAATTATTTTACCTAGGTTGGCAGCCTGTCACATGTGGGATCCCCCAGGGATTGATACTGGACCCATGGTATTCTACATCTTCATAAGAGATCTGTATGGCAGGATTAAAAGCCCTTCTTGATGGTACCAAAATAGGTGGAGGGGTGAACATGTCAGAAGGGAGATCCAACTTACAGACACCTGGAGAGGCTGGAATAGTGAGTTAAAAAGAACAGTATGAAGTTTAACAAAGGCAAGGCCAAAGTTCTGCACTGGGGCAGAATAACCAGAGTCCAGTACAGAAGAGGACCACTGTGGCTGGTAAGCAGCCTTGCAGAGTCACACCTGAGGGTCCTGGTGGACAACAAACTAAACAAGAGTCAGCAGTACTGCTGCATCAACAAAGGTAAATTGGATTCTGTGGAGGCATTACTTACAGAGATGGAAATATGATCATCCCACTCTACTCAGCACTTGTCAGGCTGCACCTGGAGTACTGTGCTCAGTTCTGATCCCCCTAGTTTAAGAAAGGCATAGACAGATTGGAGGGGGTCCTAAGGAGGGCCACAGAAATGATCAAAGGGCTGGAGGACCTGCCCTGTGAGGAAAGAATGAAAAACTTAGGGCTTTTCTCCTTGGAGAAGATAAAGCTCAGGGAGAACCTCATCACAATATTCCAGTACTTAAAGCACAGCTACAGGAATGACAGAGGGTCTTTCTTTACAAGAAGTCACATGGAGAAGACAAAGGGCAACAAGTACAAGTTGCACCAGGATAGGTTTTATCCCAGAATAAGAAAGACATTTTTTACAGGAAGGACAATCATTCACTGGAGCAACCTCCCCAGTGATGTGGTGGAGTCCCCATCACTGGAGGTTATCTAGCACACTGTTCTCAAGATGACATCACACTGCTAGATAATCTCATCTAGGCTTCTTTTCCCATGAAATTTTGTACTACATGACCTTTCAAGGTCCCTTCCAACCTGGTCTTTCCTTTGATTCTAAGATTCTATGAATCTATGAGATTTGCTACTATAAATTGTAACTGTGTTTCTATGGTCTAATTAATACAGTTTTTACTAGCATATGGATCTAAACAATCTTGGACTGTTATCTCCCTGTGATGCTTTTACCAACTTGAATAAAAGTGAATGTAGTTCTATAAAGCAAATTTTACATTACTGTGAAGACTGATTTTATATACTTAAAAAGGAAATATACAAATCTATACTCTTCTCTGAAAAAAATGCGTTACTATTACGGTATTCTACTGAAAACCCAGAGACAAATATGCTTTCTTTGTATGAGAGTTTAAATCAACTAAATAGCACTGCAAAGTTCATAAATTTTCTATGTTAGAACCAGGATTCTAAACCTGTAAATTAAGTTCCAACCAAATTAACCTGCCATTTTGTGTTTGAGAAAGCTTCAGAGACAGTAAGTATTCCTTAATAGTGGTGAAGCCTGCGCTATTTGCATCCATTTCTTTTTCATTAACAGAAATAACTCATTTAACCTAGAGCATAGGTACACAGACTTACCTTTATAAGCATGTGTTCCCTGTGTTATACAGTGGTCTGTTACCTACCACACAGCACCACTAGTTAAGCATTTTTCCCCCTAAATTATCTACTCTGATTCAAATTTTTGTAACATTACTGGACTAATATAGGCCTGCATCAACTAACCATCCACTCTACTGCTTCCACGGTACACCCATATCTTTTCCAGATTTTCTTCCTTTCTCTATTAACTGTACACAGCTATTAACCATGCATAGACAAATTTAATTACTCTATGAAATCAGTGTCACTTCATAAATTTGCCCTTAAATATTATTAATGGATTTCTGTGGCAGTTGTTATGAAAAGCTGATGATGGTTTTGCTTGCTGGGGTAAAATATTTTCCTATGAAAATATGACTCTGTTCACCTTTAGCATCTTACTTAAGATTGTAGATACTTAGAATCTTATGTGATTGCTTCAAAATTATCTTACATTTGCACATGTGCACTATGTGGGAGTCAGTAAGCCTAACACATCTAACCACCTCTGAAATATAGCATGTACCAAATTCCAGGTTCTTTGATTATAACACAGAAAGATTATTGTTGGACCTAGAAAGCAAATAAAAATTCTTTGCTAGTCCGAAACAGCAGCAGCTGAATACAATGCAAAAAGTATCTATAAAAATAATTAATTTTTATATTCCATTTAAAAAAATCACAAATATTAAGCCCAAGAAACATAATAGCAAAGACTGTGACAAAAAAAAAAAAAGGATGGAAAAAAAAGACTTTAGGATACTCAAAATATGCATGATTTGATTCCAGACTGGATCCAAACAAATATCACAATACCAAAATATCATTCTGAAATGAAAATGCTGAGTTTCAAAATGTGAAGACAAGAAAAAGGCTGAGAGACAATGTACTGACTTAGTGCTCTCGGGAAACCTTTGCCAACAGGGTCTCTATGGAGTCCAGTCTCCTTTTTCAGGAACTGACAGAGTGGAAAGTATGAATACTTTCTGCCCTTTCTCAGAAGCCTAGTATTTCTATGCTCATGTTTGGAATAGGAGAACAAAGTACGAATGCAGCCAAAGGGAGCCTCCATCTGTCCAGGACAAGAGGAGCTGAGCTTATCGCAGGAAAAGTATGTGATGACTTCTCTATTTTATTCTGATCATTAATTAATGAAATTAATTTCTATCCGGTTTCTGCAAGTTCCTTCCTGACAAATAGAGTCCAAGCTGAGATGACCATACCTGTTAACCAAATGAGCCGTTGTACTAAATGAACTCATCACTATCCAAGCACATTAGATGAATATAATTTCCTCCCAGCATTTAATTTCTATTATTTTTTTCTTAATAATACACTAAACGTATAAATTATTTCTATCTTTAAAGTTTTAAGCAATACCACTAATACCAATTTCTGGGAAAGTAATCTTTTTTATGCAAATAGTACCACTGAATTGTAATGACCCTAGTTGGAAGGGACCTTCTAAGATCAGCTAGTCCAATCCCACTGCATTGGCCAGGAACATATTTCACTATATCAGTTTGCTCAAAGCCCTGTCTAGCCTGAACTTGAACATTTTCAATAATGGGACAGCAGGCAGCAACCTGGCTGCATACATGTTCATGAGAAAAAAACTTCCAATTTTTACTATTTATTAAAAAAGGAACTTTGTTAATAGTTTTCCTTTCAAATCATAGAATAATAGAATCATAGATTCATAGAAGCAAAGAATAGTTTGGGTTGGAAGTGATCTCAAAGATTCCAACCCTCCTGCCATGGGCAGGGACACCCTCCACTACACCAGGTTGCACAAAGTCCCATCCAACCTGGCCTTGAACACTGCCAGGGGTGTCACATCCACATCTCCGGGCAACCTGCACCAGTGTCTCACAACCTCACAGGGAAGAATTTCTTTGTAATATCTGATCTAAACCTACCCTCTTTCAGCTTAAGGCCCTTACCCCTTGTCCTATCACAACACGACCTTTTAAACAGATATACTGTAAGCCTCCTTTAGGTACTTGAAAGTTGCTATAAGGTCTCATCTCTAGGCTGAAGAAAACCAACTCTCTCAGCTGGAGAGCGGTGGTTCAACCTTCTGATCATCTTCCTTGCCTTCCTCTGCACTGGCTCTAACATTTCCAACTCGCTCTCTCTTGTACTGCGGATCCTGGAGCTAGATACAGTACTCCAAGTGCAGTCTCATAAAAGCAGAGTAGAGGGAGAGAATCACCTCCTTCAACTTTCTGGTCACATTTGTTTTGATGCAGCCCAGGACACAGTTGAGTTTTTGGGCTGCAGGCACAGATTTCTGGCTCATGTTGAGCTTCTTATCCACCAACACCACCAAGCCCTTCTCCTCAGGGCTGCTCTTGGCCTCTCCACCAGCCTGTAGTTGTGCTTGGGAATGTGCTGACCCACCTGCAGGACCTTGCACTTGTCTGGGTCTAATTTCATGTGCTTTGCATGGGACCACCTCTCAAGGCTGTCCAAGTCCCTCTGGATGGCATCCCTCCCCTCAACATGCTGACTGCACCACACAGCTTGGTATCCACGGCAAATTTACTGAGAGTGCACTCAATCCCACTGTCCATGTTTCCAACAAAAATGTTAAACAGCACTGGTCCTCCAGTCATTTCTGGTCTGCACTTGGACATCTAGCAGTTAACCACAATTCTTTCAGTGTGACCATAGAGGCAATTCCTTATCCCCCAAGAGGTCCATCTATAAAATCCATGCCTCTCCAATTTACAGACAAGGATATTGTGCAAGGCAATGTCAAGTGCTTTGCACATGTCCAGGTAGATGATGATGGGTGCTCTTTCCTTATCTACCAGTGCTGTAACCATCATAAAAGGCCATCAAATTTGTTAAGCATTATTTGCCCTTAGTGAAGCCTCGTTGGCTGTCACAAATCACCTCATTAACTTTGCATGTACCTGATCATATTTTGCAGGAGGATCTGTTCCATGTCCTGGACAGGCACAGAGGTAAGAATGACCAGACTGTAGTTCCACGGGTCTTTCTTTTTCCCTTTTTAAAAATGGAAGTTATGTTTCCCCTTTATAGTTGGTGGGAACATTAATGGTCTGACATGACTTCTCAAATATGATGGGCAGTGGCTTTGCCACTTCATCCACAGTTCCCTCCGGACCCACAGATGCATCTCATCAGGTCCTATGGGTTTGTGCACCTTCAGGTTCTTTAAATGGTCTGGAAACTGATCTTCTCCTGCAGTGGGTGGTTCTCAATCCTCCCTGTCCCTGCTTTTGCCTTCTGTGACTTGAGCAGTGTAGCTAGTACCCTCACTGGAGAAGACTGAGGCAAAACATCTGTTGAGTACCTCATCTTTCTCCATATCCTGGGTAACCAGGTCTCCTGTTTCACTCAGTAGGGGGGCCCTCATTTGCCTTAGTCTTCCTTGTATCAACAACTATAACTATCCACATCTATAAATTACTTATTTTGCTATAAGAATTGTAATAGAATAGTTGTTCTTTTAGCTTACATTTATTTACTCTGACTAATATGATTACAAAGAGCCAAATGACTTGGTAAAATTTTGCTGTTCAGAATGTGAAAGTCATCCTCCAGACACTCATTTCTAAGAATGAGCACACCATTCTCTGTTTGTAAATTATGGAAAAGGTTTTAAAAAAACATAGACTTTGGAGTTAGAGGTTGAGAAGTTGTTTGTGCACAGAAGAAACAGAGCAAAGAGGTCTACATAACAAGGTCTTTATATCCTCCTACATTAAACTGATAATGGCTGCTGGGAGAAGGAAAATTTGTTCTGCTTAAACTTTGGCCTCAGTCTATGTATATAAAAAAAAAAAAAGACACGCTTCATGTCCAGAAATGGTCTGAATGCAACAATGAAAAAAACATATGGTCTTTTTTCCCCTCTTTCTTTTTTAATAATTTAAACCATAAGACTAATAAAAAAACATCTTGTGGTCTGTGTACTAAATAATCAAACATATACTTTTTTTTGCTCTTAAATGAATAGAACAAACAGTCTCAAGCAAGAATATCTGTAGGCAACAATGCAGTATTCCTTACAAAGCTCAACATTTTCTTTAAATCACACTCATCTCAATCTTACACAGACTATGCAATCAATCAGCTAAATTCGCCTGTCACCTCTATGCTGGCTTCCATACTAGTGATTTTGTTTGTAAGAAAAGCAAACAGACAGGAATTGTACGGGTTTTTATTCAATTAAAGAACACTATTACTATAAATGAAAAAACAATAATTTCAACATTTAAAAAAAAAAAAAGAGCTGATGTGTCTCCAGATAATGTTTGGATAGAAAACATTTGACAAATTAAAAGGGTGAATTTCTTCAGTGAGGTCCTTGTAAGTACCAGAGCCTCTGTTAATTAACTGCTGTCTGCTGTCTAGTCTGCTTTGGTGGCTCATGATTCCCTTCAGAAGCATCGCCACTTATGTTGGCACAGACTTGATGAGATAAAGGAAGTGAGTCTGAGCACTGGGATCAGATCTCTGTTCCTGAGTTAAGTGTTATTCAGATAGGAGACAGCACACTAACATTAATAATCCCTTTTACCACTGCAGTATATAGGCAAAATATTCTTCTGCTTTCCCCACAAGAAGGGAAAAACAAGCAAACATATATATACATATATATATATATATATATAAAGTAAATAAATCATTTTTTAAAGCTTTCAGAAAATTATATGCCTGCTATGTCATTGCATGAAATGGATTTGGTTGACTTAAACTGATGTTGTTTTCTTGCAATTTGATTTTTTTACAGTGCTGACTCCAGGTTCAAAATAAGTCCTGGGAACAGCTGGGACGAAAATGTCTGTGGGAAGATTTAACTATCTCTAACCTTGAGAGGAGAGGAATGGGGGCAGAAGCTGAAGTAACTTCTGCCTATTTCATTCACTGTAAAGGAACTCTGCTACTTCAAGTGGAAACAAAGGAAAAAAAACCCCACATGAATGATGGTCTGTCACTTGTCTCTGCTGAGATGTAACTCGCTTGACTGTACCTGATTTTATCAAACCACTCATGCTAAGGAATCCGGTCCTTAAGTTTTTGCCAGAAAATATAAAGACTTTGTCAGAAAATATAAAAACTTGCATCAGATTTTTGAGTCTGGTTAAACTGTCAAACAGGTACTATGTGCTTACTGTGACTCCTAAACCCAGGAAAGACTCCTAAAACACAGAGGACCAAAGCAGACCTACACAATAAGAACGAAGTATTAACAACATATGTAAAGGGAATAGATAAATAACTTTAAAAGTGGAAAGTGTTAAAGGAACTGTTTAAGTGTTAAAGCACTACTGAGATCAGTTTATTTCTCACAGAATCCTTTCTATGATTCGAGTTTTGTGAGAGAACCAAGTCATATAAACTTCTGCTTCTACATGTGCGTGTTTATTGTTTCTCTTATGGAAGTTACCATAGGACCATCAGAGACATAAAAAAAAAAAGAACTTTGAGTTTCAAAAAAGTCCTTCAAAATACCATAATTAAAAGTTTTACTGATTCCCCCAATTGACTTTAATGATTTGTACCCCCATGTTCTTTTCTGTCTGCATCTGTAAGCTATTAACATTACCGCATATTATATGCCCAAGTAAGTGCATGGGAAATTTTAACTACACTTTTTTCTGTGAATTTAGAAGGAAAAAGTATTCACTGTCATAATTCTTTAAATTCAGGTGGAAGCAGCATGTAATTTTACATATGCCTTTAATTGTGTGGCTAAGTACTGTTGAATAAATGTGTCTCTGATGCTTTTCAGTGTCTTACCATTACTGCACTATGCGGACAATAAAGGCATTATTCATTAAGTTAATAAACAAGGAAGATTAAAAACTGAATAAAAAAATCCCAAAATACACATATGGAAGAAAACTCTTCTAGAACTGCACTGTCAGAGATAAAACTTGTTTGGCAGTATATTCTAAAGATCCCTGTTTCACTTAGCTGTGCTGACAATAAGTAATAAACCTGTTACCTGATGTACAAAAAAGAAAAGGAGAAAAAATATATTGGAAAGCACTGCTGAACTGACAACTTACACAATCTATGACCAGGAGTTATCAACAATCAAGAAAGAAATAAAGAACATAGGGATGTATGACAATTGAAGGCAAGATTTTTACAGCAGAAACCTTAGTTACTTCAGTAAAACTGAAAGGGATTGAGCGACAAAGGAATTACGCCCCTAGGTCTGCTAAACAGGCAGCTAAAGGCTGAAGTTTAAAGCCCAGACTCACGTTCTGCCTGTTGACAATGACACGGTTCATACCTTTTTGCATGAGTTTTCTGACAATCAAATATTGCTTCTGGGGGCTCTTCTAACACCTCACTTTTAATAGTACTTATTTCATCCTAAGTCCCATGACAGACTGCATTTTTCCAGTTCTGCAGCTGGAAAAGTTTACTTATTTATGTATTCATATATGTTTACTTTCAGATTCCTCATTTTGCATTTTGCCACACTGTTCAAGGTTGTCAGTCTTTAGAAAAGACCAGTTAATTCATTACTGCTTCATACTTAGCTTGAGAGCTCCTTTAGCTCCCATGTAGTGTTCTTCAAAGTCCAAAATAATAGTGAGTTTGTGTGCCTCTGTGAGAGTGCTTAAGTGTGTGTACAAGGTGTAGGATGAAGGATTCCATTTTATGTATCTGAAATGAGTGAGGGTAGTTTTTCACTTCACTAGAGCAGCATTTTTAATACTATGAAATTACACATGTATTTAGAACATAAGCAGAAGATGCTGAGCATACAAAGCTTGCTGTGATTGTACTGAATGACTACAGCAGAGGTGCTGTGGTTTGTGTGGTTGGGTTCTGGTGGGGGGTGGGGGTGCAGGGATGGCTTCTGCAAGAAGCTGCTAGAAGCTCTCTGCAGGCCCAAGAGAGCAAACACCAGCTGGTTCAAGGTCGGAGTCACTGCTGACCAAGGCCAAGTGCATCAGCGATGGTCACAGCGCCTCTGGGTATCATATTTAAGAGAAAAAAAACCCATAAGCAGATGCTTTTTGCCACCAGAGAAGCGAGTGAGAAGATGTAAGAAAGTGTGCAGACACCAAGGTCAGTGGGGTAAGGGCCAGGGGGAGAAGGCTCTCCAGGTTCTGGAGAAAGATTCCCTTGTAGCCCATGGAGAAGACCGTGTGATGGAGCATGTGTCCCCCTGCAGCCTAGGGAAGAGTATGGTGAGCAGAGACCTTACCAGCAGCCCGTGGCAAGGTTCCACAGTGTGGCAGGTGGAAACCTATGGAAGACACTGTGACCTGCATTGGAGCAAGCTTCTGCCAGCACTTGTAGTCTGTGGAGAGAGATAATGACAGAGATGAGAGAGACAGAGAGAGATCCATGCGGGAGCAGGTTTGCTGGGGGTGGGGGGCAGCTCATGACTCCATGGGGGACAAGGCTGGAGCAGTCTGGGCCTGAGAGATATTCTATGATTTTTATGATTGCACCCCAGAGCAGTGACCCACGCTGGGGCAGCTGGTGAAGATCTGAAGAGCTGAAGCACCGTGGGAAAGGACTTGCATTGGAGAAGTTCATGGAGGACTGTCTCACATGGGTGGCAACCCATGCCGGTGCAGGGGAAGAGTGTGAGGAATGCCCCCCTAACCCCCTCCCCTGGCCAAGAAAGAAAACAGCTTGTGAGGAACTCACTGAAGAGCCCATTCCCCCAGTCCCTGCCCCTCCCCATGCCACAATGAGGGGGCAAAGAAAGGAGAGAAATCATGAATAAAGTGAAGTCTGCTAAGAAGGGAGGGGTGGGGGGAAGGTGCTTTAAGATCTGGTCGCACTTCTCATCTGACTCTGGTCTCACTGAGTGTGAAGTGTAATGTAATAAATTAAATCAAATAACTTTCTTTCCTTTCTTCTGTGTTGAGTCTGTTTTGTCCTTATCTTGACTCCAAAGCCTCTCAATATATATTTCCTCCCCTGTCCAGCTGAAAAGGGGAGAGACAGAGCATCTTTGGTGGGTATCTGGCCTCCAGTCTGGGTCAAACTACTACAAGAGGGTGAGAGTATTTTATCATATATAGTCTTGCCTTTCCCACCTGCTGGGAGTTGACACTGGAACAAACAATATCGAGATGGACAGCTGGGTTTTGTTTTGGAGAGCACAAGATGTTTCACGGGAAAAAGGGGAAGGGAAAAGGAGAGTGGGAGAGGGAGGGGAAGGGGATGGCGGAAGAAAGGGAGAAAGACATTTGTTCAGAAGAAAATGAACATCTGGAGAATGTGGTATTTGAGGAATAAGGATCTGAGATCAAAAAGAACTAAGTTATAAAACTTACATATATTCTTAGCATATTAATTGTCCACTACTAGGTGCTTAATGTATTCTCTGGGATAGAAAAAATTGTGACACTTGATTCCAAGAGACAGAGGAGGGAGGTGATGCTGTAGTTTTGAGGCAAGTACCCTAACTACTGGAAGAAAAGGAGACAGTACTCATAACTACAAAAGGGGAAAAAAATAACCCAAAATTCCCCAAAAACAAACCAAGGAAAAAAACCACGAAAACAAAACAAATGACCAAAAAACCCAAACAAGCGACCCAAACTACTGGCTTCTGTTGAACTTTTTGAAAGCATTGTATACAACATGTAGTTTCATGAGACAGTATAGGTTGGTGAAGCTCACATGCTACTTAAGTTTGAAGTTAATATGCCCTAGGGGTTCCAGGTTTTAACCTACATCAGTGAAATAAGTGTTTCTTCTGACTACTTCATGCAGCTCCTTGTTCAGTCAGTTACCTTGTCAGAAGCACAGCTCTAAACAAGCAGTGGGTCTTCACTACCTATTGCAAGGCTGAGGGTCTTACTCATTTGCAATGGTATGCATTTGTAATATGTTGGGCTTTATTCTAGATCATTATTTGTAAACCATCTGTAGAAGTGAGAACCAGAAGACTGTTTTCTGTCACAAGCAGTTAAGGAAACAGAGGTTGATTAAATCCAAGAATGTATTCCCTTCCCAGTGCTTCATTCTGTCATAATCAGCCAGGAATGATAAAATAATACACCAAAACTACCTACACTTGATATTTCCCGCTAAAATTATGACATGATTATATTTTACAGTAAAAGAAATACTAAAAAATATTTGTTTTTCTAATGAAAAAATAATATACATCCCAGACCACAGAGTAGTTAGCCTAGGGAAAAGTAAATTTATTTTGTGGAAATTTTCATTCATATAACTTAAATCATATAAATTTTGACCTTAAAAAAAAGTATGCTACTCTGTACACAACAACCATATATCAAGAAATACAAAATAGGACAAGGCTGGGTGACTATTATCATCTATGCTTTCTCCCTACTTTTTATAATTAGAAAATACTTTCTGGAATAACAACACAGGAAGCAATGACTACCATATCACATGAAAGTAATTTTCTTCCCAGGCTGCTGATCTTTTTTTTTCTCAAACGTGAATGTTAATTTTTTGTATGTGGGTCAGAAAATCCTTGGTCCCAAGAAGATAAATATTAAAAGTGCATAGATTTGGAAGGGTTGTTTCTAATACTAAAAAAAAAAAAAGCATAAAAAAAAAAAAAGCTGTGCATTTAAATGAGCTCCAGAAACTTAAAAGTACTCAGGTATAAGAAGAGGTTATTCTGTGTCTAAGATCAAAGAAGGAGAAGCAGAATTTAAACCTCCAGGAAAGAGAATATTGGCTAAAGTGATCAAGAAGTGTAAGTGATTCATTAAGTATAATTGGACTGGTGCTACTCCTTGAGGGCTTGTCTTAGCAGTGCATCCAACTTGTCAGTCCACACTAGTACATCTGTCTGTAGGATCAGAATACAAATTACTCTCCATATGTTAAGATCATCAGCAGCATCACCTGGAATTTTCAGTGGGTATTCAGCACCTGGTATATTATTTTGGGGATGTTATATTCCCTCTATACAACTGACTACAATTTTCCTGATGAAAAGATACAAACAGGATGCAAAACAAAGAAAGTGATTATTTCATGCTGACAACTAAAGAAACTTCAAGAGCCATTCACAGTCTTTCAATCAACTGTCATTTGTATATTTGGACACAGATTTCCATGTTGAGTAACATAACATATACACACATATATGCACAGATACACACACACACACATGCATGTACACACAATGTTTCCATGTTTCTTAACAAGGACTATATGTCCTGTTCTAGCCCAGAACTTCAACAGACATTAAAAAAATTGACTGGTAAGATTGACTGATAAAAGCCAGTGGATTCAGAAGGATAAGCCTTCAGATTTCATTGTTCCTATACCTATTTCAGCCCACTTTCACTTTATTTTCTGTTTCTTTACATCAGATTGCTGGTCTTTGCTTCAAGAAGGGGTCACCTTCATCATAAAGATGAAGGCAAATCTGTGAGAAGTCTATTGGGAGGTTCCAAGAGGAACCGTGGTATTAATTTCAGCTCTGAACATCGACAGATCTCTTTCCATCTGAACAGAACAGTAGCTCTGTCAACAGCAAACCACAGTCAGCATAGATTCCCTATGCTCCCATTTATGCCAGGGGACATGCATTTTCAGGCTTCCTTCTAGCCCCAGCAATAACACAAGGGGTCAGATGCCACTCTTAGGGAAATCAATTTTTGCTTAAGCAAACACACATTCCTGAATGCTTGCTCACCTTAATTTTTAGTAGTCTTTAGGAAAGGAAAAGCCATAACTAGTTTCTCTGCTTTGTTGTTGTTTATTAGGGTGCTGAGAGCTCTCTTCTGAAAAAAAACCTTAACAAGTAAACATAACTCATGAGGAGGATTTAAAAAATATTTATCTTCTTCAGCTTCTCTCTTTCCTTTTTACAGTGATTTGGCAATACTTTTTCCTGTTTGTAGTGCCATTTATTGTTTTCTGAGAAGTTCTTATCTATATTTACAACCACAGTTAGTTTCAAATATTCTTAAAGAGGTTGGGGCACCTGAAGCTTATGTCCTTTCTCCCAATCCCCTGAGCTATTCTTTAGGACAGACTGGACTGAAATTAATGAAGAAATGTTAAAAGCTGCAGTAATTTGGCCCTATTTGTTTTCCTGTGTCCAAACCCAGGGGAGACCATTGCAAATCAAAAGAAACCTCATTCATACATGTGCTATTCATATTATCCTCATCAAAGTGGAAAACTCAAGTGGTTTTGGTGAATAGAAATAGTAGATCACTGATCATTTAAATGATTTGGAAAGGAAATTTAATGTGGTCAAGACTACTAAAATTAAGAATTAATCTGTAATGGCTTTGTGAGAAGAGAGGTACAGCTAGTACTGTGTAGCATAGATGAATTCAGCTCTTTAGCACCTAAGTGTAGCCCATCAGTGTTGGTCAATTCCCTCTCAGTCTTAAATAAATTAAAAATGCATGAGTGGGAAACTGTAAAGTTTACCAGAGACCGACCAATAAAAGGTCTGATTTGGATAATAAAGGAATGGCTAGGAACTGAGCCAAATGTGAACAGTATCAATTCTATAGAAAAAAACCCTAAACTTGGTAATTTATTTCTATTTGTGTTAGAGAACTGGGAGGTTTTTTTCTTTATTCAGTTTGCCTGAGAAGGGTCATAATGTTATTTTGGGTTAAGTGAATGGGACAAGATAATCCTTAGGGTTGTGGGTTGTACAGTAAAACACGTTCATTTATTCTTCAATGTGACAGAAAACATAATTTATTGCTTTCTGTCCAAATATTTTACAGCATAAATCAGTAAGAACTGAGAGAATGAGACATGATGTCTACAATCAGTGATGTTGAGCATTAACACAAAAACTAATCACATAAGAGAAAAAAATAATTTAAATATTCCCCTTTCTGTACTGACTGCTGTGCAGAGAAGCTCCTTTTTAACTGCATCTTTTCCTCTGGACTGGAGGATTGTGTAGTTTTCAATATATTTGAGACCATTAAGGGGAGAACCAATGAAGTCTGACATTTTTTCAGTGTCATCATTTGTTTTCTGCAAAACAGCAGTATTTTTATCAATGTCCTCATATTTGCCAAAGAACATATGTAAAATTAGTTTCTATAGAAGACCACAGAACATCTCTTTCTGTCTTCTTGTTGGTCCTGGAGTACATCCTGGGGCTCCTCTGAGCACTTATCCTAATGCCTGGCTGCCTAAGACTTCCTAGCTTCCTAGACTGTTTCATTTTTTCCTTGAAGAAATATGAGCTGCATAGCCTTGAGTAGCACAAATATTTCTGTTACATTGATTTAATTTGGTGATTTTCTTTAAGATTTCGTTTAAAAGGAAATTCCTCATCTTAAGGGGCTCATGGAATTTTCAAGGATCCCAAGCATACATTTAAAAGCAAACAAAATTGAATAGCTGTACAGATTGACCAGAAAGAGCCATAGATTCAAACCCTGGCTGAAAAGACGAGCACTCCAAGATGAAAAGGTTGGGAATAAAAATAGTTAGAAGTACTCTCTGAGCCTTCAGTGGTGCAATCAAAGACTCTGTCTGGGCTCCAGGGTTTTTTCCCCTGTCTTACTGCATAGGTGAAGGGTTTGTAGCTCCTTGAATCCCAGAACCCTGGCTTTGGAGTAGTTTTCCTGGGGAAACTGCCCTGGATGCACAGATGCAGAAAATGCTGGCTGCTGTTTGGGAGACACACCTGGAGAGTCAATCTGCTAAGCGCCCTGGGTATCCCATGCTCAGTCTGGGGGTCTCTGTGGAAATCAGCCAAGATGAGAGAAGTCAGTTCAGGATAATTTAACCTGTTTGACCTTTCTGTTGATACAGAATACTAAAAAATTTCCCAATTACAGAGTAAGTTTATTTATATATATGTATATATGTAGAAATATTGAGATGTGAGTATTTTTATATACACAATAGCTAAACTTGGATATTATATTGATGGATCATTAGTTTCCTGGTATCAACTGAACTTTTTCCTCATGAATACTTCTCCCTGAGTTCTTTCCAGAGAGGGAAGATGTCTACATTAATTTTTCCTCTTCAAAGTTGAATGAAAAATATTTCCTACCACTGTCTTTTTGCAGTAACAGTGCCAGTAAAAGCTTTCCAGTCTCCAAAAATCTAAGAGTTTCCTTATGGTTACTACGCAGTAGTCTGAAATTTCTTAGAAATTCAGTTATGAAGACATTGTTTCTGGGTTTGTCTTGCCTCTCTGGACTTCTACTTTCTAACACAAAATATGTGGTGAATTTTTTTCACTGGACAATTTTATCACAATTTTTTTTGTTCTGTAGTCATTGCTTTTCATACCCTCACACATTGATGGTGCATGAAGATACACTATACCAAAAAAATTGTCTATTCTCAGAATGTAACACCTAAATATAACAGGACAGTGTGAACTAATTATTTGTGGGAGAATGGCAGCTTTTTTTTATTCAAGTGTAACCTCTATAATGAAAAGATTATTAATTGAGGAGCTAAAAGTCCAGGAGGCACTGGAGATAAAAAACAAGTGACTTTATAAATCTTTGTGGATGTGACTGCTGTAATAATCTTCCAGAACTGAACTGAACTGAGGTAACTTCTCCATTTAAATGGGCTGGTTTAATGGAATGGGAATTGCTTTGGCCAAGAGTGCCAAGCTGAAGGAGGTTTGGAGGGCATCCCTCCAGGGCAAGAATAATATTGATGATTAAGATAGATTGTGATAGAAGCTAGAAATTACTTACTAAAAGATATAGACCCTTGGGCTAAGAGTGTGGTATTATTCAGAGAACAGATTAATATCTGAAATATCATCTATTTTTGAACTGTATTCTACTTGGCAGGGAGTGGGTAAATGATTAAGTAGATCTTTACCAACTCTGATGGCTCTTGTCCTGTGATTTATATATTCAAAAAAAGAGAAGCATGTCCTAGCATGAGGGACACAGAGGAAAAGTGTGAATAAAGAGGAAAAGTGTGAAACCAGAGACTGAGTTACTTCAGCTTCCTCATTCAGGTACTGATGAATTTTTGAAGCCAGAATGATCATCTAGCTTGACCTCTATAGTATTGTAGGACATAGAATTTTACTTTGTTACCCCAGATCTAAGCTAAATTTATCTTACTAAAGAGATTAAAAAGTAGAAGTCCTATTTTCAAAGATATTTAGGTATTTAAAAAGTAGCGGTGAAAATATCTGTACAGATCAGGTGCTTCTCATTGATTTCATGATAGGTTGACATCCAACAACTTTACACTAGTTTTGAAAAGCCAAGTAGGCTTCTCTCTGAGGGTTTTAAATGCTACTGAATGTCTGGTTATACATACACTGTAATATGTAGAAGTCACAGTACTCGAAACTTTTCTAAACATAATTCATGGGACAAAATAAAAATGCTCTTATGAAGACACATGTTCATTCCCTTATCTGATAAGGAATTATCAGATTATTAGGATTTATATAATTAGGATTTATTTTCCTAACTCAAACATCTCTCAAATGAATACTAAATAAATACTGAAAAGTGCTTGGATTTTATAATGTAACTTAATTCTATAAATAGCAATTTAAGTGGGATTCCATTTTTACTCTTCAGAGTAGAGTACCATCTAGAGGGACCTGAACAGTCTGGAAGAATGGTGAGATTGGAACTTTCTGAAATTAAGCAAGGAAAAGTGCCAAGTGCTGTCCCTGGGACAAAGGAGGGCCTGTGATGATGGCACAGGCTGTGGAGAAACAGGCTGAGAGTGGCCCTGAAGGGAAGGCCATGGAGTTTGATGGGTAACAAGTTGAGCCTCAGCCAGCAAAGGTGGCCGTGAGTTCTTTGGGTTGTGCGAACAGGAACATGGTCAGCTAATACAGACAGAGATTACTGGCTTCTGCTTAGCACTCATTAGACCATATCTGCCACATCATGTCCAGTTTTGGGACCTCCTATGCATAAAGAAATCAAGAAAGTGGAACAAATTCAGAGAGGTGGAGGAGGCTTGTGTCCTTACCCTGTTAGGAGACACCAAGGAATTACAACCAGTTCAACATGGATATGTGAGCTTTGGGGGACCTGTAACAGTAGCCCCTCAGGGTATGTAGGGAGGTGATCAGGGAGAGAGAGTAAGGCTGTCCAAAGCCACAAATGCTGGTAGGATGTGATACAATAGACAAAAACTGAGATAAGATATTTCAGTCTGGACGTGAGGAAAAACTCTGATACTGAGAGGGACAAGCTGCCCAGAGAGGCTGTGCAGTCACCATCACTGGAGGTTTTTAAGACCTAACAGGCTAAAGTCCTGAGCAGTCACGTCTGACCTCAGAACTGGCACTGCTGAGAGCAGGAGGTAGGACTAGAGACCTCCTGATGTCTTAACCGCACCTGAATTGTTTGTGATTCTGTGAAACATTAGGCAATAATAAGGTTTCAGGAGCTCCCCACCCATCAGTAAACATGTAAGGAGAAAGACCAATTCATTAAATATCACAAACAAACAAAACCACAATAGCAGGTTTTGGATCTCCAATTTGCAAGCTACCTTTTACTAGTTATGAAAGCTGAGAAGTTCAACATACAGGTCTTTTAAAGTCTGCTACCCTGATATCTGCTATGTTGGAGGGTCAGTCTGAATGCTAAGAATTTCATGTGTTGAAAAAAATCCTCCCTTGGCCAACATATCACAGCATCCCTTCTGTTACCCCTAGAGGAAGCTGATGTTGGGAAGGTTCATTTTGTTTCTCAGTTGCTGCAGTGATTGTTTCCATCTATTGATAATTCAGTCAACTATGTCTTCTCTTTATTAACTTTAATGATGATCTCTTACATGACCACAACACCACTGTTGGCATTATTTCTGAAAATGTGTCACATACACTGAAAATATCAGTTTGACCTGGATTTCTCTGGAGATCATTAATTCCATGAGATATGTTTATCTTGATCTCATGAAAGAAAACTTGTTTTAAATGTAATAAGGGTGGTTTAAATTCTATGACTTTTTACCATTCTGAACACGGTCATCTTTCTGTTTCTGAAGATTTATATCAGGGGTGTGATTTCCCACTTTCAATTGATAAGAATCAGATTAACCACATCATCTGACTCACTCAGAAGATGTCTAAACAAAATCTGGAGTGAATATTAGCTAATGTTGTCTATACTAAAATGGTACCTTAGATAGTCTGGCTCTAATTTTTTGGTGGAACTGGCCAAGCCAACTCAAGCACACCTGGGAGACCACTGCCATTTTCAGGTACTTATGCACAACTCCTAGATAAGCATTTTTATTTTATTATGTTTTACAGCAACATGTATGTAAACAATTATCTTTGCTTAACATGATGACTCTAAGAGAATTAACTACAACAGGCATAAAAAGAACACCGTTGTTTTACAGGCCTTATGCTTTATTGCTAATTTAATTAGATTCCATTTACCCACAAACACAGCTTGATGGATATATTCTGTTCTTTATTATGTCAATTATCACCCTGCAACATGGTGCTTGCTAAGATTATCTCATCTACTGCAGATGACAGTGCATCTCAGTGGTCATATTAAGTGATATATAAGACTTACTCGAGTTGGCCCTTGCCAGCTTGTCCTAACTTCCACTTCTCTCCAGGCCCCATCTGGAGTACTGTGTCCAGATCTGGGGCCCCCAATACAAGAAAGATGTCGAACTGTTGGAGAGGGTTCAGAGGAGGGCCATGAAGATGATTAGAGGGCTAGAGCACCTGCCCTACAAAGAGAGGCTGAGGGAGTTGGGTTTGTTCAGCCTGGAGAAGAGAAAGCTGAGGAGGGACCTCATTGCATTCTTCCAGTACCTGAAGGGAGATTATAAACAGGAGGGGAATCAACTTTTTAAAAGGAAAGATAATGGCAGGACAAGGGGGAATGGTTTAAAGCTAAAGGAGGGAAGGTTTAGATTGGATATTAGGGGGAAGTTTTTTACAGAAAGAGTGGTGAGGTGCTGGAACAGGCTGCCCAGAGAAGTAGTGGATGCCCCGTCCCTGGAAGTGTTCAAGGCCAGGTTGGATGGGGCCCTGAGCAACCTTGTGTAGATCCAGGCCTGAGGTTGGTGGCCCTCCCTGTGGCAGGGGGATTGGCGCTCTATGATCCTTGGGGTCCCTTCCAACCCATATCATTCTATGATTCTATGAGGCTGAGACTTTAATTATTACCATAACCCTGAAACTGGACCAAAGTAACATGGGGACAGGAGATCTTGAAGTCATCAATACAGAGTTTCAAGAGAGTTTCTCAAGAAGTCTTAGTTTTATCTATCAGCGTTAAGAAAGACAGCATACTGAAATGGTTTTTTTTGTTGGTTTGTTTGTGGAGGCATGGGCAAACAGACACTGAGAAGAAAAAACCTGTTGGACTTTGCTGAAGACAGAAACTGCATAGCCACCTTCCCTGATGTATGCTTTCATGTTACTGTGTTCAGAGACGCCTAGTACCCCTACTAACACCCAGGAGCTGTATGTTCTAAAATAAAGAAAAAATCCCTACACGCAGAGTAAAGATCTAGTGTGGATCCTGACAATTCTGGATTACTAATAAGGAAAAATTCCAATCTGACCAGTGGGTACCTAGGCTCAAATGTTATTATTGTAGATATTGGTATTTATTTCTGCAGTCTATGGCTTCTTGACAAGGGGGAGCAAAAGGGCAGGTGCTGATCTCCTCTTTTTGGTGACTAGCAATAGAACCTGAGGGAACAGTATGAAGCTGAGACAGGAGAGGCTTAGGCTGGATATTAGAAAGAGGTTCTTAACTGAGATGGTGGTCGGGTACTGGAACAGGCTCCCCAGGGAAGTGGTCACAGCCCAAGCTTGAGTGAGTTCAAGAAGCAGCTGGATAATGCACTCAGTCACATGCTCTGGCTTGGCTGGTCCTGTGTGGAGCCAGGAACTGGACTCAAAAAACTATATGGGTCCTTTCCAGCTCAGATTGTTCTATGAATAGCACATGAAACAAAGCCTTTATTTGTCTCCACTTCTGCACTGACAGATCCACTTTATTGCTAAATGGGAACGCATTATTCATGGTGTAATTCCCATAAACAAATTTCATACTAATATATTTGCTGTTTCTTGTGACTACATGATTTCATGACTGATGACAAACTAGAGCTATTGCCATCTTCTTTTCTTAGTGAAAATACCAAAACTTTCAAAATTATAGAATAAAGCCTTATATTAACTTTTCAGTGTGGCTTTCAGTGTGGCTCAGTCTTTTACCTAATCACACAGAAGAGGTCTCTTTTACCTGTACATGACTCCCTCCGCTCTCAGCAGGACATCTGCATTCATAACTAAAATACAAATTGCAACCTGAAGGCAGCAATGATGCCACCCTCTTTCATGAAACCTTCTCTGTGACTATCCAAATTAAATATTTATGTAACTGACCCATAAAATCAGCTAGAACTCCTAAACCTGAAATGTTATGAGCCTCCAGACTGCAGCAGAATTAAATCATTATCTTTGCAGATTGTTTTCCCATTATACAATCCTTTCTGAGCAGAATTCAATATCTGAATGGAGCATATCCACATGCACTTATCTCTAGCATTTTAGTTAAAACCCAGACTATTATGCAGGTTTGTATTATATACACAATGAAGAGTAATTTAATTTCCAAAGATAAATCATTAATAATAAGGCTAGAGTAACTTATAGCTGATTAATACTTAAAGACAACTGTTCAATAGAACATATTTCGCTGAATTTTCTGGAGAAGTTTCTCTGCAATATATGGTAAGGACAGAATTTATGCAGAAAAGTTCCTTACCAGAGATGAAAACAAAGACACCATGCAATCTGAGCTGAGAATTAATGTTTTCAGAAAATCAAGGGCTTCCTGAATAATTAGCATACAGCTGCTAATCACCCTGTAAATTGTTGTTACAACCAGACACAACCCTGCCAATACACTTCACTAGAAATTACTTCAATTGCTTGCTCACTTTCAATTCCCTGTAAAAAAAATTAACAAAAACAGATATAAAAAGACAGGCACAGAAAAAAAAACAGAAAAAAAAAAAAAAAGCCCAGAACCCTCAGCTTTCTAATTTGGGGGCTGATTTTATTCTCAGGCCTGGAGAAATAGAAGCTGTACAAATGCACGTTTAAGTCCTACAGAACTCAGCCTTTTGCCAGACACAGTAAAAGCCATTTTTTTTCACTTCTGTCACAAGAGGCTTCTTTAAATCCTAATTAAAATTTAATTAAATTCTAATATATAGAAAGAATTCTAAAATATACATAAAGAGAGAGATAAAATTCTAATGTTTAATATTACCAGCTTCCCCTCCTCTGCTCCTTTATTGCCCTAAGGAAAACATGTGAATCCACTACTTCATTTAAATCCTGGCTACCACCTGGGAACTACAGAAAGCAGATGAGTATTTTCTATTGAAATTACTATTAGGAATATTCTCAAAGCGAAACAAGCAGAGAAAATTATGTGGGAGCACTCAGTGTTATCTTACATTGCACTTCTTTATCATGTTTTGCCTACTAATAGAGTATATTTTTATTTTATGTAGCGCCTTTCATCTAAGAGATAAGGGAATAGACAAGAGAGAGGAATTAAGCTGTTGATAGGGAAAATTTCAACTTTTTTTCTATGAGATTTTTTTTTAAGTGATTGAGTTAATGAGGCAGAGAAATATAGCAAGGCCATCCCATATGGTAAACACCATACAGAAAAAAGCTCTTACATCAGAAGTGGTGTGAGTTTGTCGAGGATCCAAGAGGAGGCTGGTGAGTAAAGGCAGAAATAACATTAAAAAGTATTAGATGTGGTTCCCCTTGATTATTTTACTAGTTTTATTCATTACCCCTTTGTGACAATCAGTGCCATCAGGAATAAGCATTAAAAGCTCATTGGTACTTCAGGGGCTTTTGCTGGGTTTACAGTTTTTGGCAACGTGTCCATTAGTATCTAGGCCTGGGGAAACCCATCCAGCAAACATAAGAACCAACAAAACCCTTCATCTAAAATGCAAATTAACTTGAATGTACCCATTTTAAACTAATTTCAAGACCATGGCAAATAGATTATAATACCAAACCTATTTTGCCTCATTTCCTGACAGTTTTCTCAACTAGAGCATTAATTTGGTTAAAATAGGGTGTGAATTTTATGCGTAATAGATGTCCTTGAATAAAAGTAAATGGCTACACTTCATCTCAGAATAAAAATGCCTTCTTCCTATTTAACTTAATCCATTTACTAGTGAGTTTATTAGGTGTCTGAATCAAACACAGAAAATATATTTCACCAAATAAAGTTAAGATGATTTTAATCTAAAGCACAACATAAATTTCCTTAGGGCTTGTCTTAAAAATGGAGCTAATCTGTTTTGCATATACAAATGCCTCCTGTGTCAAATTTGTGTGTAGCAAAGCCCTAAATCAGACTAGTATTTTTTCTTATGTATTTCTTTCTAGCATAGTTCCAGTCTAACTAATTGATTTGATTGCTTGAAACAACTGATGTCAACGTTTTTCCTGAACAAACATGCATCTTGGAACATTGCTTCACATCTGAAGCAGCAACCAAATGATCCATGCAATAGTGATACTATATATAAGGATAATACTAGAAAGAAAATGTAATTTTGTAATCACACAGACTGGATAGCTTGTTTCTTTACAGTTTTTAATATACCTCATAACAATAAGGATTTATTATATCTATTCTATATATGGAAAAATTGACATAATGAAATGTCAAGTGAATAACAGAAAACTAAACAAGAAAACAAGATGCAGACCAATCATTTGAATTCCCCAAATTAAATCTTCCCTTCTGAAATCTAAATGTTGTAGTCTGGTATCTGTCCCAAACTGGCATTAGATGAAGAAAGAGAAGTGTACCCACAATTTTATTTATTTATTTTTTTTTAAAGTCCAGGGTTCAGAATGTTTTTCTCATGATTGGTCCTACTGTTCCCCAGAGGTCACTACTGGGGCCCATTCTCTTTAATATCTTTATTGATGACTTGGGTAGGGAAAATGAGTGTACACTCAGTAAGTCTGCAGACGACACCAAGCTGGGGAGAAGTGTCAATCAGCTGGAGGTTAGGAAGGCTGACCTGGACAGGTTGAATCAATGGGCAGAGGCCAATGGGATGCAGTTCAACATGGAAAAGTTTGATCATAACAACCCAAGGCAACGCTACAGGCTTGGGTCAGGGCAGCTGTAAAGATGCACAGAGGAAAAGGATCTGAGGGTGGTAGCTGACACTCACCTGAACATGAGCCAGCAGTGTGCCCAGGTGGCCCAGAAGGCCAATGGCATCCTGTCTTGCATCATGAATAACGTAGCCAGCAGGACCAGGGATGTGATCATCCCCCCTGTACTCAGATTTAGTGAGGCCACACCTCAAATACTGTGTTCAGTTTTGGGTCCCTCACTAAAATAAAGACATCGAGGCCCTGGAGAGTGTCCAGAGAAGGGCAACAAAGGTGGAACACAAGTCTTATAAGGGGAAGATGAGACAATTGGCAGTGTTTAGTCTGGAGAAGAGGAGGCTCTCTGTAAGTACCTGAAAGGAAGTTGTGAGCTGGGGGTCAGCCTCTTCTCACAGGTAAGTAGCAATAGGACAAGAGGGAATGGCTGCAAGTTGTGCCAGGGGAGGTTTATGTTAGAAATTAGGAGAAATTTCTTCTCAAAAAGAGTGGTTAGGCATTGAAAACTGTTGCCCAGGGAGGTGGTGGAGTCACCGTCCCCTGGGGTGTTTAAGGAAAGGTTGGATGAGTTACTTAGGGACGTGGTTTAGTGAGTAATATGGGTGGTGGGGGACGGTTGGACTAGATGATCTTGGAGGTCTTTTCTGACCTTAATGATTCTGTGATTCTGTAACACGGAAGACACTTTGCCCTAAACAGAGCAGACAAAGAGAAAACCCAATTTTAATGACAACTTATTTCTTTGTCTTTGAGTTATCTATGCAGAAAGGTATTCTAATGTTTGAGAAATTATTGTATGTTTTTGTTATTATACTCATAACTTGCTCGTCTTAGGTTTTTAATCTTCATTTAAACAAGGGATTTGAATACCTAAACACGTTGTTTCAGTCCCAATGATATTAATAAAAGTACATCAAGTATTATGAACTTGATCTTCTGGGTAGGGATAGATTTAAGCATGTATTCAAAGTGATTACCAAAGAGTGTCATCAGGCTAGGATTTGGGCTTGACTCTTCCAATAACGCAGTTCAGATTCTCAGCTTAGCCATTGTGGAAAAAACTCATTCAGGGTCAAGATCATGGAAAAATATCAAGGTAAGAGGTTTATTCACAGATTTCTTACTTTTTCATCTGTTTCACTGAGTTGTCAGTTACATTGCTGTATTATCATCTCCTCTGTGACTGAAGGAGTATTCACAGAAACTCCTATGCCAGTAGACAGAGTTTCTGAATCTGGCTCCAGACATTATCCCATCCCTTTTCCTGTCTCCACCAGACTTCTTTCCCTCTCCTCATAAGGAGCAGCAATCCTGTAACATGGCATGGACCTTGACAGGTACCTGAACAAGAGACCCCAAATGGCAGACTGCACCAAACAGCCAGCATAAATTAAATATGAAGCATCCACATTCTGCTTTATTATTTTAGTATCTTTGTAATTGAGCAGTATCACCTCTCCTTATTTTTTCTAATGCATATCTTGGATAAAGTGATGCTACTTCTTAAGAAGTGTAACACAGACATCTGCTTTTGTCTTTTTATAGTACACCGTTGTCCTAAGGGCCCCTCTGTGTGAGTCTGCATAAGCAGGTTTTGTAGCTATCTATAGGTTTGGATGAAAAAACATTTGGAATTTACAGCATTTACAACTTAACCCGTCCTTCATTCTCCCTGTGGTTTTCCACTGATGACCCCTCCAACAGATACTTTTGTCTTCAGTAAAGACTATAAAAACCTGTGGTAAAACATCTCTAACTTATAACTATAATCAAGAAACTGCACTGGAACTGCAATCCCGGATGTAATAAAGTAAGAATCAGATGTAAAACATTAGGTCAGTATGACCTAACTCATCTTTCTTTTTCTCCATAGTTTATTGGTGTCTATAATAAAAAATGGCATAAAACAAAGGCTTTGGTGTTTGCAAATTGTTTTAAAAGTTAATTAGGTTTAAAAGAAATACAGAGCCAAAAAGGGGGCTAGGAGATAATGTGTTCGAACAGAGGTATTTTGATATTTCTGTTAGTAGAACAATCCGAGATCAGCTGAAGTAGTTCAATGCCTTATCTAGGACTATTACTGGTATCTAAGGACTTTTGAATTCTATTTAATTTATTGCTGGATTTACTAGAAATAATAGAAATGTGTGATAAACAAGCACAGTTAAAGCCAGGCTGACATTTCACTGACGTCCCTGTACTTGCTGGAAGATGAAAGTTTTTGTCTAGACATTTGTCCTCTTTTGATATCATGGCATGACAAGCATTTAGTGAGAACAAATATTTAAAGACAAGATTCCAAGGCTAACGGGCCACAAATGCCGCTCCTTTTCTTACACCTACATGTAGAAACCTCTACATTCTTCTTAGAGGGGATGCTTGTTGCAAAATATATTTGACTATGCTCTTTTCCTATTAAAAATATGTTTCTCTAAATGTCTATAATTCATTTGTATGCAAAATAATAGTGATAAACTTATGGCCTCATGGAAAACAAGGAAAGCCTCAGGAAGAAATAGGCCTCATCCTCTAAGGAATTATTTTATGCTTCCACTTTATATTATAAAAAGTAATGCTTAACCAAATTCAACATTGCTGAGAACTATTTTGTCATAAAATAATTTCAAATGTGCAATCAGAAATATTGAGCTAAACTGAAACTGTCCAGACGTAAAAACTGCTTTCCAATGTGCTTTGGTAACTGAGAGCATAGTTTAGCCAAAAGATATTTTGTCTTATGCAGAACATAGGTTAAGAATTGTTATTAAAAAGGCCCCGTAGTCTGCCTATCTTATAATTACACATGTATCAGGGAACCATAGGCTTTTTTCAGTGCTGAGGATGTCTGTATCATAAATAAAAACCTGCTAATCATGGGTTTATGCAACTAAAACAATCCAATTATATGCCTTATTTATTTAATATATCTATTCATTTACTTCTTCATTTAGCTACATGTCTTTCTTGTTTTATTCTCTGACATGAATATATGTTTATGGGGGGACAAGGATTTAAGAGAGGAAAAGTGGGAGGAGGACATTGCTTTTGAGGTTGTTCCTCTGGAGGACATAGGTCACTGTATCCTAAAATCACTTTCAGAAATCTTCAGGTGTTGTCTGACAACTTGTCATCTTTTTTGTCCCCATTACTCCCAAGGCAAGTCCACTGCAAAATTTCACTTCCAAGACAGGACTCAGCAAACATTTCCAACAAACAGTAGTTGTTTGGTTTTTTTTTTAATTTTCGTATTTGCTGGTTTTCCAATTTTAAATGGTTTCTACATAACTCCCATTTCATAAGTAAGGAACTCTTCCAAGTCTTGCTGGTTTTGTGCAAAATTGCTGAAAATGCATCCCAAAACTTTCCATCCATATACTATTTCTTTCTAGATGGTTGCTACAGCTAAGGTTGAGCTTCTTGAAGAACAAGAAATATTTAAGCATGAGACTCTGAATAGTCATTTTGATACCATTAAGTATACTTTTCTCATTAGAAGTGGATGAAACTACAACTACATTCAGCAGTGAGGGGATAATTTTTGAGAATCTTATATTTACATTTTAGGAAGGACACAATCCTTGTCCTGAAACAGTGAGCAGCCAAATGAATATCTACTTCTAGGGGAAAGGCAATTTGCTTTAGTGAAGCAATGACAATCATACTGAAAATGTTGCAAAGGATATGAATATTGGAAGGGAATATTGGAAGGCCTGAGAGATGATGAAATACACAGTAAACTTTACTAGAGGTAATTTGTCAGACTGAATGCCTACATTTGCGTGTCCAGCATCAAATGCCTTGTTTTTCAGAAAACATCGTATATGAAAAAAAAAAGTAGAGGGCTTGCTCTGGATGAAAACTTTGAAAGAGACAATAGGCTTGTCATCTTTGAATATCTTCATCCTTGATTTTTTTTCTCAGTAAATTCCAAAACTTCCTGTGATGCAAGTTATCCAGAAACAGTCAAAATTTCAATTTTTAATTTTAAAAGACCCTTTAAAATTGAAAAGACAGAGGTGATTTGGTGATCCATTTTCTTCTCTAAAGAGAGTTTTGGGATTTGCTGTCTGTCATTGAAGATGATCTGTATGAGGGAGGCCAGCTTTGCTGAGGATACAAGGAGTGTTTCTCCAGGTTTTGGCATGTTATACAGACCTATCCCTAGCTCCTAATAATTTGGAATCTTCTCCCTTTCCTCCTAAAAACAGCTAGGAAATGTTGAAAAACTTTCTTCAGAACAGTGCTTAAGTTACAAGCCTCTGATAGTAAGCCTTAGAGTTTTGAAAGCACTCTAAAATTATTACATTAATTCACCCGATGATATATTAAACCCAGGATAAGATGTGAAGACTCAGCACAACAGTATACCACAGAAGGTAAAAAAACGCTCTGCTGACTACTTGGTACTGCAAGTTTAAATCACACTCCAGTGTCTTATACATCAGATTTAGGAAAAAAACAAAACATATATTTATAATTGTTCCTCTTCACAAACCATTATTGTCCTCCCTCTTTTCCCACTGAAAGTCCTACTTTCTTTCCCTAAAGCAAAATTAAGCACTTGGTTGTGCTAAAAATAACTCATGCTAATTTAGTATTTCAGCTTCAAAGTACGTCAAAGAAGAAATGACTGTGTGGTTTTCAAAATGAGATAGATCAAATTGACTAGCTCTCTTCAGGGGAATGTGCCTCTTTCACTAAAAAAAGAAAATTGTTTTGCCAACTTTTTCCTCAGTTGTAACCGAAATTACTGCAGAGTAAGTGTTCAGTCAGTTTATGGCAATTCTGCCCAAAAATCCTATTAAGCAATAATAGGATTTGGTTTTTAACTGCCAGTTTCTGTTTTGAAAATACACCCCCATATACTCTGAATTCTCAGAACATATTTTGATTGATTTGTTTCTCATCCTTCTCCTTTGAAAATAAAATTCTTACTCTTTACCATTTTAAAGCATTTTAAGAGGTGATTAAACTGCAGCCACTCATCTTGTTTTTCAGATGTATAAAATTTTGCCCATCAGAGACTTAAATTATGTCTAACTGCAACCAGAAACTATCCTCTTTGCAGTACTTATCCTTAAAAGAAACATGCACAAGTTACAGCAAAAGGTTTATCTATTGATTTGTATTTTTAGAAATACTTTTCCTAGAATAAATTCATTTATAGAAAGGTTGGTTGTTTTGTGTTTTTTTTGTTTTTTTTTTCTCATATGTTTCATATACCAAAAATATGGAGGGTCTCTTAAAGAGAAAGCTCCTAGAGTTAAATGGGGTTTGTGCAAGATAAGCAAGATAGTATTTAACCAGTCTGAAACAGACAGGATTTGCACTCAGTGATTTTGAATATTTATTAAGGAACACTTTGTAAGTGTGGAAACTAAGCCCATTGCTTTTCTTAATGCTGAAAATTTAATGCATTAGCTTTCAAGATGCTTAGATAGCTATTTCCAATCCATTTTTATTGAAGGAAGTGTGTAACAGAATTTATGTTGTATTTCAGTTAAAAATAAAAAAAAAATAATAAAAATAATAGGAGCGGGAAAGTTAAAGAAGAAATACTATTTGGAGTGATAAATGTGCATTTTCCCATTAGTGGGCTTGTCAGCCAAAAATAACTTTAGTCCAAGAGTTGAGACTTATTCTGCAAATGTAGTAGGGGTATGAACATGACGGTTCTGGAACACCCCTACTTGAAAGGTGTGGTTTATTTGATGGCTTTTCAAAGTATATATTAAACTCATAAGAACTTCATAGTAAATTAAGTCCATTCTTCCTATAATAATTATATTAAATTCATGCTTCTTAATCAGTTCCTTTGTGTGTCTCCTTCACTCTCTGGCTCTATGAAGTGCTGCGTCCATGGAAGACATCATTACTGAAAGTGAGTGCCCTGTGGGACATTACGTTTCAAGACTCACTATTCAGATTTCTCCGTAACTCACTGAATATTTTGCATCAAAGTAGAACATAACCTGTCCCCTCTTTTAGCTCTTTTTATCCTTTACTTTGACCTTGTGCTTGCTAGAAAGTGGTTTGACTTTTATGACAATCTTCCTCTGGAATTACTTCTCTTGTGGATTAAACATCTCATATACTCCCTCAAAGCTTTTTTTTTATTTTGCTTTTTTAATTTTTTTAAACTTCTTCCCCCTCCCCCAGAAGCCACATTTTCACTGATTAGTTATTGTGCAGGAAGTATTTGTTCCTGTGAATAATCTTGAATCAGCAGTTGACTACTTGTGTCAGAAAATATAACAGACCCCTCTCATCCATGAATGGTAGGAACAGAAGAAAAATTGTGGCCCTATATTTCTGCTGTATCTTCTTTTTATGATGTTTGACATTTCTAAAGTTAAGTCTTACCACAGGCTATTACCTTCTGACTGTGAGCTGAGAAGTGTCCTCACAAAAATCAGTGAACACAAATATATCTGTAAATGAAAACACAGAGATAGTGAACAGGGAAAAGCAAGAAAGCATCTGAAGAAATATTAGCACATTTCTAAACTGCTAGATGAAATATCAGCTGAAGGAGGAAAATCCCGTCAGGGACAGGGACCAATCTAGTGCACCCTAAGTATTTCTACAGTTTTAAACAAAGAGAGTTAAGGATTATTCTTTCTTCTTATAAATTCCAAGTAAACTTCTTTGCTCTCAGAAAAACACCAAAGTTACTAATTAGAATCCAATACTAGAAAATTTTCAAGAAGTATAAAGGAAGGCACTTAGTCTCTCTCATTAGCTTTTATTAACAACCTTCTGAGTTTGGGAAATCAGTGTAGCAAGTTACAAATGATGCATGAAATTAAAAATTTCTGTTTACCCTATAGAGTTTTCATCCATGGTTGGCAATGCCCTGCTGCAATATATGCTGTAATAGGTTGCCAGATCTAGCCCAAACCTCTCCAGAAATGTGGTTTCTCTGCCTAAAAGGGAGATTTACTGTTGTTGCTAAAGACAAAACAAAATCTAGTATTTGTAGCATATTGTCTCACTAGACCACACATTAATCATGTCCATAAATCCAGGGCTTACTAGGCCAACACTCAGCAAAATGGTTCTGTGCCTTCTTGGTAGATGACAGTGATATTTAAAAGAAAGGCTTCTTTTGATACATTACATAGAGTTTCTGACAGGAAAAATACCTGTATATCTTTAAGTAGTGCTTTCAGGATACCCAGACTTTCTGAGAGAGAAAATCTCAACTCACTATCCCAAATGCACTTAATATAAATGGTTACTTTCAGTCCTTACACATGCTTTCAGGCTGTCATCATCATGTGAATTGTGCACATTAAGGGTCTTTCTATGGCTCCATGTTCATGTAGGAGATTTTATACTTTTTACTAGTTTGTGGGTTTGGGGTTCTTTTTGGTGGTGTTTGTTTGGTTTTTTTGTGGGGTTTTTTGTTGGTTTTTATTTCTCATTGTGTCTTCTTTCATTAATCTCCCTCCTGGTATTCCTCGTGAACAATCTAAGCATTCTAAATGAAATGTAACCCCCACGCTTTTTTATCTTTTCCTTTAAGACCTCTAGATTGCAGCTTCTTTCCAATTCGCTTCGTTGTTTTGAAACACTTTTATCCATAACTGAAATTTTCCCTTAGAGTTGGAAATAGCTTCCTGTCCCATCACTATTAGAACAGGATGAAATAATGAGATCACAAGGCATTATCTAAGTTATGAAGTTTTCAGAGGGACAAATGATGCATAAAAAATAAATATCCGGCAACTTACATTTTCCCCACCATTACTCTTAACTATTACTGCTTCTTTCTTGGGCTTTCCTATGCCTAAATTTGATAAACACAAGGAGATTTAGGAACAGTTTCAGTTTTCAGTGCTGGCTCTGACAGCTGTTTATGTAACAAACTGCAGTATCCTCCCATCTCTTCTTTGTTCTGAAGAAGTAAATAAACCAATGAACACGAAACCAGTTATAAATAAACATTACTGGTGTTCAGTGCCAAACAGTAAGAATCACACATATGAGAAGAACCTGTTCATTTGCCTCAAACAAAACTTCTGGGTATTTTGTAATTAATTACATTTGGGCATAGTACTTTGTCTTCATCCTTCTTGAACTGAATCTTCTGAGCCTTTAAGAATTCTTTTCAGTTCAGTATAATTTTCAAGATTTTCTTGTGTATATTAAAAATTATTTCCATAACTTTAAAAAAATATCTGTTTTCCAACCCCCATGGACAATAGCACAAAATAACAAGAAGTGCAAGAAAATATTTTCTGTGTGTAAATATTGCTGTCAAAGACATACATTTTCTTTCTTCATTCCATATCCCGTCTGCACAAGACCTTTTCTTATTCTTTCTCTTTCTTTGTTTTGGTCTATAAATTCTAGTGCTATACAAGAAAATTTCCTTCAGCCAATTGGCTCAGTATATGGATTTAACATGTGCTAAGCACGTTCTTAAATTTATATTAAATCCTACTTAGTGAAATCTTCTTCCAAAGGAAAGATTAAACAAAATATAAGACATCAGGGAGTTTCTGAAAACATATTGGAACTTCACTTGGTGAAATCTTCAGATTTCAAAACTTACACTTTGAATACGCATATTGTTACTACCTACTATGTTTAATATAAAAATCTATAGCCTTTCCTAACATCTTTGTGCATAACAATGACATTGAAGTGACATTATTCCTTAATCTTAGTGGAACACAACTGATATTTTTATCTTTGACTACAAAAGAGTGCAGCCAAATTGTTAAGGTTAAACCCTTGATGGATTCCTTTTTTACCAAACTGTTAAATAGCCAAAGTGTCTTGTTATTCAGAGTGTTTCTTCACTTTCTTGTCCAAAAGATAGAGCTATTTTAAAAATTACTTTCCTTTGTGTGAGAGATGTAGTGTGGTGCAGACTTTCAGTATTTATTTCTCATTTACAGTACTTCTTATGAGAAAAGAAAGCAAATAACAAAATGCATACACTTACTCCTGTAGAAAGTAATAACAATATTTCTGCCTGTATTAAATCTTTTATAGCTCTGTAAGTTCTCAAGTTCCTGAAGAGAAATAAATTCCAGTGCAATTATGCAAACTCATAAATACTTAGATATTCTCAGACAGTAGATAGCTGTGTGTTCTGCTTTGGGTAGTTTGCTTCTGCTGCTTATGTTTCAAGGAAACTTATGTTACCAATGAAGAAAAAATATTCCAGAAAAAAGCAGAAAACAATTTTAATAATAACAGCATATCCATATGGGATGTGCCTTGGTGATCAGCATCAATAGTTAGGTATCACCTGAAAAATAAAGTGTTGCAGACAGTCAATTCACAAAATTCCTCAAGGCTATTAAGGAGGAAGTATTATGGACAAGTGATCTGTCCATCTTAAACATTTCTGTGATTACCATCACTGCTGTATCTTACTTCATTTAGTAACTCAGGACTTCCTGAGTCATCCCAATGTGCTGCAGACAACCACATTATTTAAATGCTTTGATAAGCTTTTCAACCTTCACCTTAAAAAAAGTTAGGTATCTTGTGCCTGTTAATTTTAGTGGCTACTGTTTCAAAATTTAATTCTTATGATTGCCAAAAAGTGTCTTCTGCTTTTGTTTTTTTTTACTTAAATATATTCCTGTCCAGTTTAACAATCACTATAACTATGCTAGAGCTATCATTTTGCTTGTACAGCTCTTGTAACTCATCTAATATTATTGAGTTTAATTCCTACTCTGCTATTGGAGACTCGGAGGCATACAGAGTGGAGTTATACATGAAGGATTATCCTTCCAATATGAAAAAACTCTTCCTTATATCTAGTTTAAATCTTTTGGAAGAGGGTAGATTTATACTAGACATAAGGAAGAAGTTTTTCACTGTGAATGTGGTGAGTCACTGAATCAGGTTGCCCAGAGAAGCTGTGGCTGCCCCCTCCCTGGCAGTGTTCAAGGCCAGGTTGGACAAGGCTTTGGGCAGCCTGGTTTAGTGGAGGTTGTCCCTGCCCAGGGAGTTGGAGCAAGATGATTTCTAAGCTCCCTTCCATACCTGAACCATTCTATGATTCTATGACAGTTTGATATTCCTCTCTACTGACAATTCCTCACAACCTTTTTTTTGTTCATCAGAAAAACCTGCATTTACTTAATAATTTTATTTTTCTACATCAATGTCACAAAAATACTAAACAAGATCTGACCTTGAGCAATTTCACTTCTAATCACTTCCTCTTTCTTTTTCTTTGACACAAATCAATTTATCTCCTTCAGCTAGTTTTTTCCCCACTTTTTCATTCTTACAAAATCCCTGTCTTCCTCATTTTAAGCTCTTTTTTCAACATTGTACTGCATTAAATGCTTCACTAATGACAAGATAGATGAGATATACTCCATTTTCCTTTACTATAAAAGTCAGTAATCTCATAAATATATGGAGTACTCTGCTGAAATAACCTTCATGAACCTAGTTGAGTATTAAAGCATCTGAAACATATCTACATTAAGATTCTATCCTTCCCCTTCCTCCAGGAGTGTAAATAGCTGTCTATATACTTTTATCCTTTCTTTACTGTTAGTGTCCTATAGGCTTAAATTAACTGGTCACACATAGTCAGATGTGTTGGCCTGAAAGTGACAGGCACCTTCTTCCTTAAGTTTTATGTTGCTTCCTAAAGCCTATTTTTCTGTAAGAATTATGGACCTTGTAGAAGTTAAGTTACACATAACAAGAACTCCTAAGTTTTAGTGACAACCTCTTTCATAATCTACTTGTGAGAGAACTCACCTAGAGATAATAAGACTGTGTTCAGCCTGAGAAAGAAGTAGCATCTCAGAAAACAAAAATCCTTAATTTCCTTGCAATGAACAGGCTCTGCCTCTTCTAAAGCTGAGCCACCGTGAATCAAGAAATCAATGAACTGCAGGACATACTGCACAAAACAAGGCCATCTAGATCTAGCCAACTGTTTAGGGCTGAAAGTGTAATAGAAAGGTTCTGATCTCTGTTGGCACAGATTCCATCTTAGCTAGATATCATGGCAGGTAAGGGAATGCATATTCTAATAACTAGCTCTAGAAATCCACTTTCATTCCTGTGCTTTCAATTTTAGGTGAGAGGTGAAGGCCTTGATGTCTTGCTCTCTCCTACATGTCATGCACTACAGGAATTCACCAGCCTAACTTCAAGTGATAAAGCAGCAGCTGCTCCGATTCAGGTTCTATGCTTCTTTGTGGAAATGCTCTAGGAAGCATGAGGTTATAGATTAATAGGTATATTACAATGGTTTCACGTCATAAAGTACCCACTAGCAGTTGGCAGAATACCCCATGGGGTCTTTGTTATCTGATAGTCTTCTATAATGGCATGACTGGCTGGGTGGATAGAGAGCAGTAGACGTTGTCTACATTCACTTCAGGAAGGGTTTTGACATCACGTCTCACAACATCCTTGTAAGCAAGCATAGGAAATGTGGGTTGGATGGGTAATCAGTGAAGTGGATTAAATGCTGGCTGAATGGCAGGGCCCAGGCAGTTCTGATAAGCGGTGCAGATAATAGTAGGAGGCCTGTATCTACTGGTGTGCCCCAAGGATGAGTATTTGGTCCAGTCTTATTCAACATATTCATCAATGACTTGGACAAGGGGTCAGAGTGTACCCTCAGTAAATTTGCTGATGCAAAACTGAGAGAAGTGGCTGAAACCAGAAGGCTACACTGTCATTCAGAGAGATCTGGACAGAGTAGAGAATAGGATAAAGAGGAATCAAATGAAGTTTAATAAGGGAATTAATAACCCTAGACACCAGTACAGGATAGGAGTTTACATGCAGGGAAGCACCACTGTGGAGAAAGACCTGTGAGTCCTGGTGGACAGCAAGCTCTCCCTCCACAAGGCAGCTACGTGCCCTAATGGCAAAGAAGGAGAATGGTACCCTTGGGTACATCAAGAAAAAACATGGCCAACAGGCCAAGGGAAGTTATCCTGTTCATCTACTCTGCCTCGGTGAGGCCCCATTTGAAATATCGTACCCAGTTCTGGGCTCCCCAGTTCAAGAAATAAAGGGAACTACTTGAGACAGACCAGAGGAAGGCTAAACTGTCTTAGGAGGAAAGGTTGAGAGAAATCAAACTGTTTAGTCTGGAGAAGACTGAGAGATGATCTGATCAATGCTTACAAATATCTAAAGGGTAAATTTCAAGAAGATGAAGTCAGTCTCTTTTCAGTGGTGCCCAGTGACAGGAAAAGGGGCAATGGGTGCAAAATGGAAGACAAGAAGTTCCATCAGAACAGGATAAATAGCTACTTTACTCTGAAGGTAACAGCACTGGCACAGGCTGTCCAGAGAGGTTGTGGAGTCTTCTTCTCTGGAGACATGTGAAACCTGTCTGGATGTGATCCTGTGCAACCTGTTCTATACTTCAGCAGGGGGATGCACTAGATCTCTAGATGTCCCTTCCAACCCCTACATTTCTGTGAATCTATGGATCCCATAGAAGACTGCTGATATATTTTTTGTTTCTTTATCTATAATTTTTCAAAAGGCAGATTTTAAACTCCAAAAATGCTGCAGATATGTTCTGGAGATAACTAACGATCATTCACAGTCAACAGAAAAAGACATCCAAATCATTTGGTACTGTTCTCCTTCTTGTGCAGTTCCCTTTCTTTCCAGTGACCTCAGTCAGTGGCATTTAGCAGGCAACAGGAGGTGAAGGCTGCATTACCACACCAGGTCACAGACAGTGCTTCTGTAGGTACATTAGCAGAGCAATTTCTACTTTGTCTAAAGACACATATATTAATGAGCTTTTAGTTAGTACATTAGCAATTTTCATGGAAAACTATACTAAAATTGATAACTTTGTAAAATGTTTGATTTATGATATTTTAAAATTTTATGTTGAGGGGGTTTTGCCATTTTGTCACTAGGCTTTAATACTGATTTTTTTTTTAAGTGTCATTTTAGTAAGTTTGAAAAAAAAAACCTGAGAGGCAGCTATGTTTAAAAAAAAAATCACTGAAAGTAAATTTTTCCAACCACATTACTGATACAACACATATAGATGTTTGAAGAACTGATATCTAAGCTACATTGGCCACACTTATTGTACTGAGTGTAGGTGACAAGTTTTTGATAGTGATGGGGGCTTATGAACAGACCACCACTACCCCCATTCTTGAACCCCTGCGTTACTTGGGGAAGATGATATAAAGGAGTCAGGATTGAAGAAGAGAAGTTGAGGCTGATAAGGTGGTAGGGGTGGTGGGTTGAAGTTGGTTTCAGTTTTTGTCTTTGTCTGATCTATTTTTAATTAGAAATAAATTAATCTTTCCCAAGTTGGGTCATTTCTGCCCATGATGGCATATGGTGAGTGATCTCCCTGCCCTTGTCTTTACCCATGAAATTTTTACTTTTTTTTTTTCCCCTCGACTTTTTTCTCCCACTCTTTTGCTGAGAAGGGGGACTGAGAGAGCAGCTGACTGGGTGCCTGACAACTGGCCAAAGTGAACTCACCAGGTTTGCATTACTGGATAAGATATTGATTTATATGTTAGAATTAACTGGCTGTAAAAATCCTCAGAATTAATACAGAAAAATATTTTAATCTAGCTTTTATTGCATCCAGAGTTCTTGAAATAAATCCAGACCCTCAACAGGGAGATGTATTTGGAGTTTTTTTTAATTTAAAAAAAAAAAAAGAAATTGCTGGACTTTCATTTCTCACTTCTCTCTTCACTTTTCCAAGCCTATTCATGTCCCAGAATACCTTCAGTAGGAATGAAAAATACAGAAGGAAGCTAAAATTTGGCCCCCAGCCCCCAGATTATATCCATTGTTTCAAAATCTAGACATGTTAGCAGGATGATAAATCCATATAGAGGAAGTATTATGTTTCACTTCTTTTATATGGATGCAACTTAAAGGAGTCTAAAACTGTTTATAAAAGAGTAAATTTACCCTTTTTTTCCCCTTTTTTTCTTTTTCTAAAGGTGTTTGCAGTTAGATTTGTTGGGAATGGAAATAATACAAAAATGCCATCCTGGATACAGTCATAGAACAAGTGAGTCACAATTTATTTTAGTCTGCTAAAGAAGAAATTGTTTTATTAGTTCACTATACACTTAATTCCCACAAAGCACCTCTGGGGATTCTGGGGCTATTAAATCCATATAACTGAAGCTCCTGTAGAAAATTCTGTCTAATCACACACAATTCTTCAGTTTTCCTTCAGCAACAGTTTATGTCTTTAATGACTTAACTTCTCTATGGAATACTGGCATAAACATGGGAAGAGAAGTTATGGGACCCTAATCTTAATTCATCTAAATGTGAAAACTGAAATTATTTTTACTCAAGGACTATTGTAAGTAGTTGGATATTTCAGTTACTTGGTTGTCTATTCACATCCACTGAAATTGTTTTGGCATCTAGAGAATTTTGGAGCATAAAAGTCACATTAACAGTTGCACATCAATCCAGTCCAGGATGCAACAGTAGTCTTAGTTTACCTGAATTTAAAAGCAGTTTATGGTACCTGTCCCTTGAAAATCTTCACAACTCTACCAAAAAAAGGTGACCTAAGATGTTTACTTGAAATGTACTGCAGTGACTGTATGCAGTCTACAATTCAAGGTCATTTCCCTGTTTTGAGGTTGCATTGATCTAGAGAAAATGTGAATATGAATATTCATATATTTATATGCAATGTGTTAAATCTATATGCATAAGTTCCATAAATATTTCCACACATACATATGAAAACCAATATTGTAGCTCAGTGAAAAAGGAAACAGTAAATCTGTAGTGTTTAAACATGCCTGATATACCAGCTTTATTTCTATATTCCCATCACGTACTATCAGCCATTAGTCTGAACACAAGCAAAACTGTAGGAATCCAATAAAAGGCATGAAGTGCCTTTAATTTTGAACTCATTTGCAATATGTTTTACATTACTCTGGTATTTTTAATATAGTCTTTCATTAAAACACCCATAACAGCCCATCTTTCTTTGACAAGTTGAAACGCATAAGTAGACTATGATAGTGCAATAACAACTCCTAAAATGTTTAAATAATTTATTTAATTTGAATTTTCCAATGAGAAATGGAGGCAGAATAAAATTTTAGTGCTGAAACTGCTTTGATTGGCACATAGGGGAACAAGAATAAAACAAGCTGGAGATTACAATCAGAAAACCAGACTGAATGTTTTTCAACAAAAAGAGATTAAGTGGACATGACAGACACTACATATTTCACTTCAGAGGTCCACCGTTTTCAAAACAAACTCTGGTTAGTGTAGACATAGCCAATATTTTCTCTTTATTGTTTTTTTATGCCAGCTCATTCAGACTAATTATAGCTGATTGTTTCCTATTTCCTGTCCCATTCAGGGAGTTACTCTTCCACATGATCTTCTCCAACAATCCAATCTTCCCACTTCCTCATTTCTCTTTCTCCTACGTTTCTGGGATCACATTTCATCCGGTCACAATGTATGAGATAGCTCTAGTTTAATCACTGTTTTTTCATCACTACTTAATTATTTCACAGGTAAGTTTAGTGGAAACAGTAAGTATTCCAGTACCGTCTGCTGATAGGCTGTAGCTATGGCTACTCATGCAGATGGATGCCAGAGTCTATGGCATATTCACTAAATCTGTCACATATCTATCACACAGCTCTAATTACTTGCATGATTTTGATCCAATTACTGTAGTAGGTATACTTCCAAGTCCTCAGTTACAAACTAGATAAATGACAGGGTATTACAGTAGTGATGTAGAGGCCACATACTTAACATAAAACCTGTAAAAGACTTTCTCTCTTTTTTTATTTAGCCATAAAGGCTTACTTTCCTTGCATTTCCAACTGAACATCAGTCGTGCCCAGCTATTGCACTTCAGATTAATTTTTCCATTTATTTCACCATTTAATCTCACATAATAATACTAAGGTTCTATATATTACAATTGTTCTTACAGCTTTTCACAAACATTTCTCAATAATTAATTCTATAATCAGGAACTGCAGAATAAATAACTTCTTTATCATTGATGTATGAATATATACCTGATCATGTTGAAAAATAAGATTCTTGTAATTGTATTTAAAAATATAATATTGCATGAATGCTGTATCCTCTTCATTAATAACAATTTCCTTGAATTTGGTAACACTTTCACATTTATCAGGGAAAATTTGGTCAGTGACTGGGAAGAAAAATGCCATAAGGCCAAAACCTTTCCCTTTGATGGAACTAGTTAATGGCTCTTTCCTAATTCTGCTTTCAGATTTATTATCTAATATGCATTCAATCCACTTAATATGTGCCATTTCTCTTTCATACCATTCCAGATTCTTAATAAAAATATTGTATAATAACTACAAAGCATTAGATTTCATTATCATTGGGTTAATAAAATATAAACAAATTTGTAACACTTAGCATTTCAGTAACATTACATACAGCTATTTTAGTGGAATCAATTTTCCATAAACTCATATTGAATCTTTAATTAATATTATTTGTGCATATAGTTTATTTTGTATGAAAGAATTGCAGGCATCCTGATCATTAAAATCACTTGTATCAGTATCATTTTTCATCTGGTCTTCTGTAAATAACCAATGATCTAGGCATTTAACCACCCTGATAGCCACTGGAAGTACAACACCGTGGGGTATAAAAGCCTAGGAGATTTCTGGAGTTCTCTAATGGTAACTTCCTGACATGGATGATTGAGGTGCCAACATTGGTGATGGAGGAGAGAATGTGCTCTGCTAAGCCAGATACTTGCAAACAAGGAAGGGCTGTTTGTGGGTATGAAGTTCGAGGGCACCTTTGGTGAAATGACCCTGAGGGAGTAGAGTTCAAGATCCTAAGAGAAGGAAGCAGGACAAAACAAAGAACCACAAACTTAAAACTTAATTCATGAGCACTGAATTCAAGGTGGAGCCCAGCACAACTTCCAGATAAAAAGAGAAAAACAGATACTTGAAAATGAACCCAGGAGATAAAAACCTGGCCTATCAAATTCACTAAATAATTATTTTAGTAAGCTGAAATAGAACAAAGAAAAGCTACCTCAACAGTGAATAAATATATAAATTAGGTCAAGAGGGAATTAAAACTTTGAAGTACTTTAAAGTCATGTAAAGTTGACTCAACAGTGGGTCCTAGCAGCAAAAAGGACCAACCGTGTCCAGGAGTGCATCAAGCTCAGCATAACTAGTCAGTTGAAGTGGAAGATTGTCATACTTGTCAGTACTGTGGCCCCCACCTCGAGTACTGTACTGTGTGCAGTTTTGGGTGCCTCAATATAAGAACATTAACCTATTAGACTGTGTCCAGAGGAGGGTGACCAAGATGGTGAAAGGTCTTGAGGGCAAGACTTATGAGGAATGGCTGAGGTTACTTGGTTTGTTCAGCTTGGAGGAGGCAAGGCTGAGGGGTACCTCATCACAGTCTACAACTACCATAAGTGGGGACAGCAGAGGCTGCTGATCTCCTCTCTCTGGTCACCAGAGATAGGACATGAAAAAATGGAATACAGCTGAGTAGAGGCAGTTCAGATTGCATGTTAGAAAAAGATTCTTCACTGAGAGGGTGATTGGTCACTGGAGCAGTCTCTCCAGGGAAATTATCATGGGACGGAGTGATCAGAGTTCGAAGAGTGTCTGGAAAATGCTCTTAGTCATATGGTTTAGTTTTAGGTAGTCCTGTGAGGAGCAGGGAGTTGGACTTGATTATCTTTATTGGTGCCTTCCAATTTGAGATATTCTATAACTCTATGCTTCTAAGTGACTGACATTGATACAATAAAACAGCAGTTAAATCTACCACACATGTGATTGAGGGTGCATCTAACAGCATTTGTAGCTAAAATTATCAGCTCTGATTTCTCCTAACAAAATAAGTCTCCTGAGAGGCAGTGTTTATGAGCGTAAGGCATCAATGCAGACTTCTCTAGAACTTCAACGGGACAATAAAATATTAAACAAAATATTAAATAGCAATAAAACCAATAAAGCCAGTCTGCCTTATGTTAGACATCTCAAACCCGAGATGTTTAACCCCAGCATGTAGGAAATTGACACCTCAGAGCACACATTTTTTATCTCTTAACAGAAACCTGTATTATTCAGTTTATAAATTTATTATATTTTACTATGAAGTCCCGCTTCTCAAAAGAGTAAAATCTTCATGCTGTTTTAAAAGTAAACTCAGTGACCTGTCACCCTGGAACATTACCTGATCTTGAATCTTGCTCTGAATGCATACAGAAGCCTGGTTGCATCAGGGCAAACCCTACACATAATGTCCACTCTGTGTTTACAGTCTGGACACCATGAGTCATGCAGTGACAGAATATTTCAGCACTCATGCAAATACATTTCCTTTCATAATTTCTGAAGTTGCTGGCAGGACTGTCAGCTTGTGTAAAGAGAGGGTGCAATATTCCAAAACACTAAACAAGCATTGAGAGCCCAAAGTAACAATTTTTAACATTGGTAAGAAGACAATAAGATGTGGAGGACTCTTTTCTTTTCACTGCTTTTATCCTTACTTCCAAACATCCTCAATGTCTTTTCACTGTTCAACTGAATTGAGCAGGAACACCACCACCTTAAAAATCATTTAATCTCTTTGGAGATTTTATTGAGCTATTTTTTTCCAAATGATATCTTAATAAAAATCAGTGTTATCAAATTGATTTCTTTCTATCATACCCATTTATGTATATCACACTATCTTTTTTTGCATAAACTGCAAAGTAGCACATCCATATCTAGATAATGTGAAAACTCATTTTTTTCTTTCTCCAGCTAAACAACTGGAAATGAAAAGTAGATTAAGATTTCCAGCCTTCTTTAAAACTGACTGGATACCAGAGAGTACCTTTCAAATACTTACCTAAGATTCAAATCTTTCTAGCCTGCAAACCCTTTGGACAAGGATGACCTAAGCCTTCTCAGAACACCAGTAATGGATAGCAGACTAATTTCTGTTTAGGTAAATTCTGCTTTATTTATGGTATGCTTTAGGAAATAAAATTAATTTTCTTTCTCTTTCTCCTCTCCTACTTTCCTCTTCCTCCTCTCCTACTTTCCTCTTCCTTGCCTTCTAATTCTTGATCTTAGAGGTGTGTCATCCATTTTTCTCTCCTTTTCAACTCTTAAAAGTTACCTGTTGCCATTCTATTAGCCTGACACCCACATAATTCCTCGGGTCACATCATAAATATATTTCTAGCATAGTTGAAGTACAACCTGAAATGCATGAAAGGTCTATGAAATACAGTGTTTGATATCTCTTCCTTAGGGCTCTGTGTGGTATAAAATGTCAGGATTTATAATAGCCTCCGCCTGCAACTCTTACTCTAAATCTAATGTGGTTCTCTCTTTGAAAAATCAGCATAGGAAATATATAGCCTTAATCTGGGGAACATGACTACTGCAGGGGTGATGAGACAGCTGGTGATGGAAAATAATGCTTGGCAATGGTGGATCGTATATGAGAATATTTAAACAAAAGCAAAGTGGCACTTTGAGTGATTTTCTTTCACAGTAACCTTTTAATTGGGTACAGTTTATAAAGTTGGCCTATGTCACACTATGGGTCATAACCTTCACAGTCCTTAAAACGTGTAGGATCTGAATCTAGAAAGTGGTTTCTTTGGATTATGATTCATTAAAAAAATTAAATAAAACCCCCTTAGATTCAATTTAATAGAGTGGAGACCCATTTCCAACTCTACGGGAAGACTCTTCCCCTTGGCCAGGATGATGGCTAAGGTAACGTACTGAGAGCCCTTACCAGAGAGATGGGTAAGTGAATATTTGATGTTTCAAGTTTGTAGTCTCGGGTAATTAACTAACGCACGTGTGGTATTTAGTGCGCTTGTGACAGTGTGTTGTGTGAATCTGCAGTGGTAGTAATATTGAACCTTGTGAGCTGCCCGAGGGCGGTAACAGTGAGTGACATGATTCAGTTGCGGGCCGTGATACTGAATTCTGTGACTGTTGTGTTGGCAGTAGCGTATTTTGTGAGTCTCTTGTGGTTGTAATAAGTGTAGCTGTACTTCTAAACAGCAATAGCACATTTCACCATTGTATCCATGAAATCAGCAGTAGTGATGTATTGAATGCACGTGGTTCAAAAATAAATTATTCTTATTTTTTATTTTTAAACCCGGCACTCGAGTGTCTTTCCCTCACAAACAGTAAAACCCAAAGACTGAAAGACCACTGTCCATTGTGCCTTTTATGACAATCAATTTTTATTGGGCATTCTGAATATTTTTACATCATCAAAAGAGAGAGTTACTGGGAGAAGACCCTAAGGCAAAAGGCTTGGAAAATGAAGTCATCAACACCTCTGGCAGCTTTAAACATTTTCCTGCTGATTCACAAAGCAAAATATCACATGAACAGCAAGTCAAGTGCAAAGGAGGAAAAAAAATCCATTAAAAAAATCCAGAAGTTGGAATTCAGTTTTTCCCATCTCTAACATGCTGATGTACTATTTATAAAACTGGAGGTCAATTTAGAGTTTTGAATAATTATGTTAAGTTTCAGTCATCTACTTAGAAGAAGCTTAATTTAATGTAAACACGTAAAAATATTGTGTCTCCAACATGTACTGAGTTTAGGCAGACTAATATAGGGGACCTGCATTCCTCAGAAATTAGACTACCAGATCTGCCCTGTACTGTGACTTTGTATCAGGATGTTGGTTAAATTGTAAGGCAATCCTCATCAATGATGAAAGAAAACAAAAACCTTCTTTGTGTTTGCTTAAGCTTGCCTGGTTTAATGTAATCACTCTACCCAGTCAAGGCACAACATTTTACCCGCAACAAAAAAAGAGAGTTCATTGATCAGTACAGTAACACGTAAACTGATTACCTCAGAAATCTGTTCTCATGGAAACAGATTCTCCTAAATGTACCAACCTAGAAAAATCAAAAGTAATTCAATTGCACATGGATTTTATTTTATATGTATTCAGACACCAGACAAAAATTTGAAAAAAAAATTTGGGTAAGTTACAAAAAACCACCAAGGTTAAACTGTGTCAATTTATTTTTATTTTAAACAAATAAAGTTTATTTGTTATGTTTTCTCATTCACAGTCACCCTTAGATCTCATTGCTGAAGTATCTATGTTATTTAAAAACAAAATAGAAAAGAGAATGTTTTTCAGTTACTTATGTGAACGATTACAATTATCATCTTCCAAGAATTAATATATTTTAATGGAATGACTTTTTTTTTTTTAAATTCTATAGGTATATTACATCTGTTCAAAACATGGTTCTTAAGCTGTACTGGATGCACCACAATTCACATAAAAGCTCAGTGGTTTTGTTTGTTTATTTCAATGTCCTTGATCTTTGCACAAGTCCTGGTCTTTAAACTTCTAGTTGAGACTGTAGAGCATGGCAAGGATTCTAAAACAGCACTTGACCAGAGACCTAAGGGAATATCCATGGGAAATGTCCAGCACCGAAATTCTGTGATTTTTTTATTCTGTTGTTCTTTAAGGAGCAACAATAACGTCTACCCTGCAGTGCTTATGTCATGCTTTCCTACTCACTGATCCATTCAAAGTGGTTTGGATTTTTTTTTTCTATCTCTGTTTTTATTCTCCTGTATTAAGTACATGAAGAGTAAAGGAAGGAAAACACTGAGATAAAATATCATAAGAAATAAGGGCTTGCTTTTTCTAGTTTTGGAAGGATAAATTACATTTAACATCAAGAAGTTCCAAGTTAAAAAGATAGTATTACCTACATAAACTCATCCTGGAACATTCTGACACCTTCTGACTTTTTGAGATGAACACACTGCTTCCTTAACCTCTCCTTGCATGGCCTCTGCAGCACAAGCACCAGCAGTTACTGCATCACAAAAAATAGCCATGGAGAGGACATAAACAGCTGCAAGGGTTATGCATGTGCAGCAGAGACAATTCTCGCTGCTTGCAAAAAAAAAGAGAATTGAGTGACAAGTCCATTAATAGGTTGAATTTGCAGGAGGTTGGAGGCTTTGTCTAGGACAGGCTGATGCTAGCAAAAGCAGAAAACAAATTTTAAAATTCTGTTGCTTCTTTTCCCCCTATTTTTCAATCTCATAATTAGGAACTTTGTCTTCTATAATGGACAAACAGGATAGTGGCATTTTCTGTAACAACCGTTGAAAGCCAGTGTTAAATCCACTAGCTGTAATAAAAGAAATAACAATAAAGAAAATATCCTGCATCTGAAAATGAAACAGAAGCTCAATTGTCACAGCCTTTGCAATTACTGACATGGAGATAAAAATTATACATGGAAGTGATCCAAGAAACAGAACTTTTGCTACAGAGGCATTTTTTTGCTTGTGGTACGTTAGTAAACCAAACTATTTGGTTTGGTTAAGTAGGCCCAGCAGCACAGAAGACAGTGTGTGGCTTTATATTCATTAAAATGTACTTCTAACATTCAAATTTCTTAAGCATGGTTTTACTTTGAATGAAACTTCAGACATAATTTAGGAATGATTGGCATCTTTCCATAAAAACATTAATACATTAACCTTGTGAACTGTTGAACCAGTAAGCAAGACTAATTGAATTAAAAAAGGACAATTCACTTAGTGGGAGGAAATGGTTGCAATCGTGTGAGGTCTTTGCTCAGAAGTTAACTGAATAAGCAACTGACATTCTGTAAGCATGAATTTAGCTATAATTTGGTAAGCTAAATAAGGACTCCAGCCTCGACTAAGTTACTGTCACTGTTCTAAGTGTAATTTTTCCCATCGATAACTGTGAAGAATGAAGCAGTACAAAAAAAGCAAGAAATATCGGTTAAAGTACTGAATAGATTCAGAGGTCATTGTGGAAAACCAGAAACATTCATACTTTACTAAGCTATTTACCATTTGCTATCCACATTCTTCCGATGTCATGCACCAAAGAAGGGCACAAGTCAGAAGTGGGTAGATTTAGCCAATGATAAAAGTATCACCCTGCAAGTTCTTCTGCCACAAGGGTTTGGCATCTGCCCTGCACATCCCGGATGCTTCAGTGCTTCTTCAACTTGGCTTCCGATCAGCACGACTTAGCTCCCCCAGTCAGAATGTGTTTAAATAAGCCTTCTGTCTGATATTACCAGTACATGCTTACTGAAACAGGAGCCATGTGTTTAATCAGGAAAATAATTTGATTCACAGGCTGGGAGAAATTAAACAGAGCAAATGTTCTTAAGTGGAATAGTTTGTATCTATACTGATGCTGAAGTTGCTGACTAGGAAACTCTTGAAAGATACCTGAATCCACAAAATATTTATCTCTGTTGTATGCCAAGAAATTATCAAATACTCTGAAAATAATTTAGTATGTCCTCTTTCTATAGAGAGAGAGAGGAAAAGAAAAATTTTTTTTCTCTTCAAGGGAAAGAAAAAAATTAGCTATTTAGGAAGTCTCCTTAGCCAATTCCTTTAATAGGTCTAAAACCTTTCCCCTGCAGATGCACAGAACCTTCCAACCATGCCAAAAATAGGTATAGAATCATCACTTAATGAACATTAGTCCTCTAAAAAGTTGGCAAAATGAAGTTTGTAAAAATTCAGTAGCAAAAATGTGGCAGAACTCTTGTCTTGATCCAACTCTTAATAGCCTGAGTTAAAGCAGAAATTAACCCATCTGTCAGAGAAAATAAATACTAAAACAGATATCAAGAACAATGCAATTGTAAGGAGATTGAAATTCCCTCCACAAAGTCCTTTGAACAGCAAGAACTTTTTTTCTTTTTTCTAAATTGGGTTTGGATATGTAATACTGAAATTTTGAATGCTTACAAAAGTAAAGACACAACTCCTAAACATTCTTAAAATACCAAGAACCTGATAATTAAAATTTATCAAAAGCCAAGGATGGTGTCAGATAACAGCAGGCCAGTGAGATTAATGCTAAAAATAGAACCAAATGCTTAAGGAACTGAATACCCTATTCATATGATACGACGAATGCTGAGGTAGTTACCTGAGATGTGTGCAATCAGATTTTCATTTATCATGCCAGACATTAATAATGGATGGCCATTAGATCTTCTTTACCATTATCTCTTTACACCTGTTATCACGTTTGTTACTTATTATTACTTCTGTATGCACTAAAAGGCTCAGTTCCTAGAAAATCATGTGCATTTCCTTTTGTGACTTTCAACATCAAATAGGACTAACAAAGAATATAAACAATGAACACATCCTCAAATAATAATGCTTTGAGGCTGATAATTGTTAAAAGTCATATAATCTAAAACATTTTTAGATGGTATTACCTCGATTTAACCTCAGAGAAAACTCTCTTACCATATCCTTGCTGGTAACAGCTCAAAAAAATTAAGATTAAGACATCACACCAGCTATCCAAGCAACAGCCAGTAAGTGTTCAAGGAAAGCTGTGAATGGAAGGAGCTCTGATGATACTGAAGAGAGGTAAAATGGAAAAAAGATTGTTACCTGGGACTTCTACAGTCCCCTGAGCAATAATTATTATAATACCAATATGATAAAGAAGACATTTACCCCACAGAGATTTATTAAATTAACAGAGTAGTCATTTTATTTCAATACTGAGCTATGGCTGATATTTTCATAACCTGCAGTTTCAGATGTGAATTAATGTCCCACTAGATGCACCTCTACTGGCTTATAGTTGCCCAACTTCTATCAGGATTTTGCTAAAACCTATAATGTTAAGGACTTTCTCCTGTATTGAGGCAGTAACAGCTGTTGCATCACAGCAGTGGTCAATAATATTACTTAAAGTTTACTGCATTTGTCAGTCTGACACAATCAGCAACTTAAAATTAAAATAAATCCATAAAACAACATCTTTCCATATATAATGTAGATACAATGACATCAATTAACGCTGAAAGTCAACAACATCATTAATTTAGAAATTATCTGCAATGAAGAAGTAACATAACAGATAGATTTGTAATGGAGTATCAATCTAAAGCTTTTCTAATTACATTGACAATATAGCAGGGCAACAGTGAGGAAAAATGTCTATTTCTGAAGTTGTACATCATTATGGCAGACATCTTTTGCGCTGGCACAAACTGTTCTGCACACAGTAAAAAATATCTTTATCTTCTTTAACAAGAAATATTTGAAGTTATTGCAAACAGATAAGATGAGGTCACATAAATCTCCTTGTCACTGAATGAGTGAGTTCTAATATGGGGACTGATCATTCACTTTCAGAAAGTCTCTCCTCTGATGTTGGTAGAAACAGGAACACTCCCAAGACCTACTACACCAGAGTTCAGAAAGTAAATTTACTGTTCATTGGGCCCAATACTTAAATAAATTATAATTTTAATTCTTTATATTGAAAACATGCAAGATGAACATTAACAAACATTAATCCTGCGTCAAACACCAATAGAGCTTATCATAAACAGCAATCAGCAGTAAATGAGATTATTTTAGCTGTACATTCTCCAAGCAATATGAATTTTAGGTGCACAAGGAATGACTTAAAATCTAAATATGATCCAGGACTTTGCAATTAAACAAATGCTACTGTTATTCTTTTAAATTACTTTCTACAATCTTGTGCATATTATCTTGTGTAAGAGCTGAAGAGGAGACTGAGAAATTTGAAATATAAAATAGAAGTTGCTTTTTATTATGCAAGATTATGATTTTTATTAAAGATTATTTCTTTGGGGTTTTTTTCTGTAGCCAACCTATATCTTTTTCTGTAATTCTGACTAATGGTTGGTGGTGTTGTAAGCTGTATACGCTCTTTTGATTTTTTAAAGACCAAGAAAAGAAAAGTAAAATGTTGTCAGCATGGTTATTAAAGGGAAAGCAGAGTTTTCAAACAACTAGAAAGAGATAACTGTGCCTTTTAAAAGAAAGAGCACTATCATTCTAATATCTACTAGTCTTGATTACTCAAATGAAATCTAATTGAGTCATTTGCAAATCTTTAAAGAATTTCCCTTCTGGTCTGACTCATATTTTAGAAAACAATATAAATATCCTCCACATTTTTCCTAAATTAGCAACACAAGCACCTGCTTTTCTGCTTTCCTCTTGTAATGATTTTAATGCTTGTAAGCCCATTTTAAAGCTTCTAGATGTTCTTCTCCATGAGTGCATGTGTCAGACAAGACACTTGAGAAAAGCTGTAGCAGACTACATTTTTGTCAGAATTATGTGAATTGACAAATGGTGTTGCACTCAAAAAACTTGCTACAGACAAAAGGGAACACAACGTATATATGAAGGCAATAATTTATTGTTAGCCCAGTTAATGTTTTAATCATCTAATTAATGAAATTATCTTACTAATAAAGGAAATCCTCTTTAATAATGTGATTCAAAAGCTTTACAAAAATTTATCTTCCCAAATGTTCCACTCTGGAATCGGAGATGGGCAGTTTCATTCTTCCTTAAAAAGATTGAAGGAAGAGATAAAAGAAGCTTTCAACATCCTGATGCTGGAACTGGGAGGAGTTTGATCATCGTGATAGGATACTTTTCTCTGCAGTCCTGGTGATCATTTGGGTAGTTTTTACATGTTTAGTTATCACAGTTCCTTCCTCTTTGTTGGTTCTCAGCTACAGATTGCATAACACACTCCCCCAGCCCCAATTAGTTGTTATTTGACACACAGTGACAAACCAGGGTTTATCTGACCTTTTAAAATACATTTGGATCACAGAGCTTACACTAAACCAAGTGAGGTTCTGGTAGCTTGGCCACCATACTATTGTTGAAAAATGCTAAAGTCGACTCTGATCAAGGCAAACCTTCACAAGTCATGAAATCCTGCACTCCCATACCAATACTAAGTCTACAGCATGTTTTAGCAATGGCAAAATTATATTAGTCAGGCTACAGTTGCCCCTGCCCAGCACTGCCCAGTGGAAAATAATGTGTTTATATGCTGCCTGCAGGGACCTCAGAAGAAGTGTGTAAAGAATGATGTTGCTTGAAGACTAGTTTTCTTCCCCCTCCCCGACCCACCCCCCATATAATATGAAGTTAAATTAACTTAGCAGTCCTAAAACTTACCTTGCAAAGCATAATGCACACACTACACAGTTAAAGACTTCATTACCTCAAAATGTCAGGAAAAGTCATGAATTCTCTCATGCCCGAAGGATAAAAACTGAAGCTGGTGACATTATGAAAGCCTCCCTTGTGAAAATTGGGCAAGTAAGGAATCTAACTTTGCATCCTCCTCAGACCAGCTGACATCATAAAGATGAAGACAGGACAAAATCAGAAGAAAAATGTGTTTCTGTATATTAATGCTAATCCCAAAAGTGGTTTTCACCTCAACAAAAATTGCAAACAGGGAAGATAACAGATGTAATAGAAAAGAGGTTTATACTCCCCTTGAAGAAAGAGTCAATAAATTTTTAGACATAGAGGTCAGTGTTACTATAGATGCAAACAGTTAATGTAGACTCTTCCATGGAGTATTCATTATTCTCAGTGATCTTTATAAACATTTTTCCATTAATGTGAATCTTGCATTTATTCCTCTAATGTTCCATGGAAAAATACATTAAAGGATAAAACAAATTATTTTTTAATGCATTAAGTATTTATATAATGCTTCACATAACTTAAGGAAAAATACTTCAAAGTCATGTTCCCTTTTGTTTCTGCTGTTATTTACACAGATAAGCATTTATAGCCTCTATTTTTTTCATAGTTTTGCCAGTGAGATAAAATGTCATTAAGGAGTTGCTTTGGGATGAATACAAGCCTGTGGGTTGTTTGCTTTTTTGAGGAGATGCAGTTTCTTGAAGTGGGATCCAAAAGGCAAGAACATAAATAATAGGGAATCAATCATTTTGAAAACTGATGCAAGTAGTAGTGTGCTTATTACCCTTAAACACAGTTAGATCTCCTGTCTCTTAATTCATACATATAGTTAGTCAAAACACATTTACCACGTGTGGACAAGGTTCAGATGAGCAAATACTTTGACTTTTAAACACACACCAAAAATAATGATAAGTGAACAATTAAGTTGCAATATTCAAGAAAGGCAAAAATTACAAACAGCTTGTTTCCTTTCACTTTGATTGCTCAGAGTAGGGATCATATGATTTTCCTGACAGCATTTCTCCTGTTACTGGCTTTTGTGTCAATTAACAGGAGACAAGGAGGCTAATTACCTCCTTGTTGTCTCATGCTCACCAAAGTTTACCATGAAATGCTGAGAAAGCACAAATCTCAGTATGAGAGAATGATAGGGGTTGGAAGGGACCTCTGGAGATCATCTAGTCCAACCGTCAAATAAAGGTATTCACAAAATAAAAACTATATTTAGAGGAGTGGGGGTTTTTTTCTGCCTATCCCTCCTGCCTTAGACATGCCCTTTAATCAATAAAACCCAACCACAGCTGACTTGCAATCTTCCCTGGAATCTTTCATTGCTAGTGAATCTTTCCTATATGTATCATGTCTCTCTTTCAATTAATATATGTCTTAATTAGATTATGTAGCACTTTATCTTGAAAAGTTAGAATATAATTTACAAATGGAACTAAAAAGAATTATTGCAAAGGATCAGTGCTAAAATTGCAATTCTCACTCAGCTGTAATATATATTAACCAAGGATCACATGGTGATCACATCTTCATGAAGATTAAAATAAATTCAAATATATAGGTCAAAAAACAACATGTTATCTTAGATCACCTTTTAGAATTCAAACTGGAAGCTGTTAGATCTTCCTCTTCAAACTATTCCAGGATATGGCACAATAATAGCATCAAGTTTAGAGGAAGAACTAGTTTCCACAGAATCAGTCATCCTCAGAAACATTACCACGGAAGAGGAGGCTATGTGCATTGAATAGTCCCTTGAAAAATCGGAACCATTATTAAAGTCCCCAAATAAATGTCCTGTTGACTCCACACCTAAGTTGTGTGTAATTTTTGTTCATAACTAGATTTCCAAGGTAATACTGTCAACAAGCCCATTCATTCCAGCTTTTTCTTCTCTTTCTTGAAAATACCTTCAAGGGAAAGCAGTTTGATGCTGCTCCAATATGAATCTCTTCTCTCCTTATTTAGCAAAGTCAGAAGTAGTCCCAGTACTGCAAGCTTAAAAGAAATCATATTTTGGCAATGGTGAGTCTCAAGCAGTTTGAAACCACTGGATGCAACAGGCTGAACCAGAGCGAACTACATCAACACGAGCATGCAGCTTATTTTACAGTCATTGCTAAACCTAACAAGGTAGGAAGAGATGCTAATGAAAAGTATTTCTTATGGAAATAAATCAAGAAGAAATTGTAGTTTTCTTTGATATTTCAAGCAGCTCTGGTTGTGAGAGTGGAAAGTTTAGTCAGCTTGAAGGAAACCTCAGTAATTTTATTAGGATACAGCAGTAGACGCTAATTATCTCTGATCAAAGATAAGGTGGAATTAGAAAGAATTAGATGGTGTTAATCCTCATGGTGTAAAACCAATGTATTTCACCATGTTACCTTGTCATTTCTCAAATTCAGGTAAACCATAACACTCTAACCACATCTTGGGAGCTTAGATATATTAAAAAAACCCCATACAAACAAAAAAAACCAAACCCAAACCTTGCTGATTTCTCCAAAATATCCAAACCCAGCCATACCTGTGTTGCTTAGTTTCTACTGACTCTGATTTCCTAGCCCTCATATTTAGTGTGGAGTTACTCATCAAGAGGCAGTGGATAGTGGAGGACAGAAGGTCATTATTTTACATTATGGATACTATATAAGCTCGGGTAAAAAGGTAAATCCAAACAGTATCTTGAGTTAAAAATTACATAGCAGAAGACCATTTCTGGTTTTATCCATCCAGCAGCCAAAAAACCAAGATAAGTAGTAATATAAGTAAGGATAAATACTGGAATTGTGGGGAAGGAGATGGAAAATTATTGTCTCATCACAGATATGCCTTATAGTGCATTCTATACGGGGAGAAATACAGAACAGAAAAAAATGTTATCCTGAGCACTGACATTCCTACTAAGAAAAACCTTAATATTAAAGAAGTGCCTGATACAGGAAATATGATAGAACTGTCTGCACATCAAAAGTAGCTGTCGGGTAAAATGTACAGAGATGATAGTTCTGAAAAAGATATGCAAGGCAAAGTGGGGAGCAGGGTTTAAAAAATATTTTTAATAATTTCAGCTTATCATAGGTGAGCTTAAAAAAACTGACTCAGCTTTCAGCAGCTGTGCTATTTATTGTTTCATCTATTCATAGCTCATACAGAGGAACAGATCTCAAGGCCACCATCCTGAATCTTAGTGTATGTGAGTGTCTGCCCTGAAACTCTAATGCACATAAGACACAGTCCTAATGGAATGGTCCCATTCTCTGAAACAGAACTTCTTAAAAAGGTTGTACATGGAAGCAAATGACAAGCTAGCTAATTTTTATCTACTGACGTGGTAGATTAGATTTAAGTGGTGTGATCTCACCTTACTGGCTCATGTACCTCTGCAAACTAAAATGAGATGCCAGGTGCACATCAGAAGGCTAAAGCTGTAATCATATAATTTTATACAAAAGGCCAATATTTGGTGATTTAAGCAATTTCTAATTGCAGCAGGAATACATTGAGATTACTGCCTGTATCTGAAGCAGACTTTCCTTCTCCAAGCTTTGCAAACATAAAAAAAAAAATATCTACCCATCTAATTTAATAATATTTGATTAAATTTTAAAAATCAGTTAAGTGTAATGCAATTAGGGTTCAGAAACATGCTTGCCTTGGTACTGCATGATATATTGCTTAGGAAGCCAGACCAGGAAATCAACATGATACACATTACACATATTCAACTCTGAATAACCAGCAAGCCTCAAAGAATAATTAATTCCAGAATGAGGAGTCCTCAGTGAGCATGTGTGCATCTTAGAGATCCCACAACTATCAGTTCCCAGTTCTCTCTTTATAAGGTTGCTAGCAACTAAAACACAATGAAATTCTTTCTAAGTTTATATAGGATAAAAACCCCAAGTTACAGAAGAGAACAGGGAACAAAAAAAGAGCAGCCTTCACTTTTCAGTCCAGTGGCTAAAAACAAGCCTTGCATGGCATTATGGCAAAGTTTGACATTAATTAAAAGTACTTAAAGAATGGAGGATGGTGGTGGCTTTGAGGGAGGATTAAAACTTATGCTATAGGAAGATGTTACTACCATGCATTTGCTTTAAGGTAAAAGTTACTGATATTATACAACCAGCTTTAGTGTTCGAACTGAAAAATAACTGGAGAATGACCAATGAAATTGAAATGTGAAATGAAATAATTCCATTTCTTCTGATAGAAGAAAAAGAATAATTTGTCTTATCTTATTTACAGTTTATATATTAGCATGTGAATCTACATACATATATATAATGCATACTGAATTGAGAATACATTAAACTTAGTAGTGATGATACAATGGTAAGAAACCTTCATAAAAAAGTTATGTTGTTCCAGTGAATTATTTTGACATACTAATTTCACTACTCATAAAAAAAGGACAAGCTGATTAATTCACTTAACATCAAAACAAGTTGCTTCTGCTCTTTTATTTTGGTTGTGTTTTCCACCCTAAAGAATACAAACTAAAATAAACACTCATGAAGGACTAAAGGAATTTGCCATATTGATTTGATCCACAAAATAAAAAATATATATAATGATTAAAAGTTCACATTTAGTACATATATTAACATTCTAATTTTTCCGTGTTGTGGTTTCACTTTGCAGGCACCTGAAATCACCACACCCATTTGCTCACTACCCCCACCCAGTGGGATGGGGGAAAGAATAAAAAAGAAAAAGGTAAAGCTTGTGGGTTCTAATAAAGACAGTGTGATATGACAGAAAATAAAGATTATTAATAATAGAATATACAAAACAATTGATTGACAGCACAATTGCTCACCACCTGAAACCAACACCCATTTAATTCCTGAGTCACACTGTCTCCCTACCAACCCCCCCAGTTATATACAGAGCATGATGTCACATGGTATGGAATACCCCTTTGATTATTAAGCATCAGCTTCCCTGGCTGTGACCCCTTCCAGCTTCCTGAGTGCCCCACATCTTCTTTTTAGAAGGGTAGTATGAGAAGCAGTCAAAGTTCTTGACTGCTCAACAACAACTAAATCCAACAATGTGTTATCAAAGTGAGTCTCATCCTAAATCCAAAACATAACATTACTAGGTTAGAAAGAAAACTAACTCTATCCCTGCCAAAACCAGGACATTCAGATATATCTAATTATTAACAGCATGAAAAATATAATGGATAAATTGAATTCTCCAGAATTTTAAAATAAAGAATATTTTAAAAATATATATCTTCTGGTTAAGTCTCATGTCCCAGGCTAAAAAAGATATTCATTCAGAAAAGCCTTATACCTTTCAAAAAATTAGAGCAGGTCAAGGTTCTTCTTTAAATTAAAAAGGAATTTTTTAAACGTTAAGAAGAACATATGAGCTAGGTTGATACAGAACTTTTCCTTCACTTTCTTTTAAAATATTTTTCATGGTATCCTGAAAAGAGTGGCCATCTGCCATCAATTAGGATTATAATGACAAGTCAACTGATTGAGGCAGCTAGAAAGGAGAAGAAAGGCAGCCAGGCACTGACTCTTCTTGCCTTATGAAATATGGATATTGTTTTTACAGTCCCTTCTGCAAAGCTGAGTTTGGAGTCAGATTTTGTTTTCTCTCCTTTTCCTGTTCAGTATAACCAAAAGGCTGAACTGATTATCTTAATTCAGTTTTTTCCTAACCCTTGTGATTTCACGATCAGTCAGAGAGTAAATTAGCCCTTGCAGGTAATTATCCTTCTGAAACTCCCTTACTTCTCCTATCAAATTGTTTAAAGCTGTTGCTGTATCACAGTTTTCTTTTGTACTACCCTTACACAAAAACATAGTTGTCATAGGGTCAAGAAAACACTTTAGCCATGCTGTTTATACCTCTCCTATCCACAATCACGGTTCAATTATTTTAGGAAATATTTCCAAGAATTTCAGCCAACTATAAGATGCACATGTGAAAAGTTTCAGACAAGTGGTTTAACATCATCAGAAGAAACTGAAAGACAAGACCTCTAACACTGTGAGCCTTATTTCACTGTCACTGTAATAAAAGCTACAATCAAATCTTCTTCCAAGAATTAGAAAAAAATATTACAAATAGAGAACCCCCAAATGCTTCAAAGTTTTAAACCAAAATTCATTGTCATTATTTGATCATTATGACCTGTTCTAGGTGAACCAGCTATAGCAGTGATGTTGGTCTAGACTATATCCAGAGGTGCCTTCCATCTCCTGCTGTTCTGGATTCAGTGTGAGCCTGAATACAACAGCCAAAAATGCAAGTTTTGAAATTTCTTTTATGTTGCTGGGTTTTTGTAAGGACTGTTTTCTTTTATTCCTACCAGCTGGCTTAAATAATCAGTATTCAGTAATATAGATCCATAATAAGGACAATTATGATCACAATTTGAGTTACTCTTTCCTTTGATGCTATGAAAAGCTGAAATCAAAACTCAATAGCCTTGGTGACTATTAAGCAGGCATTCTTTATTACACTGCTGGGCAGCACAAGGGATTACTGAGTAAGTTAGTTGGACAGTTTATATGCCTGAATATGTTTATATGCAGGTTGTACACACATATGCATGACCTTTCTGAGAATTTATTAACATATTCATTACTTTTCTGGGACTTAATTATCATAGGTTTCCACCCTTTTCTGCATGCATACTAGTCATTTGGTGGTCTTGAAGGATTCTGGTGGTCATTTACTTCACCCACTCATCTTCATCACTGTGTTTTTGCCATGAATTACAGCCCTTATCTTCCTCTTCTTGTTTACCAGAGCTGCATGACTGGTGTTGGGGTCCCTTGTAGTCTTTCTTGTTCTTAGAGATAGTTCAACTAGAAAGCATACAATGTGCTGGTACATGCACTCAACAATACCATTGCTGCAAAATATGTTACCGGTATCTATAAAAGTCTAGATGGTAAGTCTCTTAGAATCATTGCTACATCATATTGCACCTGGGAAGGAATAACCGCTTGTATCAGTACAGGCTGGGGGATGACCTGCTGGAGAAGAGCTCTGTGGAGAAGGACCTGGGGTCCTGGTAGATGACAGGTTGGCCATGAGCCAGCAGGGTGCCCTGGTGGCTAAGAGAGCCAATGGGATCCTGGGGTGCATCAGGAGGAGTGTGGCCAGCAGGTCGAAGGAGGTGATCCTCCCCCTCTACTCTGCCCTGGTCAGGCCCCACCTGGAGTACTGTGTCCACTTCTGGGCTCCCTGGTATGAAAAAGGCAGGGATCTGCTGGAGAGAGTGCAGAGAAGAGCTACGAAGATGAATAAGGGCCTGAAGCATCTCCCCTATGAGGAAAGGCTGAATGAACTGGGGCTGTTCAGCCTGGAGAAGAGAAGACTGAGAGGGGATCTGACTAATGTTTATAAATATCTTAAGTATGGGATGCAGGGGGAATCAGCCAGCCCCTTTTCAGTGGTCTGTGGGGACAGGACAAGGGGCAAGTTGTCAGCAATGCTGTGAAAACACAGAACAAGATGTTGCCTACCTAAGAAGTTTACAAGCTGAAAGTAAGATGGGATATGGCAGATGGATACAAACTGCCAGGGGACTGCATGGAAATAATGAGACAGTAATTATTACTGCTATGGGGAGCACTGTTATAATATTCATGGGTGGATTATAGGAAAGGTAAATTCCAGAAGAAATTTAAAGTAGCAGCTTTGGGGACACTTCTGGCAAAGTCCTGTGAAAGGCATCAGAGAGAAAAAATACTAATTAAACACAATTATCTCTTGGTTGGACTGAGGTTGAGGGCTGATCAGAAGGGAGGTTGACATCTCTACAGATAGTGATCTCTACAGATAGTGAGAAATAAGTAGGGAAAAGATAAAATCTGCCATCTTAAGTTTCATGCAATAGAAAAGAGCCAGTGGATTACAGGACAGGAAGGAATGAGAAAATTACAGCAGAAAACAAGATAAAATTTGTCAAGTCCTGAGACATGGAAGTTCTGGAAATTAAGACAGCAGTTGATAGGTTTTACCATTCAGGCATTAAAAGCAAAGCAGCCTCATCCCAGGAAATGTCTACGTAAGCAATCAGGTAAACACTCAATAGCATGCAGTCACACAGCAAAAAATCACATAACGAGATTTGCAATTCAAACTCACACCTCTGGCACACTACAGAACACTGTCTAACACAGGTCTTTCCTTATGCAAGGCACTCCTTGCTTTACAAACTTCTGACATCACTTTCACCTAGCAAGTTGTTGTATAGGGAGTGACATAGAACTGGTAGACTGCCTAATCCCTTTCTAACCTGCCTCAGATGATGGGTTCCTTTCTGCTTCATTGATTTCTGAGGTTTCTAAGGTGTTCCTTTATTCTTCATCAAAGATTATTTCTGGACTACAAAGCATTCATCCCTTCCAAACTGTTGTAAGAGGGATCCAAAAGAAATTTTCCACACTTACTAATACCTCACATAAAATTATCCACATCTCCATGCCTCTCCACTAGCCTGTAGCCCCCAAGCTTGAACCAAAGAGAAAGGAAATGTCATTACTGATTTTAAAATAAAGTAATTTTGTATTATTTATATAAATTTTCCTGATTCTATGAGTAATCTAAGTTATGCATTACTTAGCCTGAAATATTCAGGGAACAAAAATGTTCTAATTTCTGGCAATAGCTGTTTAATTTTTATATTATATTTGAAGTGATAACTAATGATATTGTATAGCCTAACCTGAGACTGGTAGAAAATGAGTATACAGTAAGTGGAGAGAGTAAATTCTGATGATATTTTAGAGTAGGCAATATTGACTGCGTTGACTTATAGCTGAAGACATTCACAAAAAATTCATGTCATGGCAGAAATTATGCATTCTTACCAGAATTGCATGAATTTATTGGAAGATATTTTGTGATTGTCTCCAGCTGATATAATGACTTGTCAACAAAAGCATGTGATAGAATGTTTAAGCAGCTTTAACAGCTAATTCATAGTAGAACAGAAAAGGGTGGGCTTCAATTTGAAAGCCATCCTTGCAGAGTAACTCAGTGACGTCTCTGACACATCAAAGTGCAGGAATTTCAGAAATACCTTTCCATTTCAAAGTTTGAACAACATACTTTGCAAAATAAGAGCTGAGCTTAGTTTTTAAGAGTCTTGCCTAATTAAAATGAAGGCTGTATCCCTTTACAGTCGCATTAGTTGGTATTTGTTTTGAGGAGAGAGAGGGGAAGCTTCTCCATAGTTCATGATAAGTATGAGCTAGTTTAATCTATTTGTGTAAGTCTTCTGTCTCTCTGAGGCAGTGAGAGCCCCTCCAAACCAAGCAACAACATTTCTAATGAGAGTAGTGACAGTTCACCTTTAGCTGGGAGCCAAAGTTTTGGAGTCTTTGTCAGATACAGACACTCATGCGGTCTCCCAGGGTGCTTAAGTGGGTATTGCTACATGCACAGTTTGACACCAGTGTCTGCTCAGCAGCACCATCCGCCAGTGAAACAGACCTGGTGAATCTGGGCTTTCTTTTTCATTGAACATGTTTTAGAACCTGTGACCTTATTTGTAGCAAATGTGGGCTTGCTTCCAGGAGGGTCATTAAAAAAGAAAAGGTTATAAAGTGTTGACAGGTTCTCTGGGATAACAATGATCCTATTCATACACATAACACTATACAATGTTGTAGCCTATGCTGCTATGTGAGAGGTTGTGCAATGCTTTTAGCTTGTTTTATATAGCAAATACTGATGGAAAACTAACTTCCACTGTCCTTATCGTAAGATACAGTTTTATTAAGACCTCTCCATTAGTAAATTACTAAATAGTAGTCATCCTCATAGGCAAGTCACACAATCTGCACATTCCAGTGGAATTTGTTTACCAAATATATATATATTTTGCAACATGAAAGGTAGTGAATAGACAGGAAAACTCCATCACCGGCAAAACAAAATTGAGGATTTGAATCAGACTAGAATATGTTTGAGGAACTTTTAAGAAAAGAGAAGATAAATTACTGTCATATTCCGAACTTATGCCCATCTGTTTTACAGAAAGGTGACATCTCTCTACAGCTAATATCTCTAGAACTTCTGCTAAAACAGTTTTTACTGTTCTTTAGGAAGCAATTTCTGTTACTCATCACCATTAACCACAGCCTGGATGCAATTTTCAGTAGTTAGAGTATTAGGAGTTTTGGTTTTGCAACAGTTTCTATGGTGAAGTTCATCAGAGCCTTGCAACTTTGGTTTGAAAACAAGCAATTACCTTCCATTTTTTACCAGCTATCCTTCTGTGAAGGTCTGAACACTTACACTGGTACTGTTGGTAACAACAGATGATGTAAAGAGACTAATTTTGCTTGATTTACAGCACTTTGCTGAGGGGAGGTGCTACTTATTTTGTTTCAATACAAATGGGAAACAGCCCTTCAAACCTGCATCTGGATTCAGAACTCCTGCAGTCAAATATAGGAAATGTGTTGCTTGGAGAATGACAGTGGAGGAAAGTCACTAGCAAATACTGAGAGCTTAGAACTAAAGGAGTTTTAGATTGAAGAGTGTGTTTACTAGTCAAGTGATGAGAAGAGAGTAACTGTCAGTGAAAATCTCTCCCTTGCCCTCTGCCATTTGCTAACAACTTAGAGTAATACTTCATACTAGTCCCTTAACCTTTGGCTTTTTTCCAAGGTTATGCTGTCATTCTTTCCTGAATCTGCATGAGCCTGCCAAGAGATATGTTTTTATAAACATACAGTTTAAAGTAAATGCACCCCTGAGGTGCAGCTAATACTTCAAGCTCAAGTTATGAGCTTGAAAAACCTCAGTCTATACGTGCACTGTGGAGCTAAGCTAAGCTCCTAACTGTACCAAGGGTGGTGCATGTACTTAGTGCTCCTAGACATGGGGAATTTGCAGCCCTACAGAGGGACCCAGTATGCTATAGTTCATCAATGAAAGTGAGCATGGCTTTTGACATAGCTGCATCTAATAGGAACAACTGAGAGTGAAACAATGAACAAGACAGATGTAGTAAAGGAGATGGGACAGGACTGAGTCAGCCAAGGCAAATACAGATAAAACATGCTGCGAGAAGAACAATCTACTAGGGAAGTATAAAATTTAAGACCAAAAAGAAGGTATCAACAATTTTAACTGTGGAGCACACATTTCTGTAGGTCACAAGAGCAATGATAACTCTGCATTTTCGGATTTGTGATTAACTTTGCTCTATTCATGTTCTTCTAACATAGGAATTTAAAAGATAATTCTTTATGCAGTATTGATACACATGAAGTAGACACCAATGCCTATAATAAACAGGTTGCAGACTGGCTGAGTATTTTTGCTCTAGGATGCCTTCTATGCTACAGAAATTACTTTGGCAATCCTATCTCTGATCTCTGTAGCCCATAATCTTTGCTCAAAACAACCTACTTGCTAATGAAGTAGAGTTGCAACCCTTTTAATAGCTCTAACAATAAAAACAGTCACAAGGCTTTAGGCTATAGTACTGAAAACAGCTTCTTTTGTTCCCATAACTGCAGTTCAACCAGCTGGAGCATTGGTTCAAGTGCATTAGTCTCCAAGAACCATAACCAGGTGCTTATTAGAGCCTTCCATTCATTAACAGTCTTTAATCAGATTGATTCAGAAGCCCTCTTCACTCTTTTATAACATTACTTACACCATCAGTATAGGGCTGCTGAAACATCACTTTTGAACAACATCAGTGTTTCATGCTGTATTTTAGCTATACAAAACGGCAAAAAAGTGAGTCTTGAAAAAATAGTGAAGTGATAGACAGACCCTTAGATTTTTCAAGTTCCCAAGTGGCAGAGGTTGAAGTTTCAGGCTACAGATGAAATATACATGATACATTCCTCAGCTAATTATTTGTCAGTATATTAATAAATCACATCAGTCCCTGCAAGGCTATCTAAATTTAGAAGGTTCATGAGATGTAATACATAATTAATGCCCTTAGATTGGATGGCTTAAAGGCAAGTGATTTCCTGATCTCATAGGAAGTAGAGAGCATTTATCACTGTTGTCCAAGTAAGGAATTGCCAGCATGCCTGCTTTTTGGAACTGTGTATGAATGCGTCTGTCATTTATTCTGGTTCATGAGTAGAAAACAGAAAATACATAACAAGCAAAGCTAGATTTTTTAAAACCCACACGGTTGTGTTTATGTATATTAAAAGTACAAAATATAATATGTGCACATATTGGTAATTAACTGATGGCTGACAATAACAATTAGTGAAAGTTCACAAGGTCACAAATATATGTATGGAAATATCTGCATACAAAATTCTCTAATCATTTGTGTGTCTGGCTTCATGTTCTCCAATCTCTCCTTTTCTCAAAATGTTCAACCATTTTGAAAGATAGCTCTCAGCCTCCCACACTCTAACTCTCTCCTCCCTTTACTCTGTGACTCTCCATAGGACCCCTTCCCCAGTCCCATATTCTCCTCTTGTATGTTTTATTTCTGAGAAAGATCACCAATAAATACTAATTAAGTTCTATAATAATGATTCTGCTTTGCCCTCTAGACATGAACTTTCCTATCTGAATAAAACATGACCTAAGTAAGAAAGCATCCCCACAATATAAGGCTGTCAAAACCAGAGCTCCCCTCTGCCCTTCAGAGTTTTGCTTCTGTCTTGCCTACCACCGTCTTTGCCGCTGAGGTTACTTCTCCCTATCTCTGACCAAATTTGAGTTTATGACATCATGCATAGGGTATCATTTACACTACTAATTCCTCAAAACTCCCTCAAACTCATGGCTTAAAGACTTAAGAGAGTCTGTACTTTTACTTACAACAAGGATGGTAATTTTTGTCCTGTCTCTTAGGTCTCATCTGTTTCACTAAAAACAGGCAGAATACCAGTAGAAAGATCAAGGATCAAGTAGAAAGATCAAAGATCAGAGATATGAAATTAAGTTGTTCAATTTTCACTCCTACCTGACTCATATAATCAGAGAACAGAACAAGTAACAGTTTATACTTTAGGCAAAATTAAAAAAAAGCTAATTGCTCTATAGTTGCAAGTGCAGAAATATCAACTTCTGAAATAGAATTACCTTTCAAATGACATCTAATTCTTAGAAATGTTTAAATGATATTTTTATCTGCTGCCTTTATTTGGCATTATACCAAATTTATCAATTTCTTATTGTATTTATTATGTATTAATCTTATTGTAAAGAGTTATCTGCAAATCTAAGGCAAACCTATTTGAATGGATTAGTTGCTGCTGCTTAAATGGCATACTAAATTGTTATGTGATTTTTACAACCACCATGCACCAAGTGAAAACTGAATACATTGCTATTTGAAATAAATTCCTGTAAAAGCTGGTCAGTGTAGAAACAAAGGAAAACTTGTTAAAAATTTCAGAATTATATTTCTTCTTCTGAGAACAGCCATAAGTGTGAAGAAGTCTATAATGTCATCAGTTTTTTGACAGCAGAATTTCCTATTATAATAATTACAATGATGAGACAGATTTTAAAACTTTACATATTTCATTATAGTAAAGTGAGACTTTTCCTTTTAGAATTCATAAGCTGCTTCACAAGGTTATGTGTTATTTAATTTTTATATTTCAAATCTTGTCAAAATGTCTCTGCTCTAACCCATAAAAAACGTTTTTCTTACTACTGTAAGATCTTGCATGAATGCCATATATCTGGCTCAATGAAATTATTTCTTAACCATTTAGCAAAAACACTTATCACATTTTCTGAAGTATTGAATTTAATTTTAATCTCACTTTCATGATTTAACTCTGGAGATTTTACTGTAGCAGTACAGAAACATTAAGGAAGTAGATATTCACTAATACTTTCAGAGACATGACTTCAGAGATATCAGCACCTACACATGAAATGTTTTATAATTATAAAAGTAGCATACCTGAAGGTGATGGACTGAGTTCTTTGATCTCTTCTCCTGTTTCTGGTTGAAGGGCAAGATCAGACTCTTCAAAAGTTCCAGTTTAGAGCCAGGGGAAAAAAGAATGCTTGTTGTGTTACACAGTTGAAAAGAGGAAGATTCATTTTAAGATAGACTGGCAGTTAACACAGTAAGAAAAGGGCAAGAATAATAAGAGGGGAACTAAAAATGTTGTGAAAGAAAGGATAACAAAGATTAAGATATTTTGCTTTGGATTTTTGTACTGAGGCAAAACATGCCAATCTTTTAAAATTGTTTGTTGTGCGCCTTGTGTTTTCATTTTGTCTTACTGAAATGCTTAGGAGCATTGAGGTCAGAACTAAAATGCATGTATTGTTTAACAACACCCATGGACTATTTTCTCTATCCAGAACAGATCTCCAAACCAAGCAAGGTGTTCAACTGTCAAGTAGAGAGTGCATCATGGAAATTCAATCCTGCCAGTGAATAACTCCACAGCAAAAGATGAATGAATCTTTCATTCAAGCTTCATAATGTCTGAATTCTAATTATTAATTCTAAAGTAAAATTCCTTGGACTATATCTCTAGCAGGGTAAAAGAGTTTAAGTAAAAAACCAAACCAACCCCCTCCAAAGTTAGATATTTCTATATTTTTTCTTGGGGGGGGGGAAAGGAAATCTGCCCTATGAAAATTTACCTTACCCTGAGAACAACATATTTTTGTGGAAAAATCAATGTGACAGAAAATTATAAAGCAGTCAGAGTAATTAAGAGAGATAATTTTTCTATAAACATTGTGCTAAAGCCACAGTGACACCATAAAATGGTGTTTCTCCTAAGCCAAATCACATCTTACATACCTGCTAGCACTCGAGTTTTGTGATGACTACTCTGAACATAGGTAGGGGCCATACCTGTATGAGTAGTCATGTTTTGGAGTGTTGATTTTGGCATATGCCTAATGGATACAAGCGTGTGTGTGTGTGTGAAATCCAGCTCTAACACATGAAGTGCATTTGTAGCACTCAAACTGGAGAACTGTTGGTTCCACTTTTCGTAAAGAAACTGATAAACATTAGTAACAAAGAATGAAGAATAATTCTGTCTTTCCCGGCATAAATAGTATCCTTCTCCTGATTAACTGCAGGGGAAATAAGACCTGCTTGACGTATAAAACTGGTAATGAAGCAGCTGCTGACAGGGTGACTACTCTAAAGAATATCACAACTTTGTGAATGGCAAAGGTTATTCTATATACCACCCAATGAAGTCAAGCTTATACAATCAACTAAAATACTTCTTGCAAGAAATGGTTAAAAACCCTGTAACATATTTTGACTATATTTAAGAAGATTAAAAGAAAAAAAATGTGGAAGGATGTAGAATTATTTATTTATTTTAAAAATTTTTAGTGCTTCCTTTCATGTTATGATTCTTTTATGATCCTGGGCTACCCAGATACTGAGATTAAAGGATAAACAAATCATTCAACACAATAGCCTCATCCAAAGACCAGGCTTGGATTTCATGTTCAGAAGTATGACTCATACTTTGAGACACGAATTCCTCTACTGACTTCTTCCAGCATCCTCCATCCTATCACTCGCATTCATCTATGACTGAGAAAAGAAGATAATCCTGAGTGTTTCACAATGACAGCCTGTAAGGTATATTTTAATTTATTGTGGTAATAAAAAGTAGTATTTACTTTTCTTTAGGTCACTCCATAACTTTCTAATAGTGAAATCATATATTGAATTATGCATACAACAGTTAAGCCAGTTAGGGAAAGACAGTACAACAACCTGAATTAAGTAGTTGGAAGATTCTTACATTTAAGGTATGTATATGTTCTATAATCCAGTTTATTATTGAATGTGTGTGTGCTTTCATTTCTTTATTGCTTTTGGTCTTGTTTCATTTATAGTTTCAGATTCATAATCAATACCAAATGCCTGCCTGGAAAGCAAATCCTGTCATCATTCTCAGAATATTTTGGAGGAAGAAAAGGTGCTCTTGCACAGATAGATTTTTTAATTTTTTTGTCTTGCTTTTGTTAATCGGAAATCAATAAATTATTTGGACCTTCAGCCAAAATGAAGATATCCTTATCAGGAGTGAAATTGGTGGTCCTCATGTGAAAGATGTTTTGTGATGTCAACAAACAGGAAGGTGGAATAGAATCCCCTTACAGCTTTTACCCTTGGGCTAGTATGAACCTGTGAAGAAATATATCTTTTATCACATCAACCCATATAAATACAGTTCACAGGCTGCCAAAATGCTTCCCACAGGGACTCTCTGCACACGGTTCCTGAGGCTTGTGGGGATGGCTGTACCTCTCAACTTCTGTGTACCATTCTGGTGGGAAAAGCAAAACTCACATTTTACCAAAAAGGCCCTGTATTTTGTCAGAAGATTGGGAACTTGTCAGCAGAAACAAGTGAAAGCATGTGAGCTGCTGCCAGGTGGCCTCACACCATTTCCAGGCACAAGGAAGTTTCCCGGATTCCTGGGCCAACATAGCTAAAAATGATAACCACAGTGACTGCTGCTTGACAGCTTTACTCTAACTAGGCTTTTCTGTATCCATGCTTTTACTGTAGCTGCTAGGCCAAATACACTAATTAGTAGATATCTAAACATCCTCAAGTGTTATAAGGTAGAAGTTTCCTCATTTACCTGGGAGCTGGGAGGGAGACATCAAGCCACTTGTTGCATTCATACAAAAGACCAGTAGCACAACTGGTATATAATCCTGGTATATAATTTATATATCTGGTATTCAGATATATAAATCAGAAGCCTCACTGCCTGTCTTTCAGTCTGAAATGAGCACTTGTGTTAAGGACAATTAACGCAGAGGCTTTGCATCCTTGTCAGAATGATTCCAGATTAAACCATCCCACTGAAATAACACTGCTTGCTTAATAAACTAGGAAATGCTATGCTTGCCTGCATTTTCTCTTACCCTATATCCTTAAAATCTGGTACAGAAGCCATACTAATTCTTCTCAAATAAATATATCCAGGCTAGGCAATGAACTCCTCCCATCGGTGAGATCAACATACAAAATATTAGTGAAAAGCTCTACAAAATACTTTAACAATCACAATTTAAGAATTGAATAATCAAGCTTTTCATTAAAGCTGGCTTTAAACAAAAACATTGTTCACTCATAGTTTGCCATTCCGCAAAATGCTGCTAAAAAATGGTGCCTTAGGACATACAAGAGCTCTCTTCTGCTGGAAAGCAGAATAGTCAATTTAATCAAGTATTGAAGCTGCTCTTTCAGTTTGCTTAGAATACAATATATATTATATCTGATTAGCACATGGATCATATCTGTGTGAAGTGCTATGTAAGTTTGTCTCCCTAGAATATACAGTATGAAAAGAATATATATTTTTTCTGAGGTGTGTGGTCCATCCTCTTACATCTTTTCACAGGCTCCTAATTCTTCCTAAACTCTCTAATCATTCTCCCTGTTAGTTTTCAAATTCCTCCAAGTAAACATTACAATTGGTGGTTTATTTCTCTCTTACTGCATCAAAGAGTTTATTTTATCCACACTTTCTTGCCTATTATGATTTGCTTCTGGCTGAAGTCCCTGTGCCCTTTCTGCCAACTGCACCCTTTGAAACCCGCAGTTTGCACATGCCTTCGATGAGGCAGGAGTGAGCTATAAACAAAGAGGGTCATATTCAGAGACATCCAGCAAATTAACCAGATATACAGAAGCCAAAATTACACAGCCAAGTAGTTCATGCAGCATAAACCTGTGTCCACACAACACAAGCTAAGGTTGAGTACCCTTTTAAAAATGTACACAGAATAAATCTGAGAGCTGGAAAACAGTAGGCGAATCCTTAATGTGTCGTTAGAAATAAAGACCCTAAAACTTTCAAAAATATAAAATGTTATCAGAGGCATTCAAAATCATCAACTTAGTCCATTTAGAGCTATATCATCATACTGGCATCCCTTTTGCCACCATCTGTGCCTGCACAAACCTCTAATATAGCAATGCAAAATGCACTTTAATTCTGGTAAATGATAAGTGTCATTAACACTAAGCACACACAGGTAGTAAGTGTGCATAAAATCCTAGAAATAGGTTTTCCCTTCTCATGAATTACAGACGTACGATGTCCAAGTGCTTATGCATACAGAATTAGAGACACTGATCACACTTTAAAATGGATGCTTTAAAACTGAAACAACTGGTACAGAGTAAGTTAAAAAAGAAAACTTAAAATCCCTTATTCTCTCTACAGTATAAACAACATCATGTACATCAAGAAATCCTGATGGTAATGTCTATGTCTGCTTTTTTTGGTTTTTGTAAATTAATAAATACAGATATCCATTTTTAACATACATGTTTAATATGTTAGGAGGACATGACCATATAGGCAGACTTTGCTGCTGCCAGAGCATGCGGGAACTGAATTCCATGTCCACACTAAAAAGTCATGCACTCCTATATTACAAACCCATTATTTGAATAACAAATTTCAATTACAGGCAGATCTTGAACAAGATGTCATTTATGTATTTGATGAGCTGCTATTTCTCATAGGTCAATTTCCTGTAATGAGACTTAATCTAACCCAGGTATGATAAAAGTAGCTTTTTAGATGGATATCCACTAGTAATTGAAACAGCAACCATTTGGTTTAAAAATGAGAATTTTGAGTTCATTATCTGTCACCTACAGATACATAGGTAATTCAGTCCTATCCATAACTCACTCCTTGAAGAACTCTCATCTGTACTATGAGAGACTATGAGAACCATATGCCCTGCTTTTAAGCTTTGATAAAAAATACCAAATTTCTGTCACAACCAGTTATAACCTCTCTAGAAATTAGATCCTCTTTTCTTGTTAACACATTTCATGATCCTAAAGATGCTAACCCATGTGTACAAGAATAGATGGATATAAAAGTATCTATCTAAGGTGCTCAAGAGCTTTCAATAAGGCAAGATCCACTTGCTTTATGGATGTCAAAGCAGATTACAGCATCCACTTAAGAGAGCAGACATCTCAAAGTTCATTATGTAGATGGGGAATGCAAGACTCAGAGAGTTTTGCACAGCACACCAGAAATCAAATGCCTGGCATTTCCTTTTCATGCTTTTAACTGTCGATGTAATACAATAAACCCTGGGCCATCCTATGGAAATATGACAAAATTTATTGCATAAATTTAAGCACACATTAAACCCTGCTGTGTTCTCTGTGGGAGAACACAATGCCATCCTTCTTAGCAATCACGTTTCCTCATTACAGTATACATGCGTTGAGTTGTTATATGTAAGTTTTACTTCAAATTCTTATAGTATCTATATTTAGGTCAGAAAATTCTTCTGGACAATATCAGACTATTTTTTTCTAAAAAACCCGCTATATTGTGTTGACAAAATAGGACTGGATATACATTAGCACTTTGGTTCAATGTACTGCATTTTGAACTGAATGTCTTGAACATATTCCTCCTTAAATTAATTAACTCAATTTACAGGGTGGTTTTACTTTATGAAAACTAGATCCTATTTGGAGGAAACCGAAAACTCCATGCCAGGTATGAACCAAATGCAGTCTAGAAAGCAATGGGTTCATAAGGATGCTAATCAGAGGTCAGTGCCTCAGATGACTTCAAACGACTTATGCGGTGAGCACATTTGAATTAGTGAATGAGACTAAATCTATTCAAAATAACCCCCAGAACAGTACCTTGGACAGGGGCAGATGCCTCAACACCAACTACTTTGATCTGATCTGTGTCTCACCAGGCTTGCTGATGTAGACATTACTACTACCAGAAAGGTTAAGCTGGCTGGCATTTGTACAGATGGAAAAAAACACATCAAATGAAAGAGAACTGAAAGAAATACTAATCACTAAAGGTGAAGCTAATAGCAAGTCTCCAAATCTCCAAATTTTTCACCCAGAACAAATTCTGTCTTACAGAATTTGAGGATATTAATTAACCTGCAGGATGGGAAAGGGAATTAGAAATCTTTATCTTTCCACAACTTCAGCAACAACTACAGAAAGTTTTGCTATTATATTTTTATTTCCTTTCTCTTTCAAAATATGGTGATGGTGTTTTGTTGAATCAAAACCTTAATGATTTTTAGGCTTTCTGTAGGGTTATGACAGTAAAATAAGAGATAATATTTTATTTATTGATGTAACTATAAGGAGGAAGATGATGTGGAACCTAGAATGCAGAAACATACTTATTAAACTATCAGTACATCAACATCAACTTAACTGATTTGTCATAATAGTAATAGTAATGGGAACTGCCTTTACAGATCTCTGAGATGATTATGTTTTTCTGCTCTGATGATTTAAAATGGCTTTTGAATTCTTTCATTCCCCCCCTCCCTTCTACTGATCCCCTGCTGATGATGTAAATCATCATATTGACTAGTGTTGTTGCAAATTTTTGGTTAAAAGAAAGAGACAAATCAATATGAGTGATCCCCACTTTCAGCAAGTAAATTACATTCAGTTTGTTAAAAAATAAGGTCAGTATGCAAAATTTTTTCTGAACATGCTAAAATTTGCAAGTCACTGCTTTACGGCCCATGCATCTTTCTAAGACTGTCTATATAAATAAAACAGTTCCTGTGGGCTAGCTGAAGTACAGTTACAGAGTAAACTAAATGTGTCAGCACTGAGGACAGAGTGAACTTCACAGTCTTAAAGCTAAGCATATTTATCATTAGCCTCAATGTGAAATTTTTCATTCAAGGTACCTTTCTCCCCTCAGTTTAGACTGACCGAAATATTTTTTCAAATCTGGAGGAGAGTGGCTGGCAATGTCCACTATACAACGCAGTAGAATTTGGTGGTATTTAAAGGAAAAACCCCTAAATATTATTTATTTATTAAGCATTTTGATTATGTTTTCTGTAAGAAAAAATACAATGATGTTAAAAGACTTCTTACCCAAATAAAATAATTTCATTTTACTTGAATTTTTTTATTCTACTTGAAATCAAGCCTAAAAATTTCTTTAACAAACTATCTTTTCCCTGATTTTTCTGATTTTATCAAACAAACTGAAACTATCACACAATTGCAGTGTTCTATACACACTGGCTGTAATTATTTTCCATAACAGCTGTCCTTCAAATATATATGCTAGATATTACAAGGTCGATAGCTCTGAGAAGTCACTCAGTGTGAAATTCGCTTGTTAGTATATACATGAAGATGGTAATAATCATGCATATAAAGACTTCCAAAAAATGTAATGTAATATAAACCCAAAACCAGCAGTAAATATATATATATCAAATAATTCCTTATCATTCTACTGTGGTTTTGCCCCAGCTGAGACACTGGCACCATGGCTTGTTCTTTGGTGGGGGAGAGGGGGGATTGAGGGAGGGGGGATTGAGCCTCGCAGGCTGGGATAAGGATAGTTTACTGAGATAGCAGAAACATAGGTATAACAATAATAAGAGGGCTTTATAGCAAAATATATGAAACTGGTGAGACACAATGCAGTTTTTCACTGAACCGCACAATTCAGGCTGTGCAGCCCAGAGCTGTCCCGAACCCAGACCATCCCCAAAACCACGCATCCTGGAGCTGCCTGCTTCTCCCGTCACCAGCCCCCCTTTTATGCCGAGCATGAAATAATTGGCATGGAATACCCTCTTTGGCCAGTTCGGGTCACCTGTCCTGGCTGTGTCCCCTCCCTTCTCGTTAGCACGAGAACAACTGAAAAGTCCTTGACTGCTTGGCAACAACTAGAAACATCAGTGTGCTATCAGCACTGCTCTCAGCCTGACTCCCAAACACAGCATTCCATCTGCTGCTAGAAAGAAATTAACTCTATCCCAGCCGAAACCAGGACATATTCTTATACTGTACAATCCTGTAGTACTCTACACTCTAAGTACAGATCAGGTCAATATCCCAAAAATGTATATTGGGGTCTAACAGAACTAGAACAACTCATTCATTCAGTAAAAAGGAACAAAAAATGACAGGCTGTGAAAAGTATTTCAGGCCCACAGTTTCATCTAGTTTAAAAATTAAACTTCGGGGGAAGTTTTTTACAGAAAGAGTGGTGAGGTGCTGGAACAGGCTGCCCAGAGAGGTGGTGGATGTCCCATCCCTGGAAGTGTTCAAGGCCAGGTTGGATGTGGCCCTGGGCAACCTTGTGTAGATCCAGGCCTGAGGTTGGTGGCCCTGCCTGTGGCAGGGGGGTTGGAGATTTATGATCCTCGGGGTCCCTTCCAACCCTTGCCATTCTATGATTCTATGATAATAGCACAGTGACCTAATAAGCTCTTTTTCACTTTCCACTGCTCCAGATGCCTTTTTGTTACCTGCAGTTTAGTGTTCATATTGATATGGGAGTCTTGACTACTGTTGATCACAAGAAACTATTAGTGTTACCTTCTTTAGCTCAGAGTTGGAGTTCATGGCACTGTAATACCTTCTTTTCATACACACCTTTCTTTCGTGGACCATGCGGGGCTTCTGTTTCCCCAGAAAAATCAGACTAGATTGTATTTGCAATTCAATGCAAGCAAAGGAAAATTAATAAAATCACATAAACTTGGGCCTCATCAAGCATCCTTCTTTCAATTACAGGGGTCCACTACATGATGTGGTTTCTGGGATGCTTTACAGAAAAAGGGTCCCTGTCAGGGAAGTTCCCAGGCAAACCTAATAGCCATACAACTGAAGTTTAATACTTGCAAAAAAATTCCACCTATGAAAGTAACATGTGTCCTCAGTCTAGGCACATTCCATTTTGTTCCTGTTTATATCAAGTTTCCAGAGAGACTTATCTAAACTGTTTGAATAAAATAGGTGATTATAGCAAAAATCTTTCATACCAATGAGCATCACTGGCTACACAGACTGACTATTGAAAAGCAAAGATTTTTGAGGGTTTTTTTGGAATATTTATTCACACCTCTTTGTAGCAGAATTCCCTCCTGAAACAGTCTTATTAAAATTTATTCCTTTCTTTTCTTTTGTCATACTGAAATAGTATTACATTTTTTACATAAATTATTATTATCCAAAACATTCCCCATCTACTGAAAAAAAGAAAGCATTTCTGTTGATGACTCAGTACAATGCAGAATGTTTTTATGCAAGATCTTTCGTACAGTATTAAAGATATTTTTTTCATGTGGTAATTTTTTACATAAGCCAATATTTTGAATTCAGCTGAGGGATCACTTTGCTATTTATTCAATAGTTTTCTATTTCCTTCAAGGAACACAATTTTCTCCTGTTTGCATGATTTAATACCAATAAATTCAACTGCTACTAAGGACAGTATAATCCACAAAGCCCAATGGTGAAAACATTTACTTTGTATCCTGAAGAAAGGAGTATAGTCTCAAAAAAATGTGTATTTCTTAGTACCATTTTTATTCTCAGTGTAAAACCAGTACTTATTTCATCATGTTGAGATCTGTTGAGAAGTTTTTATTTAGATATACTCTTACTACACACAAATTAATTCTGGAAACTATCCTGAAAATAAAAATTAAAAAAAAAACAAAACACCTTTGTGTCTTACGCTGGAAATCACTGGATTATCACAGTTCCAGTGAAAATCACTGGGAATTAAGTCTGCTCATCTCACAGATATGTTGGGAATGTAACTCAAATTAAGTAGGAAAGAATAGCATTGTCATGATCCAAATAGCAACAAGACACACACACACACACACACAAATTTTTCCACTCCTGGCCTTTGAGTTTTGCAATGGTGAAATAACAGAAATAATGCTAGATTTCTATAACTTTTCTACAGCATTATGAGCATAGGAATAGTGCAAATGAAAACACTGTTGTAATATTTTAACCTTATATTACGTATCCCTGTAGTTTTACATTTCTGTAATAGAGGGAAAGAGGGAAGAAAGAAGGAATACAGTTGTTCAAATTGCAAATATTTAAGGAAGTTCAGTTCTGGATAATATGGTTTTCAAATAAATGCTTACAGAAAAAGACATTCACACACACATACACAAATGTTCATGAATATTTTTCATTTCATAGGCTGCGGTGGTTCAGCCCCAAACAGTGGCTGAGTACCATATGCCGCTCACTCACTCCCTGAGGAGAAAGAGACAGAGACTCCATGGGTTAGGGTAAGAACAGTTTACTGACAAAATCACTGTGAAAGGGGAACTATGGCAGCTCATGGAAAATTACACTCACCCCTGGTAATAGCACAGAGTACCTTACCAACCCAATGATTACAGAGTGCTGCCTGACACAAGGAGTGACCCTACACCCCAGCCACATTCAGACTACCCCAGAGGCACCCAGGAGCACCGCTCCAAGATCAGCCTCTTTCATGGGGGAGTAATGTCAGGTGGTGTGGAAAGTGCCCTGTCTGACTCAGCTCACCTGGGTTGGCTGCTTGGGGAGGTTACCTCTGGCCTGGCCAGAACCAGGACATTATCCAGTCCTTTGTCCACACCACCTACATCATGCCTGGATCTTACATTTTCAAAGTATTTGGGAGGTTCGTAAACTCATTTTTCTATTATTTAGACCATCTGCCATTTCTTGGTAATGCACCAAGAAATTAGCAGCTGCCCTCACCTAAAATTAAATCTCCTTGGGGTACACACTGGACTCCCCCACCCTTTTGCATAACCCACCAAATGCACCCAGGTCCCTGAGCAAAAGCAATGGCTTTGCCATTGCCTGAAGCAGGAACAACCCAGACTGTCTTCCCCAACAGGTTTTTCATAACCACTACAGGGACTTTATCCCCCTCCACAGTCTTTGGGAGTTTTGATTGGGCAGGGCCAGCTCGATTGGTAGATCCCATGGAATTAAGTAGCCATGTGGTTTTGGTTAAATGCATATCCCCATTTTTTAGGGTTCCACTACCTTTTAGTTTTTAACAGTCCATTGTACCTTTCAGTTTTGCCAGAAGCTGGTGCACAGTAAGCTATATGATATACCCATTCAATGCTGTGTTCTTTGGCCCAGGTGTCTATGAGATTATTCCAGAAATGAGTCCCATTGTCTGACTTGATTCTTTATGGAGTGCCATGTTGCCAGAGGACTCAGGATGGTGTTCCGAGCAGTGGCATGGGGCACGGGGTAAGTTTCTAGCCAGACAGGTTGCTTCTACCATTGTGAGCACACACTGCTTGCCTTGGCGTGTCTGTGGGAGAGTTATGTAATCCATCTGCCAGGCCTCTCCACATTTGTATTCCAGCCATACCACAGCGGCTTTAACCAGTTGGCTTGCTTGATCAAGGTACATGTTTCACATTCATGGATGACCTGTGAGATGGTGTCCATGGTTAAATCCACCCCTCAATCACAAGCCCATCTATATGTGGCATCTCTTCCTTGATGGCCTGAGATGTCATGGGCTCAGCGAGCTATAAATAATTTGGCCTTACATTGCCCATTGAGGTCTACTTGACCCACTTCAATCTTAGCAGCCTGATCGTTGATTTGATCTTCTTTAGTGGCTTGATTCTTGGGTATGTGGGCATCTACATGATGAGCTTTTACTGTTAGGTTGCCAACTGGGCAGAGATGTCTCACCACAATTGAGCAGCCCAGATGGGTTTGCCTCTCTCCTGCTAGTTGCTTTATTTTCATTGCTGCAACCACCCCCACAGGGCATTTGCCACCATCCAGGAGTCAGTATAGAGGTACAATTTTGGCCACTTTTCTCACTTGGCAATGTTTAAGACCAGTTTGATGGTTTTTACCTCTTTAAACTGGCTGGATTCAGCTCTTTTGGCAGCTTCTGCGACTTCTTGTGTAGGAGTCCATACAGCAACCTTCCACCTTTGATGTTTACCAACAATGTGACAGGACCAATCAGTGAACAGGGCATATTTTTTCTCATTTTCTGGCAGTTTACTATATAGAGGGGCCTTTTCAGCACACTTCACCTCCTCTTCTGGTGATATTCCAAAACCTTTGCCTTCCAGCCAGTCTGTGATCACTTCCAGGATTCCTGGGCGATTGGAGTTTCCTATTCAAGCCTGCCGCATGATTAGTGTGACCCACTTGCTCCACATAACATCAGTGGCATGTTGTGCAGAAGTGGCCTTCTCTTTGAATATCCATCCCAGCACTGGCAGTTGGGGTGCAGGGAGGAGCAGGGTTTCAGTTCCAATCACTTCTGGAGTGGCTTGAACCCCTTCATATGCTGACAGTATTTCCTTTTCTATTGAAGTGTACTGAGCCTCAGATGCTCTGTAGCCCTGACTCCAAAACCTCAGCAGTCAGCCTCAAGTCTCCCTTGGTGCTTTCTGACAGAGACTCCAAGTAAGCCAGTTCTCCCTGCCTGCAGTTTACAGAACATTTTTACATCTGGCTGTCTGGATGGGCCCAAGGGACAGAGGTCCACCGTGAAATTTTTAACTGGAACCAGAAAAAGCGCAGAACAGTCTTTAACCTGCTGTTCAGGGAATTCACTTGGACCATATAGCAGCTCTTCTGAATGAAGAATATTGCATGACTGGAATCACCGTCATTTTCTCAAAAGCTCACATTCAGTCACATTTTTTGCCTTTAGGCCTTTGTTTACTTAGATAGAAGTCTATTATTACAATGTTTTATTACCCTGTCCATTCAAGAATGGGTGCTGTACCAAACACAGATCTTGCATCTCAGATTGTTTCAGAGAGGGCTGGGAAGGGGAGTTAAAGACTGCAAGATCAGTAGAGGGAAGGCAGTGCTAGTACAGCCTATTTATACTCTTTCTTAAAGCCATTCTGCTGCACTGGAGCTTGTGAAGAAGCAGTTAGCACACCAGCACAATGGTGGACTTCTATGTACAACCTAAGGCAATGGACAATATCTCTGTTCCAGCAATCCAGACAATATGTGGTCTTTTTTGCCACATTAACTGTAAATGAGTAAACATACAAATACACATGTGGATAATGCAGTGAAGTGGATTGGCACATGGGGAAAAATGCCCTGAGGACACATAAAGAAACCCAGCAACAGAGTTTCTGAGACAGAAGAGCAGAATAGTGAGTGACCAAGCACACAGTACGATGCTCTGTGGAGCTTCTTTGGCCAATGAGGTCCTGTGTCTGGTCTAGCACAAGTCAATTCTTTAAAAGGTTAACTGACTCATGACCAGGGCTCCCTGTGCCAAGAAACGGCATTTAAAAATTACATTGTGTAGAAACTGAGTTTTGGGAGAGATAATTATTTCACATTTTATATATAATAGGCACTCATTTTCTCATTAAACCTTGCCTAATTTATTGTACACTGATTACCTGAACAGACTTTCTGCAATATGTAGCCATCCTCATATTTCTGACTTTCCTTCCCCTTCCCTTTTCCTTTTCCCCTTTTCTCATTTCTCTTTGGTTTTCTGTCTTGCAACATGCCTAATTTCATAGGTTACATCTGGAGGCCTATGGCATTTGAAACTTAAATGAGCAAAACTGTACTGTTGAACTTGAAAATGGCTAAATTCATGTGCAATTTTCACCTGTGAATAAATATATGGTAAATTCATTCAAGATGGTCTAGACCAAATAAATCATATTAGAAACTGACATCTGCTTGCTTTCAACAAATGATGCATTGAATCTGCTCCTTTATATAGGTGAAATCCTTAAAATAGGTATTATGTAGGTTCTAGAGATATAACATCCTTCAATACCTTTTAAAACAAACATTAAGTTCTATTTCTTTACACTGATCACAGGGTTTGTTTTTTATTTTTCCAAACAATTCTATTTTCTTGGATTTGATCTTTGTATTCTACCCTTAAAGTATTTAAAGTGTCAAATGAACAATTTAAATATCAGACTCTGTCCTTCATTAATCTTTATCTGTTAGCTGCCTTTAGCTCTATATGGTCCTGGGTTTTGCTTACAATGCCATTTTCTGCTGGTTCTCTCTTCTCAGAATAACATTTCTTTTAATGGGTGCTTCTCATTTCTCTATTCAGTTTTCTCAGAAGACCTATGATTTTTTTTCTGTGCTCAGAAAAAAAACCGTAGTGAAGTGAGGAATACCTATCGAGAGAAAATACGGAAAATTTCTCATGTAATGAGGTGAAATTCTCTCTTATCATGGTCTAGATACATAAAGAAGAGGGTAAAATGTTTTTTTCATGAGGTACCAGTCCATTCAAAAGACCACAGAATGGCAGAATCACATAGTGGTAGGAGCGGGAAAGGACCTCAAGAGATCATCTAGTCCAACCCTCTTGCTAAAGCACAGTCACATAGAGCAGGTTGCACAGTATTGCATCTAGGAAGGTTTTGAGCATCTCCAGAAGAAATGAATCCACAACCTCTTTAGACAACCTGTTCCAGTACGCTGTCACCCTCAAAGCAAAGAAATTCCTGTGTTCCAGTTTGTGAACATCGCTCCATGTCCTGTCACTGGGTACTACTGAAAAGAGTCTAGCCCCATCTCTAGACATCCTTTAGATACTTTATAAGCATTGATGAGATCTCCTCTCAGTATTCTCCAGTCTAAACAGAACCAGCTTTCTCAGCCTTTCCTCATAACGCAGATGTTCCCATCCCATCATCATCCTTTTAATCCTCCACTGGACTCTCCAGCAGTTTCCTGTATTTCTGCAACTGGGGAGCCCAGAACTGAACATAATCCTTCAAATGTGGCCTCACCAGGGCAGAGTGGAGGGGGAGGACAACCTCCATCGACCTGCTGGCTATGCTGCTCTTGATGCACCCCAGGACACCATAGGCCTTCTTGGGCACAAGGGCACACTGCTGGCTCACACCTAACTTATCCACCAGGTCAATCCCTGCAGAGCTACTCCCCAGCAGGTCAACCCCTAACCTGTACTGATGCTTGGGGTTATTCTTCCCTAGGTCCCAACCCTCTAGCCTATACAGATCTCACTGAATGGCATCACAGCCTCCTGGTATTTTGGCTATTCATCCCAGTTTTGGACCATCAGATTCAAAAGAATGAAAAATAACAGTACACATAGACTCTTCACAATGTTAAACCATGAAAGCAATTAATAACAAAATTTATCATACCACTTATTACACACACCTCTCTATCCTCCAATCCACTTGAAACTTAAATTAGTCTAGGACTGTTAGGCTTCATGCTCCCTTTTGTAATTAGACAATGACTGCATACAGTTTATATCCAGTGACATTTCTGTAACAATTTTCATTTGGATTAGCGTTTCTACTCATTTTTAAACACTCTGGAGAAAGGAACAAAGTTTTACCGTTACAGGTGTTTATAAAAGCAGCATACTAGATCAAAATACTGGTGGTATGGATTTAACAATGTTAAAATGTCTTCAAAGAAAGAGCGGTTAATGTCAAAACCCTTTTCATAAATTACCAAAATGAATAAGGTAAACAAATCCCAGTGCATATAGAAATGCACTTTCTTTCTGCTACTTTTCAGCATTTTCTTCTCCTTAAGGAGAACAGGTGTACACTAGAGAACAGTTGCAAATTTAACTTCATTATGTCAGTGATGAAGTGACATGATAGAATTTTACTTTCTTATTATAAATAATGTTGATTTTAGATTCACAGGCATAAACCCCAATATTTTTTTAAATTATATATTTCAAGAAAAACTGTGTATGAGGAATTTCTTTATTTACCTGGGGCAGAGACATTTGTGGACTTTCTGGATGACACAGGATGAGGCAATCACTGGGTAGCAGAGCTTAAATTGACAATGTCAAGCAATGCTAAGATGAAAATTGAATTTTATGTAGTTCTCTAACCACCTCCTCCCACTCAAACATACACATACAAATAATGCAAGGTAAATCATGAGCTCTTTTATTAAAATTGATAATGCCCAATTGCTGTAATAATGGCATAAGTGAAATCAATATTAGGATCATATTATTTAAAATTATGAACATACTTTTTTTCTATTTCATCCTGTCTGCTTTTTCTCCTCACATTCAAATTCCAGTTGCCCCCTGAAATCTGTTCTCTATGTTTATACCATTAATTTTTAAAAAATCTACTTCTGATGAAGAATCATGTGTGTGGAAATAAGAAAATATTTATCTCTTAGTATCTAAGCAACATAAATGGTACAAAGTCTTTTGCCTGATTCATACAAACTGATCTACTGAAGTCTATAGAATAAGCTGTGCAAGGAGGGAACGCAGATTTTATTGATAACATGGTTAATCAGAACAGAAACATAAGAAATAGGATGTGGTCCCTCAAATTGAGGGGAAAATACTGAATTCATTCAGCATACTGAAGATTATTAAGGACTAAAAAATGCATTACCTGAAGTGAAAAGAAATGGTCACATAAAGTTGTAATAATTTACCTTTGCCATTAGTTTTGTGGTAGCACTTTCACAGGCACTTGTATCTATTTACAGTAAAAACTAATTGTATATTCCTTGTGTCCTAATGAGTTATAACTGAAGTCCCTAGCTAAAAACCCCCACCTACACTGGCTAAAGAATCGATTCATAGACATATGATTCCCTTGTGGCAAATTAGTGGTTTGGTCTCTCTACCTGTTTAGCACGAAAGCATAAAGCTAAATAAGAGTCATACTGGATTCATAGTTGATGACTCACACTTACATTATTTAAAGAAGTATAACTATGTTAATATCTGAATACCACACAACCTTTAATGTCTTTATTTTCACAACTGTCCTAAACCAGAAAAGTACCATTTTCCTATATTTTGTTCTTAGGAACTAAAGACGAGAAATACTAAAAACTAGATCTGCAAAGGGTCTCTATCATCCACCATAAATTCTCAACCTGAAGTTAGACTCATTGCCCCCCACAGAAACACTTACAAGCTTCACAGATGCCAAGGACCTACTTGTGGTAGCTAAGAAAGAAATGCCTTCAAGTGTTTGAGCTTTGTTTAACCCCATCCACTCCTTCCACCCCTGTAAAAAAGGGATGAATATTACACCAGAAAATTCACATAAATGCAGATACCCACCCAATGAAACAAGCAACAGAGCACTCACCTTGGAGATGATCATACTGAGTGCCCTCTCCGTGCTTGATGGGAAATGATATTTGATCTCATCCTTTATATAACCCAGATAAGTACCAGAGCAACAAAACTACTGGACATTTCTGTGGAGGGATTTCCAACTGAACTTGGTTCACACTTCTAAATAAGTGATCTTTATTGCCCATATGACTCTCCTAAACATAAAGCTCTGCAATAATTTTTGTGTCTATGTACCCATGTGATTTATTATTAATATAAACAAGTTTCAGACAGACATTCAATCTCCAATATTTTAAGAGTTTGGAAGCAAGTCAAAATAGAAACTGTCTAAATTAGGTCAATAGAAAGAACTTTAGCCAGCTGGTTATTGACTCTCCATGCTAGTGAGAAGCCAGATGTGATACAAGATACCTCTTGAATTAACTTCTCTTGGCAAGATCCAGTTAGGGGAAAGATGCCTTAATTTCAGTTTAGGGTAGGGGTTAAAGAAGCTCAGTGGCAGGAGATGATTTAGCCACCTGACGATCTAGACTTTTATACTGGCAAAAACATGAAGTATATTTTTCCACAATACAGTGCTCCATGCCAGAAACACCACCACTCATCCTGCAGGGCAATTCAGCTCCGGCAAAGCAGTGAACAAGCATGACTCTTCTCTAATATTCCAGCCACTTTGTTAGGAATGAGCTCAGATTCCTCTGCACTTCCTCTGCACACTAACATGCACTTTTCCTCCTGTGTTTATCCGCTGGAAAAGTCAGTGATCCACACTCAACAGTCAACCCACCATGGGTCTGTTTAACTCTGTTTAAATCTTAAGAACTATGCACATCAAAAAAGAATAAGAAGAAAACATAGTTCATAAGCATCAAAAGTGACAATGAAGCACAGTGAATTGTTATGTTGAATCCCTCCCCACCCCTTAGTCTTCATACCACTGTGATTATTTTAGGTAATTTTATTGAAAATCTATTTTAAAATATTTCATATTCTAACCAATAGATGCACGTATCTTTTTTGTTTTAATTGGAAATAGAGAATACAAAAATGCACTACTGCCAGTTGAAGTTATCCCCATTAAATCCTTCTTTGATATCATGCAAACCAGCAAGCACTTTTTCCTCTTTTAATCAAAACTGCAGTTGGCACAGGTAATTTCTGTTCTAAGGTACTCAGTGCTAATGATTTAGTCTGCATAATTTTAGTTGGAAAGGAGGATGCAGACTATAAAATGTCTGCACCATGAAAAGATTCCAGATTAGCTGACTCTCTTCCAAACCAGGCAACTAGCTGAAAAGAAGTGGTCAATTCAGTCTCTGAGGCAGCAGGCAATGACGGAAGTGTTCCTTTCTTCTGTAAGCAGCTGCTGAATGAAGGTTTTTTTGGACATAACTATCCTACCAAGCTTATAACTGGGCATAGAAAAACTCAGCATCTGCCAATGCGTGTTCACACTTTTAGAAATGTATGCACATAAACCAATAATTCAAAAATTTAAACATGATGTTAAAGCAAATATTTCTGTGTTTGACACTCAACCTGGAAAGCATTTTTTCACTTGACTACCATCATTACTGAAACACTTCACCTTTTTCTCACATTTCCCCAATGGAAACACATAATTGAAATTCAGAGATGTGTTCATTGATAAAATGAAAAGAATCAAGGTATTCAATGATTATATCACACAGAATAAAGAAACCCCTCACCACTTCAACTCTTTGCTGTGATTAATTACCAGAAAGGAAGTGTTTAGTCTTAGCAGGTGAAAGTAGATGCAGCTGTGTTTAGTCTTAGCAGGTGAAAGTAGATGCATGCATATGTTTACAGATTTATTATTATTTAAATGGTTATTTAAATGATTTCAAAATATTATTTCAATTATTAAAAACTTCTCCCATAAGGCACAAACAAATTCACTAGGCGATCCATTAAAATCACATGTCTCTACATTCTGATCTTTAGGTGAAGGAGATTCTCTAAGTCACCACAAACACCTAGAAAGCAGTGTGTGTACAAATCTTTTGCCTTCACACCTCTCTGCAGGTGTGTCATTCAAAATCATACACCTCAGAAAAGTAGTAGTTGAAAAAGAAAGATTAGCGGCAAATTCTTCTCTTAAAATTTATGGAAAATATTTTGGTATCAATGGGGTCCAGATTTTGTCTCAGCATTCCAAATGCAACTATTTTTGTACAAAGGAATAATTTTTTTTAACTTCAGAGTACTCCAAAATGATGATGCTTCCTAAACAAACTCATCTGTTTGTTTGGCTTATTTTTATCTTGATAAAGGAAAGTGTATCAGTTGCAAGAGCAGCTTGAAGAATTAATGGCTTACTGTGGTAGTTGGAGAGGACATCTTATTGGTCTGAAGAAGGAGGGACTATGTGAAACAGAATTAGAAAGCAGACCAGTACACAAAGTATTCATTACATTTTTAGATCTCCAATTTGAAATATGCAGCACTTATTCCCCTCCCATGAGTGAAGGCCAATCTAGAACACAGCAGGCACATCCTTCTGAGTAAATTTGCCAGTGCCAGCCACATGTCAGAGATGATTAGTGAGGCAGAGACGCCAGCCACCTCCTCTGACATCAGAGGTCAGATAAAGGAGAGTGCGACAAAAGCTGAGAAGCATCAACCCTCCAATGATGATGTGGCTGATCTGGCATACCTGCTATTCCCATCACTTCTCAATACTTCTTTTATTGGCATTACCTGCTGTGAGAAGAGTTTCTTCAGAACTGGCAGCTTGATTTCAGTCTGAGAAAATAATTATAATACGGTAGGAGAGAATCAGACTGCCAACTCCTGCCTTTCAAGTATTGAATTGAGTGCACTGCGAAAAGACAGATAATCATATTCAGCTCACACCTTTTTCAGATGGAGCAAACACCCCTAGATTGCCATAAACTAGGCAGGTTTAGCCTGCTGCATTAAAAACATACATATTTTGCCCTTCTTAAGAAAAACAGTCTGCAAAACAGTAAGAAAAACAGCTATCATCCTTGGAGTCTATAGTAGAGCCACTGTGCTACCAAAACCCCTTGCCAACCAGCAAGGCTATCTGATTTTATGCTACAAGAAAGCTGCTTCCCTGTTAAGTTGTTGTTCTATTGTGAAGACCATATTTATATGTATTGTATAAGTAATGCACACATTACTTATTATATTTTGTCCTACTAGTCCCTTTTCCTGGATATTTTTATATCCTTTGATGACATTGATTCTTAGGCATCTCACAGTGGTGTTTTATCAATCACTGTGGCATATAAGAGATTATTTTTTCCTAACCTCATGTAGAGTCCTAAATCAAATTCCCTTCAAAAGGTTTGAACACATTGGGCCAAATGTCATTCTTGTGTACAAATCTACATGGTCTTGTTTTCAGCTCTGCAGGCTCAGGAACCAGTGACACCAAAGAGGTATTTAAAAGGGCAGAATCAGAGTTTATCAGACATTTTAAGACTTAGCAATGAGAGGAGAAAGTCATTCCTCCTTAGATTTTTATATCTGGGATGTAACAGGGTCGCAATTTTATGAAACATCCTTTTCTTCCTATTTTTGAAAACTGAGATTCAAGCAAGGTACCAAAAAGTACCTTGCTTGAATCACCTGAAGTCTCTCTTTGCCTTTCAGATTTTTCAAAACTCACAGCGTAATGGTATCTTATTTCTAAATAGAAGTTTCAGCAGAGATCATCAATGCAATGATTATTTAAATTCTACATCATTAGCATATAATTTTTCTTAACTCTTTATTCATATCAGTTCACTTCCAGTAGCAGTAAAAAGCTACTTAATCAACATGTTTACATAAAGAAATAGATTGTTTCAACATCATTTTGAATTTAGAGGAGAATGAGATGGAAGGAATTGGCTGGATATTTCATATCTATTTTTAATTAACCCACTGCAGTGTTATTTAAAGCAAGAAAGACTTTCTTGCTTTATATTGTTGAGCACACAGAAACAAGAGTGTTTTGTGCTCTTTGCTGCCTCCACAGAATTAGTCCATTAGCAAGCACTATTTCTTCAGATTGTGCCAACGTTGTTGGTGCTGTCGGTCAAGAATGCCCTTTCACCACAAGTCTGTGCTGCGTTTTCTGAAGGCAAATATTTCATATCCATTCCAGATTTAAAAAAAAAAAAAAGGTTTACAGGTTTGTATCTCAAATAGATAATATGTTTTCTCACATTATCTGCCTCCTGGTAAATAAAGAATTTGTAGAGTTTAGGCATTCAGCTTCTAAGATGCAGCTCCTCCTCATACTGACTCTACACTGTAGTAAGCAGAAGCAGGATACATAACTCAACCTTACGTAAAATATGTATCATACTTTAGCATGTTTTGCAGGACTTAGATGTATCCCATGGATTTAATTCTTCTGACTGAACTTTCACAGCTCATAGAATCACAGAGTGGTCAGGGTTGGAAGACACCCCAAGGATCATACAGTTCCAACTCCCCTGTCACAGGCAGGGCCACCAACCCCCAGGCCTGGATCTACACAAGGTTGCCCAGGGCCCCATCCAACCTGGCCTTGAACATTTCCAGGGACGGGGCATCCACCACCTCTCTGAGCAACCCTTTCCAGCACCTCACCACTCTTTCTGTAATAAAACCTTCCCCTTAATATCTAATCTAAACATTCCCTCCTTTAGCTTCTATCTATTCCCCCTTGTCCTGCCATTGTCTATCCTTTTAAAAAGTTGATTCCCCTCCTGCTTATAAGCTCCCTTCAGGTACTGGAAGGCCTCAATGAGGTCCCCTCACAGCCTTCTCTTCTCTAGACTGAACAAGCCCAGCTCCCTCAGCCTCTTTTCATAGGGCAAGAGGTGCTCCAGCTCTCTAATCATATTCGTGGCCCTCCTCTGAACCCTTTCCAGCAGTTCCACATCTTTCATGTATTGAGGACCCCAGATCTGAACACAGTACTCCAGATGGGGCCTCACGAGGGCAGAGTAGAGGGGGACAATCACCTCCCTGTCCCTGCTGGCCACCCCTCTTCTGATGGAGCCCAGGATACCAATCTCCTTCCAAGCTGCACAAGCACACTGCTGGCTCGTGTAAAGTTTTTTATCCATCAGAACCCCCAGGTCCTTCTCAGCAGGGCTACTCTCAAGGAGCTTTTCTTCCAGCTTGTATACATGTCTCGCCCAAGTGGAACACCTTACACTTCTCAGTGTTAAACCTCATTAGGTTCACCCAGGCCCACCTTTCCAGCCTGTCAAGATCCCTCTGAATGGCTTCCTTTCCTTCTATTTTGTCAACCACACCACTCTGCTTGGTGTCTTCCACAAACTTGCTGAGGGTGCACTCAATTCCATCATCGATGTCATTGATAAAAATGTTAAAGGGCACCAGTTCTAAGACAGACCCCTGGGGAACACCGCTTGTCACCAGCCTCCACCTGGACATAGACCCATTGACCACCACCCTTTGTCTACTTTCTGTCAACCAGTTTCTTATCCACTGGATGGTCCACCCATCAAATCCACATCTCTCCAATTTAGAGAGAAGGATGTGGTGGGGGACTGTGTCAAAGGCCTTGCACAAGTCCAGGTAGATGTCGCCTTCCCTTTATCCAGCGATCCTGTCACTCCATCATAGAAGGTCTTCAGATAGATGAGGCACGACCTTCCCTTGGTGAAGCCATGCTGGCTGTCCCAGATCATGCGCTTATCCATTATGTGCTCTAACATGAGCTCATCTCTGGAATAATCTCAAAATACTGTGCTCATGATTTCCATTGTTCATTAGTTCTCCTATTACTTCCTTTCTCCATTCTGTCTTTTATCAGTCTCAAAACTCCCTGAGGATGCACAGAACCCACACAACCCAACAGTCAGCATCAGGAACATTAAAGAAGTTCAATGGTGTGTTTTAAAAAATGCAATTGCACTTCTATTCAAAGGTAAACTTTGAAAATTCAGCTCCATTTTTCCACACCTCAAGTTCTCTAATGCTGCTGCTGAGTCACAGAAGGCTTTCTTTGAACTATAAAATAGGAAATAAAATTATGTAGACTGCACGTACCCAGTAAGAGTTTTCATATGAACTGAGTGAAATTTTTATATTTGCTTTTATATAAGAAAGATGATTATACATAAGATTGCCATAAAATATTTAGTAAGTGGCTTTTAAAGGAAATATTATTATAGTCTTAAAATACAACAGCAGGTATAATGATGGATATCTATAATGATAAGTATCTCACCATGAAACCCCTAATTATCTCTCTCTAATTCTATAATATTTTTAAATCATTGAATTTAGCTGCTTCTTTGTCCATGATTAAATTAATTTCAAACAGGACAGTTCTGAAATCATTAAAATAAGAGTGCACATGCACAGAGAGAAGCATGAGTTATTCTGATTTTATCACAGTATGGAAACTGGAGGCTGTTATCTTAGAGGAAATGGCTATTACCGAGTTGCAGCTTATTTTCCCAACAGCATTTATAAGCAACAGTGCCATTTTATGCCTTTCACTTCTGTGTATCAGTAGACACTATTAATTTGATAGGAATGATATTTTTTTCAGCATATATGAATATGCAGTTGTGTGCATGCACTACATATTTTTAATGCACCTGTAGATAAAGATTAATAAATTAAAATTTAAAAAGTCTTTAAAAGTAAACTATGTTAGGAAACAATAAAAAAGCATATAAGTATGTAAAATTCATAAATCAAACAAAATAGAAGGGGGTTTGAAGTCTGGGGGGATTGTTTGTTTTAGAAACATCTGAAAAAATATTTTCTTCCTTTAATCTTATCCTCTGACGTAGATGAAGAATTTTGAAGCAGTGAAAATAATAGGAACAGGAATAACCAGAGGCAGATGAAGGAACCAGTCCTAAGGATTTGGAAAATCCTTATTCAATTGTTAAAAGACAGAAAAGCTATATGCAATGAAAAAAGTAATATCATGATTCTCACTGCATATTTAACTAGATTTTGTATCCAACACCAAAATAATGCCATGAAGAATCTGATTTTCCGTTGTAGAAGCAATTGTAAATGATGAGAAAGAATTTTCCCTATGCAGTAATTTCTTCTAGTATACAACAACTGACACTTGCAATAACCACATGGAACTTCCTGACTTGCCTAGAGAAGTTGCGGATGTCCCCTCATTGCAATTGTTCAAGGTCAGGCTGGAGCAGGGTTTGAGCAACCCTGTCTAGTGAAAGATGACCCTGCCCATAGCAGGGAGGTTGGACTAGATAATATTTAAAGGTCCCTTCCAACCCAACCTATTCTGCGAGTTTATGAGTTTATTTATGTTTACCTGTGGTTCCTTTTAGTTATTTGTGGAAAAGATGTATTACACTCCAATAGTCCCTAGCCAAGAGAAATTATAAACCCTGTTCAGCACTGTCATCGCATAGTAGCATCCTAATTCACAACAGGGCATTCTTAGCCATTACTGCAATTTCGGTAAATAACCATGATGTCTACTGTTGGTAAAAACCCTATAATAGTTTGTACAATGAAATACCAGTGAAGGATAAATTTCAGCAGCAGAAAACTCAGTCTTTTCTCTTTCTGCAAATTAGAACTGAATTTTGGCTTTGGTTTTGTAAATGTGAATATTCCATCCTTAATTACTGCTGAATAATATGTTGCAAGGTCACTTGTCCTCCATGTCCCGTTCCAAATTTAGTGTTGAACAAAGATTATCACTCAGAAATCTGTTTATTCCTTGATGTGGCCAGTAAGGACTTAAAATCCACATAACTGATTCTGTGTGTTGTTTTCTAGCCCTGCTGTCACCTTCATATCATTTTATATTTGTGGTGATCCCTCAGCAAACCCTCAGAACTCCTTTTTTCTGCTCACAGAGATGCTGTGGGATGTTTATTTTAAAGTCATTCTTACTTGGACATTGCCCACAACAAACAACTTTGAATGTCTGCAAGTAACTGCTGTTTTCCATGTCACACTCCACAACACATGCCAGTTTAAGAAGGTTTGTAAGGGATCTTTTAGTCTTAATTTCTGAGCATTCTTTGCAAGCTAAAACAAACAACAAAACTATACGGAGAACAAAACAAGCAGATCTACTTTAAAAATTATGTAAGCTTACATAAGATAAGGCTCTCACTTTTGGCCAGTATGTCAGCTATGTATACAACTCTGGCTTTATCTGTGAGGTATTATTTTTGACAAAATAGTGAAACACTTTTCCACATTTACAGCTGTGGAAGAAATTTATTTTGTAGGGGATATGAGGGGGGGGGGGGTGGGGAGGGCTGAAGCAAAACTCCATCCAGGTTACTTTGAGAAAAGTTTCCAGGAGATACAACTTACTTCTGAGAAAACTCAAAATACTGAGTGTCAGATAATCAATGCTACATTGGAAAGAGATTCATCAGGGAGATAACGCGGCCTAACATACTGAAGGCTTTATAAATCAGTGCAAGAATCCTGCAGTAGGCCTGGCAGTACAAGGGGAATTAAAAATTCATCAAATTATGTAAAAGACTGTGTGGGTCGCACTGAGCAACAGTCATGTACATGGGCTGAACGAGGTCAGACCAATAGCATTTCCCTGAAAGACAAGCAAATATCAGGGGAAATGCTGTGCCAGGACCTCAATGGCTTCACACAAAAACAGCAAGCATAGAGCCAGAAGCTTCTATCTCTCAGAGCAAGTGCAAAGATAAAGATGTGTATCACCACCTGGTTGATGCATTATATAGCTAAATGGAGACAAGGGGAAAGGGGCATCCTCATTATGGTGGGTTGACCTCAGCTGGATGCCTACCAAAGCTTCTCTATCACTCCCCCTCCTCAGATGGAGAGGGAGGGGGAAAAAAACAACAAAAAGCTCACAGATCAAGATAAGGACCAGAGATTACTCACCAATTACCATCACTGGTAAAACAGACTTGACTTGGGGAAAAATTAATTTACTACCAATCAAATCAGAATGGGACAACAGAAATAAAGCCGAATCTTAAAACACCTGCCCTTAAAACACCCCTCCCTTCTTCCTGGGCTTAAATTCTTTCATGATTTTCTCTACCGTCTCCCCTCAAGCAGCACAAGGGGGATGGGGAATGGGGGTTGGGGACAGTTCTTCACACATTGTCTCTGCCGCTCCCTCCTCCTCAGGGGGAGGATTCCTCACATTCTTCCCCTGTTCCAGTGATGGGACCCTCCCAAGGGAGACAGTCATCCACCAACTTCTCCAATGTGAGTCCTTTTCACAGTTCTTCATTAACTGCACCAGCATGGGCCCCTTCCTGTACCACTGACAGAGTGAAGTCAGGACCAGACTACCCCAGCATAGGTCTCCATCGAGGTGGCAAGTCCTGCTGGAAGCAAACCTGCCCCAGCATGGGCTCCTCTCTCCATGGAGCCACAGACACTTCTAGAAGCTTGCTCCAATATGGGCTTCCTACCAGGTCACAGTCTCCTTTGGGTGCATCACACAACTGCTCTGGCATGAGGTCCTACATGGGCTACAGGTGGATATCTGCTCCACTGTGAAGCTGCATGAGCTGCATAGGGATAGCCTGCTTCACCATGGTCTTCTTCAGGAGCTACAGGGGAATCTCTGCTCCGGTGCCTGGAGCACCTCCTCCTCCCTCTTTCTTCACTGACCTTGGTGTGTGGATGGCTGTTTCTCTCGCATATTCTCACTTCTTTATCTGGCTGAAATTAATTATTATTATTAATTATCCCAGAGGCATTACCACTGCCATTGATGGGCTCAACCTCGGCCAGAAAAGGGTCCCTCTTGTAGCTCACGGGCATTGACCCTTTTGGACTTAAGCTGGACATACACAATTCACTTGACAAAGCTCTGTGTCTCCCTCATATACAGATAAGAAATAATGTAGTGTTCTGCTAAGACTTTACACTCCATCCCAGGTAGTTATCTAACTGCTGCTCAATTCAGAAAGTAACACAGAATACCCATTCAACCTCTATATCGCCATATAGGATATGAAGTATTTTCCTCTTACCTGGTAACAAATTTAAGATTCTTCTTATGTGAGGTGTTGTCTCCCATACAAGATTTATTCAAGAGAAATCCTCAGAAAAACTGTTCTGAAATGTACTACTTCTGATTCCACAGACAGATCAGAACACATGTGACGAGTGGGGGAACGGGAGAGAGGGGTAAAAAAGTCCTTATTCATACTTTTAAACTAAAAATGTGCAACAGAGAAGAGCGTGGACAAAGAAAATAGATTCCATACCCTCTTCCAAAATAGCCTTTCTGTGCAATTTTATGCAAGTTCTGTATCTTCTCCATACCTCTAACTCCCAGGTTCAATAAAGTAACAACTCTAGAAGCATGTTGCTGAGGAACAGAGGAAAAAGTAAGCACACAAATAGTAACACAGCTAGTAAGATTTCCACAGATGGATAAAGATTTAACTTTGTTGTTTAATAAAGTCTTGCATTTATAGGTGTTTGTGAATCAAATTAGCCTAAATTAAATCAGAACTTGTAGGAGTTAGAAGTGGTCTGTCATTAATAACTATACTTTTAACATGTGCAGGTGAGCTTGAATTCTCAGAGACTATTATGCAGAGAAAATAAATGAAATATCTGAATCCATCTCCAAATACCTTCAGGTGAGGTGGAAAGATGAGAAGGAAAAATTCCATTTTTTAAATGATTGTTGTAGCTTTATTTAAACGTTAATATTTAATAAGGACTCAAAAGACCATAGAGAATATGAAATGTCTATTTTGTATGGGTTCAGAAGAGAGAATTTAGTTTAACTACCATAATGACTCATGATGAATCTTTCTCTTTCTCCTATTACTATAATTTCTTCTGAGGGTTATAATGTACCTGTTGGCCTTTTCCTGTGCAATAAAGCTTTTCTGGGGAAACCTGTAGTTACAGTCAATTGGTAGTACTAAAATAAGCTCTGTTATCTAACCCCTTTGGCCTCATTAAACTATTTAAAGTATCAGGATTTATCTATTAGTAAGTTAATGCCTGTGACATTGTCTGGAATCTGTTCCCTCTGGCAGACTCTTAGCTGTTTCTCAGAGACATTTTCCCCCTCACCCTCCTTTGACCATGGAGGTCAGTTTTTCATCAGATTCAGCTGGGAAGCATTTGTTTAGTCAGTACTCTCTTGGCACATGATCACAGGTATACTTCAGCTCTCATGCAAAAGAAGGATTCAAAACTTACATCTTCATAGCTTGCACTTTATCACTGTGCAATAAGAGATACAAATTATTTCTAGAAGAGTAAATATTTTATGAAAAGTGAGAAAGACAACAGGTGGTATAGCTAAAATTTTCTTCAAGTTACAAGCTACCTTCTATTACAAAGGATAATTTTTAAACTATGTGAAAATTATTTCTTCCCATACTCAAAGTCATAAAAAGGAATTATATCTACATAGAGGAAAATATTGACTTCAAAGATTTAAAATTCCAGTGAAAATGGAGACATTAGTCTCATCTTCCATATTAAGATACCCCAAGAACACTGAATAACAAGATTTACGTTACTGATTATATTATTTTATTCTGTTCCTGAATTTGTTGAGTATTCAGGTTAAATGAAAGGAAAAAACCTTTTATTAAGAATGTGTCCAGTCACATGCATATTTTTGCAGCATTAAAATGCATGGATTTATTTTATTGAGTCTGGGTCTACAGAGAAATATATTACAGATTAAAAAATAATCAGTAATATTATAATTATAAATTGAATTCTGCAGGGATAGCTGCTGGGTTATTTGGTGCATACAGTGTACAAAGACCACCTGGCAGGAACTCAAGCACATATTTTAAATAACTAACACACTTCAGAGTTAGTGGCACCATGTTCCTCTGGGCCTTCTTTCTATAATTTACGTATTTTGACAGAAATTGTCAGGGTAGGAGCTTCTGTGTTTACTAAGCTTACTGTAATGCAGAATGAATACATGCACTGGTTCTATGTTAATATTTTGCTGAAATACCTCAGATGGAACAAATTCTGCCTATCTCAGGGGCACAGGTATCGTATCATGAAGACTGCTACAACCTGAGAGTGTTAAAAGTGAATGGCTCTAAAGAGTAACCTCTGAAGTTCAGACTCATGACACAGATGTTTTCAGGGTTACCTTCATCATAGCTGATTTTCAGATGCCCCACTCTGCTCCCCTGAGCTACACTGTACTCCATAACATTGTCAAAAAATGAGACAGGCCTTCTGTAATGCCCAGGTTATAGTTTTTTAGTCACCACCATTTCTTTTTTAACTGGATCTCAACCACCTGTCTCTTATTTCTTAGCCTGCACATAGGTTTCCTTTCTTTTTACTCGATTTCAAATGAAGTGCATTTTGGCACACATTGCTTACCTTCTCCTCTGAACTCTTGTGCAGTATTATCTGGCTCTGTTCATCTTGATTTCAAACATCTCATAAAAAAATGTAGTAGAGGGCCTGGAGGAAAAGGCTAAAACATAACTATTTTTGTCTCCAAGGCATTTTGTTTTAAAAAATCTGTAGAAAACACCTGCTTCATGAATAATTACATGAGAGCTAGTGATCCCAAGGTGTCAACTGGAGGAATAACATAAATATTATCTTTCCAGCTGTCGTCACAAACCAGCATGATGGACAGATCTAACAGTTTCGAATACTGTGCCAAGGAAAAAACAGAGAGCACCTTGAGAGCCTAATTTTCCATTTACATGTGTGTAAAAATAACATTCTTGATATCATCACACATCCATTTAGTTCTTTCAGGATGGTTCCTTCAGTTTCCTAAATGCTAAGTATCTAAAATAGTGCAATAGAATCAAAGAAAACCCTTTACAGAAATCTTCCCCTCTCCCTAGGGTTACTTCACTAGAGTAGCATATAGCACTGTAAAAGAAATGATAGAATTTGCCTTTTTTGGGATACAAAGAATGATGTTCCCTTGGGAAAGATTGGGAAAATAACAATTCATTTAGAAAGAAAGTTAAAGCAACAAGCAACAACAAAATCCCAGAACACAGTCACTTCTGTGTTTAATTTAAAAATAAAGTAATAAAAAATCTGCTAAAAAAAAAAAGCTTAATAACAATGTTAGACTTCAACATGTATGTTACTATTTTAATTCTGTAATAGGAGGTATACACACAATGGGGATTTAATTCCATGTATCACTTTCTCTTAATTCCCTTTCATTTTACCCTGTACTTTAAAGAGAGTTGGGTATTACAGAATTCCAGGGAACTGGAGATTCTTCTACCAATGTCAGTAAAAAGCTGGGATTAATCTAGCTTCATGACATATACTCTAAAATGCTCAATGTGAAATTTTATAAAGGTTAGCAGCCTAGATGACAGATGCAACAGGAAAATCAGTGTCTTAACTGGTTTATCAGTTGAATCATATCTTCAGCATCATGGTTTACGTTCACATCTAGCAAGCAAAAAGAAGCTTGCACTGTCTTCAGATGTGCTCTTTTCACTCTGTAGAATCAGAGAAGCTTCAGTCTATTTTCTTTCCTACAAAAACTAAACCATTGAAAAAGCATAGATTGAGAGTAGGGAAGAAAAGAAAATTACTCCTGTATTTCTACTTCTGTTAATATTTGTGCCTAGAGCCAGAGTGAAGGTCAACACGCTACCATATGAGAGATTTTGTTTGGGGAATCCAGACATGCTGCAGTCTGGGAATGAAAATAAATCCAAATGTTACGGTGACAAAGTAAAAGCACTGCACTGCTTTCAACAGCATGTTCAATTTACTTCTAAAAAAGGTACAAAAAAAGCATGATTGTTCATTTCCACACATAAGAGTATGTCCCAAACTAAACAGTGGTAAAGCAACTAAAAAACCCCAACATAATGACAAACGTCAACACAGCAATTTTTCTTCATGAGAAATGCTAAATCACTTGCAGGGTTCCTGGGATCCCAAACACTGAAACCAAAGCTTTGCTTGAGACACATCAGTGGTGGTTTGACATTGAATGCACCATGCTTATTCAACAGGAAAAATGTGCAAGTACCATAGTAGTTTTAGTTATTATTACAGAAGATTTTTGAGTCTACTGTTCCAATTGAAAGTAAAGCAGAATGTGTATTAGTGTTTAGACAGAAAACTATCACATGGGTGGGTTCAGGAAAATTATGGAAGCACTGGAAACGGACTGTAAATTATTCCTCTATTGTCTCCTTTCTTCTTTTTTTGAATAAAATACTTTAAAATCTAGGTGAGTTAGAAAAATAAGATTCTTACCATTTGTAAAAATCAAAGCTTAGTTAGGAGTGGTAGCCCCAATTTATTTCCAAATTGCAACTGAAGTAATTACATTCTGCTAAATTAAGTTCCTGTTGTAGTTTCAGTTAGATGAGATGTTCTTTGTTTTCTTCTCTGAAGCAGAGCTCATAGCAATGGCTATAGCTGAAGCCATACAGAAGCCAGTGTTTTAGTGACGTGTAAATAAACTAGGCAAATTGTTACCTGGTGTCATCGATATGGAGGCCATTTAAAACTCATCTAGAATTCTTTTATTTGGGTAGTCATATTAAAAAGATGAAATTCATAGGGACTGGTTTACTTTTAGCAGCAGGTGGCTGCAAGTATGTCTGTGGGAGAAGAGGGCAGATGTTGCCTTGTGCCAGATATTGCCAGTTCTGTAACAAACCCACTGCAGAACACAGCCAAGTCCACTGATGAAGGTGGTGGCACCTCTGGGAAAACACATTTAGGGAAAAAATAGTGAGAAGAGCAAGGAAAATTTAAGTGTCAGAAACAAGCCTGAAAACACCATGGCTGTGAAAGAAAAGGGAGGAGGTGCCCCAGGAACCAGGGCCCATGAGGGAGCAGGCATTTCCTTACAAGCTGGGGAGAGCACCCGTGCTGGGGGAGATATCGACACCACATGCCATCGAGGACCCCATACCAAAACAAGTGGATATTTCCTAAAGAACTGTGGTCTGTGGAGAGCCCACAATGGAACAGTTTGCCCTGAAAGACTGTGTCCCATAAAAAACCATGCCATAGCAGAGGAACAGTGTGAGATGGAAGGAGCAGCAGAGAAGAACTGTGCAGAAAAGTCCACAAGAGCCCCATTCTCCATCCTCCCCTGCACCATTTACTGGTGAAAAGATGGTATAAGAATGAAGGAATAACTTTGAGCCTGGGAAGAAGTGAGGATGGAGGGAAAATGTTTTATCTTTGCCATATTTAGCACTTGGGTAAGAATTCAGAATCTGAATCTATTTTAATGAGAAATAAATTAAACACATTTTCCCCAAGTTGACTTTATTTTGCCTATGATGGTAGCTGGTAGGTCACCTCAATGTCTTTTTGACCCACTGGCTATTTCCCCTCAATTTCTCCTCCTGTTCTGTTGAGGAGAGGGACTGATAGAACAGCTGAGTGGGCATCTGGCAGCCAACCAAGGTCAACCATCCACAACCTTAAAACTTTCTCTACAATATTATGCTTTATTAAGTAACACTTGATTCACATGTATAGGTATCTGCACCCTGAATATCAGTCTTTTTCGTGGAACAAAATCTGCTAGACTAGGTTTATTTCTATGAGACATTCTGTTTGGAGTTTAGAGTGTTAGCAATGCCTCTAATTTATTTACCCCCCTCCCTACTCCAATTGTTTTCAGGTCATGGCTGTGCTTTCAGCATAAATGTTTCTCATAGATGTTTTTCATTTTAATCTGCAAAATATTTCCTCGTTAGGAAAATAGACACCTACTCAGACCAAGGTATCTATTGACCTAAAAGTGAACAAAAGCAACACAATCTCACAAATAAATTCATGATTAGTGCTTGTGTAGAAAATCTTTACAATTTGTTTGCAAAAAAAACTATTATAAGTATGTTGATAATTTAGCTCAATATTCAACAGGTATAACTTAAGATTGCCAAAAATTCAAGGAGGAAGGTCTTATTTACCTCCTTTGGTTGTTTAAAGAGAAAATAAAGCTTTCAAATGGTCTAATGTACAGTATGCCTTCCTAACTCTCATGGAGCCATCATAAGTATGTACACATTGGGATTTTGGAAAGAAGCATTTCAAAAGATAGGAGGAAAACACCAAACCAGACCAAAGAAAAACGCCCACTCCACTAAGTCAGATGGGTAGAAGTGGACATGAGAAAAGTAACTGTTAGTAATGGACACAGCTCTGCACTGTATGGATTGAATGATCCAACTGATGTTGGAAGGGTGGCAAGTAGTGAGTCAAAGAACTGATGTTTATCTCTGGAATACTTGTTAGAAGTGGGAAATAGTATTACATTTTGAACTTTTTGAAAACTCAATCTTATACATAGCGTGGCTGTGTTTTTCCAAAATTGCAGTCATGATCCTTTCCCCAAATTTGGTTTATTCATTTCTACTCATCTGAGGTAAAATTCAGAGAAATAGCACTCAGGATTTCCCTAGTTTCTGGACAGCATTTAACTAAGGTATCACGTTTGTAAGGAGTCTTGTGCTTTTTGTAGGTAAGGTATTTCTAGAGGCAAATTATTTTTATGAACCCTGGGAATGTAATTTTATCAAGAATGCTGAAGAGCACACTGAAGGGAATGAAGTTGAAGGTAAGAAAAACTATATTTAATGGGATAATCTTTAAATAAACTCCTTTAGACCATTTCCTGCATATTAGTTCTTCACATTTCCAAATTTCTCAGGGAAGGTGACAAACATTTGGGATATGCAAAAATACAAAAAGAGCCTGCACCCATTGGAACTTCAGTTTTCTCCCTATAGTTCTTAGATGAAATTCAGAAATACCAGAACACTTCAGAATCAAGCTTCTTTTCCCCCTTTCTTTCATTTTCTTTTTTTTGCCTAAGAAATTTATAGACCCCAAGCGATGTCATTTACACTTTAGCAGAAATAGAAGGGGAAAAAAAAAGAAAAAAATAAAAAGAGTGAGAAAATCATATAAAGCAAAGAGCCATGAAAAATCTTAGAAAGGAAAAATAAATTGCTTCATTGCAATGATAAGCCCCTCTTGTATGTAATTTATGAAAAGCCAACTGTCATAAAAATTCTTAATTTATAGTGTTCAACAAAATGCTACTAACTGAAAAGCATTAATCAACATCACCAACTTAATATGCTTTGTCAAACTTCTCAGTCTCTTCTGCCAAAGAAGAGCATTTTTGACAAGTAGATTGATTAGTGAGCTAACAGTGTTTGACTGAGGGAGAGTGTGTGACAAGAACGTTAAAAAAAAGATGTTAGCAGTAATTCTATTTGCTCATACATAAACTATGTACAATACTATTGTTTTGCAAAATGCATATCAATAAGACAGATAAATTATTATTAGTTATAAGAAATTCGGTTTCAAATTTTATATCATTCTCCTTGGCAAATAATTTATAAAGAGTGAAAATATGCAACTTATCTGAAAGATGCCCATTAGACCTGAATAATAATCGACCAGAGTGCTTTTGCTAGTTCAAGTGGTATTAAAGGTAATCTAGATTCTAGCTTTCAAGCTTAAATAAGCACAATGAAAAATAATATACTTGGTTCCACTTTGTTAAGAAGTGTAATAGATACTCAAGATTAAAGATAGAAACCAGCTTCTCTTACAAAGGTTTACCTGCCAATCCCTTACTTCTTCAGAAAATAACACCTACCATGTTTTTCCCTGAATTTTCACATATTCCAGCTATTGCCAAAAAAAGCCTTTTTTTACCTGAAAGTTAGTGAGAGGAAAGAAAATTAATTTTAACACAAGAGGCTTGTAAAGAAGACCACACATCTGTCTCCTCATGTAATGCCAGTGCTGCTTGGAAGAAAGACCTGCCCACAAGCACTTTCCAAGACTGAGACATCCCAAGTGGCATAGAATTTGACAGAAGAAAATCTGTGCCAGCCACTGAGGTCTGTGCAGGTATCTGTTATTATGGTAAGCGTGGGAGAGTATGGCACTGAAGTGTGTTACATTCTGCTCATCCTGAGCCAAAAGGGCTGGACAAGGTAAAGCTCTCTTGAATAATTCAATTGAAGTATTCCAAGTACTTTCCAAAAGTCAAAATAATATCAAAAGTGCAGCCCTTCTGGATCAGACCAAGGGTCTCTCCAGCCTATTCTGCCTCTGACAACAGCCATAAACAGATATCTAGGGAAGAGCAAAAGCAGAGTAGAACTATGTAATGATTTACCCTAGCTATATTTTCCAGTCCTCTGGTGAGTTTTGGTTCAAATCTCCAGAGTGTGTTGCAGTCTTTCTGTTTAGTAATGCACGATGAGCTCTCATTCCAAGGTTTCATACAGTTACCCCCCTTCACCCCACATAAAGTTTGCATCTCTCTGACATCTTTTGTGAATGTATTGCACAGACAAAAAAAAATGGGAAGATACCATATTTTTCAGGTATTCCCAGTGATGGTGACTGGCAGTCCGTCTCTCTGAAGACAGGCATCTTTTTCTGGGTGTGCTTTGCTGTATACAGATCTATACTCAATTTTGTCTGCCATTTCTTTGCCCATTCATGCTGTTTCCAAAAAATTCTTTTGCAATTCTTTGGTTTCAGTCTTCATTTTATCTACCCTGAAAAACATTTTACTATGAAATCCTGTCATCTTATTGTTAAACTACTTTTCTAGGTGATCTATGAACACATGTACCCTAGCCTACTAGTGACCTTCCAATGGAAAAAAACCCCCACTATTTGCTTATAATCTGTGTTCCACATTTTTCAATTTCTTTCTTATCCAAATAATTCATTTCCCTTTATGCCATGTCCACTTATTTGCTTTACAAGCTTTATTGAAGGATTCTGTCAAAGTATTTTGGAAAGCCAAGCTTGTTTTCTTTCTAAGAGTTCTTTAAGAGCTCTTTGCAGCCGCACAGAGGGAATTCAATTTTCAGAAGTCATCTACCCGAGTAGCTTATGTTTACCAAGACATTCACTAATTGTCTTCTACGACTTCTAACTCTTTGCCTGCTAGAGACTTTAAGCTTACGGGCCCAGGCCTGTAAGTTCCTAAACAAGATTTCTATTTGCCACCCTCTAGACAACAGCTTCCAAATAAGACTTAAGTAAAAGACTTCACACAGGTCTTCATCCCAGACACTAAATATGAGAAGGAAATTTGTATGAACTACTGTACGCCAGCCTTTACTTACACATCACGTAATGTAAATCAGTCTCCACAGGTTATCCTCCTGCCTAAACAAGAAATTTTCCTTCTCTTTTAGTGACCTGTTTAGGGAAGCATGTAAATTTTAGTGGTTTTGTTTCTATCTTAGATGGGGGGAACAAAATGAAGTCTTAATGCTCAGTATTGTCAAAAATACTCAGCATTCACAGTATTTTACTGTTATTAAGTGTGCAATATGCCTTCTGAATCACTAACTGGGATTAGAAATGGTAGTGCTTCACATTAGCAGTACTGTAACTTACAGGTGCAATAAGGCAACATACTACTGGATGGGCTTTCCTTCCACTAGCCACACTACTTGCATTATATCCTTGCTTTCTTTTTATACAGCTAAACAGACTAAAAGTTCTGTGGGCACTAATTTATCTTCCCCTCTACCAGAATGCCATATGACTTTTCCGTTTGATAAATACTTAATCTATTTTTTTAAAAAAATATTTTTGTTGTTTGACTTGTTATATAGATTCAAATATTAATTCACTTATTGTAAATCTATTTTTGGTATTTAAAATGCCTCTAAAATTGATTGTATTGTTTCCTAGCTCTTATACTCTATATCTTAACATGGAAACAATACTATCTTCCCACATTTTAACTAAAGGCATCTGTGTCTGTAGGGTCTGAGTGCTAAATATTTGATATCAAAACACAAGAGACCTCTCATGTCAGATGGTAGCAGCAGAAGTCTCTTACTGGCCCTGTGCTGCCACCAGAGAAGAGCAAGAGTCATTGGGAGACATGACAGTTGGGAAGGAGGCTGATGTAGCCAGACCATTTCAACAGAGCTTCATCAACAGAGCTGAACTTCAACAGGGCAGCTATCAAGTATATATTTCTGCAATTTGAATCACTGTGCAAAACAACATCCTCAGAGATTTTCTACATTTCATCCTTCCAGGAGAATACAAGACTGAAAAATCAAACCCTAATGAATGATTTTGCACAGCTAAATGAGTCAACTATGAAATTGTTGGGCAATGTATGGTATATCCATACCAGTGTGTATGGTTTACCAAGTTAGCTTTCCATAAGAAATCTCATTTTATGTTTTCCCTGAGCTAAGAGCTCTCAAACGAACAATTACAGCAGTTGAGCTGTCTCATGTAACCTTGTTAACCTGTAATGAGTTGTTTGCATGACCTAGCCCTCAATCAAGCCTAGCAGAGCTACCTGGGAAGAAGGCACAGTCCACCTCTCTAGCCCTCAGCATCTCGTGCTACCTTATGGAGACCTACTGTGATAATGGAAACCTCAAAGCTACTCAAGAGGAACAGAAATATGCTTCATAGAAGAAAATGTTAGGCAATTGAAATACATGGCTACTAGGAGTCTTAGAATAATAGAAAAGGAGTAAAAGAGACTTATGGCATAGAAATACATGTGTCACACTGGGATTTATGTTCCACTGATACCATATATGACAAGTCCAACAGAATTATGTTTATTTTGAAATCTCCCTTTCCTAAAAACGTTATAATGCCTGAGAACTTTCTGAGAAACAAAAAAGTGGAAAAAAATCAGAAAACTCTTCTCCAAAGTGCTTAAAATCAAACCTTTTTAAGTCAATGTTGGAAAGAATTGTGTGAACTACAATCTCTGAAAGACTTTTTGTCTTTTTTTTTCTTTTGGAAGGGACCTCTGGAGATCATCTAGTCCAACCTCCCTGATAAAGCAGGATCATCTACAGCAGGTTGCACAGGATTACATACAGGTGGGTTTTGAATATCTCCAGAGAAGGAGACTCCACAACCTCTCTGGGCAGCCTGTGTCAGTTCTCTGTCACTCTCAAAGTGAAGACAGTTTTTGTCATGTTCAGACAGAACTTCCTGTGTTCCAGTTTGTGCTTGTTGTCCATTGCCCTGTCACTGGGAAACACTGAGAAGAATCTGGACTTATTATCTTGACATCCACCCTTTTAATATTTATAAGCATTGATCAGATCCCCTCTCAGTCTTCTCCAGGCTAAACAGAACAAGCTCTCTCACCCTTTCATCATAAGGCAGATGTTTCAGTCCTCTTATCATCTCTGTAGCCCTCCACTGGACACTCTCCAGTAAGTTCCGTGTCTTTCTGGAACTGGGCAGCCCAGAACTGGACACGATCCTCCAGATGGGGCCTCACTAGGGCAGAGTAGAGGGGTAGGATAACCCCTTTTGACCTGGTGGCCAAGTTTCTCTTGATGTAATCCAGGGTACCGTTGGCCTTCTTGGGCACAAGGGCACATTGCTGGCTCATTTGGATATGTCAATAAGAGATACTATTTTTTTAAAGACAACTATTTGCTTAGCTTCATTATGCTATTTGTAACAGATTTTGCAGTCTAAGAGAGGTAGTTACATGTGTTATGAGGAACCTATGTCTTTCATAGGCATGCAGCTTTTTTTTGGTGTTAATTATATACAACTATCCTGCTAAAATTAAGATTATGATAGGAAAAAACAAAGTTTCATTTTACTACACAATATTCTAGCTGCACAGCTGTTCAAAAGTATTTTAGTGAACCATTTTGCCTATATCACTACAGGCATGTTATGACTCTCCACATTTTATATTTCATATATTACCTTAAGGAACTCACTAACAATAAAAAACCACATCATCCTTAAAAAAAGACAAAGTTATGAGGCAGTGAACAATTACAACTAACTAGTGAGTTAAAAGTAGCAGCAAAGACTTCCTTGTACAATCTTATGTTTAAATAAGGACACCAAGTGGGCAGCAGGGAAGGATTCCGCAATATCTTTAAAAGGGTAGAGCTACAAAAACTTCGTGACTCACAACTCACCAAATTACAGTATAGAAAAAAAAAAAGTAACCTTATGATTCAGACTGTAATTAGCAGCTTAGAAAATGCAGAAGAGAAAATTAGTCAACTGCCACAGCCACTCAGGGCCCTCAAAGTGAGGACAAGAACTTTAAAATCAGTGCACAAAATTTACAGGAAGTCTGCAGTGAAGAGGTTTTTTAAAAAAGGAAGCATTTAGAGAAAAGAATTCATACATTAGTTAGAGATCATAGATTTTATGGTACAGAATATATCCTCTTCAGAGGATTCCACTTCAGAAATTAAAGTGATCCTTTTGTGGATCAACATTATCAATTTATTTACAGTCTGACAACAAAATTAGATATTAATTAAGTTTTTTCCAGAATCAATATTTGAATGTAAAAAATACCATTAGACTTAATGGAAAGTATGAAGTGAGAGCTTTGATTTTCAACAAAAATAAAGAATTGTTTAATAATGAGTGTAGCTGTCATTAAAAGTCTGCTTCAGTAACAAAATAGGGACTGAGCAGGAAAGTAGATTATTGAATCTTGCAATTCAAGAGATGTGATTCCTCATCTCTGCACCTGAGGCTGAGAAGAGACATAAAAATTTAATTTGAATATTGGTTTTAAGTCCTCAGCACTGAAAAGAGATGGGAAACCAAGGCCCGATTTGGATGCCAACCTCATTTAAGTGTAGCTACACAAATGCTCTTTCATTGTAAGGCTCCATCAAGGCCTTTTACAGTCAGGACCCAGAATAGCCACACAGATAGAAAGAGACTGTCAGCGAGCAAACTAATAAAAAAGTGTCCTGAAAGCTATCTCCCACTCCTATCTAGGGCAAACCCAGGTGCTTCTTTATAACTCGTCTAAACAACACACTTTGGTGCCTGCAAAACTTTGTTTAGTCTTTCTATATGGTTAATTCATCTGTCCTTGAGGTTAATTGTAAATTGTACAAAGCTTTACTGATTTTCAGCAAGTATGAAAAACACTAATCACATCAAGTGAACAAAGGATCAAGTATCTAGACACCTAATAAACTCACACTAGTATTCCCAGGATATGTAGGTGTTTGTAAGATAGGAAAAACATTCCCCATCAGGTTCTGATTTCCCTATTCTTACTGACTTACTCTTTCCTCTCTCCCATGCATCACCTTGAATACTAGAATATACACATGCACAGGAGTTGACTATGGGTTGCCTACCCTCTGCAACCAAAACCAACCATCAGTGACTACAAAAATAAACAAGAAACACTATACTTTTGTGGGTTTTTAGGTTTTGTTGTGAAATGTCTCCAAGATACTGTGTGATAAGTCAGGTAGAAGCAGCTGACAACACCATTGTGGTGCATTCCAGATAATGACAGAATTGTATAAAGCTTTCCAGAGAGCAGACATATTTCCAAAATGTTAGTGGAGTTTGGGTTTTTTTTGGTGGTTTTTTTTTCCCTAATGTTTCCCTAAGGTGAACTTAGCATAGAACTGCTATACAAAAATGAAATATGAAATAGCTTGGTTGTTTTTTGGGGTTTTTTTTTTGCCACAGCATTAGACCTAAAAAATATTCCAAGAAAAGGACGTTCAGATTATACACAAAATGCTCAAATTTTCAGTGGGGACTTCAAAAGGGAATATAACACAAGATAAATCTAATTAGCTTCAAGAAAATGACAATAAGAGATCAGAGGAGTGAATAGTATGGTTAAATCTACATGGACTTCAAAAGCTTCTCAACAGAAAAACACAGGAATAGACTAATGAAGAAAATTAGTAACTGTGATATAGATAGCAAAATTCAAATTGGCTCCCAGAATACCATTGTTACGTTAATGATTTGTTGTATAGTGCATGCAGGGAACAAGGCTTTTTGAATATAAAAGCCCTGCATTAACTCAAAGCTGTTGTAATTAGATCACATATTAGCTACCTTTCCCCTTCTGCTCTAGTGTAACAGTGGTGTGAATTCACCTCATTCTGGTTCCTGTACCTGCCTTTTTTGCCATATGCTAGTAATTATTGAATCAAAAGTGGAGCCTGGCATTAACAAAACTTAAAAGACCCTGAAGTATGTGAAGAACTCACAGTTTAACCTGTGATACGATGGCACTTCTGCAAACCTATTAGAGATCAGTGGTTATGAACTGTAGAGATCAGGAGAAAGTGGAAGTTGCAGGACACTCAGACAGCAAAGGAGTCCAGAGAAAAGAAGAAACGAAATATAGTGAAGAAAAAATTACACTGCTGCAACTTCTGCCTCAAGCAACCTTTCTTATTAAAATTACTTTAAGACTGCTAACCCATAAAAATTGGCAAAAAGGAGACAGCACAAAATGGGTAAAAATATTTAGCAAACCTTACTTGCAAATTTAAGAAACACAGCTGTGTCATTACAAAAGCTGTCATGAGGACTGCTCTATAGCTATTACTTTGTGACATACAGCCATTATAGTAGGTCACACCACTCAAAATGAGTCCATAGCCGTGTACCAAAAAAATCACTATTTCTGTCTTATCAAATAGAAAAGTGACCTTTTTTTTTAAGTTTACACTTCGTATGATATTCGGTTCATGGTAGTTCAGTCCAAGTAGTACCTAGAGAAAATTATTCTGTTATCTGAATTTGAATTTACACACAGGAGCACCTAGTTTGGATGCTAAATACTGAAGTAGCGGTGTGTTATCAGTGTTAGTAAACTCAAACCATGTTTGAAAAAAAGATTTTTTTTTCTCTAGTGATGTGCAAAAAAAAAAAAATTATGTATATTTTGCTAGTTCTAGAGCAATCACATCTCCAGTTTTCCAGGAGTTGCTGCGCATAGAGCTAAGCAAAGAGCAGCACAGTAGTAAAAGACATGGCAAGGTCCAAGGAAAACAGACCCAAAATCCTATCTTCAACTCCTGCCCAGCTGAGAGCAGTAAGAAGCCAAACTAATTCTTGGTACCTGAAATCAATCAAAAATATTTAATATACCAAAGTAAAAGACAACCCAAAAAAAAAAACTATGTCAGATTCTCTTTCAAATCAGATGTAATCAAACACTTGGGAGTGGAAATTTCCACCCCCAACCAGGAAGGTGGAGCAGCATACCGAAACATTTTATGTTGGTGAGTGTCTCATTTTAGCACCACAGAAGACAAAGCAGTTCATCAGATCTGCATAAGAGGATGTACATAATGCAGTCTAGAGAATTTAAAATCTCTAAAACCAAAAAAAATAAATGTGTGATGTTAATTCAGAACTATCCCAGAACCATCCCAGAAGAACAATTTGGGAACAACAAAAGAAAACCTTTCAGAGTGAGAAACAGTTAACCTTCTATACATATATATAAATATAAATATTATAATACATATATGTTATGGAATAAACTTTTCCTCCTACCAAATTAACATTCTCATATAAAGACAGAAAGAGCTAAAACCTCAAATGTATCCTTAATTTTGATTATACAATATTAACTATCAGACACAGAAAAATTTTAATTCAGTGCATAGACCACAAAATAACACATAAAGCCTTTGCATAATTGTATGGGAGCTCTGTAGAAATGTTGATCAGCTGAATCTTGCAGAAGTTAACAGAGAAACTCTCTCAAATGTGCTATTAGGAGTCTTCAAGCATTAAAAAGCCTCTAAATCACACAACCAAAAATCTGCCATGGTTGAATAACAATAACAAGCACAATAACAGGTGTATAGTTTCTAAGGCTGTTTGGGAAGCTACAAGATATTTCAGTACTCCTTGTCTCTGAATGACAAATCTTTAGGAATGTGTTGTAGGCTAGTTATAGCACACACAAACCAAAGAAACCACAATTTAAGGACCTATGTTTTCCACATACATCCATTAACAAAGAACAGTAGGGAAAAGACGTGATGGAGTATTTACCTGGGGAAAAAGCAGTTAACTGGAGAGAAGCAGCAGTATTAAACATTGAATAAGATACATACAGCTTTTTCTGGTGTAATTTTGCATTTTCTAAACAACAAACACCATGAACTAATTAATCTTCACAGTTACCTCCTCAAATTCTTTTGGGCGTTAAATCATGACTTCAGAAACACAGACAGATATATTGAGGACAACATCAGTAGCAAGGCTAAAAATGGGTCTCAAAGATTTTCAAGACATCATGAAGGGTACAGTAACACAAATCTCACTGAAAGTCAACCCCTTTCACTGACAATCCACTTCGCTGCAGGGTGTACAGCTCATAGGCAATCTGCTGACTTATTCTGGGCAGTCTTTTTTGAACACTGAAAGGTTTACAATAAAAACAAGTGACTTTACCCTGTGACTGCATAGCATATTTCATTTTCAGATATTACATTATTTATAATACTGGCCTTAATAAATCATGTATGTCCCAAAATACAATGCAATTGAACAGCCATTTCTTACAGCTCCGGTCAAATGCCCTGGGTCATTAAAACTGTGAATTAATTTAGAAGTTACTAAAATCTGCCTAACATGAAAGTTGAAGCCTCACATCAGATAAACACTGTTGTATATGTGACTGGAGAGCACGATATAAAAACAATTTAGATTCTATGGTTCTTTAGTTTATAGTTCTTCTTGCCGTTATGTCAGCTGCTCTGCAATCACAAGAGTGAATCACAGCTGTCAGTGCAAGAGAAGCCCAAGGAATCTGCTTACAGCATCTGTCTGCAGTATTGCTTGGAAGTTGTTCATATATCTATACATATGATACCAAGATTAAAATTAGATTGTTGTCCTTTTGAGACATTTCCCACCACATTAAATTTATAGTGTAACTACTTTCTCTCCCAGTCTATCAGTGTATAGGGAGAAGTATAAGAGAAAACTATAGCAATTATTTGTAGATAACAGAAGTTTGGATCACTCCTGTCAATAACCTTGTTTGTTCTGTAAATGAGAAAATTAACTTTTCCAGCATCAAATCTGCTCTGTGACAAAGTCTAATCATTTCTATTAGTAACTCCTGTAGTCCGGAATTGCTGATACAGATTCAGTATATTTTTTGGAGAATCCAGCTGCAGATGCATAGCCTTCCATGAATGAACACCTCACTGTAAATGTTTAACATGAGAAAAAATTGGGTTTTGTCAGTTTTACACATTAGGATCTTTTATTTGGTTTGTGTTGCAAGGTTTCTGTAGTGAGAGGTGGGGCTGCTAGAAGCTTCACCTATGTCCAGTAGGGTCAATGCCTGCCAGCTACAAGATGGACACTTCTCTGGCCAAGGTCAAGCCCACCAATGACAGTGGTAATGCCTCTGGGGTAATGTAATTAAGGAGAAAAACCCCAAAACTGTGCAATTGCAGCCAGAATAAGAAGTGAGAATATGTGAGAGAAACAGCCATCCACACACCAAGGTCAGTGAAGAAAGAGGAGGGAGGAGGTGCTCCGGGCACCGGAGCAGAGATTCCCCTGTAGCCCCTGAAGAAGACCATGGTGAAGCAGGCTATCCCTATGCAACTCGTGCAGGTTCACAGTGAAGCAGATATCCACCTGTAGCCCATGTAGGGCCTCATGCCAGAGCATGCGATGCACCCAAAGGAGACTGTGACCTGGTAGGAAGCCCATATTGGAGCAAGCTTCTAAAAGTGTCTGTGGCCCCATGGAGTGGAGTCCTATCTCCTGTAGGAGGAACCCCACGCTATAGCAGGGGAAGAGTATGAGGAGCCCTCCCTCTGAGAAGGAAGGAGCAGCAAAGACAACATGTGATGAACTGATCACAATCCCCATTCCCCATACCCTTGCGCTGCTCCAAAGAGCAGTAGGGAGAGAAATCAGAATAAAGTTGAGCCCATGGAAGAAGACAGGAGTGGGGGAAAGTTATTTTTAATTATTTTTTTTTACATCCCACTCTGATTTTATTGATAGTAAATAATTTTTTCTCCAAGTTGAGACAGTTTTGCCTGTGATGGTAACTTGTGAGTGATCTCTTCTTGCCTTTCTCTCATAGTTTGAGCTTTTCGTTACATTTTCTCTCCCTTGTCTTATGATCTTGTTCAGGTACTACAGAGATTTCAGTTTGTAACTGCCATGTCCTATAAAGACTTTGAAATTGCTTTATTGCCCTTCAATATGATTAATGGAAAGCGTTGCCTACTTAGCTCTATGTGTAGAACAAAAATACCCCAAGTTATAAATTAATGTATTAACGATTTTAATTATTATTCCCAAGCAAACAGGCCTAATTTGGCTCATTAAATGTATCAATTTCAGATTAGCTCTAATGCAACCATGAAGAATTTAATCCGCTCAAGGGAAGTAACCACAGAAAATTATGTCACTATTATACTATGGACTCATTTCTCTCAGCCTTGCAAATAGAAGGCTTCTTACGTAGGATAAACAAATTTATATTGACTTCAATGTTTTCAGTCTACCAACAGCAATATCTTTGTGTTAGTAACCTAATTTTGAATCCAGTCTGTACACCTAAACCCATTTTCATCCGTGACATATTTCCTCTGAAGTTCACTAATAACTTTTCAAACTTAAAAAAAAAATTCACTTTAACATCGCCATTCCGTCTGCTCAGACGTTATCCAGTACAGGCCTTTCAAGTCTCTATCTAGAACATGATATGCCCTGCATCACATTAAAACTCAACTAGGAAATTTTGCAAATCTAAGAACACTCCTTTCACACACGTTCCAACAGCTTAGCATTTTTCTCCCAGGTATTGTCATCCATTAGGGCTGTTACACAGACAAAAGTAAGGGATACATGCCACTAATGAACTGTAGTTTAGACTGACGTGGTATTCTGTGGACTAAGGAATGTCTGGAAGGGGCCTTCCTACTGTATGTGTATTTTTGTATTATGTGTTACATCCTGAGAAGGAAAAAAAAATGTATTCACTTCTGTAAGGCATTAGTAGGATAATTAATAGGTAGCCAATTTAAAAAAATATCTGCAGAAAGACAGATAATTACATTGGTTGTAGCCTCTGGGAAATTCAGAACATATACGGAATGTATGTGCTTTTGTATTCAGATTGTTTTTAACCATGTATTAGAAAAAAAATGTTATAAAATAAACAGAGAGGGCTTAGAACCAAATTTTGGTCTAACCAAAGAATTTCTGCACATTTGACAGTCATATTCTCACTTTAAATAATATTGAACACACACCTATATTAGCATCATTTGCTTTGCTCTTTATTCTCAAAAGAATAAAAATTTGCTTTCACCATTAATTCTATTCCTTTTATTTTCTAGTTCTTTTCTTGTTTGAAAATATTCACACAGCATTTCAATACTTCCTAGTCATTTGTATTTGATATTAAAAATGTTCAATTGATATTTTCATTGTTTTATATCTGTAGAATTGTTTTGTATTTTAAAGTTTATTCCTTGCAGTAGATGCACGAGAATCAGGAATAAGCCATTTCCACATATTATTTCCCATACATTTAAAACTGGAAAACATTAATGGTCCGTGTTTATTGAGGCCCTTCAGCAACTCTCACAGGAGATCATACAGAGCTGCATGACTGCTATGAAATGATGCTGTATCATTAATTAATAACTTCGCACAAAACTCAAAATCCCTCAGTTTCTGAAGTCTAGTTGAGTAACTATGTTACACTTAATCTTAAAACAGTGATATTTTGCCCTTTCCTTTTTCTTTCTTGTACCTCCATTTGGTAGAATATTCCTACTTAACAACAATTTATTACGAATGAGTCTACAGAGGTTTAAAACTGTTAATGCAAATCAAGGCATTTGATAGCTTCAGAGTCAACAAACACTAATTTTTTTTCTAATTGCCTAATACATTCTCTTGAATAACTTGCAAACATTTAATACACACTTCTATCATTAGCATAATATAATCATAATGTTCCCATTTAATTACAATTTATTTGAATGACTAATCACCAATTTCATGTTTTAAAATAATGGGAGCATTTTACAAACTGCAATGTACTATTTCCCTATCAATTCATTACTATAAAGTTGCAAGATACATAAGCTAATACTTTTATTAGGTCATTGTCTTTAAAAATATGTCCCACTGCTTTTACAACCTCTGTGAATGTAAGTTTGCTGCATGCCTACAGATGATGCAAAGAGAACTGTGTCCCAAGAGCGATTTATCCATACTACTGCTTATGCCACTAATAACCTCCGTTACTGGCTTCTGCCCAGTAAAAATGAGTCATCTTAATTCTGAAGGGCATCAACTGCATTTTTATAGGCATGTTAAAAATAAAGGACTCTATAGTAAAACACAGGTTTATTTCAATTAAACCTTCCCTAATTTCATTTAATGAAAGAAGAATGAAACATGGAACAACATCTATGAAAAATCAAAGTAAATGTCTTCCTGGTTTTTCATTCAAGTTTTTTGTCCTCCCTCCTCTCAGATGTGTTCATCTATGCTTGTTATTGTTCAATAAAGTCTGATTATGACATAGTCCCCATGTCTCTGTTTCCCCTGGCAAGTAAAAGATCTCAGAGCATTTCAGGTGAGCACTCCTTCCCCTATGCCTCCTTTCTGTCAAGTCCCTCTCTCTTCCATATGCACATCATCTTCATCATCACATCTGTGATAGGATAGGCACCAAGCAGTTGTAAAGAAGTTTCTTCCAAAGAGATAATGATTTTTTAGCTTTGTTCTGAAATCCAGGCACAAAGTCTAGTCATAGCAAAACTTTACCAAGTGTGACCAAGCAAGTGACCAAGGAAACAAAAGATCACATTTTACTTATTTATCCAAACACTTATGCATCTGAGAGAGAATGAGTTAGCATAATATCATACAGAGGTGACAAACCCTCTCTCAGCAATAGATTCAGGCCCAAACCTAAAAACTTATTCAAGTTATTAGCTGAAAGTTGTTCTCCTTGAACTGAATACAAGTCAGCCTGATTTTTACACAGGCACCTTTCAAACTCTACAGTGAAATAAAGGCACACAGCTTGTACACATTTTAAAACTGTTTCCCAAAACCCCACAACTGTTGGTTTGTGGTTAGTAATAAAATGCTCCCTGCTGGTAAATGTGACCTCAAGGCTCATCCTTTCAAGTCCCTTTAGCTAACACTTTTCTTAATAAAAATTATTAATTTGTGAACAGATGGAAAATTAAAGCAATTTAAATATCTGAAATATTTAGGTCCTTAATGATTTTATGTTGTTTTATTGTGAATTGCTCATTCCCACAACAGAGGCTGTAGTATTACAAAACAGCTTGTCATGGTGCATTCTCCACTAGTAATCCACAATAAGTACAAATTGTAACCCTTAGTATAAACCATTTTAATAAATCTTCCATTTCCATATGGCTTCTGCAAGGAAATAGATATCTCCACTTGAACATCATCAAAAAGTTTTGATCAACTTTAGAAAGTTATAAATTTATTCTTCTAGGGTCATCTTATTGTAAGTAAGATTTCATCTAATAGCTATTTTTTTCTGGACAGGAAAATTCTGTATGGACAACTTCTTTGCTAAGATAACTTTGCTTATTATGCCTGTGTGACATGTAAGGACAGAGAGCACTGTTTGCTTTGCTTTTGATCTTTGCTCTAATTCATCCACATAATCTTATAGGATTTTCCCCATGTATATTCATACCAAAGGAAAAGTTGCTCTGGTTGTCTCATTCCTCTCTCCCATCCCCCACTGTCTTTTTTGCTACAGTGTTATTTTAAAGGCAAATTACTAATAATTCAGTAAATGAAGAAAATAGCAATGGAGTGAGTACCTCCTTTAAATTAATTGAAAGTATTGAAAGCAGAGCAAATGTCTGTTAGGATATAACAGGCCATTCTACACTTTCAGAGTTATAAAACAAGAAGAAAATTTAAGCTAGAGTATGATGACAAATTGCTGATGTGTTAGATATAGTAAAAAAAGCCACATGATTCCTCCAGGTTCTTCAGTCCATTAGCTTCCAATAAGCTGATCAATATTCAAGCACCACTTCTAAACTCAAGATCAGTGCATCCCAAAGAGTAACAAATCAAGAAAAGGAGGTAGGAGACCTGCACAGATAAGCAAGGAGCTTCTGGAAAAACTCAAAAGGAAGAAGTTTACAGAACGTGGAAAAAGGGACTGAACACTTGAGAGGAATGTAGGAAAGTAGTCACTGTATGTAGGGAGGGAACAAGGAAGGCTAAGGCCTTTTTGGAATTAAACCTGGAAGTGTTGTGCTGCAGAGAAGAACCTGTGAGTTCTAGTGGACAGCAAATTAAGTGTGAGCCAGCAGTGCTCTTTTTGGTCAAGAAGGCCAATGGTACCCTAGGGTACATCAAGAAAAACTTGGTAAGCAGGTCAAGGGAGGTTATCTTCCCCCACTACTCTGTCCTAGTGAGAATCTATCTGGAAGACTGTGTCCAATTCTGGGCTCCCCGGTTCCAGAAAGACAAGGAATTGCTGGAGAGAGTCCAGCAGAGAGCTACAGAGATTATGAGGGCTACAGAGATGATGGGAGGACTGGAGTATCTCTTTTATGAGGAATGGCTGAGAGAGCTTGTTCTGTTTAACCTGGGGAATACTGAGAGGGGTCTGATTAATGCCTATAAATATCTAAACAGTCGATGTCTAAATGAAGGGGCCAGATTCTTTTCAGTGGTGCCCAGTGACAAGACAATGGTTAATGGAACATAAGAAGTTCTGTTTTTCCCATGAGGGTGACAGAGCACTGGGACAGGCTGCCCAGAGAGGTTGTGGAGTCTCCTCTGGAGATAGAAACCTGCCTCAGTGCAATCCTGTGACGCCTGCTCTAGGTGATCCTACTTTAGCCAGAAGGTCAACTAAATGAACATCAGAGGTCCCTTCCAACCCCTGTCATTCAGTGATTCGGCGATTGATTCTGTGATTTTTATTCTGATGTTTTTTCTGTCAGACTACAGATCCTTTCCCTGAAGCATGGTGTTTCGCTTCCTACCCATACAGTCACAAAGCCAAATTCTAGATTGCATATTTTTATCATTAGATTCAAATATTTACCCTGAACCTACCTACAGGAAGACTTAGCCTGACATGAGGTGAAATTAAATCTCTGCCCATAAAAGTTAATTGCAATGTGTGGCCACAAAAATAGAAAAATGGTGGCTACTCTTTCTGAGTACATACAGTACCTGTCCTAGATGAGTGAATATCTCTTTTACCTTTGATAATTCTCTGATTTTCTCTTTGCTGGCTGTTCAGAGATGGGAAAGAAAACCTAGTTGATCACATTCTCCTTTGTAGTGACATTTCTAATACCTTGCATCTATGCTTTTACCATATTTGACTTCAAAAGATAAATACATTTTACACATGGAAAGCTGCTACAAAGCATGTCCCTTCCTTGAAGATCAAATAAAACTGTAGGCATTAGTAATATGATTTTTATATATGCTACTTGCAAGAAATGATAGAAGAAAATCACCACTTTACTGTAATAGCCTTTTCCCTTTAAGAAGACTATCAGTTCTGTTGTTCAAATGAACATGACTTCTTTTAAGATTACTGAAATGCCAAACAAAATCTAAAATAAATATACAGGCACCACGACAAACCTCTGCATTAGCAGAAACCCAGAGGTTCTAGCCACCCTGACTTTTTGTAGAATTTGCCTTTCATGTAGTCACTATTCTCATGTAGTCATTACGCTCACTGCATTTCCATAGCTACCTCCGGTATCTGTGATTCAGGGTAGTTTATCAGGACAAGAAGCATTAATTTACAGATTATTTTTCTCCTTCTGACTATAAATGCCTAGAGTATGGCAAAAATAATTAAGATTATAGGTATTTAGACTCCTAGAAGAAAAAAGATTAATTTGATTTTTTGGGGAAAAAATTGCTTCTATTGTGCTCATAGCTGTTACTCTTTTCCCTCTCCACCCACTAGTCTATCTTTAATCTGCAACATTACTGCTATAATGGAGAGGAGTGAGTTGCAACATAAATATTTCACTGCATTCAGTAAATTATTACTGGTGCAAATCACCAGTTTGTTAGTAGTAGCATTTGAGGTAAAATCTCGTTTCTAAGGATAGAAAATATCTGCCATTAGGTATAAGCCAAAATCTAAAGGTTGCTATTATACCCATTCCAGTCAAATAACTTTGTTAATATGGGAAGAAGAAATTCAGGGAGCAGGTAAGAATGAAGACAGAGAAAGAAGAAGGAAGTTTGTGAAGATATATCTCCTACAAAGCTTTCAGAGCCACTGCATGAGGGATGGATAGCTCTGAAAAACATTATTTTCCATTCAGGAATAAACCTACAGAAGTAGAAGAAGAGCCATAATGCTTCTGTCCATTCAGACAAGGGGACTACAGAAATTAGATTAAATAAAATGTGCAAAAGAGCACTGGATGTGCCATTCAAAAAAAAAACCCCAAACACGTAAATCATGGTGATGACATCAAACCATCCTGATCAAAATTTATTTAAAGTTTGAATTCTCAGGTTTTTTCCATATTGCATAGACAGAAGATAAAGGAAAATTAATCCCAACAAACAATTTGTTTAAACTGTAGAGCCTGACAATCTGGCTTTAAAAACAGCAGTAGTTTATTTTCTTCAACAGAGGCAAAACAAAAGTGTGCAGAAGTCAAATAGCCTGATTAAAAAGTAGTCCAGTCAATATACAAAGAATTTTATAATGTTCTGTGATCATCAACAGACTGTTTTCTTGGTGAACATGAATATTGTACTTTGGTGCTTTAATAAACTATTTCTATGGCGTTCCCCTTCTAAGAGCTCATCTGTGAGACACAAATTAAGTCTACTTTCACAAACTTGTGTTGCTCTAACAATTTTCAGAGCAAACCACGTCTGCTGCTCATCTGCCAGGAGGCTTCCATCTCTGAAATTACTGCCAAAGAAAACCAACGGTGACACCTCACTGTTATTGTCAACGACCAAGTCAAGGGCCCTACTATAAGATGATTATAGGTGATGTACCCTGCTATAAAATCACAATTCTTGCAGAATCCTGCTGCACACTGCAGACAAGTGCTGGGGTTTTGCAAGTTGCTCTATCTGTGCCAGTGTTGATTTCAGCTGAAGTAGCATTAGACTAACATGAAGGGCTTTTAAAACTTCCATCAAGAGCATGCATCAATACCTTCCTGCTCTGATTAACACTCCAGAACTTCTGCACTTGGCTGTTGTTTTTTCTCTTGCCCATGTTTCCTTCCGTACCCATTCTTATCTCTGCCAGCAGCGCATACCTGCTTTGAAGTCAGAGGTATAATTACATAATTGTCCAACTTGATTCTATTCCTATAAGTTCAACAGTACAATGAAATAGTTATGAAATCTGCAATTTATATTCAGACACACAGGCTATGCCGACCTATGTTCTATTTCTTCCCTGCCTACTATAGCAAAATACCCATATCAAAACTGGGTTTAAATTGCCCAGTCAACTGTAGCGCATACCTATCAATGATGAAAACAAAGTATTTGTTTCCAGAAGCTGTTGACCCAATGGAAAGAAAGAAATTCAGCCATCCTGACTCCTGTTAGCATAATTCCTTCTGTGTGCAAAAAGTTTGTTATTTCTTGGCTGACATGGTATCCATGACAGCTTCTCATACTCTTCTACAGACTAAAACTTGTCTATTCCCACCTTACTACTTTCAGTCCTAACATTTTTCCAGTCCTTTGTGCTTCATAAGTATCCTTCCCACAACAGCATAAATAGTAAGGAAGGGGGAAAAAAAATAAATTTGAGCCAGTATAACCAAATAAATATAAAAACCTGGACCCTTATCGAATAACTAAATTTTAATGGCATTTTATAATGCTGTGTTCCCAGTGTTCACCCTCTGAATTATTCTGGGAACATGGGTAATATCTTGTTATATTTGTCTCCCCCTTTTTGGGCATAATCTTTCATATGAGAAAACATTTTATTTTAATTAAATTCCCCTCCTCCACAATAGAACTTTAATATATCTTCCTTACTGTACTGAAGTCTTTTTCAGAAAAATTCTTTTTAAGAAATTAGTGCTTTGATTTGTTATCATAAAGCACAAAATGCTGTCTGTAAAAGGGTGGCTTACTACCTTAGACCACTCAGAGTTAGAAATAGCTTTATATATATTTTTCCCCTTTTAACATACACAATAGAAACAAGTTCCAAACAGCACTGGTACCAGTACCAAAACTTCATTTACACCTCACTGGAGAATCCTCTCCAAATACCCACTTCATTTCAAATAGTAGACCAACTGATTGACCAAACACAACTCCTGAATAATCACAGATAAATTAAATTTGAATGATCTCGACCTCCTCCATGTCCAAGCTGGACATCACTGAGGCAGCAGAGCAGAAGCTTTTCAAAGGCCATGATATATCACTTCTACTCTGTAAACAGTTACTTAATGGGAATATATTGCCCATTTCCTCTCCTCCAGGCGACCATAAGCATTGTACCTGATCTTGCTGTGTTGGTTATGCTTTGCATCCCATTAATAATTTAGAAGAAAACCACAGTTTCTGAATCCCAGTTAGACTAAGGCATAAGCCAGCATCTTAATTCTACATCACTGCTAAGATTAGGGTTGTTCTGTATATGTATACAGAAAAAGTACTTGACAACTGAGAAGCTACCTGCCTCCTCCATTAAATGCCAGCTGAGAAAACTGTTTCTGAAATTAGGTTTTGGATATAGACATCTACAGTCAATAAAATTTCTACTTTAGCAATTTATATCCTATAGCACAAGTTTGACTTGAAAGAAATGAATGATACGTCATTTGGGGACAGCATGGCTAGCTAGTGGACATGAAACATATAATACCTGGAAAGAAGGATAACATAGAACAAGCTTTGTTCTAACAGCAAAGAATAAGGTCTTAACAAATAAGCTTTCTTCATCGGGCTGTGATTCCAAGATACAGTAAATAGGACCAAAGTTACAGACATTTGTTTCCCAAAGAGCATATATATTTACATCATCTGATAATTGTGAATGCACATTTTACAATGTGGGTGCTAAAATTTCACTGTGAACAAAAATATTTTAAATTAAATGTACATGACTGTTCAAGCACTGTTTAGAATTATGCATATTCACATCCCATTATAATTTGCAAATATTTATGAACTAATTGCTTGCATGAAAATTCTGAGTATTTTACAGCATTTACATGATCACAGGGCTGTGAAAATATTGACTAATTGTTATCAAATAAATCCTTATGAATGGCAAGAAAATTATTAGTTACATATATCAAATATCTGCTAGGGAAACTCAATAGAACACCACCTATCCATATTTATCTGATTTATACAACAATTCTGGTACCTGGAACTATGAAGTAAAACCAAAGTAGTATAAGACAAAAGTTTATGATTCATGACAAGAAATATGTTTCTACTAGCATCTGTCACTCATAAGAGATTTGTTAGCTTAGCTGTCCTCAGTCATGGATCTATTATATACGCTTTATTCACTCAAGGTATATTGCAAAATGCATACATCTAGGAGGTTGCAGATACCCTTAATCCTTTTCTTCTGGTTTTGTTTCTTACATGTATTTTTCCCTTCATTACAGAAAAACTTTTAAAACACAAGCAACATGAGGAAAAGAGATATTATTATGGTCCAATATGCATTGCTATGAATGCTAAACAAGAATAAATGAAAGTATGTGAAAGCCTTATGGATAATTATATTTACAGAAGTAAATATATCTCTTTATATGTGTCACCCTCATTTTCAAGGGCAGAGGAGGAGATAGAAGGGAGATGTTCTTGTTTATATGCTTCATTTTAAATACCATCATCCATGGCCTTTTGAAAAAGTATTAATTTTCCTCACCACATGCTATTTTTATCCTCATTTATATCCTGCTTCTGTGAGTTCATTCATACTTGTTTTGCTTTAAGCATGTGACTAATGGAATTTATTTCTCTGGGCCTACTTCAGTAGCTAAAAATATAAAAGGTAAAAGACTGTATCTTACTAGACTGTCATTAGAAAGCTAATACAAGTTGTCTTGATAAAAAATACATTTAAGTATTTAATAGTAACATGGGCAATGTTAAGGATCAGGCTTTCATTTTGATATTTCTTAGTCTTAAAGGAAAATAAATGTAATATTTAGCTGAAAAACAAGAGGTAAAAAGTCCAGTCATTCAAATAACCAACAAAATAAATCTTACTGTAAAAAAGCACAGGTGCTCCTACCAAAACTACTCATCCCCTTCTGCAGCTATTCCAGGTGGAAGACTAAAGGGAATGACATTTCCAGAAAGTTGGAATTCAATGACTACAATATTCTAATTATTTTATAGTAACATGGTAGTGCTTGCACTGTAATGTATATCACTTCAGTTTTGTGCTGCCTCAGAGATTATTATCTGGTTTGCTCCTATTCCTTTTTTAATCAAGAATCAGAGTGAATTGCACATATAGCAATAGTAGCCCTCCTATTTGCACAATGCAGCTAAAGTGTAAGGTCTCAATTATCCAGCTCACAAATTGCACATTGCTTTTCCTGGAACTGCCAGAACAAATGTGTCATGTCCACAATACAAACCTAATTCATAGATATAATCTCTCAGACAACCCTCAGACAAAATGCAACTCTACATAAATCCAAAGAATCTTCTTAGAGAGACAAAAAATATCTGTAATTGCCAAAGGAGAGCCCGTGACTTCAGAAACCCCAATGCAATTACATGTATAAGAGTTTTATAACACAGCTTTTGCACATATCAATATGCAAAGATCAGTCTGTCATAACCAATCCTAAAAATTAATTTGTATCTGATCTCAAGTATACTAGGTAAGAAGGAAAAGCTCAGGCTTTGCCTAAAATGTTCTCAGATGTTTAGACAGCATAGCATTTTTCATTATTTCATGATTACTACGTGACTTAAGAGTTCAGTTCTACATGCTAAAATACCAGTGAAATCACAAGCTCTGTTATTATTAATGGTGGTTAAAAAGTAATCAAAAGATGTTGTACCATAGCATAGCACAGCTTGTCACAGCACAGCACAGAACACAGCAGTTATTTCTGGTTGGAAGGTGCCTACAGTGATCATCTATTCCACTTCAGGGCTAACTGAAACTTAAATCACGTTACATGGGGCATTTTCCAAATGCCTCTTAAACACTGAGAGGCTTGGGGCATCAACCACCTCTCTAGAAAGTCTCTACCAGTATTTAACCACCCTTAGTAAAGAAATGCTTCCTAAAGTCCAGCCTAAAACTCCCCTGGAGCAGCTCTGAGCCATTCCCTTGTGTCCTGAGACTGGATATCAGGGAGAAAAATTCAGCTCATCTCTCTCCACTTCCCCTCCTTCTGAAGCTGTAGAGAGCAACAAGGTCATTCCTCAGCCACCCCTTATCCAGACTAGGGAAGCGCAGATTCCTCAACCTCTCCTCAAAGATGTGCCTTCCAGCACTTTCACCAGCCCTGTTGCCCTTCTCTGTACAGATTTGAGCTCCTTAACGTTGTGGGGCCCAGAGCTGCACACAGGACTCAAGGTGAGGCCACATCAACACAGAATACAGCAGGGTAATCATGTGTCTTGACCAACTGTTTAAATTGTGATGCACCCCAAGATTTAGTTTACCCTCTGGCTGGCCAAGGCACACCACTGGTTGCTGTTGAACCTGCTGCTGACTAGCATCCTCAGATCCCTTTCTGCGGTGCTGTTGTCCAGACACTTTTCTACCAGTTCATATTTGTGCCCGGAGTTAGTCTGTCTTAGGTCAGTCCTGCTAAATTTCAATCCAATAATCATAACCTAGTGGTTCAATCTATCTAGATCCCTCTGCAAGTCATCTTGTCCCTCAAGAGAGTCAACAGTACCTCACAGTTTGGTACCATTAGCAAACTCGTTAACAGCACATTCAAATCCTGCACCCAGATCACTGATATATACATTGAACAGAACTAGCCCCATACTGAACCCTTAAGAATGCTGCTGGTGACAAATTGCAACCAGCTGTAGCTCTGTTCGCTACAACCCTTTGAGTTCCACCTTGCAATTAGTTCCTCATCCAGTGAACCTGCTCTTCCTACAGCTGGACAACTTGTCCAGAAGGGTGCTCTGAGGGGCAGCATTAAAATCCAGAGATTCTCCATCCACTGCCTTCTATTCATCCTCTAGGTGCGTGACCTTATAGAAGGATATAAAATTAGTTAAACAGGAATTTCCCTTTGTGGATCCCAGCTGACTGTGCTTGATGATAGTGTTATTCTTTAAATACCTTTCACTAGTATTCAGTATAAACTTTTCAGTAATTTTTTTCAGGATCTGAGGTTAGACTAACAGGTCTGTAGCTTCCTTGGTCTTCCCTCACACCCCTCTTGTAAATTGGAATAACTCAGTCAAGTACTCCCCAGACTCCTAAGACCTTTGGTAGCTGATAGAGAGGAGTCCTGCCTTAACATCTGCACGCTCCTTCAATACTCTGGGGTAGATCCCATCAGGCCCCATGGACTTTTGAACACTGAGCTGTTACAGCTGGTCCCTAATAATTTGATTGTCCACAAATGGAAAGCACTGTTCCCATACTGACTCTGGGAACTGGGCAGCCTGATCTGTCATTAGTATTGACTACTGATGCAAAAAATAATAAGCATTGAATGTCTCCACTTTTTCTTCATCCCTATTAGTCAAGTGACCATCTTCAACAAGTCCAGGGGTTTTTTTCTCTTGCTCTTAACGTACTTTAAAAGATCTTGTCATCTGACACAACACTAGCCAGTTTCAACTCTAATTGAAATTTGACTTTTTATATCTTCTCCCTGTATATACAAACCTTGGGTTTAGATAGCATAAATAGTGAAACTGTTCTTTAATCCCAGGATACTAGAAGAATCTCCATCTTTAAATAAGCTTTACACTTATCTGCAACAGATTACTATCTAGTCATGTCTCCTCCATATACCATGGACACGAGGAAATAAACCCTTGAATCTGAGTGGTTAAGTGCATATGTAAATTATTTGACTGTAGAACAATAAAATACATTACAGAAGTCCTAAAAAAAAAAAAAAAGAATTTGTTACACCAAGGGAAATCTGCCTTAAATATTATTTCATATAATATCTGTTATCTATCATTTGGAAATTGAATTGACCTCCTAATACAGCATTTGTGGGACTATTTTATCACTGTTTAAGTGTCTTTAGTAAGATAAAATTCATTTTGTGCTGGATGCATAAACGTCAGTTGAAAAGCCTGGCAAAGATCACAAACAATCCAATGGTCCAGACTTCATATAATGTATCTGGCAGCCTTTCAGTGAATCTTGTTTCCTTGTGTGGAGTGACAAATTTATCAAACAAGACACATACATTTTGCATCAGTGCCAAAAAAATTGATCTTCTCTATTTGTTTTTGCTTCTAAGAAGCTTCAGTACATGCAGAATTAAAAGTTGTGAGAATAATCCAACCATAAACTGTTGTGCCTCAGAACTGAAAAGTAAAGAGCCAAATTGATTCTAATAGAAACTGACAGCAAGAAAAAAAAATAATTCTCCAGAAGAAATATTAAGTACAGTCCTTTTAACTGAAATAAAGCTGAAATTTCCAACCACGGGAAGGATAGAGAAATACAAAAGCAGAAACAACTGCTCACAGGATCTTATTCTTTGAATCAGACATAGAATCATAGAACGGCATGGGTTGGATGGAAGGAACCCCAAGGATCATAAAGTTCCAACCCCCCTACCACAGGCAGGGCCACCAACCTCAGGCCTGGATCTACACAAGGTTGCCCAGGGCCCCATCCAACCTGGCCTTGAACACTTCCAGGGGTGGGGCATCCACCACCTCTCTGGGCAGCCTGTTCCAGCACCTCACCACTGTCTCTGTAAAAGCCTTCCCCCTAATATCTAATCTAAACCTTCCTTCCTTTAGTTTTAATCCATTTCCCCTTGTTCTGCCATTGTCTATCCTTTTGAAAAGTTGAATCCACTCCTGCTTATAAGCTCCCTTCAGATACTGGAAGGCCGCAATGAGGTCCTCCCGCAACCTTCTCTTCTCCAGGCTGAACAAGCCATGTACCTGCTGAAATTATCTAGAAACATATTACCCCAAAACCTGTTAAAATAAGTTTTTTTCAATTTTCCCTGCTGTCTTTAAAATGTTTACAAATTATGAGCATCTGGATAAGCCATAATCCAAATATATCTTTAGACAATTTCAATAACAGACTGCAAGATTGCTTAAACACCCACTAAGTGCTCCTCAGTTTTAGTTGTGACTTTGAGCCTCACTACTCCTGCTATGTCTGTTCATTCTAGATTTGGCTCAGGGGCTATTTAAAGTCATGTTAGCTAGTTCAGAATTATCTATTTTTTCTAATTTACAAAGTAGGAAAAAAATTACCTACATATAATATAGATATATGCAGGTACACATATACACATAGAATCATAGAATGGCATGGGTTGGAAGAGACCCCAAGGATCATAGAGCTCCATATATATACATATAGAGTTCTATATGTATATACACATATATACTTATAGTGTAAAAGTAAGTTACATTTAACTTAGGGACTTATAGTGTAAAAGTAAGTTACATTTAACTTAGGGATTCAGCGATTTAGTTTACACTTGTAACAGGGAGCACAAACTAATTTAAAAAAGAATTTAAATGAGTGTCCACATAAGACATTGTATTAGTCTTTCACATTCTATTTGATATCCTGTATTTAGTTAAACTATCAATGGTTTATGTTTAGAAATAAAAGGGTAGCAAATGGCATGTGCACATTGGCAAAAAATATTACAAAATTTGAAAGTAATCAATCATATGCTGTTCATTCACATCCATGTTGTTCAAACACAGGAACAACAGACCCTCCTGGGGGGTAAAAGTCACACTGATAGGTGGAGTCTTTTCTGTTACAGATAATCCATTCTTTTTCATTGGTTAAATTCCTGTTTTCCTCCAGGACAGAAGATGACCACACTAGCTGAATAAGTAATCAAAAGAGTACAAAAAAAGGGTAAGGGAAACCTGATGGCTGTTCCTCTCTTTAGTAAACCTTAGAGGAAGTAAGAAGCCAGTTCACTGAAGGCAATGCAACCACCTCAAACATTTGCAATGGAAATGTTCTTACAGGTGCCAGCGCTGCCTTAGTTACTTTTCACACCTACGTGATATAAATCATTTCTTGAGGTACAAGTTAAAGAGAAATCAGTATTTCTAGTAAGCGAGCAGTGCAATGTACAACTAACTGGCAACCTCGTGTGCAGACCTTGCTGCTGTAGCTGAGGTAGGATGCACTGCAAATAAAGACGGCTGTATGGAGTTACGAAAAAATGAAAGGGCTGCTAGTATAAAAATGCAAGCAAAATAGTGCATGATTGATCCTGAGCTTCTAAGCAATATAAAAGGTTTCACTTCATGTGCCAGTGATGAATCATGCCAAGTCTGGCCTGGGCTTCTGATCTGCATGCAGAGGAGAGCGTGTGTTCCCTGTTCGGCAGAGCTCTTGTGTTATTTCAACTGAGATCCAGCCTCAGACATGGAGGAAAGACAGAGTTGCGAACCATGTAAGATTTGTATCTCCTGATTATGCTCTCAGACAACACGTGGTGTCTTGAAGCAGACAAGGCTTGTTCTTACACAAGAGGTGTCAGAGGACAGGGAAGTCAGAACACTCGTCACACAAAAATGGCTTGGAGAAGTAAGAATCTCATTTCCTCTCCTGGAATAACATAACCTGTAATTTTCAATCAGTTTTTCCAGATATATGCAAGGAAAAGCACATGTTCTGGGGGTTAGTTCTGATAGTAAAAGTAGCAACAGGTGCACAGAATTAATATTCTATGCATTTTCTAGAGCACAGACAAAATAATACAGTCTCTGCTCCTGGAAGCATGCAGTTAGAGATGTTAACCCTGCAGTTAGCTTTAGAAAGACAAATCTTAAAAACAATAGAAAAATTCTTTGAAGTCAACAGCACTCCTGCTGCAGCTAATGGGAGTAGGCTTCAGAAATCACTGAAATAGCACAAAAGAGAAGATATTTAAACATATGACAGGGAATAACAGTCAGATTATGATGAAAGAGAAGACTGAGTAAGATATTAGATGTTAGAAGTAGAAATAATAGTACTCATAGGCTGGATATAGTTGGATGATCCCAAGAAGATTCCAAGATGAGAAGATGAAAGCCCCAGGGCATAGGAGATCATGTTGAGAAAGTGTATCACAATGCTGACGTACTACAGTGCAATGATGACAGGAGTAGAAAGAGAAATGCAAAGCTCAAGTTTACTGGTGAATCTGTCAAAGGCCTGGAGGGGGTCTAAGAACATAGCTACTACTTTAGGCAACAGTGGGAACCAGTGACAGAGAAAGACCGCTAGGCATAGATTGCATCACCATGCTGCTGTGACAAACCATGGGAATGGAAAGCCTTCAGGGGAACCCCAGCAGACCACATCAGGTTGTGATGTTGTTTCCAATGTTTCATTAATTTCTAAGACAAAGCAGCAGCAGCAGAGGCAGAACTGCTGACAATGAGCCTGAAGGACAATAGCATCTTACTGAATCTGTTATGGATCTAATGAATAATTTTCATCACTGAAAGAAGTAAACACCAGAAAAGAGAGAATCTTTCAGACATTTAGTGCTTCTTTCCACCATTATCTCTATTGTATCTGCCAAATAACAGCTCAGCATAGCTCTGATTTAGCTTTCCACAACTATTTCTTCAATCAAAAAATTAATACTTCGATTTAAAAAAAAAAAATCAGCCTAATTTTAAAGCAACTAAATGTTGTGCATGACATAGCCAAGGTGCATTTAAAAATCACAACACTGATCAAAAGAAAGGTTTGAAAATGGAAGAAAAGTCAGTCTTCCCCCCCCCCTTCGAATGTTTCGTAAAACTAAAATTCATTACATGAATTAATGTATACAGACAGCATCCCTGGCAAATACTTTCAAAATAAAAATGATGGGGTGATTAAAAAAAAGAATATTTAAAGACCTGTTTTAAAAAGAGCTAAGACATAATATGTTTCTAGTGTTATGGGCTTTTTTATAATTTTACTCAGAATAGAAAAATAATCAAGAATAGAGCAAAAGAAACAAGAGAGAAGTATTTTTTTCCTCAAAAGGTTATAATGGTATTTTGTTACTTTCTTATAGAGAAGCAATTCTCTGAGAAAATAATGAGTTCTTCATGTCAGCTCCTTAGCAAATTGAATTAAATTTCTTTGTGTAAATGTTGTTATTCACATTAAGTCAACTCATTAAAAAGATGGCTGAAGAGTATCAGTAGTAATGAAAATCATTTACAATGGAGTCTGCCAAACAGCTTACATACGCAAGCTGGGCTTAGCACACAGAATGTTGCTACAATCCACCCTAACTCAGGTATCTGTCTTTCTGTATTGACACTAACACCTCCCGTTACTAGCTAATGTCCAGTGCCTGTGCCACCAAATCTTCCTTTTGTTATGCACTGTAGCTGAAAGCATTTCATTCTTAACTCATGTAATAATGAATAAATTGTTCACCTAATTTTTTGTAAAACAGAAACAGTATCTAATGCAGATTTTCTTACATCAATGTAAGGTTTAACTCAGCTTTCTGTCCTCAGACCTGACCTTTCCACTACTGTCGCACAGCAGCTGCTTAGCCTACTCACCCACTCAGAGGCTAAACCAGCATCTGAAGGACTAACAATCAAGCTGGAAATTTAAGGCCAAGAGATGAGCTGGACCAGGTTTTATCCAACAGAGTTCAACACTGTAAAAATATACTCAGCAGAGCGGACTGAAGTCCATGTTTGTCAGTCTGAACTGCAGCAGATTGAACTAATGGATTTGAAACAAAGTGGGAAGCAGCTCTAATAAAAAAATGGAGGAGATGGTAAGAAATGCCTCTACTAAACTCCTCAACAGAAGGTGAATCCTACAAAATCAAAAGTATTCTGTAACTCACCATCAGGTGCATACTCATGCTCAGACTGAAAATCACAATACCAGTACATGTAAAACAAGCAGGGTGCCTTTCCAGGGGTAGACAGGCATCCAGGAGATGAAAGCACCTTAGACAACTGCAGCTAGAGTCCAAAAACTTAAATCCAGTAAATAAAAGAAGTTCTACAAGAACAGAAGGTGACAACTTGGTAAGAAGGGAGGAACATGTGTGAAAGTTTGTGGCATAATTCACATGAAGAAAGGTTTCCTTTTGTGGTCTCTACCACAAAGGGAAGAGAACAAGGTAATTGCTGCAGTCTTTGGGTTCTGTGGAATATCCTCAGAAGTCACTATACAACATTCCATGCTTACTTTATCGTGATTAATCCACTCTTTTGTTTTGATATATTCTGCATAAACCCAGGTTGGGGGAAAACTTGTTAGTTTTTCAAGGTGCTGCACCAGCTGATCTGTTCTTGCTATTTGCTTTCTCCTAGTATAACTGACTACCCTGAACTACCATTACTTTTGCTTACATTGAATTTGTAGTCTTTATTCCAAGAAACTTCTATTTGTTGAACCATGTCTTTAGAAAGATAAAGAGTAACTGGTACTTTTCTGTTAAATTGGTGCTCTAATGTGTACTATAAACAGAAGTTTGTCAGGGGGAGAGTTGACAAATCATTCTGTCATTTTAATTTTAGCAAGACTTATTATACCAGACCTTTTACTGAACACTTCACCCTCCATCTGTGCCTTTTCTGTGTTAAATATTGCCAATTTCACACAGATGTCATATAAAGCAGTGCATTTAAAAGGAATGTTTTTCCACTTACTGGCGCATGCACTGGACTGTTTTACCTCCTCTTTCCACACCTCTTTTTGAAGATGTATGTGCCCTACATCAATCCAACTGTTTCTGCCCTTTTCTACTCCAACTGATTCTTCTCATGGTCACATATGAATGCACGGGGATTACTTTTTTGGCTTAAATGGACCCTCTACTGCTGTCTGATGGAGAATAAATGGGACCAAAAATATTTTACTTGTTCTGTTTGGTGGCTCTGGACTATTTTACTACATCCATATTTAACATAAAAGAGATACTATTTTTTTCTCCATCTTTATGCTAAAGTTTTTCTACTTCTGCTAAAGAGTTCTGCTTTTTTTTTTTAAATGACAGTTATAAATCTCTACATTTATAAAGTAGCATGTTATTTCTTTAGAGTCTTCTTACAAAATAATTTTTCTGTTTAATAAGGACCTTTCTCAGAAAAGTTGCTGAAAAGAGCATCTAGGGTATTTTGAAGAAGTGCCAAATATTACATCAACCCAAAATGCTTGTGATTTTTTTCCTGACTGCAAAGTTTCTATCACTGTATTCTAGCCATCTATAATAGCCTTTTTTTTTCTTTTTATTAAAGTTTACTGCTTATCCTCAAACTTCTATGTACTATACTTTATAGATGTAGAAGATTCTTTATTGGAAGGACCACAGAAGTATGCCATAGCACCAAAGCATATTGGACTGCGGCTCCCTGTGGATATACCATGTGTTTTATAATACCTCTCAGTAAGGAGTATTTTCTGTTCTTGCTCTTTAAGCTCCTAGGTTCTCTTAAAAAAATTTTAGAGAGTTCTCAAGGCTCCGACCCCTTCAAAAATAAGCTCTTTTTATTTAGTTTTTTCTATCTGATGGATGAAAATAGAATACAGCGTGGCTACATCCTCACGGATACTGAGTTAAAACTGTTTCTGCCAACTTTTGTGATGAGTAATCAAACACAGCTTAAAGCTCATATTTTCCATTGCACCATGAAAACAATGCACCAGGAATTTCCCAACTAGGCTTTAGTAAGTCAGAAAAGCAATGATTGAGGACAGAGGGAAATCACTATTACTTCAGTTATACACCAGATTCTCAGATTAAAAAGCAGGAGCACCAAAACAGCAACAATGTACCTTGGATGTCCTCTAATTGTTGTTCAGAGGTCAACATTTTTCTGAAGTCTCTGGAGATGCTCCCCTGCATGTCTCCTCTCTGCCACTCTCCCAGCAAGTGTTTCCCTGTCAGAGCACTGTGCAGAGCTAAAAAGAGAAATAATCAGGAGTGCTCCTGCTGTACAAAGTAAATTAAGTCAAGAGGATATTGATGAGATTACTAATTTATTTAACACATTCATTGAATTCAGAATGGGAATTCATGTGTCACCATTCATCAGCTACATACTGCCTAGGGCCATGAGCCTGCTGCTAGCCTGTTCTTCTTTCTCCTTGGTTTTGGTTTTGTTTTTCTTTTTCTCTCCTGTCCTGTGCTTCATTCATGACTGAACAGTTTCAAACATAAATGTTTGGGTTTGTGTCAGTCAACAAGCTGTCACTGCACAACCTTTAAAATGACAGATGTCAAAGTTTTTAAAGCAGAATCAGATTTTCTATTTGCAGCTCTAAAGGCCCTCTACAACCTGTAAAAAGAATCCCTTTCTGAAAAATAGATGTGGGAAAATGAGTTTTGACTAGCAGCTAGTCTTCTTTACTGCCTAGATAACCCTTTTCAAGGAGTCAAGAAATATGTATATACTGAGGTACAACAGATTGGTCATTCCTTGTCACAGGTTAACTGGAAACAACTCTGAAAGTAGCCATACTAAGAAAGGCAAAATAACAACAATATGCCACCCCTAATCCCTACAGTTTTCAGTATTTTTTTCATATTCAGAAATCTGCAGAATAAATGATCATCTAGATATGTAGAGCAGTCTTCAGCTACTGGCTTTACAAGACAAATTACTTACTTCCCTCTAGGACTATTGTAAGGAAACCTCAAATGACCAACCCGGGACCCCTGAAGGATATGCAGTACACAGCCAAAGCAGCAAAACGAACAGAGGATTGGTATATTCAGAGAAGATGAGAGAATCCAGCTCAGACTCACCTCCTCCTCTGCCAGAACAGATATTACTCTACAAGGCAGTATTGCCATCCCAAGTGCGATCACACTTCTGCATAGGAGAGTTTGTACTGCCCTAATCTTCTGTCGTTACACTAGTAAGTCAAGCTACAGAGGAAAATGTTGATCAACATGTGCCTCTAATACATAATTTCCTGTTGGATGGGGAAAAAAAGTAAAAAATTAATTTAAAGAAAAAAGTGTAAAAGGACATAAAATAGGAAAGAGGAAAAGTAAAAAATGAAAAATTGAACAGGAACATGTCAGGAAGGGCAAGGGAACACAGCTACCTGTCAGTACCATCAGGGATGCTATGAAGGGAAGGCCTGAGCAGCCTGGTTCTTCCCCTGCAACATGAATGGTCACTTAACAAGTTGCTGAAAGAAATGAGCTATGTTCTCTAATCTTATCGCTACTAGAAAGTTCTTCAGTAACTCATTGTGAGTGTAGCACCATTATTTCTAAAAAAACACTTCACTCTGAGTGTTTCTTACATCTTTCTTGTCCTTAGCACCTCCGATTTCTCTCAAGACAGTTTTTTTCTGACCAACTTTTTACTGCTTTCTCTTCCTCTGCTCCTTTTAAATCTGTTTTTTGTCCACTCCCTTTTCCATGTTTATTCCAGTGCACCTAGATCTCACCAACCCTGCTTCAAGCTAGTATTATCAACTTAACTGGAAATACACACACACAGTTGAGACAGCAGCAAGAGTTAACCACCTTCTTGACCAAAGGGAACAGAGCTTTATGTAGCATTAGCTTTAAAAGGAGTGCAGAACACAGGCACAATAACAATTCATTGAGAGGCTTACTTTTCCAATTAATTTGAAAGTTAATGAAAATGACATTAGCAGGAAACATGTTGAAAACAAAAACCAATTCACCGAGTTCTGATTATTGCTTTTTGTGCAAACTTCTGAGCAGCAGAATAATTAAGCTAAGATGGCCATGCCTAACAAAATGTCTATGTGATTCAGTTTGAGGAAAAGTAATGAAAGGAATGAGGGTTTTGTTGTTGCTTTTCTGGCTGGGATTTTCAGGGGAGTGGGGTTTTGAGTGTGAAACTAGAACCTAAGAATACATTAAATTAATCAGACAAAAATATATCACAGTAAAATTTCAACATTTAAAAATTCAGCTTGAATAAAAATTTACCTAAACCATGTCCCTGAGAGCAGTTTAATAGCTTTTGGAAATATTCTGGAAATGCTGAAGGATTTACTTTTCTTTCTCTATCCTTTAATATATGTATCATATAACAAAGTGCAATCTAGTGACCTTTAGGCTTTAACCCAAAACCTTTCACTTCTCTTCAACATATTCAGAAAAAAATGGGAGTGCCATCATCTCTACATTGTCAGAAATATGCACCATTCCAATGCTGCTGGCTTGTTAGGGGTCTGTTTGATTTGTGTTATTTTGGACAACTTAAGCACAAAAAGCAATAGAATCCTGGAAAAACGAACCAAAACAACTAAAAGCAAACGAACAAAAACCCCCCCCAAACAAACAAAATAACAAACCCACTACATTTCTCAGTTGTAATGAATCCACTTTTACCCAAGTGTTCTAATTTTAGTCATTAGCCCTGGATCTGACATAACATATGTCTTGTGAAATCCACTTAATTCAACTGCTGAACCTGCACTGAAGTAGACTATTTCAGATGACTGAGAACACATTCCTTTCCTTCCCTGTTAACTGTAGGGTGTATAGGGACTACACTGATATGCTCTGAATCAGACTATTATGACTTCTTTTGTCCATCTGTTCTATTTACACAAACAACTCTCAGTAATAACACATCTTACTATAGAAGTCTCCAACCACGCAGAGAGATATAAATTTATCAATATAACAGATAACCAGTGCAACTTCTCAAGACAGGACCACAGCGTCCAATACAGAGAATTCCTGATCTTGTTCACTGCTTTCAGTGATGTTTCTCTACTAACACAATCTGTTACCATACAAAGTTTTACATAGGACTTTCTGGCACAATGCCTTCATGGAAATTTGTACACGATATTATAATTTTTGTAGATTCAACTATTCTGGAATTGTCACACTTGTTTACACACTCAATGATAGTTAATTATTGCATTTGTGATTTCAGATTAGAAACCATGCACTACTTGAATACAATAAATGATTAAAAATTCATTTTTCTCCCTCCTCCCAAGATATTAAATGTTATTTTGCAATTGACAAGACCTCAGGCTAACTCAGTGATTGCCTTTGTACCTGCCCATGACTGCAAGAACAGAAGTTTTTCCTGATTGTTTTCTCTCCCAGTACGGTTGAGGTGAGACCACTTCCAGTTTGGCAAAGAGACAGCAGGCAAGCATCTGTACAGAGTCCCAGAACAGATGCACTGTTGATTGTAAGCTGATACCAATAAATACATAAATAAATAATAAAAATATTAAACTATCAGACTAAGGAGTCTTCCACCTGCCAACATTTTGATGTATAAATGGAATGTTTAATGGGCTGCACTAATATAATTATTTTATCATTATTATGAAAGGACACTGACTTTGTAGCTCTGTTTTTAATCTGATTTTTCCTAGCTGACTTTCACATTTCTACTTGTAATAACTAGGTTCTTTAGGCTCTTAACTTACAAAATCACAAAGGGAATTCTTCATAGTCCCATAACCTCTAGAACGCTGAAAGTATGATCAGGAGAATGAAAAGGATATGTCACTTTGCTTTTCACTGCAAGCAGTAGAAGAAAAAGTCTAGTTCCATATGCAAGCTGGTAGGCTTCCATCCTGCTCTTAAAACAGTTAATTCAACTCTATCTCATGCATACATTCTCCCTAGATAGATTTCCCTCATTAACTTAAATAACAGTTGACATAAATCTTGACATAATCTTCTCCCTGAACTTTACTGTCCGTAAAGCATATGGACTCGTCTTTGCCAGGGAGAAACTCAGTCATTTTTACACTTCTGGTGTGGATCCAAGGGATTATATCAGTCTGGCTGGCAGGATGAATCAGTGAAATAACTGAGCCTCTCTATCTTTTATCAAACCCTATCAGATTACCAAGTTTTTAACAGTCACATAAAAAGTTCACAAACTGAGCCTTAAATTTATAAACAGACTGTCTATCATCATTGACGCTAAAACCCATACTTGATTAAAAATGTGGATGCCACATGATGAACATCACCAAGATCTAGTAGTCTATCTCTTTCCATTCATACATCAAGATCAAGGTGTTTACAACTACTGCCAAATCAAGGATTTTCTACCATGGATCCTTGTTCTGATTGCCTGCACACGTAAATAATTTATCATATCCCTTTCATTTGCTTTTCACACCATTTTTGTCGGAAAGCAAAGGTCTTTTTCAATTAGAAGAGGGAAGGAATTCTGCCTTCCACTTGTGTCCTGTGACAGAGTGGAGTGGGCAGAAAAAGTCCAGATTAAGACTTACAATACTTGAGGGAAGTTGCAGGATTTACTTTAGTCATGAGTTAGTTGCATAAAGGTGGGGGAGGTTAGTCAACAATCCACAAAAGAAGGCCTTTTAGACGCACATGAGTGGCGGGAAAGGATGAAAAAGGCTAGTCCAGAAAAAATGATGTAAAAGGGTCAGGGGAACTACCTGGAAAAGACTGGGAAAATACTCTAAGCAGTGGAACATTTCAGTAATGTGATGGAATCAGGATGGAGGACCCACCCCTGGAGACATTCAAGGTCAGGCTTGATGAAGCTCTGAACAGTCTGATCTAGTTATATGTGTCCCTGCTTACTGAAGGTGGGTTGGACTAGGTGACCTTTAAAGGTCCCTTCTAACCTAGCACATTCTGTTCTTCTATGATTTGGAAGACAGAGGGAAGGCCATATGTGAGCAAGAACACAGGCTGACAGACCTTCAAGAGGGACAACCCCTCATTACAAGTTCCAGATGGCTACCTTTCCCTTTGTTTCTGATGAGAAGGCCAACCTTAATTTCCCAGAGGTTTAACCATCAGATTCATGAGGACATCTGACATTCTTTAATATATGAAATCATGTAGTCTTATTTCAAAATTTTTTAAGACCCCAGATAACAATTGAGTCTCTGGGGTGTCATTAACATTTAATTGGAAACACTGTCATGATACTGTTACTTCATACAGATAGACAGTAGATGGGCAGAAATTTATACCAATCATATATTACCTTCCACATCCCCACAGACTATAATTTAAGTACACTATAACCTATATAGAGTCAGCAGATAGGCAAATTTGTGAAGAAAACAGTTTAGACAAATATTTTCATGTCTTCTGTACCTTGAGAAATGATGCATCATCACTGCTCTAAATAAAACATATAGAGAAGACTTTTTAAAAAAAAAATATTCTTATTTTTATCCCAACCCCTCTGGGCACATGGAGAGAGGAAGTGATAAACCAGGATTTCTCTTCTCAGTAAGACACAGAAGAGCAACAAATCAGAGGAGGAAAGGTCCTTCGCAAAATTAGGAAAGTTAAAAAGGTTTCTCAATGTCCTTCCTGAAAATTCATCTCTGCATAATAAAACCCATATGGATAAATAATATTTTTCCTGTCAAAAAGACTAGATTTAATAACACTTAGATGACTACAATTCCCTGTTGTGTATTACAAACTTAAGGGTATTATAAAGTCCAGTATTCGCCATTATCCTGTTTCCTGTCCATTTCATGGGCCAAACTCTGCCATTACTTGCTTTGTTGCAGATTTTTTGCATCTCCAATGTGTTTTTTGTAATTCCTCAAGGTTGAAATAGGAAATGTGAATTTGATTTTTCAGATACATAGGAATTTACCTCTTCTTAGTTTCAATCTGGAGTAATCATCAGCGTTTTTATTCAATGATATTTTTTCAAAGGTAGCTAGAATGCATGCTTATATGATAAATAAGATTTAAATGTAGGTAGCATCTGTGTGTCTGTAAAATGATACAAGGTTTCTATTCAGAGCACACTTTTCAAAACATAATTTTATATTATGCTGTATTTGTGAAATTGCTGATCTTCTATTTTTCCTATTGAGAATGAAGGTATCAGGTACCAAAAGCATGGGAATACCATCCATTTAAATTATATTTCTTCTAACTTTTTTTTGCAAATAAGATAAAAGTTTAAGAGGAAAAAATATTTCATATACCAGGAGACTAGCTAACTGAAATACTTGGAAGTCTATCAAGTAAAAGCTTGTATCAAGTAAAAGCAAGTATCCCATACACACATTGGTGTAGATAGTTGTCTTCAGCAAGTAGTTTATAGGTGAGGCACCATTCTGTAAAGTGAAAGAATGGGACAGATTAATGCTATAAACAGTGATGAAGAAAACACAGTAAAGCCCCCACTGAAAAAGTTTTCCATGTTATTTTTCTCAGCTGTAATTGTTTGTTATTTTGTCTCGCAAAATTCAGAACCAGAAAAATGTTAGATTCAGATGATAACTTTAGCTTTCGTCTCATGATAGACTCTTATGACCTCAGGTAAATACTGTGGAATTGAGCTTAGAACATATTTATTCTGTGTTTTCATGATTCCTCATGCTTCATCAGATATTTTAGCCTTGTCATAGACACACTGACATTCAATTTTCAAATACAAAATCACATACAAATTCCTTTGCATCCCCACCTCATTCCATATTACAGGGAGTGGATTAAAAACCGGCACAACAGAAATTACAGTACATTTACTACATCTCGGATTTTGTCTATATGATTCTGTAACCAAAGCAGCATTCTTTCAAATGCCATATATATGCACATATGTATTATAATTTACATTTTCTAATATTCACCTTAAAATAGATGGATTATTTGCATTTTGTTCGTGAACTTTCTCCTTCATTTTGTGCACATGTATGGATGAAATTCTTTATACTTTTAATCAGCCATTCAATTATTACAATTATACTCCTGCATATATCACATACAATATTTGAAATCTCTGTTCATTTCTTTTTAAAAAGTACTCCTTAGAGTGACTTATAGAAACTTCTAGAGAAAGCTATCCTTGGAAAAATAAACTTACTATGAATTGAAAGTGAAAAATAAAAAAGTAATAAAAAAGAAATCTCAGCTTTTATCTGTTCACTCAGATTGAGGCTTCAGGCAGAAAAAAGTATTTTTTAATTGCAGCTCAAAACCCAAGTTCTTCACAATGGAATTGAAAAAAACCCTCTCTGAATCAAGCTATTACCTAAATTTTTGTAGCAGGCTAGCATTTAATTTTTTCTTTTATTTCTCCAAGATTAACTGAAGAAACTTTAAAAAGGCAGCTTTATGAATTAAATATTAAAACGCACGACAGTCAAAACTGCATGCAACAGTCTCACGGATTTTAATATTTAATTCAGCACATTGCTAACAGAGCTTGCTCTGCTGCATGAATTTCAATTCACTCTGGCATTTATCTTGGACCATTCGTCATTCCTCCTTAGCTCTCATTCAATGTAGGAGAAAAATCACAGAATCCCTGGGTTAGTTGGGATGTTGTGACACAAGGGCAGCAGGTATCCAGGATTTTTTACTGCTGGGTTGGGAAATTTGTGAGAGGAGGACTGCTTGTACGGATGTCCGCTGAGGAGATAGCAGATGAAGACCATGGAACTTTGGAATGAAGTATTTTCCATGGAAGACTTTGGTCCAAATTTGAGTTACTGTCTATTTCTCTTTGTCTGAATTTCACCCTCCAAAAGGCAAGGTAGGTCATAGTAACAAACACCATACTCTCAGTCCTTTCTAACAGCCATGAGAACAATACACAACTTGAATACAGCAACAGTTGGTCGTATCAGAGAGAAGGAAGAGCAGTGCTACTGTGGGTTCTTCCAGGCTAAATATTTGCCATCCCCTTTGCACTGCTTTTTACATTTACTGCAAAGCCCCAACCCGTCTATTCTTCCTATTCCTTTCTTTCTTCTTCCTTATCCCCTGGAGCCCTGCAGAAAGGCAATTTCCAAGTCTTCTTGTTCATATTTGTATTAGAGTAGGTCAGGCAGCCTTGTCCTCTGCTCTCGTCAGATGCAGCTCAAAGCACCATGCAGATGTGCTGTCTGCTGGTTAGCCAGCATCAGGCCTGGAAGCATTACAGCCACCTCAGCACCATGCCACATTTGCATTAATTAACCAGGCACATGCTGATATGGGTATAATGCTTCCAGAGCCTGAGAAGTGTCTGTGTTGTGCTGTGTAGTTAAAGCAGTTCTAGACTGTTCCTCCTCATTGTCACCAATGTCCTTGAATTATACTTGCTTTATAACACTCCCATTGACTCCTTTATCACTCACTTTTTTTTATCCTTTTTGTAATAGCAGTCTTCCTATCTTTTCTGACTTCCTATTTGTCTTCTATGACTTATGCCTGCAGTTATTTTATTATTACTATTTTTAACCTTCTTTGCACTCTGGCTTTTCTGAGGAGGAGACTGAGTACAGGAGCATGACCCAGAAAAGCAACAGTGGTTTTCAAGAGGAAGTCAGCACTTGGAGATCTATAGTGCCATTAACTACTGCAACATGATGAATTGACAGCTATAGGTTACTTTCTCATTTTCTATTTATGGAGCTTGCTTCCTGCTTTCCTAGAAAGTGGGTCTTAAGGCACGAGCAGGAGAACTGAAGTCCTAACGCTAGTCCTGTCTTCTGCAGCATTTGAACTATTTTTAGTCTGAGAAGACAAAGATTTTTATTCCCTGGTACCTCATGGTATCTCTCTTTCACAGAGAAAAAAGAAGGCTGCTGGCAGCTGTTTCCTGTGTTTGCACCAGCTCTTGGCAGTTCTCTGCTCCCACAGGGTGTTAGTTGCATGTATCACTCTCCACACGCTCTCTGGTGATGGAAGAACGCTGCCAAAAGCACAGCAAAGCAAGCTGTCTCTCAGGGCCTCATACATCCAATAGCTAAAGGACTGTCTGTGGCTTTTTTTTGGCTGTTGAATTAAGAAATTCTGAGAACTAATTTCTATTCTACTTTTGCTGAGCTACTGCTACCAAGTTTTCACCACACGGTAAATCACGCAAATACATGGGAAATTACAAATTCTTCTGACTCTGCACAGAGATTTGTAATGGAAATGCCAGAGTTATTAGGAGTGGAGAGTGCATGGGTGTGGAAGCACCACAGGGAACAAGAGAAAGGGATAAAAGGATGGCAAGTTTTGAAGAGACAGCCACTCATGAGGATCCTGGCACACATGGTCTCTGAGTAATAACCAGAGTAGGAAAACACAGAATATTCTACAATAAAGAATAGACCGAAGCCATTCATAGATGGTGGAGGAAGATAAAGAATTGATCTGAACTCCTGATTCATCCAGACACAGAGAGAAAAGCCATTAAGTCAGCAGTGCTGCCTAAACGCTCTCAGATGTCCAGCAGAATGGACACACACTACATCACAATCACTATCAGATCACAAAGCACATCTAGAAACCAGCCCATGGCTTCCAAGTACATTGTTTTCCCAAAGCTTGGGGTTCATTTACCTCATGTGCAATATAGCAATATACACACAGAGCAGAGGTATTTTATTTTGCAGCAGCATGACAACTTGATTTGTATCACATTTTAAGTTTGATTTTTACGACAGCAGTATTGTAAGGAAATATGCAGAACAGTGGCAGATGAAGAAGATCTCAAACAGTTGAGCATCAATCCTCTAAGATATGGTCATAGAGAAATTAATTCTGAACAGGACATATAGAAAACAGTAACAAAATTATGTAAAATGAAAGAGAATTTCAAAGTTCAAGATCTTATAATTGGATCTGGATGACTAGAATGCTTTCTCCTGAACTATTTCTCTGAGACAAGTTAAAAAAAAAATCACTAGAGATGAAACAGACTAGTAATCACACTCTAGCAAGTATAGTAACATTACAGTTCCCCAACTAACAGAAAGACTTATAAGGTGATGCATCTTGCACCTCTCCAGATCAAAACCCACTTGCTTTTTCTGAATTTTCTGTGAGTAGAGACACCTAATAACTCTTGAAAAACAATCCTCCACCTCCTGTCCCCCAATTCTCAATTTCAAAACGTATTACTACTAATGCAACAACTCCATAGAGAAAACTTGCCCACACGTGTGGCATTCAAGGCTAAGAAGCTTGCTACTCTATGCACTTTCTCCTTGACAATCTGTGAGGCTCTGGGAGAGTGCTGTATAGTACAAAGAAAAGTTGCTGAATGCAATCCACTCTATCACAACATACAGTACAAGTAAGTTTTACATCCCATTGAGTTGTCTCCCTTACTATAAGAACACAGACCCAGGCATTTCTGAAGACAACATTTACAGCAGAATCGAAAAAGGCTTCCATTAGATATTTTACACAGGAGGATAGTTACATTATTAAGCTACTTACATCAGTCTACTGGTTTTAGCATGTTGCAGCCATGGGATGGCATACATGGGTGCTTCAGACTTTTCTGAAACTGATACACATACTCTCTCTCACTAGAGATACAGTTTTAAGCTGGAAAATGTCCTTAATCCCATTTGCAGTAAAGTGTTCCCAGAAGACGTGTTACTGTTAAAGTGCCAATTGACTGATGGCCCAAAACCTAGGTTCCTGGGATAATTTGGAAAGGGTACTGCTTCTGAACATTGCAAAGGAGAGAATGTTTTTCTTTTTTCTTCTCCTGAAGCTGATGAGTCAAAGGGAAATAGAAGATAAATGAACCGGAGTGAGTTTTTATTGATTTATACCTCACTACTGACCCTAAAACGTGGATATTTCCAGGTGGATTTGGCAGCCTCAGGGTGAAGTGGTATGAACTGACTGAATTGATTTGGAAAGAACATTTTGAAAAATATTGGTTAACAAGAAATCACCTTCAAAAGGAGTTTTCTTATCCTCTGTAGAGACAGAGATATTATTTACAAGCCCAGATGGTAAAGTAACATAAAGCCCAAGTATTCAAGCAGTCACAGTGTATATCATTAATATGAAAACTGCCCAACACCCTGTAGTTTCTTCCTGTAAAACAAATACTTAACATTTTATATGGTTGCCTAGAATATTATCTCCTATATAAAACCACCAAATTGACAGAAAAAGTAGTTCTTCCATTTATTTCAGGAATTGTAGATGTGTTTGAAATTTTAATATGTACTTATGTACTTCTTTTTATTCTCTGTGAGATTCTTTGGTATTTCCCTAGATTTATTTCTTTTTAAATCAGTAGTTCATAAAATATATAGTTAGAATATTCACAAAGGTGGTGCTGGGTTTGTTTTGGGTTTGCATTTGAAGTCATACTCCAAATCAATTGGAATATCAAAGTAAAAAGAAAGGTTAATGCATATAACCTAGTATTTCAGGATTTACTGTCTAGCTGGCTGGTACAATAGATTAATATATCCCTAAAATTTTCATTTTTTTTATTAAGGACTGCTATAGCAGAAATGCAAACCCAAAACAAACGATGAAAAACATAGTAGTAACACTTTAATAACCTTAAGTTATATTTCTTTTTGTATACTTATCTGTCCTAAATGCAGGTGGAAATAATATCAGCAATCAATAGCAAAATATAGTTTAAAATATTTTACCAAATTTTCATACTGGTCCTTTACATGGGAATAATGATGGAAGTAAAAGGTCCAATTCAAATCTAATACATATTTTTCCATTGTCCATTTATATTTATCCATCTTTAATATTTAAATATTAAATAATTTAATATTATTTAAGTATTAATATGTAAAGTTACATAGTTGGTTATCAACTTCTTAGCGAATCTCCATGAAGCCTCTGATAATGAGTTGTTTTCCTGCATAAACGCTGACTGCAATTGCAACATACCTTCAGTCATCCCACACAAGTCATTCTGTGTTCTAAGTTACTGAACACACTGTTCCCATTACAAAGGTTCTGTCAGTAGTTTTAACTAAAACCACTTGTCCTGAAAGAAGCACATTTAGATCTGTCAGTAAGGAAAAACATAATAAGGTAGGGACAAAATAGGTCTCAAGATCCACAAGTCTGTTCTTCAGCAGGAAAGGAAGTTCATATAGACCACCTATGACCAATGTCAAATATGTTGGCTACATCCAATATGAACTGAAGGATGTTCCACACTCTTTTCTGGATGTCTATTCTAGTGTTTTATGATCCTCACCATTTAAAAGTTGTTTCCTCATTCGTTAACAACATCTACCAGCTATTCCTACTTTCTTTTGGTACTACTGTAGTGTGGGAAGTAATTCTCATCTTGCTATGACAGATTTGTGCATACTGCAAAAAGAGATCGTACTCTTAATCTTTTTAAGCCTACCAGAGCTGAATTGTTTTGTGGTTTTCAAAGCTTTTCAAATCTGCTGGACTTTTCTTCTAGACACCCTTCACTTTGCCTTTACAGTCCTTCAAGGATGACGCTTAAAACTTTAAACACTATTTATGTTCAGGGTTTCACTCAAGTCAGAGAATAATAGTTAACTCCCATGTGTTACAAGCTAAGCTCCTGTTACTTCATTTCTGTTTAAGATCTGTGATTTCCCTCCTACAACGATAAGAAGAAAAGTTTATTTGACCTTTTTCTTGTTCCAGACATGTGGCTAGCCATCTGCTGCAAGCCCTGAGATTCTTCACTGCAGTATCAGTTATAAGCTAGTTCATCATTTCTCAAGGCTTATTCTGATATTTTCATATAATATTTAAAGTATTCCTAACTGTGAAATCCAGAGATGTTCTAAGCATATGCTCTACTCTCTCAGTAAAACTCAACTTGAGCACATTAGATAGAGCTGCACCAGGGTAAGATGTAAGATGACATTAGAATTCTTACTAAGGTAAAAGATCACAAACTTCTCTCCCTTTCTTTATCCGCTAGATTGTGATTTTCCACTGAAGAAAGTAAACACATTTTTTTGACGCAATTTGTTCTTGTCAAATTCACCTGGTTGCTTTCATATTCAAATATCCTCTAGGTCCTATAAATTAATTCATAATTCATTTAGAGGGTTTTTTTTTCTTCCCTAGAACTCCATATTGTGTTCATTTTTTCACCACTCTTAAACTACATGTTCTATATACTGTTTGTTCAGCCACCTACAATCTAACCTGGCCTAAATTATTTCTCAAAAGTAATTAATGATTCAAAAACTGCCTCTCACATTTTCAAGGTCTTAAGAAAAAATAGGCAGCTTTGCTAATTAAAAACATCCAATTTAATGAAAAAATCTGAAATAAATTCTTTCTTTAAAGAAAGACTAGGATATTCTTTCTTTAAAAGAGTCTTAAAACTATTCTTTCTCTGCCTGTATTAAAAATTAATATATTAGAAGTCCTGACACAGCAAACACCAGCTGAGCTCAAGGCTGGACCTGCCACTGACCAAGGTCAAGTCCATCAGTGATGGTCATAGCACCTCTGTGAATCACATTTAAGTGAAAATAAACGCAAGCAGATGTTTTTTACTACCAGAGAAGGGAGTAAGAAGATGTAAGAAACTTGGCAGACAACAAGGCCACAGAAAAAGAGGGAGGAGGAACTCCAGGTGCCAGAGGAGCGAGTCCCCTTCAGCCCATGGAGAAGACCATGGCGGAGCGGGTGTCCCCCTGCAGTCCATGAAGATGATGGGGAGTAAGATCCCACCTGCAGCCCTTGGAGAAACCCCACGCTGGAGTGGGTGGAGACATAAGCAAGACACTGTGACCTCACTGGAGCAAGCCTCTGGCAGGACCTGCGGCCCGTGGAAAGAAGGGCCCATGCCGAAGCAGGTTTGCTTGTGTCTCTTGTGTCTCTCTGGAGAACCAGGCTGGAGCAGTATGGGCCAGGGAGACATTCTATGATTTATGACTGCATCCCATAGAAGTGACCGACGCTGGGGCAGCTGGTGAAGAGCTGCAGCCCCATAGGAAAGGGCTCATGTTAGAGAAGTTCATGGAGGACTGTCTCCTGTGGGTAGGACCCCACGATGCAACAGGGGAAGAGTGTGAGGAATGCTCCCCACCACCACCACGCTAAGAAGGAGAGGAGGAACTGACAAACCCCCATTCCCTATCTCTTCACCCCATGCCAGCCTGGTGGGGAGAAGGGAGAGAAATCATGAATGAAGTAAAGTCTGAAAAGAAAGAAGGGGTCGTGGAAGTGCTTTAAGATCTGGCCACACTTCTCATTATCTGACTTTGGTTTCACTCTGTGTGTGTAGTGTAATAAATGAGGGTGGGTTTTTTTTTTTCCTTTTAATCTGAGTCTGTTTTGGCCATCACATGAATTGCAGAATGATCTCTCCCTGTCCTTATCTTGACTCTTAAGCCTCTCAATATGTATTTTCTCCCCTGTAAGCTGAAAAGGGGATTGATAGAGCAACTTCAGTGGGCATCTGGCCTCCAGACAGGGAGAATTCACGACACTTGATTTCCTATATTATCTGCTTGCTCATACTACCTGTCTGGTGTTCATTTTAGCTATTCTTTTGCCACCTAAATACAACCCTGATGCAGAAAAATTATCCTTGAGCACATGTAATGGAAGCACTTTTACAATCATTAGGATTACATTGGAGAAATGATGGAGGAAAGATGAACTTCAAGCAACTAAAACAAAAAAAAGCACATCAAAATATAATGAAAATATAACCAAGAAGTGAGGAGCCCAGGCAGCACTGTGAACTACTGGGTGGGGGGAAACACACGTCCCACCAAAAAAACCCACAAAAATGAAAACAAAACAAATCCAACCCGAAACATCAATAAAAATCTCCAATCTTTTGATGTGTTTCATATCGCTGCTTCTGCGCTAACATTAACTCACCACTGTTTTTCTAACATAATCCATTTTCCTAATAACATATTTAGATAATGTACAAAGACAGAGCTTATTTTCTTAGATTATTTTCCCCAGAGCCACTTTCTGTCATTTCCAAAAGACTTATTTTTCCTAAGTTTATTAACTTTATCCTGATACTCTATTCCTTTCTGTGGGGTTCTTTCCAAACACTTCCAACACATTAATAGGTCACTAACTTCTTCATGCATCCTCCCTATGGAGAGAGAGTATAACCTAAAATAGTCACATTCTGTACCTCCTCCACCTTCTGAAACAAAAGCAAAGCTGTCACTTTGGCTTTGCAATGCCATTCAGGTTTGCTGTGACCTGTCATGCTGTTTTTCCTCAGTAACTGAAGTCTACTATTATCATGAGCTTTGGATAGCTATTTAAATTTCTCAGAAACAGACATATGACAAATAGGTGAACTTCTTGTTCTTCTCATGCATAATCAGTGAGATTGTGTATTTGAATAAGTTTGAAAAGCAGGGCAAGATCTTGATGAGCCATTGAATACATCAAGTAGAATAACTCGCAGTTCCAGAAAAGCCAGATATTTCCATCTTTGTTCACATTGATCATAATTTAGTCTTCATAAGCAATTACTTTGATTTAGTTAATTATTCAAGGTTTAAGTATAAAAAATGCTAGGGAGAAAACTTAGGCTGAAATAATGGGGGGGGGGGGAAATCAGTGGCATAATACTTGACTTTGATTAAGAAATATAAAAATTTCACTCACTAGCTGCAGTTTTGTTGCCCACAGTTAAAAAAATGGTGTTAATGATTTATTCATGTCCAATGAGAAATTTTAAATGGTTAGATTAAGCAGTTTTAATAGAATAAAGATATGGGATGGAAACATATGCAGATAAAACAAACTAAGTTTGATAACTACTGCTATTTACATGAAAATATGCTTTAGCACAATTGATAAACATGCAAAATACAATGTTTAATTAGCAATTTAATTGGGAAGTACCAAAATACACTAGAGAATTCAGAGTTTTTACTTCAGTGTGACGACTCTCAGACATAAAATGTAAAAAGGAGATCAACTAGGGACAGGAATGACATATATAATCAGATTTATCAGATACATTTATGTCTTTCACTGTACAACTCCTACTAGGTTTTTCTAATCCCAAATAGAAATGAAATAGAATGTTCTCAAGAATGTTCATCTAAAATAGAAAATGAATTTTGAAGTGCTTATTTCTCTCCACTCACTATAAAGAGTCTAAACTAGTTTTAGTGCAGGCATCTACATGAAAGTCCTCTAAATTATGATGAAATTAATCCTCTACAAATAACAGCTCTATGGGTGCCCTCCTCAAAGCTCTCACATAACTGGGATAATCCTTTCAACTGCAAAAGAATAATTTCCATAGCAGACATGATATAAAACAACACCTGATTAAGTATAAAGTCTGTGCAATTCTAAGGTATAAAGAATCCCAGTGGGTCAGCAGCACTGACATCTGAAATAAAAGGCTGAGCTGGAGGAATCAGTAAAGGCAGATAGTTGGGAAAGAGAAAAGAACAGGAAGAAGGTTATTCACCTTATTGTTCATGCAGAGTACTTTGGGTGAAGTCATATCTAGGCATCAAGTCTAATACAGTCTGTACTTTACTGCAGTGTTTGTTACCACAATCAAATAGGCTGTGTGCCACCCTCTAAAGATATTACACCTTCACCCTGGGGCCTGCTTCCTATTTTATATTTCTTATAATTATCCTACACGATACTTCAGCCAGCATCACCTCTGTAACAGAGATGCAAAGAACTCTGTTAAAGTAGCACGTAGTATGTACCACTGTGACCCGACCTCCTTGACATAGCAGCTACAAAACCAGAGACATTAAACTGCACAAATAGGATAATTGAATCTACATACAATGTATAATCATAGACTCAGGTGGAAGGGACCCATAAGGATTATCAAGTCCAACTCCTAGCTCCACAAGGACCAACCAAGTCAGAGCATGGGACTGAGTGCATCATCCAGATGCTTCTTGAACTCAGTCAAGCTCAGTGTTGTGACCACTTCTCTGGGGAGCCTGTTCCAGTGCCCAATCACTGTCTCAGTCAAGAACCTCTTCCTGATTGCCAACCTAATAGAAAATTCATTATCAATTCACTATATAGCAAAACTGCACATGTGTAGATCCCACTACACCTACATCTGAAGCTTTTGTTCACAGACAGATCTTCTCTGCTGTCAGGACAAGACAACAGCCACCTTCCAGTTGTCCTCTTGCCTGAGGGCCCATATGATAGGAAAAGGCTGAAATGCATCCTGGTGAATGGTGCCAGCAATGACAATCTAACTCTGTGTGTCACCATTGTTGGGGGAAACCCCTAGTCACAAGGCAACAAATGGATACATCATATCATCAAGAGGAACTATGCATACATCAGTAAAATCGGAAACCACCTTGCCAGCCTTGTCCTGAGACTTATCTGGAGGAACATGGGAAGACAGCAGAAGCAAGCTGAGTCAAACATTTTTGGCTGACATGGGCTGGTAGTTGGTTCTCCCTGCTCTTTATATGCAGTAACACATTAAAGAATTTTAATAAGCTATCTCTTCGAGGTAACCTGACATATAGCAAACACCTACTACAAGATGTTAATTGGATACCAGAGTTAGCGGGGTCAAAGATATGTGAATAAAGGGTTAAACAGACATGACAGCAAAGGGAAACTCTACATGAACAAATCAGAGAACAAAGGCTTTGTGATTGCATTTCAAATGTATTATCTTGGAAATTTTCAGTATGTTAGTGCTTTTAGCTAAAGCAGAGAATAACATCAGGATGACTGTATGGCAAATCTGATCAATCAACAGTTTTTTGAAAACTCAACTTCATTTTCAATTTTTGTCATATTGAGGTGGTTTTAGTTATTTTCTACAGAGAACTTTTTAAAAAATCAACCAAAGAAAAGCAAAACCTCAAACCCATAACCATTTAGATATCTAATTCCTATATGCAACTAACAACTTAACAGAAGATAACCTCAGGTTGATGTTTCAGCTGCTTCAAACTATAATTACAGAGTAATTCACAAGGGAACTTTGCAGGAGTTAGTATAAATGTTAAAAGAAAGAGTGCTACAAAGACTCTGAGGTGTTGTGTTGGTTTTTGGTTTTATTTTGGTGAACCTGGATAAATTATGTAGAATGCAAATTGATGTTTTACAATAGAAAAAGGGTAACACCACTGAACAGAAGATTCTCCAAAATTCTTTAAAAAGTAAGATTATGCCAAGTCAAGAAATATATGACTGTATTTTTCCCAGTTATACTTGCTGCTTTTCTGTCTCTTCTATAACCTTTTAAAATTATTTGGGACCAACAGTTTTATTAAACAAATTTACTTTAAAGTCAGGCACTACAATCATTTATTGAGTCCTTATAAATCACCTGGTAAACACCAAAAATAAATTTTCCACTGCTTTGTCAGTCTGACCACAAAATTTGAAATATGGGTGATTCAGACAGAAAATGACCATGCCAATAGATTTAGTATATCTGAAACTGAGCTGCCATATATATGCCATATGCATTATGTACAGATTTACTGATATCAAAGAGATGATTACTCAGTGTCAAGCAGGTATAGGTAAGGAAATTGTAACTGAATAATCACAGTACTATTGAATCTTCAGTTCTGATCAACTGTAAAAGCTGATGCATCCAGACTCAAGGAAATACCCCAAACAAAATTAAACAGTTATAAAATAACCCAAAAAAACCCAAACAACACAAACCTATCAGAGTCACAATTGACAAATATGGTAAAGGACAATTACAGAGGCTTAAACTACATAGGGCACTGGGAAGGGAGAAGTTTTGAAGAATGGGATAGTTATTGCTTTTGTACTTAGTGTCTTCTTTACAGTTTTTGTTATATTCAAAAGAAGAAACTGTCTCTGAACCTACTTTATTTCAGTAATTTTAAGAGTGCTGAATTTTACATGAAATGTAGTACATAGATCATATGTTTTTCAGTAATGTATATGAAACAGAAGAAAATTGAACAAAAAAATAAAAGTCCATGATTGACATCTGCAAGGCTGATGACTGCATCCTTCAATTTCAAAGGGGAAAAATTAAATAATCATAACGTTAAGAAGAGAGATCATTATTATTTGGGTCTAGGATAAAAACAACTAACCTATAACCTTACATATAAGCTATTAAAAGACCTCAAACCAGTCAATGAAAAGTCACTTTGTTGCCAGTGTCAGATAGACAGCATAGAGGATTCTGGAAAATAACACTGGTCTGACATGACAGATAGGAAACTGTTTCTAAACTAATATAAGAAGAAAAAGCAGGGACATAAAGCAAATGGAGATCAAGGTAAAAAAATATGTACGTATATAAAGAAAATACACTAACCATCATGGATAACCAAGACTGAAGAAAACTTCATTGGACAGTATAGCACTTGGGACTTGAAAAAACAACTGTTGTGAAGGACTAGAACAGCATAGAATTTTGTAAGAGTTAGAGTGGGGGAGAAGACAAATAACCATGAGAGCCCAGAAATGTCAAACAGGATTACATTCACTTGTAGCTTGGAGGAATATTTAGCAGCATTGAGAAAATTTTGAGTAGGGGACTATTTGAACCATCTATCAAAAGTAAATAGTCTTTTCTATTTTCAGTTCTGGGCCACGGAACTTAGAACAGATGACATTCAGAGCATAAAGTAGTGAGCTAATCCTCATTCAGGGTACACTCAAATGAGGGGCAAGAGAGCAAAGCTATTGTGTGAGAATTTATAAACACCTTTCATAGGTTAATGAAGTTATTGAAACTTGTTGCATATGGCAGGCACAAAGGCCAAGTTAAAATACTTTTTTTTTTTTAAGTCTGAGAAGTAACATCAATATTCACAATCATTTGAAGACTAATAGAGCTATTCAAGTAAATGTTTCCCTTAGATTCATCCACACAGATTTTGAGTTGTGCATAACACATAAAGGAAGAACACATTCATGAGCTAAGCTGATGGAGTGATATTCGTGACAGCCATCATCTTTCACTGATACAACCAAACTGTTACAATGGGATTTCAAAATAAGAAAAATAACTTTGCCCATATTGTATCATGGCATCATATTTACACTGCATGATGAAGTATAGTGCAGAGATCCCTGGCTTAGCATAGAGCACTGTGCTATTAGCAATTCAGAGAGACATATGTAACAACTTGTACTCAAGTTAATTACCCCTTCAAGAGGCAATAGGACTTGTGACTCTTTAGATTCTAGGGTACATACTTCTGCAACCTGTTACGGAGTAAACCTGGAACCAAGAAACCCCAAAACCGATAACTTATAAAATTTCAATGGACAAAATTAGAAGATACATAGAAAGCAAGAAGCTTAAACACCTTTTGCCAGCTAAATTCAAAGTATGCCTCCAGTGCAGACTGTTTTTTGAGCCCCAGATATATGCCACCTTATACCTTAAGAGGTACACTAAAAGACTTGCCAGAATAAAACATTCCCCTTTTGAGGGAATTTAGTAAAAATTTAGAATCCTTTCAAATTCAAATTGCTGGCATTTTTCAGAGTATGAATAAAGAAAAACAAGATCATAGATAGACATTAGTGCAGTACTCTTGCATACACACCTGGCAAACATAAATGTACTAAAAAGCAAGTATATTTACTAATAAACAAAGCTGGGTCAGGGCAAATCCCAGTATCAACACAGGATGGGGGATGAAGGGATTGAGAGGAGCCCTGAGGAGAAGGAATTGAGGATGCTGGTTGATGAAAAACTGGACATGACCTGGCAATGTGTGTTCACAGTCCAAAAAGCCAACCATATCCTGAGATACATCAAAAGAAGCATGACCAGCAGATCAAGGGAGGTGATTCTCCCCCTCTACTCCTCTACTCCACTCCCCTGTGACCCCACCTGGAATACTGTGTTCAGCTCTAGGGCCCTCAACATAATGACATGGTGAGTTCAGAGGAGGGCCAAGAAGATGATCAGATGCCTGGGACACCTTTCCTATGAAGACAAGCTGAGCGGGTTGAGTTTGTTCAGCCTGGAGAAGGCTCCAGGGAGACCTTATTGTCACCTTTCAACACTGAAAAGGGGCTTAAAAGAAAGATGAGGACAAAATTTGTAGCACAGTCTATTGTGATAAGACAGGATAATGGTTTCAAATGAAAAGAAGGTATATTCAGCGTGGATATTAGGAAGGAATTTTTTTTACGAAAAGGGTGGTTAAACTTTGGAGCAGGATGCACAAATAGGTGGTAGATGACCTGCATCTTTTCAGGGATGGGGCAAGTTGGATGGGGTACTCAGCAACCTGATCTATTTGAAGATTTCCCTGCTTACTGCATTGGGCGGTTGGCCTAGATGACCTTAAAAGGTCCCTTCCAACCCATACTATTCTGTGATTCTATATTATGTTAATAGTTAACAACCTAATTGTTGGCCTTTGCTTGTCACAAATTCTGAACACTGGTTGCCCTCAATAGCTCAAGAAGAGCTGCATGATTCTCCTATACAGATACAGAGGCTAGCGCGAGTTGGTGGATTTTGTGAATGATCTAGTATCTTTCACTTATGCCTCTATGGTTAGAGGCATGGGTCACTATTGGTAGGTTAGTATGAAGTGCGACTACTTCCATGTGCTTTCAAAGGCATCCAGTGATCAAAGTCTAAAATGCAGCCCAAAAGCTGTATTCTTTCTTTACTTTCCATTCTCCTGTCCCCCATGCCTGCAGGTAGATGAGAGAATGGAAGCTCATAAATAATACAATTACTGAACTCAGGTTTCAACCTTAAAGTTTGGTTGGAATGCAGTTCAACAGATTGTCATCTGAATAGATGAGTATTACGAGGAGAAAACATCATAAAGACCACATAATTTCCAGTAGCTGGGTTGGTTTGGTTAAGGTCCCAAGGTACCTTTAGTAATGAAAGTCTACACTGCAGCAGAGTATTTTCCTCACAGAAGCAGAGAAGAAATATTCCCTTACTAGCCATTGTGATCTTGTATATGAGTAAGAACTTGCTCTGGCGATTTGCCTCATTTTGCCAAGTATTACAGAGAGCAAAGCCCTACCTGTATATTAGAATAAAATCGTTCAATATGCTGATATGAGAGGCTTTCAAACCCTCTCATAACAGCATATTGAACGATTTTATTCTAATCACTCTTTCTAACATTAGTGAATGGGCACACCCATGAGGTGACATTACAAGTCACTGCATCATGAACTACTAAGTCTCAAGTCATAAGGCAGGTCTTAAGTACTGAAGGTGAAGACAGCAGTGAACACCTACGAGTTCTGGATACCAATTTGCAAAGCTATATACAGAGAATGGTAAAGAATGACAGGTACCTATTTGGGGTTTTTGTGGGGTTGTTCTAAGCTAATTGCCTGATCCTCCATCCTGGGTATTTTCTTTGTCTGCCTTTACCTAGATATGTCTCACACCAGAGGACAAGAAGCAAGATGGGTGAACCACAAATAACATCGATGTTAACTCCCATGACCCTTTTTCTCCTACTCCCCATATGGTGTCTTGAAACTTTGTTGAAGCTTGACAACAAATACAAGGAATCTGAAACACATTGATGCTTACACTACATCAACAGCCAGATAAAGACAAGTGCCATATCCTTACAGTTGCCTCTGATATGTCCCTTCAGTACTCTAGATCAGGGTATTACAACTCAGTGATTCTCTGTGTCCCTTTTTAAGTTTCTACCAGTATGAACAGAACTTCCAGCCTCTGTGGAGAAAGCAATCATCATCCCTCCATTTATCAAAGGCTTGGTGTCTTTGAATGGTCGCACACAGACCACACTATTCTTAAAACATATTTTGGGTGGCAAGCTACAATTCAACACAAAGGTATCATCCTCTGCCACAAATTCACAGCTGAATTTCTCTCTTTTATTTATAACACAATCAGATGGTAGGAAATGGCATAGTTCCATGAAACGTGATAAAAGATGAACCAACTTCATTGCCAGGCTCCTGAGATAAAACTCTCCAAGACACAAGAAAGTTGCAGACAATTCTCTGATTCAGGTCTAACATACATGTTTGTATGTCTTTTGGAGCAGTCTGGATGTGCTCTAGTAATATAACACCAGTTTAATGCACGAATAGGCCAGCTTGCATATTACATGCTAATTATGGAAAAAGCAAGGGAGACCTTTGCGCCCTAAGCAAACTTAAGTAAATAGTAGCAAAATAACTAGCAGCTTGGAACATGTCTGGTGCAGTACTTAAACTTGCAATATTTCCTTCTATTTCTGTCAATAACCTATCTGCCATACCAATAATCATGATTTCTGTGCTGTTGATATTTGTAAGGGCATTATTATTATATTTTTTAAAAGTTACTCACGCTTAGGCTGCCCCTGACCAATTTTATTTTCATGGTATATCCAGCTCTGAAACAAAAACATAGAAAAAAGTTTTAAAGATTTATTGGGGTGTTTCTCATTACTAATCAGGTGAAAACACAGTTGCTCATGCAGAAATGTATCTTATACTCCAAGTTCATTGGAAAGGAAACAATAAATCCATTTTAAAGTTAGGCTGAAATCTCTGTATAATCACTGCAGCATAATACATGGATTTATGAGATCCCTGAAAAGAATTAAAGTCTGGGAAAAAAAACCAACACAAAACATACATAACACTTTTTTTTCCTGCTCTGAACATCTGTAAATAGGTAAATACCACCTTAATCTACTGCTTCTGTGAATCACTTTGTATGCGGTGATATACAGATATATAGTCACCATTTTTCTCTCTCTCTCCTCCCCCCTCCACCCCTAAATCCAACCCAAACCAGAAATGAAGTCAATCTTAGACTACATGAGAGAGCAGAAATTCAAAACAATTTTGATTTCATAACATATTTATAGCATACAAGTAAGTTGAGAGTGCAACACAGGTAAAACCTGTGAAAGGGTTAGTTACATGCTGTTAGCTAGCAGACTTAACCCTACAGTAAAACATTTCAAATATTAGAAAAATTTAGCAAGATGACGGGAATCAATAGGTTTCCTCAGAGTCTAGAAAATTCACTTACAGAGATGAGCTGTTATGATTTCCTCCATGGATTCCAACTATTATTCTTTCAATATTCCCATTTTTTCAATTTCCCATTTTCATCACCTACAGGATTATCTGTATTGTTCTCATTCATCTATGGACCTTGTACCTCCATGTGAAGCAGAAAGACACAGTTCTTACTGCTGCATCAAACAATATCTCAACTCCAGATTCATTACTAGCTCAAATCTTCAGCCAGATTTATCATCATGTTAGCCAACATTAATGACCCTACATTTTAACAATGATCATGGCTTGAGTTTCAGTACAAAAAGCATGCAAAGACTCAGGTGGAAACTTGACTGCAAATGAAACTTTAGTAGTTCCTGAAATGTGTGCTTCTCTCATCTTTCTAGACAGAGAATGTTTCTTAGCTGTAAGATTTTTTTTTTTTTTTTAAAGTAGCAATACCAAACCTTATTTATGGGACATCATAAATCATTCCTGCCTTTGACATTTCACATAGTAAGAAGAAAGCACTGAACTAGTCACTGTGCATCAAAAAAATCTTCCTGTCTCTGGTACTCAGCTGTCATTGTTATTGTGAAGTCAGGGCAAATCCCTGAAATAGACCTCTTAACAGAAATTGTTTTACTGGAAATTTACTTTTCCACTAGCTGCCACGGGGAATCAGATGATCATTCTGACTGTTCACAAGACAACTATAACATGGCTGCTTTAAAAGGGCACTTTCAACCATCAAAAAAGTGTGTCATTTTAGGGTAATGCCTACCTGAGGAAGCTTTTCTGAAGGTATCTTGTGAAGACTTGTAGTATCTGCAGGGATATCACGGGTTCCTGACTGCACTGAGTTTTCAGCCTTTCTCACAGGGATCTTCATTCCTCTATGAAACTGTTTTCTATTAAATTGACTGGTATATTCCTGACAGTTAATGAAAGCTTCCATTTCAACACATCCAGCAGTCGCCTCAGTAACAGCAAAATAAAATACTGAAAGTCCATATGGTTATGTAATTCATTTTGCTTCTTTTCTTCATTACAATCATAGGTATTTTTCAAAAGTTTTGATGTGAATGAAATGGTATGTATCAAATTCTAAACTGGTTAGTTTTATGATAATTGCATTTTAGTTAATCATACGGCAGAACTAACTTCTTTTATCTTTAATTAAAACAATGCAGTGGAAGTGAATCTAATCATTCTCACTCCTTTTCAAATGATTGTTTTCTGCACCACTAATAGACAGCTGTACACAGAGATGAGAATCTCAAACAGTTTAGATGAATGTGACAGCCTCTTCTTGCTGTCAGCTCTCTTGCATCAAGCAGTTGGTTGCCATTTTATGTTTTTTCCAAGAGCAAGCACCATTGATAGAGATCCTTTTAGGGCTAATTACTCTAGCACTCAGCTTGACAGCTTCTGGAGGCTGAAGTGTGAACCTCCCAGGAGACTCACCATTTAACACAGGAGTTAATCCTGTGACATTTTGGATAGAATAGAAGGGCAGCAAGAGGGCAGAGGGAGAGAGGGCAGTCAGGAAGGCCAGAGAAAAGTGGTATGGTGGAAGGACATATAAGAGAAGTTAACTTTGTAAGAACTTGAAAAGATTGAACAGTGCTTTATTCACTTGAAAGTTCTGATTTCAGTTCTCTTTTAGTTCCACCCACTCTGCTGTAACATTCTGTCTGACAATAAAATGACTGTCACACCTCCGTGCCAAGACTTGAGTAAGTCGAAAGGAGAGAAGCCATGTTTCAGAAAAGACTAAATTTGTAAGAGCCAGGGTATCCTTGGGAAGATTCAAATACAGCATTTTTAAATCCTTGAAAAAGAATCTAAACCAAATAAAAATCCTTCCTGTGTTGATACAAATCAACCAAGAAAACAAAACCACTCTACCACCAGCTAAAGACTCCAAATATGTAAGTGCACTGTAGCAATGACTATCTAGAATATAAAGACTAACACAGAAAAGATAGTAAACAATTCTAAAAGTTAATCAGCTCCTCGCAACCATTTAACCATTTGTCATTATACTCCATTACATTAACAGAGTTGCCTTAATGTGGACTCTTTCAGAGTTATCAAAGTATATGAAAAAATTTAAAATAAGTTTACTAAGAAATTATACAAGACCATTGTTTACGTATCTATTTCAGAGTAAGCAATAGGGATAGTCCTCCCTCTAAAAGGAAAACCTCTACAATTGTAGATCCTTGAAATTCATATATACTGAGTTGTCCTGGTTTGAGCTGAGACAGTTACTATTCCTACTAGTAGCTGGTATAGTCCTGTGGTTTGGACATAGTATTAGATTGCTGCTCAGAAAAAAACTGGGCATCAGATTATCGTTCGGGGTGTTTTTCAACATGTAGTGAGAAATTGCATTTGTGCATCACTTGTTATAATTGTTGTTATTATTTTTATTCTCTTTCTTTGTTATCCTATTAAATTGCATTTATCTCAATCCGTGAAGGTTTGGGGTTTTTTTTTCCATTCTCAACCCCATCCCCTTTAGAAGAGGAAGCAATCAGAATGATGGCATTTGTCCAAGTCCAAGTCGGAGCAGCAGCGAGGGGTCAAGTTAATTGCAGTGTTAAATCTGATGGTCTGGTCAGCAAGGACTAGGGGTGGAGATTGCAATGGATGTCCCTTTAACTGATGCAGTCCATGATTTGACTTGACCTGAACCAATGGAAGACAAGCCTTAAAAGAAGCAGTGAAAGTGGATCAGTAACCCAACCTGAACTGGCTTTGGTGCACAGTAATTCCATACATTTCCTATCCTGGGCGACTGTCATAACAGATGGAGCCCAAAGGCACAAGAAACAGATGACTCTTTGCAAATCTGCTCAAAAATACCATTATTCTGACATTCTGGCTCATTTTGGAATGAGATTATCTAAACATGCTTAAGGTATTTACCTTGAAAATGGAGTTCACTAAGTGTCCTGCACTGACAACTGTCAGTACAGCAGACTGTCCTTTAAAGGTGAGTCTTTAGAGAAGTATGTCACCCCAGTATAGGAAATTACAAGCAGAGAGTCACTAGGGTTTACTGCTCAGTTAGCAAAAGAAGTCCTCCTGCTCATTCAGTCTAACCACAAAAGCTGTGGTCTGGGTGCTAAGCAGTGCCAAATGCAGTCTTTTTCTTCCTGAAGAACTACCATTGATGGAAACTACAAAATCCTTTCACGTAATTTCCTTAAAAGTATTTATTAAATTGTGCCAAGAGGTACCATTATCAAAGAGGTAAGTGGTTACATGCACCAATATCAAGCTGTGTAAATTCATTCCTCTGTGCCTAGTTACAAAACCTTTTCTTACATGCAGGATGAACAAACTATTCTTTGAGATTACTATTGACAGATCATTTAAAAAGGAAGGTTGATAGATTATCTTCCATAATTACAGAGACACCTGACTTTAATCAATAGCAGGCAAATTTTATCCAGACTAATGCTGAACTTGCTATTCAATCATAAGAGTTGTCATTTCACTTGAAAATGACTATGGATTCCATGATAAATGAAACATCATGGGGAAGATCCATTAAACTTGACAAATTCAAGAGGAGTGCCAAGAAAACAACACAAATCAATATTTGATATTTATCAGTTTGACAAAAAGCATTTGACAGAATGCACAGAAGAGTCTCATGAATGCTTATGGCTTGATATGCTTTGTTCTTAGAAGTGTAGTTGTATAATACCTCATCCTCATGATGGCATGTATAAAAAGACAATCTTGAGAAGTGAATCTGTATGACATGGCCTACCCTCAGCAGTGTCAAGTATGTCTATGCTGTTGCCCTGTGTTTAATATCTTTTCAGTTTTGGCAAATAGCAGGGAGATCAGACCTCAGTGCATCTGCTGTCTATGATTCAGATGGCAGACTATATGAACTTTGTAAAGGGCAAGTCAAAGCCAAACACTACAGCATCTATTAACACTGTTTTGCTGATGACTGTGGAGTACAAATAGCTTATTCGTAGACAGAATGTCCTTAATCATTCCTCTGAAATTGCAAAGCAGTGAGCAATTTATGGGCCAAATCATGACTGGCTTGTAAGTAGCATGAGGGCAACGAAAGCCCCAAAGGCTAAATAAACCAGCTTTGTTTTTAGTTTTGTGATCCTGAATATCTGGATATAAAAGTGAAAATTGATTAGAAGCCAAATATTTTATACAAATAACAATCTTTGACATTAGTGCCCCCTTTCTCTTCCTACCAGTGTCCCAAACTATAGTAAAACCTCATGTGACTGCTTTACAGAGAGAAGTGCATATAGATATCCTCTTTTATGAGAGCATAAAAGAAAGGAAGTTTGGCCCCGTAGTCCAATGAACAACTCCAATATTGGCCCAGATAGCCATCAAGACATCTGATCTGTTGGAATGCTGGAAGCTCCAGTATAATGCAGTGCTCTGCATACTGAGAGTCCTCATGACTCAGCTGTCATGGTCAGTGGGCCACTTCTGCAGAGTGACAGAAACGTGAAGGCCAGTCATTACAGTTGATACCTTCAGTTTTTCTCTTTTGTCTTCAGGATACAGAATGACCTACACCACTTAATATAACAATATGCTGCAGCTGGATTAGCAGGGTCTAACATAGGGTGCATGCACATGTAATATGTGCACGTTATTTTTTATATACATAGCCTGACTGTCTGATGAAGTTTTGTGTACCTAGGCCAGGAGCTAGAGTATTTTAGCAACTAAATTTAGTAGCTTCACAGCCATACTCACCCCAGTGCCACATAACCACACCACAGAACTTGGATTATCTAGTTCAGGAACATTATTACCTTTATTTTCAGCTAACATTGGGTAGATGCTTTTTTGAAAACACCAGTCTCAGCTATCCATCCCCTCAGCAAATCCCCAATAGCATAGCATATCTTTCTCACAGAAAAAGGACTCCAATATTGCAATGTTGAAAAAACACCCAACAATGACCCATATGAGCTTCCTGAAGTTCTCAGCATCAGATTTGTACCAAGATGCTAATAGTAAAACCTCAGAATTGCTTTAAGGAGATACTAATATATATTTGATTTTTCATAAAATTATACACAGCATTTCAGTGGTTGATAGATAAATATATGCACTAACTTTGAATTTTAATAAGATGGAGTGGTTTCCATTATACAGTAAGTGATCCCAAGACTGGAATCCAAGCCCAACCACAAGATGATCACCATGATATAAACAGTGTAACATTGTTTTGATATAGATACAAATAGACTGAACCAAGAAAGAACTAGGAAGTTGCAAGCAAAGCAGAAGGTCAGGTGAGTCATCAGTGAAGTTTGTGCCTGACATTGATTTCTATGCATTCTGGATTTTTCCCAGCAAATTTACGGAAGAACATTTTCTCAGGCGATTTTCTCATGCAAAATCAAAAGAATACAAACAAAAACAAAACAGGAAAAGATCAAACAAATAGATGGTCCATTAACCATTTGGAATCAGGGCAAAGGCTATACTGGTTGTAGGTAGTGTTACTGATAGCTTTTCCCTATTTCTACTAATTTATCATCTTCACCTCTTTAGCAGGGGCAACATCTGTATGAAAGTGTATAATTTACCAAAGCTTCCTACTTTGCCTGATCTGTTAAACTTTGTTTAATCTAGTAAACAAGAAGGAAAAAAATCATGCATTTAACAGTGTGTGGATTTGTCAGAGACTCAGAAAGGGGACTATCACATTCTGGGTGGGTTTCTCCCTTGTTGGTTCATTTTAAGCCTCTATCAGGACAAAACTCTCAGACCAGTGAGGCACTTCCAAACTAAATTTGGTAAACACTAAGCTGTAAAGTTTGAAAATAATAAAAAGATTTAGATGTAGGAAGGATGGCACAGAGGGGTGAGAGAGAAACAAATATCTTCATTTTTCTGATAAAGAAGCCTGAAGCTTGGAAAAAACTTGTTCTGTAAAAGGTAAAAACTTATTTGTAAGCCTAAATCCCAATTTATTTCAATGCAAACCAGTATGTTATTTTTTGTTATTTTCAAAGGTTTAATTGCAAAAATTATAATTTTTTATTCCAAAGTAATTACTAGACTTATTTTCTCAATTCAGTGCAAAAATTTGAAACTTTTAAAACTTGTTCTATAACAAGCATTTCTCAAAAGCAGCTCTTTCTGTAATAAATTGTAATTCTGATGTATCAGCATTAAGACAGGTGTATAGCAAAACGTCTTGTGAGCTCCAGTTGGCCAGGAAGGCTGCGTTATAAGAAACCAGTGGACTGACTAAAGACAAGAGGTACTCATCTGGTCCAAGTAACTTTAAAAAAAAATCCAACAACAAGACCCAAAAAAAACCCAAAACACTCCCCATGATAAAATGTATGTTCAAAGCGCACTAAAACTTTTTTCTTTGCTTTAATCTGCATGCAGTCAAAAACTGACCTGAATGAGAAGAGCTTCTTGCATCATTCAGTGATCTCTATGCACATCCCTATGTCCTACAGTGGAGGGGGCAAAAGATAAAGGTGGGTTTTTTCCACTTTTCAAGGATATTGAGCCCCAAATATTCAAGAAGGAAATATGTTTTGCAGCTTCAGTTGTCTCTTTAAGGTATTTCAAGTCTGAGTTAACCTGATTTTCTGAACTGCTTTTTCAAAACCACACATCAGAAAAGAAAAATTGCTGGGTACCTAGAAGTCACCTTGGGTCCTAGACTGGGAACAGTTGAATTCCTAAAGTATCTGAAGCCTAAACAAAAAAGCCACAGATAGACATAGGAGTAACAACCAAACACAATTTGTGTAACAGTATATCTGCTTCCTTCCTTTCTTCAGTTTCTTCTTCATGAAACTGTCCTCAACAGGACAGTTTCATGAGACTTTGAAAGCCTTTTCAAAATTGGGCTTGGAGAATAAAGTGGAAGATAAAATTTAACCCTCACTTAACCTGGTAGATAAATTTAAAAGCAATATTTTTAGGTGTATTCATTTTTATAATGGACAAAATTAATATAAAGTGTTTGCAAATAACTAAAGAAAAATAATTTTACTAATATCAAATTTATTTTAGTTTCAGCATTCAGAAAAAGTGTTTAAAAGTTTTATCTATTTTTCTAAGTCTTGAGTCTTTTCATAGAATATGAGCCAGGGTAAGTATTAGTGCTGAAATTCAGAGTTCTTCATCTTTGAAATGTATTGGCCTTGCAATGGGTGATATTGATCAAAACTTACCTCCCCCTGTATCAAAGAGGTAGAAACTATTAAATCCCTCTCTCCTTTTAGAATAAACTTCAAATGTCTTACCTGTATTATATATAAATACAGGTCTTAGAAGAAAGAAGCATCTTTAATTCGCTAACACATTTATGACAGCTTGTTAGACTCTACATTGTATTGTACTTGCTGTACAGTCATCTTACAACTTGCACTGTCATCAGCACAAGTTCAGCTAGATCTCTGAAGCATGACAGTATTTCTGTAAACTGAACACAAGCACATGGTGCTTCGCTAAGTTTAAAACCAGCAAATGGATCCAAAGCACAAGAAGCAGTAAATATAGGGGGTTTGGCTGTCCACCAGCCCAAAGTTTCCTAGTTTCACTACGCTACAGCACATAGCCTCTTTCAAAATGCTCAATATTTCTGGACTAAACACTGACAGTATTAATCTTTGCACATTGTTGCTTAGTAAACAACTCAGTGAATGAGGGAAGAAATTTTTTGTTTCTCCTGGCTGACTCATTTTAACTCTTGCTCTCTTCACATTTTTTTCCTTAACCCATAGTAAATTGGAAGGATTTTTAACAAGATTTTGAACAAGAAATATATATCAAAGAAGTCTCTTTAATAAATCTGATTTCACTTAATATTTTACAAGATCATGCTTTTTTTTTTTTTTGCTGCAAAGTTGGAAGATATTCCATTCTTAATAGTGCAGAGCAAATACTGCACTGACTCAACAGTCAACAAAAGATTGTGGTCCAAGTTCAAGCGGACATAGTGATAACACCCATTCCAGCAAACCCTGCCACCTTCTCCAAAACCACATCACAAGAAAGTCAACTGCCTTGCCAAAATGTTGCTTTTTATCAAGAGCACAATGGTCCTAAAGACCAAGATGTCTTATCTGTCATTCTTGTAATTGAACACGGAATATTTGCAAATCATGGCAAATAGTCCGTGTTCAATTACAGTCTATCACCAGAGTGGATCTGTGATGACCATTTTTACTAGTTTTGATCTAGAGAAAGCATATAAAAATTTGTGCAACCTTAGGAACACTCGAAATGAAATTTGCAATAGATTTTTTACCTGGAACTAGGTGTTTTGAGGTCAAAAATTATGCAGACCTTCAGATCATAGATTAGTGGTTGATTTTTGTCTCATCAGCATGTTTCTCTTCAGAACTTCTTCCTCATGGTTTCCTCAGTCAGCCAGGCCAGAATGTTCTTTTACTAAAAATGATATATTACATGTCACTCTAAATATCCTAGTAAGAGCTTCTGTTGGAAGAATTTCCAGCAATATCTGCAGTTCTTCCATCTTCTCAAAGTCATTAATTGCTCCTGACTTTCCAGTTCTCAAAGTTCCCTAGAAAGTGTAGTATCAGCACATCTTGACCATGAATTTGAACTGTGTTGCAATTCAAGAACGTAAATGGCTGTTTATCATTATTTGAGTAATCTGAGAGCATGACTGAATTTCACATATTTGCTGCCTTTTCTGCTATCCTGGCATTAAAAAAACAAATTATTGGAATAGTAGAGAAAAAAATAGTAAAAACGCCAAGTAAAACAATAGAGCATTCCAGTTTGCAGCCATTGGTTCAACGTTGGTTTGCTGCCAATAAAAGAATGCTTTAAATAGATGTGGCAATTAACTTTTCTACACCTAGAATTTTCAAATATTTGAGGAAAACAGGTCAAAGAGCAGAATTCCAATTTTCAGGCAGAAGAAATCTGCTGTAAACAACATGCTGTTGGAAAAAACAATTTTCCAGTAAAGTTCATGGCCTGTAATATAAGCTTCTATTGGTTCATTCTTTCATCCAAGAAGTGTACATCCATATTAGACAAAGGAATAATGGATATCAAATGAACTAAGCAGTACATTTCCTAGTTTATATACTACAAACTCAAATATAATGGATCTAATTCTCAATAGCTATTCTGCCTAGCAGGACCTATTTGAAAATTCCTGAGAGTCTGGGGTGGGCTTTACTATCCTAGATTACTTTTATCATCTCCTGTTCCATGGAAGTAGGACTGAGGACTCTGTGATGGCTGAAAAACAAGTGTGAGAAAAAAAAAGAATCTTCTCTGAAGGGAAGAGAGTGTTGCTATAGCAAAAATCTATTAAAAATGTTTCTGACAGTACTAGAGACAGTTTCAGGTTTGATTCTTGGACAAAGGAAAGTCTTTCTTTGAGCTGGTATAACTTTTGCACTTAAACCAATACATTACTCTGATTATCAATTCTTCCTTTCTATCAAATTTTTGCTGTGATGAACTTTGTTGAAGAGCTTAAAAAACATTTAGAGAAAATGTCTATTAAACGTTCTTAAAACATGAAACTTCATAATTGCAAATCTCTTCATATCAAATGTTCCTTTCAGGTGGATAATGTTCTGCCCATGAGTCCAAGCCTCTGCACTATTTTAACACTTGTGATACAAGGTTTAGAAATAATTGCATCCCTCTTAACTGACTAATTCCTATTTTAATTAGAAAATTCTGCTGGTATGTCTCACTCACAGTATGTAGTTAAAGCAAGAAAAGAGAAAGAAAAAGACCTTACACACAACCACCACCCATGTTAATGACACGCATCAGTTAATGCTGCGATGTTTTAGGTAACAAAATGCCTCATCTTCACTCTAAACACCACTGAAATTTTCACACTGCTTGGTATGTTTGACATGAATCACAAAAAACCCCAAAACAACACAAAACCTACATTTACAGCACTTAACAGTTATTTCATGAATTTCATAGCATACTTCCTTTGTGGAACAGCAATTTTTTGATAAAGTCTTTTTACAAAATGCACTTGAACACAAGCAAGTCTAAAATGCATCTCACAGCATTTTATAAAGTTGGAAATATTTTTAAAATAAGGACTTATTTCTATAGTGGCTTTGCCCCAAAAATCATCACTTCATATTATTATTTTTTTAATCACAAAACTTAACCATATTCAAGTTATACAATGCTAACAATAGAGAGAGGCCAAACATCTCATCACAATGCTGTGTTTACTGGAAGCTCACAGACACTTTAGGGGTGAATATATGAATGGTGTGAAAGCTTTCACATATAAGGGACTGATGAGGTGTTTATTGCTTCTTTAACGTCTGAAAACATCTGTGTAGCCAATTTGAAATAGATTTGTGAGTTTGCAGACTTTCAGCTTTAAATTTTCAATTTTGTTTTCATATTTTAATTTAAATTTCATTTTCTTTAAATTTAACTCTCAAACTTTTTAGCAAAAATCCATTTAGAGGTGAAACCAGCAACTACGTATGACTAGGAATAGAGGGGAATCAAGTTTTGAAAGAAACAAGCATATTAGCATCCCAACAGTGTGCAGCATGTACTTTGTGTATGAACTTTGTGAGGAAATCAAAACAATTTGGACAATATCTGGATGGCTAATTCATCTTCCTCTCTGAAGCCTACTCAAAAAATACTCTAGTTTCACACTGAAATTTTTCTAAATCCTTTTTTGAACTCTCTGGAAATACTGAGCCAATACAACACACCAGTGCCTTGGTACAACGCTGAACTACCCTGTAGATAGAAGCATCTAGATATTTAAAACTGTTAAGTGAAGATATGAATAAAAGCATCACCCAATCCAGTTGTGTTCAATGATAAAGTCCCATTTACATTAACAAAGTATTTCCAGAGTTCTTTGTGTACTTTCTCTCACCTGAAACCCAAACTCTTACCTTTGCTTCTAAAGTATTTTCAGAGGTCTGCTGACTGTCTTTGATCTTCTAAAGCTTTAGAAATATTGACAGTTATTTCCTCTTCTATCCAACCAAAGCAGAACTTTAAAATGCAGACTAGCCTCTTCCATAACATTTATTCACAGATGGTGCTACAGGGTCTCTGAGGACCAGCAGCAGGTTCCTCCTCATTACTCTGGCATGCATATACTCTGTGGTTGACCAAGGAAACTGGAAACTTTCCAGTTAGCCTCCCACAGTGCAAGCCAGATACAGAGTGGACAAGTCAGCAATGCCCAAGGTTGCAAAAGAAAGATAATGACCACAGATTTTAAAGGGGGGAAGAGGGAAATGAATGGTGCATTTTACAGGAATTACACCCAGAAGTCTTCAGGGTAATTGGCTTAAAATGATTAGGAAAGCTAATGGAGCAGAATATGTATAGGGATTTCATCCTGCTTATCAGTGGAGACAGTATTGTCACTTTGGGATTAAGTCCTAATAATGTGTAAATACACAGAGCACATTAACCAGGTATCTAATTATCGCTAGCTAGAGAAAATTCTCTTTGTAGTGTAACAAACATTCAAAAGCTGAATAGGATGGATAGTAATTTAGTGATTTGAAAGACACTGAGCAAGTTTGAAAGCTGCATGCCATAGACATGTAGACATAGCATCTGTTTAACCTAAGTAAAACAACAGTAAAAGCATGTGTGACAAGGTGAGAAAAATCAATTCTGTAAGGGCTAGACCTATTTTGATGAAGTTATTGGACAGCATCCAAGGACAGCAAGCTCACAGCTTCACAATTATTTTCCTCATAGTGCAAAACCAAACATAATAATTCATTAGACAGAGAGTTTCAAAGGAAAACGGTTAGAGGGGAAATAAAGCAGTCCCTGTCTAAACTGATAGGTTTGACTACATAAACCCGGAAAAGGGCTGGCAAGAATAGCCTGGTAGGACAGAAGTGATTTGCCAGAATTCAGGTAACAAGCATCTAAGAAAGCATGAAATGTACACAAAGGTCTTCTATTTCTTGCTTATAGTCAGAGTCAGCATTAGCAAGGATATTTTCTACAAGTCAACTTTCAGAAGTGACTTTATCAGGCTAGTAGATTCACCTAGTCAGCATGAAACCACCTATCGATCCCAGGCATTCAAGGGAAGCACTTTTAGCACTCTCTGATGTATGACTGAACACAGCCAAGGAAAACCTGGAAATCCAAGAAATTATAGAACCTATTGTCTACCAAAACCTACCTTAGAAGGAAGTCAAGCATTAACAGAGTTTGGCTTTTTAAAGGAATAGAGGAATATGTTTGATCTAATTATGTCCCTGTGCCAAGACCACCAAAGAGAACATTTTTCAAATATATGCTATTTTTTCTCCTCCTCTCTCCCTTCTTAGCAGAGAAATCCATAACACAAATAAGTCAGAAAGCAGATACTGGCTAACGCTGGACACTAGCTTTTATTAGAGAGTTTGATTGTTCCTTCTTTCAAAGGAAGCATATTGATCATTAATTAGGTGGTCTTTATAATCTCTTCTAGACTTTAAGTCTACATAGTTACAGAAAATTTAAAAACACCAACATTCAAAACACCCAAGCAAAACTACCGGCTGGGCGGACCATGGATTGAGAGCATCCCTGGAATGGAAGGACTTCGGGGTGCTTATCAATGACAAACTCAACATGAGCCAGCAGTGGTCCCTTCCAACCCAAAGCATTCTATGATTCTAATGTAGCAAGAATATAGACAGAATAGAAGAGACAATCCTCAAACATCTAAATTATTTCTTTGTAAAGCTTTGTTACTCAAAAGTTTAGTGTAATAGCCTATCAGTGTGTCATTTAATCTTTAATTCTTTCCTAGCTTTTTGACCATGCAGAAGTAGTTAATATATGAACTGTCTCCGGAAATAGCAAAATGTCAGGCACTAAATACTACATACTTTTGTTTGCCTGCTCTATCTTTCTCTTTCATGATGCCTGGAAAATGAGATGACCTTGGAAATATATTTTTTTTAAGCAGTTCCACAAATGAAGTTTGAGATTACTTAGTAGGTTGCTGAATAGGCTAAGAAACTGCTGAGAGTTTTTTTACAAAACACACTAAGATTAAGCTGAATTAAAGATTTGAAAGTCCTCCTTTTCTTTACTGTTTTTTCTAAACAGACTTCCATGTGTTTGAAGTTAAGGCCTTTCAGGATCTAGACAGCCCTTCTTTTAACATGCACTTCACATCACTATGCCTGTGTCTCTTCCTGTTCAAAAAAACCAAAAACTCTCCTGTCCAAAAAAAAATAAATATTCTCAGTGAATACCAAGCAAACATGATTTAACTTATAATTGGAAATTGTTATGTCAAAAGATGACAAAGCCATGCAGCAGAACATTCACTGCAGATTAGTAGTATTTACATTTATCTATTGAAGTTGCCTAACAAGGAGGATTCTACTCAAACCTAAGTACACTCAAGACCCTACATGCCCAGACAGCATTTGGTACAGTGTTATTGCAGCCCTATTTGGAATCTCTGGGTTTCTACTCATTAGAAGCATTAGTTTTTAGGGATGCTCATGTGTTTCATGGGAGAGAAGGAAAAAAAAATAAAACACCAAACTAACAGTAGAAGAGAAAATCCTTTAGTTTGGACACATCCTAGTTCATGCACATCCTAGGTGAGAAGCAGAAAGATGTTACTGCTTCAGCTGCAACAGAAGAAGGACAGAAATCTAAATGAGTAAGAGGAGTTTGCTGAGTAAGATCACAGGAAGCCTATGGCCAAGTCTGTTGTAATGGTTTTAAGGATCGCAAACTTGGATTACATTCAGAGATCCCTTCTTAATTTCTATCCATTACAATTCTGTGGTTTTAACTATGATCATTACTGGATTAATACAGTCCACAATAAACATCGCAAATATGTAAGGTAGCCACCATTTTACTTAATGCAGCTTCTTGATCTCCTTACTCAGTGACAGTAACAAAATCGGCAAATAAAGACAAAGGAATCAATTCAGAGAATATAAAACAATGCCACTTTTTGTTTCTTAGGAATAAATATTACTCTGAACATCTCAACTCATTTCTCAGATGTTTAATGTTAAAACTCAGTTTAAGTAGTATTGAATCAGATGCTAGAAAGCCATGCCAATCAGGAAAAGAAAATTAAAAAATAAGTCTAAAGCAATTTTAGAGGCTTTGGATTCTAAGATTACACATAAGCCCCAATAGATATGGAGGCAAAACAGAAGGATTATTTCTGAATAAAAGTCAATCCCTGGCAAAAAACCCCAACAACAAGCCAGCACGTATGGCCACCTTTTCTATATCTTACTCTGAATATTTAACCTTTTCATATGAGAATCAAGTAGAAACAAAAAGTAAACTGTTTTCAAGACTATTAAGAAGAAAAAAAAAACCCCACAAACTACAAGCTACACATGAACATAGTTTTATTAAGGCTCAAATCCTTACATTTACATGGAAAGATTTCGAAGAAGAGTTAGATAAAAGATCAAATAAGAGATATAAACAGAAGGCAGGTTATGTACCCAAATTACGACACGAGAAATCCATTTGTAGAGTCTTTTTAGGATCAAGAGCAGACCATTTCCTTAAAACAACAAGCCAAACCAAACAAATAGAAAACCTGTAGCAAACTACTGTTTCCTAAACAGGGTCATTTTCCTGTGCTTTGGGAAAAATTCACTTGCAGGGCAAGGCTTCTACAGCGGTTTAACCCAGCAAATAGCTGTTTATTCACTCCCTCCACACAGTGGGACTGGGGAGAGAATCAGGGGGAAAAAAAAAAGAAAAGATAAAAATCAAAAAGGTAGAACTTGAGGGTTGGTATAACACCAATTTAATAGGACAGAAAAGGTCGATAATAATTATAGTGATATTAACGTAAAGAATTTGTAAGAAAAGTGATGCACAGCACAATTGCTCTCCACCCACTGACCACTGATACCCAGCTAGGTCCTGAGCTGCAGTCACACCCCAGCTTACTTTCCCCAGTTTATACAGTGAGCATGATGTCATATGCTATGGAATATCCTTTTGGACAGTTTGGGACAGCTGTCCTGGCCATGTCCTCTCCCAACTTCCTGTGTAGTGACAGGACAGTCTAAGAATCTTAAAAGTCCTCGACTTCACGTAAACACTGCCTACAACAAATAAAATATCACTGTGTTCCGGACATTATTGAACATTAGTATCATCATAAATCCAAAGCACAGCACTATACCTATTAGTAGGAAGGAAGTTAGCTCTATCCCAGCGGAAACCAGGACAGCTTCTTAACTACCCTCTGCCCTTTTCCCATATGGGATAAGACAACTAGCTAAGTATAGATGTCATAGCACTGGAACACAAGCAAACTACTCTGTGTGCCCTGCTACCACACACTGCACTTGCTACTCACAGAAAATAGCACCTACTGTTGAGAGGAATTTAGAAATTCTAGAGGACAATATTTGTTTCTTATCACACTTTACTGTTCTCAAATAGTAGCTGATGCACCAGCTCCTCAAAATTTTTAAATGTAATAAGAAATAGGATCACAGCAACAGAAAGCCAAAACCAGAGGAACTTCTGGGTAAGGGTCTTATCCATCAGGAACTCCCCACTCATTGTCCCTTCTGCTCAGCCGCTGTGATTTTGAATGGCATGACCAACATCAGCAGACAAAAAGTTATTCTGCTTACACAAGAAGAATCAAGACCCACAAATCCATTCTATTTTGTGAAAAGAGTATTCTTTCACCTATATACTAATCCAGTAAATACCTTGTTATTGTTGTGTACTATCAATAAGTCCATAATCCGCTGGATTATTTTTTTTTCTGTATTTCAGGTAAATTAATCCAATGTTAAACTTGAAAAAACCCCACCTTGGTTTGGTATCTTTACACACTGTTTACCTATATTCCTCTCATGAATGTCCCTCCCTCCTTACACATATTCCTCCTACAGCCAAAAACATAGCAGCATTCACAACAGATGCTCTTCCACTAATTAATAACAGAAATTCAATGACCTATCACTCATAAAAATGTTAATTAAAATTAGGAATAACTGAGTGTGTGTGCATGTGTGTGTATTTGATCAGCTGTACTGGAAGGAGCTAATTAATGTCAGTTATTAAAGAGCATTAAGTAAGGTTCTCCATATGCTTAGCTTGACCTTTTTGACCAACAACGGATGCACAGAAAGACAGAAGCTCAGTGGTCAGCTTCATAACAGTTGTTAAAGGAACAGCTGTCAAAATCCTCAGATACTACCATTCTGGGAAAGTTAGTAAGCCTGCCCGACAAGAAAGAAGGGTCAAAAAAAGGGACTGCGAGTAGGGACACAGTGGAGCATAATGCTTAAACTTGGAAGTATGAACTGGAACCTGCCAGATGGCACATCCAAAGGCATGCAAGCCTGGTTATTTCATCTGTACTCTCTTGGTTTTACAAAATGTTTGGGATATGGTCTTACTTCAGGAGAGAATGAAAGTTTCACTAAAGGATTTAGTAAACAGGAAACTTTAATATAAATTACCATTAATTAAAAAAAAAAAAAGGAAGAAGAGGAGTAAAAAAGAGGACACCAGTTGAATTTTACTGTGGAGTGGGAAGGGGAAGTGAACAATAATAAAACTCACTGTAATACAAAGTATGTCACACAGGTCTATCAACAGATTCCTACTCACCGCTCATAGACATTTCCAGCACCTTGCTTTGATCTGTGATGATCTGTTGTGAGTACATGGATCCCTGGTTATCTTTCAGCAAATGGTAAGGTAACTCATACAAAATATGACTATTCTTTCTTCTGTTCCAAAGTAACTGTTTACACTATAACTCCTGGTATGTTTTTTATTGAGGATTAATATGGACTGCTACATTTCCATTTGGGGCAGCAAATTAAGTGTTTGTCAACATATTAAAAAAAAACAAACAAAAAAACCAACACCTAAAAAACTCCAAGCAAACAAAACATCAAAATCCCCTTTCCTTTAAAAACAGGAAGTGTAAAAAGATTGCTTTTGTAATCAGAGGGATGCTTTGAATAATATTTTATTTTGACACATTACTATGTCTCTCCCATTTGATGGAGTCAGGTTTCAATTTCAACCTAATTTTAACACAAAGTAAGAAAATATTTCTCTGTGCCACAGACTTCCCCAAATCCAGTGCTATTTCATTTACCGTGGAAGGCTATACCAGCATTGTCCATATCACTCCAATCTGTCTCCAACAATCTCTCTGCTGCTACTATCAAAATATAGATTTATTTTTTAAGAAAAACAAACAAGGAAAGGGAAATGAAGGTACATTCCCCTATGCATTATTCCAGCTAAGCAAGCAAATAAAATGGTAATACCAGGTAAATCTCACTAACACTAACCCACCTCTGCTTTTTCCCCAGTTTTCCTCTCCATTTTCAGTGCCTTATACATTCTATAGGTCAGGTAAAATAACACAGTCAGCTGACCAAAACCCAGTATCTTTTTCTGTTCTGTTCAAACCATTTCCTGCATTCTTTGATCTATTTCTCTATGCAACATCATGAAGAAAAGTGACAGAAATGGCAGAAGTAACTTCTTGTATCTTGACCAAACTTACATCTACTTTAAACAATCAGAAGATGATATAAAGGTTCAAAATGATAGGGCTTTTTCCATCTGAATTAACTTAAAACTTGTTTGTGTATGTGCGCATTGAGACTACACATTACAGACATTTCGAAAGATTGCACAACCACCTACCTATTTATACATCTATTTTGTTACATTAATTCAGGTAAATAAATATAATTTGGCCCACTATGAGTCTAATTGACACTGTTAATGTGTTAAATATGAAACTACACCTAAAAAAGAAAGTGGGAAGGAATACAGAGAAATATGAAGCTGAAAGATTTTAAACAGTGGGAATATCCATCTGTATATATGTTTCTGCAGGGAATCCACAGCACTGCTCGCTCTCCAAACACTTTAACTAGAAGTGGAAAAAATGGCAGACCTACCACTGGTCATAATCTTCCAACATTTTTATGAACTGAATCTGGAAGAGCTAAGGGGCTTTTCTATTTTTTAATCATACATTCTAGAAACAGAGATAAAAGGGAATTGTTGCCATTAAAGCAAATTAATTAAACTTTGACATGAAAAATGGTATTTCATTCTTTTTTATTTTTTTCTGACTGTGAATAATTCCTTAAGAAATGGAAAAGGAAAGGTAAAAAATAACCAAACCTATTTAATAATAGAAATCAAGTAGAGAAACATCTTCTTAGATTTAACAAAAAAAAGCTTTTCAATTTAAAAATTACAATCAGCTATAAAAATAGTTTAAATCATTTCATTAATGCAAGACCTAAAAAGAAAACACTCTTTGGATAAACCTAGAGTAAAAGTTCACTTGAACTTCTTTCTGAAAGTGCAAGTTAATATAAAGTTTTTAATACCAGTCTAGCTTTGGCAGCAGTCAAATACTTTTCAGAATTTGACACGTTTATGTCAAAAGAAAGTAAATTATTTTTGCTATTGGTTGGTCCATTCTTGTCAAAATCCAACTAACTTTCCATTTTTCTTCATTGTTGGAACATCATTCCTGCAGTTGTCAAGCAAAGATAGAACTGGATGGAAAGAATGAGGTTACTGGAGTACAAAGCATACCTTCAAAAAAACCCCACCAAACCACAAAAAAAACCCCCACCAAAACAACCCAAACATAGGCATACAGAGAAAGTTAATCTTTTAGATGTCCACAGAAAGTTACATAAACCCACAAAAAGTAATTGTCTTTGAGAAAAACAATTAGGAATTTTGACTGAAATCTCTACTAAAATAAAACAGTGATTAAAAGAATGAGGAAACAAATAACATAAACTAAGGGTAAATCTAAACCAATGGGAATTTTCTCGACTTGCTAGAATAGGATTTTGTATTGCCTAATAAATCTTCCTGTCTCTTGAGATGGCCAAAGAACTATGTCAGGAAAAAAATGGACCCATTTGTTCTTTATTGTAATCACTTCAAACAGAGCTACCAGTGCCTCCATTAAAAAGTTGCTAGAAGTTAATACTCTATTAGCACAGCTATAGCCAATTCTGTGGATGGAGACACAGTAAGATATAATCCTAACAACTGACGTGTAGCTGGAGTCTCCTGCAGGCAAATTGTTAGTAAAAAAAACATGCACTATATGTGTTATTACTGAATGTGCTCTATTGCTAAAAATAGCTAAAAAATTTGCCACACGTAAAGCCGGTTCTTTGGTAGCATGAAAGACAGAGGATAATGGAAACTGTTTTCGGCTTGTACAAGAAGCCCTGAGAGCAGCTTCCACAATCACTTATTCAGAACATGTTAGTCACTATAAATACATACAAGAAAAGAGGGCTTCTTTATTACTACTAACTAGTTTGCTTTCACAGTTAAAAATAATGAGATATAGTTTTCTTTAAAAATGTATTCATTCCACAAACCATATGCCTTGTGCTTCTGACTGAGGTAAACCAACAAAGCACACTGGATATCTTTAAAATTCCCCTGCCCATTTACAGTGTTGCTTTGAAGTATATCTAAGATATGCTGTTTCTTCTCTTGTGCAACATCCAAAATTTTATGATATGAAAAACAACAATGATAAGAGTATGAAGATAATTCTGTAGTGGTCAATTATCAAAAATAATGTTGACACACGCTACACAAATTTTGGATTATTCAACTCATGTTTATGCCAAATAGTTACTTGAATTTCCCATATATTTTGGTCATAGAATTATTATCTGATATAATCCATCAAGGAATGGTGGGTGACCTTAATCTGAAAATGCAATACTAAGAGGAAAGCAAGAGATTATTACATTCAGCAACTTGGAGCTGTGAAGTGGCCAGTTTCTGGAAGATGAGAATATCACATAGCAGTATATTTTTCTTGGCTTTTTGCAGGAAATAGCAGAGGTGGAATCTTGAATTTTAGGCACACAACAATACTCTGTTCATGCAATAACAAAGTTAGAACAAAAGAGAATGTTGAAATAAGTAACTGGATGTTTAGAAGAAAGCATTCTGGTATCTAGTCAGCAGCAGGCTCCACAGCAGCCAGCAGTGTGCCTTGGCCAGCCATGGCAAACCATGTCTTGAGGTGCATCACAGTATAACCAAGACACATGATTAACCTGCAATTTTAGTGTGGTCTCATCTCAAGTCCTATGTGCAGCTCTGGGTCCTGAACTATAAAAAGGATGTTAAAGACCTTGAACATGTCCAGAGGAAGGCAAGAAAGCCAGTGAAAGGGCTGGAAGGTATGTCCTGTGAGGAATGGTTGAGGACTTTGGGCTTACCTAGTTTGGATAACAGGAAGTTTAGGGTCAACTTCATTATTCCCTGAAGTTTCCTGAGGAGACACATGGGAATGGCTCAAAGGAGCACCAGGGGAGTTTCAGTCCCAAAGCAGTCAGGCAGGTGAACTAGATGATTGTTGCAGGTCCTGAACTATTCTATTATAAACTCTACCTGTACTGATAATAAAAGTCTGAATAAAGGATGACACATGCATAAGCTTTTGCAGTACAGCAACAGGAACTGGATATTATCTTGGTATGGTATCTCTACGAGCGGCTGGAAGGTAAGATCCGCCAGCTATGTTTAAAAACTATGAAACCTTATTGTGGAAACACAAATATACTTTGTCAAGTCTGTGGATGGCACCAAACTGAGGGAGTAGTCAATACACTGGTGGTGAGGATTATTATTCAGTGGGATAAACCAGAAGTACAGACCCACAATTTCCCTCAAAGTTCAGCCAAGTCCTGCACTTGGGATAGAACGACCCCAAGCAACAGTACAACATGGGTGGTTACTAGGCAGCAGAAAAGGGGAGGCGGAAGCTAGAGTCTCAGTGGACAACAGCATGTCTTCAGCCTTTCATCAATGAAGGACCTCTCCTTAACGTTCAGCCTAAACACAACTTTAACATCCACTACAGAATCTATGCAAAACAAAAAATATTACTATTTCAATTTTTTTAGAATTTCATCGATCCCTGAATGATCATTTAACAATTTCAGTGCTCTAATAGTTTATTCTGACAAGACAACCTTCATCATCTAGACATTCTTTTCTGTGTCCATGAGCTACATCAGTGACGAAAATGTTAACATTTCCTCAAGACAGGACAGACATCTTTGGCATAATTTCTGCTGGTTTTCTTTCTCACTCAAAATTATCACATTTCAGGCAAAATTTTTCAGACTATTGCTGTCCATTAGAGTATGTGAGTTTTTCCCCTTTTTAAAATCTGAAATCTGTGTGTTGTATTATAAATTATGATGCCACAGATGTAATAGACTACATGTTGAATCATGCTGGCTTCCTGACAATGCTTCGCATCTTTTAAGATTCCCATTAGTCCTGTTCCCATCACTGTTTTATTTTGGCATTCTCTTAAAGATCCCAAATATTCTCACAGTAGGATTCCACTCTAGAGACATTTTGCCTGAAAGACATACATTGTTTCACTTTCTCAATCACATTTTAAATCGGAATCCCTTCACTTTGAATCAGAATAGCTTCCAATAAATGACTCATTCCTGTCTGACCAGAAGCCCTCTAGCCCTCACCCCCAACTTATGCTCCACATAGATGATCTATTTCCAAGCCTTTAAAAGAAAAATTAGGAAAAAAAAAAATTTTAAAAAATCACTAGATCCCCACCCCACTCAGGCTGGATCTCTTCCCCCTAAAAGGGGAAGCAATTTCATTACAAACATGAAACCATCTTAAACAGGCTAAAGAAAACAGAAAGTTAAGAGTTCAGACCTGTATCATTCTGTTTGGCACATCAAATAATCACACATCAGTTACCCGAGATGAAATGCTACCAGATATAATATAAAATGACTGAAGCACTCCACAGTAAACTGCAACACAACATGACACGACAGTGAGAACCATTTCTTCACAAAAATAATGTTTGAAAAGATATAAACAGCCTCCTAGCTGCAAAGGTTTCAAGTTTGTTACCTACTGCTGTTTTCTGAGCTTGATAAATAGCTTGTTGTACGCAGGATAGAGATATAATTCCACTTCCCATGGCAAAATGCAGACATTCTTATCCTTCTAGCATATATCTGGCCTCCACACATTGCTGTTTTCAATATCCACTAAATCCTAAGAGATCCGAGCTAAGAACACACTAGGTAAACAAACAGACACAATTCTTTCCCAAAGGGACAATCAAGGAAATGACTGCAAAGTATCTTCGGTTCCAGTGACTTGCTGTATGCTAACAATCCTTTAATTCCCTCTCACACCTCCTTGCTTTCAATACCATATTAAGATCTTTCATTTGGATCAGTTAAATTCAGCAGAGGCGATCTATTAGGAATGGAGAAGAGAAGGACAACTAGGTAAAGGAAAAGCAAGAATCTGCTTTGATTTTTTTTAGATATATAAAGAAAGCTGATTCTCAAACAAAAAGATCATTAAAAATGTGAGGTAAAAAAAGTTTAACTATTCATGAAGGTCTTCCCAATCTGTTCAAGATCTTTGCTAAATATTGAGCTCTATAACTGAAACCAATGCAAGAAGTGTCCAATGGTGACAATATAACTTCAAAACAAATAGGAGATAAGCAAATTAAACCCTTCTAAACATTATCAGAAGCTGCAAAGTTGCATTGATTTAATTAGTCAGAGTACCAAAAGCAGAGGAAGAGGTGTTAGATTAATAATAGCAAAAAAAAAACAAACCCCAAAAAAACCCAACCCTACTCCCATATAAAAGCTTTTTTATGCTTTCTAATCAGGAACAGATACTGAACTGCAAATCATGGACTATGACACCAGGGCTCAGGAACAGCACACAAAGTACCTAAAATGAAACCCAACCAGAGTTTGCCTGTATAAATCTGATAAAATTATGTTCCCTCTTGGCCCTACATGTCTAAGAGGCTTTAATAAAGCTGCTTTATTCCCTGATAAATGGTCACTCAAAGAGCCACTAATGTCTTTCTGGAAGTGCTGTCACCTTGCCTGAGGGACACACATCTCCATGTTTGTTCCCCAGACACTGGCATGAGGGATTCATAAACTGCAATGGCGCTGCAAAATTCCCTCTCTGCACACACACTAAGAGTGGCCTCAATGGCTCTAAGTCTGCCAGCAACAACTCCTTTTATCCACAAGACCAAAAGGAAGGAGAGCTTTTTTCCCCAAAAACTCAGGCATCGAAGCAGTTGCTCAGGGTTTCTGTGCCAATCTCAGCTTTGAAAGAATAGTTTAAGTCACATCTTTCATTTGCAAGATGAAGCCATAACAATTAGGCTTTATTCCAAAGCATTTGCTTTCTTACAGATTTGTTTGCATCTATAATGAAAATCCAGTGCTTTTTTTTTTTGGCATACGCCAAGGAATTGGGAAGATAACTAATTTGGATGAAAACTTACAAAACAATTCTCTTTTCCATAAAAAAATAAAAAGACAGACAACCAAAACAAAACAACCACCCAATAACTAGGACTGTCAAAAGCATGCAGGAAATCTCAACAAAACCAGGCTGCTTATTGAAATAATTTCAACTACATACATAAAAAACCCCCTGAGCAGATTTTCTATAGTCACAGTAAGAAGTTTTCTTACTGTTCCTATAGCTTTATTGTTGGTCATCAGAAAAACAATTACTTCTCTCTCTGATGACACAAGATGCTACCATGAAGCAAAAAAGCATGATTATCATTACAACAGACACACTTGCTATTTACATAGAGAGAGAGGGGAGGAGGGAAAGACTGACAGGGATCTCCAGGAGCTTGACTTGATTTCATGAATGCTGGTAAGCAGAACTACAACTTCTGAAATTCTCCAAGGTAAGAAACTGAACTTGTACAATATTTTCCTCCTTCTAAAGCAGTGCTTTTTGAACACCATCCCTTTAATGTTATAGTTCTTGATGAAATAAAGTGATCCTCTTCCTTTGCCTCCAGTGAAAGAAAATAGAAAATAAACAGTACCTGTCCTCATTACAGCAAATGCATAGGCACTACTTTACATACTATCTTCTACCTGTCTTTTTGTTTCTACAGTCAAATCTAACACAAAATTTTCTGTATTTTTTCAAGTGTAATTTTAATGTCAAAATCTGAAGGAATAACTACCTCATAAAGTATATTTCTCTAGTACCTTCCATTTAAGAACTGGCATCCCCCAGATAAGAAAAAACATTTAAGCAAACTCGGAAGATTTTCTTTCCCAGTCTCAAAGAAGTAAAAAGAAAAAGCAAAGGACACATTTAAGAAATAAATCTTAACAGTAAATATAATTTAGGATCCTCATCTCTTCCATTTTCCTCTACCACAAAAACATCTACCGCACCCTGCTTCTGCAATGAAAACCCATAACATGCAAACAAAAACTTACTTATTGCAGAAAAACTACAATTTTTGCATTTTTTTTAAATACAAAGATTTAATCACATCTTCTATAGCAATTCTGCCTAAAGTGTCACTCACCAGTAACTACTATGATCTCTGAACATTGAATTACTCGTCTGTATACAAGATAGCTTTCTTGCCTGATGAAGCCATGCTTCTCACCTGTCATTCAGAGGAATCCTCTGTAAAGAAACTTCCCAGTTTAATTGGCTTAGCCTGCAAAAATATCACTCAACATGTTCTCTTTAGCCTCCCTGTTTCACCAGAAAATTCAAAACTAAGTACATTCATTTTAAAGAGGAAACCTCTCACAAAGATCTACAGACTAAGAAATTAAGTGAACCGCTGCCCCAATATAAGGAATCAGTAAGAATGCAGACATTGCCACTGGAAGACTACATTAACTGAATTATTTTTTCCCTGTATTTACCATATACAGAGACTTATATATCCCACAGATGCATATTCCTAGGGAAAATGTGAAATGTCAAGGCTTTGCCACTTCACCAGAGCAGATAATTAAGTAATTAGAACAATTAAACGTTGACAGAGCACCAGCGACCCCCAGGTGAATTACAGCCCTGAATTATGAAAGCATTAGCATGGGAAGAGGGAAGACTTAGGACAGATGTACATAGGACAGATAAAATGCAGTGGTAGGATTGATTTTACAGTTTATGCACTTTATCTTCCAGGTGTGCTCAGCAGTCCACAACATTTGTTATCAAACTGCTTATTTAAATACCCCAGGGGAATTCATCTGGGTACATTTTTTCCTCTGGAAAGCCAGTGAATTAAAAAGCAGAGAGTATGTAGACATCCATACTCTAGCCCTTTTACACCGCACAAAAGGGTTTATGTAGTATAAGAGTGCCCTAAAAGGTCTGTGTCCACCTGAGTAAAATATTTCCTTCTGCCCAGCCATCTGGGCAAGCTGCTGTTCAAGGTGCCCTTTGTAAGACATGTATGTAGGACATCAATGGCTAAATTATGCCAGAGGTTTTTAACCTCCATCGCATCCTACGCTGAGCGCTGTCCACACTGCAGTAACTGCTCTGAAGGTGCTCATGCAGAAACGCCCCGTTTACTCAACAAGGAGTATGAGCAGTATTATAAGTTAAGTCAGGCTTGCTTAACTCAGCCTTTTCAGGAAGCGGATTGGGTTTACAACACGTTGGACTGCCTGCTGTGATGAACCAGCTACTGGTAGAATGAGCTGTCCCTAGGGAATGGGTGCATTACCTGAATGGTTGCATTATCTGAATGGACCACAGGGGCAGCGGCACAGACACAGCCTTGGAGTGCAACAGAAATGGGTAACGTGTAATTCCCAGCAACTGCTGGCTGTGAAGACTGCAGCTACCAGGTTTGTTACAAGCAAGAGTGTGTGAATACGTTACAGGCTGCAATCCTAAGTGGAAAGTTGTTTTAAAATTGAAGGGAGAGCCAGGAAAATGTTATGAAAGAGATCTGTGGGTTCTCACCAAAAATTCAATACAGGAAAAGGTCACATACACGAGATTTCACAGTTTCTCAAAAGCACATTTCATGTTCTTCTGTTCTGAAATTTTTAACAACACTTCATTTCACTGCCTGTACAAAAGGGGAAGAAAGACACTAGAGAAAAGGAGATTAAAGACTATTAACTATTTGTTTCTAAAAATAAGTCATTTTCATAATAAGAATATAGTAAGAAGGCAATTTGTCAAATAACTGAAATATCAAATGTGCTATTAAAAGCCTAATTATAATCACTGACATGAAACTATATAAAATCCATATTTTGAAGTGGGGATTTACTTACATCTGAATCTTTAGGATTTTACAGCTTCAAGTCAAACCATATACCAATATGATTTGACATAAATTGTTTCCAAAAAAAATAATCTAAATTAGCTGATGACACAAAATGGGTAGAAAATACCAAAGATTATAGGGTAAGGAACAAATCTTTCAGAATGGTTTCTGTAGATTAACCATGTGGGTGGATAAGTAACTCTCAGAGTTTGAGTAGAGAACAGAGTAGTGATGATGTAACGAACAGAAGTAGGTGGATAGTTCCAGTTCGAATCAGAACATCTCCCACTTTGTCAAGGCTGCTGAAAATGATTCATTCTGTGCTACATCATTTTACATGCCATGGCCATTCAGTACGTTTTCCTTCCTACTTGTCAAAGCCATGCACAAAGAAAGGAGGTGTCAAGGAAAATGTTCTTTAGATTATGTTCGATTACCCGTTGCTTTCATTTAAAAAAAAAAAAAAAGGCAAACAAACCCCAAAGAAAACAATAACCAAATAAAACCACCAAAAATAAAAACCCCAAAACACACAAACAACCCCCCAAAAGTAAAAAACCTCAACCAAAATAAATTTGAGAAACAAGGAAGAATGAGGTAACTTGAGCCTAAATCAAAGTTATACATATAGAAGGGAAAATACAAGCCTAAAATATTAAATGGACAATTGAGTAAAATGGATTTAAAAGGAAAGTTAAAAAAAATCAGATAAGGAAATTCTAAAAAGCAGGATTACTGAGAACTTTTACCTTCCATTTATGTATCAGAGCTAAATAAATATGTTAGTTTTGCAGATGCATTAATACCCTAGTGAAGGTTCCCCTTTAGAGGTTTCCACCAGAGACTAGCATCCTTTCCTCAGAAGAAATCAAAAACAATGACCCTCCACCGCTACCCCTCAGAATCTATACAGTTCCCAAAACGTTTTTGCACTATAAAACAGCGCCAAATCAAGTAATGCCATTATTTTGTTTAATAAAGATCCTGGAAACAGGAGTATTCAGATAGTCATATTACTATCAGCAACAATAATGCAACACAGATCATCAGTTTTAAAGGAAGCAGAAGCTGGTAATTCATGAAAGAGACCTTTTGGAACTTGCAATAACCACTGATGGTACTGATGTATAGCCCAGATATGACTTAGCTGAACAAGTTTTGCCTCTCATTAAACCTCTCATTATACTTAAACGCGCACTGAAATCAACTTTCACTTAACAAAGAATACAGGGCACAAGCTCTGCTAAAGGCAGCAGAAGCCCATATCCTATGTAGTAAAGGATGCTAAGGATTTAAATGCTTTCTAAAATCATTACCTTCCAGCATATATACTTGTTGAATAACTTAGGAATATGAGAGTTTGATTACTACTTTTCAGATCTGTCCTGTATTGTTAAAGAAGTTATCTTAAGTTTGCTGCATAAGGCTAGCAGTGCTTTCTTTGGAATAATTGCCTAATTTAATTTTCAGAAAAGTTTCTTATCCATTAATATATTGCTAGCTTACAAACTAATCAGAAAGAACATGCATTTTTTAATTGAAGTTGAGAACCAAGAACATGCCTAATAGCTATAAAGAATGCCCAGCGATAGTCAGAAATTAAATGGAAACCTAGGGATTTAATCCAGTCCATTTGGCAGACATTGCGTAGCATGATGCATTGCATATGGGGACTAGGGGAATGAATAAGAGCTCCCTGAACTTCTGGCCATTTAATGAGTCACACAAAAATCTGACTCATAATTCATAGGTAAATCTTTGCACATGTAGTTCTGCGCAGTTGGGTTCTAAGAATCTGTACCAAGAACTGGGAACTGCATTTTGAGGGGTGAGTGGAAGGGGAAACAAAGAAAGAGAAAGGCATAGGTGAGAGAGGCACAAAGACAAAATTAAGATGGTAAATATATCACAACATTTCAACCAAAAATATGATCACCAACACTGAAAACTATAAAGAAGTTTAAAATTTAAGCAGATAACATTCCCTGTGTTCACAGCTTCGAGAAAACTGGAGTGGCTACATATTAACAGCAGTCATCACGGTCTTTTGACAGAGAACAAGTCTTCTGTTTGTCATAGAAAGAAAACCATGTCATTGTTTCATGCAATAAAATTTAGTGGTAGTACATTGCGTGATTTGCAATTAAAAAAATAAATACTACTGAGCTAAAAAATGTACAAGCAAACGAATATTCTTTGTCACATTACCACTAAGCTAAATAGCAGAAAATGAACATGTGAACAGTTTTAGTGGCCAAATAGAACAAATTCAAATTTTAGTGTTTGCTTTCATCATCTTTACCCAATACACTTAATGCTTGCAATCTCCTCACATAATGGTAGGGGTTGGAAAGGACCTCTGAAGATCATCTAGGTCTTGAATATCACCAGAGAAGGAGAGTCCACAATCTCTCTGGGCAACCTCTTCCAGTACTCCATTACCCTCAGAGTAAAGAAGCTTTTTTGTCATGTTGAGACAGAACTTCCTGTGTTCTACTTCATTCCCATTCCACCTTGTACTGCCACTGGGAATCACTGAACAGAGTCTTCCCCTTCCTCTAGAGATCCAACCTTTTGATATTTATAAACATTGATGAGATTCCCCTCTCAGTCTTCTCCAGGCTAAACAGAACAAGCTCTCTCAGCCTTTCCTCGTAAGGCAGATGCTCCAAGCCCCTCATGATCTCTGTCGCCCTCCACTGGACGCTATCCAGTAGTTCCATGTCTTTCTGGAACTGCAGAGCCCAGAACTGGACACAGTCCTCCAGATGTGGCCTCAGCAGGGCAGAGTAAAGGGGGAGGATGTGACCTGCTGGCCACACTTTTCTTAATGCACCCTAGAATACCATTGGCCTTCTTAGTCATGAGAGCACACTGCTGGCTTATACAGAGTTTGTTATCTACCACCAGAACTCCCAGATCGTTCTCTGCAGAGCTGCTTCCCAGCTGGTCAACCCCTACCCTCTATTGGTGCTTTGGATTATTCCTTCCTAGGTGAAGGATCCTACACTTACCTTTATTGAATTTAATTTTGTTCCTCTTCATCCTGTTCCTTAGTCTGTCCAGAAATTGATGAATGCCAATGCAGCCTTCTGGTGTGTTGACCACTCCTCTCAGTTTCATATCAGCAGCAAATCTTCTGAAGGAACACTCTGTCCCCTTGTCCAGGTCATTGATGAATATGTTGAATAAGACTGGAATAAGCACTGACCCTTCGGGAGCACCACTGGCTGCAGGTGTGCAGTTAGACTCTGTGCCACTTATCACAAACCCTCTGGGCTCTGCCATTCAGACGGTTCTCAACCCACCTCACTGTCCAGCAATCCAATCCACGCTTCCAAAGTTTGCTTACAAGGATGCCATGAGAGACAGAGTCAAAAGCTGCATCAGGACAGACAGCATCCACAGCTCTGCCATCATCTACCCAGCTGGCCATCACTGAAGGCTATCAGATTGGTCAGGTATGATTTCCTCTTGGTGAATCCATGTTGACCATTTCCAATAACATTCTTCTCTACATGGTTATCAGTAATCCCCAGAACAAGCAGTTCCATCACCTTTCCAGGGATGGAGGTGAGGCTGACTGTCCAGTAGTTTCCTAGGTCCTCCTCCTTGCCCTTTTTGAAGACTGGAGTGATACTGGCTTTCCTCCGGTCTTCAAGCAGCTCTCCAATTTTCCATAGCCTTCCAAATATGATTGAGAACATCCTAGCAATAACACATGCTACCTCCCTGAGCACTCATAGGTTCATCCCATCAGGGGCCATAGATTTGAGAATGGGGAGTTTGTTCTTTAACACAAACCTTCTGAAACAAAGGAGGGCCTTCCTTCTGCATGACTTTCTCTCCTACCTCCAAGGTCTCAGTTTGCTGGGGGCCAGTCTTAGCAGTAAAGATTGAAGCAAATCAAATACTACTTCTTAGTGTTTTATAAATCAAAACATATCCTTATTTATGTATTTGTGGACTCCTCACAGCTATCGTATCCAATACAATTCCAATCAGGCCAGTTTTATAGATGGGTCTAGATGTAGTTACCAAAGACAAAAAAATTTGCACTCTGAATCTAAAACATGTGGCTTCTACACCAGCCTTTGGCTCCTCCTTTTTACTCCCAACATAGCCAATTTCCAGGCTTCAACTCTACAAACAATTTACACAAATTAACTGATTTGATTTTAGTTACTTACCTAACATGAAATCTCTCTTTTAAGGATTGATCTGAGCACCCTGAAAGTGTATGTAAAGCTTCCTAGCAGGGGGTCTGGATGTTTGGCTCGAAGTCTTTTCAGACTACCATTCAAGTCTTCTCAATTTCCTGAAAAGCGTACTCTGTGGGGTACTTAGTAAGAAATACACAGAAATATGAAAATCTACCAATAGCCAGAAGAGAAATCTCACCAATTAAAGTATGACCAGTTGTTTGGTTTGGGGTTTATTTTTTTGTATGATGGGTTTTTTTGGATTGTCTTTAATTACGCTCCCCAAGTGAAAGGACACTTTCTCCCACAGAGTTTAGTATTTTTTGCACTTTTGAGCTTTTATCAGCACAGATACCAAATGGTAACTCTAAACTTCATTGTGTTTTAACTGCAAATCGTCATCTTTGATCTTTCCTCCCTGACAGACACAGCAGCATATTGGTTTTCTAAAGGACTTGTATCAAAATGAAACCTGCTACAAATAAAATTCTCCTTCTATGAAGAAATAGGAAAAGAATAAATAACATATTACAGATAGAAGTTGCACCAGTAAGATGCTACTGGGAGGCTTTTGCATACTCCAAGGAATATATGAGAACATATATACTGTGGAGCAAGGAGCAGGTAACAACCCCATGTGTGGTTACATCTAGTGTATATGTATATACATGCAATACTTAAAAAAGGAAGATCCAAATACCCTCTCCAGTCATCCTGTATCTTTTTACTCTGTGGCATCTCTGATGACTTTCAGCTGGTAATAATCTCAACAGAAAATTTTCGAGTAACAAATGCATGTGAATACATCTATATACATGCACACACACTATTTTCAGTTAAAAAAACAGAGGGTGAGCTCTTCGTGTAAACTACCATTACAGTGATCTTTTTCACCTGCTGTGGAAATAATGTAAGACATACCTAGAGAAAACATAAACTGTGATGGAAAATAAAGAAAAAGAAAAAACCACAAAGGCTCATCTTTACTTAGGCAGTATGTTATTATAAAGGCATGGAGAAAAAATAGTCAATAAAAACTTACTTGAAAAGAGAAAGAGATTACATCAAATTAGCATCCTACTGAAAAAGACATTATTTCCCTGCTTCTTTAATGGAAACAAACATTTACAGCACTAAGTTCTCTATGAAAGCAGGTGTATTACTAATGTTAGAAATAAAATGTAGACATTAACAAAGACTATTACTAAACATACACTCCAGAGAGTATTAGAGAATACTGAGGAGAATGTAAGATTATTTTACTAGAAATTGTTGTATTATTAAGGAAAGGCAATACAAAACTAACCAACTACAAAACTCTAAAAGGCTTGCAAACAAGATTGCCTTTGTTTTTCCTTATTTAAGCACATAATTAATTTCTCCTCTCTCTGCAGCTAAGTCACTGACTAAAACCAGTAGGCAGCTCTTACATTGTGCACACTGGAGATCCAGTCTCACCAAAACTTAATAACCCCTGGTAAAATCACTGGGATCTTTTTTCTCCTCTCACATTAGGCAAGGATGGTATATGTGCTAGCAAGCCTGGCAGAACAACCCAGTACAAGAAGCAAACTATGCCTGCACAGTGGCACTCAATAGGGAGTTCCCTGATTGATCACAAGTTCAGAGAGAAGTAACAACTCAGAATAAGCATAAACAGAGTTTAACAGAAAATGAAAAGGTCCTTCACAAGCCAGCAAAAAGCTTTCCTGCTTTCAGTGGATACCAAATAAATATTTCTATCTTGTGCCCATTATTTTGGCAATTAATAACCTACACTGACCTTATCCTATACAATTTTAACTTTAAAACTCCATTGTGCAAACCAACAAAACTACAAATTTTTCTGCTGATATCCTTACCAGCTAAACAGCATTAAAAACATGAGCCAGAAGTGTGCCCAGGCAGCCAGGAAGGCCAACCATATCCTTGTTGCATCAAGTATGACATTGCCAGCTGGTCCAGGGAGGGAGGTTGTCGTGCTCTACACTGCACTGGTGCGGCCTCACCTTAAGTACTGTGTTCAGTTTTGGAGGTGTGTCCATGTGAGGCCAAAGAGGATGGTGAAGGATCTGGAGGGGAAGTCTTAAGAGGAAAGGCTGAAGTCCCATGGTTTGTACAGGGGAGACCTCATTGTGGTCTATCACTTCCTGACAAGAGGGAAGTGAAGGGGCAGGTTCTGATCTCCTCTCTTTGGTGACCAGGGATAGAACCCGAGGGAATTACATGAAGCTGAGACAGGGGAGGTTTAGGCTGGATATTAAAGGAAGTTCTTTACTGAGAGGGTGCTTGTGCACTGGAACAGGCTCCCCAGGAAAGTGGTTACAGCACCGAGCTTGACTGAGTTCAAGAAACATCTGGACATTGCACTCAGTCCCATGCTCTGACTTGGCTGGCCCTGTATGGAGCTAGGGGTTGGACCTGATGATCCTTATGGGTCCCTTCCAACTCAGGATATTCTATGATTCGAGATGACACTGGTTAAAATGACCCTTCATGACTAGGGAGGGTGTAGGGCTACAGAGACTTTAAAAAAATCTGTTTTGTTTCCCATCACTTGTTGGTCACATTACACTTAACAGAGGAAAAGTAATTTCTTAGTCCTGTCTGCTTCTGTTGAGCAAAACAGAGGCAACCTGTTAGTACTCCCAAATACTGTGCTGGGAAATTCAGCCTGAAAAAAGGATACAGCAGGAAGACAAAGGAATTAGCGGGGATCAGCCATGTTTTTTTCAGTTATTATGCTATAAACTAAACAGTTTTGACTGCTACATGCTTTGGAAACCTTTCTACATTCCTTTTGGTTCCTGAACACTAAAGAAACAGAAGCTCCCAAAAATTTTATTTACCATTTGCACAAAGCTAAAAAGCTTCTCTTTCCCATCTGAGAGCAGCTATCAACAGCTTTTTTGAAGCAGTGCAAGTGCAATTTTTTATATAAAGCTAGACCTTAAAACCATTCAAAAATGACAGATATTATCCCAAACATTTTCACTTTCATTAAGTTTTATTTATGTAGGAAATAAATAACTAGAATTTCAGTGTATAGAAATCCATTGGGATGTCCAGAATCTTTTATAAAGAGATTTTCTGGTTGGCTGGCAACTCCTTTAGAAACTGTCCTCTTTCACTGTTTAAAATGTGATGCAATAAACCAACCACTCAAGATAACATCTACCTACCTCAGCTGGATAGGGACAATAACAAATACAGCTTACATTATGATTGCAGGCTATTTCTCCCTGAAGGACCATCTCTCTGAGTGTAACTACATTGTAAGAATGGGTAAGGATCACAGAAAAAGCTTCCATCTGTAGAGCTCTTTTGTAAGAGTTAAAAGGTGTAAAAGTGAACAAGGAGAGACTGGAAGCATTAACATAGACTTCCCGAAACTTTCTGCCCTCTAGAGAAGTAGATACCACCCTAGTAGCTACCAAAAAGATCCAGGGTGGTGCCACCTTCCATTAGTGCCAATTTCTATTTTTGTGGGTGGTAATTAGCCACATACTCTTTATACAATTGTGATGTTTACAGCTGACTTATCACAAAGGAATCATCCACATTTATAGCTCACTCCTGGCTGATTTTATGAACTTACTGTGAAGAGCTGCTATGCTTTGGAAGACAGATCAGGCTGTTCTAGTTGGGCACATTCAACACATCAGCCCAGCTCCTTAGAGACCTTTGAAAACATCATTAACCATGTTACTGTGCTCAGTCTCACACAAGAGACATGTGAAAGTGGTTCTCCCACCTGATGGGAGCAGAAATAAACTGTAATCCTCAAAGTAATCTCAATGTCACAGGAGACTCTTCATCTCTTCATCATCAACATCAACCAAAGGGGCGGGGCGGAGGCGGGGGGACGGGGGGGGGACGGGACGGGGGGGACGGTGGGGGGGGAGTTTTGCTAGGAGAGGAAGAGAGACTGACACTAGACCCTATAAACACTTGAAAAGCTTCTTTGTTTGTCACAGAGTTTGTGGAGCCCAAAGCTACCACCTACCTACATCTACATACCTCATCATTAACCAAGGCAAATCTACATACCTCATCATCAACCAAGGCAAAATCAGAACCAGGCCAGGCATGAACCTTCAGTTCTGATGGAGATTGGGAGTCAAAAAGAAAGCATGGAGATTCTTCCATGCTTTACCCAACTATGAGCAAACAAAAGCACTAAATTACTGTTAGACCTTTAAACTAGGCATGAAAGGAGAGAGTGATAATACCAGGCTTGCCTCCAACAAGCTGTGGGATGACACACCAAGGTTGGAGTGTTAGGTTGCTAGCAGAGATCCTCAGTCTGTTGCTTGGAGAAATGTTAGACTCACCAGAATACACTTGAAGTCTATGGAGATGCACCAAGGGTTTCAGATGTAATAGGAACCCACAGGGAAACACTGATAAGGTACATCAAAGGAATTACAACCATTCCAGTCAGTCACCTCTGCTGGGGCCCAACTGAAATGCCTCTATGCAAACTCACATCGGATGGGTGTTGTGGTTTTACCCCAGCCGAGAGCCAAGCACCACACAGTCACTTTCTCTACAAGGTGTGCTGAAGGGGAGAGGGAAAGGAGGGAAAAGAAAAGAAAGCAAACAAGAAAACGTAGTCCTTGTCATTAGGATAAGGACAGCTTACTAGGGTAGCAGAAAGCAATATAATAATGGGACTTTATAGCAAAATACACAAAACTGGTGATACTCAATGCAGTTTCTCACCGAATCTCAGATCTCAGAGCCATCCCAAAACTGGACCATCCCCAAAAGACACACATCCTGGAGCTGAGTGCTCCTCCGCCCACCAGCCCCCCTTTATGCTGAGCATGACATCATTGGCATGGAATACCCTCTTCGGCTAGTTTGGGTCACCTGTCCTGGTTGTGTCCCCTCACAGCTTCCTGGGTGCCCCCTCACCTTCTTGTTAGCAGGGCAATATGAACAACTGAAAAGTCCTTGAGTGTTTGACAACAGCTAAAACATCAGTGTGTTATCAGCACAGCTCCCATTCTGACTCCCAACATGACATTACACCAGCAGTTAGAAATTAACCCTATCCTAGCTAAAACTAGGACAATGAGGTTAGAGGCTTGTGCGTGCCTACAAGGCTAGGGTCTCACTGGTGTCACAAAGATGTGGTGGGATAGCTTCTATAGCTGGAGTGTTGGGATGGAAGGATACAGACTCTTTAGGAAAGACAGGCAGGAAACATGAGGAGATGTCACTGTCTATATCCATGACTAGCTGGAGTGCATGGAGCTCCATCTGGAGACGGGTGAGGAACTGACCTAGAGCTTATGGTTCAGGAGTAAAGAGATGACCAAGACGGTGGAGGTCACAGTGGGAATCTGCTACAGGACTCTTGACCAGAGAGATCAAGCAGAAAAGAACAAACTCACATTCACAAGCCCTAGTCTTCATGGGAGGCTTCAACCACCCTGATATATATTGGAGGGACCACACAGCAGAGCAGAAACAGCCCAGAAGGTTTCTGGGCAGCATTGGTGACAATTTCCTCATCCAAGTGATAGAAGAGCCAATGAGGACAGATTTCATGTTGGACATTATTCTCACCAACAAGGAGCTGATGGTAGGATGAGTGAAGCTCAAGGGCATCCTTGGCTGCAGTGACCATTAAATAGTGGAGTTCAAAATCCTCAGGCAATGATGAGGGCTGCACAGACAGTGCTGTACACCCTGTACAGCCAACTCACTGGCTGTGGACATCAAGGGCAATAAAAAAAAGCTTCTATATTTATGTCAGTGATAAAAGGTAAGCTAGGGAAAGTGTGAGCTGCATCTGAAAGGAAACAGCAGACCCAGTTACCTGGAATACAGAGTAGGTTGAGGTACTCAACTTTCTTACCTCAGTCTTCAACATCAAGGGCTCTAGCTACACCATCTAAGAATTAAGAACTTCCCACTGTAGGAGAAGATCAGGTTCAAGAACATCTAAGAAGCCATAAGGTCACAAGTCTGTGGTACCTGAAGAGAGGCATCCACAGGTCCTGAGGGAAATGGCAGATGAATTCGCTAAGCCATTGTCTATGACTATCTTTGAGAACTCATAGTAGTCTAGTGAAGTATCCACTGACTGGAAAAGGGGAAACATATGACTCATTTTAAAATAAGGGGGGGGAAAAAAAGGAAGACCCAGGGAACTACAGGATGGTCTCTCTCACATCTGTGCCTGGCAAGATCATAGAGTAGATCCTCCTGAAAATTATTATCAGGCCCATGGCAAATAAGGAGGTGATTGGTGACAGCCAACATGACTTCACTAAGGGCAAATAACACTTAACAAATCTGGTAATTTTCTATGACAATTTTATAGCACTCGTGGATAAAAGTGACAGATGTCATCTACCTGGATTTGTGCAAAGTATTTGACACTGTCCTGCATGACATACTTCTCTAATCGGAGAGATATGATTTGATGGATGGACCACTCAAAAGATAAGGAATTGGCTTGATGGTTGCACTTATGGAATGCTTTTGGTTGGAAGGAACCTCAAAGCCCATCTAGTCCCAAACCCCCTGCCATGGGCAGGGACTCCCTCCACTACAACAAGTTGCCCAAAGCCCCATCCAACCTGGCCTTGAACACTGCCAGGGAGGGGGCAGCCACAGCTTCTCTGGGCAGCCTGTGCCAGGGCCTCACCACCCTCACAGGGAAGAATTTCTTCCTAACACTCAATGTAAATCTACCCTCCTTCAGCGTAAGTCCATTATCCCTTGTCCTATCAGGATCCAGTTGGCTTTCTGGGCTGCAAGTGCGCATTGTTGACTCATGTCAAGTTTCTCAAGGCTACCTTCATTTTCCACCCAGCCTGTAGTTTTGCTGTAGGATTGCCCCAATCCATGTGCAGGACATTGCATTTGGCCTTGAACTTCATGTGGTTTGCACAGGCTCATCTCTCAATCCTGTCAACCACTCTATGAAATTATTAATATTTTACTTGTTTACTTAGTAGTAAACAAGTCAAATATCTCCAAATGACACAACAAGAGAAAGCTATAACAAGAGTATATCACAGGGAGGGTTGAGGATTTGGTGTTCATCAATACAGTCTGATCAGCATTTCCTATCTTGGCAGTATCTCAGCTCTTAATCATTAAGCATCTATCTTGCATTGAAAATTTCTTGAAACTTTTGGATGAGGTAGTTGAAACCAGATCTTTTAGCTGGTATCTAGGCAAGATTCAAAATGCTGAAGTCTTTTTTAACTCTTGTATGTGTCCTGCATGCTAATGAGGATTTCATATGTTCCTCCTTAGTATATGTACTGCTCCTGGCTCATCTCTATCCTCAACTGTTGCAGAAGCCTGTGTAGAAAAAAAACCCCACACTACTTCAAAAGCATCATCCAAAAGTTTGAAATTTGTAAATTCAAAAAACAAATTCAAAATACAACAACACAGGTAGGTGCATAACAACATGAAGACTACACGAGGTTACATAATGCACCAAGATGATTAAACAGCACCATGTGCATGCATGCACTCTTAATTGCTGGAACATGTGGCAACAACTTATAGAAATAACTGGCCTTTAAGCTCAGTGATGGCTATAAGCACACCACTATCCACACTGCATTTAATCTTTTGATGAGTTTGGAAGAAACACAAGCAAACAAATCAGGCTGCCCATCTTTCTTGACAGGTACAATATCCAAGTCCTATAACTTCTCCTCCTGACACCACTCCATGAGCCTTTATGAAAGTCTAATATAGCAGAAAGTTGACCAGAAGCGGGGAGCAAGAAGAAAAAAAGGGTTTACATAATAGACTAAATTGTCTCATTAAAAGGCCTAACAGGTGAAAAGAAAGAAAAAAAATAATGCATCAGCTTAGTTCCTTGTGAAACTGCAATCTTATTTTCTGTGTATCTCAGTTCCTTCTCAGACAAACAGGAATATTCATAACATTATACCTCAGAGGAGTTAGTTGGAAAATCAAATAAATGCCTTAGAAACACTGAGAAAAGCATGACGCACTATACTGAGCACTGCAGTAATGTCCATGAGGAAATTAATAATTCCAGCTTCAGTGCATGTTCTTATAATTTGAAATAAATAAAATATAAGGCCAAATACTGAATGAAGAAGATAAAAGTGAAAAATTAAATAGTTGGTCATGAATGGTGAACACCATTCATTCTGTATGCCAAACAACACACTGGTCCTATTAAACAAACAAAAAAAAACAACCCCAAAACCCAGATAAGACTATTTAATTAAAACTTATATTAAAACCCAATTGTACTCACTGTTTTTCTGAAGAAAATATGAAAAGACAACATAGATAAGTGCTGAAAATAATGCCAAAGCTCACTCTATAACTAATAACGCTGAGAAGACTATAGCTGGTGATGCTCAAAGTGGCCAGCCTGGATACCCTGTAAGACAGGTTCATCTGAGCAACATCCACTTTGGAACTCCCAAAACACAAAGCTTAGCACCACAAAATGAACAAGTTCTAGTTATACAGCACAGTTGTATAGATCTACACTACAGATGTAATACAAAAGAGTGGTAGATAACAAGATCAGTTTCAACACAACACTACAATAACAAGGGAAAACAAGCCCCAGGTACAAGGCTGCAGCTAACAGGCTAAACATGACATTTTTGTCTATAAGCAAGGGGAATGTTACATAGATCAAGCAGATGATATTGCATAGCATTAATAAATTACTGACCTAGTGCTTCTCTATCTCTGAAATTCAGCAATAAAAAGTGGCTTTCATAGTTCTACTCCAGCAAGATATTTTTACAAGCTTTTTACAGCCAAATCCTCTCACGTTTCTCCAAGGAACTGATGCTCTCAGGTTCCTGCTTATCAGCTGTGAGTGCAATCAGAACCGAAAACCAACTCAGCCTCGTTAATTACTGTTGGTGTATTGCTTGCTACACCAGCAAGACTAGGCTTGATTAGGTGGTTGGTAGAAACAAAATTCAGTAAACCAGAAAACAAAGTCAGCTGTGAAACTCAAAGAACATTTTGAAATTCTTTTGATCTTTAGATGTGAATATGCTCTGCCGTGTGCGTACCACTGCAACAAGGACGGTAAAACCTGACAGGCTCTAGAAAAAGTAAACCAGCAATGACAGATAATAGAGAAGAATGCAGGTAAAGAGGTGGTTGAAGACCTTCTGCTCATGTGCTCACATGCTTTTCATTTGCAGGGTCTGGAAATTTCTGTGTTTATGGATGCATATTTCTCATAACATGCTCTTTTTGCTTTTTCTTGTTTGTTTGTTTTCTTCCCCCCCCCCCCCCCCCCCCCCGGATCACTTCACTGCTATTTCCTTATTTTTCTTCTTTACCAAGACTAAGAAACCATTTATTTGTGCAAGTCTATGCTGACTTGTGAGGGAATAAGAAAGACTTCTTTTGCTTATGTTTTGGTCATACAAATGTAAAATACTTCCCAGTTTATAAAAAATTCTACCATGTGCCAATAGAAGCACATTGCATACTTTGGTTCCAAATGTATCAACAAAGACAAATCAAGGATTAATTTCACCCCAGAGGAACCTAAGAGAGATAAATCATTCATTTTAAAAGGATGGAAACCTAGAGAAAAAAGTGGTTGAACCAATTACAAAAAAATAATCTCATGTCAAATGCTAAGAAATTTTAGGTTGTCCCAGTACAATAAAGGTTGGCAAGTATAACAACTCTTTAATGAGCTAAGCTAGCTCAATTGACAAAAAAGAAAGTTGATCTACTAAATCCTGGTATCAAAACAATGCTGGAAATCGTTGTTTTGTGGGAAGTAATTTTCCATGTGTCGGTGTGTGTGTGAAGAAGACAAGCAGTCAGCAGGTAAGAATGTTGACCCAGACTGAAATTCCCATTCAGAGACATTGCAGCTCTGGAGAAAATTATCTGTCAAAGGAATGAGAAAAAGATGCATTTTGCCATTCAGAATCTGTGTGTTTCAGAAGCAAAAGAAACATTCAAGCTGGACAATTTCACTCTTTGAATCTGTCTGAGCCTGATTGAACTGACAAAATTTTATTTTGAGACGTGTGTTTGCTGTTTATGTGCTGACCTACATGTTATTTTTCACTTTTTACAGCTCAGATGCTTTTATTTGAAGTATTAAGCCCTGAGAAAAGTTTTAACAAAAAATGTACAGGCTTAAAGCAACTTGCTCACTGTTATTTTTTTTCTTTCGTGGCAAAAGAACATTTTTTTTTTTAATTAATAAAATTAAGATCTTATTGAAACTATTGAGGAACATAAAGAATCAGAGTAGTATGGTTACTAGTAGTTTTATGAGGTAAAAAGAATAAGGGGAATCTAGGTTAATCTAATGTACATGCTAATAAAGGGGTCAGGCTCTAGATTTGGTGAAATATTTAAATATACTCTACAAGGTAACCTTAAGTGTCATCCCATTACCAAAAGTCTTTAGAACCTCTAGGGAAATCAGACTGTATCAAATGACAAAGGTAGAGCAAGTGATCAGACAAATCAAGGCAAATAAACACACCATGTCTAACAAGGTGACAGTACACAGGAAAACATGTTCCATGTAGAATGGTATATACCCCAGCAAACCTTCAGTGCACTTTCTAATACACACATTAGTATCTTCTCTGGAAACAGGGTGAGCAGAAGCACACCCTCAATTTTACAGTCTGAAACAAAATTCTGCTGTAATCACTGTATGTATGTGTATAGCATAATATATATAAAAGGCTTATAAGTAAACAAACATCTGTCAGTTACAAAATTAAATCTCTTTTGTGTCCTGGCCTGATACTTTCTGACGCCTGATACTTCTGAAGCCAGTAAAATAATTCAATGGTGCAAACAGGATCATACCAAAACTGCCTTATTTGAAAGAGCATAGGGAAAGCCTTGTGCGTCTGAGCAATGAATTACATAGGAAAAAAACCCACTCTGCAGTGTTAAAGATGTCTTTCAGCCAACATAGGTCTCCACATCTCACACAGCTGTTCCTTTCTGGCCTGCCACATTGTGAGTGGGATTTCTGCTCAGACATCCACCAGCTGCTCCAGCAGCTGATCCCCTATAGTGATGTTTGGAGGTCCTGTTGAGGACCTGCAGGAGGGGGGTGCCAGGCAGCACTCAGGGGGGTCATGGCAATGGTGGCCACAGAGAAGTAAGATATGTGACATACTTTTGGGCTTTGCATTTTCTGTGGGTTTCTTCCCAGAATTCACGGGTTTCTAGTTGTTTTTCTGAGCCATTCAAATACCACAGGGCTGTTTGTGAGTCTTGATTCCTGACTCAAAATTCTGTTCTTCCCTTGCCTTTCAGGAAATGAGACATAAGTGCAGGAAATATCTAGCTCATTGAAATTTTAGGGCATTTAAAAAAATCTAGTTACTAATGTAGTAAAGAGCAGCTTCTGTTGTCTCTAAGTCTCTCACCTATTTATTTTGTATTCCTGTCAGCTTCAGCAGTCTTAAGACCATGCAGAGATGAAAGTCACTCACATTTTCTGGTGTAATGAAGTATGTTAGCCCTCTTCACTATGCTAAGGATTGAAAGATTCATCAGTAGTAAAATGAAATTAAAAGCTAATAGAACTGGACAACCAATACACTGCAAATACTACCCATGATAATTCTGCCTCTCTAGGGATTCTGATGCTGGTTTTATAGCAAAGTCAAAGTGAATTTACCTAAACATCTGAATGGACTATTTGGTAAATATACAGTATCCACCATGCAATATCCAGCCAAACAGTGAAGAAAAAGAACCATCCTGGATATTTTCTCTAAATCTCAGTTTGTAAATAGCTGATGCTACTTGACCAGGTTTTCAAATATTGTAAAATCCATCTTGCCTGAGATACTTTATCCTTCCAAAACAGTCTCCAGTACCAATAAGTTGAGCTATAAACTGATCAGCAGGAGAAACATATTGATGACTCTATTGTTAGGATGAGGTAATTGTCAAGCATTCACTCAGCAAGAGAATATAGAACTAATGACTGGAATCTGCAGCATTCTCTGCTTGCAAAACAGCTGTTCATATATTTGTAAACAATGTTTTTCAGTTACCCCTTCTCCCTTCTATTTTAGCTCTAATGTCTTATTTGTAAGATAACTAGAGACATCAAGAAAATTGTGGGTTTATTTTCATGGCAAACATAATTTAGAGGGGAATAATAAATCTAATTTAATTTAGTTTAGCATACAAATTGAACTATTGCCTGTATAGTTCATCATTAGACCTTGATCTATATCCATTCTTTTCTTCATGTGTTTATGAAATTAGCCAGATTTGCAGCTACTAAAACTATCATAGCTCACAGCACCCACAGTGCCATCACACTACCCACAAGAGAAGCTTTGCCATCATTGAGACCCATGAACACTGACTGTGAAAACACAGAGATTCTAGTTAACGGCACTACTATTGCCTCCCTCTGTCACAGCTAACATGAGCTGGATCTTCTCTGATGCATTAAGCAGCACCTGTGAAGCTGAGACAGTCCAGTTGCCTGTCTGCTGAGACACTCCTGGGGGCTTTCACATGCCAGTGGGGCAGTTATTTTCAAACTCTCACTGTATATGAAAAGCAAGCTGGCACAGCAAGTAGTTCTGGCCTATTCTTACAGTATCCTATAAAATCCAGAATTTGTCCCAAAACTTATATTACTTCTTTTGTTTTGGTTGGGGGAGGGGGGGGATGTGTGGGCGGGGGTGCGTACAAGCAACTCTTACAAATTACTTTCTTTTCCTGAAAAGGAATAGCCAAGAGGTAAGGCAATGCATTAGAAAAGAGAAAAGTTTTAATGTTGATTTTGTTTAAAGGAAAACCAGATCAGTTTAACCTTGTTGACATATCAGCCTCAAAAACGGATAGACAAACAGCAGTCAAAACACATAATTTATGAAAGCAGAATCCAGTGGATTTCTGAGTGGATTTCTTAGTTCTAAGCGAGCTGATTCTATTATCTAACAGGTGAGAAACTACCACTGAAACCACATTTAGTTAGTGCTAGATAGGACACAGATGTAAACATATGAGACAATACAGACCTAATATGAAAGAAACTGGAAAAGTTAGGATGTCAAGGGAAATATCATCAGGAAATGAAAGTTGGTGCAAAGCTATTTGTATCATGGAAGTAGAAGAAATGCCGGGAAGAAATAGCATCGACAGGAATTTATACGCATTTAAAGTCAACCTAATGAGGAAGCTAGAGGAAGGAAATGCCAGTGTAGACTGTTACCTGAAAGAGATTGCACATCAAAATCACAGGAAGGAAAGCCTTTTAATGGCTAGCAATAAATACTGCCCAAGAAAATGATGAAACCAAGACAGTTAGGAAAACAGTAACACATTATTACTAGTAGAGGAATTTTTCCCAAGCCAGTTAGGAAAAGAGTAACACATTATTACTAGTAGAGGAATTTCTCCTGCTGTTAACCAGTTTTCCTTCCTCCATCACACAGCAAACCTACTGACACCCTGTTGAACTTGCGATCAACATGACTCCTTGAAACAGGATTCTAGCCTGTTTGGGAAAAGCCTCTGTTTTCATGCCTCATCAGGTATGCACCAGCTAGGGAGACACAGATTGGCCATTTAATATTTCAGCAAAGTCTTTAGATATTCATTACCATGTATAATGTAAAGTATCTGAACTAGAAGCAAACGAAAAGAAAGAACAAAACAGATCCAAACCAACAGAGAACATTAAGATAAGTGCTTGTTTTTAAGGTGTAATGATCAAGGAGAAAATCACTTGCTTACAATTACAGGAACATAAGTTAGAGAATCAAATTAATTTCCTAGATCACAGGTAATTAAAAGTAGTTTGGTTAGAGAAGAAAATGGATATAACATGTGCTTTATAGTAGCACAGTATAAATTTCAGAAATGTTCATAGCATGTTCCCTAAGGAAAACAAACCAATTGGAAAATTCAACCTTGGCAAGATCTACGTGTAGTCCAAATAGCTTTGCTGTTTCTAAATCATATGGTTCACAACTATACAATGCCTGATTTAATGGTAACCTTTCTCTGACGTTTTGCAGTATAAAGGCAGACATTTCTATTTATCTATAGAGGGGGATAAGAGTATTGTGCACCATCAAATAGACGATAGACAATTTCTTTAATTAGATCCTTCTCTAATGTGTGGATGATACTAAGAATGGTTCTGTGACCTTCTGATTTTGAGGAAATTAAAGCTCTTCCCTTTTAAAGCTCTTATTTTGGCAAATTATGTTTTGTGCAATTTCTAACAGGATGTTTGTGTATCACAGAGAATACAAATACTAACAACAGAGGAGAAACATGGGCAGCAGTGTATCTTCCCATCAACTCCCGCTAGTCGTGACAGCTTTTGCTGTGATGAAAAATGTAATAGGATACCTAGATAATACTGGATTTCTTGTTTTGATTTTACATTCTTTACTTGTTCAGTCAAGTGCACTGAAGCCAGGCATAAAATGACTGACCTGAAGAGTTCAAATTTATCTGGTTCTTTCGAAGTCCTGATTTCTCTCAAATAACTGCAAGAAGAAGGGGAGCAGAGAAGGAAAATAAGACAATGTTATTTCTTTGCCAAGAGCCAGTCCCCAGGTCAGAGGATTCTTTAAAAGGCAGCATTGTTATATTTCATATAGGATGCAATAAGAAAAGTAATTTCTACTGGCACTTTCAGGGATTCAAGTTGAGTTTTGTCATTCCCATTGATGTGAAAAGAAGTCCTGACAGTAAAGCCCAATAATGTGCATTGGAAAACGGGAAAGAAAAACACAAAATACAGCTGAATGAAAATGAAACAAAACAGCCACTGTGAATTCCAGCTCTAAAAAAACCAAAATACCTACTGTGGCTTCTGTGATCCAAGGGAAATGCAAATTGCAGCCCCTATCACACCTTCATGGCCTAAGCTCTAATCCGTCAAAGAGAATAAAAGAGGTATGGGTTGGCTTTTTTTATGAGCAGTAGTGTGTGAAGCAAGCTTGGACCCTCCTGTGCAAAAGATGAGGTTAAAGGAGTGGATGTTTTTTTCTGAATCAGCCCTGACTAAGATTACAAAATAACTTCATAGAATTGATTCTCAAGAAGGCCAAGTAAGGAAAGGAGCAAAAGAATTTTGTTAGCTCTATGCTACATTTGGTAGGCCTTCCAGGACTCAGTATGCTCCTACTATAAAACAGTGGCTTCCCAGACAGCTTTCCATGCCAGGATTTGCCCCGTTACCTCACACCTTCCCATCCCTGAATTGTGCTTCTACCACTTTTCTCTTGACATTTCGAGCACTCTTTGGCCCTACTGCCCATTGCCAGGTTGATCCAATTAACTACAGCAGCAGCAAATTCATTTGCCCAGAGGAAAGGGCAACCATATCATACTGGATCAGCAAGATGAACTGGTTCAAAGAGCTGTCAATGAGTTGTCACTGAGGCAGCTAGAAGCAAACCCACCAACAGTACGCCTTGCAGAGACTGTGTTTTCTAAGGGCTTTATCATTCCTCTTAAAGAACCTTCGCATAGAGAAATAAAGAAAAAGCAGTAATTCAAATCATGGTCAAAGAACTTCTAGAAGCTCTAATCAAACCATAGTTACAAAAGCAGTTGTTGCTGCTTCCCCCTGATTGGAGAGGGCTTGCAGATCAAACCAAGGGTGAGGGCTTGCAGATCAAGCCCTCACCCTTGGTTTGTAAAACTGCAAGATGCACTGGTTACTCCTTTGCCTCTAGCTCAGAACAACACACCAGGAGCCTGGTTGAACATAGCTACTGAAATACGGACTATACCCTTAAGCTCACTCTCTATAATGGACCATGACATCAGTTCTTTTACATTTAGTCAGCTCTGCAGTGCCCAGAATAAGATAGGTATTTCCTAAGTTTTAAACTCTAGATATTTTAAAGTAATATTCCTCAAAAAAGTTCAGGTTCAAAACAGGAGAAATCATAATTTCTAAAATAAAATGCTAATTGTTCCTCAAAGCTCTCATTCAAGATAAACACACTTGACAGATAAAGCCACAGATAAATTGTTGTTTATGTAGCTAATTCCACGGGGCTATTCCATAGCCTAATACTGCAGTTTCTTTCCTCGCACATTGGGAAAAACAGCAATAAAGAAAACAGAGATGAGATTTTTAAATGACCCTCGCTTAAGAAAAATGAACCAAATGGAAAAGCTACACAGTAATTTGTGTAAGATAGAATTTACAGTGTGACTGAAAAAATAAGTGAAGAACAATTAAAAATTTTAAAACATTAGTAGTACAAATACCATTAAAGTTTAGAGGCTCTTTAAAACATTTTTTAATTTAATTTGAGGAGCCTTTCTAAAACACAATAACCTTTTATGTTTTCTTTTCTTTTTGAACCAACATATGGAAATCCTACAGATAAATGTGATTAATAAAAATGTTTAAAATATAGATAGTTAGTGTCATTACTATGTAAAAGTAAGTTTCTTGTAACCAAGAAAAGACTTTTCCTAACAACTGTGCAAGGAAGCTGGATCTATAGGATAATAAATTTCATAATCTAAATTAATTCATATATCGGAGAAATAATGATAAGCAAAAAGTACACATGAACACAATCTGAACACTTGCTGGAAAAAAAAAAAGATAAAGGAACACACAGATGCAGAGTTTGAAGAGAAAAACCCTAATTCCAAATAACTCACCTGCATGAGTCAAAGCGCAGCCCCCAGCACATCTGTGTTTTCAGGTACATCAGCAGGGCAGTATTCCATTCTGTATCAATAGCAAAGCACACAGAAAATAGCTGAATGCAGCACCAGTCACACTGCTGCCATTTTCTTGCATGTTTCTATTTCATGAAACTTCTTGCCATCATTCCTATTCATGCTAGCACTTAAGCATGTACACAGAGTTTATCAAATGTTAAGATGTTCTCTTGAAAGCTGAAAGTACTTCCCTGTCATTCTGTTACATTCATTGCAGGGTATTAAGCTGGATTTCAGCACAAAATATCCATAAACATTTCATATATTTAAAAAGTAGACACATTTCGCTGAAGTAACACCTATGGGTACTAAAACCCATGCATGCATGCAGCCAACTGGAGAATGCTCAAACTCAAACCTCCAGACAAGGGAGTGGAATTGCCTAAGAAAGCTGCCATAAGAATTATCCCACCATCGCTCCTCTTAAAAGCCGTGCTCCAAATGGCCTGTGACAGCTGCATGGAGGTAATCAAATTATTCAATATAAAATAAGTTGCTCCTGCTACAATGAGAAACTCTTTCTGTGAGAAAGGTGTATATGGGAATGGGACATAAAATGCAGAATGGCCTTGGAAAGCGCACATTACCGGGCGGGAAATGGCCCAGATGGCAGGGACTTTAGATCCTGCATTATTCAAATATAACTCCCTGCTATTCCTCCTCACACAGCACTATCAGTGCCAAGGTCAGCTCGAGTCGGGGATGAAAGACATCCATTTGAAGGACAAGATGAAACTTTTGCCAGTGAACAGGGGAAACCACATGCTGGAGCACTTCAGACTCCATGAAGTGGCCTGTGGTTGAACCACCCTCCAAATCTGGAGTTTAGAATTGGTCCTGGATTCCCTTCCCACAGTCAGCTAACACATCCCCCCAGCTATGCTTTCTCCTATATTTGAATGGCTGAAAAAATCCATCCTGTACTAAGTTATCAGTCTTTAGCTGTGTGATGAAAGGAATGCTTCACCCTCTCAGTTTTGGAAAGGAATCAGTATCACAAATTGTTGGAGGGTTTCCTCTGCCGGACTTGTTATCCTGCTGTCGCATAGAGGGATGGAGACAGTACTGAAAAGTGCTGCAGGTAAAGGTGGCAATCCCAAGGTGAGACAGTGCAAGGAAGGACTTGATTCCATCTTTGCATTTATGACGAAGAAAAACAGGACAACCTGGGTTTTTCTCACTTGGTCAGGAACAGCACGTTATGTTATGGATGTCCTGCTTAAGGCATTAAGACGTGATTAACTGCTTAATGCTCTGAAGTATGAACTGAATAAAATCAGGGCAAGCAACATAGAAGTGGGATGCGTCTGACTTGAGCTCCTGGTGCTCCCTGTTAAACAAGGTGCCGCCGTTGCGGGTTTATGTGCATAAACCTATGTGAGAGCCTTGGTTGTCATTCCAGCTTCACTGCTTTCAGAGCTGTGAACACAGGGTCTTGACAACCTCTAGTTAACAGAGGAAAGCCATCCAACTGCCCCAATCACTTATGCAAAGAGGGGGTAAGAAAAAGTGGTTTAGGGAGCTGATCCTTATTGCTTGTGAGTGCTTAGCTGTTCCTTTTCAGATCCCCTGTTTCTTCTCACTCTGCCTCTGGGCAACAGCAGAGCCTATTGCCAGTCATACGCAATCACTGCCTTCCCCCAGCACTTCAAAGCTGCATACTGGAATGAAAGATTAGTATAGAAAGATACATATATTTTTACATGACACCAATACTTTAAACATTCACAGCAGTGCTCCTGAAGTCCCATTTCAGCTGTGGATTACATATTCATGATCATGAATATATTCATTGTGGGTTTAGCTGTAGCATGTTCCTCAAAGTTTTAAAATGTTGTTATAAATGCACTTACACTGTACTATAGATAATTTGCCTCATTTGCCTTTTTGTGAATTTGAGGGGTCACTGTTCAGCTCACTGAACAGATCTCTGTTCCTGACCCTTTTACATAAGATCACTTCTAATCTAATATCAGAAACAATAAAGCATATGTGCAGCTGCCAGAGTCCAGATAAGGCAATCTTTTCTTGACCCTCAAAATCATAGTTTTCTTGATAGGTTGATGTTTCAATCAAAGTGGGTTTTTTTCTCCATCCTGGCTTGAAAGGATATTTGATATAGGACTGAACAAACAACACATCTTCTCTTTATCCTCTTGGACTTTTCTTACAGTCTCTGAAATTCTGATCTCAGGTTATATTCAAATACCGAAGGTGTTACAAAGCCGCCTGCTTCTGAATTACACTTCATAAAAGTTTTATTGGTTGATCTTCACACACACTTCACTTTTGGCTCCATTTGCCTCAGGATTAGTCAGGCTATGCTAAGTAATTGCAGATATGGAGACAACCAACTTTATACTAAGACAGAAAAGTCCTGTGATTACAGCATATGAATGTGATCAGGAAATGTGCTTCAACAAGCAACAATGCTATAGATTTTCAGTCAATTACAGTCTAAGCTCTTGACAGATAAGCTCAGAAAGCTGTTTAAAGATAGGTACCTGCTTTAGCATTTTCCTGCATGAGGCTTCATATCAGTTCCTCTCATCTGTTAAATGGAAGTGACATAATTTCTTTACAGAGATCTACGTAGTAATTTTTAAGGTTAGTTCTTGCTTATACAGTCATTTCATGTTTCTTTAATAAAGTTGAGGGTATATGGGTTATTTCCATATCCTTTAAGACTGCTGTATCCCACTTGTATTCATAAGGTTAACACTGTGTAGAACCTAACCAGAGAAAACTCTGCTATCCCGTAGTAGGAGCAATCATGTCTTACAACAGGATTTGCTTTGTTAAAAAAAGGCATCACTCACACCCAGTACTTGCTGCAGAAACTTAAATATCACAGTGTGTCCATGTTAAGCTGCTAAAAAAGAGGCTGAATGATCTTCATTTCCATGCCATTTCTCCTTTACTGTTTAAAAACCATGTCCTTTGGCTGCTGGACATTTCTTTCAATATTTGGTTGAATTTACTGGTTATTGTGCTACTACTCTTAAGAAATCCACCTGAAGGCTTTGCACTTTTACTGTTCTTCCTGCACTTTTGTGTGCAAAAGACTGGAAAAACTAAATCATTTCCCACCCCCTGATGTGGAGTCACCTCTGTGGTTGAAAAATGGCTGTTTAGACAACACACTGTACATCTCTGCACATCAATTTAGTCTAAGCTAAAGAATATCTCTAGAACAAACTGCAATTGCAGAGAAACATTTATGCATGATGTCATTATCCATAAATAATGCACTGAGAATTAAAAAAAAAAAATCAGTTTTATATCATCTAAGGGACTCTCACTGTATAACACAAATGTACAGCAATGTTTCAAAACTTGCCACTGTCTACATTACTTCAACTAGAAAAGTCCACTTTGCTTAAACTTTGTTTTTTGAGCTGCGAACTTTCCAATTTTCTGTCCTGTGGAAATATGGATCAGTCTGGACATTTATAAGGAAGGAGAGATAGATATACATGCATCATAAAATTAGCTTATATATGACAGCCCGACACAGATATTATAGCTTATATTAAAAAAACAGTATATCATGGAAAATGATATGTCACCATTGATGTATAACAGCCAAATGATTAAATGCTTGAATTCAAGCAGCAAGGGAATGCTGGCTTGCTATAGGTTCTAGATAACACAGCTGCTTCACCTCTGTCCCTCAACTCAATTTTTCATATCTCATGATAGCAAAAAAAAAAGAAAATTATTTTGTTTTATTTTTCCACTGATAGTTTTGGCCTATTCCATACTCTAAAGCCTGTAGCTTTAGATCCAGCAATGTGTACAATAACTAGAAGGAAAGCTGGATTTTTATCATAAAGTTATATGAGACATAAAGTGACGTGTCACAAGTGATAAAAGAGAAACATCACAAATATGATGTATAGAAAGGATTATTCTCCCTTGCAGATACAGAGCTCCTGAATCTCTGATTAGTAGTGAAGGATTAAAGTACACTATCTTCCAAAAAATTCCGGCTTAAGTAATGGTACCATTGTGCAATAAAGAAAATATATTGCCTGAAACTGTAATTGTTTCTCTATTTAACTGATTTTCTCTTTACCACTTCAAGAAAAAATAAATACTGGAGTATTGGGTAAACTGTATCAGTCTGATAAGAATGTATTATTAAAATGTGTATATACTAAGATGTGATTTTATCTTAAATTGTTGCAGAATCAGTGTATAACAAAGAATACGGTATATTAAGTGAATTTTAGGATAGTAGGAAGACTTGTTATTGAAAGGGAAAGAAAATGCCTTACTAAAAATATACCATGTTTTATTTGCATTTATGGGGCGTGGTTTAACGCCACCTGGCAAGTTAGTACCCCATTGCCTCTCACTCCTTCTCCCCCTCCTCCAATGGAATGCAGGAGAGGACCAAAAGAGGAAAAGTGAAAAAACCTCTTGGGTTGAGATAATAACAGTTTGATAATTCAAATAATTATTGTTTATTATTGTTGTCGTTCTTATTAATAACATTGAACAAGATAAAGAAATAAATCCCAAGAAAAATAAGTGGTTTTCCCCAGGTTATATGCTGAGCATGATGTCATGTGTTATGGAATATCCCTTTAGCCAGTTTGGGTCAGCTGCCCTGGCTGTGCCCCCTCCCAGCTTCTTGTATACCTCCAGTCTTCACACCGGCAAGAATGAGAATATGAGAAGTCCTTGACTTTCTGTAAGCACTGCTTTGCAACAACTAAAGCATTAATGTGTTATCAATGTTATTTTCATCTTAATTATAACACATAGCACTATATCAGCTACTAAGAAGTAAACTGACTCTATCCCAGTTAAAATCAGGACATCAGATGAAGTACAGTCATCTCACTGAAGCGATATATGTAGGATACAGAATATTCCAGTAATACCTGTAATACTACTGCACTTATATCTATGATGGATAAGTGGACCAAAATCACCCAAATAATGATTGGAGTTATGAATGTTGCACTGAAATTTAAAAAAATTAACAACCCAACAAGAAATAAATCCAAAGAAGCAAGCACAAAACCTAGCTAGTATCTTGAATGTGTCTTACTTTCTGGGATAAAAGGAAATGTGGCAGAGCTCACTTGAGATACTGATCCCAGAAAGCAAATAGCTTCCCAAGCCAATGGCAGCAGGTGAGTCCTGCCAATGTTGACATTTTTTTTAACTGCAACCCAAAGTAAGTAAATGTTCCTCATATTCTGCTCTAGAATAAGTAGTAAAGCAAGGAAAACAAAAATTGTCTCACAAGTTAGTCTTCCTTGCCTTCTCACATATTCTAGAAGCTTCAAGTAAAACTGTGCTTTTGAGACCATTACCTAAGTATAGTCTACTTAGTCAGACAGAAATACCAAGCCAACCCTGTTACTGTCCTTTAAAATTGTTATTTCAAGACTGCTTTGCAATATGTTGATGATATTCATTATTATTTTTCTTCTGTTTTGCAAAATACATCCTCTTTTTCTTGCCATTACTTTTTTACCCATTTGTAGGGAATACAAATTAAGAAGGAAAAAAAGCATCAAGTAAAACAGCCAAATTCTACTATCCTAAATCCAACAAACAATACACTTTTGCATTATCAATTTAACCTAAAAAAAAAAAATACTTAAAATTTAAAAATAAAGCTTTCAATACCTGATATTGCCCATATAAATTTATTTTTAAATTGCTAATTTAGAGAGATCACTGGAATATTTATGTATTATAATTTATAAATATATATATTTATATACATAAATGGTCCTGTTCCAATGCACATGGTCCTGTTCCAATGCACATGAATGATGTTGAGCTCCCTTCTCTGGAAGGAGGAGACTCATCTAACATTCCAATGCTGTAACTTTTTATCATCTCCTTTGCTTTTCACATTCTTTTCACATTTTCCCTCTTCTGTTAAGATGCTTCATATATTCTCTCTAACCATTAGAATATTGACACATTCTCTGGGCATAAATAACTTTGTAAGCAGTACATCTCACTTGTAGGGCAGAATCTGGAGATGAAATAAGCTGGAAATACTCTTGGAAGTCATATGATAGTCTTCAGTTAATAAAAAAGTAGGTATTACTTATTAACATATGTCCTCCTGCAAGCCTCCTTCCTGGAACTGTCAGAAAAGAGATGTCAAGGAAGCCCCAGATGATGGATGCCCTGCAGGGACTAAGAGAACAGCTTTCAGCATTGTGTTCTCAAACTATTTTTCAATGCTAAACTGAACTGCTGTATTGCAGTGTTGACCTTACCCTGTGGAGGTTGCGCATTTATAGTAGTGCTAGGGAAGAACGTGGCCACCAAGGAGATCACTCATGCTGCTTTACCACAGATGAGTCTAAATTTCTGTTTCCACAAGTGGAAAACTTGAGCTGCAGAATACTTTTCTGTACACTTGGTACAAACATGTGTAGCACATAGTCTCTTACATGCTGACACACAGGGTAGAAAGGAAAAAAAGTGAAAAGGTAAGGCTGGTTCCCCTCAGTGTAAGTAACCAGAAAGCGCAATGTCAGGATGTTGTAAAGAGTCTACTCAGTAAAGGACAGTGCGGTTGGTAGGAGCTCAGATACCACACGCTACTGATACAGACACCAAGGAGAGTCTACCAGAAACCTAAGATGTACTTTCTTTCTCCCCTTCCAGAAAGAAGTTTAAAAACAAAACAAAATAAAAAATAACCAGCATTTTTTCATGTGGGAAGACGGTTGGAGCAGCCTTCTTGTCCATTCTTGTTGAATCAAGTTGCATACCGAGAGCTGGATTTGACCCTCAATACTGAAAGCTTTCTGTATGAAGAACTTCCACACATAACAAAATACAGTGTGAAGATACACACAAGGTTTGAAGAAGACTTGAGGCCGCACTGGTTGTAAAATAACACAGTTCAGAAAATCCAAGTGTAATTCCTCGGTTACATGGCTTTTTCACAAACAGGATGCTGCTCAGAAGCTGCTAAACAATAATGTTGCAATTCATCAACTAAAATGAGATGGTGTCGTCAACCTGAGCGTTATTTTGAGATGCATGAGCAGCCACTCTGCTCCAGTTGATAACAGACGCTGACGTTTTTGCCACCATATTGACTTTCCAGTTCCAGCATTTCAGCCTTAAGTGAATATTGAGTCATTTCTCAGGAACTGCAAGAAGCAGCTAAGCAGATGCGCTCAGCCAGCCTTGTCAGCTTTTCCCTTGTGCAAATCCAAATGTATCAAAGTTTGATTAGCACTGTAGAGAAAAAAGACCATCTGCTAACAAACCAAATGAATATCCCAGTGCAAAAAAAAAAAGGAGCAAAGAACTGTTAGATACCTGCACTACTGAAATGTAGAGGGTGCAGGGAGTTGCTGTTTCTCTCAAATGAATGCGTGCCCAAAATAATACAGTAAACTGTGAAACCAGCATAGTAAAGGTGAAATCAATCAGAGCTCTTTTTCTTACAGTAGATTTTCGCTGTATATAAAAATACGGCAAGTACTGCTGTTGCATCCAGTTTTCAAATCAGATTAAGGAAATCCATTATTCACTGGATAAAATGATCATGATTATTTTTTGTAGTTAATCCTGAACAATTTAGATTAAATTCCTAAGCCTGTGTCTGCTTAAATTCTTGTGGAAAGACTTTTGGAACACACTTTATAACCATCTGCTTACGTGGATGATGTAAGGTCACATTCAGTAGAATTCTTCAATGAAATATAATTTTTTTTTCCCCAGCTCGTGATGTTTTTGAAATGTTGGTTTGGGTGGGTGGGAAAAATAAAAAGAGGTCCTCACATCAGTTTTGTTTCTGTTTATCCAACAGCTATTGCCCCAAAAAGATTGTTAGAGAAACAGAGAAGTTGGAGTGATATTTCATTCATGCCTATAATATCTATTACTTCATGAAATAAATGACCCTGAGAAATGTCAGTTTATACATTTTAAAACAAGTTTTAATTTAGGCCTGTTGTCACAGTACAGAGCAATATCATAATTAATGATGTGAAACTGGTAGCTAAGATGTCATTACACACGGGAATGTCACAGTGAATCAAGTTAAACTAGCTACTAAAAAAATTCAGGACTGGAATATTAGTTTTTATATGCACAGTATATCAAATAAATCTTTGACAAGCTACAAAAGGGGGTATGGATTAAATATGATATGGGATGAGCAGATTTGCTACAAAGCTGGCCCAGAATCTCCAAATGCCAGCAAATCAAGGCCTGTGTGTAAGTCAAGCTATTTATTTGCCAAGTTGACCTACTTCTATTACACTTATCATTCTTCTGAATACCATTCACAAGAGTCTTTCTGTCAGAGCAAAAGATAATGTTAATTCATCAGAGCTCTGATGTAATTTCTAATGCTGCCTGCCTCCTGAAGACGTGTTTACAAGCATTTCTAGGAAGGGCTCTGAGAGGCTCAAAACACCTTTATCCTGTTACCAGCTGCCTATTTCTGAATCAAATTAGCATCCATACCTAAGAATTAGGCAGAAAATCAAACTGGCATTTGCACCAGATTCAAAAAAAATACATTCAGTTATTATTTTTCATTGCAGAAATACACTTCATAGCAGCATATTACCTCTCATCTAAATATTAATGAATGACACAAAGTTTGAAGAGAGCAAAACATAATTGAAACCATGTAGGAAACTAGGAGTGTGGTATCTGCTGAAAGCAGTTAAGAGCCACATCGTGCATTCCTCTTGTGGCCCTGTTCCCAGGGTTCCTGTGGGTGGGTAGAAGGTGTTTTGGCATGCCTGGCCAACAAAATTCCCAGCCCTAGGGGCAGAGGTACAATTTACACTAGTAGTAAAAGCTGTTGCCTTTATAAAAATAATTTGTAGCTTACCATTATTCTACCATATTCGGTATATCTTCACTCAAACAGCACACATTATTCACTGCCTGACTAGAACAGAACAAAGTCATTTAAAAACAAACAACTACAAAACCTCCAAGTTTTACTTATTGTATATGCATTAGCTTGTGGCAGGAGACAATTACCTGTCTGCTACTAGCATGTTCTGATGCATAGCCCTTTTCATTTCAACAAATGAGGACATATAAAAGCTATTGCTGCTCTTGTACACATCGGAAGTTTTTGTTCTATTTTCTGGGTAGATTTTTTTCCTTTAATAACCCTCCCTTCATTATTCTTCTGTTGTTTAAATTGATTTGTACTTTTTAATCCCCCTTAACTAAGGACTGTATTCTTGTGGATAGTTTTACTCAACCCTCACTCGCTTAAGAGTCTTGTACCATCAGACACTGCAGCTACTGGTAGCAACCTGGAGGTATACCCAAGCTCGTTTTGAACTGGTTTGTTCAGACTGTCACTTCAGTGATGATGTAGCCCCTTGGGCTTTCTCCTGCCTCTCCCCTCATATATCCAAACATTCCCATAGGCTTATATCTAGAAGCCCACAATGCAATCATCAGTCTCTTTAAAAAGAAAAAGCTATTGGCTGCAAAGCTACGCGTACAACAGTCACTTCACCATAGTATAGATTCACCATTAAGTAGTATAAATACTTAAACAGGATGTTTTGGGAGCACCTTTATGGAGCATGCTTTCTCTGCCTATCTCTTCACAACTAGACTTCAATTTTCCTCTCATGTATTCCTGGCTATCTGCATTTTATGCCCAGCAACTCTCTGCAATGAGCTCTTTTGTGCATGCACTCAGCCAGGCACATCTGCAAAGAATGAATCTACAACCCTTGCTGAGGACTTCTAGATCACAGAAAACTTGAGAGTCCATCATCTCCACATCAACCTTTCTTACCTTGATGCACAATTCAACTTGAGTTAACAATGTGATTGTGGCTTTGTGTGGAATATTCTACAAAAAGTTATGTTCATGAAATGTACAACACCACCAAGTGCTGGTATGCAAGCAACTGTACTGCCTTTTCCTTTTTGTTCAAGAAAGTATGTTTTCAACTCTAACTGCATTTCCTTGTACACATTGGTCCCATTTTGTTACAAGTGCTGCAGCCAAGGTACTACTCATGCATTCCTGTGGACTATTGCGAAGGGACAAGAAAGAAGAATTTCCTATGCTTTTTCTTCTAGTTAGTTCTGAATGTTTTCATAAGCCTTTACAGACATTATTGTTATACAAATATAAGGTAAGAATGGCTGTGTGCATACTTCAAAAAGAATTTCATGCTGTGCACTCTGTCTCAGGTCAGCAGTTACCTAACCTGTACCCATTCATACTCAAGGGGTGGTTTCTCTTCTTTCTGTCTATAAGAACCAGCAGTCAAAATCACCCAGGATCTGATTTTAAGATGCTAGTACCAAAGGAGAGGTGTAAAGAAAGGCAGAAGAACAAGATAGAGCAATACATCGGCACTACTATTGTCTACAGGGAAGACTTAGCAAACTACTGCTGCTTTGCTCTTACCACTACGGTTACAGGAAATGTACATTTGTAGAAAAAAGGGAAACACACAAAGTATAAGGCATACCCCCTGAGCTCACAGGGAGGATGTCAACTTCAACTGATGCTCCCTTTCATACTGCGCAGTCCTTATTTCTAAAGGATGTAAAGACAGGATGAAACCGCTACTTCATTCTTGCTTTCCTCCTCTATAATCTTTTTATGGAGGTGGTGGTAGGGAAGATTAGGAATGAGTGGCAAAAGGAATGTGATTTGCACTATAATAGTTTTCATTACTTAAGCTGGGGATGGGTAAATACTGGCTGGGCAGGTTTTTAGGGTAGTTATTAATTCTGTACCTAAAATCTCTCACTACGGGGCAGCGAAATGCAATCTGAACTCTCTTTATTACAGATTGAAGGCAAAAAACAAAGAATCTCATTGCTCGCTGCAATAAAGAAAGCACAGAGAGTCTCACAAATTCAGCAAAGTTTCTAGGACACGCCAGGGATAATGGATCATAAAAGTGTGCTATGTATAATGCAGTATGGCTTTTCCTCAAGTACCTTACGATTGTCAGATAACAAAGAGTAAACCTAGGGTCATTTGGTTTAAGTGACTAGGTGAAATTGAGGCAGGTCACCGTGCCTATATGAGTGTTTATAGTAAAACACTGGCAGCACAATTTTGAAAGTGTGCAAGAGAACGCAAGGAAAAAATTCCTTTTGAAATTCAATGTTATTGAATTCAAATACCCAAGAGAACATGGTCAGTGCATAGAGGTCAGCTTTCTACCAACCACTGCAAACTGGAAAAGGCTCAGAGATCAAATAATTCTCTTTATATGCTGAGACACAGAAGCTATGAGGACATATTTAGCAGTTATAACATAATTAAGGATTAAAATAATATTGTATCAAGATCTCAACTGTTTCAAAGTGCAGCAGTTGGTTAAAAATGGCAACTTTTAATAACACTCTACCAATAAACCAAAACAAAATCAAAACACAAAACATCCAACCCCAAACAAACAAAAAACCCATACCGTCATATCATGCCAGGAGATAAAGCGAGCACTTACTGGAGCGTGTGACAGGTATATTATTACAGTTCGTAAATAGTTCTGTAGCTCCAGCACCATGGTAGGCAGTTTACAGAGATTGAACAAGAAGATCTGTGCTGTGAAGAGCCTCCAGTCTCAGCTGACAGTTATACAAAGAGGGACAAGGAAGTGGAATAGCAAGAGACGTGAGGGTACACTTTTTCACAGAGTACCATTTCAATAAACAGGAGAAGCCCACATATCAGTTCATTGCTGCTGAAAGAATAAGTCCTACCCTGTCCCAAATAGACTCCTACCCTTACACCCAAACACACCTCCTGCATCAAATGCTCCTTCCCAGAATCACAGAATGGCTGGAAGGCATCTCTGGAGGTCATCTGGTCCAACCTCTAAACCTTCCTCATCTTCCTCGTTTGAGCCAATTTGACTTACCAGAATGTCTAAAAACTACTAAACTCAAATTGTTTGTTACTGTCTTAAGGAGTTAGATCAGATCACAAAAGGGTCTACTGAAATCAGATCTCACATAAGGATATGACAGCACAACTAGGAGAGAAGAAAAGGGAGCAAGACACCTCCTTCTGAAAGCAGCAAGCCGTTACTTGAGTTCAAATGCACACACAGTCATCCCATCCCCTGCATTCCTTACTTTATGGAATATTGCCACCCTTATTTTTAATTTTAGTGATTTTTCCCCAGTAAACTACTGAGTAAAGTGTGGCGAGGTATTCTATTATGTCTTGCCCTGAAAGTAAGCTTTCAAGAGCATTTTTATATACTTTGCTTTAGGAATTCTTCTCTGGCAAAGGAAAAGTCTCAGCCATGTTGTCTGTGGCTGCCAAGAGGTCTGCAAAAGAGTGAGTAAAGATGCATGAGATTTTTCCACCTATATGCCATAGGTATTTTCAAAACCCCTCTTGTAGGATTCCTGTGGTTATTTTCCTCTAGTACACATTTTTACATCTAACCTCTTTGCTCTCTGAGTGACCTCAGTAGAGGCACTTCAAGGTGTTTGCCCTGGTCTTATACTTCTGACGTAGCAAAACTATGAGGGATTTCACTGGGAACCAGGCCAAAGCAGGTCCTACAACATTTGATATCGCTTGACTCTATTGTTTTCTCTAAGGGTTTCTTTCCTTTGAATCCTTTGCTTTAAAGATGTGTGGGTGCTCGGTGCACTCTTGTTGTTTTAATCAGTTCCCACTGCCATCTTTTTAATTCTGTCTTGCCCCTGGTTCAACATTTATTTCTCCCTTTTTTAAGAGCATAACACTGGGTGCTCAGTTCCATTTTTAAGCCAATCTCAGACAAGTACCAGTTCTTGCCCTTTTCCAGACAGGCGGCCAGCCGAGAGATTTTGCAGCATTAGTGCTCAACTCATTTAGACTTTCTTCAAGACCAAGTGATTTCTGGGAGGGGACTCAACCTCTATGACCTTCCACTGCACTGTGCTTTGCTGCTAATCACCCTATCATCAGTCCCTGAAAAGCAATTTTACATAATCTTCACTGGGCCAAAGGAATTACAAGTATTTTTCCTGTTACTCTGCTTCCATCATCAAGTTACAATGTCATTCATATTCTAACCAAGTATTTGCCTTTGCTTTTATCTACACATATGTGTGCATATATATGTATATGTATGTGCATATGGACTGAATAGACAATAGACTACAGTGCCATGTTCAGAGGTTTATCCAAAGAACATGAAAATAGCCAAGGCACACAATAATACATAAAGGGAAGGTGAAATTTGAGTTGAGATCATTCACACTTTATTCACCATGCCACATACATTAATCTATAATAATACTAAACATACAAGAATGACAGTAGTGACTTGGATACTGCACTGATCTCTAATTTCTGTTTTGGTAGATCCCAATTATAAACTGTGCACTGAATGTTGTGGGGGCTCCAGGTGCAAAAACATATGGCTCCTTCTCTTGAAATTAGCACCAGTCCCTTGCAGAAGTTGCTGAAGAGATCACATCAGTGCCCCAGTTGCCTCCAGCATCTAGAGCACATTGCCACCTGATATGAGGTCACACAAGCACACAACCATTGCAGGCTCTAAATTTGAGCTGAAAATAGTACATATTACTTCAGTGGCTCCTACAAGAGAGATGGTAGCTCTTAGCTGAAGGCAGCTTTTCTTAAACTACCATAGCTAAACTCCTCCAGTTGTAGGAAAATTCACAGCAGTTTTTGATAGTGCTACATTACAGCGGGTGATGCTCAGGCCTGTCAAATACACGCTTTCAATTAACAGTATCAGTGGATCCCACAAAATATTTTAATTATAACTTATACAACAACCATGCTGGTTTTGATGATACTTTCCTTTTTGAAATCAGACATCATAGAATCACAGAATCGTAGGGGTTGGAAGAGACCTCAAGAGGTCATCGGGTCCAACCCCCCTGCCAAAGCAGCTCCCTGGCTCATATTGCACAGGTAGGCATCCTGACGGGTCTTGAATATCTCCAGAGAAGGAGACTCCACCACCTCCCTGGGCAGCCTGTGCCAGGGCTCTGTCACCCTCACTGGGAAAAAGTTCCTCCGCATGTTGGTGTGGAACTTCCTGTGCTCCAATTTGCAGCCATTGCCCCTTGTCCTGTCTCCACAGACCACTGAAAAGGGGCTGACCAATTCCCCCTGCATCCCATACTTCAGATATTTACAAACATTACTTAGGTCCCCCCTTAGTCTTCTTTTCACCAGACTGAACAGTCCCAGCTCTCTCAGCCTTTCCTCATACGGGAGATGTTCCAGGCCCTTAATCACCTTAGTAGCCCTTCTCTGCACTCTCTCCAGGAGATCCCTGTCTTTTTTATACCAGGGAGCCCAGAACTGGACACAATACTCCAGATGAGGCCTGACCAGGGCAGAGTAGAGGAGGAGGATCACCTCCTTCGACCTGCTGGCCACGCTCTTCCTGATGCATCCCAGGATCCCATTGGCTCTCATAACCACCAGGGCACACTGCTGACTCATAGCCAACTTGTCATCTACCAGGACCCCCAGGTCCTTCTCCACAGAGCTCTTCTCCAGCAGGTCATCCCCCAGCCTGTACTGATACAAACAGTTATTCCTCCCCAGGTGCAAGACTTTACACTTGCTTTTGTTGAATTTCATCTGGTTTCTCCCTGCCCAGCTCTCCAGCCTGTCCAGGTCTCACTGAATGGCAGCGCAGTGTTCCTGCGTGTCAGCCACTCCTCCCAGCTTTGTATCATTGGTGTACTTGCTGAGGGTGGATGCTATTCCCTCATCAAAGTCATCAATGAAGATATTAAACAGGACTGGACCCAACACCGAGCCCTGGGTAATGCCGCTAGTCACAGGCCTCCATTCAGATTCTGCTCCACTGATCACCTGACCCTCTGAACTCGGTCCGACAGCCAAGTCTCAACCCAGCTCACTGTCCACTCATCTATCCCATGCTCTCTCAGCATTTCTATCAGGATGCCATGGGAGATAGTATTGAAATCCTTGCTGAAGTCAAGCTAGACATCATCCACTCCTCTCCCTCCATCCACCCAGACGGTGATGACATCATAGAAGACTATGAGATTGGTCGAGAACAATCTTCCCTTGGTGAATCCATGCTGACTACTCCTCATGACCTTCTCTTCCAGTTGCTTGGAGATGGCATCCAGAACAAGCTGTTCCATCACCTTTCCAGGGACAGAAGTGAGGCTGACTGGCCTATAGTTGATGGGATCCTCCTTCTTGCCCTTTTTAAAGACTGGAAGTGATATTGGCTGCTGTCCAATCCTCAGGCACTTCTCCTGTTCTCCAAGACCTGTCAAAGATGATAGAGAGCGGCTCCGCAATCACTTCCACCAGCTCCCGCAGTACACATGGATGTATCCCATCCGGGCCCATGGATTTATGTGCATTAATCCCTTTGAGATGCTCTTGGACCACCCCTACCTCAACTAGAGGGGAGCTCTTCATTCCCCAAACACTCCTACTTTCATCCAGTGTCTTTGGGTCCCGAGGGACCTTTGGAGTGAAGACCAAGGCAAAGAAGACATTCAGTATCTCCACCTCCTCATCATCTCGCATTACCATGACACCCGCCTCGTTCAGCAAGGGGCCTACATTATCCCTGGTCATCCTCTTACTATTCGCATATCTGAAAAAACTCTTTTTATTATCCTTTATGTCCCTTGCCAGCTTCATTTCCAAGTGGGCTTTAGCCTTCCTAGTTGCGTCCCTACAGGCCCTGACAGCATCCCTATATTCTACCCAGCTGCTCAGACCCTGTTTCCACAGTTCGTAGACCTTCTGCTTCCCTTTGAGTTTACTCATTAGCTCCCTGTTCATCCATGCAGGTCTTTTACCTCTCTTTCCCGATTTCTTACTCAAAGGGATGCACCTATCCTGTGCTTGGAAGAAGTGCTGTTTAAAGGCTAGCCAGCTCTCACAGTCTCCCTCTCCTTCTAACAGCGTAGCCCATGGGATAGCTCCTAATAGGTTGTGGAGGAGATCAAAGTTAGCTCTTCCAAAATTCAGGGTAGCCATCCTACATTTTGGCTTGTTTCTTCCACTCAGAATCTTGAACTCTATCATTTCATGGGGACCTCTTCTCTGCCAGAAGACCTCAGGGGTTGAGTAGGAGCATCCCTTTCTCAAAAGCTTTTGTATGTCCCCATTCTGTGTGCTTTATCCTTTAGGAGAGCAACAGAAATTCAGGGATGAAGGAGGTGCCTGTGAGAGAAGCTGGCTCTCCAGAACTGAAGGAGCAGTGATGTCAGGCATAGTCTGTGAAGGAAAAAGCAAGTGAATGGGGAAGAAATGAGAATACATCAATGGAAATAAACATAAGTGGCAAGAAAGAACAACAAGCTGAAAAAAGCATGATTTTTTTTTTTTTTAAATTGTGAATGCTACTAATTCCACTAGCAATAAGTTAGGAATTGTAAGCAAGAATGGTTCCCTCTCAGATATTGTCACCTAGTTAAGTTCACAAATCCAGACCAGTGCGTCAGCAAAGGAAGCAAACTCACCCTCAGACTAGGTGTTGCCTCTGTAATCCAGCCACCTCCTTTCACAAGGGAAAAAACACCATGTCTGTCATGAGTTCAAGAGTGCAACAGTCACACTTAAGCACTTACAAGAAACCCACTGTGCAGTTAAAGCTGCAAAGGATATATGGGGATTATCGCACAGCTTTGGGCCGATAGCGGTGAGGGCAGTGGCAGCACAGGTGAGCAGCCCCTCTGACATTTCACTCACCTAATGGAGAAAGGCAAGGGAAAGAGAACCTTTTGTATATCTGGAAAAGCGTAGCTAGGGAAGGGATTAAGACTCAGAAGAAAAGAATAAAAAAATGTTTCTAATATATGCTGATAATTGAAGAGCTACTGCTTAATCCTGTTCATAGGTCTAATAGCTTCTAAGGGGACTTAAATACGTTAGTGAGGTTTAACATTCCTCTGAGAGATGAGGCCATGTATAACCTTGTATTTCATAATTAAAAATCTCTTTGATCTGTAGAACCCAGAAAATTGATTATAGTAAATTACAATCTGAACAACCAACCACTTGGTGCCATGAATAATGTAGGAAAGCTAAAAGACCAGATTTAGCATGTCCGGATAGTCTAACTAGGATGTAGGGCAATGGAGGTCTTAGCTGCATAGATGAGAAACACATTGAAGAACAGGAAAAACGTCATCATCTGCTTCCCCTTACTCCTCATTTACAATATCCACAGAGTAGCAAAATGTGCATAATTTTAGCACTAATGTGGATGGGATAATCATAATAAAAGAACCCTTAATCTCTGAACTAAACTCAATGTTGAAAAAGGAGAGACAAAAAAATCTAAGCCAGAAAATTGAGGCAAAAATTTCCATAAAAGGAGTTGAAGAAAAAAAGGAGATTAAATAGGTAAAATGAACTGGCGTTAATGGCACTAAGAAGCATCAACTGGGTCAAAGGAAGGGTACTGAAAATAAAATAATAGCTCAACATAAGACAAATTGACATGAGGTATTTTTATTCCAGTAACAAATTGTATTAATTTATTTAGATTAAATATTGGATATGTTAATTCAGTAACTGATCTAGACATAAACAAATATAGGTGTATACAAGTCAAAAGCATATTAATATTTACACATAAACCCCTTCTATGTCCACCCTGCTCCCCTTCATCACCCCTATTCCAAAAATAAATCCCTTTTCCCCTGAAAATAATATTTCAAGCTAGCAAACAGGAAGTTTGCCATTAAGGTCATTAGTCAAAGCAAACCAAGGGAAATAAAGTTGAGGAATACTGAAAAAGACGTTTCAAATGTGATAGTAATATGAAACTATTTTAAAGCAAGAACATCTCAATAATACAAGATATCAAGGAAACCATTAATTTCTACATCTCAGGTCATTCTGAACTCAGTTATCCTTTATATTCAGACTGTAATCGCATGAAAAATACCATATTCTCAGCCTTTGCCCAGTTATTTAGCCATTCTGAACCAGAGAGCTATGCCATATTTTTTTCCATACAGGGAAATGGTAAAATGAAATTACTTCATTCTGCACTCTCCATCCCTGGACAGCCCTCCTATGAACCCTTGTTGACAGCACATACTACAAATCTGAGCTTTTCACAAAAACATAGATAATCAAGACAAAGTGTGAGAGAAGTATTTAACATGGGATTTAATTGATTTTGTTTCTTAAACGTATTCTATTTCAGGATGTTTATATGTAATTTTTGTCTACAAAGGTGAAACCCTGAAAGATAAGCTATTTGATCTCTGACCTAGCTCCTAAATAGAAAGCTTGATGAAACATCTTCTAAGTGGCTTGAAATGACTAATGGTTGGGATATAGTTAATGCCAGCAGCTGAATGTTGATTGACTTTAAGATTTTCAGTAAGTTAGCTTTAAGGAAATTCAACTGAATTTTCTGTATTTCTTTAGCATAAAGAATAGTACAGGATTTGGGGTTTTTTTCCATTTAGGTAACACATGCTTGTGTAACTACTTAAGTAAATTCTAGAAGGTTTCAAATACACCATTTCCAATGCCTGTTCCAAAATATGCACTTACATTTAGATAATACAAATCATACTATTTAATCCTATTCATTGGACTAAGACCACATTTTTATATCAGTGCAACTAATAAAGATAGAAGACGTGGGCCAATCTTAACAAATGAGTGTAAGATGAAAATTCACCTCCATTTTGACTTCAGTAGGATTTTATACTTGGATAACTATGTTCAATTTGCTCTCTCTAAGGAAACATACTCTTTTGCAGTGAAGACACACAACTATTTTATTAAGCAGTTTAGCTTGCAAAAAAATTTCATAACCTCTACAGCAGCTTGTATTTAATGAGTCAGAAATCTCTTTCTGTACATCTCATCTTTGTGTTGATCCCAAAAATAATGCCAGTTAAAATTTTTTCATAGTTCTCCACCATTTTTTTCCCTTCCTCAACCAATCTTCTAATTTATTTTATTTCTAATAGCTCAACCCTATCCATTAAATACACTCAATAGAATAATTCCTGTAAAAATATAAATACTTTCCTAAAGGCAGTATCACATTTTAGTGACTAAATTTCTGTAACAGACAAAAGGCATCCTATTGTATTCCTCCTACATCACAGGAAGGCAATACATAGATGTTGAAGAAAACTTGGTCACAAAACATCTACTTTAGCACATACCATCCTCTACCCGGTATCCTATCCTGTGGCCATGCAATCAGCACTAAAGCCTACACTGCATCCTAGCAAGGATAACAACGTGTCCTACAGGCAATTTTGATCAAGTCTGGTAAATCACATCCTATATTTACCAATTACAGGAATATTCGGTACACATGACTAGAATTTTCTGTCATGGGGCAGAGCAAGGTCAAACTTCTTCTGTGGCCTTGCATTTTCTTTTAAGTATCTATTGCAGTCATTTGATAGCCGCATACATAGCACACAGCTAAATAAATAAGGAGAGCATTAAGCAAAAGCCAGATAAGAGGTGATTGCTGAGAGCTGTGAACTAATGATAATGCTTTTTTTCAGTTTTTCAGTGATGTATTCAGCAGCATACCTGCAATAACTAAAGTAGTAGATAATCCCCCTATCTTCTTGTAGAATCCCAATGATGCCAATTATTGTCAGAAGGCAACATTTTTAGTCTTACGAATAGCATCCAGTGATTTCAGTTTTTCCCTCTTAAGAATGCTGAAAATAGTGGCGGCTCTTTTACACTTTTGTTGACATCGCAAATCTATGTCTGCCCATACTATATCAATGTGATAGCTTTTCTAATTGGGTCTATTTGTGGGAGAAGGAAGCATCAGTAACAGAAAGAGACAGAACGAGATGAATTTTCAAAGGTGAGCTAGGAAAAATATTGAAGGTGAATTTTCATCAGTATAACAGGAGTTCTGCATCTAATTTACATAAATATGGAAAATAGAAAACTTTTCCTTACAAACACTTTGGTTTGTTTTTTTTTTTTTAAACAGATGAACATTCAACTAAATCAGATGCTGTAATTATTATTACTTTTTAGCCAGTCTCAAAATATCTGTTCAGAATATCTAACTAAATCTCAAGATACACCAATTGTTTCTGAAGAACATCAGAGAAACTGAGATGCAGCCCATGATGGGCAGGGGGCAGTGACCCAGGCAGTCAGAGGCTGAGTTCTCCGTAGCCTACAGGCCTCCCCTCACTCACTATCACAATTGTGAAAAGTGTAGTCACTTTTACATAATATAGAGCTTCTATGCTGGATATTACAACAGATGTAGTACAAAGACTAATATCCAACTATGTGAAATGTCTTCAGCTCCTCTTTAATAGAGTAGGATAACGTAAATGTCCTTTTTTCACATGTGGATCCACAGGAGATGAAGGTATTGGGTAAGGAAGCACAGAAATTTACTAACTAATTGTACTAGTCATGGATCTGATGCTCTGCCAGGCCCTCATAAAGAGTGGTATGCCCTTTTTTTTTTTTTTTTCCCTAGTATTAGTACAAATACGTGCTGATGTAAGAGATTGGCAAGAAAAACAGCTGAAGTTCCCCCACCCCCATACTCCAGTACAATACTATGGGGTAGGACAATGAATTTGTCAAAAGTAGAGTCAGCTTGAAACATACTGTTATTTTACTCCAGATACATCACAAGTTTCAAGCTAGGAAAAAAAAATCTTTTGGCATTGTTTTTCCAAATGAAGGAGCAATTAATGGATCAGAAATTATAGCTCTACACCAGGTAGCCTCTTGGGAGACCAGGATCCGATTTACTGTCCAGCCTGAGGGATGAAGGATTTAAAGCTCATACTTTTTGCTGTCCAAAAGAGTGCTTGTGCCATTGACTAAGGGGGGGATGAGCTCAATCTTTTGCTGTGAAAACTAATCCATTTTGTAAAAGCTACAAGTTCAGTGGCAGCAGGAACAGTGCCCAAGTGTCCCACCTTTCAACAATGTGTCTTGTATTTTTAGAACACTCCCAGCACCTGTCAGATTGCATAACACAAATTTTTACTACAAAAACTGTTTTGGCCTATCATCTTAAAACAAAAGAATTTGAATTAACTCTTGTAAAGTTAGGTGAGAACAAATGGATTTAAGTCAAAAATATCTCACTTTTTCTGACCAAAATACATAAATTAAAACTTTCAAAGTCTATCATTTAACATAGTTTGTATAAGCAAGGTAGTTTTCAAAGGTTCTGGATTGCATTTTTCAAACATGTTTTTAGCAGCTTTTTGAGGGGGTGACTGAAATGGCAGGAGCACCTATAATAAGTGACAAGTTATTAACAAGTAGTTATTTTTGGTCCAAGTTTTTCCAGCAGACAGACTTTGTAAAGTCAGCGTGAACATAGAGCTATTGTTTATTTGATAATAGCATTTCCATGACAGTGTCATTCAGTTTTCCAGAGTGACTTCTCACAGATCCAAGGGGATGTATTAAAATTCTTGCCTCAATGCCTTTTAGTTCTGCTTCATGCTAAATTGATCCCACACTACGGCATTTCTTCCAATAGCGCTTTTCCTTACAAACAAACTTCTCTAAACTTAAGAGATAAAGTTACTGGTTGCCACTGTGGTGCTCTCAGAATTTCTGCTTCTGGTAAGAAACTTATGGATCAGCAAGAGATTTTATATGCAACTACTGAAATGAAGATTCAGAGGAATTTCTGTATTCCCTTTCGCAGATGCTTTTTGTTGCTTTGCATCTTGCAGCTTGTACATTCTATTAAACATGTGGATTGCCTAAAACTTAAAATCTGAGGGAAACTCCAGATTATTTTTAAACTGTAAGCTTTTCCATCATTGAACTGTTTGAAATAAGTCATCATACAGGTACAGCTGTCCTTTCATTTCTGTATTCCTACCTCAGTGAAACTGTGTATTACCTCATTTCAAGACATGCATTCAACTACATTCATATCCAACACCGACCATGAAATCTCTCTAGTATGTTTACAAGAGTGGATATACATAAATCCATGGGGCCTCACAGGATGCACCCGTGAATGCTGAGGGAGCTGGCAGATGTCATTGCAAGTCCATTCTCAATAATCTGAATGATCATGGTGATTGGGAGAAATGCCCGGGGACTGGAGGAAAGCCAAAGTCACTCATATCTTTAAGAAGGTCAAGAGGAGGATCCAGGAAAGTACAGGACAGCCAACCTCACTTATGTCCCTGGAAAAGTGATAGAGCACCAAATCCTGGAAACCATTTCCAGATACATGAGGGACAAAAAGGTAATAAGGAGTAATCAGCATGACTTGTCCAAGGGGAGAAGTCCATGCTTGACCGATGTGATTAACTTCTATGATGAAATGAGTGGCCTGCTAGATGGGGAGAGTGCAGTGTATATCATCTACTCAGACTTCAGAAAGGCCATCATAAAATCCTCATAGACAAGGTATTGATGTATGGGATGAAGGAGCAGACAGGGAAGTGGACTGGCTGAATGACTAGGCCTAGAGGATAGCAATCAGCAGCATGAAGTCTTGTTGGAGGTCAGAAACTAAGTGTACCCCAGGGGTCAATACTGAGTCCAATCCTTTTGAGCATTTTCATTAATGATCTGGGTGACTGGGCAGAGTGTACCCTCAGCAATTTTGCTTATATTACAAAACTGGGAGTAGCTGATAGACCAGAGGGTCATGCTGCCATCCAGAGGGGCCCTGACAGGAATCTTAGGAAGTTCAACAAGGGGAAGTGCAAAGTTCTGCACCTGGGGAGGAACAGCTCCATGCACCAATACATGCTGGAGGGCAACCAGATAGAAAACAATTCTGCAGAAAAGGATCTGGGAGTCCTGGATGACACCAAGTGGAATGTGAACCAGAAAAGTATCTTTGCAGCAAAGAAAGCTAATGGTGTCCTGAACTGCATTAAGAGCACTATTGTCAGCAGGTTGAGGGGCGTGATGTTTCCCCTCTACACAGTATTGCTGAGGCCACACCTGGAATTCTGCATCTAACTCCAAGTCCCCCATATAGAGAGATGCAGACATATGGGACAGAGTCCAAGGCCACAAAGATTATTAAGGCACTGAAGCAGGGGATTGGATCAGATGACCTACAGAAGTCCCTTCCAGCCTCAACCATTCTATGATTCTGTGTAAAAATCTCCCAAGAAATCTATCTAGAGGAACAGATACTGGACCTCTGTCTTCTCCTTTTGGTCAGATGGAGCAGTAAACTGGCTTGAGGAAGAGGTCCCTTGAGTTATGAGAGGTGCAGGAAATCTTGTAGAGCTGAGTTATGTCTGTTATATTGCAGTTATTTATAGAAGAACATACTAACAAAGGAAGATATCCCTTTATTCCATTCAAAACAGCATTATAATGGGAAAGCCGCTCCATTCTTAATCATTCCATCAGAATGAGTTTTCCACAAACTCTCCATAATTGAATTATTCTAATGAAGAAATATAACAGTGCAAATCCAGATACTTTTCCCTTATTAAAGAATTCTGATTATCTTCATTATCTTTAATATGAATTCCAGGCAGATAAAAGTAATAGAATATGCAAATTAATTACTTGCTTTCCCTTTGTGAAATTAACTTCTCATCATTTAAATGTTTCAAAAATGCAATTATTGCATATTTTGTCTTAAAATAATACTTTCAGTATCAAACCCTACAATTAGAAACTCCTTCTTTAACTTGGGTTCAAATACCATTCCAAAAACTAGCTCCTTCCTTCTTCTCACAAGGCATTACATTATAGGAATTAGTTTCATTAACAAGACAAATAGCTGTAACATCAAAGGAAGCGCATACTTGAGAGAAAAGGACAAAAAAACTGTAAAAAGAAAACATGTTTAGGGCTTGACAGAGTACCTTCTTGCATACAGAATTGTACTAAAATTGAAAAGAATGTTTGTTTATACTATTTTTACCATACCAAAAAAACCTTTGGGAGTAGACAGCAAATTACCTCACACAACAAATGTGACATTTCTCCTTGGAATGTTTCACCTGTTGTTTCTTATCCTATAGCTGTTCACATCTTCTGTGTAAAATAACAATGACACCAGGAGCATTATGTCATGTCCTCACCAAGGAATTTGCATATTTTCTGTCCTGACCAAATCTATGTCTTTCTTTTTGGAAGGAGCAAATGACCTCAGACACAAACAGAGGCTCAGGTTTGAGCTGAACATGTTACCATGGAAGCAAACAGGACCTCTCTTAATTAGACAAAGGCCTGTCTTTTTTAGATGACAACCCAGAGAGGAACACAGTACCTAAAAGAGCTAATTAAAGAGTCTTTTACTGGCTCTTAGTGAAATACCTGCTTCCCACTGCTAGAAGTAGTCACCACTACAGTAGTAGTTAGTAATTTAAAGAGAACTGGTGTAAACCTCATTAAACCCATGGATTGCTTACAGAAATGGCTACCTCATCTGTGCTCCCAGAAACTCATTTGCTGATGGACTGATATTTCCCTCGTGCACAGCCTATAAATATCTTGAAGAGTTCAGGTAACTGACAAGGATATAGGATCATTTCTGTCTGACAGTCGAAAGAGTGTGCTAATGGGGACCAACTACTGATGAGCTGTATCCCCAGGTTTCCTCCTCTTCTGATGTTCTGCCACCAACTTGGCAAAAAAAATCTCGTCTGACACATTTTGCTGTCATCACTCCTTAAGCAAAGTAGTGTAAAGTGTGCAACACAGACCAAGAGAGCAGACATGTAATTAGCTAATGTCTTAACAAATCAAAGAGGGTATGTGTGAAATGTACACCCATGAAGCACCCAGCACAAGAAAAGCAGATCCAAGAGTTTAAAAAAAACCAAACACAGGCCTGGGCTAAGAGGGATGATTACTACAAGAAAAGATAAATTTTAAGATCTGTGGAGAAGAGGACATCCAAATTGTCAATGTCAGTTTCAAGAGAGGCAAACAAACAAATTCATATGCACAAATGGAATTTTAAATCATCCTAGTCTGGCCAAGTCACATACAAATATGCATTTTTAATTTGAACTGCAAAAGAAATCCTTCTTCATCTTACCACTGGTCAGGCTAACAAATGTTTTTCTACTATTTAGTTTTCATTAATGGATTTCAAATTGAGCATTTATCTTATTTTCTGCTTTGTCAGAATCACATTCCACTTGTGTTTTACACAGTTTTATGATGGCTGCTGAGAAAGTTTCTGCCCACAATTCAAAATCTCTCTTTCAGACTAATAATCCTCATAATTAATTACTATAGGTATTATAATGTTTAGGCAAACTACATTTACTGATCAGTGTAAGTTCAATTGCAATAGCCACTGATCCATGATATAGCTGACTATAGTAGTACAAGTCAATGCATTTAAAATATAAAATGACAGATTTTGCCCAAGTTGCTAATGCCTCAGAAGTAAAAATGCTTAGCTGTGTACATCTAGAGAAATAAAAGTTGCTGAGTTTAAAATATCTTTATTTGAGCTTTACAACCTCAGCAATTCTAAAACAAGCTGTGCCTCTCTTGTGTCTCTTATATAGCTTTTGACTACTATCAATGTTAGGCCAAGATTTTAAAAATTTCTCAAAAGAATGGGAATAATATCAAAAGACAACACTTCTGGCCAGAAGTTTCAGATACATGCATTTTATTGCCTATCATACCCCTAAATAAATTGCATCATTTTATTTTTTGGTTTGTTTTTACTTAAAGTATGAAGATTCTTCTCTTACAAAGGTAACTAAAACCAAAATCATCAAGATATTTATTTCCGGTAGCAGGGAGGCTTCAAATGATTATGCTGTACAAATCACTTTGGCACCAACAAAACTATTTTCCTATAACTTATTTCCCTCAGGATTAATATTTCCATTTCTAGCTCACTGTCCTCAACTGTCTTACAACTCTTGTGCAAATGTCCAAGCATGCTCATCAGATATTTGTATTAGTAGGAATGTTTTCATGTCCCTTAAGCCCTTAAATCCTCTTGTGTATTGATGCACCAATCTATTGTGACTGCATATGAAATGAGTCCACAAAGGAGTTTCCAGTACAATGCCAAAAGGAAAAGATTTCTGTGAAAGGACAACACTGGGCCTGTTCACTAATAAATTTTATTCCGCTTGCCACAGTCATATTTCTTAAAAACTCTTTGTGCCTCCTGCTGCCCATATGAGATCATTTACACTATTAGTCAATGTCCTGCATGGTCCTTGATGATATAAACTGAAAACTATACCTAATCTTAACAGAACATCTTTTTCCTATAGATCTTATATTTATAAATATATTTTATGTTTTCTTAGTGAAAAGAAAAACAAAATCAACAAAACTATTGCATTAATATCATTTCCCTCACACAAGAAATTATCAGGATTTTAATTTCCCATCTTCTTATCACATTTTTCCAGTATCTAAAAATGTAACAGGCTCATCTGGCTCTCAGCTATTGTCATTCAGTCAGTAGAACGAACTACAAGTACTGTTAATATGATAAATGAAAAATTTAATTTCTTTTAATTCCAATTCCATGGTCTGTTCCAGATCCTACAAGGAAAGAATACTCTTATGGCTATCAATCACAAGTAGCAAATAAATTAATTTTAATTATTTTATTTGTTCTTATACCTGGCTTCATTAAGTGTCATTTTGTATTTGAGTTTTCATCTGATTTGCCTGTAGGATGAGAAAACGAGTTTTCTTTTTATTCTTCCAGATAAGGAACTTAGGTCTTGTTTCAATTAGAAGTATTAACACAATGTAATAGCAGACATAAGACTCCTTATGGTTGCCTTAATTCATGTTATGGTCTCCTTAAATCGTAGAGAGAAACAGTTTTACCTGCAGAGAAAGCTGTGAAGCTTTCATGAGTGAAAGGAAAACCCAGTGCAAGGTCCTGTGCTTTCTGAAGCAGAAATTTCTCAGGAAGGCAATCTGCACATCATCTCCAAGAAGCTCTGTTAATGAAGGTGACCCACAGTCTTTGAAACTTTTGTTGTTATAAAGTCTCCTATTTCTTTGCTCTGCCAAGTTTTTATGACATAAATACTTAAGGTTGTCTGATACCTCTAAGGGTTTCTTACAGCATATAAAAGCTATATTTGACTATGTTTCTGTATGGGGACACAACTATTTCTGATATCTCTCTTCAAATAAGCAATGCATTTTTATTTTATGTGACTGTTTATAGTAAGCTGTGAAGCAAGTGAAATTATTGTGATAAAAAAATTGTCTAGTAACTTATATCAGCTTTAATCTCAGCATGATCTATCACCTACTTCTGATTACAATCCTTTCTGTTTAGCCACCTACTTGATTTTAGTGATTTCTTAAATTGCTTGTGCTAAAAAATATTTCTATCAGGTGGATTATTGTACCTGCAATCTTTTTTACCCCCTTTAGCCTTGAAATTCCAAAGACTTCAGGAGAATACAAAACTTACAGAAATTGCATTGTGAAGAAAAATCCCAAACTGGCTATGAGAGAGATGTTGTTTGCAGTTCTCCAATGAATCACAGAACTTTAGGAATCGGAAGGGACCTCAAAAGATCATCTAGTCCAACTCCCCTGCCAGAATAGGATCACCTAGACTAAATCACACAGGAACGCATCCAGGTGGGTTTTGAATCTCTCCAGAGAAGGAGACTCCAAAACCTCTCTGGGCAGCCTGTGCCAGGGCTCTGTCACCTTCACAGTGAAAACGTTTCTCCCTATATTCACATGGAACTTCCTATGCCGCAGCTTGCACCTGTTGCCCCTTGTCCTGTCACTGGCCGTCATTGAGAAGAGCCTGGCTCCATCCTCCTGACTGACACCCTTTACATCTTTACAGACATTAATGAGGTCACCCCTCAATCTCCTCTTCTCCAAGCTAAAGCTGGCCCAGCTCTCTCAGCCTCTCCTCATAAGGAAAGTGTTCCACTAGGGAAGGGATGTTGAAGCCTGCAGAAAACAAAGAGCCCAATTAAACTAATTTTGAAACAAAACTTTATTGCAGGTTTGTTTGTAGAAATACTTTTTAAACAAATAATTCACAAATATTCTATTGTGTTTTCATTTTTCTGATGAAAAGTACTGATAATTTTCCATACACATTCAACAGTTACCAACAAGAAGAAGCCCCACTGCTCTTTGGAGTATCACAAAATTATTTCGAGCTCCATTGCATTCTGTCTGGCATACAATTTCAAAGTGGAAAAATAAGAGCAAGGTACCAGCACTGAATAAAACCTCAACATCTCTTCTATCAACTGTCGCTTTCACTTGGGCTAAGAAGTAAATAAGACTCCCTGAACACCAGCTGGAGACTAATTTATAGCTATAAGCACTTTGCTCTTGGTAGACAAATGCTTGGTATTTGTTGATGTGAAACTATTGAAATATTACAACATGTCCATACTTTAAATTCACAACTCCCAAAGAGCATGCCTTTATGATCAGACATAAGAAATTATTAACACACTAACAAGGCAGCAGGAATACCACAGGGAAAATAAAATTTGACTTAGCTATCAGCTTCATAAAGTACATCAAAGAGTAGAGATATAATGGCTGTTCCTGTCAGTGCATTTACATGGCCCCATTTGTTAGTCCTTTCATGGCCTTTCCCACTACATTTCTTCTTTAATCATTAGCTTAAATCAGAGATCAGTAAGCAAGATACACTATGAATTCACAAGTTCGTCTGTGTGGTGATACAAGAATGATATTGTTTTGGTTCTGCCTGGGATGGAGTTAACTTTCTTGATATCAGCCTGTATCACACTGTGCTAAAGCAGTGTTGGTAACACACCAGTGCTTTGGCTATTGCCCGACTGTGCTCACACAGCACTGCGGCTTTCTCTCCAGCACCAAAGCAAGCAGTGCAGGCGTCTATCACCCACATTAGCTGGTGTTATGGTGATGTTACTTTGACTTTGGTATGGGAAATTTTTGCTGTCGCACCAACGAGAAGTGTGAGCTGAATTTATATTTTGATGAAAATTCATAAATATAGGTTTCAAAGAGGTGTGGTGAGGAATGTACTGGGTGCAGATGTCCAGGCACTGTCAGTGGGGGCTGCAGGGGCCTCTGTGGGACCAGACCAGGGTTACCCTGTGCCAGCCACAGACAGTTCCAGCCATCTCCAACCGACCCACCACAGGGTACAGCTGAGCCCTGCAGCTGAGCTGGTGGAGCACGTCTGGGAAAACATATTGAAGAAAGAGCAAAACACTAAACAGCAGCTGTGGTAGAGGGGAGTGAGAGAAAATTTGAGCAAAACATCCCTGCAGACACCAAGGTCACTGAAGAAGGAGGAGGAAATCCAGGCCCTGAGCAGAGGCTGCACTGCAGCCCATGACGAGACCACACATTTATCCTGAAGGACTGCAGCCTGTGAGAATGACCCTGTTTTAATTGAGAATAAATTAATTTTCCCCAAGTCAAGCCTGGTTTGCCCTTTACATTAATTTGTAAGTGATCTCCCTGTCTTTAGCTCAACCCACAAACATTTCATCTTATTTTCACCCTCTGTCTTGTTGAAGAGAGGGTGAGCGACAGGCTAGGTTGGCATCTGACAACAAGTTAAGGCCCGCAGACGATTTAGGGTATTGACTTCTTAATCCTCGATTTGCACTGTGACCTCAATCTATGTACCCTGTGTGTATATTATGTACCTAAATACAACTATGATAAATCTAAGAACAAGAAATTGTTGCTGTGTCACATTTATTTCCCACTCACAGCTTGAACAATCATTCTACTCTATTATGAACTTACTTTCAAAGGTCTAAACGTCACTAGTAAAGCTTCTTCCACGCAAATACTGATATTGAATTTCAATGTCTTTCGCTCCATCCAACAGTAGAAAGCAATATTTTCGCAGTAATTCAAGCAATTGTAATTGACAAAATCTGTGCTCATAAAGTCTGTCATTCAGCATTATAATTGCAAAATCAATTTCCTCCAGTACCATCAATACAGTTTCATGAGTATTATTGCTGAAATACAGCATAAGGCATAGAAGAAAATTAAGCAGTAAAGGTAAGGAAAATTTTGAGATTCACAGCTAACAATGGACCAACAAGTAAAAGTTTAGTACCATAACAGTTATGGAAATATTTGTGTATATAAAGCATACTTTGTAAGCTTGTTTTGTACTTAATCAGATATCTCTAAGAAAAATTTTAATTAAGGTAGCATTATCATTTTATTACTAGTCTGTTCATATAATATTATTAAAGTATATAATGTAATACATGTAGTTCATATTAGAAATTATAATTTATAATACAATCAAAGAAGTAAGGAATCATGATAGCATACACAATGCAAGAAGTATGACTAAGAGGTATTATTACCTTACTGTACAAAATTTGTTTAGTATTTGAACTAAAGCTCAGGAGAATTGTGGAAATGTACCAAGCATATGCAAATTTTGCAGTGTGTTTTTTGTAACACTATGTGCAGAAGAAGTCATTAAAAATGTCAGTAAAATGTGCTTCTCTCAGATCGAACCACTATATATATGTAACTACAAATATATTTGTACTGAGGTAAATTTAGAGTTAGATTAAATTGGTTTAAAATGTAGCTTTACCCTTAAATTGAAAAGGACCTCAGAACAGGTGAGGAATATGCATTGTATATTAACTGACTTTTTTTTAAAAAGGTGAAAAAAAGTCCTATATGATATTATGGTAGCAAATTTATTTCAGTGAGCTAATAAATCTTGCAACTATGTGTTTGTGTACTCTAAACTAGGGCCTTAGTAAATGAACAAACTGGATGTTAGAATGAGGTTTTGCATATCTATAGTCTTTCCCTAGCGCTAATCCTAAATCTTATAGCTGCTTAAAATACATGGTTTTAATAGAAAATAGTGGCTTTTACTCTCTTTAATTGCTGACAGCTCAAAAAGGTTCCTGCTTATCTCCTGAAATATCTATGCAGTGACAGTATATGAAAACTCCTTTTATATATCTCCTAGGTGACTCTTAATATGAATTCCATTCAGATAACATCCTTGTTGCCAAACAGAAAAAGTATCCACATGCCTATACCCAGTAAAGTTAAAGCCTCCACAAAAATTAGTAAGCAGTTTCTTTATATTTCTTCAAATTATGGTGAAGGAAAAAAAAAAAAAGAAAAAACCAACACAACACCCAAAACCTTAATAATAATATACTAAATAAATAGAGTATTACTTATTTACATGAATGTTTTGGGTTGTATTTCAGTAGCTTACACTGATTCAAATCAGCAACATATACACTGTCCTTAAACACAGTCTAATTATAAAACATTGCTGCGTTCCTTGCTGCTTATTGGTTCCTGTACAATACTGCCTGGAAAATCACCGACTGGACAATATATTTTTTACTGCAGACACATCTGGCAATTTATGACCATGCTTTGCTGAGGCTCTTCCTTTTTAAGACCTCTTTTAAGACCTCTTCCTTTTTAAATAGGAAGAGTTCTTCTGCAGGCCTCAATTTACAGTATATTACTCTGAAGATATCAAAATATGGGAAACACATACCTTTTTATGTCTTTCAGTCTCACCTTAGAAATTACAGTGACAAACTTTCAAAAATAATAATGCAGCATTTCAACCAACAGAGCTATTGTTGGCTTACATATTCTATTATACATGCATCTATTTAATATCTGCTCAAGCAGATCTTTAAAAGACAGCTATTCTCTGCCTTCACAATTCAAGATTAGTCATTAAAACACAGTGAGTATTATTAGCCTGTATTGAGCAAAAAGACTAACCTAGAAAACAGTTCTTTCTATTCAGTTTGACATTTGACACTGTATTTTGATCTCAAAAATGTAGAGTTACTGTAACCATGTCAAATTGCTTTTACTCTTACTCTCTCTTTCAAACCAAACCCAAAAGTAGTGCCCGTTACCAGAGGGGACATCAGGACTATTTCTGCACAAATTCTGAAATAAAGTATGTTTATCAATTTTTTACCTGCTTAAAAGTTGAGGGAACTCCAAAAACTGGAAGTTTTTATCACTGACTGAGGAAATCTGTCATGTAGTCTTTCTCCTTACAAGAACTTTTTGTTCCATCTTTATTATTACCCACCAAGAAGTTATGCCACAGGTATGTTGGTATAACTGCTAGTAATTTAATTTTCTAAAAAACACCTTTCCAAGTACAGCAGAAAGCTATCCATTATTATTGCTATTAACAAAAACAAAATTTTTTTCAAATATCTGCCCTATTTCCCCTAAAAACTGTTCCCTGCACATATGCACTTTTGCCCTTCCACCAAACCCTCAAAACATTGCAAGAGATAAGAAAAATTGGATCCATTTCAAAGTCAAAATAACATTGGTATTTTTTGTCCTAGCTGCTTTCATACTAATCCAAGATGCCAAAGTGTAATAGAAATTTAATGGAGGAGGATTGTATCTAAGCTATAGATACTGAGATTTTCCTCCAAATTTTGCAAAGTCTTATAAAGTATTTGAAGAGTTCCCCCCCTTAAGAAAGGCATCATTCTTATAAACCGCAAACCTTCAAAACAGCATTATCCAAGCAGATAAGTCTTTTGATTTAATACACAGTTACTTTTCTCTTTCCCAGCAATAGCTCCCTTCCAAACCCCGGGCTACAGCTGGGTCAAGTTCCTCTCACACACAAAAAAGGTAAGAAGCTCTTTTGAATCTCCAGATCTACGTTTTAGGTTATGTTCAGGAGGATGTATGCCAAGGCACACATCTGCTTCACACACACACACACACACACACACACACACACACACACACCTCCAGGTGTAACGGGACCCAGCTCTGCTTTAGAATCCATAGTAGCAGAGTACCATGTTGCTAAACCTGTAGCAGAAGTGAGAGAATACTGGCCTGATCATATATGTCCTTAACTCAGATTCTTAGTTTCTGAATCCAAACATCTAGTTCCTTTGGAGCACTGACTGGTTTGACCCTCTTTGTCTAAACACCTGTTGATAATATGCAAAAAAAACCCAACCCAAAAAAATCCCCACACATTTTTAAAACACATCCTTGAATTTCTACTTTTAAATAAACATGCTTAAATATCAGGTTGCAAACTTTTACATTCCTAAGTCCACATCTCTAAAATTAAGTATCAAAACCAATGTCCTTTTTTTTTTTTGCCTTTTTGACTCATAATCAAATAAGAACTTTTATATTAAGCCTGTGCATTAGAAATTCTATTTCTATTTTACCATGTGTCTTTTACCTAGGGATGACAGCTGAGATGAGTCCTCAGAGGCCTAGAGAGAAAAAGCACCAGAATCTAAATAAAAACTCCAGACAGCTTGCTTGAAACCTGAGTATCCCAACCTACTGAGTAGGTAAAACATATTGAAATTAAAGCTTCCACAAAATTATCACGCAGGATAATGTTTAAGAACCAAAACATATTTACTTTTCATGACAGATTAAATTACAACATTGTGCTAAAAGCGTGGTTTTTCAGTCAGTGAGATTCTGCTGAAGGTTTATAGACAGCTGCACTGAATCAGGGCAATAAAAATGCTATAGCCACACAAGGTCTTAAACTAAATCTAAAGGGTTATTTTAAATGTACAATGGGAATAGAAAACAAGGTTTTCAACTATTTTTGGCATGCATTTGAGATAACCTTTGTGTCCCACTTCCTGAATGTTATTGCCCTTCTCATGGTAATGTGAAATGCCCTATCTCATTATCAGCACTACTGGACATAGAAATATTTTATGTTTAAGCCCAGAATCTGACAAAAATACTCACATATTAATATAGACTGCCTCTGCCCCTAGTATGTGTATTAGATTGCAAAACGTCCGTTTCTGTCAGGTTGTCTGAAAATATTTGGGTCAAGTGCATTATGGCAAACTAGGAAATATATTTTCCCCTTTCCCTCCTGTAGCTGAGAGGTGAAAGCTATATTGCTCCTTTTTGCCCTGGAACAGGCCTCTCTTCCTGTCAATCTAGCACAAACTCCAAGAAAAAAAGGAATGTAACTACACATTCAAAGGAAGAAAAGAGCCAAGGACAGATTTGGTTTGTATCACTTAATGCATGACATGAATAATTTAGGGACTCTCTTTTCTCTTCGGTTTCTATGCGTAAATCCCATCATTCAGGATGAAAACACTGCCCCCACTCAAACTGTTTACAGATGTTATGAGAAAACATAACATCAAAATCACATGCCTGAAAATCTATTTTGAAAGTAGTGAACCTCTGAGTTCACTGTAATATTAAATACACAATTTGCCCTGACAGGGCTTGTAGTTGTATCTTTATTAAAAACAATATATTTTTTTCTTTGGTGTAAAACTTGCTCTAATTTTTCCATTAATTAATAATGATACATGACACTGATGCACCAGAAGTCTGCCATGAAACATTACTGAAGAATTAAGGAACTGCAACCTTGTATTCTAGCAGGGTGAAGACCTACACCATGAAATCGATTCTAAAATACATTCATGTGCTTCAGAAACAAACAATAACTTGTGAATGAATTATTTAGAAAGTTTATTACAGATACATTTGATAAAGTGCATTTACACCTTAATAATCAGAAAACTGTTGCTTAAAGCAGCCCCAAGATGCTGATTACCATCAACATGTGAATACTGAATAGTTAGGCAGCTTTCCTCATAGCTGGAATTTTGTACATTAGACAAGAAAAGCCTTTTGATAAAGCAGCTCTGTCTGATTCGGAATGGCCCCCAACACTACCCAAAATGATGGCTCAGCCTTCGTTACACTAGGACAATACAACTCACACAGAGTATTGCAGTCTGACATCTTAATGCAACTGACTCCTGCAAGACACTACAACTGTAGCTCCAGGGAGTGAATTCCCCTATTGTTGGCACCAAATCGTTTGCTAGACTGGCACAGCACGGGCCAGCTGGCGACACCAGGAGCTGGATCAAAGCCCACAGGATGTTGCTGCCTGCCAGTTCCCTAGAGGACACTGCTTGAGAAGCCAAGCCGGGAGAAAGGGACTGCCATCGCAGCCTAGACCCCCAGCCGATGTCACAGCAGGGTTAAGTCAGCAGCGCTGCCCCCCCCCAGCTCTTCCCTTGACAATAGCAGCCCACCGTCCTGGAACAGGCAGAGCACGCAGGGACGATCTCCAGCAGTGGCAAGAGGTCCTGAAGAGAGGGAAAGGAAAGGGCAGCTGGGCTGAAATGGCTTTAGCACTCTTGTGGCAAGTAGGGCTGCAGCACAGAGTAGTAAGATCAAATTTGCTGCATGGATGAAGACAAGCCAGTATCTTCCTTCAGTTCCCTGTAAATCATCCATATAAAACAGATTCTTAAAAGCCTGGACATGAAAGCTAGTCTTTCTTTCCTGAGATATTTGCTCATCATCCCTCATTCCTGAGGGTGTTGATATTTCTGCAGAAAAAAGGAGGAAAAGATAAAGTTCTTTCATCAGTCACTGAACGAGATCATTGGATGTGCTTATATTTCTACATGTAAATCGAATGCACACATCTATTATTTCCACTTCACACACACACACACCCCTAGAACCCCTAAAAATAACAGAACTGGGATAGATTATAACTACTAGGGGAAAAGTATTGAAAGAGTTTACCTGAAGGGGAAAAGAAACCCAGAAGTGGGACCAAATCCTGATAGTATCTCACCTTGCAGAAATCTGAGGCACTTTGCCCTGGAATCTCAGTCCTAAATCATCCCCTGGGTCCGACAAGCCCTCCTTTCCTCACAGTTCCATATAATTCAAGAGTTTTTTACTTAACAGTTTGCTGTATCCAAGCTCAGTGTAAGTACTAACCAGTGAAACTCAAAAGGTTTCAAGGTCTAATTTAGAGAAATATCTGAAGTGCCTTACATGCCTTCAAACTTAATGAGCTGGATAGCTCATAGGAGCCAGGTCCCTACTGACATTTCCAGTAACTTGTTTTTAACAAGTATTGAAAAAATAAAGGTTCCTAATAATTTTTAGGTAGTTGATTTGTTGTACATGTTTTCCAATTTTGTAGCTTTTTTTTTTTTCCAAACATTTGAATCAAGACTGAAGATACAGTGTGACTTTTTATCTTAACATCACCACATCTTTGACAAAGTGGGACCTCTTCTTCAGCACTATTTTACTTGAAATTTACTTGGGCCATCAAATTGTGATAAATCTGAGTTATTATTCTTGGATAATATAATCTTTGTCTACAAAAATTTCTACAGACCGTGGTTTGATACCTTTAGTTTAGTCTCAGTATGGACTTAATACAAGATACGTCACTAAATTTGCTATATTCACCCTTGAAATTCACTCACAGATGACATTTATAAAATAAGCAAAGCTGCTGGCATCACTGTTCAAATACACGTGTATGTCTTTTAGAACAGCTTTTTTTAATGTACATTTTTCTTAAATGGTAACTTTCAGGCTTTGCAAAATGTCAGCCTGTGTGATTTCCAAGTTATGTGATAGGACTACTCATTACTGAAACACCTGTATTCTCCACTATTCTACCCTCATGGGGTTAACTTCAGTTTAATAACCAATTTCACATATATTCTCCATGCAGTGACTGTCCTCTACAGTCATGGTGCTACATCACCCTATGATACAGTTAAGGTAAAAATGTATTCTGGAACAGATTGTTCCCTGCTGTAATTCCTTTGAAGCCAACTCATTTTTATCAAGGGTGAACTCAGACCACAGACTTTTAAATTGGTCTCCTCTGTATTTATTGAAGATAATCCAAAGAACAACTTGTTAAAAAAATAAAACATGAAACTTTTTTCAAGTACTACTGCGTATTATTTCAAGACAAGATTATTTTATTTACAATATTAATCTAATCTGAAATATACAATAGCTTCTGAACTTTCCTTTGAAGTACCTGAAGTAAAAAGGTCATAGCAAAGATACTCTGAGTGGACTTAATAAACAGATAGTAGGTCTGAGTCTACAGTTATTAAGCAGTCTTTGGTCACTTAATCCTAGTTTCTAGAATGAAGAAAAATTACAAAAATTACTTCATCAATTGTTAAACCAATTACCCCTACTTTTAAATGTAACAATTTTTTCCGTTCCCTTTCACTTTGCCTTGTGTTGCTCAATGTTTTTGTCCTCTGAACACAAATGTCAGGAGATATTCCAATTGCATTTGAGTATTTTGTAGTCTGGAGGGTCTTTCTCCATGTTTTAACCTGTCCCTAACAAGGCTGGGAAGTTGCATTAGTTTGAAGGATACAGAAAGAGGTAAACTTTTTTGAGTTTCACATCAAATACAATTCCAAGAGAAGAGAAGCAATATTTTATGCCACGTCTCCCAAGATTAACTGTGCCACTCTGCTTGAATTGGAAGGAGAAAGTAAGCAACTCTGTAAGATCAAGATGTCCACAACACATTTAGTATTTCAGTGAACTTACATAGAGGTCATACAAACTATATCATCTTAACAGATTTCAGATTTTTTTCACACACACACTGAATATAAAAATTACTGTGCAAGTAGTAGCACAAAATCTAGCATGATACTGGCAAAAGTTTGTATATGGCTGCTCTACTTTTGTCGTCAAAGACCTTATCTCAGTAAGGCAGGAATTTCTATTTTTGATGCAGCCTCACCCTGAGTTCTCTGTGCAGCTCTGAGCCCCACACTATAATGATGTGTCCAGAGAAAGGCATCAAAGCTGGTGAAAGGTCTGGAAGGCGTGTCCTGTGAAGAGTGGCTAAGGACTAATTGTATACCCGTTGCAATAATTCATTGCTTTATTTATAATTTCTTCAATTCAGTGGAGAAAAACGTGCTTTTTGGTGCACCTGACCTAAGCAAATAAAACAATGCATCAATGCATCATTTTCCCACAAGAATCCACCATTAATAGAAAGCACACTACAATTCGGAATAGATTAGGTATTAATTATTTGGTGTAACCTCAAAACTGCGTGTATCCCAGATAGATATATACTTCTCTGAAACAAAATTGTAGGCATCTTAGAAACTCAACTTTTATACTAAATTGCACAAGTAATTAAGTACCATACTTAACAGGGCTACCAATTCCTATATATAAATAAAACACTGAGACTTATTATGCATACCACTATTTGGACATATGCCAACGTTCCAGAATCCAGCTGGCTAATTGCTGTATGAATTTAGCTACTACAGTGCCCGTTTTTAATTCTGTCACTTGTCTACTGTGCAAAAATCACTCACAGGAGCAGAAGCTACAATTAAAACTTATGCAGTATGCAAAGAGTGGCAAGAATGTGAACAATGTTCATGTAACAGAGCTAGACTAGGTCAGCCTTTGGCATATGTGTTTCCTGAACTCAACTGATCTTCAGCAATGCTTCATTGCATTCCTCCCACAGTATCTAAAAGCAGTCACCTATGACATGGAATGATCTCCCAGAAACAGAAAAGAAAGGAAGGAATTAATCCACTGCTGTGTTATTAAACAATTAAAGCTGCTAGACACACAAGACAGTTGTATAAAATCACAAAATAAAGGCAATTAAAGTGCAAAAAAGCCTGAGTGTCACTGTCTTGTAGTGTAATCATTTCACTACATGACTTTATGCTTCTTCTTCTGAGACCCAGTCTATTAGGAGTTAATTAACTCTATGAGAACATCAATCCTCATTAATTTCTAGAGTGTCTACCTTCATTCCTGAAAAAACATTTCAAATTACTGAAGGAGTTTTGCTTAAGAGGTGAAAGTCAGAATGCATTTACTCTAAAGCATAACTTAAGATTTTTAGAGGGATCTTTTGACCTGTGGATTCAACATTTTCAAATGCTCAAAAGCTGCAACATTACAACATCAAAACTTTATTTTGTTTCTTAGACACAGGCTTAATTTCTCCCACTTGCTGCTACCAGATATCAAGAAGTTCCACCCTTTCCTCCTTAAGTACATCAGCTTTCCAGCCGCGCTTTTCCCCAGACACCAGATTACACACCTGGTTCCCTCTCTCTGTATTTATTTCAGGGCATTATCACTTCTGAATGGACCAGAGAAACAGTCTGTGAAGACAGGAAAGACAGAATAATTACGTGATTCTTGCTTGCTCTGGGCAATTATAACTTTGCTCTTGAAGAAGCTGGAGGGCAGTGTTCAGCATCATTATTCAGAGAAACCCATAGGCTCAGATCCATTGAAAACCCTGGAAGGGCACAGCCATTTTTGAAAAGTTAAAGTAAGGATCCCTTCAAAAATGAATAAACATCTCACTCTCTGCTTAAGAAGGTGTCAGGTTCAGAAAACATTGCTGTTTCCTTAATACATTTTTGCCAGCATAAGCACAAAATCGCATTTAAATATATACCTTGTAGATGGCTTGTTCTGCTCGTTCCCGACTCTTGCCTGAGGATGCATGTCTTTCTCCAATTGCATGTGTAATTGAAATGGCAGCAAAAGTTCCATGAGGAAAATGTGACCAAAGGACTCAGTCTTAAGTATGTCACTGGCCTTGATCAATCACAAAATCTGGAGAAAAAAACCTCCCCAAGCCAATGGGTCTCCAGATATACAATTAATTTCCTATAGAAATAGAAGACAGGCACCAAAATGTCTCCAAGTGAACTGGTGATGAACCACCACAAGAAAAACATGCATATGAGAAACCACTCAGTTTTAAGAGATCTTGAAGTACTTGATTTTTTTTTTTTCATTCTTCACTCTGGAAATAATGCACCTCTACAAGTATTAATTTATACAGTGTGCATATGTTTATACATTTCTTATCACAACTAATAATAATAAAAGATAATCAAGATCCTCCAAATTCATATTAGAATTCATGTCATGAACTACTGAATCAGCAGTGCTGGTATCACATTTCCACAAGTACTAATCTTCTGGACTCTGGTTCTGTTTCAGTTATTTGATACTGAAAAACAGTAAACAAAAACAGAACCAGTACTGTCCTGCTTTTTTTTTTTTTTACATAGTTATTTAAAAAATAAAACCAGAAAAACAATAAGAATTAATCACCAAGAAATTATTTGATAATGAAAATGATAATGAAATAAACCTAGAACAGGTTGCCCAAAGAAGTGGTAGATGCCCCTTCCCTGGAGGTGTTCAAGGCTGGGTTGGATACGGCCTTGAGTAACCTGGTCTAGTGAGATGTGTCCCTGCCCACGGTGAGGGGGTGGAATTTGATGATCTTTAAGGTTACTTCCAGCACTAACCATTCTATGGTTCTATGATTCTATGATTCTACGATGTTATGAAATAGTAAGTACCTCAAGCACACAGGTAGCAATGAGAAAGACTTCAGTAATTTACATTGTACTGCCCGTAACACATTCTTACATAGAATCCAGGATTACCATTGAATTTCCCACATTTTCATTTTCATATCTTAAAAAATGAAATCACTTTTAAAAAAAGAAAGAAAAAGAAAACTCAGAAAGATTATCATGTTTTGCCCCTGGTTACAAGCAGGAAAGGAAGTACATAAAAAGTCACTGATGGGTATAGTTGCTACAGAACAACAAGAACTACAGAATGTAATGCTTATGAAAATGAGACCTCAGTATCACTAGTTCTGTACCTGAACATTAATGCTAGAGACACTGTTTTGGAAGATCTTGTTCATTTTCTTTTTAGATGATCACCATCACTTCATTACTTTAGTGGAAAAGCAGATAGCAATATCCCTCAAGAGATCAGTTGTGTTCTTGTTGAAAAAGACTTAAAATAGCAGAGGAGATCAACATTAAGAACTCTATGTGCCAAAAGCTAACCTCCAGTATCGTATGATTACTGTTCTTCACTAGGCTTAGATGAGAAAATTTCCATTGTCAAATGTTTTTAATGTCAACCATTACAACTTTTGGAGGTGATAATTAGGCAGCTAACACTACACTAGGAACATAAACTGAACATATAATCTGTTCCTTTCTAACTAAAATAAGATGAATAATTACTCTTCCATTGCTGCTTCCATTGCTGCAACATCCTGGAGTTAATAAAAGAGAATAGGTTCTGAAAGCTGATATAAAACAAAGGAAATGGAAGGCATCCGTCGGCAGCAATCTTCTAATTTAAAGTTCTAACTTTTGCTAATTTGAATTTCTTCTGAGAAATTCAGTCTTATCCATGTTCTCCCATTGAGCTCTGCCCTGAACAGGTTCAGCAGTTTACTTTGCATAAAAATACCTGCAGATTATCTCATAAGCAACTTCTCAGCATTTAATCAGCAAGAATTGAGTCCTATGCTTACTGTTTTGCCATGACAAAAGATAACATTTTTCATTAGATCCATTTATAAATTTTATACTTACTGTACCAAAAAACCCCAGTAAGATCAGCTCAATTTTCCTTACTCTAAAACTGAACTGTCTGCTAAGCCTATTTCAGAGATAAAAATTTGCTAGATTTATAGTGAGTATGTTCTAAATTGATCTAATTTGAGACTCTTGAGAATAAAGGTTGCAGGACCTATTTGGATTAAAACACCAATTTTAGCAATTTATGGGGATTTTTCTGAAACAAACTCCTTTGGGGCTGAGGTTGTTTATTGTCTCGGTTTCATAACTTGGAGAGGGAGAGGGTGCAATATCAGCTATCTTTATATTTGTCATTAGAAATTATTAAAAGTCATACAATTTTTTGCGACATTCTAAGTATTCTTAGTGAGTGTAGAAAACATACATTTCACAGCAATATTGAATGGTACATTTAAAATAAAATAAAAAGGCAGGTGTCTGTGCAGGTTAAAGATCTTGGTTTACACTTTTCCTTAAGAAAGAACTCCCCAAAATACATGAGGACTGTTAAAACCCTGAACTCTTTTTTCAGTTTTGGACACACAATGGCATTTTGTTGTTGGTTTAGAGTGACAGCTAAACAGACATGATGCTCATGGTATGGTTGAGAGGATCTACTTGGCAGGGGTCAGATCAGGAAAGAGGAATTAGATGTGATAGTACTCTAAAATAGATTATCTTCTCAGGATTGCTGTGTTGCCTCACTTTGCCAGGGACTTAACTCTGCAAGGTGCTGGGGGTTTGGGGAACTGATTCAGCAAAATACCCTAACATCAAATATATCCTTAAATGTATCTACACAAAGTGCCCTAGTGTAATATTACATACACCATTAAACCAGCTTAATCGCCAGGAGCTGTCTACAAAAATCATCATTGCACATAACCTCAGTACAGAAAAGCACCAGACTATAAGCTTATGACACCTGCCCTGATATTCAAAAATACACTCTGCAGAACAAATTAGCCTGAATTGTTTACCACACTGCCACTGATAATACCATTACCATGAGATCAAGTATTTCTACACTATATTTCAGTTTCCACTTCCACTAAGCAAGAGGACATAAGGTAATATCCCTCATAAAGCCAACTAGTTGGGAAAAAACCCCAAACAAACCAACACACATCCCCCAAAAAGAACAACCAACCAATCAGAAATTAGAGAGACTTTCAAGTGTGCAAACCAAGACTTTTCCTCATCTATATCCTTAGGTTATTATGCCACAACCACAACCATATTCCAGTGTTAGAAGGCATGTAGGCATGTTAACTATGGCCTTGGGCATTTCAGTATCACTGGCCATTAAAACTGAGCAAATGTACTCATCACCCACCCAACAAAGAATGTGGGTGCCAATGCAGACACCAGAAATACTAACTATATGAAGGGTTGACAGTAAACACTAACTCAAATAAAGCAAAACATTTTGTGTTTTCTGTGTGAAGGGCTACATATCAAGGCTACCCTTGTGATTGTAGGTGGCTCTATATTTAGTTGGACATTTTATTCAAAAATCAAAATCCTTAGTATTTATTGGTGAGGTTTCCATCTGCCTCTATATAAAAGCATCCTGTATAAATTAGAGGACATACATTCACTTACAAATGAGAGTAAGAAGATTAATTAATTGTATTTAATGGTTTCATTAACCATTAAATAATAGGCCAAGCTAGTAAGTTAGCTACCTGTAATTGGGGAACTGAAGCTTATGGCGTTTTGAAGAATAGGCAGATCTAGAAAAAAGTCAATGTTTCTTTTTCCTTCCTTCACTTTCTGTCATACACAAAAAAATAAAATCTCTTAATTCTTCCCTATGTATTTCATTGAGGAATGGATGAAACAGATCAGACCAAATACAGAGAAAACATGTTACAAAATAAATCACTTTGATTAGGGATGATGTGAGCAAGAGGCTATGGTATGAGACAGTGGAAAGTGGATCCTAGGATAGGTTAAACCTTGCCAAAAGACATTCAGGGTCTTCACCTCTTGTTGAAAATGGAAGGATTTATTCTCAGAAACATACACAGGAATGAAATCTCTCTTAAGATTTTTTACACTTAACCTTTCTACAATTCTTCAGTAACTACCATTCTAACTCTAAAAGGCAGGGGTTTAGATCATCACTCAAGAAGTTCTTTTGTCGTCTGAAGAGACAATGCACCAAACACTTATACAAGAATCTGCTGTTGGAAAATCTAAACTGTAGTACCCAAGTCTAAGAGCAGCAAAATTGCTGACCATTAGCAATATTGCCAGACTCACAGTCACTACTCATGATTTGGCGACAGTCATTCCCTATTACTGTATCATCAATAAAATGCTTCAAGATCATCTTTCCATCCACTGAAGTGGTTAGTCCTGAAAAACAGCAAAGAACAGTTTCTAATCTCTAGCTTGCATTATCCTTTTTTATTGAAGATCCAGTTTAAAGAACCTCTTATGGAAAAGCATGAATATATCCTTACAGCAGGAATTATTAAAGTCTCACTGAATTTCTCAGTACTCTATCTTTTCCCCTTATGAAAACTGTCTTTTAATTGTGCACATCTGTAAGTCCTGACTGATTTTGGCACTGGAGCCGCGTTTGACTATCCTCATGGTATGTCTGTAATTTAATCCAGAGACAATCCCTGTTAACATGGACATCTATTACTTTGGCATCTGCTTGTAAGGTCAGCTTGGGTTTTACAGAGCTAGCAACATTTGTGAAGAGGCCTTAGTCAAAGAGACTCCTACAGACCACTGTGCTCTACAGTGCTAGCAACACCAAATTATCTCAGTTGAAAGCACCCTAGGTAATACCTGTGGGAGCTTCAGCATACCTTGGAACCTGAGCAGTGATGGGTTATTTATCCTCAAAGTTACCATCAGGATTACTCTCATGTCCTATTACATTAACTGCTATACACCATAGTTTCAGCTAGGGAATATTTTGAAACAAGAACATAAAATAACATTTGAATTTTTCTTTGTATGATCTCTGAAAGATGGACTTTACAGAAGGTGATGAAGAGGTATTTCTACTAAGGGCTTTAAAGAGGCAATCTATTTCAAGTATAAGAAAGATATAGCAAGACTATGACAGTACATATCAAATAATGCAAAGCATTACCATTTTGTTTCTTAGATTAAAAAATGCAGAAATATCATATCAAACTGCTTATCACAAGTTCCATTACTATTGTTTATGCAAAGTCAATATTTCAAAAAAAATTAAATAAATCCACATATTACACTAATGCTAGCTGGACTAAGGACACTAATAGGACTAACTAACAAGATAGAATGAAATCTCACAATGGTTTATGAGACAGATTTTTAAAATAGCCCACTCACCTTCTAATGTCAGTGGAAGGAGACCTCAAAGAAGACAACATAGGGATAGGTTTTTCAGAATCATGTTCTATATATTTTTGAGGGCTTGGTTTTGTTTGGTTTTTTTTTTCCTAGACTATAGGTCATTAGAACCTCTATGAAAAAAAAATAACAGCTTGGAGCTGAATTTGCCTCCAGTGACATACTGTATGTTAGAAATTTGGTTTTATTCTTCTCATTTAAGAAAATGCTATATTTTAGAAGTACAAAGTTTATCTCTAAGTTTACAATTTTAAACAACCCACAAGATCACAGAGAAAAGAGAAAATCCCCTTGGGTGACCTCACACTCTGGTGCATTGTGAATGAACATCGCTATTCTGAGTTATCACCAAGTTGCAAGCACCGGTTTGGAAACAAGGTGACATGCTCCACTTTATGTAGAATTGAGGTACTAATTGGAACAAAATATCACTTTGCTTGAAGAAAAATCATAGGTTATAGTTGCATTACTCTTTTTAATCACCCGTCAGACACACCCTAATGAAAAGGGTGCGTTTTAGACCCTGATTGATATCTGGGTGCTATGCTGAAAAGAACTCATAGGAGCACAGTCCACCCACAGCACACTTAAAGTAATTCAGAACTGACAGGCAATAAAAGAAATATTATTCTTCTTCTCATTTGGAAGAGCAAGAATAGCTGCATGCAATTTTATTTCTGAATTTGATAAGTGAAAAATGACTCATTTTATTAGACAAAGACGATTTAAAATGTTAAAAAAGCCTGCTGCTATAATTTGCATATTTTGAAAATGAAATTGGTTCATCACAGAATGTTTAAATATAGTATTATGAGATATGGAAAGCACGTAGATATAAAAATTGTGTACATCATATTACTTTTCAGGTTTGTGTTACATTAATGGTCATAAAAAATACAATAAAATATTATGTAGCTGTTCATATGTCACTTGACGTTTTCAGACTATCAAAGTAGGCATGACTGGAAGACTGAAATCAAATTGCTTAGTTTATACATAGCAATAAAACAAAAAGGAATGGACTAAAAGGGAGAAACTGTTTTGATTTGTATGCCTCTTCTGTGCATTTATGAATGGATGTGCCCATCAAAACTGCTACTGCAAATCAGTTTATCACACATGTGACTCACAAAGTATATAAACAAATGACCTTGTAGCTCTGTTGTATTGCTAGTTCTGTGTCCTAAATCAGGCAGGTAATGAAGATTTTACAGTCTGAGAGGCTGTCCTCAAATGCACATACCATTATCTCTCTCACATACACACATATTTAGTTAATGTAGATATAGCTGCTTTTCCTCAGTCAATCCTTTTCCCATCTGTGAGATCAAAAAATTGTGAGTGCTGTGGAGGCAAGACATAGTTACATACCCAAGCAGGGAACACCTTAGCACTTTAGTCAGGATGCCCGGATAGATGCTAATATCAGAGTAGGAGTCATGAAAGATGATTTAGTATTTAAGTTACTGGGTTGTAATTCAGGACACATGGTTCAACCGAGTTCACTGCAGAATTTTTTTGCATAATTTTAAAACCATCTAATTGAATCTCTCCACAAATCTCTTTTGTCTACAGTTTATTTGGGCTATGAACTCTTTGGGAAATAAGCAGGGGTTTTATGTGTATGAATGTTGCACCTATCTCACAGGGCCTTGCAGCCACCACTCATACCTGAAAAAAGAAAAATGAGGTTGTACGACTTTTGTGCCTCCCCCATCACTCACATCTGAAAGGAGCCCCCAGTGAACATCTGCAAAGCAAATTGATTATCCTTCTCCCAAAACTTTCCTTCATTCAGATGCCTAGAAATAAACTCAACTGTAGCAAAAAGTGGCGTAATGCCAAACAGTATCATCTCACGTTTTGCTTTACCCTCCCTAATTTTCCCCTTTCTTTTAGGAGTGAATATTGAGTCTCTGTCATGTGTTTTTACACCTACAATAGAGTCCTGATCCATGATTTGAGATTATGGAGTTCCTTTGCTACTAAAAAAACCCCACGTCCAACACACTGCCCTGATGGTCCCTGAGGAGCCCCTGCTTCTGCCACTCCTTGGGGAGCCCCAAGCCTGTGTAGCACCCTGGCAGTGATTTTGGTGCATAGAATAATAGAATCAAAGAATGGATTGGGTTGGAAGAGACCTTAAAGACCATCTAGTACCAACCCCCTGCCATGGGCAAGGGCACATCCACTAGATAAAGTTGCCCAAAGCCCCATCCAACCCCCAGGTACCGGGGGGAGCATAGCTTCTCTGGACAATCCCCCAGTCCCATTACCAACCCCTGAGGAATGCCACTTGACTCTGGTCTCGATTTTGATAGAGACATTGACTGCAACAATTTGAGTATGGCCATCCAGCCAACTCCTTATCTACCAAGTGGTCCATCCATCAAATCTAGGTCTCTCCAATTTAGAGGCAAGGATATTATGCAGAACAGTGTCAAATGCTTTGCACAAGTCCGGGTAGATGACATCTGACACTCTTACCTTATCCACCAGTGCTGTAATCACATCATAGAAGGCCACCAAATTTGTTGTGCATGATTTGTCTTGAGTGAAGCCATGTTGGCAGCCACCAATCACTTCCTTACTTTCCAGGTGCCTGAGCATAGTTTCCACTAGATGACTGACCAACCCATAGCTCAAAAGTTCTCCGTCTTTTTAAAAATATTTTTTAAATGGGCAATATATTTCCCCTTTTCCAGTCAGTGGGTACTTCACCTGACTGCCATGACTTCTCAAAGACAGTGTCTTAGCCACTTTATCTGTCAGTTCCCTTGGGACCCACATATGAAACTCTTCAGGACCCATGGAATTATCTGCCTTCAGGCATCTTAGACATCCTTGAATCTGATCTTCTCCTGGAGTGGGTGGTTCTTCATTCTCCCAGTCCCTGCCTTTGCCTTCTGTGTTTGGACAGTGCAACTAGAGTTCTTGCTGGTGCAGACTGAGGCAAAATATTCATTGAGTACCTTAGTCTTCTCCATATCCTTGATAACCAGGTCTCCTGAATCATTTTTGAGGGGGTCACATTTTCCTTCATTTTATCACTGACATACCTATAGAAGATTTCCTTTTTGCCCTTGATGTCTGTCCAAATTTTATTCTAATGGGACTTTAGCTTTCCTAACCTGTTCCCTGTCTGCTCAGACAGTTTCTCTGTATTCCTCTCAGGCAGTCTGTCCTCGTTTCCATCCTCTGTAGGCTTCCCTTTTGGTGTTTGAGTTTGACCAGGAGCTCCTTGATCATCCATGGAGGCCTCTGGGCACTTTTTTCTGACTTTTGCTTTGTTGGGATGTATCCTAACATTGGAGGAGGTGATCCTTGAATATCTTGGGGTCTTCTCCCCTCCAAGGCTTTGTTCCTGGAGAGGCCAAAGTCTGGTCTCCTGAAGTTCAGGGTAGTGAGCTCCCATTATGCCCTCCTCACTGCCCTGAGAATCTTGAACTCCATCATTTCATGGTCACTGCAGCCACAACTGCCCCTGAGTTTCACATCCCCTACCATCTTCTCCAGTTTGGTGCAAACAAGTTTCCAGCATGACATCTCTTCTCATTGACTCATCTATCACTTGGAAGAAGAAGTTGTCATCACTGCATTCCAGGAACCTCATGAACTGCTCGTACCCTGCTGTGTTGTCCCCCCATCAGATATCCGGATAGATGAAATCTTCATCTTTTACTCATTTGAAAAATAAAAGTAATGGGCAATCTTGTTTAAGACCCCTAGTTTTTATCATTTAATATCTTAAACTAAAGTGACTTTACATTTTATGTAAAATTGGAAGTAATAATCACTGCAAACAGAAGTCTTGGGCTATCAACTATTAGATATCTTTATTAGTCTGATTTTTTCTTGGTTGATGGTCTCTTTTTTTCTACCAAGTCCCTCACTGAAGCTTAGCTTAATGCACATCTGTCTCCATTTCTTATTAGGATGGGAGGGAGAATTACAAGCAAAAGTGTTATAATGGTCTTGCACTATTTTAATTTTATATTTCTTTTAAGTAAAAATCATTTCAATGCTATTTCACATAGCTGACAAAAAGTTAAAATTAGTGAAAAAGCAGTAAGGGAGAAAATGAGCATATCTAGGATTGAGAAAAGGTGAATTTGGAAGAAAACAAGTTTGTGAATTGATTTGATTTTTTTTTTGAAGGAAGCTCACTTCCCCTTTTTCACATTTCAAATCATTAGCAAATGAATCATTTTCACAGAATATGAATATCCACATGGCTTTTTTTACTTGTTAGGTCATGCAGCATTATAAACTTTTCATTATGGAAAAATAAAATAGCTTTTAATAATTTCTAATGTAAGATCTTTCACTTAAAAATAAACTTGTCAAAAATACTACTGTTTTTTTTCTTTCTGGGGGGGACAAGTTGCATATATACCAGATCAATTGCTCAGATGTTTGTGAAAGTCTATAAGGGAAAGAGCAACACTGCAATGTCCTGAGAGCCAATCTGGCATTTACTGATGGATCTTAATGATTTAAGTAACTTTGGGAACATGCTTGGCCTACCTAAGAAGTTGGAGAACACCAAATGAATCACTGTGAGGTCCAATTTTCAAAGGGGCCCAGAGTCTAATTTCACATGTGATTTCTTACATCAACTTCATGACATATAAAATGTGCAAATTTGTACCTTGACATACAGAGTGAGGCAGAGTTCTGTATCTAACATAAGCACATGTTAAAGGTTCTGTTGAGAAAAATTATCTCCTCATGACATTTACGGAAATTGCAGCAGATCTGAAAATAGTCACATCCAAATTTGAAGCACAAATGGTGGTTTAGGTTCTGTCAGTACAGTTTCCATTTTAATGTTTGGAAATAGAGAGAGAGGTCCAGGTATCAATTATTTGTGTAGTGCAACAAGTAATTCTAATTTTTAATTCCTGTTCAGTAAATGATAACAATGTGCCTTGGAACATCCTGCAAGGATTGCAGGCAGTCACCAGATAATGAAAGATCCTGTTTACAGAAGCTCAAATATATTAGTTCTGAGGAAGTGATCACTAACTTGAGCTGAGAAGCACTGGAGCAGTCTTTTACTTTTTGTGATAGTCCAGACAACCACCTTGTGATGTTAGAGAATCCATTTTGCATCAGAGCAGCCGAAGAAGAAAATTGTGCTTTGAGTTAACAAGAAGAAATCTGAATGGAGGTTTCCCACTGCTCAATATGACACTAGCTATCAAGGTTCCCTTTTTCTCATGTCAGCAAGCTCTGATTCAAGGAAAAAGTCTGAAAGAAAAAAAAAATCACTGCAGAGCAAATCTTAGGGAAACCTTGAAAGTTGTGCTGGAAATGCATAGCCATCTTTTATGCAGCCATGCTCTGGGTATTTTAATGTTATCAAGGACAGCTCTGGGCACAGATGAAGTCACTAGCTGCCTTCAGCAGGGCACTGCAGAAGGCAGCATGAGAGGCACAAGTACTTTATCTTGTCAGTCTGTGCCAGTTCCCCAAGATGCCAGGGTTGCTATTACAGCTGTTGCCAGACAGGCAGAAGGTTTTTCTTTTTGGGGAAAAAAAAATGTATTTCCACTTATTTGTCATTCTTCAACTTGACAGTAGGTTTACATCAAAAGAAAAAGAGGAAAGGAAAAAAAGCTTAAGAATTACCAGATCCAGTTTTGGATATCCAAAATAGAGTCCCAAACTATTATCAACACTTCTCAGTTAGGAAACAGTTAAAATATCTGACCTGATCACAAAAACCCAAATATTCATATATCTATGTTGAATATAGCAGGCATGCATAGCTGTGGGTTTTTTTAAAAATGGACAAGATGCTTTTCAGCCTCTAAGATCTGTAGAAACTTCTCCATGAAATGACATCTCATTTTGGATTAAATTTACTTTATTAAAGCAAACTCTGTTAAGCATAAATTGTTCACTATTGACCCAATTATCTAGCTGATGTGTGTACTTACCTGCCCACGTGTACTCTGGCAAATGCTATAATTACCCCAATGAATCACAAATAGATTTTTCATCTTACCTTGCAAGTACCAGAAAGCAGTGGCTAGAGAATGACTTGATTATATAAATGCTACCTTATTTCCAGGAATGACGACAGAGCTGGTAAAAAGTGTCATTAAATATAGTTCTAAATGATCCACTCTGTTCAGCAGATAGAGAGAAAACAAAAATCAGACAACCACAGTGAAAGACCTGGAAAAAAAAAATCACTGATGTAAAAGCTGGAAGGAAAAGAAAAAACAACCACCACTAAGTTCCTTTGTAGGAAGGATTTTAAAGTGGGAAGACAAAAGCACATTACATAATGTAATAGTCAAAAGGTAGGAAACATGCAGCTGTGATTTTTCTCTTCAATTTTATAATGTACTTAAAGCCACCCATTTCCACCCAGATTACACATGAAGCCACTGAAAAGTCCCAGCTATTTCTCCCACTGTTGATTGTAATTTACATTCAGCAGATTACCTCCAGATCCCTTTTCTGAAGGGCACCAAGTTCAAATGCCCTGTGACTGGAGAATACAAACTTTTTTTTCTTACAGATGTGGAATGTTGTGGTGAAGTTGAGCCACTTTCTGCCTTCAAATCATGGAAATTAGGTGAGAAGGATGTAAGAAAATTTGCAAAGCTGTTAAGAGAACTGTATAGGACTGTCCTTGAGTTCTGCACATCAGGATTCAACAGATAACATCAGCTTTGGTTTACTATGGATTTTCTTTTTTGAAAGAATAGTTAGAGAATACTTCCTATATTTGCTTAGAAATTGATCAGTGAACTTCCAGCTACTGTAGCCACACCTCCATAGAGTGGTTTCATGATTTAGGATGTCATTTTTATTTTAAAAAAATAAATTTAAGCAAATTCTTCATGGGAGTTTTCTTGGGAGATAAATGTGCCTTCTGAAACAGCTACAGATTATCATGATATTTCTAACCCATGCAAGGGTTATCAGGTTACAAAATAGATTTTTTTTAAAAAAATTGAATTCATATTTTATCAAAAACTATCAAAAATAGCTAGAAAAATAATATATATTTGGATATAGTTCAGGTTCCAATGCATGGGACTGAATTTGAAGTTCTGTTTCTCTCTTTTTAAATGCTGATTCTCTCTTTTTAAATCTTGATTAGGTGTTATTAGGATGTAGATGGGTTTTAGTTTTTGGCTTGAGTTTATTTTTATTATTTCTTTATACTTTGAGGGAGAGACAATATCTTTTTTCCCTGGACAATATCTGACCTTGATAAGAACACATGAGAACAAATGCAAAACTAGTTTCTTAAATTTAAAAAGACTGGAGCAACAACTAGCACAGCTTTGTCATGAACAAAGCTTGTTAAACCCATCTAAATACCTTTATGGGAAGGTAACGGGACTTATGAACAGAGGAGATGGCGTAGGTGTTATATAGCTCAACCTCTGACATGGTTTCGTGTGACATTTTCAAAGCAAGCTAGAGCAAATAAGTCTGGCTGAAATTGCTGTTAGTTGGATACAAAGGAAAGAAAAAAATACTTTCAGAATATCAGTGGTTCACAGCAAAACTGTGAAGAAGGATGTATTAGGTTACAGCGGTCTCTCCAGGATCTGGTACTATTCAGTACTGTCAGCAGACTATGGTAAAGGTAACAGATTTACGAGATTAGAAAAAGATATTAAGTTGGAACAGACTGAAAATACAGTAAGGGAAAGATTATAACTCCAAACAAATTAGAAAATAATACCTAGAAAGAAAAAGAGGAAAATGAAAATCATTAAGGTTACATGCTTATGGGAATAATCCAACCCTCACAAATAGAGAATGGCAGAACTGGCATTAAAATTTAGTCTGTAGTGAATCACAACCTGAAAATAGTCAACACAGTGAGGTAAACCCCCCTGCAAAATACCATGGGAGCATAACAGACAAGCAATGCATCAGTCCATACTGTTAAGCCTAAATAAAAAGGTACATTTTTGGATCTTTTTTTTCCTTTCCTCTTTTTCTTTTGATGTAAACCTGTCAAACTGAAGAATGAGAAATAAACAGAAATACTTTTTTTTTCCCAAAAAAAGAAAGACCAAAATAAAAAGGTACTGTTTTGGCTGTATTAGATTACCAGAGCAGGATATCCTCTCTAGTCAGTACAGGCACGGACCCAGTTAAGTCATTTTCAGTGTAATGGACACTCAAAGAGAAATTTAGGGGGGAAAAAAAATGCTTCTGAAGAAACCTTCTCCAACCTCTTTCAATGTCACACCTTTGGTTTATGCAATTTGGAGATGAAAAAATTATGTTCCTAAATTAATCATTCTAGAAACAATTTCAAATGGAATTTGGGACCAATGTGGTCCTAGAATGTGGAGTAGGTAAAATAAGCAAACTATTACCTATATTATCACAATACTTTATTCTATATCAAGGAAAATAATTAGCCCTTAATTCTAATACAAACTTGTCAAAGCCATTACCCACTAACAATGATCTGCCTTAAAATCAGTTATGCACATTCATATCCACTCCCAGACTCATTCAAGAAAGAACTCATTCTCTGTAAAATGCATTCTATGCCCATGCATTGTAAGATATTTCCACAAATATATAAACCGGCATTTCTTTCCTTCCTCTGTGAAAAAAAATCTCATAAAAACTTTATGTTCTACATTGGGATTCTTCCTATCCTACTCTAAAATTATATATTCTTAAGTTGCGTTAGGGTCACATTTCTGTAAGGAAAATAGTTTTGATTATATACATTAGAAAAATCCAACACTTGCTAAGTGCAAAGCAGACCTAGACCCCAGAAGTCTCTTGTGCTTTATGAACAAGAGGAGAAAAAAGATGTTTATGGATGACTAAGAGTATTTATCCACAAAGTATGACAGAAAAGATCAGCTAAATGTTAAAAAAGGTAGCTTAATCACTTTTCTATTCAACACTGAGAACAATACATATAAAAATAAAAATCTGAATCTCTGATACTAATTTAAAATACAGCCAGATGTTCTCTTTTTCTTTTGAAATCTGCAGAGTTTTTCCTTAGAATCAAAATGAATGAAACTTTTTGTCATTATCTGATGTTAATTAATGGCTTTGTGTTGACCTCATCAAGCACAGATGTTTTGCAAGGTGCATTCTGTTAAAAACTATTGATAGCCTAAACAGTTCATAGTAACTACCTCTGTCTGCCTCCTCCTTACATTGCTCATGCCCTGAACTAATTAAACTAGGAATGATTACTCATAATTTAATGAAAAAGGCAATAATCTTCACCCATACTGAAGCTGTTTTTACTTGGTACAACATTTATATTTTCCAAGCTGATCTGTAAACTAAACAATGGTGAGCACTAGATGTAAAGAAGGTTAAAAGGTAAAATCCAGAGCAAAGACAATCAGTGAAGATGTGATTGTTGATGGGACTGCAGAGGGGCTGTGGGCAATTGCAGTGAACTTATTAATTAGGCAGTACTATTAATTTAACTGATCAGAAAAAGCAATGTTTTGTTGAATCAAGGTATTACTTTATTGCTAATATGAAAGTGGACTTTTGAACAGGCAGGGAGTTACATGTCCTTCCTGGCACTCAGAAGTACATTATGAGATATTCCTGTTCGTGTGCAATCTCAGACACAGACCCCACCCTAAACCTAGACTGTTCTACATGGGCACACACAGCCATCTATTTTGAGAAAATAAGTCTATGTTTTAGAAAGCCAAGAGCTTAACACTTACTCTTATGTTCTGTGTCTGTGACTAATTACTAAGCTTCTGTGAGTTTAAGTCGATGGAATTGGAGAGCAAAACAAAAAGTATGCAAGACCCTCCAGCAGTCAGTAGCCTCACAGCCCTGGCACTACCTGAAGAATTTAGTCTTTCACCATATGCTGTCATAAATGGTGATGATTTGCAATACACAACAGCCCCAGCAAAAGTATCTGGGCTCGACTTTAGCAGGACTAGAAAAATCAGAATCTCATTGTAGTTACTCACTGCTTTCTATAAATCAAGGCCATCAGATCTGACATGCTTTTATAACCCTCTAAATATCCAGTCTCTAAAATCTCTGTTGTCCCACAGCAATTGAAATTCACTGCTGTAGAGTGGCAGAAATGGTTCTGTAGCTACACCTGGAGATAAATCTGGAAGAGAAAGGCCTGTACAACCTTGTAGTGCTCCTACCAAGGCCACCGACAGCTGTCACCTCACACCTTCTCATAGAAACACAGAATCACAGAACAGTTTGTGTTGAAAGAGACTTTAAAGACCATCTACTCCCAAGACCCCTACCATTGGCAGGGACACCCTCCCCTAGATCAGGTTACCTAAAGCCCTGTCCAGCTTAGACTTGAACACCTTCCCCACCAATCTGCCAGTTACCGGTCTTGCAGCACAATTTGTGGAGTGAAAGGAGTGCATTTCTTCCAATACAAAGTTTAGCACCTTTGTTAAGACTGCTTTTACCAGAAGCATTGACCCACTACTGATCTTTACCCAGAAGCAGCTGAGGTACAAACGTGTTTTGTTTTTTGACTTTGCAGTGATAGTAATAGCTTCAAGCAGGATGATGGTAACCGTCCACCGGTGAGGACCACTGCAGCTGTTTCCTAAGGGATTGCAAGCAGAATCCTAACTGAACTTTCAGGCTATATCCAGCCTACTAAATTAAAACTACCAGGAACATGCCAATCCTTGAAGCCAGCTGACAAGGATCAGCCTGCATTTATGCTGGTAAATCTTTTAGCCTCTGACCCAAACAGGCTACATGCTAACAGCTGTTGAGAATGGGCGCTGGTGCATTTCTAACTCTATTTATGCCTAGGTAATGTTTCAGAGTGATGCACTCCAGTGCCTGGCAACCTCCCTAGGGAATAAATTAAAAGTACAGGCAGGATAAGGAATCCTTTTTGGTATTGTCAACATCCAGCTTATGGGTGCATGGGTTTGTATTCAGACTTTGCTAGGTGGAGTGCCATTTTCTTTTCCTTGCACCATTAAAGTGTCAAACTGCAAGATATTTCTGCTAGTTTCTTATGCAATGATGTATTCTAACATCCTACCTTTTTGGATAGGATATTTGAGTGTATCAAATGATCATACATTTTTGGTTCTTTTAATTCTTAAACTTTTAAGATCAAACATTAGAGCCATAAAATGTTTTCATTCAACATCTTAAAATGGCAAATCTTAGTTTGTTTACTCTGAAGACTGGCGCTTCAAAATGTCAACTTTCCTTATATACACTTTTTTCCATAGCTCAACTATATTTATACTTTTAAGAATACTTGGAACAAGTGGCATCATATAAAGCAAAGAAGCCAGCTAAACCAAGAAAAAACCCAAAAACAGGTCAAAGGATTAATACTATTTAACCCTCAGTGGAGCTATAACAAAACATAACCACCTGGTGTCACAGAGCTCTTCCTGGAATCTAATAGAAGGGCTGAAAATGCCATGAACACAGGCTACTCAAAAAAACAAAAAAGAGAGAGATACTGGAAATTTCCAGGGGGACACATTTATGAGTTTTCTTTCAGTCAATTTAATTTATCTTTTCTTTCCAAATTATATTTTGATCCTTAGCTAGAGTGAATCTCTGAAGTTGTTGCACTGCGTCTGCACTTTTTTCACTCTTCAGCTCGTGAATAGCTTGCTGAAAACCACCTGTATTTATGCCAGCATTCTTTTAAAATGACAGCCAGCTTTGGCAGTGAAACCATTGAACCAGATGCTCCAATGCAGTTTCTGGAAACTGAAAATAAAAATGCAACAATTCATAATCCTGACAGGGAAGGACTAGTACTAAAAAATACCTTGTCTCATGTACAGAGCACGCAGCACAAGAAAACACCAGGTTTGGAGGAGATCAGAAACAGCAGCATGGAGCTTCTTCAGCACATACTGACTGTGCTGTTTTTCTCTACTCTCCAAACAAGTTTCACAAGCAAGGGCTGAGATCCTAGTTGCTGAAGCTAGATTGCTGGTAGTCTCTGAGTTAGCTAACATAAAGCTATCTTGGGTACATATAGATTATACAGGAGCCTTGATACTGTCTTCCATAGAATAAGCATTAGCATTTCCCTCTGTGTCTCACACTTCAGATATTTATAAACATTGATCAGATCCCCTCTCAGTCCTCTTTTCTCCAGGCTGAACAGCCCCAGTTCTTTCAGCCTCTCCTCGTAGGGGAGGTGCTCCAGGCCCTTAATCATCTTTGTAGCCCTGCGCTGGACTCTGTCCAGGAGATCCCTGCCTTTTTTATCCCAGGGAGCCCAGAACTAGATAAAATGCTCCAGGTGGGACCTGACCAGGACAGGGTAGAGGGGGAGGATCACCTCCTTTGACCTGCTGGCAATGCTTCTTTTGATGCACCCCAGGATCCACTATTGTGGGAGAGTTTTTGCTTGGTTTTTTTTTTTCACATGCTCTTTGTAGTTTTCATTCCCACCAGGGTAGAAGAAGTCATTGGCACCCTTGCTTCTTCTGGGTACAAAGAGGTGCTCAAAGTTTTGTGATACTAAAGCTATTCTCCCTGTTCCAGGGATCAAGCCTATCAGGCTAGATTAACTTTGAAGGAAAAGTTTTTATTGCAACTAGTTTCCTTTATATACCTATTTAATATTCACATAGCTATGAATATTATATATACCTATTTAATATTAAATATATAAATAATGCCTATTTAATATTAGTGACCCTAATGACTGAAACTGTCATACTGCTTTAGCCCATCCTACCCAGGGACCTCTACCCTGAGATGGCTCAGGAAGACATGCTTTCCAACATCCATATTGAAGTGTGATGGTCCAATTAATATTTCTAAATCATCTATTCCACTAATGCCTCCACCAACACAAAGACACAATATTTTAATTTCTAGCACTAAAGGGGTAGATATTTTGAGGCATGAAAGTATTTACTTTTTAAAAATGTTCACACAGCAATATTCAGCCAAATATTAAACCATTCTACTATTGTAAATATATGTACCTTTGATTAAATCATGACTGACAGAGTTGTTATCCTACCCATAGTTCCAGGTTTTCACTTAAGCTGCAACAAATTAAATAGAACTCTTTCATTATGCAGCATAAATTAGACACCTCCAGAGTATGGAACAGACTCAGGATGTAGCACACAGGTTTGCTCTAGGGAGAGGTGTTAGGTTTTCTTTAACCCAGGATCATATCAGTGATCCTGTTTACTGGAGGAGTCCACACATAGCTGCATCTGCAAAGCTGAAAAGATAATGAGCCACAGCAAGGGACGAAGCCTCTGGGGAAAGAGGAAGATTTTACAGATGAAAACCAGCTCACCACGAGACTATGCCCTGACACTGGGTCGGGGTTTTGTATTATTTCTTCCCATTTGCCTTAGAGACAGCTTGTTAAAAGCATACATACTAAAGGTTTAGATTTTTTCAATAAACTAAAATAAAATTCTGTTCCTTCTCTAGACTTCAAAATACTTTAGCACTCACTAAAGATTAAACAAGCTCACATCAGTCAGTGGAAAGTCTTTCTGTAATGCTAATTGGCTTTGTATCAAAACCAATAAAGATTCCTGTCATTATCACCTGTTATCACCTTCTATTTGGAGAGCTACATTCACACATTTATAATACAAGTACAATTAGCTGCTAGACTTGCTTATGATCAACATCACCGTTAGGGACCAATAGAAATATGATTTGATTAGCTAGGTGGTTTTTTTCATCTCTCCCCCATTTTTGCTCCTTTTGGTATTTTCCTTCATTCAATCAAAGGTATATAATCAAAGATGATACAGAAAAGCTAAGGTTTCTGTAGAGTATAGTGTTTCCCATTGACCCTGTTGGAAAGGGCATTGATCGCGCTAGGTGTTGCTTCTATCCAGTTGGGCATGTGCAAACCGTCTATCTTCAACAAGGCCAAATGCAAGGTCCTACCCATGGGTTGGGGCAATCCCAAGCACAACTACAGGCTGGGTGGAGAATGGATAGACAGCACCCCTGAGGAGAAGGACTTGAGGGTGTTGATTGATGAAAAGCTCAATATGAGCCAACAATGTGTGCTCACAACCCAAGTGTGTCCTGGGTTGCATCAAAACCAGTGTGACCAGCAGGTAAAGGGAAGTAATTCTGCCCCTCTCTTCTGCTCTCATGAGACCCCATCTGAGGTACTGCATCCAGATCTGGTCTCCCCAGGTAGCCTTAAATCCAGAGAAAGGCCACAAATATGATCAGAGGGCTAGAGCAGCTCTCCTGTGAAGACAGGTTGAGAATTGAGCTTGTTCAATCTGGAGAAGAGAAGGCCCAAGAGAGACTTCCAGTACCTGAAGGGAGGGGCCTACAGGAAAGCTGGGGAGGGACTGTTTACAGGGGCATGTAGTGCCAGGATGAGGGATAATGGCCTTAAACTAAAGGAAGGTAGATTTAGATCAGATGTCCCTGCCCATGGTGAGGGGTTGGAATGAGATGGTCTTTGAGGTCCCTCCCAACCCAAATCTTTCTCTGATATTCTGGTTCTATAATTCAAATACTCCAACAAACTCAGCTTAAATCATTGCCTTAGCAGTGCAAGGAGCTCTGTTTTGGTTTGTTTGGCTGGTTGGTTTTTTTTAATAAAAACTTATCAATTAAAAAGTGTGGGTTGATGAACTATGCTGTCAGATACTAGATACAAAATGAGATAATTTTCTTTTCCGGCATCAGAGGGACTGTGGCAGTTCACAACCCGTACTGGGGCAAGGACAGGACGGGGTGATTGCATCCAGGGATGATGCATCCAGGGACAGAAGAGCAACAGAGAGAAAGTGTTATGCAGGGTCCCCAGCCTCCTGCATCGCCTCGCCCAAGGGCTTGGGAGACACTGAGTGTAACACCCAGCAAAAGCGGAGAAAGGTGTTCTAATGAAAATGAGCTGAGGGGGGAGAGGGCTTGTTTCCCAGGGTGTTTGTTTATTTTCTATCTCTATAACCTGGATCAGTGATGAAAAATTTGTAGTAATTTGTAGTAATTAGCAATAATTAGGTAAACTGAGCTACTTTTGACTGTAGCAAGGGGTAATATCTGATATCCTGCGTATACTTAACAGCTAGGTATCAATCCTGTAGTGCTATTGGAGCTTGAGGCAAGTTTTTATTGCATTTCACGCCCAATTCCCATGACTACCGTTATCAACTGTGAGAAACCAGACTTCTGCTCATCTTCCATTCAAATGGAAAAGAACCAGAAGTATCGAATTCACATGTAAAGAGCTAGCTGCAAAGAGCAGGGGGTTTCCTGCCCTAGTGTGGTCAGGTTGCAAGAACAAGCTCCAGCTGATCTGCCATACTATTCTCCTTGATATTAGAGCTCTATTAAATTGTGGCTTCTATACCTAACTATACGGGGAAAAGAAAGTCTGATTTTCAAAAATCTGAAATTCGATACAAGCAATAAACAGCCACTTTTAACATGCTATTTGGCCAATGAAAAAAGGACTAAAGCAGCACATGTAATTCTAAGTGGGGAAGAAGCTATCAATATTACTGCACCAATATTTTGAAATAAGGACAGTTCCACAGAATCCTCAAGTCACTAATGCCACGGTCCTTTGGTTTGGGTTTTTTTACATCTTATAACATGAGTTTATGTGTGAATGTTCATTTGATATATTAAAATGCCAACGTACAAAGCTAATAACAGAAGCCAACTCTCAGAGAACTACATGAGACAAAATACATCATCACACCTCTCAGAAATTGCATTTTCACTTGCTTTTCTGGGTTTATATTTTTGTCATGTATTTGGATTTAATAATATGAGATTCTAACCATAATATGAAAACAATGAAAACAACTGAAACTAGAAAGCACTATAGGATTGACAGTAGAAATGAAAACTTGAGTGTTTATTTTCCTTTCACAAGTAATTTTGAGTTCAGAAATCACAATTACATAATTTACTAGCACAATGATCATTAGGGATTTAAGGGCACTCTGTAACCCAGTTGCACATTTGCTGTGAGTATAGTTTGCCATCAGCCCACAAGTGCCTGTAACTACTGAAATAATACACAGATACCAAATACCTTCGTGGACCTAGATATATAATTATGGTAGCTCATAAGCACTGACATGAAGGAGCCCCCAGTTTTAGAGGAACCTTTTCCACTTTTCATACTAAACATACCCTAACCATATGCCTGTTAGGAAGGCAGGTACTGTATTTTTCACCTCCATTCACTGGAGACTTCCACCCAGGCTAGGGTTCACTTTATTCCTTCTAAAAGTTCAGGATGTGGCCAAGATGCATTTACTGTGGGAAGTATAGATGTGTGGTGAGTACTCAGAAATCATTCCTTACCCTAAGCCACTGGGAAAACAAATTCTGCATAAAATCTGACAACTATTGCATATTAGAACTGTATTTGCATGAATTTTTTACCATTCCCAAAGGTTCATTATTGGGTTTCATTTCCTTTTAAAATCAGTTCCTTCCTCTCCCATAGTGATACTTGAGATGTATTTGTAAAAGCAAGTGTTTGACACATATCATAGGGATAATGAAAGCTCTCTCACATATGCTAGCATATATGATAATTAATTCTACACAAAAATATTTACTAAAAGTGAGTTAAAGCCATTATCATACAAGGAAGATTTTGGCTACTCAAATTTAACCTGTTCCCTCTTCCCTCCCCCTCTTCCAACCCGTTAGAAAGTATTTAAGGTTACAGCATATATAGTCTCAGAAATCTTCATTATATCAAATAGGTGAAATTCAGAAGCAAAGTTAAAGAAACAGGCCAGCACAGATGAAGAAATTGTAATGGAAACACAGCACTGTAAAAATTGGTCTTTTCATCTTAGATGAAGAAATTATGATTCTATGATATTTGTCATAAGCAGGAAGGGAAGAGGAGGTAAAGTACTTTGATACTAGTTAAATTTAGTGCCAGATTCAAAAGCTATGAAGATAATACTGCTGCAATTGAAAAGATGAAAACTTCAGTTTAATACCCCACAATACTGATGTTTAATGTTACAGCTGACTTACTTAACTTTAAATATATTTTTATCCACATCATATCTTATTATTTCCTTGCCAGCTCTGTTCTCTCTTTAATTTTTTTTTAAAAAAAGGCTTTTCATTATAGCTTCTAAAAGAAATAGCAGTGATTAAAAAAATAGTCTTTAAAAATTGAATTCACAAGATAAGAGTTAGCTCGATGCTTAAAAGGACTACCCTGACAACTTCAACTATAAACGTAACTCGGACTATGTAATTTTTTAAAGCTTACCATTAAAATCAAAAGATCAAATTATAAAAATAAAACTTTAATAAAAGAGAGGGACACTTAAATTTTTAGGACAAACATTGGTAAACCTGGCCTAAAAGAAATTTTGCAGCAGTGGAGCGTTTTGGGGCATTTTGGGGGTTTAAAATGAGTATTAGGGATAGAGTTACAACTGACAGCAAGAGAAAGCTAAGATCTCCAGCTGCAGCAGCCCCAGCACAGAGCTGCTAACATCTACTGTGAACTACAAAATACTTTTTCAGCAAGAAATTTGTGGTTATTGTTAAGGGAGAGAAGAAAAAGGTTACACCTGCAGGTGCAGTGGGACTTGGAAACAGCTGCTCAGACAAAGAGCAGGCTGCAAAGGGACCTGTCCTAGGACAAAGTTTGCATCAGGGCCATGCCTCCAGGGCTCTGCAGATTTTGTAGCTTTATTTTTAGAATGTGAAGGCAAAAGAGAAAGCCCAGATTTTCCTGTGAGCGGGGCTATCAAGCACCTGTCCTCTTAGGTGTACACTTCCACTGCTTCTGAGCTTGGGAAAACTTTTCTTCACTTACTGAAATGCGGCAGGGAGAGGTATCTGAATTTGTTTAAGGCAAAGTTGTTGTCATGTTTCATCAGGTCAAGCTCATCTACACCAACTATATTGCCACTTGGTACACTTGAACTCTTGGTGCACTTGAACTCATCTTCTGATGCCTTTTCATACCAGTGTTCAGCTGTCAACAAAAAAAAACCATTGGCCATTTAACTGACTATTCATCTATCTATCTATTTTGCATTTTTAGCAGTTTAATACATTGCCTTCAGTCATTTTGTTGCATAAATTTGGTCCTAATAAAGAAATATAAAGGGAGTTAGGAAGCCTCATTTGTGATTTGTGGCTAAGTAAAATAACAAATTTATACCATCATTAATGGATGAAAACTATTTCACATCTGAATCATAGTAAATTACAAGGTATTTCCAATGGTTCTTAAATCAGCTGTCCTCTGCCCTGAGAGAAATCTTAATCTTTATCACTATCATACCTCTTAATAATGGGTTTAGTATCATTACGAAACAGAACTATTGGAAGAACACCTAAGAGCAATGGTGTTCGTTATAGCCTGTCTCTTTTTGACACTGTGGTTCCCTTTTTCTCTCTTCCTGGGGTTCACCTTGCTCTGAGCTAAATGCCACACAAGTACTTCCTTCAGAGTAACCATGGGAACCGAACTCAGAGCATCATCTAGGATGCAAAGGCTTGACCAATGTTTTTAACTTACAGCGATGTTTCATTTTAAGGATCCAGGCCTATTAGTACAAAGATTGTTAACAGATTAGTGTTTTCCCTCCCTGAAAAACAGCAAAGACCAGTTATTGGAAGGATTCATTCTACATTTCAAGCAGAGATTTATAGTTCTGTGTAGAAAACTGCAGCAATAAGAAAATAAAACCATCTATCATGAACGCATGAATTCTTAATAATCCCATGACTAATTTAAGCAATGCACCTGTAAAAGTGGAAATCTTGAGTTCTCTTTCTGCGTAACCCACTGGCTGTTAATCTTGTTCAAGTCAGTCAAACCACCTGTGCCTCAGTCTCTGTGCATTAACCTACATGAAGCACGTAAATATTTGGTTGCTGAGTCATTTCATTCATTCAAGCTTGTTAAGCTGAAGTCCCAGACATATGTAGCACATAAAACCTTAATATTAAAATTTACGATTGGTCAGAGTGAGACAGCATGGCCAAGACAACTTCAACATTAGAAAGCTGTAACCTACAAAACCTCCTGAGTAGACAAAACTGAACTGGATATCTAGGAAAAAACATTATATTCCCTGAAAATTCTTCCATATTCTTTTCTTTAATTGGATCTTAAATATTCCAAGCACAGTTTCTCCCTCTGTCTGAGCTTGTGATTCTTGACTGGTAAAAATGTTTGATTTTTTTTCCGTTTAAAAAAAGATACTTGAATTTTTTTTGAGAAGGACTCAGAACTACTGACTAGGATACATTTTACTGACTGGCCCATTCTTAAACACAACATTTTAATCTTCTCTCTGTTTTTACTTCGGTCTTAACCCTCTCTTCACCTCCCACACCCTTTCCTCACTAATAAACAGTTACTGTCAGATCTGCACACAGAGCAACTCACTGTGTTCAACCAATGATGCCAATACTAACTAAAGCGGAAGTTTAATGCCTAGATGGGTATAAATATGCCTTTTTAATTGTACACCAAGTGCACAGAAATTAATATTTTAACTGCAAGAGATTTATGATAATAAGATCATTATCTGCCCACTCTGCTTTCCTACCTTTTCAACCTTCATGCCATACAAGTTTCTGCTGTGATCATCTTTAAACCTTACAGCTGTCCTCTATTTGTTATCTGTAACAGTAATCCCCGACTTCTTTTTGCCTCAAACAATAATGCAATATAACACTAGGATATACCAGTAAGCTTAATGGATCTCCAACTCTTCACATCTACTGACCAGATACACAGAGCATTTGCTCTCAAATAAAAATGACGTTTGTAATGACTTAGTCTAAAGGAATCTTGTCTTAATTTTTATTGCCAAACTCTCTAGTAATAGACATCTATCACTATTGGAACAAAGCATTACACAGACTTCTTCACCAATAAGAGTAGAACATACCAACATAAGTCTGAGGTCGACTAGGAAAGTTTCAAGTTTATCTGCAGGATTCTTTTCTCCTTTCCAATAAATGATTAACTTAGAAAATATGACAAGTAATCTAGACACCATTTCAGTAACATGAAGTATTCTCTTGCTTTCAAAAAAACCCATAAATTTCTTCATAACTGTGTTAAAATCTGTCTTATGCTCTCTAAGAAAGTAAAGCAAAAAGGTTTTATGTAGCATTAGGTCACTGTGCATTTATTGCATGGCTTTTTATAATTGTTGACGCTGTTACAGCATCGAGCCTAATTTCTTATAGGCCGGTAGCTGTCAAGCCTGTATTTACTTTGATTCTACTGCTGCCTTGTAATCAAGAAGCCAAATCGAGGTTCTCAAGACAAAGTTAAGAAATCAGGCAGCGAGTATTTCAAATTAAATTGCTGTGGTAAAAAAAACAAGCTCTGCAATGACAGCTTTTACCCTAGAGGAGGATCTATATTTGAGCCTGTTAGCATCGAACAACTCAGACAACAGTTCAGAGATGAAAGGTCCTTTATTTTCCTAAAATAAAAACCACTGGATAACATCCTTAAACGAATTCTGCAACTGAGTAGACAGAAAGAGCACAAATATCAACTACTCTGTTTCTGAAAGTGGACATCATCTTATTTCTACCATAATTGTCAGGTGTTTGGTACACGATTGCTTTTTGGTTGGTTGAATCTCTCTTCACCTTCAGTCATTATCCACCCTACCCCAGGCACACTCCAGCAGAGCCAATCTTTACAAGCAGATATAGCTAAAAAAAGTTTCTTCCCAGGTTTGGAATAAATATTACTAAAATAAAAAGTACTACTGAAGCATAAACAAATGTATGGGGAAACAAAGCATCCAAAGAAACAAGGTAAGAAATAAGTTATCAGGTGACTGCATCTTCCAGCACAAAAGATGAAGGAAAATAAAAAAGATTTCTGGATTCCTAGACTCGGATCCCAAAAGCAGAACTCACCCTGACCCCCACACTTGTCCCTACATTACACACAGACACCTTACAGGACATACATTACAGGATGATGTACACAGCTTCCCATGTTCCCATTTGTCTATGGCTAGATACTTCAACCAACATAAACTCAACCATGCCATATGCCTTGCTGTGTTTTTTTTCTCCAGAAGAAAACCAAACAGGCAAGAAGCCATACTGCTTTTTCACCAATCCTCCAGTATAGATGCTAGGGGTACATACCTGTTTGCAGGCAGATCTGGCCAGGGCTAACTCTCAGGAAGCAATATGGACACATCTTGTAACGACAAAGCATCAAGATCAGATCACAAAATAGGTTTGATTTCTTTATCTATTATTATTCTGTACTGGTATTATTCCAATACTTTTACCAACCTTTTCTCCTAGTCTGACACCTATCTTTTGGTTTGCATTATTTGATTCATGCAGACATGATCTTTTCTTTCCAGAGTTCTCAGACCATCTTTGCTGCACAACTTATACCTCGAGTCAGAACAGCCAAGGACACACTTTCACAGACTTTGGGTCAGAAGCAGCTCATTAGAATTACAGATCATGCAAGTATGAACTACGTAATAAGACTCTGCAGGAAATACAGACAAGGTTCACTTGGATTATTTTTTTCTTACCCACCAGTAAAGATGGTAGACATTAGACTGCAACAGAACTTTTACGTCTGCTGTGTGCTTTTCCTTCTTTCTCTGTCACGGAATTAGTTACACACCACACGTTCCTCCTGTTCACCACAATTCACCTCCAAGCAAGGCACACGAAGACCCAGGAGAACACTTTAAAGACTGAATGCAAGGTCAGCAACAAAAGCTCTGATCGCAAACCAAGGCTTTTAGGGAATAAGATTTATCCCATTTGTCTTTTGTTTATTACCATCATTTAAGCCATTCTGTTTTGTGAGCTGTTCTCCAAAGGAACCATTTTCCTCCACACAGCACTGCTTATTCAACTTCTGCTGCTCTTGTTGTCGTGGTGCATTCTCTTTTGTATGTTAAGTGGCATCACTTGGTATCATCAGCAATTTCAAATAACTCCCCTGTGAAAAGTACAGTTTTATTGTATATAGGCTCCAAATTTATTAGCTTATTGTCAATGTCACTAGAAAAGAATGTTTCTAAACCAAGAGAGGTAAAAACAATATAAATTCAAGGAAAACCACCCAGCTATCACTTAATCTTTATGATAAAATATTGGTTAAACTGACAATAAAATCGGGGTTTTTTACTGTCTTATCTATAACATCCAAGTTTCATTCTAGGATTCCTCCACTGTTATGGATTCACATAGTGATGCATACAGACATGTAAATCTGTCCCATATACAAGCTTGGAACATCAGAATGTGCATGCTTAGCTGCACAAAACAAGTCATGCCAACAGACACTCTATGAGCTGTTGGCTCAATTTGATGAATGGTGAGCTGGTACCAGGACTTTAGAACCTCAGGCAACAGAGGAGCTTACGCAGAGTCACAAAATTTCTATGATATAAATGGGAAACAAAGATCAGAAATGTTACAGAGGAGGGGGATTTTTCTTTCCTGTATCAGACAGCTAAAGAGTCCTTTAATTGCTACCCAAAAAAGTCCCCCCAAAACCCACAGAAAACCGAAAGCTCTTTCCTTATTCAAATATATTGTTGGTGGGTTTTTTTTTTCTAGAAGAGGATGCATGGTAATAATACTTGCATGGGTTTTGGCTCAGTAGTCAGAAAGGAAACAAAATGTTGGCTCAAGGATCAGAAACAGCCATACCATGGATCACATCTCTTCTAACATGCTGTGGTGATACAAACCCAATCTCATCTTCAAAAATTATTTACAGTAAATCCTCATGTTCATTTCTCTTTCCACTTATTTTCATAACAACACGTGAAAACTACACAAAATATGTGCAAAGCAGCCATTTGCACAGAATTATTGTGGAAGTATGTGAAAAACAAAGTGAATATTTGCAGATTAATTATGTATTTAAAAATCAAGTCCTTTTTATTTTCTCCCACAGGCATGAAATTCCATTCACCTCTGACAAGCATGTCAACAGGCATGTCAACAGGCTGTCCTCAAATTTTGCATTTCAACCCCTGACTTAGCTAAAAGATTTGTAAATCTTCATTTAATATCCCTGCTTTCAGTTGCCTTCTTAACTGGTATGTAAAGATTTGATTTTTATAGACCTCTGCTACTTCTTTTGACAAATTCATTCAACATTTAAATCCTAAATCTTATTTGGAGTGTCTAATACTTAACATGTCCTTCAAAATAAGGGAGAACTTTTGAAATCTAGCATGTATGACAGCATATTAATAACATTTCAAGTATATTTCTTCCAAAAGCTATTAAATACCAGACATGCTTTTCTTCTTAGGGATACCCAGAACTGCTGACAACACATAGGATGAATGTTGAGGTTTTAAATTTAATACACAGTCCAGTCACTGGCCCAGAGTCACAGCACACCTTTTTCAACAAATGGAGCAAAAGTATTCACTCACGTCTTCCAAACCTATAAAGACACAAAATAAAAGAAATTATTACAAATTAATCCACTTACATATTTGTTGTTTCTGCAATACAAGATTTGCAAGTAGTAGTAGTAGTAGTAGTAGTATGTGTTTGGCTTTTGTTTGGTTGAGTTTTGTTTGCTTTTTTTAAGTAGGTAACATATTTGAAAGGGACAGAGAAGTTTGTGGGCACATGAGCTTTCTAACTGTGAAATAGAAGCAGCGAAGTCCAAAACCAAACACAATTTGAGCAAAACTCTTTTTAGTTTCACCTAAATCACAGTTAAACCACCTTGTAGAAAAGCAAGATGGACACGGTGGATAAGAGGAATGTTAACACATAGAGGTCATGCCATGGTTAGTTAACTCCTAAAAGGTATACTCCTTCAGATGCACAAAATGCAGTAGATAAAGATTTTACTGTGGCACAAAATTTAAGATCTAACAGAATCATGAATTTCAGGTCCCCAGCTTGTTTTTGGATGGTGGTCAGCTTTTAAGAATGAAGAGAAAGAGACCACATATCCATCTTGTGAAACATTTTCCTTTTGGTAGCTGTTTATGTTCTTCTCTGATTGCACATGAGGGTTTACTCTGGTAAAAATTGTTGTCCATCTCCACCTACATTTTTTTAAATGATGAAAAACACTATAATTCTAGAACCAGCAAATGTTGGATACAGTGACCGATTCGGAGAGGACATTCCTCAAGACATTTTCCAGTGTTGGTGTAATAGTTGTGATGTTCATCACTTCTCTTTAAGGTTGGAAAACATATTTCTAAAAATTCTCATTTTCTGCTTGATTCACATGAAAATAGTTCTGGCATTTATGAAAAATAGATTATTTAAAAGAAAAATTATGGATCCACTCTAAATGACTTTTTAAGAACAAAGACCTTTCCCATATAATCAAAACCAGCTAAACAATTTCTACTAAAGGGACAAGAACTATATTTTATCACTATGTTTTAGGTCTTCAGCTAGAGGATTTTGTGGTATATGGCATATGTTCTTTGCTTCTTATTAACACTAAAATTAGCTAGAATGATTTCCAAGCCAGCAGGAAATGTCACCATGTCCCCCACAGGACAGGCAGCTTCTTTCTCTTTCCCCAGGAACAAATCATAGAATCACAGAATCATAGAATCATAGAATCATAGAATGGCAAGGCTTGGAAGGGACCACAAGGATCATAGAGCTCCAACCCCCCTGCCACAGACAGGGCCACCAACCTCAGGCCTGGATCTACACAAGGTTGCCCAGGGCCTCATCCAACCTGGCCTTGAACACTTCCAGGGATGGGGCATCCACCACCTCTCTGGGCAGCCTGTTCCAGGACCTCACCACTCTTTCTGTAAAAATGAAAGTGAAAGGGTATTTGGACAACATCACGAAAGAAAAGAGTAGAAGGAAATGCCAAGCCTTGAATAACAGAAAGGGAAGGGAGAAAATAGAGAAAGATAGAAAGAGGGGAAAGACAGAAAGCTTTCCACACTCCATTCACCTGCCTCTTAGACATCCCAGAAACTGGTAAAGATTCATGGCATCAGATCTATCTCTATAATGAATTAATCTTGCCCAAGCTGCATATTTAGCTGATGTACTAGCATGATATTTTTAATTTCCATGTAACAATGATTTCTTTCCTCTATCCCTTCTTGCACCAACCAGTAAATTTCACAGCAAAGAAAAATATGTTTGCAATACAGATTGGAATGACGTAATTATGATCTTCCAACATGCCAGGAGACATAGGAAGTTTTAGGCCTAAAAGAAGTCCAAGAAAATGAAGAAAAACAGAAGTAATCATTCTACAGCAAAATACCACTGGCAGCATATGTATTCATTTATACACTGGGCTTCAACTTCTCACTGCTTACCAACATGGGGGTTTGTTTTCCAAAGAAGAAAATATATTTGTAAAAAAATTAAACTGTAACCTTTTAGCAGATGTCATGTTAGCTTTATATACCCTGGTCGTAAAGACAACAAAATAAATTATTCTATATAAACAGTACTCACTCTGCTAAGAGTCTGCAGAAAAATGTGCACACACGAAATGATTCAGCACATTCATTGCCAGGTTTTTAAATGGCTTTACATAATTTAATGAAATTTTGATACAGTAAAAAAGGGCAAAGCTTTGATGCCCAAACTCTCATTTCAATATTTTCTTTTTCATGAAGTAAGCAGAAAACTCCAAAAGATAGCAGCTTTAATTAGCTTTATTCTAAACAGATTTAGAAATAAGACAAATAGATGGCTCAGAATGAATCTACTTTGTTTAGAATAAAAATGATTCCCTAGGGAACTTGAGATTGCAGTTTTTCCTGTAACATAAATAGTGAAATCTGTGTGGGAGGAGACCTTATATCAAAATAATTTGTTAAAGATTACCGTAAGAGAGATGTTTAGGGCTTTGATTTTTCTCACATCCCACATCTTTTCTTCCCCCCGCTCCTTCACATTTGAGAAAGTCAAGTAATGCAGATCTCCTATCAAACAAACAGTGCCAAAAAAAGGGGTTCTTTTGAAAAACAATCTTTGCATAAGCCCATTTATGCACTTGAGTTTCTCTCCCCAAAGAGCTCTTCAGCTTTGTGCTGTGTGACCTTTTTAACAGGAAACCTGAACAATGGTAGGCGAACCTGGGGCAGGAAAACACATTTTTACATTGAGTCTAAAGCCCTAAGTAGCATACAGCTCTAATTCTCATTCAGAGTTATGTGAAAGAAGTAGTAAACAGTTCCACATTTACTCCTCTCTAGGAACAGAATCAACAGGTCTTCCCATCTCAATACAAGAAAAAGACATGGACAATTTCGGAAAGTTTCTCAGCATTAGCTATCCACAATTTCAGCTACATTGCCACAGTATGTCCTCTATTCATCTCAGCAAACATTTTGAAGTATACCTTCATAATGCCTCTCCTCAGAACTAACTCATACATATGCAAGTCCATGGGACATGATCAGATGCATCCCAGAGTCCTGAAGGAATTAGTTTATGTAGTTGCTAAACGACTCTCCATGATATTTGAAAAGTAATAGCAGTCAGATGTAGTCCCTAGTGACTGGAAGAGAGGAAACATCACAGCCATTTTTTAAAAGGGTATGAAGGAGAACCCTGGGAACTACCAACCTGTCAGCCTCACCTCTGTGCCTGGGAAGATCATGGACCAGATCCTACTAGGCGCTATGCTAAGGTACATGGAGGACTGGGAGGTGATTCGAGACAACCAGCATGGCTTTACCAGGATTCCTGCCTGACCAATCTAATGGCTTTCTACAATGGAGTAACTGCATCAGTGGACAAGGGACAGATGTCATCTATTTGTATTTCTACGAGGCCTTTGATACGGTCCCTGACAACATTGTTCTCTCTAAGCTGGATAGGTATGGATTTGATGGGTGGACTGTCCAGTGGTTAAGGAATTGGCTGGATGGTCACATCCAGAGTGTGGTAGTCGATGGCTCAAAGTTCAGATGGAAGATTGTAACAAGTGGTGTTTCTCAGGGGTCTGTGCTGGGACCAATGCTGTTTAATATCTTTACTAATATTGACAGTGGGATTGAGTGCACTCTCATCAAGTTTGTTGATGACACCAAACTGAATGGTGAGGTTAACATGCCACAGGGACAGGATCACAGGATCACAGACTCACAGAACATTAGGAGTTGGAAGGGACCTCAAAAGATCATCTAGTCCAACCTCCCTGCCAGAACAGGATCACCTAGACTAATTCATACAGGAATGCATCCACACGGGTTTTTAATGTCTCCAGAGAAGAAGACTTCACAAACTTTCTGGGCAGCCTGTTCCAGTGGTCCATCACCTTCATAGTGAAAAAGTTCCTCTTATATTCACATGGAACTTCCTATGCTCCAGCTTGCACCTGTTACCCCTTGTCCTATTGCTGGCCGTCATTGAGAAGAGCCTGGCTCCATCCTTCTGACTCTCATCCTTTACATATTTATAAACATTAATAAGGTCACTCCTCAGTCTCCTCTTCTCCAAGCTAAAGAGGCCCAGTTCCCTCAGCCTTTCCATATAAAGATGGTGTTCCACTCCCATAATCATCTTTGTGGCCCTGCACTGGACTCTTTCAAGGAGTTCTATATCCTTCTTTAACTGAAGGACCCAGAACAGTTCAAGAATTGGGTCTCCACTAGAAACACACCTCCAGCTAGAAACTGTCCCATTGATCAAAACTCACTGGCTTCTTCTCTTCAACCTGCTCTCAATCCACTTCACTACCATCCAGAGCACACTTCCTCAGTTTAGCCACGAGGATGCTGTGGGAGACAGTGTCAAATGCTTTACTGAGGCCAAGGTAGACCTCATCTACTGCTCTACCATCATCTATCCACCTGGTTATATCCTCATAAAAGGCTATTAGATGAGTCAAACATGATTTCTCCTTGGTAAAACCATGTAGACTGCTCCTAACAATCCTTTTATCCTTAATATGCCTAGAGACAGCACCAAGAATAAGTCTTTCCATCACTTTTCCAGGGATGGAAGTGAGGCTGACTGGTCTGTAGTTACCCAGGATGCCATCCAGAGGGACCCAGACAGGCTGGAGAAGTGAGCCTAGGTGAACCTCATGAGGTTCCACAAAGCCAAGTGCAGAGTCCTACACTGGGGCCAGGACAATCCCCATTATCCGTACAGGTTAGGAGATGATATGCTGGAAAGTAACCATGAGGAAAAGGACCCCGTGGATTACATGAGCCACCAATGTGTGTCTACAGCCTAGAAGGGCTGCATCGAAAGAAGTGCGGCCAGCAGATCAAAAGAGGTGATTCTGGCTCTTTGCTCTGCTCTAGTGAGGCCTCACCTGGAGTATTGTGTCCAGCTTTGGAGCCCTCAACAAAAGAAGGATGTGGATCTGTTGGAGCGACTCCAGAGGAGGGCCACAAAAATGACCGGAGGGCTGGAGCATCTCTCCTATGAAGACAGACTGAGAGAGCTGGACTCGTTCAGCCTGGAGAAGAGAAGGCTCCAAGAGGACTTTATAGCAGCTTTCCAATATTTGAAAGGTGCCTATAAGAAAGCTGGGAAAGAACTGTTCACGAAGGCATGTAGCAATAGGACAAAGGGTGATGGTTTTAAACAGGGAAAATGGACATTTAGGTTGGATATTAGGATAATGTTCTTCAACATGAGGGTGATAGATCACTGGAACAGGTTGCCCAGAGAGGTAGTGGAGGCCCTATCCCTGGAGACATTCAAGGTCAGGCTTGATGAAGCTCTGAGCAACCTGATCTAGTTGACGGTGCCCCTGCTTACTGCAAGGAGGGTGTTGGACTAGATGACCTTTAAAGGTCGCTTCCAACCAAACACATTTTATAATTCTATGATTCTAACTCGGGCTGAAACAGTTTGCCACATTATCAGGGCTATAGCTGCTACAAGAGTTAAGTGGCAGAGCAGTGCACAGCAGCAGGAAGTGTGCCTGGGGGCTTTAGCCTGGATTTAGCATTATTGAAACAATTCAACTCACTTTAATTGCATTAGAATTATCAGCATCAATTTTAGCTTAGGTATTTCCTTCCCTGAGCTTTTCCACTACACTGTTCTGCTCCTACTTTAGTCACTAAACTCTTCAAGGTCATAGATAAACTATATAGTGTTTTTTTGCAGAATTTTTACAGTGCTTTTAATATTTTTTCTGTACTCTGTCAGCGTTTAACAAGATTTATCATACAAATCTTGATCCAGAAAAGCACTTAATCACATGTATGACATCGATTTCTCGAGCTGACCATTTAATATGACAAAATCAGTTACACGTTTGAAGTCAAAGACATGTTTCACTGCTTTGCTATTTATAAGTGAGAATGTTTACCACTATGCAAGGAGAAACACAACTCTGTAAAACAAAACCCTGTTTGGGGTAAAAAAAAATAATGTCCTCAAATTTAATCCTTGCAGTATGCATGAATTTACTTACAATTTCAACATTTTCCCTGAAGATGTTCTTCAGGATAGGCCTTATTCTCAACTACACTAAGAAAAATCAAGCCAAAGATTTCTTCAGGCAGCTCTTACTCATTTCTGTATATTTAAGTATATAGAAGCCAGCAGATTCATTTAAATCAAATGTCCTCTCTATTATCCTCAAATCCACCAACCTCATTCTTCTGCCTCTCTATTTCAGCAGCAATTTTGTTCCACATCTCATTATGCTAATAAAGGGGAAAACATGATTAACCTAGAAGAATTTAGAGTTATCAATCACCTCAGCTTAAAGTAAATTGCTATTGCAAAGAAAATGCTTGAAAAACTCTGCCATATCAGAGCACCACCAAAAGAGACACTTAGACAGAAAACTAGATTTTGACAACAGAAGTAAAACAGAGGTAGTTTACAAAGCACCTAACCATAAAGCTGTATAACTCTGCTTTTTACGCTACTAACCCAAACTCTTCTTATGAAAATGCTACTCATACAGAGCATTTTCATGTAAGGGACAATATGTAAAGAGCCAAACAATATGTAAAGAGCCAACCAAGTAAAGATTGGCATTTATAAACAAGGCCTATTTATGAAATTCTGGAGATTAGAAGATACCCTGTGCCTTCATTTCAAAAAACTTTCAAAGAAGAGAGACCCCAAAACTGATATTATGAGCTAGAAAAGAACATTGGAAAATGGTGGTAACAGGGGAATATAATGACTTCCCAATGAAGTGCTTGACAGCCATGCCAATTACGACAAGCATGAAATACCACATAGATTCACAGACTAGTAACCAGATTGGTAACTTGAATCTCCACCTAAACAGATAATTTTATAATATCCACAAACAAGCTAACACACCTGGGAATGTTTTTGCCCTTCTAGTTTCTTCGTCCCAGGCACACATGACAGAACCTGGTGAATAAAGAAATTATCATTTTAATCACTAATCACAAAGAAAATATCACTTATCATCACTGGGAAGAACATGCCAACATCCAGTCAGCACCAGCTTCTGTCTCTGCACTTGCCCCGCTCCCTTGCACTGCCCACAGCATGAAGACAGTGAACTAAAAGAGGAGGAAGGACAGCAAGTGCAATAGTCAAGCTTCCACAGAAAAAAAAATACATCCAGTTTCACTCCTCACACTTAGCCGCTCTCGCTAGAAAATTCACTGGGATGTCTTTTTTTTTTAAAGGATTTTACAAAAATGTTTCTCAAGATGTTTTATGATTATTATTGTTGTTTTTCCACTCCTCTGCCTGCCAAACTTCACCATTTTGTGAGACAGTATGCACTCAAAGAAATTACAAGGAATCTATGTTGCTTGCTTTTGGGTTTTCTGTCTAAAGCATATAAAGACCCCATAAAAATTTGTTATCACTTTGTCTCTCCAACATACAGCTTTTAAAGTGATTACAGGGACAGAGAAAAATCTATGAGAAAAAAAAGTAGAAAACTGTATACTTGGAAGTAAAAATAGAAAATACTCAGCTCTATACTTTTAAGTCATTGTACTTTAAAAGCATCATTCTAATTACCTATTTTTTGGGAATTGTGCCAGTGCTAGCTGGAAAAAGCACTCTTACCTAGCTATCAGCTACAAAATTTAAAAAAAAAAAAAAAGAATTATTGAGCTTTAGGAGTTTGGAATGATTGAGACCTAGTTAAAGGAACATATGCTGCTTTGATTACATAGCAGCCTCTACTCCATGTACTCAAAGAATATACTATAATACAAGACTTTAAACAACATCCTGAAAAATTAAATACTGCATCCCTGTATCCTGCTTTGTTTGTGGGGGTGTGAGCTGTCATAAAACAATTTGTGCCTTTTAGAATTATGTATATTGATGTCAGTTTACCAAGTAATGTCCCACCATAGCTAAGGTGGTAAGGACATTAGTAGAAAGGCAGCAAGACATCAAGAAAGCTGCTGTATAGTAAATTACAGAAAGTTTTAAGTAAAATGCTTTTAGTCAAAAGTTATTAATGTTAATGTGCAAGAGTGTAGATCCAAATCAAAAATCTACAAAATTTTGCCCCCCTCCTCAGCCAGCTCAGGCCCAGCCCATCTGTGATCACATTTGCCCCATGCAAGGAACATTCAGAAACCCAGAAGAGCTCTGCAAAAGCTGGTGTGCTCCAGTGCCAGCGTACCTCAACACTAGTTCACATCTTGAAAGCAGCATAACCTCAGCCTCAGCAGTAGCAGTTGTAAGCAGCATACCTTCAGCAGGGCTATGAAATTTAAGACGAGTGCTACTACACCAGTATGGACATAAGTCAGACCAAATGAGCCTGGGCATCTTATTCCCCATGCTCCAGAGCATGACTTCGATCAGTCAGAAGGTTACTTTGAAATCCTGAGTACTGTTACCAAACTGCCATCCCAGCAAGACCACTACTGAACTCACAGAGTATTAACATTAATAAATTTCTACTTTATTCCCATCAGGCTTTTAAATACCCAGCATGTTAGAGTTCAAATAATTGTTTTCCCTGTATCCCATATGCCAGTAAGCACTAAAGTGCTGTAAGGATCTCTCCTCTGACTTCGCAGTTGACTCAAAACTACGCTGCAGCAAGAAAGAACAAGCTAAAAGGAACATGACACTGAAGCCTGGCGTGGAGCTTGCTGCCTTGTGAGTGTCTTCTTTCTCACCTCTTCTTGCATCAGCTGCGGAAGCCTCCACCTCAGCTTCTCCGTGGCTGCCTTAAGCATTCCTCCATCAACAGCCAGAGATTTGTACAAATCCTATTTCTACATCCATTTTGTATTAACAGTCAACTGACTGAAGCTATATCTTTACCTTCCTAAATGTGAAGATCATTAGAGCTGAAATCCTATGATTAGTTGCTAGCCCTTCTTGCATGTGACATGCAAGGCAGGTATGGAAACAGACAGACAGCAGTCCCATCATCACTGACACCAGACAGCCAAAACTATCAATCCTATCTGGGTTTGTCACAGGCATAAAACTCCCAATATATGGTTACTATACCCCTTATTATTGTTCATGGAAGTTTTATGCTTTCTTGAATCATCTGGAGAAAAATTATAATCCATCATAAAGACAGAACAGCATGGAAAAGCAATAGGATAACCACTGTAAAGCCTTCAGTGGTTGGTCAATATATTTAAGTATTTTTAACAAATGTGAACCAATGAAGTAAGCTTACCAGTTTTTCAGCACTTCACATTGTACAGTTATGGGTTTTTCTGACTTGATCAGAGAGCCCTTACAGCCAAATTAATACACTCTATGATCAAGCCACAGTGTCACCATCACCATTTTAACTCCTCAGATCCAGGTCAGACTGCTTGGCTTGAATGAGCTTTAATCAGCAGTCTTGAAACTGGGAGGGGGTATAAGGTTTTTACTATGTACAGTTTAGAAAACCCACTCTCCTAGCAGATCCACAAAGCTCCTTTTATTGTCATTACATGCATGAAGAGTAATTATGTTAATTCTGCTAATTAGTCAGTATGGGTAAAACTGTGGCCAAGCTCCAGTTTCCCAACCCTTTCCCCATTATAAGCTATTAGAAACTCCAGAAAAAGCCTCAAAAACTCTTGGTAGAATTTGTTCCTATTGGATTCAATCCAAGCCATTCTACACAATTCCATTAGAGCACATCAAACAAGGCTTGGCATTAATGCATAACCAAAGTAGGCCTTATGCTGTCAACATGGATCAGGTTCAGACTGGCTCCATCCCAGAATTATGCTTTTAAAAGCTTATTGAGTAACAAATTGCATAGAAGATAAACAAGCAATTAACCAATCTCCCAAGAAACTAACAATCAAAATACTCTGTGTTGAAGTATTATACATATTAAGTTGTTGCCTTCATCTATCACTTGGTTCTGCAGTACCTCTGCCATGCGACTCAGCCAGAGCAAGGTCAGTGTTAATTGACATAAGGGCATGTCACCATTCCTTAATTCTAAATTCCATCATTTAAATGCACAGCAATGTGCTGCAAGTAAGAGCCAATGTGGATCAAGGAATGAAAACTTACAAGTTCCATATGTACTCAGAAGGTAGGTCCACAAATGTGCTGTTCCCAAGTCTGAATGAATATCCAAACTGTGGCTACACAGCAGTGTGATATGAACGCCTTCCAGTGTTACCATACCTCTCTGTCACGTTCAAGTTGACACAAGCTTTCATTACTTCAAAACTAATACAGGGACAAACTCCAATCACTTTAATCACATTGTTACATTAAAATCAAATAAGAGATGAAGCACCTCTGAGTTCAGTCACATCCCTGTGCATTGTAAATTTTCATTAGCCTAGCTTTTTGTTTCTGCTGAAGTTAGGAATGAAATACACATACTTTAAGATAGTCACTTAGTACACTCAGGAAGAGGGCTTTATAGATCCAAGGTTGTTCGGAAAATGAAGCAGTGGTTCACAGCCCCTACTTTACATGCTTTTAAGGTTAGCAAGAATCCAATTAGAAAAGGTAATGACAGAAAAGAGTCAGAGTAAGTGACATAATTCTGCCTGCAAGGCCTCGCAAGAAAGATTTCATTGTTTTGAGCTCAACTGTTTCAGGTTAAGATTACCATGCAACAGCTCTAGTCAGAAATACATTTGTCACACAGCATCTGGCCAGTGATGCATTATACATCTCTGACTTCTCCTTACAAAGTATCAGCTACCTTGGCCTACATATCCAGATCTTTAACACATTTTGTACATCTGCCTCCTTCTACCCAACACCTCAATTCCCTTCCACAGCTATGCTATGACAGAACACAAGCTTTTTTAAAAATCTCTTATGTATCACTTCCGGATGTGAACTTGTCTTCTCCTCCTGTTTCTAAGTCATATGGTTCTGAGTTATCCCAATACATCTTTACTTTCATCTTTGATCAAGCTGTTGTTCACAGGTACATTCCATTGTGCCTCTCAATTGTCAATTTATCAGCAAATCTGTACAGGTCTATTTATTTTTAAATGAGCCCTGAAAATTATTACCAAGAAGGAGGAGCCACAGGGAGAGTCTGGATATGGTGATGGGTTTTTTGTGGCTTCCCTTTTGGTGCTCCACACAGTTTGCTCCATGTCAGCTGTCAGAGCTCCCTCCTTATCTGATAGCCACTCTGGATGAAGACATCTCACTGCCTTCTTTGTCAAGGCTCTGAACCAAGGTGAACTCATCTTCCTGCCTTCATCTCTCAGTTCAGAGGCAACATGTTGCAGAGACAGGTAAGCATCACTAAATGGTACATTGTACCTTCTGACCCATGCACCTCCCTGAGTCCCGAGGAGGAGGACCCTAACCCACCCTGCACAAGCATTCAGCTGAAACAAGGAGCTAGGAACAAATACTGACCAGTGTGATCTATTTGAGCTGTCAGATTTGACAGAAAATATAGGCTTTTGTGAAGCATGATGAAGGCTGCTAGCTGACACCTTTGGGCTGTCTCTGGGACAGCTGTCTGCTAAATAGTGCTGGTTTAAAATAATATCAATCCTGCAGCACAAGAAACAGTGGTGGGTAGGTCACAGCATGGCTGTGGTACAAAACTCGGAAGAAGAACACATGCTGAATGGCCTTTTAAGAGTGTTGTGACAGGCTGTGATGTAGGTGTTGGGTCTGACCTCATCTGAAGCAGTTGGCAGAGCGAGTCATGCACATGTTATCCAAAGAATCATAGAATGGTTTGGGTTGGAAGGGTCCTCGAGGATCATAGAGTTCCAACCCTAATATCTTCCCTCCTTTAGCTTCAATCCATTCCCCATTGTCCTGCCATTATCTAACCTTTTAAAAAGTTGAATCACCTCCTGTTTTAAGGTCCCTTCAGGTACTGGAAGGCTGCAACGAGGTGCCCTTGCAGCCTTCTCTTCTCTAGGCTGAACAAGCCCAGCTCCCTCAGTGTCTCTTCATAGGGCAGGTGCTCCAGTCCTCTAATCATCTTTGTGGCCCTCCTCTGAACCCCCTCCAACAGTTCTACATCTTTATTATGTTGGGGGCCCCAGATCTGGACAGAGTACTCCAGGTGGGGATTCATGAGGGCAGAGAGGGACAATTACCTCCCGGTCCTTGCTGGCCAGCCCTGTTTTGTTACTATTCTTTCCTGCCTCCAAAACCCTTAGAAAGCAAACAGCAGCAACACTTCGGAATATTCCAGCTATTCATCTTATATAGTAGAATGTCTGAGGTACAAAGGTGGGGCTTAGACAGCTACGTTTTCATCTCCCCATTCAGCCACAGACTTCATACGTGCCCTAGCCCCATACAATCATTTGGGTAAGTGGGACTACATCCATCTGCAAAGTCAGAATAGAAATACTTCTTCACGGATACTACAACCACAATGATCTGATGTATGTGCAGAACAGCTGAAGCTCTGCAATAAGGGGGTCACACCTTAGAGCAAACAGGAAGATAGTTTATCTGTGTGCTCATACGCATCCGAGTGAATGAGAGCACAACTCATTCAGCAGCCCTACAGCAGTGTCATTTGCCCATGTTTTCCTCACATATATGTTTGCCCGATATTCTTCGCTGGCAAGCGTGCGGCTGAAGAAACAGTCTCAGTGCAGCAAAGATGAGAGAACATCTCTGAGAAGCTGAAGGGCTAAAACACAGCACCATGGAGGCCACTCAAAGATCTGCTACACTCATTCTTCAGTATTTCTTCTGCAAAGCAGTGGCAGGAGCACAAGCAGGCAAATCTTTTGATATGTCATTGTCGTGGCCACTTGCAGCCAGCACACACAAAGCAGTTTTATTGTCTCCCTACTAAGTATTACTGAGCCTTCCCATGCACCATGACAGCTCATCAGAGTTCAATGGGATAATGCAAGCAAGGAAAAATAACAAAAAATTTGAAACTTTGCAACTCTAGGAAGGTTTTCCACATGCTAATGTTGGCCTCAGCAGCACTAAGGAGCAGTTTTTACATGGTAATGAACTGTTCCTCTGATACAAATCACAAAATCAGGCATGTTAAGTCGTATCTTTGACCTCTTCCTCAGGAAAATGCACACTACTGTCTACAGCTAAAAACTCTGAATTTAGGACAAAATTATTTTTATCAGTTACTCCATAACCCAGCATGGCACCATACTGCCTTATGCAAATCTGTTTCTCTCCTTTAAGTGGCACAGAATACTTGGCCAAGTTGAGGTGTATAAAAGTAAGACCTGCTGAGCATACCCACAAGTAGTGGCACACCCACTTTTCATCTTCAGAACAGGGGGCAGGTATGGGCACAGTCCGCAGAAGAGCACAGTTCACCAGAATCATCTGAAACAAGAAATCCTTGGCTATATACATAAGGCTTGAATTTCCACATTGCAGTGGAACTGCTTCTGTAAACAGGTGCTCTGACACCAGTCAGGCTTACTAACAGGGGCCTGTTCTTGTCATTGCCAAGTGCACAACAGAATAACACAATCTATTTTTGCAGAGCAGTTGCAAAGATGAGAAGCTTGCTCATGTATTTTTGCAGTTGTATATCATTAAAGTCTGCAATACGGTGGTCATATTTCTACAGATCCCAAACTGGAGTGAGAGAAATTGTTCCAAAATATGTCAAAACATTTTTTCTTAATGTTTTTGCGTGCATCTGTCCAGCCATCTTTTGAACAGCTCTACCACATTACACTGCACAAACAGAACTAAAGTATGGATCCAACCCTGCAGCTCTTGCTTGTGTAATTACTCAAACTACCCCACTACAGCAGCTGAATCTCTTTTCCCGACACCCATGCTGCTCATGTTCTCACACATTATCTCAGTTATTACTCCTGTTGTTCCTTAGGAAAAAATATATATGTTTACATAAGAAACATATGTAAATGGACAAGTATGCATATGCTGATATTTGCACCAAATTCTAAACACGCTCTTACAATATCAGGAACTGATTCCTTGCAGCAGACTGCTTTTCATCTTAAATATCTTCAGTAGATGTTACCTGTCAATTATCCTGATACTTAACCTCCTCTAAAGACAAAGGGATGCATTTTGTTCCTGTGTTTAGTTTCACAGGAGAGAAATAATCAATATGCTGGGTCGTCTTTCCATTAACACGTTATCACCACCCAACATTGTGAGAGCATAGCTAACTGTAAAAGTGGTCTTGCAACAACTGTGTGAAACTGCCTTTTGTTGGTTAGGGAAGGGACTGAATTCATTGCACAGTTAAGTTAAGTCTTACCCACAATTTCACCCACATATCTAACACATACTTATTTTGGACTTTGATTTTTCATTAAATTACAAAAAAAAAAATAATATTTCTAAAGTCTTAGTTACTACTTTCACCAAAACAGGACTCCTACAGAAACAAGTTTATATGCAAATAGCTTGAATAAACAAGTCTATATAAAAACTGTAGAAGAATAGCATTTTATATGAGAGAAATATAAGTCAGCTGTAGGACGTGGAAATAGAGATTTACATTCATCTAGATTTTGCCAGCTGCATACACAACTTTCCATAAAACTATTCTGTCTTTGCATACAAATTAGCATGTATATGGAAATGACACATTTTTAAACACCTGCGTTTTACATTCAGATACCCATCCGCATAGTTGGAGGTCAGACCACACGAGCTTGGCCAAACAACAGTGTTGCTCCAGCTTGACTTTGACTACCTTTGAACTGGCAAAGAGCTAAGCAGTCTTTCACCTTCTACTGATTTACTATAGCAAGTACTTTCCTGCTCCTGCTCTTTGCCACTTACACTCAGAAGTTGCTCTCACTTGCTAACAACTTTTTTTCCTTATAAAAAGGAACAATAAAAGGATTTTTTATATATACATAAAAATCCCTCGTATTTAAAAACATATTTCTAAAACATATGGTCTACAAACAGTAAAAAGAAACAAATAATGCTAACAAACACATCCTGAATTCCAGAACACTAAAATGAGATTTAATGCAGCGTCAATCCATTGTAATAGAATATGGAAGGAAATAAATCATACAGAATTTTGAAATAATTTAAATTTATGTTTTATATTGCATCTTCAAACCTTACTGGTTTTCATAATCTATGGAGTTTTGGAACTACAAGGGATCTGCAGAGAAAATGCTCAAGTGGCAGACCAGCTAAAGAAAGGTTCTTTCTTCAGTACGCAACTCAAAAAGCTGCTATTGCTGATAAGAAGTAGCCTGATCTGTCAAACCTCCTAGCAAGCAAAGCCAGGATTTTCCCTTCCTCTTCTCATTCAGTTTAACAACAGTTGATCTCAAAGCTGGAAAGATGTTTACTGCTTTCCCCAGACAGCCTATTTGTCCCCCTACTCTTTCCTGGGCCATAAGTGAAGTGGTAGTTGCAGCCAACTACTGCCTGAGAAATTGATTAGCAAAGCTGAGATCAGGGACCCCAGACACTTTCTGAAGCTCTCCTGCTTCCAATCACACCTCTTTTCCAAGTGTCCCCATGGTCCTCGTGTCCTCATACATTGCCCCACTTCTTACTCATTCCTGTTGTTCCTTAGGTATCATTACCTCCTTTCCCCTTCTTTACGACCACAACTCCCAGGCTCTGAGACCTAGATTTCACAAGTTACTTCTAGGGATGTGAGGAGACAAAAGTGGGATATTCTTATATCCATTTCCTCTATTGCACACCTTCCCTATTCTCATGCCTGGGGATGGGAATGTTTCACTGCAGATTCCCCTGCACTACGACCTCACCTGCTGACAAGAAAACATGACTTTGAGTACCGGTTTCATTATGAGAGGGGTCAATGTTTAATAGGGACATTTTTCCTAGTTTTAGTGACACTGACAATGTCAAAATTTAAGGAGCACCAAATGCCTACTGATTTTTGAAACAAGTTTTCCTTCCTTTCATGTACACACACACACATTTTTGCCTTTTTTCATAGACTGAAATGAAGTTTTAAAATAGGCTTTTGTAGGTGATGGGAGAAAGTGTCTATTGACTTTATTGCACCTACAGAAAAAATTATAAATACACGGACCAATAAAAATCAACAGCACTGCAATTAACAAAAGAAATGCAGACATTCCATATGGCAATAAAGTTAGCTATTTGGATATCACTAGAATTAACATCAAGTGAAACCACCCTGCTGGGACTATGCTTAAAGAAATACTGTCTACTCAGCACATTTCATCCTGAGAAATGCCAAGGCTTTAATACGATCAACAGAAATTAAAATATAATGCCAAGACTATAACACTTGCTACTTTTGGACAATGTTCTATGGAAAGAAAGGATAGAGGATTTAACAATACATGGAAACTTCATTGCTGTGCTTGAGGTAAATGATAATTCAATAAATAGCTTAGCTGAACAGTAACGTGACTCCTCACTGGAAAAGTAAGATACAAGGTCGGGCATCTTATTTTCAGCAAGTTTTCTATAGACTCTGAAATGCTTTGAAGGGCTAAAAATACTCCTTTCTTGACTGAAAATGAAGCCTTCTGAAGTTCTTACAATCTCATCTATTATCATTATGAAAAGGAACTGAGTATTTCAGGTGTGACTGCTCAAAGACAGTTGCCTGTGTCTATATTTAGAACCATGAACATTGAATGGTTGAAATACCATGGTAAGTGGATTGGTTGTTTTTTAGTCTAGTAATCTAACAACTGGGAAAAAAGTATCTTTTAATTTAGAACTCTAAATATGAAGACCTGGTTCTTAGAATTATTAAAAATATGCAACTGTCACTGAACAGTTGTTCAGTGACCCCACGTCACAGGGTCATGGGGCAGGGAGTGGTGTGTCCCATTATAGTAAGTTATCAAACTTGACTTTTCATCTTAATCTTTAGAGCAAAGCAAGATCAGAAAAGCAGGAGGTGGAGGGGGGGAGGGCATACAGGACAGACACTCCAAACTCCACAGTTCTTTTCTCATGACATCTCCTGAAAGAGCATTTTGATTTCATCAGAGAAGATAGTTTTGCTCTCTGAAAAGATGACTTCCAACTCCTGCATTACTTATACCATCAATACACCCCACTCATGGGGTAATATCAACTCAAGAGGAAACTGTTTTGATTTATCATTGTTATGTTCCTGAAGATTTCTTAGAAAACCATGCCTTGTCTATACAAACTTGCATTACATATGAGTAACATGATACTTAAATGAAATTTTAATACAACAAAAAGTAATCTGACTGCTACCTTCCAGAACATCTTTGAGATCTGTCTCTTTCAAAATGCTGGTAGAGCCTTAAGGGTATCCTAAATCATCTCATTCAATGTAATCCCTTTTACATGGTTTTGCTCTGTTCTATTACAATCTTAACAGTTTCCATGGGAGCAGCCAGGGGATAGAATTGCCTTGAGCGTATCAAGACACGTTATTCCATCAGTGCTGCAGAGGACAATCACTTGCTGCTGCTATTACATGATTCTTTGCTAAGTTGTAACAATAATCAGTATGGAATTGCTGAGAGTAAGACAGGAGAGTTATCTTAAAGGAGTTCAACTTCCTAGAAAGTTATATAAAAGTGTCTTACTGGTTCAACTGATGGATTACTGATTTTTAGAGGTTCATCAATTGATGAAAAATAACTAGCCAGAACATCCCTTAATTATAACCCAAACTCACAAATAAAACTCCTGTTTAAACATAGTGGACTTTATTTTATTGACTTGTGAAACCTTCTACCTGACAGTATATTTGCACTAAGATTTCGCAAGTAATCTACTTGACTGAGCAACTATCACAATAAGTATTGCAACAGAAAGATTTATTGGTAGATAATAATAAAGGAAAACATGTACACAGTATATGTTCAGGATTAAAGTCTGAATCCTTGTATCTGAGAGGTATATGTATTATTTCGAGCAAGGTTGTAACAGTCCTGTTTGAACATCATTTCTGTCTATACAAGCCTAAGATATTTGATATAGATTTTTACAGTAAAATATAAACAGAACAACAGACTGAACAGAAGATTGATGTGCAAGTACTGTTTTGATGCATGCTCTTTTTGGAAAATAAAAATTAAAAAAAAAGATTTTAAAAACCCATCACACATATGCACATAAACCAATGAGAATATTGTCAAGAAGCTACTGTAAAAACTTTTATTACAAGGCTTACATACAAAACACAGTATAGATCAGCACTTCTCAAACTGTAGCTCAAAATACAGTGCAATCACAGAATCATTCCTTGATTTACTACTTTTGGTATCACGCAGTTGGTGTCTTCGGAGATGTCACTGCAGAAACAGAAGCACACGTGCAAACTAGACAGAAAGAATTTCAATGTTTAGTTCAAAATAAGAATTTTTAAAAATCTAAACCTCAGAGCTAACTGTGCATTTGTGTGGTTAAATCTACTGAATAACTCAGATAAAATTCTGACATTGGTAATGGCCACATGCATGCTATTCTTTCAGGTCTACTTGAGACTAGGCTCCAGACTAGGCTCCAGACTTCTAGTAACTCAGTTCCATACAGACACATCCATCCAAAAACTCTCCACTGAAAAAACACCAGAAATTGATAGTGTCAAAGGGGTGAGCAGAATTAAAAGGCCTAATAAACACCCAACATGAACAGCTTTGTAGCCTGAGCCCAAACTTTATTTTATGCTGTCCATCTGACTGGTTTTAGTCTTACCTGAACTCATATTATGGGGCCTGGCACATATGCATTACTGTACGTTGGCGCTGGAGGTGGTTTTTGATAGAGATGGGGATATGTGAAGATAGGGGAAAAATTGTTAATGACAGCTAAGAATCAAGAATTTTGAAGAATCAGATACAGAATTTTTTACAAAATTTGATTTAGGGTATTTTTATTAAATCAGGTTCTACATAAGTTTAAAATCAAAAAATATAGTTGTAGTAACAAAGCTTTTAAAATCTGAAAATGTCTTAGTGGTTCTACATTATCTTTCTGCGTGCAATTTGATTGCTTAAATAAAACAGATGTAAAGAAAGATTTTTATTTCACCAATTAAGTCTAAGAAGGTTTTTAAAACCTTTTTGAGAAAATCTTGTAGCGTACAAAGGTTATTCCTACACTACTAAATACGACAGGCCAGGGACTCCTCTTGCCCTGGAAACAAAGCAGTACAGCACAGCTCAGTTTATACCTACATGGCTGCATTGTCCTCCACTCAAAATAACCCTCAGTAGCCACAGCCCAGCTTCCTACTCAAGAATAACCCTTACAAGAACTGCGCCCAGTTGGCAGTTGGAAGAGTACTAGTTAGCAGGAACCAAACAACAAGCTGACGAACACCAAAAATGCTGGTCCTCAGAGGCCATTCTTTTCTTTACCAGTAAAGGCATAAAGGTTCTTTGGACCATTCAGTATTAATGAAAGACTCCAAATAATACTAATGTAATCAATGCAATGAGTTGAGAATAATGTCCAGTACCAACTTATTCAACCACATATTTTCTTGAAGCTGCTTGATCCTTAAAAAAAAAATCAACAACATAAAACCAAATAACAAATTACATTTTACTAGTTTTATGAGATATTCTTTTGCACAGCAAAAATACAGATAATGATATATTTTAATTTTTAAATTTATTTAATGGAGAGCCTTTCAATCATTTACACTTTTAATCAGTCATTCTATATTATTGTCTCCAGCTTGATTTTTAAAAAAAAATCATAATTATATATATTAATTCATATAAACTCTCTATAACTGAATGGAATTTCAATGAAAATTAAGATTTCCTTCATTAGGAGAGATTTTAATATTGATCAGTGAACTCGTATTATTGGCATTGCATCATTTCTGGTAGCCTCCTGCACTAGGCCTAGAACACTGCCATAAGTGAGGCATTCACCTTCTGGAATTTAACAGAGGAGAGAAAAGGGGGCAAGAGATGAAAATACGAAATCTCCAAAAGTCTTCATAATAGCAACATTTTAGCCAGGAGCGAGCTTTGGCCATGTTTATTAAGATGACTTTGATGCCTTACTGCTGGGTATTCACATTTAAATCAGCAGGGGGGAGGAAACAAATAAAAAGAAAACCAGTGGTGAACAAACTAAACATTTTTCTTTTTCCCCATGAAGAGCAGCCATTTGAAAAAACTAAGCAGCACTAGTGGCAGTAATTTTTAGTATGTCACAACAAGGTCAATATGTTACTAAGTTTACAATTCTTTGGGTAATAGATTAGACATGTTGATGCAGCTTTTGGTTCATTTGGTATTACCCTCATTATGGCTTTAGCTGGCACAGGGGATCAATATTTCTGAACATTACACTACTCCTGAACAGACAGAAGGGCATATTGTTTATTTGGCTGCCTAGTGATTTCTGACACAGGAACCTATCGATTATATTATGACATGAAGACCAGTGCCAACTAAAAGGACTCCTAACAGTACAGTACAATATAGTTACTCAGGAGCTGATTACTCAGGAGCAATTAAAATAGTAAACCTAGGAAATAATATGTAATCTGAGGCTAGCTCTATAGCAATATCTGTTTTTTCTAACCTTGCAAGGCTACTTGCCACTGACTTTAAATATTCCTCTTATGAAGTGAAGCAGGATTCCCCAGTATCTACATGATTTCAGTTGCCAACAGTTAAAGCCTTTGGCAAAAATTATCCATTTAAGCAAATACAACATCTAGGCAGGGGATGGAATTACATTACTTTCCTACAGCTAGTTATGTTCTTGCCCAGTGTGTCCATTATTGTCTAGAAGCTTTTACAAGCACCATTACCCTAGACCCTCTAAAAGCCGTCTGTAATGCAAGGTTAAATCTCTCAACTGCATTAAATCTGAATTCAAACCACCTCATTGTTATTACATATGTATCACTATTACAGATGCTCATTTGTGCATCTATAGTTAAAATGAAGTTGTGGCTTTATAGCAAATAACCAGTGCAGAAATTTGATCTGAGTTCAAAAAGGCCTACTGGGATCATCTGGACTCCTCTATCCAGGCAGAGGCAGCCATAGCATTAAAATGAAAGGACTATTTTAGATATATGTGCTTTTCCCTACTGCCCTATCCCCTGCAATCAAAACCATGTTTTGATAACCCGCCGGTTGAGATAAAAGAATATTCTAAAGACATTTGAAAAAGAAACCTTACATGTACATCAGGTAGAAGAACGGAGGAAGGGTGGACCAGCATGTCATCTACTTCCAGGAGTGAGGCCATATTTATGGTGATACTTAATATCAAGGTTTTCCTCTGCATCTCTTGTGACATTTGAAGATCTTTTAATGCATTTATGAAATATAATAACCTGTATCTCGTTCATTCTAACAAGAGCTACAAAGAACAATTAAGGCTTCCCACATATGGAAACAGTGTATAATTTAATCAAGATGTCTGTCGTTAGAGTACAGAAATACCAGTGAGGAATCAATATAATGGACAGCATCTGTTTTGTTTCTCAGTTTGAAAATAATGTCTGCTCAAAATGGGACTGATAGGATCACCGAGAATCCTCTGGAAGGGGGAGCAGAATACTTCCACTCCAGAGTATGCTGAGGGATAAAAACTCTTCAGATCGGCATGAGGCTGAGATGAGAAGAGGCAGAGAATGAGACTGAGGATGGAAAAAGCCCTTAGCTGTAGTAGACATCCCTGAGAGGAACAGGAAAGAAACACACAACCAGGTCTTTCCTGGTGGGTGACACGTAAGAGGAACTCACAGGCTTTTTGCTGCAACACAAAAGACATTAAACCTCACAGGTAGACCCAGACCCAGAAGACAGGACAGAGGGGAAGTTATTTATAAACCTTTTTGGTATTCTTAGCTATTTTTGTATTTTAACTATTTTTTTCCCTCCTAATAAAACCTGTCCTGAAACTTACTTTTAGAATACACAGTTCAGGTTGGAATGGCCACAGGTTGTTTTTGAAAGCTTTCATTGTAAGGCAAAATTCACCCACCTCAGATCAATGGCTAGATGTGGATACTTAGTCAGGAAAAAAGAAGCCCAAACAAACAAACAAAACAAAACTTTTTTTTTTTAACTATGACCATAAGATTCAGATGCTCTAACTCAATGCTCAATCCAGATGCAGTAACTTGAAGCCTCTAATTTTGTTTGGTGGATAGTTTGAAGGAAAACTCCTATTAAAGAAATATCACAACCATTACATCCTGGACTTGATGCAATGAAGCCAGTTTTCTTGTAAGCAATAAATACAGTAACTAGGTAAGGTTTCCTTATTCTGGGGATAGGCTTGTTTTCCTCCTTTTCATTGCACTATACTAGGACTATTTTGTCAGATATTATCTGTTGTGTCGGTCATATATAATTTAACTCAAGCCTTCCTGTTTCTATCTAAGAACTCTCAATTTGGCCATGATTCTTCCCAAACTGACCAGAAGAGCAGGCAAGGAGTAGATGTTGTTCCACTAGAATTTTACGCCACAGAAGCAGATGCATCCACATGCTTTCTTTTACAGAACCTTCTGTCGGAACACATTTAAAACTTTGGCCAAGAGTGCTTTGGGAAAGGTTAAAGGACACTGGTCAAGGGTCTTCAAATTAAAAACTCTGACTTAAAATGTTTTGCAGGATTACTCTTTTTTCCTGTACCTAAAAATCAAGTGTTATGAAATTAAATGTTCACCAAATGTTTGAATGGATCTTCAAAGCAGACAGCAAGGGATGCAGAAGCATTTAAAGATAAAGGGCATTCCTCCTAGATACACAGCATCAGTCAGCATTTCCTGTTAGAAAAAGAGCACAATCTTTGTAAATAAATTGTGGGAGCAAGTTTTCTACAGATGTACTTCATGCTACAATCACATTCATCGATGTTTGTCTACTACTATGAAATAATATTTATCAGGGCTTGTTTGCTGGTTGTCATTATGTGGCAAGAAGAGAGAAAATAAGCAGCGATAGAAATGCGTAGGAGCAGCCTTCACTCCCATTCTTCTGTCAACACAGTGACAGCTAACCAGGTGCAAAATTCTCCTGAAAATTATTGCATCTGCATGTCCTAGAATCGCAATGGGAGTTTCTGTTAAAGTGATAGCCTTTCAAAGCAAAGATTCCGGACAACTGGTCTGTCATGTTGCTTACTTTAGACAGCAAGTGGCAGAGCTGCCAAACAAGCTAGAATATGCAGCTCTTGGGGGACCAAGCACAAGCTTTGGGTTTTGATAGCTTCTAAGTAGGGTTATTACAAACAACAACAACAAAACACTTAGAATAATAAAAAACTGAAACCACTTTTTTAGTTCCTCAACAATTTATTTTGGTTGTCTTGGGAACCACCAGGAGTGCCCAAAAACTATACAGAGAAAATATTTGTTGTTTTATTTTGCTGTGTAGTACTCCACTAAACAAATGTTCCTGCTCTCAGGGTATTTATGAAATAAGACAAAACACACAGTAAGGGTAACAAAATATGTTTGTTGGTGACCAAAATAAACAAGTACTTGCTTAAGTGCAGGAATACCTTGCCTATTTCTGAAGAGCACAGCCAGGTTTTATATATTTGCTAATTGTTTCCACACTTCTGGTTTCCACAACCTTCTGTTACTTTCCATTGCCAGGAAACTCATTCTGTAGATTCCTAGGGTTAGTCCTGTCACATATCTTAAGGACAGCAGAATCAGAGCATCTGGGATATTAATGGAGCGCTAAGGAGAACAGCAGGAAGGTAAATGGAGCAGCAGCCATTGAGTAACCAAAAGTTGGGGGAAAAATCCTTAATGAATCACTTCTTTCCTTGCTTAGCGCTGAACTATATGAAGGTGAACTGCAAAAGTACTTATTTATTAAAACCCATATGGCATAATGGTTGTAAGAGCTGAAGGAGAGCAGACTCCTTAGATTTGTTACAGATTATCATTTAGACCAAGGGCATCAAAGTACTCTAACTCTACAATTTACTGTGGGACAGGCAGGAATCAGAAAAAAATAAAATCATCCACATCTTTATTTCACATAGTCTCTGTTAAAATAAACAAAGTCTTTCCTGTTTCTTTTCTTCAAAATATGAACTATCAATTATTTCAAGGGAGAAAAATCTCACCAATCTGCAGAGCCAAGTAACTTGCAACAAACTGTCCCCCCAATTCTCCTGTCATTGTGGTGGTTCAGGCCCAAACAGTGGTTGAGCACCACAGGCTGCTCACCCATTCCCTGAGAAACAGGCAGAGCCTCCATAGGTTGGCGTAAGGACAGTTTACTGACAAAATCACTGTGAAGGGGAAACATTTGCCCATTGCAAACTACACTCACACCTGGAGATAAAACAGAGTACATTAGCAACCCAAGGATAACAGAGTGCTGCACAGGCAGTAAGCCCAAAGCAACATCCTAGCCACACTCAGACTGCCCTGGAGGCACCCAGGAACACCCCTCCCCAGACAGTCCTCTTTAAGGAGGATGATGTCAGATGGTGTGGTAACAGCCCTGGCTAACTCAGCTCACTTGGGCTGGCTGCTTGGGGAGGTTGACTCTGGCCTGGCTGGAACCAGGACAGCCACAAAGACTTTATTACTTTTATGCCTGAAGTAATTTTTAACAGAAACAATGGCAGCATCAGCATTAAGTAGTTGTGGAAGGGTATTCTTCCTCTTCTAGTTGTAAAAATAGATTCTGCCTTTTTGATATCTTCAGAATCTTTCAAACTGATAGGTGGGTGTCATATATTTTTATAATTGTTTCTGGACATTATGCCAAAGTTTAGGGGTTTAAAAATAAGCAAAAGGCTTACAACTAAAACTTTTCTTTTTACCTATCATTACATATCTGGGCTTCTTGCATCATTTCACCAGCAGAGGCAACAGCTGCCTGCCCAATAGGTGCCTTTCTTCCTCCTTCTCCACCACTTTCAAAGAGAAAAATATGCATAAACTTTTCCAGGTGATACTATTGTTAGCTTTTGCTTTAAGTATTGTTGTAGTTTTGTGTGGCTGGGTTCTGGTGAAGAAGGGGGAGTTGTGGGGATGGCTTCTGCAAGAAGCACCTGGAAGCTCTCTGCAGGCCCAAGAGAGCAAACACCAGCCAACTCAAGGCTAGAGTCGTTGCTGATCAAGACTGAGCCTATCAGTGATGGTCACAGCATCTCTGGGAATCACATTTAATAGAAAAAAAAACCCACAAGCAGCCACTCACTGAGGAAGGAGTGAGAAGATGTAAGAAACTGTGCAGACACCAAAGACAGTGAAAGGGGGAAGGGGAATGAGGCACTCCAGGTGCTGGAGAGAAAGATTCCCTTGCAGCCCATGGAGAAGACCATGTTGGAGTGGGTGTCTCCCTGCAGCCCTTGAATGACTGGGAGCTTGTGGAAGACCCCACACCAGAGTGAGTGCAGACACCTGAAGGACACTGTGACCCCGTGGGAAGCCTATGTTGGAGCAAGCTCCTCGCACCAAAATCTGCAGCCTGAGGAGAGACTGATCCATGCTAGAGCATGTTTGCTGGGGGGACTTGTGACTCTGCAGAGGACCAGGCTGGAGACTGAGCCATGCCAGAGCAGGTTTGATCAGGGGACTTGTGACTCTGCAGAGGACCAGGCTGGAGCCATCTGGGCCTGAGAAACTGAGAGATATTCTATGATTTATGACTGCACCCATAGAAGTGACCCACGCTGAGGCAGTTGATGAGGAGCAGAAGCCCCGACAGAAAGGAGGCACACGGAAGACTGTCTCCTATGGATGGGACCCCATGCTGGAGCAGGGGAAGAGCGTGAGGAATGCTCCCCCCCACCAACTAAGAAGGAAAAAACCTCAAGAGGAACTAAGTGAAACCCCCATTCTCCCATTTCCTGCCCCTCCCTGTGCCACAATGCAGGGGAAGAAGGGAGAGAAATCATGAATAATTTTGTCTGAAAGAAGGGAGGGGTGTAGGAAGGTGTTTTAAGATCTGGTCGGACTTCTCTTTATCCAACTCTGGTCTCACTGGGTGTGCAGTAGTGTAATAAATTAGAGAGTTTTCTTTCCTTTATTCCATGTAGAGTCTGTTTTGCCCATGACACTGATTGTGGAATTATCTCTCCCTGTCCTGGTCTCGACTCCTAAGCCTCTCAGTCTATATTTTCTCCCCTGTCCAGCTGAAAAGGGGAGTGATAGAGCAGCTTTGGTGAGCATCTGGCCTCCAGACAGGGTCAAACCACCACAAGTGTGCAGCAAATACCATTGAAATCTGTAAAGTTCAACTAACATACCAATATGCAATCCAAACCATACCAGATGAGATGTTTTAGTTTTAAGAAATATTTTACTCACACAGTCATTCTTTCAGTCAAATTCTCACAAAAATGAAGGTGCATGTGTCCAAGTAGCCCTTGCAAGATGACTTGTAGTGAACACAGAGATCAAGGAACATCAACAGCCGCCAAATTCTTAGTGCATCTTCTGGGTCTCTCATAGGCTGGCAATATGCTGGCTTTTGGATTAACTTTTATACAGTTTATGACTTTACACTGGCTGCAACCTTTTAATCCCATGCCACCTCTATGACAATATCTACTCAGTCCTTGTATCTTCTTTTCTATTTATAGACTATCCTTTGGTTTAGGCTTTCTTTTGTTTCCCTAAACCTAATGTTACTGGGAAACTGCATGCAGATGTGATATAATTTTATTAAAATACTAACATAGACACCATCAACACATGTAACACTTTTATCACTTCTTTCACTATTTCCTCTGGTGCTTTCACACCCAAATATTCTCATTCATACTTTCTTTATATCAACAGTAACATTTCTATTGCATATTTCCATAATCCTTTCACCTGAACCTTAGTCTAATCACATCATGTAACTCCTGTTTCAATCATGACTCTACTGAGAATCAATGTCATTCTTTCCAAACTGACGCCTTGAAGCAAAGATTAAAGTCTGTCACATCTAGAGCAAATATGAGATATCTAGAGACTTCCTCTTTCTCAGAATGATAGTACACCTAATTGTAGTTCCTAACAAAATCACTTCTTTCAAGATCACGCTTGTGAATGATACTAAATTGTGGGGAAAAGTCAGCATACTGGAAGGCAGGGCTGCCTTTCAGAGACCCTCAATATCACCACATGCTGAAAAAAACAACTCTGCGGAAACATCAAGAAGTTCAACAATGACATATGCAAAATCCTGCATTAGGAAGCAACACAAAGCCTGAGGATATCTGGCTGGGGAGCAGCTTTGTAGAAAAGGATGCAGGTGTCTTTGTGGCAAAAGAGTTGAGCATGAGGCTGTAGCATGTCTTTGCAGCAGAGGGCTGACCACGCAGTGAACTGCCTTAGCAAGAATATAGCCAGCAGGTCAAGGGAATTCTCCTCAAGTCAGAAGCTACAAGACTGCATCTGGAGCGCTGTGTCCACTTCTGGGCTTCCTTTCAAGAAAGTTATTGGCATACTGTAGCAGGTCCACCAGAGGAGAGTCAACATGATGAGGAGGTTGGACCATAGTATTGTTGAGAAGGGGCCAACAAAAAACCGGGGTTGTTCAGTCTGAAAAGGGGATGGCATCAGGTATGGGCATGAGGTATATATGCGTGTATCTTACTTCTGTCTTCAAATGCACCCTAGTGGAAGGTATAGGTGAAGACAGATGGAGCCAGACTCCTCTCAGAATTGCACAGTGTCAGAATGATATAACTGTGAGAGTGCTCAAACACTGAAGAGGAGCCTAGAGCATTGGTATTATTTCCATCCTTGGAGATACTCAGCATTCAATCAGACATATAAGCGGATATAACTTGACACTGTTTTATCACATCCAACATAAATTATCCTATGAATTCTAAAGAAGTCTCTGTGATCAAATCACTTCCTGTAGCCTTATTCATATGAATGAAAACCCAGCAGAAGAAAACAGGTAGAAAGCTTTGGTTGAAAACAGTAATCATGTAGTTAGGAAAAAAAAAAGATCAAGTTACTTGTATCAAACACATATAGATTCATGACCATACTACTTTTGAAGGTGACTAGCACTTTTTCAGATATTTTCTGCATTTCAATTTCAACTGCCTGAGTTCTGCTACACACCTACAAGATGCTTTCTTTTTAATGAAAAAGTTACAGAGGAAAAAATGTCTTGTTTAATGAAGACTTCAAAGTTAAATTGAGTTTCCAAGGGGAAAAAAAGTTGACAGTTCTCTACCTATACCCAGTCCATCTTTACTTCTGAGGATGTATATATATGAGTATTCCCATACATGTGTAACAGGTTCCAGGAGGGGGATCTACAGGATTATTTGTCCTGCTACTTTAGTCTTAAATGTGGTTTCTAAAAATCTGCTTATTCCTAGATTGTTATTTTCTGTGAATGCTGACTGATTGCCTATTTTAAATGGCAATAGCCTTCATTACAACAATCTGAAAGCATGTATTTTCCCAGTAGGGCAATAGTTACTCACAGAAAATAGATTTCAAATTCTAATAACCTTGTTTTTATCAGATAGCATTAGGAAACAAGCAGCACTGACTTCTCTACTGTGTTTTGGAATTATAATAGTCTGAACTCTGGTTTAAGATAGAATACCTTCAGGGGCTATTTTAAAGTTATGCAACTCATAGTAGTCATGAGAGTAAAATAGATTTTCCCTGTTTTTTAGCGACCAAATCAAGAGTACAAGACAGTCATTTAGTATCTTTTCCTAGTGAATGGGGAAAGATTATCATCCCAGAGGATGATTCATCCTCTTGTATAGTGATACTCATATGGGAGTTGCAAGATATGGTTACAGAGGAAACCTAAATGACTAAATCTCAGATGGATAACATTAAATGATCACATATTCTCATGGCCTACCTGGAGTGAGAACATGCAAGATATTACTTGCCTGAATTGGTGTTGGGGCAGGAATTGGATATGACCTCTCTCACCAGCTAAGAGCTCTCCTGTACCATACCTCAGCCTCAGCAGAAGCCATTATTGAGAATGTTCCACAAGTTTTTTTAAGTAGATTAATATTTTAAGGAGTTAAATCTCATTTCCAACATTTGATACTCATCTAAATCAATTCAGGTTAATTTTCAAAGTCATAACATACTCTTCTTCCTTTAAGCAACTATTATTAAAAAGAAGCAAGTGTTAAAATCACACATCTTATTTTTCAAGGAAAAATGATTTAACTCAAAGTTCAAAGTCTTAGCTACAGCTTATTTCAACATCAATCTATGTCCACCTACTTAACAACACAGATTTGTAAATTCAGGAGCTGTCTATCAATTTAACAAATATATCTAGCTTCTTAGCATTCATATGCACGTATTTGTCTATATACAATATATATTTACTGTATGTGTTCCATAATCACATTATCCCAAAAAGTTTATCTAAGATTTAGTGAACTTTACTTCCACAACAAGATACAATACTGAGTAGATACAACTGCTTTTCAGTTTTGTTGTTCCACAAATTAAAATGTTAAGTATACAGATACACTGTATAGTCAGTATTCTGTACACAAATATACTGAACACAAAATATGATGTACCACCAACAATAGCCAACACATACTTACTATTGTCCCTATTTTGCTGGGTTTATAGAGAAGTCCTTTTCCTTATGATACCTACACTGGGAATATTTAATTATTTGTGAAAAGTTTTCCTTGAATAACCACATGAAATTGTATGAGAAAGGTATTTCTAAAGTAAGACCAAGAAGTAAAGTTAAAATGTTTTAAGTTGAAGACTTAAGAATTTTTTTTTAAGTTATGTAAATTAAATGCCTACTTGTCACTGAAATTCACTGAATTTGGGAACCTCTTTCTCACCATTTTAAAAAAAAAAAGGGTATTCCCATATAGAGGCACTCAATTTTCAGAAAAACTGAGCAACAGCCCTTATGGGAGAGGAAATAATTGCTGTCTACTTTTGAAATTGAGGTTCTTAAGTTTAAAAAAAATTACAAACTCAAGCCCTAAATCAGGATTCTTTCTAATTTTAGGACTAACCCAAATGTCACTACCCCTATGCTGCCCATATGTATTTGACACAGATTTACAGAATAGTAAGAAAATCTATCTGAAAACATGCCAAGACCAGATGTGGTCTTAAAAATCTTTAATAATTTTAAAAATTAGATTAATGGGTTTTGCCTTTATGTTTTAAGACACCTAAACTTGAAAATAAATTTGACACCTGAAAGCAGACAAATGGGAAGAAGAAAGAAGGAAATATCTGGTTTCTTCTCCCTCATTCTCCCCCTTTTTATTTTCTCTGCTATTTGGGTGATTTTTCAGCTGCCATTACTATGTTCTGACCGTAAGGCTCTGACCAGGGCTGCCATCCAACTCCCTAAGCAAAGGTCACTCAGTGGCAGGGATTGGGAAGTATTAGAGAGCTTACAAGGAAGAAGAGATAATGACAAAATCCAGTGTTTTAAGCCTCCTGCCATACCCCTCCCACAAAATCCTCATAATGAACTTTCTATGCTATGAGGTTTTGAGGTTTTTTAATCAACACTATGTTGTAAGTTTCACTGAAAATAAATTATATATTTTGCTACATGTCTTCATAACCTGGTTCAACCTTTTGGATTTCAGCTACCAATGTACAGAACAGATTAAAAAAATAAACCATCGCCAATCTCTAAAATAATCTCTATAGAGGCCACCTGGTTCACAAACATCTCTTATCCTCAGAATTCAAAATCAGGTCAATGGTGAATTCTGTTTTAACCTATTAGCGTCCAACACACCTAATAACCAGTAGAGTATTAAATGACCCTACAACCACATGTGTACATCAGAAGTTAAAACACCCCCTCAAAGTGTTTTGCAACAAGCATGCATATTGGTATCCCAATAGGAACAAAGGAAAGGCAAAATCAACCAAAGAGGCAAATGCCAAATTATAATCTTGAAACCTCCAGAATTTGATGTGTTAGAAAAGAAGCCCCACCAGCACTTGATAAGCTCTTTGGTTGAGTCAACAGATGAACTATTTTGGAAAATATTCAGGTCACTTGCAGAAAGTTTTGACATGTTTCCCATCTGTAACATACTAGTTCTCTGATGTAAGCTCTATGGGTGTTATGCTAGTGATAAATAATGCTGCTGTTACATTAGTGACAAATAATTATTGTGCATGGCTAGTATTACAGAGTTCAATTAAAAAACCAAGCACATTTAAAAAAACCAAACCAAACCAAACCAAAAAACCCTGTATCTTCTCAATTTTGTTAGGAAAGACTGCTGAACCATTTTGATGACAAGAGAAAAGTGATCAGCAGTAACACAGAGTGCAGAGCTGGAGTCTCCAAAATTCCAGATAAGAGTCTGCATCCTCTTCTGAAAGGATACTCTGGATCATCAGGATGGGTCAAAGGGCCAGTCCACATCACACCTGCAGCCACTTGAAAGAGAATAACATATCTTGCTTCACTGAGCAAAACCAAAAGCATCGTTGAAAACTTTTACCTTGGTCAGAATTTTCAGATTCTCCCTAAACTGTAATGCGATTTCATGCCGAGCACTTTGAAAGGTATACTTGATCTAAGGTCTCTGCAGTAGTATTCAAATTAAGGACTCTGCAGAGAGTAGGAAAATATTTCCTGAATATTTAACCCCATATTTTAGTTCTCCTCTTTGTAACTTCCACATTTTGTTTCCATCAATAAATTAGCATGACTTAGCTAATATAATTGTTCATGAAAGCAGTATTTCTTCATTCATGAAGCCCAATAGTTGAAGAAAGCACTCCACAAATACTTCTTAAATATTGTTTGTAAAACTCGGCATCTAGAGTATGTACTGTATCAGTTCCATTCCACTTACCCTCACCAGGCAAGTTCTAAAACTAGTTAATACAGTGTGAACGCCAAATGCTACCAGCTACCCTACAGGCTATGTTAATTTAGTTATTTAAATTATAAGCTACCCTTATATAATGCACTGGGTGTTACTTTATCTGCTATCCTGCATTGAGATCCTTGGTGTGCTTCTGCCTAAAGCAGTCAGAGCCTCAACGCCACATTTCTAAAACTCAGTCAAAGCAGAACTGACTCTGGAGAAGAAGGCGGAAGATGAAAGGATACATGCCAAGGTCAACTGAAGAAGTAACAAATCACCAAAACATTTTTAGTGTTGACAGTGGTTCAAGGCTATTTTTAACACAACTTGAAAAAGGCAGGGAAGGCAAGAGGGGAAAATGGGACTGTTAAATTGGAAAGACAAAGGAGACCAGTAAGAATATCCTCAGGTCTGGTTGTTTTAGATGTTACTGGACCTCAATAGTCACACTGGAAGGGGAGCTGAAGTGTTTGTATTCTGAGACACAGTGAAACTAAAGGGTCACAAGCAAGATGGTACCTCTTTGTGCAGTTCTAATTCAGTGTAATGAGTGACAACAGTAACTACCCAAGCTCTCCAATATGCTACTGGATTATTAAAAGATAAGAAAAATTCTAGATTAGAGATGCATGTTGTTGCTCTAGATGAATACATGAGATTTAACCAATGGTAATTTAAATTACATGCGGATTTGAATTCAAAATATTTTCATTCATTTAATCCAATAAATATCTCAATTTTCACCATTACATAAATCACCATAGCACATTAAGCCTCTACATTGCAGGCTGACATTAAGAGATTTTTCATTTAAAAATGAATACTAAAATAGTTTTTCCAGATCAAAGCAAGAGACTGTTTAATTGAATGTAAAATAACAAGATTATTAAGAAACTCTTGTGAACTGGAAGAGCCTCTTTATTGATGTTGCTATTCTAATCTCTTATTGTACCATCTCTACCTTATTTTTCTACCTCCCCAGTAAAGGGGTGGAAGGTTTTAGACATGCCAACTGCCACCTCTTTTTTTCACACCCAATGTGCAATACTCAGCCCTCTGCCAAGACCAACCTGCTCATACTGCTTGTTTCAATTGAACTGAGATACCTGAAGATACTCTCAAAGCGTTTACCCAGTGCTTAGCCACTGCATATCTCAGAAGGTAAGAGCACAGTTCAATTCTCAGAGGAACACCCAAAAGGAAACTACTACATTATGCTGAAGATAAGCTCATTTTCATTATGAGACATTTCTTCCCCTTCTGCGTGTTCTCACACTTACATGGAAGTGTTTACTTTAAGACAGAATGTATTTTTGCATTAACCGTGTCTTCTTGCCTCTGAATTAAAAGGATGAACTCTTTTTTCTTGTTTTTAAGATCAATTACCTTTCATGCCCCAGCCAGCTCTTCCATTTACTATTTACATACAATTCTCATAGTCATTTTTTTAGAAGAAAACAAATAAATTCATGCCAACTACTTCAATCTTAGACCTAACAGTTGTATACAGATTATGCTAGGCTACGATTATTTACATTGATATTTCAAATTGGCTGCTAAAGAGAAAAAGAACTTTAGACAGATGATCCGCTCTTGGTTTCCAGAGACCTGCTACACAGCAAGTCAGATTTAGTCCTTCATGGCTATAAAAATCTATAGTTGATTGTTGCAAGTCAAGAAGGGCCACAGTTACTGATTCTTCAGTAGCCTTTGCTTTAACCCCGCAACCCAAGAGGAAATATATATTTATCTATAGATGTATGTCTAAAATTTGTGTAACACCTGCAAATAACAAAACAGATGTCCAATTTTATGCATCCAGCCTGGTGACAGATTATTACAAAACGATATAATATTTTAAAAATACTTTAAAAAAGCTGTTAGTGTCAAAACTGTGATTACATTCTCAAGCACATTTTCGCTTCCAGAAAGGCACTATACATGTACTAGGACACTGCAAAATATTTTGACTATACAGAGCCAGAAAGGTGAAAATTTGGTCTTTATAATGTTCAGGAATTTTGATATATATTGTAACAAAGAATAAGTAATATGGGAATCATTTAAAATATTGTAGACGGTGGGGGAGGTTGGAAACACTGACATCAACACCAGCTGTGCTTAACATCCCATTCTCTCTTTGCTGCATGACCAGCAGGTCAAGGGAGGTGATTCTACCATTCTACTCTGCTATCATGAGATCCCACCTGCAGTACTATGTCCCATTCTGGGGTACCCAGTACAGGAAAGACATGGAGTTGTTGGAGTGACTCCAGAGGAGAGCCATGAAGATGATTGGGGGGCTGGAGCACCTCTTCTATGAAGACAGGCTGCAAGAGTTGGGCTCAGCCAGCCTGGAGAAGTGGAGGCTCCGGTGTAACCTAATTGCAGCATAGCATTACTTAAAGGGGTCCTACAGAAAAGTGTTCACCAGGGAGTGTAGTGATAGGATGAGGGACGACTGCTTCATGCTGAAAGAGGGTAGATTTAGATGAGATGTTAGGAAGAAATTCTTCCGTGTGCACGTTGCCCAGAGAAGCTGTGGCTACCCCCTCCCTGGCAGTGCTCAAGGCCAGGTTGGATGGGGCTTTGGGCAACCTGGTCTAGGGGAGGGTGTCCCTGCCCATGGCAGAGGATTGGAACTAGGTGATCTTTGAGGTCCCTTCCAACTCAAAGGATTCTAGGATTCTAGAACTGTATGTACTGGCACTATGCAAACAATCACACCAAAAGAGGTTTTTCAGGGTGTATTCTCTCCACACAACTACATCTACTGGAACATCAACACCTGTGCAAACAGTAACGAAAAAGGTTAGTCTTGAATACAATTGGTTTAACTTGGTCATTTAACACTTGATCTACAGCCCTGAGAAGAATGCTTCCTTTGAGTTCTGAAGGCTTTACATTAAGCCATTAGATAACTAGCACATGGTTTACATTAAATTTGTCACACATCTTCTTACAGATGTACTAAAAATGCCAGAACAGACTCACATGGACCTAAATACACCTCCAAATAGAAACTGTGTTCAAGTTGATATCAACTGGTCACATTAAATAAGGATTAGGTATGTTTTAGAGTATTAATTGCACCTCTGTAAAGAAGCACAAAGTTTTCTGGATTCTAGACATTAGTTGTGAAAATGTGTTGTTAATATGCATCTATAATGTTATCTAACTGTAATTCTCCATGGAAGACTACTCTCTTCCTCTATTAAGGCAAATTCACAAGGTATGGAGAATATTTTTTAAATGATAGCATTTTTCCTATATAAAAAAATAATCATCTGCAAATGAAGCTGAACAAAGACCTAGCAAGTTTTAAGAGTTTCTGATGCTCCATTAAGATCAGCAGGGACATAAAAACCATCTGACAGATACTAATGTTCTAAAAGGGACTGCATTTAAATTGATTTTAAGTCAAAATAATAAATGGCTTTCCTTGTACATTCTAGGAAAGCTCCTTGTGCATCTAAGAGTGCATTATGTGATCTTGGATAGGAAACAGTACATTCTTTGAATGTGAAAAAACTGAATCCCTGCTTGAAGGTAGTTGTAACACACTATACAACACTATGTAAAAAAAATATTTATCTTCAATTTACATGTTTTTTTCCTTGATGTTATGGTAATTCCAGGTTCTATTTTGAAATTACATAGAGATAGACAATAGAGAATTACAAAACCAAAAGCGCAAGAGAGGAAAGAAAGGACCAAATCCTGTAACTTTCCTATTTCCTTCATCCAGAAAAAGTTTTTGCTATTTATGATTCTTGTCAGTGCAGTTTCTGGACTTCTCACATATATTAATGGATTTGTTCCCCCACCCTCTGCAACAGCTCTGAGACAGAAATATAAACTGCTGCTTTACAGGGAATACAAACAATGCTTCCTTTACCCAACATCACACAAAAATACTCTGGGCAACACTGGAAATTGAACTCGCATTCAGATGAAATCAGTTTTCCTTCCTGGTAAGCATGGATGTGACAGTAGCTGATGTAAACACAAGTACTTTGCCCATATTAAGTGTCAGCAATAGCAGGCATCTACATCACCAGTAGACCTGGAAACAATCTCACTGAACTTGTAACTATGATATTAGAAAAAAAATTACAAAATTATTACATTTATACATTTTGCAGAATAATTTGATCAGGAAAAAAAGGCAAACTAAGACATATATACATCAAAAAAGATATTTCACTTCCCTTTGGAATAGAGGATTAGCCCAAAAGAAGGGAAGGAGATGGAGGGAGCAGTTATATTTGCATGTCCCATCAAAAGGCAGCTTTCTACAGTAGAAAACAGGAAATTAAGGGAAGATAAGCACAGAAGCACAGAAGATGATGTATCCTATAACTATGCCATGTATTTTTTTCTGCTGGCAAGCATGTCTAAAATGCTTATCCTCCTGAGCTTATGAAGTTCTAACAGAAACAAAGCTGTTCAAGAACGAAAACCTTCTTGTATCATTGGCTTGGTGAAGTGCAGCAGTGCCTGCTCTGGAGAAATATCCTTTTAACCTTGAAAAGGATTGATGTCTTCATGCAGTGATATATGGGGGTATCTGCACAGTAGTTATGAGCAATCACTTCACTTTGCAGGTTATAGCTATCAGTAGAGATCTATGCTGTTGCAGGAACTAGTTAATCACTGCATAGTATGGGCATTGGCTAGATTTATAACCACAGCTCAAATAGTGCACTTGAATCTGGCTTTAATGCTTGGGGAAATTGTGTCACAACTGTGACAAAATTAGAAGCTTCCAGAAAAAAGAAAAAAAAAATAGAAAAAAGATGAGGTTCATTTTTAGAATTGTGATGCTAGGTAACGTTTTGTTACATGCAATTTTAATCCAAATAACACTTAAAACCCACTACTGTGAGACTACAGGATAAATACTTGACAAACCCTGTTATATCCATGACTCAGGTGTAAAACATCAGACAAACTTTCCATACAGCAGTGTCCCAGATTACTTAAGATACTGTTTTGACTGCGTTTTAGCAGCTCCTTATTTGTGCATGCAACTTAATAACCAATTATTCAGGGCAGCAAGGAGACAGATCAAGGAGTGGGTTGCAGTATGGACATCACTAGCAATGAAAAACAAACCAATGGAAGTTATATCCGTGCCTTAAAATATCATAGAGTAACATATTTTAGCCTCGATTCAGAACATGAAATGTGGAAGTCCTCAAGCTTTTCAGCTAACAGCCAGGGGAATGTTCTTATAAACAGAAAACTGTTAAGAACAACAACAAAAACAGAACACACATACAGAAATTGTTTTTTAAAAAAGGGAAAACTAAAAAAACCCCAAAAAACGCAATCTCAAAATAACACTCCAACATCGACCTTAAATCTTTTAGAATATTGACAGGGTTAAGCAAGTCCACGTTCTGTTCATCAGATACTGTCATAGTAATTCCCTTCTCCTCTACCTACCCAGTGGAAAATGCTAGTTATGGATTAAGTTACCTTTGTCCTCTATTTTGGACTGATTTATGCAGCAGCCTTAAAACCTCCTGCACACTTCAGGAGGGGCTGTCACTTCCCTAGGCATATCTTCTTTTCCCACTTGGACATTTCTACTTGATATACTAGATGCACACAACACATCTGGTGTATCTAAGACATGACAGCATCACTGTACATCATAAAAATAAGCATGTGTATGCATTTCCAAAGAAGAAATCTTGAAGAACAAGATGCTATTGTAGAGAATTAGGAACAGCCCAAGATTTTTCTTGCTAAAAGCCACCATATTTACCGAGCAACATGTTACATTTGATCTCAAAATAAGAGTAGCAGAGAATTGAGCCATTTGTATCAAACAATTCTATGAGTGAATGATGAGGTAGTGAAGACTATCGTATAACCCTCTACCTAGACTGCCTTCACAGAGGAGCACAGGAATTGCTTGCGCTGAATGTGAAGGTTCCGAGTAACAGGAATGACAGGGTAAGTGTAAGAGCCGGGATGGAAAGAAAGGATGCAGCAAAGCCAGTTCAGTTGTAGAATCATAGAATGGTCTGGGCTGGAAGGGACCCCAAGGATCATAGAGCTCCAACTCCCCTGCCGCACCACCAACCTCCAGGCCTGGATCTACACAAGGTTGCCCAGGGCCCCACCCAACCTGGCCTTGAACACCTCCAGGGACAGGGAGATCCACCAACTCTCCAGGCAGCCTGTTCCAGCACCTCACCACTCTCTCTGTAAAAAACTTGCCGCTAGTATCCAAGTTAAACCTTCCTTCCTTTAGCTTTAATCCATTCCCCCTTGTCCTGCCAAGAGTAGCCTGTCATGCTTTTCATGCTCAAGAGTAGCCTGTGTCCATATGTATGCATTTGCCTGTCTCTACATTGTATATGATCCTGTGAAAGAAGTAATAACTCTGCAAAGCTAAGGAAGATCAGTCAAACAATAAAGGAAAGACAATTGCTTTTCTCTCACTATAGATGGCACCATTGGCTTCAAGGAAAGCAATATTTTTGTCATTACCCCTGCAGAATCCCAACTCTCCTCTGACTCACTCTATGGTCAATAATTGCCTTAATGTCAGGGCTCGAAGAGTAGAAGAGAAGCTCTGGAGCTGTTGAAAATACATGAGCCAGAGACAGGGACCAAATGAATGAGTCCTATGTATAAGGCATGAGATTTGACAGATCTGTAGTAGCTGCTGCTAAATGATTCACAGCCCTAAGAGAACCAAGCTGACAACTTCAGGAGTCTTTCAGAGAAATACTACTTTTGTCAGCCAAATCACAAGAATTTCTGAAGCCTTCCAAAAGAAAATGAGCTGAGTTTCTCATACCAAGCAACTGTAAGAGCACGTGAGTTGCAATTCAGGATGAGAGAGGTAAAAAAGAACATAAGAGGCAAAACTTTAAACAGATTTAAATCAACTACTCAGCAGTTAAACAGAGGGTAATTATAAACATAAATAGGAAAGCATAAATTAAAAAATCCATCCTTGTAGCTTAATAAAACTGTGATGACAGAAAACCAGAGATGGTACTCTGTGCTGATGAGACACACAAAGTTATGTATGTTAAACTAACAGCCAATATGCCAACACTAAAAAATGTGTCACCAACAAGGTTCTTCAGCAAACCGTTTTCTAATCTGCTGTGCTGAAAGAAGCTTCTCGGAGTGCAGCAATGCACAAGACATCTCCTCAATTCCTGGTTAACATGACAGCTTTGTTATCACGGGCAGTACTTGCTTAGACACAAGGGTAAGGGCTGTACATGTTGAAAATACTCGGTTCTTCAGATATCTGCTCTTGAAGGTTCTTGCAATCACTTGTCATCTCAGGGTGGAAAGGATCAATAATAGATTTGCCAGGAAAAAAAAAAAGAAAAAAGTCTTTCACTTCAGGTATAAATACTGTTAGCTTACCCTAAAGCAGAATATAAATATACCAGAGTCCCAGCTCACCTTCTGTTTAGAAATGCACATGGAAATATGTATGCCTTTGAAACCCAGATTACCTCTCCTTCCTGCGACATCACAGGCAGAAACCAAGCCTTAATTCAGCATTGGAAGTGATGCATTTATATGCATCATTTATATTCCCTTTTCCCAGGAATCGATATCACACTGCTCCAGCCAGCCAAACATCCAAGGCACTTCTCAGTGTAACCTTCCTGCCACAATTCAACTGATGAGTATACACAGAGCTGCATCCAAATTTAAGGGGCTTCCTAGATAAACAGTTGCTTGAAGACCTATGCAAAGACCTGCGGAAATTACACTAATTATACTCACAGCACCAACTTCTGCCCATCTACAAATTTAAGCAAAGCAGTTTAACATTTTCATTAAAAAGGAGAAAATGAGGTAAGTAAACAGAGTAACAAGAATTAATTCCTAAAGTATAACTAAAGCCATAAAATTCCAGTCTTTCCCTCTGGGGGAAGCAACTGTTCAGCCAGCTGGTTGCTTTCCCTTCACTCCAGTAGCCACCATTCACAGTTTGAGGCTTAAGCCTTCTAGATAGCATGGTCTGATGTAGGCTTCACTGATCCCGCTGGTGTGGATCATCTCAGCTGGGTGCCCATCAGCCTGCAAGCCATGCCTCATGCTGCTGCTCTCATCTGCAACTTCCACCAGCCATGCCTCATATCCAAAGCTCCACTAATTTATTTTTTCCCCCTCTTCACTATTATTTTGTTATTTATGATCTTAGAAACACATTTACTGTGTTAGACAGAAACAGTCTCTCAGCTCAGTGGAAGCTTCAGGGACATCTCATGTCTCCTGCAGCCTGGAAGGCGGACAGCCCCTTTACCTCTCTTCACTCTTTTCTAGACTGTTTCCTTTCCTTGGTTAGGTGAATGGCCTACAGTTTTTATTTTCCTTTCTTTTTTAGAAATGCACTTTAAACTTCCCACCACATCTTGATGCAATGCAATGGTATTACAGGTATGTTTGTTAATCCTTTCTTTGTGCCTCCTCCTCTCTACCAGCTACATACCAACAAACCGCACCTTCCAGCACCCCTCCCCTTCCAGTTACCAGGAAGGGTCAAAGTTAGTCACTTTGATTTCATTTCATCAGCTTTGCTCCAAATCTTTCAGCTGTGGCTCTTAAAACATTTATCCTTCCTTTTGTTACCTGGAGACTTCACATGAAGGAGACCAACACACCACAGAGCAAGCATTTGGTTCAACAATCCATATGCATTTGCATGCGCACCAGGATTCCTGAGTAAACTTCTTAAAACAAAACCATTATTTTCATCAGCTATGGATAGACTGTTCTCAAAATAAAAAACTTAAACAGGTGTCTTCAAGGCTTCAGATGACTAGTTTAGTATAATGACTGGTTAAAAAACTGCTATCTGTTTCTGTCGCTATTATGTTTATTCCTGGTTTATGGGGGGACAGCAAAGAGAAGTATCTTTCCTTAAAGGCCTATTGAAAAACACAACAGAGAAAAGCTGTAAAAGATAAAGCAGCAGCATTGCCACAACAGTAAAAATATTTAGGATTGGTATCATGTGTTGCTTTGTATAATAAAGTTCCAGCTCAGCGATAGGAAAAATCAGCTGTTTCTGTGAACTCCGAAATCTGTTGTACATCAGTGTGTCCCATGGGAGCAGGATAGCAAGATATCTAATTGAAAAAAACTGCATATTAACTAACAACATGCTCATGAGGAAAAAGTTAATATATTGACTTCTTTTTAGTTGCTGAGGCAGGGCAACGGGATGGAGTAAATAGCAAAGGAACAGAAGCCAAAAGCAGAGAGTTAAGACAAAACAGAAGAGTTGGGGAGGGTTGGGGGAAAGGGTTAGATCATTTTACCTACACTGCTGTAAGAAAGCAAGCCTGCCCTTGTAGTTGTTGCCCCATGATGGTATGGAACAGCCTGTTTGGCAAACTATTTTATATTTACCAGCAGACTCTCAAAGGGAAAATCTCTGTGGGTATTTGAATCTCCTTTTGCTTTTCCCAAACTTGTCAGTGAAGAAAGATATCTCCCGCTTTTAGCAACCATCAAAACAAAAAAGATAAAATTGATTCCCTCTAACTCATTCCTTGTGAATGCAGTCTTGACAACAAATGTTCCTTCTCTCCCACAGACACACACACAGAAACACACACGCACACACACACACACTTATCCCTGGCAACACCAGTACAAAACAAAAATGAGAGCACACTTAGGTGAGCAAGAAAGACAAACTGTTTACTAAATTAAAAGTCATCAGATGTACAAGATTGCCTTGCCTGAATCACATATAAAAGTCAGCCCTGCTTGATGAGCCTGTGAGACTTTAAAAAGCAACTACCTAGTAAAATATGTTTAAGCCTCGATATTTCAGTATGCGCCGGAGTTCCAGTTGGTTGTAGATGTAACTTTGCATGAGGAATTTTTTTCAGAGCTTCCTTTTTCTGCAAGTAATTTGAACATGTCACACTGCATTCAACCATGGCATACTCGATAACAAGGACTACTGTGCACTGAAGTTATGACTAATACAAGGTAGCAGTTCAACAAGCTGAAGAAGATGTAACAAGCCTATTTTTATTCTACATCGGTTCTGCATTTGGTACAGATAAAGATACATAAAGGAGTAAGTGAATATAGGTATTTGCTACTACCACTGGGGAAAAAGAGTGTTGACTTAAAGAATAAAACCACAAATAGTGGTCATTCTTTTTCTCGTAGACAATGCCTGCACTTTAAACCCTTAGTACTGTACAAAGCCTAGGCAGCATCCCTGTTCCTAAAAACATTTATTTCAAATAGAAAAGTGTTTCAATACAACCAGATCTCATGAAAAGGGACATTTTAAAAATTAAATATTAAATTTAATATTTAATTTAATATTTCATGTTTCCCCAGCTGGAAAATTATAAGCAAAATACAGGCACTTATTGGGAAAAGTTGACTTTGAAGTTTCAAGTTTTTTAGTTTGATTGAAGACAAATTCTCTGCACAAAGCTCCCTATCCCAACTTACTCTTTTTTTTTTTTTTTTACCCTCCCATATTTAAACCAATTACCTTGTTCTTATTGGTTAAGTTCTGTCCAGTTTCCTAAGCCAGTTATCTGGAACTGCGGAGCTGGATCCTTACTTCTGTGCAAATTTCCTAACAAATAGGTGAAGCAAAAATCAAGTAGTCGCAACTCATTAGATGAGTTACTCCCACATCTTATGTGTTAGAAGAACCTTATAAACTATCCTTCCCACATAAATCGATGCATAACATCCTGGGTTTAAAGCTGCTCAGCACCAAGTAACACAAACATGGACCCTGGATTTTGGGACAGATTTCAACACACTTCCAGTTTTCATTTCTCTGTAGAATTCATCCAGGACTAAATGTTCTTTACAGCTTCACAGAAGGATTTAATCTAAGAGGCATGCATATGCCCACACACTTCTAGAATTAGGTATTTTAAAACGTTACAGCCACAAATATTTCTGCTTCTCAGTGGCTGGAGTGCTTCTTTTATCCAGTAGCTCAGTAGCTGAATCATTTGTTCAGGACAGCACTATGCAATCTAGCCTCTTTAGCCTGAGGAGTTTGAAATCTATGTATTTCCCAAAAGAAAGGACATTCTCTGCATACACAGGCTGCTGGGCTGAGAGAATTTACCTTCCCATTGATGCTGCACTACTTAGTATGTGATTCATGATTTACTGGACCTGAAAGAGGGCTGACTCATTGTATGAGTACGACCCTCTCTGGGGATAAAGATATTCCTTTGGGAGAATACCTCAATCCTTTCACCCAGATCATCTACAGAATCTCATCCAACTGAATGAACATATGATGGTCTGCTGTAAATAAATACTTGACCTTGCTTAAGCCGCTATGAGGCCAAGCCTAGCTAAGTTTGACTTTACCAGCCAAAACATAAGCTGAGCCTGTGGTACTACAGCTAATAATAATACAGTTATGAGAGAGAAAAATGCAAAAAATTACTCATCAGGTGATACAGCCCACTAAGCATTAAACATACAAGACTCCTCACTAGTCTCATTCACAAACCACAGTGCTTGTGTAAGGCTGACCCCAGCTGGGAGCCACCCCAGCAAGATGGGGACAGAATTGGAGGGCAAGAAGTGAGGAAACTTGTGGCTTGAGATAAAGACAGATTAACAAGTGATGAAAAAGAAAGATAAAGCAATTGCTCTCCACCAGCCAGTCCTCAAGCAATAGCCACATTGGAAAAAACTCCCTCCAGTTTTTCTTGCTGAGCATGACATTGCGTGGCAAGGAATGTCCCTTTGGCCAGTTGGGGTCATCTGTCCTGGCTGTGTCCCCTCCCAGCCTCTTGCCTAACCCCAGCCTACTGCTGAGGAGGCAAAGTAAAAAAACAGTGAAAGCCTTGATGATGTGCAAGAACTGTTAAGTAATAGCTAAAATATCAGCATGCTACCAACACTGGTTTGGTCACCAGTCTAAAACAGCACTGTATGGGCTGCTATGAAGAAAATCAGCCAAATTTTCTACCCCCAGCCAAACCCAGTACATGCTGAATCAGATCGGACCACTTTCACACTCCTTTTGATTCCCATGCCCCTACAGTTGCCTTCTATCACAGAACTAGATGCATAAATAAACAAGCAGGACGGCCTTAGGACCTTCAGCCCACAAAACCGACTTGTCTCTTGCGCGTGAATGTTCATGTGCTTGCTAGAAATACTGCATCTAGCTGCTATAAATCAGGATTTCCTTTTAGTAAAACTACTGTCATTCAGCTAGTACCCAAGGGAGCACAGGAATGAGAAATATTAGCATGTGGAGTAGCTGAGGGCATATTAGCTCACCTGGGTTATGTTGCTGATATCACTGCAGCCCACAGGGGGCAAATTAACTTAATTCTTCGCTTTCTCTATACCTACAAGAAGTTCATTTTTAAAAAGATGCACCAGCCTAGAGAAGAGAAGGCTGCGGGGGGACCTCATTGCAGCCTTCCAGTACCTGGAGGGAGCATACAAACAGGAAGAGAATCAACTTTTTAAAAGGGTAGACGATGGCAGGACAAGGGGGAATGGACTAAAGCTAAAGGAGGGAAGGTTTAGTTTAGATATTAGGGCGGAAGTTCTTTACAGAGAGAGTGGTGAGGTACTGGAACAGGCTGCCCAGAGAGGTGGTGGATGCCCCATCCCTGGAGGTGTTCAAGGCCAGGTTGGATGGGGCCCTGGACAACCTTGTCTAGATCATGTCTGGAGGTTGGTGGCGCTGACTGTGCAGGGAGGTTGGAACTGTATGATCCCTGGGATCCCTTCCAACCCAGACCATTTTAGGATTCCATGATTTTTTATATAAACAGTATATTAATATTTTACAGGGAGACTACGCACTATGGTAGGAAAACCAAGGAAAGATCTCAAATCAACACTTACAACAAAAATCACACCTCATCTCCAAACTTTGAAAGAAATTACCATTTGAGGCAAATCTGATGGATTTGTAACACACACTGGGATCTCCACAACTGGAGCTCTACAGCTGCAACACACTACATGATTATTGCATGATTACAAATGAGTGAAAACAGTTGCAGCTTAACAGTAGTGACACCAAGATATCAGTGCAGCCTGCAGACCAGATGCTCACCCCAGTTCAGGTCCTTTAGTGGCATTTTGGCACTGCAGCCAGACTGAAATCTGGTCTGGCTGGTGCTTTGTTGCATAAAGGAAGCTTTGAGGTGGACCCACACAACCTGAGCAGGGAAAAACCCTCCTCCTTAGAGGAAGGAGGAGAGCATGTTGTCACACACATGTGCTTCAGCTGATCTCTGCTTGCTCTAGTAGCTCTCAGGAGGTCATCTGAGACAAAGGCACCACAGCCCATGACACACAATTACTGTGGCTACAGCCAGCCATTGGCAAGCATGGCATGGATCCCTTGTTTACTTGTTGGCCCTGTGCAAGTTAGGTCTACATCAGGCCTAAAAGTGTTGTCTGACTCCATAATAATAAACTCATGTTCAGCTCTTACCAAACAAACGAATGAGGAAGACTGAAGTTTACACTCATTCTGGCACACATCCACAGAAGCAAGTTGTCCTTTCAAACTTTGTAACCTTGCTTACATTCCAGTATCTTTTAACAGAATACATTACTACACCCCATGTGATGCTACACTGCTAGTCAAGCCAATTTGAATTTTTAAAGAGGGATTTCCTGAGACATGCTATCATGCATTTCAAGATATATTGAGGATGTTCTCATCATTCATTGTGTAATGTCATCAGGAAAACCAAATCCTTCTAGGCAAACAATTTCTGCCTATATTATAGTGCATATTGATTAAATACATGGTTTAGAAAATTAAATGAGCAATGAAAAAATAAATAATTCTTCTCTAGAATGAGATATTTTCAACAGGAATGATTATTCTATCTTGATTTAACTTAGTTACAAATCTCCAGACCAAAAATTTGCAATTCTACTTGATTAGTATGTCCTGTGATATGTTAATGAAGACATTTTTTCTTCATTACTTATGGGATGTGACTATGGACAAACGGTATGATGCACAAACCCTCTGGGACATGGTATGCTCCTAGCTGAGCAAAGTTTGATTAAAGGATATTGCTTTTTTTTCAGCCTAGAGCTGCCAGCCTGAGATGGCTTTCCTGAGCACAGGAAAGCTACATATTCCTGCCTAGATCTACACCCTGCTTCTCTTTGGAAATATTTGCATATCAGGTCCCCAGTTCTCTTCTGTACTTCACGTTACGCAAAGTGAATAGCAGATGCCCTTACAGGAGGAGAGGATATACGTGACAGTGCCCAACTTGCAGAAGTGTTTGTGAAGAGAGCACTGTTGTAGTTTTGCATGGCCTGGTTCGGGTGGGATAGGGGGGCGCTGCCGGAGTGGCTTCTGCTAGAAGCAGCCAGAAGCTCTCTGCAGGCCAGAGCCATTGTTGATCAAGGCTGAGCCCATCAGCAGAGGTCATGGCACCTCTGTGAATCACATTTAGGAGAAAAAGACATAGCCACTTTTTGCCACCAGAGAAGGGAGTGAGAAGATGTGAGAAACTGCAGATGCCAAGGCCAGGGAAGCGGGGGGAGGAGGCACCCCAGATGCCAGGGAAGAAGATGCCCCTGCAGCCAGTGCAGACACCCTGGTGGAGTGGGTGTCCCCCTGCAGCCCATGGAAAAGGCCGAGGCCCCACCTGCAGCCCGTGGATAGGGCCCACCCTGGAGCAGAAGAAGACATACAGGAGATGCTCTGACCCACGTTAGAGCAAGCCTCTGCCAGCATTTGTAGCCAGTGGAGAGAGATAGAGACACAGATGAGAGAGATAGAGAGAGAGAGGCCCTCACCAGAGCAGATTTGCTGGGGGCAGGGCTTATGACTCCATGGGGGACCAGGCTGGAGCAGTCTGGTGCTGAGAGACTGAGAGACATTCTGTGATTTATGACTGCACCCATAGCAGTGACCCACACTGAGGCAGCTGGTGAAGAGCTGAAGCACTGCGGGAAAGGACTCATATTGGAGAAGCTTGTGGAGGACTGTATCCTGTGGGTGGGACCCCATGCTGGAGCAAGGGGTCAAGAAGGAAAATAACTTGTGAGGAACTGACTGAAACCCCCATTCCCCCAGTCTCTTCCCCTCCCCGTGCTGCAATATGGGGGAAGATGGGAGCGAAATCATGACTAAACTGAAGCCTGCTAAGAAGGGAAGGGTGGGGGGAGGTGTTTTAAGATCTGGTCTCACTTCTCATTATCCAACTCTGGTGTCACTGTGTGTGCAGTGCAGAGTAATAAATTAGAGAATTTTCTTTCCTTTATTCTGTTCTGAGTCTGTTTTGCCCATGACATTGATTGTGGAATGATCTCTCCCTGTGCTTACCTCGACTCCTAAACCTCTCAATATATATTTTCTCCCCTGTCCAGCTGAAAAGCAGAGTGATAGAGCAGTTTTGGTGAGCATCTGGCCTTCAGCCAGGGTCAAACCACCACAAGCACATAGTTCCTTTTTTTACTTCTCACCCCAAAGCACAACACAGAGGTGACTGTGCAGCCACCATGCCTCGGGCTTGGGTCACCACTCCATTTCAGGTGTCATGACTGTGCAATGGAAATCAATGAAGTTACACAGCCAGAAAATTGGTGAAACAGAGACTGGCCTTCACTCCCTGAAGGAGCTTCAGTTCAGTGGTGGGAGAAACAATCCCTGTAAATACATTTGTCAATCTAGTTCCATTTATGTCAATTAAAAGTATTGCTTTTGACTTCAAGGGAGTTCTGTTCAAAAAGTGCTCTGGAAATTCTTCATGAGAAAGGCCTTTTAATCAGTGTCCTGGTTTCAGCTGGGATAGAGTTAATATTCTTCCGAATAGCTGGTGTAGTGCTTCATTTGTGATTTAGGATGAGAGCAATGTTCATAACACAACATTGTTTTAGTTGTTTTAGTTGTTGCCAAGCAGTCAAGGACTTTTCACATTCTCTTACTGCCCTGCCAACAAGAAGGCAGGGGACACCCAAGAAGCTGGGAGAGGACATAGGACAACTGACCCAAACTGACCAGAGGGATATTCCATACCATATGATGTTATGCTCAGTATATAACTGGAAGGCAGTTCAGCTCAGGAATGAGCACTCTATTTCCCCAGTGATGTGGACAACATGCAGTAACCCACAAATCCAGATGAAGTCCGATGCACATGACCCAAGTCGCAGAAGCTCTTAACTAGCCAAGCATTGGTGCTGGGTGCTGAGCAACTGTAAGGTGCATCACCTGGTTTGTATATTCTTTTATCATCATCATCAACATAATAAACATCATCATTATTGTTTTCTTGTTGTTCTTCATGTTATCATAGTCTTCCCTTTCTGTCCTATTAAACTGTCTTTATTTCAACAGCAGTTTACCAGCAGAGACTCTTGACAAAGTGATGGCTCCTGCCTAACACAGCAAACTTCATTTACAGTCTCACCAAACAGTCACTACTGATATCTGTTCAATAAAGGACAGGTTAATAAGATGATACAGTCTAGGCAAGATAGCAACCAATCCTTCCACTTCAAAATGTTTTCAAGTTTTTCACACTGATCCAATCAAAAAGTTAATAAGCTGTTGACTCATTCTTTTTTCATACAAAATAAGGAATCCTATGTAACATGAATTTTAAAAATGCTACATTTTGCCATCTTGTCTTAAAATAGAGATCATGTGACATTATCAGTCATGCAAGCTCAACCTAGATGTTTAGTTACTGAGAAACATAGTATAGGTGTAACATTAAAATACATGTTTCATTCTAAAAACAACAAAAAAAACCCTTTAAATATTTTGCAACAAAAATAAAAAAACCCTAAAGAAAGATAAGTGGATGTTGAGTGAGATTAAGTTTTGGATTATGAAAAGGCCTGAGAAATTAGAAAATAGGTGGGGCACACATTGCTTTTAGGCACTGAATAAAGGAGATAACTATGAACAAAACCACAGTGGTTTTTATGATGTCATTATTTCAGATCTTTCCTAACAGATTAATCGGTCCTGGCAAAAAAGAGAGACAGGTTTGGGATTATTTTCCCTTCTGAAAAATACCCATTACAATAGTATCATATCTCCTTTAAGTATGGAAATATGCTAACTGGGATGTGTGCTAACTATGCCAAAAATCTTTTTGTGATTCCCAAAAATAATGATTGCACTAGCACCGAGAGGTTTAAAATGAATCTGGGTACTGTAGCATTCTGGTTTTGAAAATAATAGAAAACCTTCTATGTCAAAACATAAAGCTTTTATTATTCCCCCTTCTACCTTTAGAAAGTATTAGTGAATGCTTTTTCTATGTTTTAAACAAGATTTTAAGTTATGAGTATACAGAACATTGTGTGTGGTTTTTAAACTCGCTTTATTTGAAGATGTTATCTATAAAGATCTCTCCTGGCTGAAATCAGCAGAATGTCATTTTTCAAAGGTGCCTAAGGTTGGGAGGATTATTTCAATAGAAACTGCTTGTTCAGATGCCTGTCTGCCAAAGTTTTATCCCCTATTAGCCACAGCCAGCCTAAAGCAAAGTTAGAACTAAGATAAAAATCTTGACAAATTAAAATGGCTTTCAAATTGGAAGAAAATAATTTTTTATTAAATGTATATATGTATTTTGCAAGAGCCCAACACATTGCAGAAACTGCCAGAAAAAAACATTTAACAGCTATAATCATTAACCACAGTGATTTGTTTACACTTTTCAGGAGGACAGGGGCATCTGCTGAGCTGTACAAATAGTTTACAACAAGCCCTCTGAAAATACACCAGAGTGCAATACACTCAGAGAGAAGCCACGTACACTTATGCAAATTACCAGGTATTACTGATACATTTTCTTTATCTTTTTTTCTTTCTTGTAGGATGCCAGTCTGCATAGCAGCATATATTTGTTGGGATACCAAATGCCCTCAGCTTCCCCTGACTTGGAGAGCAGCGGCACACACTCCGCACCCTGAAGGAGAGTTCAGGGCCGGTCTGAGTGCCCGGTGAATTACTGGCTCCATCTCACAACGCACAGCCGCTTCACATTCTGTTTATAGGCGCATCGCGGTGATGCATAGACCTTGCCAAAGGGAGAATTATATAGCAACACTCTTTACAGTTAAAGAAACTTAGCTGGAAACATAGGTCGTATTGAAAATTGGCTTCCTATTTCCCTGTGAGTCTTCCATTTACTGCTTTTACTAAAAACAAGGTGTTATTAAATGAGAGATAGCATGTCTCTTTTAAAGCATCTTTATGCATCTCTGTTCAGCTTCACAAATGAAAGAATAGGTTGTGTTTGATTTTAAGAAATAGAGTTACAAGAGACAGCTTTCCACCTCTGTCACACAGGAAGGATTACAAACAGGTTGTGACTGAACTTGCAGCGTAACCTCTCACCCTCGTACACCAGCCCAAGGAGCCATTCATCATTACAACCACTGCCCTCCTTTGAGCATGAAGGGAGATCAGGACTAGCACGCCACAGGGAGTCTTCTCCTATGATCATTGAACTTGAAATGGTTTTGTCAGACATGAAAGAGGGGAAATGGATGAAAACCAGCCTGATCTCTTCAGAATCCATAGGGAGACCAAGAAGCTGCACATCGTCAACACACAGGCAGCATTATGATATGGATGTTGTCAGGACACTGCATGGTTATTGGCACAGTCTCAGCCTGATTTTTGATGCAGTCAATCAACAGTACTTGTAAAAGAGAAAGCAGAGTGTGTTGGTTAAGCTATATTTCTGTTCACATTTTCTCAGGGCAAAGAGTACAGTCCACTTTCACTCTCGATGCTCTCCTAATAACTGAAAGGATAGTGGGTTGCATAGGATTCAGTGCCAGTTTTGACAAGGTAAAAGGATTCAAGTTTGTCTTCCCTGTAACTGAATACAAGCTGGCTTGTTCGGAACACTGAAAAAGTACCAATGGCCTGATGAATTCTGTTGCTCATGCTACAAAATACACTCTTGTCAAACTTGGGACTTTTTTGCTGGCACACCAATTCCAACCAAGTTGATGGGAAGACAATTGCTGTGCTCACATGAAAGAAAACCACATTCAAAACTTAACTTTCCTGTACAACTCACAGAACATTTTAAAGCTCTTTCTAACTCTACTGGGGGGGGGAGAAAAACCCAAACAACAAATTTAAAATCTATGTAAGTTTTCAGAACATGGAGTACTTCCAATCTGCCCAACACTTTAAACTCTGTGCAGTGGTTCCAGCTTAAGCATCCCAGCTTCCTTTCACTGTGGTGAGTAATTGTTTCGATTCAAAGATTTTCACAGAACATCCCTCTTTATTTCTTTCTAAACAAACCATTTCTATTCAAAAGAGTCATTAACACTCTCCTTTTAAACAATAAAGCACCACTCTACCATAAAGCAATCCAGTGTTTTATCCTGTAGACCTCTTGCTCACCTCATGCTTTGAGACTCTGTGCTCTGAGGCAGTTTTAGGGTGAAGTACTTTGATAAAAGACTGCCCAAGTGTAATGATGCTACCACAATAAATGGTAGGAATGCAGTATCATCACCAGCACTGTAGCAAGCTCCATGCTATGCTGTAATGAGAAGACTGGGTTACAGAAGGTGATTTCATGAACTGAAGTTTTGAATACTTATTTGAAATCTTATAGTGATGATTCTAAGAGCAGACACACTTTATTAATGAGCTGTTACAAGCATTTTTGTATTGTCTCTCTCACCATGCATCCTCAGAGTCAGTTATCACTGGCACCATCCTCAGGGCATGGCCTAGTGCTGACTCAGTGGGAACTAGGTTTGATTGCCCCCTCTACATCCCCTATGGTAGCTTTTCCCTAAAAGGCTACCACTTAGATCCCGTTGTTTTATAGGTCAACTTAGATCCTGCTGTTTTATAATTCATTTATAGCACACAGAAGGGTTTTCTTTTACTTAGAGATATGTTTTAAAGAACCGTGCTTAAAACTAGCATTCACTTTTATTGAAATCATTCGAGTTGTAAGTTTCAGTCTGAGTGAAAAAGAAAATAACATTTCCACACTGCCAAAATACAGCATCTTTTTAAGCAGCAGTGCTGCTCCAGCAATACACAGTGTTTAAATGTTTGGTTTATTTTTTCCTCAGGGTAAATGTAGAGTACGTCCCTTTCCAATGGGGTATTTTGTAATAAAACTTAAGCCTCATTCAAACTTTCTGCACACAAATGAATGTCACCCAACAATAATGAGTAAAATCCTTCCCTTGGAGAGTGGAGGATTTTGCTCAATTTCTTTCTACAAGTACTAGATGCTGGTACCTAGTTTCAAGGATGGCCTTCACTAGGAGATGTGAAAAAATATCAGTGGGCTATAATCACATTTCATCTTGTGTTCTTCACGGTACTTCACCCAATCTGTTTTAGCTCCTAAACATTTTGATTCACAGCCTACTGCAGGTCAGAGCAACATTTACCAAGGTCTGCAAAAGGAAGGTTCTGCCTCTGCCAATCCTTCCAGGCACAGCTGGGCCATGAAGCTGAGCTACAGCTGGCCCCAGGAATCCTGCACTGCATCTCGCTGCGCTTCTATAGTGCCATCTAATTCCCTGCCAAGAAAAAGCCAGTTGAGGGAAATCTAAATGCCTTCTGCTATTTCTGGCACAAGGAAGGACTGCAAAGCATTGTTGCTTCCATCCGCATTTTCAGCACTGAACAGCATGCTCTTTATTCCGTGTCAAGCATCACACTTCCCCATATGAAAGGCAGAAATACGTGCGTAGCCACAGACATCCTTTTAGATTAGGGAAAGTATAAAAAAACCCACAATAAAAACTCCAAGAGGAATCATGCTGGGTCACGTCTCTTACAGTTGTCTACAATGAGCTGATCACAGTGTGGATGCATGTCTGCTGGCAGCAGGACAGTTACTGTGGAAAATTTTATACAAATAAAGAGACAAAACAACAATTCCACTAACACTGATGTATACATTAGCCCCTTGCCTATACATTATACCTGGGGAGGACTGAGGTACTTGATGAAAGGCACTGCTACTGACAGAAATATTTTCTACTTGAAATAAAGCACGAATTAATAGAATTAATGAGATTCGATGCAAGTATCAAGGTGTGTCTAACACTGACACTGCTTTCACTAACTGGTGTAACTTCATCAAATGTATTACTTGATTTCAGCTGACAGTAATTTCTGAGTAACTGGGTGGTATCCACATCTGTTTTATAGCATCAACATATTCTTCAAAATCTTGTTTTCCAAAATCCTAAACTTCTACCCAAAGCACCAGTATAGGGGTACTTTCATTAGTCTCTCTAGTCTCCAGTTAGCAGATCCTACTCTGTGGGTTCAAAACTAAACATTCAATATCTAGTCTAGTTTCCTTCCTGGAAAAAGAGAAAGAAATCCTTGGAGACTTGAAGTACCCAATATCCTACTTGAATCCAAAGGAACAGATACATTCTACACATCTAGGTATCATATATGTGCAATGCAAGTTTCGTGCATATGCAGGTGGGTATATACACACAGGACATATGCATGCAATAAATGAGTCAGCTCCACTCACAAACTACTCATGTACAGAAAAACATTTTATTTCTACTTTCCATTTATTAAGCCATGCTCATGAAACTCCAGAGCCTAAAAAGCGTTAGTCTGGCCCTCATGTAGAGATCCTGAGCCAAAATCCATTCAACCACTTCACCCCTCTGCCACTTCTCCCTTCATCGGCATTCATTGACACGTAAACAGGGATGATGTGTCCAAGCAAAGTGGCTTATTACTAATTGCACCATCTTCATTAATATTGCATTACGTGTCTCTCATCTATAGAGAACTGACAATGCAAAAGATGTAAAAAGCTTATCAAAATGTGCATATAAATACGTGATCCAATAATCAACACAAATACACTAGGCAGCCTTAGCTTCAACAGCCCAAACTGGAAAAAGGGTTGTTTATCAAATGCCAACCAGGAACAAAAGGGAAACAGCCTTAATTTCCCAAACACCCAAAGATATTTATATTATTCCTGAGACTCTTTAGGTCATTATGCATTACTTCAGAAGGAGAAGTCCTCAGGATGGTACTAAGGTATCTGCCTATAAACAGCCATCTATGGCACTTCCATTTGTAAAGCCCTAAGAACAGAAAGATAGATAAGGAGAAGTCTCTATCAAAGGCACCCAGAGGTTAAGAGAAAGCACTCCATAAGGACCACAGGTTCTTCAAACTCTTGAGAAGGAATTCTAGATAAGAAATACCAAGACAAACAGAGAGGCATCTTTATGCTCAAGTGTAAGAGGAGACCTGCATCTTTAACTTTACTTGTAACCATTTACAAATATCCAAATAAAAATCTGACCTCAGTCAGGGAGATGTTATGAGAGCATGACATTAAAGCATGATCACAGTCCAACATGAATATAAATTAAACCAACAGTTGTGGATTGTTTCACAAGGACACCAGATCAGGATTCCAATAACTATGAGGGCACATCGCCTCTGAGATTTGTTCCCATGAAGCCACTGACATGCACTGAAACCACTTCAGAGCCTGCAAAGGATCACTTTTCAAGGTGGGTTACTGGCTGTGAGGTCAGACTCATATCAGTAAGTGCAAACTGGCAAGCTCCTTTCCTATGTGCCGATCAAGGGGCTAACACTCCCCATCTCCGAGCTAAGCCTTGTGTTTTGTAGCAATAAATACCTGCAAACAGGACATGGATAACATGTAGAATCTCATTTGCACTTTCCACCTTTCTCTGCTTCTACAGAAGACCAGGGAATTCAGCATTTGTTCTCTGTCAGAACATACATTATTTCAAGTAGCATGCACAACTGTGACCACCCACAAAGAACCAAATGAGTAAGCATCCAACTAAATACACTCTATTCTTCATCCAAGTTTAACTCTACTACTGCACCCAAAAACAATCAGCCCCTCCTGAAAGAGAAATTAAGAGGTTTTCAAGAGTCATGAACAGATTTTTGGATTTCAGATCATTCTTCCACTTGTTCTTTTCCAAGTAATACATCTTAATGCCACTGAGTGAGCAGCCACACTGAGCACGTCTTACATGGAACTGAAATCCCAGATGGTATCCTACTGATCTTTTCTCTGAGCTACAGTCAGTAATAATTAGAAATTAATAGCTCAAGGCACATATTATCCTAAGAAACCTATCAACTTATTTTTTTAATCTTGAAATTAAAGTTCAAACACTTTCCATCATGCAAAAGAGTCTATGCATTCTAGGAAATATTATAGTCATTAAAGAAGCATTTCATTTACTTATGACCAGCAGTATACTAATTAAAGTCAGCATGGAATTTAGAGATGTCCAACTAGATTACTTACTTCTCTTTCGTGTACTTAATCTCTGATGATTATCTTTTATACTCTGAAGATGCAAATACAGATACATGCAATTAAAAAAATGCTTCCTAAAATATGTTTGTTTTTACTGGTTCTGCCTGGGACGGGGTAAACTTTCTTCATAGGAACCTGTATACTGCTGTGCTTCACATTTGTTACTAAAGCAGTGCTCATAACACAACGATGTTTTGGCTGTTGCTGAGCAATGCTCACACAGCATCAGGGCTTTCTTTCCAACCCCAAAGGCCAGTAAGCTGGGGGTGGGCAAGAGACTGGGAGGGAGGACAGCCTGGACAGTTGGCCCAAACTGACCAGTGGGATATTCCATATCAATACAACGTAGTGCTCAGCAATAGAAGCTTAGGGAAACAGAGAGGATGATGACACATCCATTATAGCATTTGTCTTCCCAAGGAATCATTACATATACTTGACAGGGGAGTGGGAGAGAGGTAGAGTGGGTGCCTTGCTGGTAGCTGGGGTCAACCCACCACATTGCTCTTTCTGAATCTTTTCTGTAGTTGACTGTCTCCCTTGTCTCCCAGGCACTTCATTCACTGCATCCAAATCACCACTTAAGTGATCAGGCAAGAGCAATTCCCTGTGCAGCTTCTCTGGTTGAAACTAGGTTATCTCTGATTTCAAGCTCATCTTGGTAACAAAGCAAACTCATCAAAATATCAGAACAAAAACTGGGCAAATAATCTGAAACAAGGTGTTAATTTTATTTTATCTACACACATAGATAAAATATTTTCCAACTATTAAGCTTTGAGGGTTGTTATTTTCAGACAATTAATAATACATGAGAAAAATCTTGTGTTTCTATTGAGGGTACCAATATCACACTCCAGTTTTGGTCCAAGCTGAATAACAACTGCTGACAGCAAATTGATCAATAGTTAATAGAATAATATGAAGAACTACTGAAGAGTTTCAGGAAACTGTTCTTTTACATAGACAAGGCTTTCACGGTACAGCTGTTTAATATTCCAGAAACACCCATGCAGTGATAATTCTGTTCAAACATTTACATAAGTGAGGCCCCCCAACTCTATCAGAAACCATCACATTGGGAAACAAAACTTCTCAGATGATAGCTGTCTGTTTCTGCCCTACATCCACAAGGCACAGAGAGATGACCTTTCTTTACTGATAAGGCAGTAAAGCCACTAGGCAAGACCCTGAGTCCCAGTGCCCTGCTTACTCTTCTGACCTTGCAGATTTAATATGCAGCAACCAATTTCCATGTGTATACAAGCAAATATAGGGGGAAGAGAATAGTCTGCCCATATCTAAGCAGAATGCATCAAATTTTAACACTGATTGAAGGCAAGTCTTAAAATGGTTTGAAAACTCAAGCTTTCCACTGTAACACTGCCAAGTAACATGTCATCTCCCAGCTCTGCAGCAACCCAAATACCGGTGAAAAAACAATACTTATGTTTCAAAAGCCAAAGTTACAAATCCTAACAGAAAGAGGAAGGTGGGCAGTGCTGCAAAGTTCTCATGGAAAAGAAATAAGTGGGTTTGAAACTAATAAAAGATCAAATATGCAACTATTGTTGAAGAAAACTGGCAACATGATCAACTGGTCCTTTGAAAGGAAAGTGAGGTATTTGAAAAGGAGCTGGGCAAAACGAAGGACAGCAAATTCATTCTGATTCAGTCAGTCTTTGCCATCGTGTCTCAGATTTCCTGCTTTATACTTCAAGTCTCAAGGCCTAAAGAAACATTAAGGAAACCTGTTTAATGTGTCCCCATCACAGAAAGACTATAGAAGAGCTACAGAAATATTTGTGAGTAACATCGCACTTTACTGTTGCCTATCAGCATGTAGTACACCCTGAAAAAGCCAATACATACAAACAATAACGTGAATTTAATTTCCATGAGAAAAAATAAAGCAATTCATTATGCTGACTACAAACTGTAAGGGGGGCAGGTGGTGAGAATCAATGAAAAGCATGATTATTTGATTATATGCACAGGTTTAACTGCTGACACAAACAAGTGTACTCCTCAAAGTCAGGAGTACAAAAGGCTTCCATGGATTCTTTGAATCCTTTTTTTTAGTGGCTAATAACAATGAAAGTAACACTAACTGTCTGGCTACGTATACAGCATAAAGTAACAACCTACAAACATTAACATTTCAAGAGCAAAGAAAATCTTTTCAGTATCTCTTTGCTAACAAAGAACACAAAAAATTAAAATGACACACATCTTCACATAGCTGGACTGCATTACATTTGGTGACAACAGCTTCCACTTTTACCATATTTTCAACAATTCTCAAAAGCAAAGAAGACAGTGGTGGCCTAACATACTATATATGGGACAGAGACACATAACACGTACTTGTCTTTTACATCCATTTATTGCTGCAGTAATGTAAGAGAGGACACCACACTAAAATAATGCTGCAAGATCTCCTCCAGGAAAAAATGAATAATTCTATAGGAAAGCTCATTCACAGTATATCATTCACAGCACAGTTATTCTTAGAGCCTCCAAACACCACCCGTTCAAGCATTGCAGAAATGCATATCTGGACTCTGATTCAGCTGGTGAATTGTGGAAACAGAATATCAACACCTATATGGCTTTTCCCAGTGACAAAAATTCTTAATCCTAAAAATAGCTTGCTCTCTTCCAGCATATCTATTCCTCTTAGAGAAAAGAGCTTCAAAACAAAATGTCTGCAGTCTAAATAGCATCGCTTGTCTTCTCTCTTAGCCTTACAAGGACAGCTGCAGCAGAGAGATGAAAACAACAGACCATAAGAATGTGGTCAGAAACAAACCAAACTGCTTTTATCAAATATCATCCCTCCCTCTTCCTTCATCTTTCAAGTGGAGAATACTTGAATGGTCAGACTAATCAAAAAATAAGTATTTTTTTGAAATTAAGGGGATTAGGAGAAAAATATGGCTTCACTTTCGTCCTAACTTCTGCTTTCTGAACAGCAATAGGGACTACGGAGCAGTCATCATTTTGCAAGCAACAACAAGCAAAGACATTGAAAAGATTACTTTGGAGGCTGGTTCCTTTTGGTAGAATGAAACCATTATCTGACAAGAAACCACAGCATTTCATTCACGTTCCCTGGTGCTTTGTACCTAATACTGAAATAGCTTCTGTTCCATTTGCTGTGGTTTAACCTCGGCCAGCAGCTAAGCCCCACAATGCTGCTTGCTCACTCCCCTCACAGTGAAATGAGGGAGAGAATCAGGAGGGTAAAAGTGAGAAAACTCGTGGGTTGACGTACAGACAGTGTAATAGGTAAAGCAAAAGCCCACATGTGCAAACAAAGCAAGGCCAGGAATTCGTTCCCCACTTCCCACCGGCAAGCAGGTGCCCAGCCATCTCCAGGACACCAGGGCTCCATCACGCACAATGGTTACTTGGGAAGACAAATCCCACCACTACGAATCTCCCCCCCTCTTCTTTTTTCCCCTAGCTTTATATGTTGAGTATGACATCATATGGTATGGGATACCCATTGGGTCAGTGGGGTCAGCTATCCCGGTTGTGTCCCCTCCTAACTCCCTGTGCACCCCCAGCCTACTTGCTGATGGGGTGGAGTGAGAAGCAGCAAAGGCCTTGGCGCTGTGTAAGCACTGCTCAACAGTAGCTAAAACATCCCTCTGTCATCAACGTTGTTTTCAGCACAAATACAAAACACTAGCTACTAGGAAGAAAATAACTCTATCCCAGCCAAAACTTATTCCACCTCTTACGAAGATGATGTTGATTCCTACATAATATTGCATCTCATCACCACTACGATTTCTATATGCCATTATTACAGTAAGAATCACCCAGACTAATGAGCAATTAACTTTGATGAAAATAAGCAAGATGCAGAGTGATGAAACCAGAACTGGCTTCAACAGTGAGCACCCAGAAACTTCCTCAAGACTGACATCTTCAACCTGCAGATCGTGAGCATGGACCACAGTAGCAACATCAGCTATGAGCTCCAAATGCAGCATATAATAATATGACACACACCTTCCTGCCCTGAGAGGCTTGTACAACAGATGGAGCATGAAAGTCATGGACTAAATTAACTCAACAAACATTTTTGAGGAATGGCCCATAGACTAAGGCTTAATAGACTAATACGTCTATTTACATGTCAAATGATAGGAAAACCAATGATGATAAATTGGAATTTATTGGGAAGTATAGGACCTGGTCATGATGTAGATGCTATGGAATAAGGGGTGGATATCTGGTCTGAGCTGAGATAGTTTTAATTTTCTTTCTAGTAGCTAGTGTAGTGCTGCATTTTGGATTTAGTCTGATAATAATCTTGGCCCTGCCAGGGGCACAAGAAGCTGGGAGAGCACAGCCAGGACAGCTGGCCCAGGCTGGCCAAAGGGATATTCCCTAATGTATAACATCATGGTCCCTATAGAACTGGGGAACTAGATGGGAGCTGGGTTTGCTGCTCAGAAACAGACCAGGCATTGTGTTGGTTTATGTTCCTTTCACATTCAGTAAGCATGTGAATTGCATTTGTGCATCACTTGTATTAATATTATTACTCTTTTTTTTGTTATCCTATGGAACTGCCTTTATCTCTACCAGTGAGGGTTTTTTCCATTGTCCGTCCTATTCCCTTTGTGGGAGGCGGGGTGAGTGAGCAGTTTTGTGGTGCTCAATTACCATCTGGGGTTAAGCTGTGAAAGTATTTTCATTTTGGCTTTAGGTCAGCAGAAAAACTTAAAAAGTGGAAAAACTATGCAGAAAACCCGTAGATAGTGAAGTTTCTGTTAATAAATTAATGCTGCAGTGTTTCGAGTTTGTGTGGTTGAAGGTGTTCCTAGACAGGTAACTGAGAACTGACGGATGGCTTGGTCAAACAAACAGGACTTCTACACTAAGTTGTTTCTGGTTCAAAAGCCCTGACTATGCATTTGCTTTTTAGGGTTCTTGGGTTTCCTTCTTTGCACTTTGTGTCTCTATTGGCTCAGACTTCCTAGCAGTTTTCTGGCTTGTTCTGGTTTTAAAAACTCAGCAGTCAGAAAGAGAACTAATTAGAACATGTCCAGTGAAACAGTTCAAAGTTTTCACCTAGAATGTGTCCAAGATGCAGTGGGATTAGGTTCCAGCTAAATAAATAAAATTTAAAATCTTGTTTTTTCAAAACTGAAAATGAGGAACTTCTGTTCAATTTTCTTGGACAGTGTAGTTACAACATTCCAGTTTTGTTCTAAAGTGTAAAAAACAAAACCAAAGAGGGAGAACCAGAGCTCTCCTGTCTGGTCACCCTAAGTTAAATACTCAAGATACTTAACATCCTACAGTGCATGACATTGATCTACTTTGTGATCATAATCTTGAGGTAAAAATGAAGGAATGTACTAAATCATTATGAATTTAAAGCTACTTTCCATAACTCTTAGCTTCTCAGAGCTCAGACAGTATTTTAAAGTAGAACCTCCAGGCCTGTATTACATGATCTTGTTTGAAAGTTTGACACTGGCACATTCTGAGGATGCAGAAGTAGAAATGGGCTCACGCCAGCAGACAGATATTCTTATGCCAGAGATATCACTGAGCTCACATGCTGTAACAAAACAAGGATGAAAAGAAGTATTAACTAGGGATCTTCCTTTGTTTCTTCCCACTTTACCAGGATATCTTCCTTTATAATTTGCATAAAACTCATTATGAGCGTTTTGACGTGAAAGATTTTGAATCAGGTTTCACGGGCTTTGTCATTTATCTGTTTCTACAGACCCTAAGCCTAACTCCATACTAGCTCAGTCATCACTTAAACATAAGTACCTAATGATCTTGAGGAGTATCAACTATATGCAATAAGAGCACAATCATAATACTGTGTCATTCTAAACAGAAATAAAATACCAGCGGTAATTCCCCTTAGTGCTGGAAGTGTGTGAAAGAGAATGATATATTCCTTAGAAAAATGAGGTCCTAATTTATTAAATCCTCCAGATGTATTTCACAGACCTAGTCTGTCCGTATCTTTTATGTTCCGTAATATAACATTCCCAGATAGTCAAAGCCTCCTTCACAACTTATGGTGGGAACACTGGGGTGCTTGTACCTAACTTAACAAAACACATTCTCATCAGAGATTTGCAAATCATACGTTGGATCCTACAATCCAACACATTGTAGTGTTGTTCATTGCAATACAAACCACAGTTTCTGCATGGTCTTGGCCAGACCTGACAAATAGAACTGGTAGGGAAAAGAATTTTCCCTCCTGATTCATATATCTGATACAACAGGTCTGAACACCGACATACATCATCCAGTGCCCACAAGCAAGTCCATCTCTACTAAGACAAGTTCAAAGGTTCAGAAAAATCCCCAATACTATCATACTTACTATCACTGTGCCTGAAGGCAAAGGATCTGCACTCTGTCTGGATACAGATGTTAGGACCCAGACCATGACACCTTTTTTCCATTGCTGTTGTGTTATGAAATGAACATGCAGACCCATTAGAGTTGAGATGAGGATTTCACTGCTTTTCACTTCTCGTTTCTTCCTCATTCCCTCACCTTCTCAGAATGTTGCCACTGCTGGCAAGACCCTTTTGTTTTGCAGTTTCTACTACACATACATATTTCATTAAATGTTTGTGTATTCCCAGACCTTTATTCTCCTGTTTGCACTTATTGATTTCAATCCCCCTCTGCTATTATTGTCTTCTCACAACTGAGTTATTGGTGTGAAGTATTTTAAACTCATCTTTATGAAAAATAGCCACGGACAAAGCAAACTACATTGCTTTAAAAGTTTCTTTTAATAGTGCAATATAGTCACAAATTCATTTTCTACAAAATAAAATATGAAAAGCCTGTCCTATAAATAAAGTTCCTGTGAAAAGTCATCTTATTCCACTGTAAATACCATATTCAAAGTTAAAAATAAAGAGTCTTTCAAGAAAAATAGTCTAAGTGGGGGTATAACTTCCCCCTCTCTTTTGTATTTAAGTTTAAACTTTCTCTGTAGGTTCAAATCTCTTCCCACCTCCTCTTTTCTTTCTCAGCCAGAAAACCAACAGCACTGGGGTCCCAGTGATGAGGAATGACTCACCCGCAAGTGCTGAGTCACAATCACACTGAATACACTCTTACATCTTGATGAAGCATCAAATTCAATAGCTTTGCTTAGTCATTTGAGTTTGCCGTAATTCCTATGATTCACTTAATTCCAAACCTTTGATTTCTGATTTCTTAGTTTTGTTCCCAATATATATTCAGTTGTATAACTCTTATACAACTCTTAAAGCTGAATTTTTGCAAGCCACCACTATTACTAAATCAGATTCCAAGCTTCAGACATAAGGTGTGCCACTTACCAAATCCAAGAGGCCAATATGCCACAGCACACATTAGTCTCATTTGGAGCTGCTCATCTCCCACTGCTTGGACACCTACCGAGAATGCCAGCTGACATCTGAAGATACATGCACTAGGACTTCATCCGGCCCTGACTCATGTCAGCGACAACCTACCATCAGCTTAAAAGCCTGACCTTTCTCTAGGAGAGCTCCACAGCCTGACAAGGTCAGATACAAGAAGCAAGTATTCAGCAGTTTGAGCAGAGGATAAAGTGTTTGACCATGATTAAACGAGTCAATGTTGGAGTGACAGATTTCCGATTCCTTAGTCATTGCAGTTTGTTACCTTTTGTCCTATCTGGAGGTAGATAAAGCAAAATTACCCAACTGTTTATCTGTTCACCCCATTATTTATATATGGAGGAAAGAAGGTTTGGCCAGAATTCAATGAAAGTAATTAATAAATGTGCTTCTTTCTACAGGAATCTGCAGTAATGTTTTATCTAATTACTCCTAACATTTCAGCTGTAATCCTGAGAACTTCTCTAAAAGGTTGCACGCAGGCTAGCATGGGGGGGTGAAGAAAACTCATCACTGACAGAGCAAAAGGCAGACACAGTAAATAAGTTTCTGATGACTACCACGATGCAATACCTACAGGAGGTAATTATCACCATACTGTTATTTATTCTTCTGTCTTCAGGCACAGTTCTTGTGTTTCCTCACTGTCCATTTCTGCAGAAACTGCACTTACAAGTTTTATGTTGGCTTAGTAGTTAATAAGTCTGCTGTGCTGAAGGCACCCGGTCAGTTAAGTACATCTGGAAAATTTTCCCTTATGAAAAGATGTGAGGAAGGCAGGGGTCAGCTCGGAGGATTTCTAGGCATAAAACAGACGAGACAAACTCAGATATAGTTCACAGAAATTCTACAATAAAGGTTGGATGTCTTTACCCTTGCAGAGGGATAACTACAACTTTGAAGTTTCTTTGGCCAGCTATTCTGACCTTAGCAATATTCAATAATAGCATTAAAAAAAAAATCCAGCTGAGAAAGTAAACATTTAGCCTCTGGATGTAAGAAATTAAGTTGTCAGATGTATGTTCTCTGTAGGCTGCAGGGTCCCAAGTCCTCCTCCAGACACTTAAGGAATTACACTTTTTAAATTATTTTTTTAAATTCTAGGCAACCTTAGTTACAAGCTAATTTCATTATGCATATGCAGTGTAACTGAATTAAATACATATCCTGATCCCCAGTGAATAGCCTAAAGATCTCTGCAAGAAATGCCTTTCCCACAGGCACCTGAGATCCAGCATGATATCCCAACACAATTGCTCTAGTCATCCAAGGCCTAGTCCTAAGAGATGGTGGAAGCATAGCCACAAGGCAATTCTACCTCTTCCTTCCTGCCTGCCTGCACCCAGGCTCAATTGCTGAACATGTGCATCTCTCTGAGCATGAAGTAAAATGCTTCAAGAGAAGAAATAAGGGATACACCCCAAAACAATGGATATCTTGGTGTCACCTTGTTCAGGTGTCCAGTCTGAGTATAAACTTGAAACCAGGCATCACACTGTGGTGGAGAGAGTACTGTAGTGGACATAGTAAAAGTCACTTTGGCATCTGCATTTCCTTTTTAACCTAGAAATGCCAGTTTACTCAAGTGCTGAAAAAGCTCAGGGAACACATTAACGATCTTGAAGCTTTAGGAAGAAGTCGATTTTCAACAAACTGCTTTTCTTTCTGGTGAGACAATACTTCAAAAGGAAAAGACCAACCAGCTTTATCCAAAACTACCACCTCCTTTGTAAATAAAGACATAACACCACCCTACCCAAAAGATTCACATTTTTATTTATAACTATCAGTAACAGAAACTGTGGGTCAACCACTATCTTCCTTCCCCCCAGAGCTTTGATGTGACAAATGTCAGAAAGCTGATACTGATATTGCAACTGATCCACAGGACTGCAGCTAGGGAGAAAAAAAAAGCAGAAGATCAGGACAAAAGCAGCAAATTCTATATCTACAGTGTATTTTGTATGATTCCTGCTTATTTATTCAAATTGTAAAAAGACACCCTTTGAAATACTCAAATTTTTGGTTTTAACAGGACTGTCCACTCATGCAGCTCAGTGACCTTGGTACACAGTAAAAGCCAATACAGTTACCGAAGACTGATTTTAATAACTTTCTGGAAAGGGTCCAAAGCAGCTTTTCATTCTGTAGTCTCTGCATCAAAGACAACATCCTAACACAGAAAAAAGGGAGACAGGCTGTAGCTGCTCTTGAAGCAGTTGTAAGAGATATGTGGTTTTCTCCCACCTCAAGAAGCCTCATTACAACATATTTTCTATGGGGAGTGTCAGATGACACCACAGTACCACTTAACATTTCCATTCCTGCATCAAATAGTGCAATGCTCGGTTAAATGCAGTTTTGGGGGTGTTTTTTGCAGTAGAAGAATTTTCCTTAACTGTGGGGATTTTGTCCATTGTAGGAGAGGGGAAATGCTGCAATGCTGTTTTGTTGCTTTTTAAAATCATTTCATTACTATTACTAAATAGCTACTAGTTTAAATATACTCAACCTGCCAGTTACCAAAATATATTATTCTACCACTAGGCCCATCAAAACAAAACACACAAAAAAACTTCCACAACCCCCCCATAACACTGATAATCTCTACAGTAGCCAAGTGTGCCATGATATTAGTCTAAACACACAAATGTGGATCTTATTCTCAATACAAATCTCTCCAAGCCTTAAGTGCTCCATCAGGAGTCTTGGACTGCACTTGTCTGCACACAATTTAAGCTGCTTTCTACAGGATGCCAAACCAATATATTCACAGGGACAGAGCATTATTAAAACAAATATCAAGACATGAAAAAAAACAGACTTTAACTAATTGAACAGAGCCAGTTCACTCTCTCTTCAGTGATAGTGCTGCTCTTCATTTCTTTTCACATCTCATTTGAAACTATTTAAACAATGGACCTTTCATATCTTTGTTCACACAGATCTTTCTGTGTAATATTTATTCATGGCCAAGTGGTCTATATTGTTTATTGGTGATTCTTCAAGTAGTGCTTTTTTTTGTTCACTGGATGCTCAATGCTTCCTATGAAGCTTGAAGTAAAGCTTGCCAAAACTATAGAGAATAAAGCCTGGAAAGATCAAGGTTCACCAGTCTGTTAGCAGGAAAATAAAAAAGAATTTTAAAAATTTCACATCCTTTTTAGGTTTTGGAGCAAACTCCTTCAGGAAGATGCCCAAGTAGACCCTCATGTCCCTTAAGTGACTCAGTAAGGCTTAAGAACAGGTCTAAAAGACAGAGTGAATCAAGAACTTGCTATGATGCTGCTGTCAGGCCCCTCATCAGATGTGTCCATCTGAGAAAAGTCACCTACGTGGTTGCAAATGAGGTCTAAAATTGACAGTGAAGTTCCTTAAAAACTGCAGAATTGCAAGAACTCATCATTACTCCTGAGGGATTTTTGTATGACAATTATTTAAAAAAAAAAAACAGAGAAAAAACCAGAAAAAAACCAAACCCCACAATAAAACAAACACCACCAAAAAAAAAACCCCACCCAAAAAACCAACCAACCAAAAACCCAAATAAAAGTTTAAGGGGTAGCTTGCATTTCTGAATCAAAGCACAAGTTTAAAGGCTGTATAAAGGCACCCATTTCTATCTGTACAGCCTCTTTATCAGTTATCGAGTGCAGTCTTTTTGTCATCACGTTTCCTTTCAAAGTATAGGGAAAAAGACATTTCTCAAGCAGAGACAGAACAATGTCTAACCATGTCAACCAATCAGCAGAACTCTGACACACATCTCATACAGATTAGCAGGCATGAGACCGAAATTTGGAAAAAAAAAGTCAAGATGTTCTTGTTCAAGCAATTGCCAAGCACAGCACAGCCAAAACTAACATTTCCTTACCTGTCAGTATATCGCCCTCCCTTAAGTTTCCTGCTAAGGGAGACTTTGCTGCACACTTTGTACATTTGCAGTTTGGCCTGCTTTAATTCACGTGGGGAGCAAGTGCCACACTTGAGGGATATAATGGAAAAATAGTTGGACAAGACGTCTCTTCTCTTTTATTCTTGAAGTTGTATCTTGACTATCTCCCTTCTCTTGACCCATTAATATGAGACAAAGCAAAGTAATCTGTGAAGTAAGCTTTTCCCCAAAAATCAGGTCTTCTCTAAAAACTAAATGTAACCCCATTGCTGATTAGACAAGTGGTTTGTCAATTCCAAGTCCATAGCTTCTCCTCGCCCCTACCACCTTCTTCAAATAATGAATACTAGTTAATTATAAATTGTTACAAATCCTGCACAGCCACAGTTGCAGACAAATAATAAATAAAAATCTTAAAGTTATGCTTAATGACATGCTGTAAGCACAAAGTAGCCAAGGCCAGTACTTTCCTAATTATTCTATTTTGCAAGTATAATAACGCATATATCCTTCATCATTCATTCCTGCATGCTCATCGTTCCAAACCTAAGTACCTGTGAGATCAGCTTTAACTCCTCAAACATTACTACATCTTTCAGCAAGGACACCGTAGTTTTACCTTCCAATAATAATATTAACACCACATCCTGCCATCCTTCTTTAGGATCAAAACTGAGGTAATAATGCTCCCATTTTCTGTTTCAATGATCAAGTCTTACTTTGGTTCTGTGCTTGTTCCCTCTCATGCTCCAGATAACTCATTACAACTTAACATGTTCTGCCCCTCATAACAAACTTAATATTCCAACTTTTCTTCCTTTACTACCTTCAGTGTAGATTAAATATTACACAATTAAACTCTTGAATACACTCTAGGTATCACCTAACTCATTTTTACAACAGTGCCAATGAATCCTCCAAGTGCAACCACACTACAAGCTCAGAATCCTTCAAACCCAGCACATAAGAAAGGTGATTTTTTCCCCTCAAACAGTTGTAGACAGAAGGCAAAGGACTCCAAAACTTGTACCTTCATCATCATGAAATAACTTTCCTTCGGCACCAGCTTCAAGATCCTCAAGCAGTACCTAGTGGGGACTTCAGATTAAAAATATTAAAATTGCTTATAAATAATTAAAATTATCTGCTGAGGGGAAAAGAAAGAAAATCAAGTCCTCTAGGACTAAAACAAACCCCTAAACAACAGCAAAAGTATCTTCTGTTATGGAAAAAGTCCCAGATGGATTCAAGCAGTACTTCAGTAGATTTTCCAGATTCAACAAAAAGAACCTGCATGAAAAAACAAATACCAACAAACACAGACAAAAAAAAAGCAAAAGAAAAATAGAAATCTACTATTTTACAGGCCTTGTAAAATGTTGATCTTATAGAGGCAAAAGACTGTTCATATTTCCAGCCAAACTGTAAGCAAGAAGCAAAGGAAGGAATCTGAGGTAGTTTGTTTTCACGAATCACCCGTCTCAGCTGTGTACATCCTGAAGAACTACACATTTAGGCAAATAATGAAAACAAATCTGATAAAAATGTTTACGGGGTAATTTCAGTTTGCTTAACATTCTAGAAACAGCCATTGCCATGTATGTCACCCCATCACTGTTCACAGCTTAAAAAACAAGCAGCTCTCCCAGCCACCACATAGAGCTGTTGTGGATACATTTTATGAGCAAGGAAGGCAGAAACTGATGTGCAGTTTAGAAGTGCTAGCATGTCACAGAATGCATTTGCACGGTCTCATTTTCAGAGCCACCACACTACACAGAGTCTCCACCATCAGAAAACGTCCGTCAAGCAGTTTGTACCACAACGACAATGGGGCCAATCAGCTATTCTCACAACTGCTTTGCAACCTGAAAGAAGAGGATTAATGATGACAATTCTGCTGACAAGGAGACACCGCTGGCAGGAAGAAATGTGCCATCATGTTGCTTTCCAGCTGGGTTCCACAGACAGTGATGCTCCTGTGCCTTGTCGTGCGTACAAGGTGCCATTGATTTCTCCGATCCAATTGTTCCACCTGAGGAAAAAAGCCGATGGGCTTATTCGGCTTTTCTGTTATGCCAGTTGATATTGATGCATCTTTCATGCTATTACTGTTTCTTGGTCATGTCCCATCCTGTCCGATCCACCCCTACCCCTGTTCATCCACCATATTAGATATAACTTAGATAAATCTGCACTCTAATTACTAACAAATGGCCCAGTTACAACAGCTCCTACCTTACTGTAGTCAGATGGAGACAGAATATGGCAGCTTTGTACAGGTGTTGCTGTATACATACCAGTACAGCACAAAGGAAATTCATACGTATTCGAGACCTTTTAAGATAAAGATATACATTGTCCTCACACTACTTTCACCTCCATTTTTCCCACTGGATTGTTTTACTTTCTTCTGCGCATCATCCCTCAGTCAGTCACAGCAGGCAGCAAAAGCCTTTCATCTTTCATGGACAAGATAAGGTAGCAGGAGCAAGAAAGTTTGGGGCAGAATGGTTGTCAAAAGCAAGCTTTCATATTTTTTTTTTCAAAGGGAAAACGTATCAACCACATTGGGTAAACAAAAACCTGTCACCATCTCCTCATGCCCACAACAGTACTGAATTGCTGAAAAAGTTTCCAGAGACCATCAAGTCTGCCCTCAAGCTCGATTATTTCCATCTAAAGCAGTATATATTGCATGGCTAATTCAACTCACCTAGTATAAGTAATCATTTTACACTACTCAGAATTTAGTTATACAGTCCCAGTGACAGCAAGAGGAAGGTAGGAAAGCCCCAACAGAAATAGGGGCTTGAAATTCTAGCTCTGGGACAGGATTAACCTTGCATTTCTGAAGGTTGGATGAAAGAGGTGAGAGGTATTCTTCATTCCAAAACAGCTCTCTTTTTCCCCTTTCCCCCCCTCCCCCTCTGGTGCTGCTCCTTTTTTCTCTAACCTCCTCCTTGAAAAACAGAACTTGCCTTTCTGAGGTGATTAAGAGATGCAGTCTGACTACTAAGGACATTTCTGGCACTCCAACCTCCTCCTAGGTTTTATCTGGAGAGTGAGGAAGCAGCCTGGGATGGTGATAAGAAAGACAACTGAAGGTAGATATTTGGGTATAAAACCAATAAACGTTCTATTAAAATACAGAAGTGTCTGCACAAAACTTGCTTTATTTTTGCAGAAATTAAAATCCTCATGGAAAAACAGAAAATGCATTAACTCCAAGCAGACCCCAAATTCTTTTTTTTTTAAATTTACAACAAACAACCAACTATATATAGAACTCAGTAATTTTTGGAAAAATATACAGATCTGATAGCTACAAGTTATTTTTATTATAAAGATGTTAGGGAAAGAAATAGAAAGAGACAAGGAGAAGGGAAAGGATTTCCCCTTCTCACAAAGTTTTCCCTCATCTTTCCCCCATGCCAATCAAAAACTTTACAGCCAGTAAAGCCACCTGGGTTTAGATCAGCTTTAACCCTGCCAGGTCAGAGGTTTGGATCACACTAACCTGGAGACACACATTAAGCCACTGCAGCTTTCCTCATATAGTGTACAGCTATCACACTGCTCATGGTGACACAAACAGGAAGTGGGACCAGCTTTGGAGAAGAGTCAAACCAGTGGAAACATTCCTAATGTAGATGGGGTCCTGCAGATGAACCCAATTTTGTCAGCACCACGCAAGATGTACCCTCATAGCTGCTAAAGAAGATGGATCCCTCCCCGTTTTGTGTCACAGAAGAACCAGCTGTTGGAATGCAGCTGCTCAGCACCCGCTGCAGAGGGGCACACACTGTGAAATACAGAGGGAAAACAGAGGATCAACACAGGCCAGCCCTTGAAGAACTGAGGGCAAGATAAAGATTTTTGTACGACTCTAGGCCACAAAGCAAGTCAGAGTTTGCTTCTGATCCTTTAATCATCACTATTGTCATACTGGTCATTACGTTCTTTGTGAGATTTTGCTGTCCATGCACCCTCGGACTAAAGCAAATCCTCCACAAATAGCACTTATTATCTGGGCTCCAGACAGCATCTGAGCTTGGAAGAGAGCACAGCAAAAGCAAACAGGCTTGCTTGCGTTCACTTTGTCAAGACTACTGGTACCTCTCACCTGGATTAGCAGTGTCTCCTTCATTTGAGGTATGTGCTCTTTGTGGAGATCTAATGCAAAGCTTCAGTGGCCTCTCCCCAAGCTGCTCCTTCAGGCTCTGGACACCATACAGCATCTCCCCTGAGGAGTGCAGCAAAATCACAGCAGAGGTGACCATGTTCTCAGGAGACTCCAAGGAGGCAGCTGAATCCATGGCATGACTGTGCAACCTTTTCCAGAGAAAGGTGACACCAAGTACGCTTCCCCAGTAAGACAAACCCAGACGGCTTTACCTGGAGATGATGTTCCTGGAGACACCATCTTAAACAAGAATGAATGACTTTGCACAAGGTGTCATGCAGGGGGTCCAGCGGCTTAGTTTGCTAATGAACACAGTACTATAAAAGCATAATTAGGTCTCCTGTATGCACACATTGAATTAACTCTTCTCATTGTCAGGCAGCTCAGCCTAGTAGCCCCTAAGCAAGAATCAGGATTTACTTCATCTTTTCCTTTAGCTTGTCTTCAAAGCTACACACTGGCTGAGCTGCTTTACAAGTATTTGTGAAAACAACGCTTTGCTCGCTGTAACTGAGCACTTCAAAGTTAATTTAAAATTATTCTGGATCTTTGCAAAACTACACATAGTGCCAGTGCCAGAGCTTCCTTTCTTTTTCTCTCATGTCTCTCTTCTCTCAGAAATGCTGGGGATTTTTTTACGTTTTGCTTTTAACACATACAAACCATTTTGTAAGCCAAGCGAAGCGTATTTTCCTCTCCCCATCCTCAATGATTTTAGCCTCTATCAGATAAAGAAAGCTCTCTGAAAAGAGTCCTATCTTCTTGTCTGAGCAATTAGTCATCGTAGTAAGAGCAGACTGTGGGAAAAAAAAAGTCAACGAATAAGTCTCATAAAAGCAAATACTATATTTTACTGTTTCTCTCTTTAGAAAATAATTATTTAAAAAATCCCAAACCCACAAACCAAACTGATGGACTCTGGAACAATGTATCTTCAAAGCTTTTCCCAACTGGCAAAACATACTGGGGGATTAATAAATGTCTTCTGTAAGTGAAAGGAGGAACTGTTAATGGCAAGTCATAGTTTGTGCACCAATTTCTTGAAAAGCCATGTTAAGTAAGGACATTTCTTTGACCCAATACACTGGCATAAATATATTGCTATTTCTTGAGTTGATATTGAATACTGAAAAATATATTTGAGAAATACAAATTTAAAAGAATTCTGACCAGCAACCAAAAAAACCCCAAACCCCCAGGATATCACAGTTGCACTGTGCAAGCTAAGTGAAGTAAGCTGCTTGCTAAAAGGCTATTCAGAGAAGTCCATCGTCAGTACTTAATAGCTGACATGGACCATTGAGTAGGCAAAGCATCTATGTTCTGCAGAGTGAAAACTGCTTACCTGGGACAGATCTATTAGGCTGTGCAGCTTCATTGATAGGAACAGAATTAGAGACATGACAGTAGCACCGAGGATATTAGGTCATAAAGGAATGAAACTAAAAGATTACTGTAGTTACTGATGGACTGTTCAGGCTTGGCAAGTCTATTATGTTTTCCACTCCTGATTTCTTAGCATTGTCATTCCACTGCTAATTACCTAATTAAAGGAGCTGTGTGATATTAACAGCACATCTACTTCTTGTGGAGAGCTGAGAAAACTGGAGATTAAGAACGCATGGTCTCTTGCCACCTTTGGAACAATGACAGAAGGGATATTAGCAAAAGAAATAACATGGGGGGGGGGGTTTGTTAAGAAGTCCCTAAATTCTCCGAGAACATCAAATTCATAACCTGCTGACAAACAGAGCACCTGTGAGTTACCCCCTAGCCTCACTACACCAAGGAAACCATGAAACGCAGTTTACCATCCCAGTGTAAAATGAAGGGGGTAAACAGGCCATAAATTTCAGGTATTTCATACGATGATTCAGTTTGCTTAACATTCTAGAAACAGCCATTGCCACTTTTGTCACCCCATCACTGTTCACAGCCTAAAAAACAAGCTGCTCTCCCAGCTTTTACTGAGCAGCTTGCAAACAACTGTCAGGAAAGACTTTGGGTGGTTTGATTTGCTGGTGGGCTGAAGGTGCAGGCAGTGCTCCCAATGGCAGCAGTGGCCAAGAATCCTGGAAGTGAGATGGTCACAATTATAAAATGGCAGCAAAATCTGGTGCACTGCTTGGACTTTAAACACAGTGTTCCTTGACAGGAGAGCTATGTAAGACAGTGCCATGCAGAGGAAGCATGAAAAGCTTTCTGTTGTCAAACCTCTTCTCTCTAGCAGTAGGTGAAAAAGCAGGATGATCCTTCTCATGTAAAAAATAAAATGCGAATCAGTAGTTTTACAAGTACTTTATTTCTATCCACTTTGTGCCAGAATGATCAATATCAGCTTAGTCCTGAACCTTGGCCTAATTCACCAGTGACAGTGAGTGGCTTAATTTTTAGGTGTTCAATTAGCAGCATCTTAAAAGATTAGATCTCCTTTTGAAAGGCTGTAATTTAGCATTTTTAGTGAGCAAAGTTTGCAGTGCATCTGCCTCACTCTGTAGTAAAATGGATGCATGCCACTGTTCTAATTGTTTTTGAAAATACTGGCCTTAGTGTTGAGCAAAATAAGCAACTTACCAGGACAGTTGCATATGTTCTTTTAGCCAAATTTACAAAATTCCCCTCATTTTACCTCCTACCATTCCCTTCTATTCCAAATTTCTTTTGCCTTGTCTGCAACCCTTCCAAAACATATAGTCACACTACCCACAGAGCTATTCAAATATACAAAACCACAGTACTGGGTCAGCTATTGATCCCATCGTTACAGGTTTTAGATTGTGCTTGAGAACCAAAAAAAGCTTTTTGCCTTGATTGCTCCATGGCCAAGAGTGTGCTACACAGGCTAAAGGACTGATGTAGGTCATCGTAAAATGTTTCCTTGAATTTCTGTGAGATTTTTCATTATGTTACCACCAAGTCATTAATTTGAGTATTCTCCATTTGAATAAATGGTCAGTTCATACCTGAGAACTGCACTTTCAGTTTTATGCAGACTCAGATGTACAAATTCTACCTTTACTGCTGTCAAAGCTTTAAAGAAAATCCTTCCAACAACTTCAGTTTTATGATGTTCATCACTACCACCAGTAACAAGTTCAGATTCTGGAATACTGACAAAGTTTTAATACTTCATACATAGGGCACCCAAATATTTCTTAAATACAAACCTTCACACCAAATCATAGAATCACAGAATGCCCTGAGCTGAGAGGGATCCATAAGGATCATTGAGTCTAACTCCTGACTCCATACAGGGCCAGCATGGGACTGCTTCTTGAACTCAGGCCAGCTCAGAGCTGTGACCACTTACTTCCCTGGGGAGCCTGTTCCAGTGCCCAACCACCCCCTCAGTAAAGAGTCTCTTCATAATATCCAACCTAAACCTCCCCTCTCGCAGATTCTATCACTGGCCAAACAAAGACCCAGCACCTGCCCCTTCACTCCCCCTCATATCATTAAAACCACATTCTGCTGACATAGTCCAGCAAGAAAGAATAATTAGCAATCCTGTGTGAGAAACTTTTGTCTGAGAATAATGAGAAATTCAAAGAGGGTAGTCCATGTTCTGTTCATCGTTTGCTACCTGAATACTCTAAAGACTTCAACAAGTCTCTTCTGTGAATTTGCACGTTTCCAAGCACAGCCTCTAGAAGCTGCATTAAAAATCTGTAGCTTTTCAATTCAGCCATGCTGAAGAATGTTTTTACAGCAATTTTTTACAGTATCTCCAAGGAACATACCATTTCTTAGAAAACATTCACATTAACCTGCCTCTTACTCCTTAAAGTATGGGAACCTCCAATTTCAAAGACAAGCAAGTTGCAGCGTGCTGCTGTCTCAAAAAGGTCAAGGTGCTTATGACCTCAGAAAGCTCCAAAATGTCTTCTCCAAGCATGAAGGACTAGATTTGTTACAATATTAGTCTCAGCTAGAGTCCTGGGATCAGACCAGCAACAGGCTATGTTAGCCCTGAGCTAGATAGGGTGGAGAAGATTTAACCTAACAGCATAGGCAACCACTGAGCAGAATTTACTTCCAAACTCATAATTTTGAGCACTGCAGCAGTTATTTTTCCTCTAAATTCTATAATTGAGATTAAAAGGTTTGAACATTTACTGTAGCAGAAGAAAATATTAAATCAAACCAGCCAGTTCATTTGTCTCACAAGCCTAAGACCTTGTCAAGAAGTCACAAAACTCCCAATTTGTTCGTTCATGCTGAAGTCTCCATGCTATATTTTTACTAACTGCACCATCTACTGGAAGAATCTTACAACTGTTTCCAATCTATTCCCCCGACATACAAATTGTGATACTTCAGTGGTTCGCAATCATCTAACAACCCTTGAAAGATCACAGGCAATTTCTGTGAAGTTCATAAAAGGCAAAAAGAAACGAAAATCCATTTTCAGACTGAAATTAGCTATTACTGTGCCTTCACCTCAACTGGAAAAGGCAACCTTAATCAAAGAAAAATGAAACCACTGTCCTAGTTCAACTATTAAAACAGTTTTAAGAGTGCTTTCCCCCTCAAACAACCCTTCAAAAAAGAAAATAAAACAAAAAAGGATCCATAAGATACAGAAGACACCTAAATATTATTAGAGATCTGGTTAATGTAATGTGCTGGGTGGACACATGACACAGGCCAAACAGGCAGGACCATAATAAATAAACTTTGGAAGAGAATTAATGAGAAAACAAATCTAGATGACATGCATGGTAACTGGGATAGCCAAGGAGAATATTTTCATTCTTATTGGTGCTTTTTAATGCATTTAAGGCTTACAACTCATACTTGTGCCAAAGCTGGCAAAGTGAAAACAAGTAATTAAGTAATTTTTGTACCACCTAGTCTATAAATATCAACTGGTACATATGTTACATCAGTGGCTGACTACTGGAACATCACTGCAGTAACAGGTCACTGGTTGGCTTTCCCCCTGAAAAACACCATTTAGTTCCCAGTGTTTTGGAGTTTTAAAAAAGGTTTTGTCACGCAGACTTGATCTGTCTTGAGCTGTATAGTAATAGGAACATAAAAAAAATCAAGGTTCATCTTCAGAAACAGTAGCTGAACACAGTAAGCTTCTCGTTTGATTTTTATCAGGTCATTTACACCCACTTCTGTCCTTGCCTATGTCTTACTGGGTTCAAAGTCTTTCCCTACCCTTGCATGCAGTGCCCCTGCCGTTCGTCACTGGAAAGAAAGAAACCAGAACACTGGACCCGTTCTCTGCCTGCTTCTCTCTGCCACATCACAAGATGTCATCACTTCTACTTGGAAAGGACATTTGTCCAAGTGGGACACCTTTGGAAACATAAGGTGAAGCTTCGCAAAATAAGAAAAACCCTCAATATACAATTCAAGACACGTTATTTGAAAGCAATCATGCATTTCTGGTGTACTTATCTAAGAGTCTGTTTTCGAATTTCAAGAGAGAAAAAGACATGGTTTAAACTGGATAGTGCCGTGAGAAATAATAATATTTTATACATTAGAAGAAACACATAGTCATATTTATGGTTGGACTCGATGATCTAAAGGGTCTCTTCCAATGCAGGTAATTCTGTGATTCTATATTCAATACCTTTGGTAGTCTTCATAAACTACCTAACTAGAAGCACCTTTGGGCAGTATAAGTTAATATACTTTAATATACTTTATCAAGTACATCAAGCTACTGAGGAACCTAGGAACACTTTTCAGCTTCCAGTAGAGATGCACAACATCTCTGTGTAAGTCTGTAAGAGATCAAGACTTGTGGGGGTTCACTGCTCCCTCTCAGTTGAGCCTCATTTCTTTATGAAGAGAAGTGGGAAGGAGAGCTGCTATACGCTTCCAGATCTGGAGGAGTCTGGGCCAGGAATCACAGAGCACACTGCAGGACAAGGGTGTTGTGCTGTTGCATTGTAGCACGAGTGCACGCAGGGAGGAGAATGAAGAACATGGTCACGTCGCCCAGGAATACCGCTCAGTTATTTGCTGACATACAAGAAATGCTGGCTTCTGAAGGTTAGTGTGCCTCACCACGTCCTTGACAGGTATCTAGAGCGAGCTCTGTGAATACCTTACTCACCCTCCTACAGACCATCCATACTAGCAGTCAATCACAAGGACTACACCTTTGCTCATATTAAAGGGCCAAAATGCAACCACCATAAACAGAGGTAAAAAGAAGCTGGTCTAGGTTATATATAAGACCTCTAACTCAAAACTTGTATCTTCCTCTGAAATTTCAGCCGTTGATCTAAGCAAAATACAAGGGTAGATTAATTACTGTCCCCCCCATTCAGAAAGGCAATGTCCATAATCCTCCAAATCTGCATTACCACTGGACCATTTGTACCTCAGAACAAGGGACTAAACAGTCTTCCTACACACTCCAATTGCCACTAAATTACCATGAGATCTACTCCAACCCACACAAGAATCTATTTGTATCCTCACTGCAGTTTTGGCAGTACATCAATTACTTTGACAACCCTCACAACTGTAAGAATGCGTATAAACTTTGATCCACAGTGAAATACTCCTTTCATTAGCTTAAAATAGCATTAGATAAGCAAACTTGCCAGATATATTAGAACACTTTGCTTTTCTATTAGTTTCTAGGGGAACCATCTCCTCTCTTTTAGCTCCATCTTTCTGGTAGTTTGAAGCACCACACCAGGGAATACAAAGAGCTCAAACCCTGCAGCAGTCTCCCCGTGTCAGCCATGTTAACTATTTATTCTAAATGGGTTTTATTCAAATTTAGTGGCTTGCAAACATTCATGGTCCATTTGCTGGGTGGAGATAAAGCAATGATCTTTCATTCTGCAGTTTTAAACAGGCAGATAATCATGGGTCTAGCTTGTGGCCTACCATCACTCCAGAAGGACACCCTGCTGACCTGTAAAGAGACAGGAATCAGTCAGAAAGATGCTGCCCTATGAATTTAAAAGGCTCCAGGGGAGAGGGAAAGGAGGCACGACACACCTCTCAGTTTTTACTTCTTTCTATTAGAGATTATTTCTGATGTTTCTCTAGTTTGAAAGACTCAGCAACCAGAAAAAAAACCCAAAACAATCAATTGTTTGTGCTACGTGTCCTCACCCCTTTTATCTGTTCAGCTCAGCAATTTGTGTCCCTGCAAAATAGTGCTGTCTTGAGGATTCTTGAAATTATACATGACCAACTACACATCCACCAGATGACTCCAGGTGCTCCAACAGTGGTGCAGCTCAGAATTTGGCTTCATAGCTTCTTCTTGCTGCCACCTTTCCCAAACTTTCCAAGGTTATCCATACTTAGGATCATACAAAGGCTCTTCTTGTAAGGAGTAGCAAGCTTTCAGAGTGGAATGATGCTCATCTTCCCAACACTACTGATTCGGGAACCATTACTTTAAAGGCTGAAGTACCAGTCTTTTCCTGTTGTCAGCTCTGCCTCTGCACCACCAACAGCTGGTCGTTCTTTTGCCTGTGGTCTTCAATTGCCCCCCTGCCTGTCCAGCATTTGAGATTGACAGAGCTCTTCCCCCCTACAAAATACTCCTGCCTAGAATATATCAGAATTGTCTGGATTGTGGAAAAAAAAATAAAAAATCAGATGTCAAACAGAAACTGTAAGTTTTCTCTGACATATTCAAACAGTCTAATTTGGAAGGTGGGTAAATATAGTACCTGCGAAACATCATTAAAGAAGTAGTTAATCTCCTTGCTTTTCAATTAATTGCACAGGATTTTGACAACAAACAAACACAAATTAAAATGGCATATAGTCTTCTTTCTATTGATAGTACCCCTTGAACACTGCAAAAGAAGGTAATTATATTGCTGACCTTGCAGTAAGATTGTTAAAAAAGTACACTGCCCTGCAAACACTGTACAGCAAGTAAATAAAACAAAGATCATTTAAGAATAAAAGATAAGTGGAATGAAAGAGGGAACTGAGGGGAAAAGATATTTATGGCAATCCCTGTGATGCAGGAGCATTTCATTATACCGATAAAATAAAATAGCATTTTCACAATTTAATTATGCCACAGAGAAGGAATGATTTCACTAGAAATTCACTAGCTTTTCTTGCTGGGCTTGGGCAGGCAGAAAGAACTTTTATCTCAATGGTCCCTGACACAATATTGCTACTCTCAGATAACACCTTCTAACTTTTTTAATTAGTTCCACATGCAACTCCATAAACATTTGGAAATTAGGAAGCGGAAGAATGTATTTTTCCCTGAAGTCTTGAAAGAAGAAAACATCATTTTGCAAAGTTCACCTCCAAGTACAAGAGACATGCTTTCACCTAACCTCCACTAGTCTCAGGGAGCAGACACTCAATCTTCCTCCCCCTAAAAATCAGCAGATATGGAAAACTATAGAAAAGAAAAAAAATAGTAAGCCTATCCAGACTGAAGTTACACGAAAGCATCAGCAACCTCTTGCTATTCCCTATAGATGTGTAGATTATTACAGTATAATGAGCCTTTTGCCAGTTTCTCTGCCATTATGGTTTCATTAGGATGCAATGTTCATCCTGGATGCGCTCCCATTCCCTCTCTGTCTAAAATGGCTTAGAAAGCTCTAGTTAGCTCAGCAACCTAGAGGAAGGACTGAACACAGGGATCAGCTCTGCAAGGGAAGGCAGGGTGGGGCATGACCCAGGCAGAACATTACCCCACCAGACTGGGCACAGCCCCACAGATCCTGTGTAGAGCCAGGTTGGGGATGGTGACAGGGCTGGGGAACATCACCCAGGGTGATGTGGGGTCAGCCTGGCATGCCAAGCCAGGGCTGCTGGAGGCAGGAGTGCTGTCTTACTGTCTGGACTGAGCTCTGACTGGTTGTCCTCACTACAAATGGAGGTCCCAGGAGAGGTTGGTCAAGGTGATTAAGGCCTACAGCTAATTAAGGCTTCCAGCATTCTCTGGGCCCTGATAATAGGCACTCATTGTAAAGGCATGATGCCATGACATCAACCAAACCTTCCTGGTTTTGGTCATTTGTTTTCTGAGGTTCTAAAATGCTTTTCTCAGTAAAAACCTGTCTGATAACTTGTCTCTATACTCAGGTATACACATTAGCTATTACTTACAGAAACACTCCTCACAGGACTATCTGCCTACCTCTGCTGGAACAGAGAGCTTGTGCTCTTTGCAAGAAGATGTGGAAAAAAATAAGGACAGCCTTAATTGCAGAACTCCCTTTTCTTCCATAGTTATAGTCATTGTCTTATGCAAAACATTCCAGCTATAACAACTCAAGATGGCCTTTTGCAATGAGTTACCAATTTCTTCTCTACCCTGTGATCTTACTGACATGTTCTGCTCTGGCCAAGCTGCAGAGCTATAGGACAGTAGCCAGACAGCTATTCCAGGTGGGATAACTACCCTCCCGTATTCCAGAAAGGCAACTTCAAAACTGCCTTAACCCTTACCAGCATCAAGGGGAATGCTGCAGCAATCCTCCACTCAAGAGTACAGGAAGAGCACAGGGAAAGTATGGGGTTTTTTCCTTAAAATTTGTTTCTGTACATGTTTAGAGCAAGAAATAAGGTATGCTCCAGAGTATCTAAGACCAAATTATATTTAAATAATGCAAGATATATACTGAATACAGAAATACAAAGATAAAGAAGAGATACTTGGAAGGGAAACATATCTTCCAGTGAGCTAGTTAAAAACAATTTTACCTTAGCACATTGTTTCATTTGGGTTGGAGTGGTTTTAGTTTTGGGGTACGGGTTGTTGGTTGGGGTTTTTTTTTGCAGGGAAGGGGGGGGGGCTGTATTTGGTTTTTTTAAAGCCTCACTTATCTGTCATAATGGCAGTATAAAAAAGAACTTTACAAAGGAGAAATTATTCTACTAGGCACAACAATTTTCCTTTTGTTACCGTGGAATTTATAGGTGCTGAAGGTGAGCAGAGGCATTTGCAGCTGCCTCGGGCAATTCCCAGCTTAACTGAGGAGTTTCTAAATGAGAAAACCCAGTAGGCACATACTGTGCAATCACACAGTCTCATGAAGATGCATGCATACGCTTTGTATACAATGCCAGTACAGCCCAGAAAATACAACAAAATATTTTAAACCTATCAGGAGGGGGAATAAAGGACTTATCTGCATTTTGAACTAGTATTTGAGCTCCTGAAAGCCATGAAATTTTAATAAAAGGCAGTTTAAACAACACTTGCCCAATAATGATCTCATTGGCCAAGTGGGGGCCAAGGATCTAAAAGCAGAAGTTAACTGAGAATTGAAGGGCATAAGGAGCAAATTCTTCACCTACATATAATATAGGTTGCTGAATTGAAACCCACAGCCATCATTTTGACCAAGTATCTTCTATCAAATATATGGAAGCAAGACTGCCCAGAATAGTTATTTTACAATACTCAAAAGAATTTTAAGAACTCTTATTTCATGGTGTGGAATAATTACTTGATGTGTGTCAAAATAAGCTGATGATAAGGGAGATTAACCCAGCCCTGCCAACTGTAGCAATTACATTCTGCTTCGTCTTATTTTCAGCATCTGTGCCTTAGTTTGAATACAACAATAACTGCAACAGCCATGTGAATCTGGAATAAGTCCAGTAAAGTTAACACGATTCAGATTTCTACCATTTTGAGAATAGCTTGGACCTTCAGTAGATAAATGGACCACAGGCTCTGAAACAAGCATATTGAGAAGTGGAAAGTCCATTTGTTTAAGGACAAGGAGGCAAATAAACATGAACAGCTGCCTCTATCACTAGCCCGTCCATCTAAACGAGGCAAAGTTCCAACTGGAAAGATTTGCACAAATATATTACAGAGCATATGAAAGCACTAAAGGCTGCAGAGACAGCTTTACTTCAGAAGTTTCCTGAACTATAGAGTCTACTTCGCAAAACTGGAGCCCATTCACAAATTAAAATTCTTAACTTTATACTTGAGTGAGTACCTAAGTTTTAAGAACCTTCTACTTGGTTCTTATTCCCCTCCTTATGTAAGTAAATCAAAAGAAATGAACTTAAACACAGCATACTTAGTTGGGGAGAAAAGGGGTGCTGGGAAAAATTCTACTAGGTTGTCATTTAAATTCAGCTCCGTAATTTTCTTTGAATACATATATATATATATATATATTTATTAGTATGTATTACCCCATACAGGCCTAAGGATCCATTGTTTGCATGCACTTCAGAGAGGACTCAATGTTATTCATCACCTACCACCCACAGAGATCCTGGCACCCAGCTAGAATTCCTAAACAAGTGAACAGTATAATTATAAAAATGGTATTTCTTTATAAGAAGTTTTCAAAGTTAGTGATCTAACTTGGCTGTCCATCTATTTGTACCATCCTCTTCAGTTAGGTGAACACACTAGTGGAAAAGTACTTTCTGGTGGCACTATTACAGCAACAGCTGCTTCAGTCTCCAGTTTGTGTAGAAATTTTAGGCAGCCATAGCTGATGTATGTTTTTGGTGATAACCAGCAAAAAGCCTTGAGCTCAAAATTCTCTAAAGAAAACAAATCTCCTGTGCCCACTTAAGTGATTTTACAGCAGAAACAATTATTCACATGAAGTGCAAGCATTGCCACTTCTAACACGTAGTCTTACGTCCTCATCCTCCCATCCCTAAGCCTGCTTGCTCTCTGCTATCTTAGCTGATTTTAAATCCAGAGGACTAAAGCAATAACTCACTTGAGTTATGATCCACAAATGTTGTAACGCAAGTGATCCACATCCAGCCTGTAAAACCAAACTGGAACAGCAGTCAGCAGTAATTTTAACAGTCTCTCAAAAATTCCCATTACAGACTGAGAAGCTTATTTAGCACAGTGGTTTTCCTTTCACATTGAAGCATTCTGTCCGCAGGAAGTAACTATCCTGTCTGAGCATCTCAGCAGCTTAAAATACCCAGAATCTTTGTATGTGGAAACTAAAAATAAAATAAAATATAAAATAAATTTCTTCTAACTTCCTACTACTTGTGCACCACTATTCAAGTGTCAGACCTCTGTAAAGTTAGCCCACATCTCTGCAGCAGAGGGAGATGACCTACTAACCAGTATTAACCATGGGTGCCAGTACAAACTGCTATCATTAGCAGCCAGTATAGTGGTCACTGTGCTCTTGGAGTGACCCCAGGACATTAATGCCTGGGCACAGTACACAACTGCTGCAGTCTATCACAGGAGAGCTGATTGTGGATTATGTTTTGAAGCAATCTCGTCATCCTGCAGATGACTTTTCATATCATGCCAGGGAAAGGAAGAATATGATACAGCAGTCAATGCATGAACTCTTCTATGGCAGGAGAAAAAACAGATGTTGAGCAGCTTTCCTGATAAAAATCAACCTGCTTAGGTAAGGATCACACAGTACATGCAGTTTGGTCACTATGGCACAGGTCTTCTCTCAGCTAATCCTGGGACACTGTATATCAAGCAACACAAATTCTTCTGAAATTTAGGAAGATAAGAGCAAAGCAAGCACAGGAGCATACTGCAGTAATTAAGCATGGTGAGCAATTTCCTTTCCTCTTTACTCATAAATTATTAATTCGGGTATCTTCAGTAGGCATGAGGAATGCCCAAGGAGCAGAAGCAGAGTACAAGCAACACACAAAGCTCTCTTGCTAATAGTTGCCAACCTTCAAATAATGTATTTGAATTTGATCGTAGGTTCAATGAGCTGCATCTGAATGCAAGAAAGCGAGGGGCTGTTCAGCTAATTCAATAAGCATTGAATCAAGTCCCAAAATCATTAATACTTGGGAAATTTACCTATGCTCAATCATTCCTACTCAGTTACTCAGAATTCGGAACTGTATCAAGAAAAAAAATCTGTCCAGCAGCACAACTCAATGCATGGTTTTGCTCTGCAGCCCATGCTATACTTGTTTAGTTTGCAGAGTAACAAGTGCAGCATTTTGGGTCAGTCCATACAGCAAGTTGTCTGAGCCAGAGTGATGCTCATGGAAGATTTTCTGTAAAAACTATGAGTTTCTTAAAAAAAAAAAAAAAAGAATGTAGATAGACAGTAATGCCTCCCACCAAGAAAGCATCCAGGTTTTGCATTCCAGTAAAAAAATGGCTGCATAAGGAAAGATTAATTTTATATACTTGTAGTGCTGTCTGCAGGTATTGCAGATTTGGGATGTCGATACCCTGTGGGAAGCAATTTGACAAGTCATGAGAAGACAAAAAAGGAACCATAAACCAAGCCCTGTAATCTGTTGACAAAATGGATAATAGCTGCTCAGCTGGATAATAATAAATTTACCAGCACATTAGCAGATCTTCTTTCATTCAGAGGATCTGTAGGCAAACTACAACCCACACCCCTCTTTGAAACTATATACACAAACTGTGCACCTCCACACCATGAGCACAGGCACACACACACACACACGCCCTTTCATTAAATTACAGCTGCTGAAACAGTCACCAATACAGCACATTTCTCTTGCATATTGTATCCACTGGCTTTCTTCAACAGCTGCCAGGTTCACCCCACCTTCACTCAGCAGGAGGTGAACTTTGCAGTTTAAATGAGTTTGAGCCACTAAAGCGTCTGGCCAGTTACAGTTCTGCTCCACAAACACAGAGAGAGCTCATTCCCAAGCATTTCAGCAAGAGATGGGCCAGGTATCTTCCAAAACTTAGCCAAGACATTATCTGCATCCAGAAGCAGACTGGTAACTGCTGTATTCAATTCATTCCACCTGCAGGGAGATGCAGACCAAACCAAGAAGAGAAAATTCCATCAAGTAACATCATCCTCTCTGACTTTGGGAGACGCCCCCAGTTTATTAATAGCCAGGGGTGCCTACGAAAGTCAGCCAAGGCAGGCACATAACTACTGTATTAGTTCAACTCTAAAGGTCTAATTTAATCTTACTTGTCTAGAACATGGCTACATGCAAATTTTCTCATTTCTTTCTACTAAATTAGATACAGTTCCTTTCTTTCCCCATAAAAGTATCACAAATGCAATGGTTTAACACTTCAAAAGTCTCCCACATGGTTTTGAACAAGTCGGATAAGGTCAAGTTTTAGAGAACTTAATTTTTATTCCCTAAATTATTTAATTTGTTCTTTAAAGTATTGTGGGCGTATTTAGCTATTTGGCCAAGAACCTCTGACATTTGAAAACTGGACCTACTGGATGAAACACTGAAAAGGAAGCCAGTAAATATGACCTTGAAAAGAAAAGGAAACATTTCCAAAACCAGATTACTACAAATCAACAATAATGGATGAAATAAACAATAAATGTTAATAAGACACTAAACTCTCCCTTGAAGCAATTCCATATCCTCACATCAGGGGGTGTGACTGCATACTAGGGGGAAGAACAAGGTTTGCAAGGGATTTTACCATTCCAGGGCTCTGGTAAAGGTGGGTTTTTTTCCTGTTTTCTGTAGTAGAAATAGACACACTGGAAACATTTATCAAGTGTAGGGCACCAAATCAAAGATCTGTTGTCAGACATCTGCCCTCTGAGCAGTCAGAATAAACGAAAAGTAGCAACTGAAATGTTCTCCCGAACTCAGTTAATTCCAGTTATGTTGTTCCCTTCCTTTCATGACAGACTACCACTGAATAAAACATCTAGGTTTTTCAAGAAAAATCTTAAGAAAGGACCAGCTGAAAAAAAATAAAGACATTCACTGCTGTGAATCAATACATAAAATTTATTGAAATCCAAGCTCAAGGTGTACAGAAGTATCAATCTCAGCACCTACAGGGACTGAAAACACACAAAAGTAGGTAAGGCAGAAACTTAGGCAGAAAAACAGATAGCTCTACGTTCAAATAAGTAAAACTATCTAATTTAGTGAGATCAGATACAGGACAACAAAAAGTAGATTTTTGAGCTTTAGAAAGAAAAATAATAAGCAAACATGTTCTTGAATTAGGAATAAGATACTCTTTCCTAAGCAGATGAACAGCCTCATGTGCTGGACAAAAATAAGAGTGTAATGCTAAGAAATTCACTTTAGCTATGCAGTCTGTACTCAAAGGGACTGGATCATGCAACATATAACAGCGTGCCCCACTCTGTGCAGTAGGCCAACAATGGAAAAATAACTTTCTTGTTCCCTCTACAACGTTCATTTCTTATACAACAAAAAAAACATATCTGAAAAAACCTCACTTAAGAGTATGGCTGGTGCCTTTATGCGTGTATATAGATAGATATATATATTCTAAATGAGAAAGCTGAGCTGTAGAGACAATCTCTAGCTGAGCTGAGTCACATTCAAGAATAATTCCATGGAAGAGTGACAGGTTGGGTTTTTTAAAGTAACAATTAAATGACAAAAATATTCAGCAAAACAGATTCTGTGGTCATACAATGAGTGACATATGCAACCAACATTTGGGAAAACCCGAAGGCAAAGACAGTGCACTACCCAACCGTTCTTTAAAGTAAATTTCATATTCTTCCAATATCCTCTGGCCAGCTCACCAGCACGGCTAACATGGAGCATGTCTCCCTTACTTTCCAGGAATTAAGGAGCACCATGTGGAACCACGGGTATTTCAGGCAATAAAGGCAGTACCATGCCACCTCCACTAGAAAAGCAGCTGCTCGTAGGATACGCATCAGTCTTGTGACTGAGAGTGAAAACAAGTTTTCCTGCACAAAAGCATAAAACCCAGCGCTCCCAAACTTTATAGCTTTTTCTCTTTACAATCATAGATCCATTTTAGAGAACAACCTCATTTTTACTTTAGAGTTTTGAAGCGCAGTTCAAGGTACGGCAGTGCAATATATCTTGGTCTGATATAAGACTGAACACAACGCGACGTTTACAGGTTTGCTGGAATTTAGCACTGCTCAGGGGAGCATTTCACTTTAGCTCCTACTATTGATTCTGAAGACTGGGGTGATAGGATGATCCCACTCACCGTTCAAGGCTAAGTGCCTTGGAATTGACAGATTTGGCCAAGATGGTATAGCCTCTCCTTCCTTAGCCTGAATTCACATGACTTCTGTATCTAGAGAATGACAGGTAGCACCATTCCCTTGGACAAAGGCTAGTGGAAGACTCCTGCCCTAAATGCCCATCATTGAACCTTGGGCGATTTGCTACACCATATTCTGAATTCCACCAGAGTGCAGGAATTAGAAATCAGAATTTTGATCCTAAAAGTGTCAATGTCACTTTCCATAGGTAATCTGAGATCTTTGCGGGCTTTCTGATTTCTGCTGCAAACAGCAGAGGTAATGAGGGTAGAAACATTTCCTTACAAGTCTCTCCCAGAGAAGGAAGCTAAATGAACATTGGTCTCTAAGACTCATGCCAGAACTCTAGCAAATGAGGTATCCTTCCTCTTTATGTTCCCCTTTGCTGAAAACTCTCACTCTCCAAGAAAGTCTTTTACTAGCAGTTAGTTTACTTACCTTAGATAATTCAGTTTAAAAGTGGTATCTTCACACAAAGGAAAACATCACAAAACCACTCTTTATATAAAAAATATATATATTTTTGCTTATGCACATTTCACTCTGAAACTCTGTCTGCCTCACTGGGGTACTGCCAGAGGGGCATGCTATGATATAACATCGAGGCCAATCCTGAATGCCACTTACTCCCTTGGCAATAATAGCTGCAAATGCAAAAAAGGCCAACTGTGTGTTGACATTCTGAGTCAAATTCCCACATTTATATACCACATCTACTGGATTCCCTATTTGTATGATTTCAAAATGAAACTGAAAAAGGATTGTTTCATTTAGGAAAAATGGGATTAAAACAAAAATTAGTGCAGCTGACTCAAGAAAAAAAATGGGAAAAGAGCTTATCCTCAAAGTGGCAAGGCTAATTCTCTGCTTTTAAACTTCTTAGCTTATGATTTTTATATCAGCATTCCTGTCAAGTCATACATTTTATTGAAGCATGTAGTTATTTAATATCATGCTTACTACATTGCTCATGAAAACTGATTAAAAGACACTTGGTCTTTCACAGTCCTTCAAGTTGGGTTTTGTCCTATACTGACACTTGGGAGATCTTTTTAAACTTTCATGCGTTCTGAAATCACAACCCTGTCCAGGAGGAGAAACTACAGTTTAAACAGCAACTCTTTACCAGAGGCAGGAAAATCTACACTAAAACACTTTGACTGAAGCTGAGCAAGAGGTTGAGTCTGTGTATCTCAAATCCCAATATTTAACTGCCAGATTTCTTTTTCCATCTCTGTTTACTGAAATCTCTACTCCTCACGCCTTCCCAATATTACCTGTTGATTCTGTTAAGATCAAGCCTAACTCCAGGACCTTAGAGGTAAATATAATTCCTTAGCTCTCTTTCACATAGCACTCCTTTAACAGAGCTGGGTACAAAAGTAACAGTATAGAAGCACACAGGTGTGTGCTAGGCATGGAAGGAAAATCACGAAAGACAACACTAAATTGGACTTAAAGTGAGAACTAGAACAATAAATCCCCATTAAAAAAAAAAAAAGAGAGAGAGAAATGCCACTGAAGAGCCTTTCTGACAGCATAACACTTCATTTCTGTCTAATCAGCAGCCCCCAGTAATGGTGGAGCCCCACTTGTGTGACAGCTCATGATGGGAATGTATACTGCTAATACACGGCTGACATTGGAGGACACGGCCTGGCTATAACAAATCTGAAGTAATAAAAACCCCACCAAACTATTTTAAATTCAGCTACAAAGGTGAGTCTACAAGGACTGGATGTGTTTCCCAACAACTGTTTACATAAAGGTCTTTTGCCTGTATCCTATTCCTGGCCTGGCCAGAGTTAACCTCCCCAAGCAGCCAGCATCAGCAATTCAGCCACTCTGTAGGCTTCAGGTAACTGCACCTACCAAATTGTTTTATCAGAAGTTCAGCTTCCCCAGTGCCCATTGATTTGTGCGATATAACTTCAACAATAACTTTTGTACAAAAGCCAATTAGAGAGTGTGGTGCTTTCTTTTTTTTTTGGTAAAATAAGGATTCAATTATTTTGAAAGCCAATAAAATGGAAGACAAAGAAGAACTTGTGGGAACTGTATTTTGCAGCAAAGACCTTACCTACCTTTCTAAATTCATTTTGTCTGTTCCATTCTGCCTGGTATGACACTAAATATTTCGTATCTCCAGAAGTATCATCTGTTTCCTTCAAACAAAATAGACTTCCTTTTCATTAATTAAAAATGAAGAAGCAAAACTAAACTTATTTTCTAGTTTCAGAGGTACCAAATCTTAAAAATAGCTAATGGGATACTGTGTCATCATCTAATTACAGCAATACTCACGCAAGTAGAAACCATGCCCTGAGGGAATACAAAATTGCCTGAAAATCTCATTTATCTAAGATAGTGAGAAATATATGTATTAATGGATTTAGTCATCAGGATTAAACATTAATCCAGTGTTTCAGTAGAGTATTAAAAAAAACTGCTTAAGTTTTCATTTGCATCCAACTAACATTTATCCTATTTAACGTAGTGTTGGTTAACACTTCCTCTTCACTTCTATGAAGAAAAACACATTTACCATTAGAAATTTATTTATGAAAATGTAACCATCTCTCCTCCTGCCCACTAGGTTAATTTACTTCTTGTGAAAACCTATATTTTCTAATGCATTTCCTGTCTCATTAGAAGGTAATATACATCTAGCAGTCACAGTAACTGCTCTTCTCCCTCAAGAACCCTTGGGGTTCCTTCCCAAATTTCTTCTTGTCCTTCAACTGATTAAGGAAATTTTCTGACACCACTCTACCAAGAGAAAAAGCACTCACCAGCCCTCTGTGAGAAGAAATGTCATTATCTGGAAAGTAATGAACAAGCAGGAGACCAGTTCTTTAGCCTCAAGATTAAGTGACCTCTAAAAGCGAAGCCAGAGCTCCAGTCCATGTTCCTAAGATGTTACTGTTCTGGTGGCCCTAGCTGCATGTCCAATGACTAACAAAAAGCCAGGTGACATGTATCTTGCTCCCTGACCACTTTCTGACCGCACAGTCTGACCAATTCAGTCAGTGAGCCAAACTCAATTTTGTAGGCATTGATCAAATCTAGTCCAAAAAAAGAAGTATGCCTTCAGCTTACCCCAGGAATGGACATGGACACAGTGTAAAGAAAACAGGAATAAACTTCCACCTCCCACCATCATGCCACACCATGGTTATCCCATCAAATTTCAAGCAGTCTCGCTGAAGAGTCTCTCTTCAGTGTCACCGTCTACAGAAAGATCCACATGTGATATCATTTCCGAAGACAGACTTGCTGGTGTCTCCACAGTAATGACCGACAAAACCTCAGAAGAAAATGTCCAGGGGATTTTTCTGGTTGGGGAAAGAGTAGTACATATTCAGTAGCTGTCAGTTTCTGCAGAGCTTCACTGCTTCTATACATGATCTCAAAACCATGCTTGAAATTCGTAACAAGCACAGGTGTCTGTTTGGATTAGGCCAAAAGCAAGGTTAAACCAGTGACCCTGCTATGTGGTTTAAGACAAACACCACCAAGGCCTTTGGGAAACACACAGGGTTCCCAAGTTGCTGTCATCACAGGCCCCGATACACTTTTTATTACACAAAAGGAACGCTGGCGGCAGTGATAATTAAATTACTGCTTCCAAGACACATACAGAGTGGGGACCTCATGTGCAGAGAAGTAGTTTGGCTCAGGGACTAAAACATCACTTTCTGGCCAAGAAGAGCAGAGATATGGGAGGCTTCCCCAGTACATACCCTCCACTGCTAGGTCAAGTCAAGATTGTTTCTACTTACACATATGTACAATGGTTTCAGATTCTATTAGTACTATTTTCTTTATCAATGTCTCTCCCATGTCTCAGAAGTCTCCGTCCAAACTGAAACACAAAACAAGGAACTGTCTAGTCCACCAGTGTAGCCCAGGTGACAAAGTAGGGAGGAAACAATGTCCTACTGTTTGCCATGGCTGTTCCCCCTCTCCGTATCCAAACACCATGCTGGGCCAAATAGACTCATGCCCTATCAAAGAAAATACCAGAACACCTCTTCTCCAAGTATCCTGTCCAACAAGAAAACTAACATTTTTGAAAACTTCTAAAATCACTGGTGTGCAGGGCAAGACTGTCTCTAAAACCACATAGGAATTTATAAAATGTTGGCACTTAAGAACTTGGTTCCACTGCATAGGCGTGATCTGGCCAAGGATTAAATTTCAAGGTCATCAGGGTATTGGGTGATCCTCTTGGTGGCTCCTAATTCATAAATAAGCCAAAGTAACACAGTAAGCTTTTAAGTGAGAAGTGGATTATGTAGGATGATGATGATCATTTAATTTAATACTATACCTTTCCTAAAGTGCAGACTGGAAAAAAAGCTATTTTCCCCATTCTGTTGTATCTTAAATAGACTGTAATTGCTAATCAGAAAGTTGTAGCTTTTACAATTTCTTTTTTCCTAAGACTATTCTGAATAATCAGTAGATATTGTCAACTGCCAAATGCTCCTGAAAGCATAACTGAGGACAGGAAAAATGATTCTGATTAACTGCATGGTTGCATCTGGATCTCTCAGACATCCAAAGCAGGCAATCCTGGCATGCAATGTGATAAGCAGCATCTTGTAAAAGAAAAGAGGAGGGGAAAAAAAATTTAAAAAAAAAGAAAGAAAAAACCCTACCCAAATAAACAAACCCCAGAGTATTAGCTAATTGGACACATGCTTTCATCCATCAGATATGGACATAGTTGGTTCAGAAACAGTCAACACTTGCAGTTAATTTGTGAATTCCTTTTGCAGTGTGAAAGACCATTACTAACCTTCTGCAACATCATTATACAAGTATGAAGTCCGGTACAGTAAAATAAATAAGAGCTGTGGAATAATTTCTAGTTCCACAGTTACCATTGCTTCTTATTTTCCCTTTGGTTTTTCATCTCTCCTCTGAGCTCTCGAGATTTCTATAAACTGTCTCGTCTAGAAAACCCCCAAGCCAGCTCTCCTTCTAGCCCCAGCACCAAGCAAAAAGGAAAGGAGCACACTTACTCTATTAGAATCTGTTGACTTCCTCCAGGCTGCTTCAAGTAGAACACATTAAAAATAAACACTCACACAAAGATTTGTCAGCAAGTAGTTCTTAAAGAATTAAAATGATTGCTTGGTGGTTGGAATATAGCAGTCAAAAAAAGCAAGAAACACAAACCTGAAACATCACCTATTTCTGCGGTATTTATCCCTGTTACACCACACTGAAGTTGCACATCACTTAAAAAGATCCCAGCTGCTAATCAGCCAGATTCTTGCATTTAAAGAGCAACTCATTGATCATCAAATAACTTCTCCCCACTTGTCAGGCACAGCTTAGAACAGCCAACACAGTAACATGCCAGCATTCTTCCTTTTGCAGAAGGCATAAGGGACTTTCAAAAAGCAGGATTAGTGGAAACTTCACTCTGGTCACTTCCCCTTTCCACTCATTTTTTTTCCCCAAAAAATCTAACCGAAACAAGCAATGAAGCCTTTTGAGAGAATTTTCATTTTCATGCAAAGATTTCAGGTTTTTGGCCATTCCTCCCATCTCTAATATAACTTTTTTCATTCTGAAGTCAGCACTTGGCTTTAATTAAAAATAATGACCCAGCCTAAAAAAGTTGTGATGCAAAAGCATGGACTTAAAAAACAAATGGTTTCAAGTTGTGCTGGGATTGCTCAAACTTAAAAAGAAAAAAAAAGGAAATATTTCTTATAAGAGCAGATGTTTCCAGACCACCCAACTCCAGGGGCTTCAGTGCTACCCCACCTATCACAGAAAAACCTACATGAACTGTGGAAACCCTTGACAATTCTGTAAAGCACCAAGTCAGTTTTAAGAGGCGCTCAAATAAAAGCATGAAAATAAGGAGGGTGAGAAGGTTAAACTCATACAGCGTCACCGGAAAGACTCTGCAAAGATGAGGAGTTCATAGAAATATCCTCTTGCTTTCCATATCTTTTGGTGGTTTGACCCTGGCTGGAGGCCAGATGCTCACCAAAGCCTCTCTGTCACTTCTCTTTTCAGCTGGACAGGGGAGAAAAGGTATACTGAGGGTCTTAGGAGTCAAAATAAGCACAGGGAGAGATCATTCTACAATCAGCATCACAGGCAAAACAGACTCAACACAGAATAAAGGAAAGAAAACTCTAATTCATTACACTGCACTGCACACACAGTGACACCAGATTTGGATAATGAGAAGTGCAACCAGATCTTAAAGCACCTCCTCCCACCTCTCCCTTCTTAGCAGACTTCACTTTAGTCATGATTTCGCTCCCTTCTTCCCGCCCAGTGTGGCACCAGGAGGGGCAGGGAATAGGGGAATGGGGGATTCAGTCAGTTCCTCGGGAGTTGTTTTCCTTCTTGGCTTTGGGGACATTCATCCCTCACACCCTTCCCCTGCTGCACCACAGGGTCCCACCCACAGGACACAGTCCTCCACTAACTTCTCCAACGTGAGTCCTTTCCCACAGGGCTTCAGCTCTTCACCAGCTGCCCCAGCATGGGTCACTGCTATGGGGTGCAGTCATAAATCATAGAATGTCTCTCAGGCCCTCAGGGTCACAGTGTCTTCCATATGTCTCCATGGGTGGGGCCCCTCCATGGGCTGCAGGTGGGGACTCATCATCTTCCATGGGCTGCAGGGAGACACCTGCTCCACCATGGTCTTCTCCACAGACTGCCAGGGAATCTTTCTCTCTGCTGCCTGGAGTTCCTCACCCCCACCATCTTTACTGGCTTTGGTGTCTGCACCGCTCCTTACATCTTCTCTAGGGGCAAAAAGCAGCTGCTTGCATTTATTTTTTTTCTCCTATATGTGATTCCCAGAGGCACTGTGACCATCACTGATTGGCCTGGCCTTGGTCAGTGGCAGGTCCATCCTTGAACCCAGCTGGTGTTTCTCTTTTAGGCCTGCAGAGAGGTTCTAGCTGCTTCTTTTAGAAGCCATCCCTGCAGCCCCCACTCCTCCACCAGAACCTAGCCATGCAAAACCACAACACTCTCCTCCAGACCAAGTTTTCAGACAGCAGTCTACATACCCCTAGACAGCACTACCCTACACTGAGTCAATGTCACCACCGAGTCCATGCTATAAATTCATTTTTGAACAGGACAGCCCAGTCATCCCCACTGCCTCAGCTTTGGTTCAATTCCTGAAGTAGATGTAGGGCACGTGAGTTGGATTCTTTTTAGGTGAAGTCAAATCAAGGGTGCAACAACTGCTTATGCGCTCTTAGTCCACAGGATTAGACTAGAATATTGTCAGATAAGGTCCCTATGCAAGCAGCCATGTACTGAATCCTCTGCACCAAATGTTCTGCTTTTGAGATCTGCTGAAAATGAGCTGCAGTACTTCCCAACATATACACAAGCAGCAAGGGTTCCTCCAGAGGCAAGTTACCTGCTTGAGCTCAACCTCCAACATAAATGAAATTTTTGAAATGCTCTCACTAGAGAATTTCATTCTTCCCAGTTCCATAGATCAATAAGGTCAAAACCAACTGCCCTAGATGGTTATTATTACAAAGAATAGCTATATTTGTTTTATTTTCAGAAGCAGAAAACCACACTCATTCTTTTTGCCCCTCTGCCAGAGGCAAGAAAAGGCTAACTTCACAGTCCTGCTCTAAAAGCCAAGCTGAATTCTTTGCAAGCTCTGCATCCCTCACCCTGAACTGCAAGAGGAAAAATATTTAACTGACAGTCGTGGAAATTGAAGGGTATCTGTAACTCCAGAGAGAAACTGCTGAAAGTGCAATTTTTGCTTTACCTGTCCTACATTAATGATCAATTTTACATCAACTGCAATAATTGCTGCTCAGCTCCTCACCTCTTTGTCACAGCTGAAGGAGAAAGAATTCAGAATTAAATATTTACATGCAACAGTGAAAACCTGCTTTAGATTCCTACTGCATAACCACCAGTTACTAATTCAATGGCACTTTTGTTAGAACATATACCTTGACCTAAACATAAATCTTTCAACCATTCCAAACTCATATATATTCCCAAAATATGACAACCTTGCACTTTTTAAATGATGTTGAACATAATAAAAATCCTCCTAGCTCCATTTCTAGATCTAAACTTTGCAAAAAAGGGAAGAAAAAGCCAACCTTGTCCTTCAAAAAACATAGTTGTGTTTTACAAAGCTCCTTTGAGCAAAAAATGCCTCAAGTGGCAAACAGTATCATCTCCTAAAATAATACCTTGCTGCCTTAGAAATAGGTAACTGGGATGATGCTCTTCTAAAGTTCCTTATTATATGTCCATTTTGTGGTAATTTGAAATGTGCATGGGCAAATGTTAAAATTGTAAGTCAACACAGAATCACTGAGACCCAATCAAGGACAACTCAAATATCCATTTAAGTTAAAAGACTAGAACTTCTATGATGCAGCAGCCTTCCCATACTCAACAGAAGAGCAACATGCCCACAGTAATGTACTGTGAGTTGTCCCCTGATCTCTCAATGCAGTATTAGCAGCTTAGCAGTCTTTCAGAAAGCCAAACACACTGGTTGGTGTCAAGTCCCTCCCTCCAAGGAAACCTTTTTCATCATTCAGAGAACTTGCAGAGAAGCACTGGTAGAGGTGCCAGGAGAATTGTGGTATCTCACAACTTCTCTATGTCAGCCTTTTACACAGTATTACAGAATGAGAAACTGCTCTTACAGAAGCTAAATTGTTGCAAAACATGAAAAAGTGCCAGTTTAAAAAGAAAAATGTTCTTTTATGTTGCTTCTGGTCCCTCTTCAGTGTTGTGGAAAAGCACTGCTATGGGGAAGTTTAGTCCCTGGCTTGTGGCTGGAGTCACTGTTCCCCTCTTCCTCCGTGCTGCTCACAGACTCAGTGGGAAGCTGCCCCTTTAGCTTCCTGCTTAAAAACAAAGTACAAGAGAAGTCCTGTGGGAACAGCTGGGCAAACACAGCACAAGGCTACTTTAAGATCCACTCTGTCTTTCGCATGGCTTTTATTATCTAGCTGCACAGGTCAGGAAACAAAAGCTGCCACACACTCCAGCCCAGACTCAGAGGGAATGTTCCTGAAGCATCTACCCAGAGATAGACAAGCAACTAGCAGCCCTGACACACACACTCAGACTCCTTGCATGTCCAAAAGCATTGCACTGTAGAGACATACACAAGAATATATAGAAAATTACTCACCAGCAAAATGACATGCTATCTTTTGGAGATAAACTGAATTATCATTCTGTTACACTGTCTTTCCTACCAGGAAACAGAAGAACCTTGATTGCATCCCCTGGCTTGCTGGCTGGTGTAAGCCAAAATATCCCAGGTAGATTCATCAGTATGTGCAGGCCAGCAGCAATTTTTGTATGTCATCTACAAGCTGGGCAGAAGCTGTTTCTGAAGTCTCTGTTCCCTTGAAAGGAGAAAATGAAATTGAATTTACACTTGACCAGAGCAAAAGGTGCCATGAAAGGACTGGATAGGGTTGTAGCTGCCTATGATGTCCAATCTATAATCTTTTACTTTGAATGTTCTACGAAGGTTATATCATTTTTGCTGAAACATCACAAGCCTTTTAATTAGAGCTTTAGGCAGAGGACTAAGGCCAGTCAGCCAGTGTGTACTGAAGTTTTGGTTTAGTTAGAACTGTCATGTCTCTAATGTTAAAATGGAATTGTTTAAAGAAGGGTAAGTATGTGAAGTGCATGTCAAGGCACTGTTTCCAGAACAGGGATACAGGTGTCACTTATTGAAAAATCAAAATATTTTATTTCGAATGGTAAAATCTCTGCATATTCACATCCAGCTTCAGCCAAACAAATTCCTATGTTCTAGTTACAATTAGCAAAAAACAAAGAACTGCTTTATGAACTAAATTATAATTGCAGGGGACTCTATGCTGAAACAGCTTCCAGAGACTTCTACTAGCATATGGACACTTACAATCCTCCTTCTAAGACAGAAAACTGGAATACTCCTAAGGTATTAGCAGAGGCCACTTCAGCCACTGGATCTGTGAAAGGAAACAGCGTGGCCTCAGAAAGACCAACTTTCCGTTCCCCGGCAGTTCCGTATATGAATAAGAAAGCAGCAGCATAAAGCATTTGTGACATTATCCCTCAAAGCCCATGAGATGATACTGCATGTTTGATACACACATGATGACAGGATTGGCTAGCTATATTTAATAATTCCTGGCTCTCCTTAGATTCAAAGATTCACAAATTCAGGACAGCAGGGGTTGGAAGGGACCTCTGCAGACCATCTAGTCCAAACCACCTGCTAAAGCAGGGTAACCCTTCCTCCAGTTCTTTACTCTGTCCACACCTCTCTAAATGGTAGTGCAGACTTCTGGTGGATCAGCCACTCCTCACAGTTTTGTATTGTAACCAAATTTGCTGACTGTACACTCTGTCCCCTCATCAAGGTCATTGATGGATATGTTGAATAAGAGCAGACCAAGCACTGACCCTTGGGGCACAGGCCTCCAGCTAAACTCTGTGCCACCTATTAGAACCCTCTGGGATCTGCCATTCAGCCCATCCTCAATCCACCTCACTATCCAGTGTTCCAACCCACATTTCCTAAGGTTTTTTTACAAGGATGCTATGAGAGACAGTGTCAAAAGCTGTTTCAAGGTAGACAGCATCTACTCCTCTTCCCTCAGATGGTCATGCCATCAGAGAAGACTTCTTGGTGAATTCATGTTGTCTATTCCAAATAACCTATCTCTTCTCCACATGCTTATTAATAACCCCCAGAACGAGCTGTTCCATCACATGTTCGGGGATGGAGGTGAGGCTGGCTGGCCTGTAGTTTTCTGGGTCCTCCTTCTTGCCCTTTTTGAAGACTGAAGTGACATTGGCTTTCCTCCAGCCCTCAGGTACCTCTCCTTTTCCATGACCTCTCAAATATGATTGAGAGCTGCCTAGCTATAACATCTGCCAGCTCCCTGAGTACTTGCAGATTGCCAAGGTAGAAATGTGATAAATTGCTGCTACTCCAATTTTTGCTGAGTAAAATGTACCAAAGTGAGTGCAGCCTGCCCTAAAGGCTGGGCTGTCCTTCTCGGGGGGAAAATGGCTGGTCCTTCTCCCTGATAATGCAAGGTTGCTGCCAGGTGCCCCCAAAGCTGTCCCTGCTCCAAGTTGACCCAGTTCTGGTCTCTCAGCCTCTCCCCACAGAGCAAGACCTCCCACCCTGACCATCTTGGGTGCCTCTGCTGAATGACTATCTCAAATTGGGGAAGGGGGATGTCTAAAGGTGCATGGAGTAGTCCAGATATGGTCTGACAAGTGTCAAGTAAAGGGGGATAATCACTTCCCTTGTTCTGCAGTTAACACAGTTTTGAGACCGCAAGCAGGGCTGTTGTTCCTCCTGTTTGTTTCCCAAGCTGTATGCTTTTGTGTGCACCTATTTTATACAGGTGTCTTCTTCCTGTTTTATCAGTCCTGAGGCTTCTCTTGTACCTGTCACTCTGCATCTTCACATATGGGATCCTTGTTTCCCATGCTATTCCTTATGTAAGCTCCCTCATCAGGATGGCCAGCGTGACTAATAAATATATTAGGAAGGTCCCATCCCTTTTTGGAGTTCCCTCTTCAGGAAACAGTCTCTACCCAGTTTCTATTCTGCACCACAGCACAGACCCCTGCCATTTTATAGCTTTTCAGTCTAACAATCACCAACAAAAAGAGAATCCTAAATAACTTATGGGAGGCTTAAAATGCCACTATGAGCAGGTACACAAACAGTTGCACTCATCACAGCCAATGAGATTAATTAGTACATTAAATTATTCAAGCATTTCAAGCAAAAAAAATAGACTTCTTATGAAGTGAAATTTTCTTCTCCCAGCAGTGATGATCTGTGCTGTTGTGAGAGTTGTAACAGCCCCCAAGAGATGGCAGATATATAATCACCGCAAAATGCTGACGCTTGGTTCTGTCCCAAATCCTGCTGAAAGGCCTGTTTCATGTATTGAATCTAGCAGTCACTCTTTCATATACATATTTTAGACACACACTGTTATTACATATCAATGCTAATACAATCACTGTTACCTATCAGAAGCTTTTTTTAGAAAAAGCTTCCCACAAATTATTTCAAATTGAACTTGAATAAGCACTTCTCTGCAGAAAAGTGCTCTACTGAGACTTTAAAGCAACTCTGAATTCAATTTCTCTCATAACAAACCTGATGTTCTCTGCTTCCTGACTTTGCTCGGCTCACTTGTATACATTTTGGATATTCTCTCTCCTGCACCTTTCACAAGCCCTACCAAAGACCATTCAACATATGAGCATTGGGCCGAACTCATGCACCACCAAGGCAAAACTGACATTATTTTTGAGCTGTCAATTGTTTTAGGTTTGTGTGGGAGGGGTTTGGTAGTGGGAGGTACAGAGGTGGCTTCTGCAAGAAGCTGCTAGAAGCTTCCTCTAGGTCTCACAGACTCATCACTGCCCAAGGCCAAGACAATCAGCTGTGGGGGTAGCACCTCTGTGATAACATATTTACAAAGGAAAAAAAACCCAACCTAGCAGCAGCTTTTTGCAGCCAGAGAGAGGAGTGAGAAAATGTGAGAAACTTTGCAGATACCAAGGTCAGTGAAGAAGGGGGGAAGGAGATGCTCCAGGCGATGGAGAGAGGCCTGCAGGGGAAGACCATCATGAACTATGGAGAGCATGGTGAAGCAGACTATCCTCCTGCAGCTCATGGAGGATGGTGATGTGAAGGAGAGATTCCACCGTCCATGGAGGACCCCAAGATGGAACAGCTGGAGGCACCCAAAAGAAGCTGTGACCCTGTGTAAAGTCTGCAGCAGAGCCAGCTCCTGGCAGAACCTGTGACCGCATGAGGGGCCCACATCAGAGCAGTCTTGTCCTCAGGGTCTGCACCCCATGGAAGACACCCACACTGGAGCAGTTGATGAAGAACTGCAGCCAATAGGAAGGACCCACATTGGAGAAGTTTGTGGAGGACTGTCTCCTGTGAGAGGGACCCCACACAGGAGCACTCAGATTCTCAGGGGCATTTCCTGAATTGCAGGTGGGCTTTTTTTGGTGTAGATTGGAACAACAGGGTGCCACCTATGTCCCTTTTCAGTTTAGGCATTTTAATATTACCCTTGGTAATCGGCATAGTTTCATTAATACCTTCTAAAGAAGCATTCCACTCAGGCACCGTGGGTTTCTGGGCAATGCCAGCAGGTGACACCATACCCTTACAAACTACATGTAGGAGGCAGGAAGGTGCCCCAATTACCACGCTCTGTTCTCTCCTCACTTGCCCAGCCTGTTTCACTGCTTGCACTAGGGACAGCAAACTCTTCTCAAGAGATGAATATCTCATTTTTGGTATCGCTGAAAAGAGTGAGAGCAAATCCCAGTGGTCTTTCCCACCCCTTTGGTCCCTTCTGCCACAGGTTGTAATGAGAACCATGGTCACTAAGCCAGCACTCTACATGGATAGGGTCAGTCGGGTATGTACGACCAAGCTGTTGGGACAGTCCCAGTTCTTCCATTAACAATTTTAAAGCATTTCCATGCTGTTCAGTCCATTCCCATGATTTTCCCTTTTTGAGCAAATTGTATAAGAGACGAGCAATAATGGGGAAAAAAACCCAGGAATATGTTTGTGCCAATAACCTAGGGCTCCCAAAAGCTCCTGTAACTCTTTTACACTAGATAGTCTTTGTCACAATTCTATTCTTCTCAGGTATCCTGTGGAATGGAAGCAGCTCCTTTAATCCTCCAGACTCCCAGGAATTTAACCTCCTGCACTGGTCCCTGGCACTTTGAGTCCGGAATTTCCAATCCTAATTCAATAGTGTTTCCCGAATGTTTTCCATCATATCTCTTACACTTTTTGGCTCTTTGCCCCTATCAGGATGTCATCCATATACTGATATACTGCACTGTCAGGTGGAACAAGAGCTTCTGCTAAGACCTTAGCCAGAGCATTGCAGCAATAGTAAAGGAATGCTTATATCCTTCTAGAAACCTGTTAAAAGTATACTGCATCCCCCTCCACATGTGCTTCATGAAAAGCATATCTTCAACAGCAGCCGCCTGAGGATGGGCAGCTCCCTGAATCAATGCTACTGTCTCTGCAATGTTTGGAACCGCAGCAGCTAAAAGTGCAGTGCTACCATTTAACCACCGATACTCAACGGCAACGCCATCGTCTGGTTGGATTTTTCACTGGCCACACCAGCAAATCCTAAATCAAATGAGTGCTTTGAATGACATCGCTTTTCCCGAATTCGGTCACCACCCTGTCAAATCCTCTAAGTGCTGCTGCTGGCAATGGATGTTACCGGAACATCAGTGATTTTTAGCGGGGGCTGAAGGTACAGATGTTTCTAACAAACACGATTTCAGTGTGCTTTATTTCTTCTCATGTCCTGCAAAACTCCACACAGTTCCATCTGGGAGTTTGGGCCCTGATACCAACGAGAAAATTTACCACTGTTTTTCATGCTCCAACACAGCAATGTTGGCTCCGAGCATTTATCAGGGAGCCACGGAATCGCTGGTACCTGCCAGGCAGGGTGGCTCTCTGCCCTCCCCAGGGATGGAAGGGTTCATTGCTGAGATTCTAGGTTAGATTATGTTCTGGCACAGAAGGCACACTATCCTTACAGGGGTGGGGGTGGGTGATATGGGTTGTTCTGAGAGGCAGTTTTTGCCAGCTGGGATGTTCTTTCTTAGAATAATTTATGAAGATCCTCTGTAGAGGCACCACTCAGGAATTAGCAGGGTACACCCAAATCTAGGGCTTTGCACCGCAACTCACTCCGTTCCTTATTAGGTTTGAACTTCCCAGCAGGTTTAGGGTTTTGAGTGTGGACTTAGCAAACTCACCAGAGGTGATCTGGGGTTTTTCCACTGGATGGACTGACACAGCCCATTCAGCACCCATACATATCTCCCTCTCTTGTACAAATTCACCCCAGGTGGGCCTGGAGGTGTTCTGATCTCATCTACAACCACGACCAGCATTTGCACAAGCTGCTTGTATGCAGCCTTGAGTATTTGCTATGAACATCTTGAGACAATCAGGAAGCCCATGAATACAAGGGGTTAATCGTGCCAGGTAGATGGAAGCCAGCAGCAGAGATTTCCATAATGTGTCTCCCTCTGACATGGCTTGTACACAGGCTGCTTTCTGCACTGCCGCAGCCAGATAGGAGCAGCCTGTAGATTTACCCTCCAGCGGTTCCCTTCTATACCTCTGGGCCAGTACGCTGCTCGTGCTGTTAAGGAAGAATTACTCTATTGTGGTGTGATGCTTAAAAACACCTGTGGCCTCTGGCTTCCTCCTCATTTAATGTATTTTTGTCTGCCCTCTATAAGCAAAATTCAGCACACATACTCAACCCCTGGTTCTCCTGGCCGCCTTGAGTATTCCTCCTGTATTTTTGCCAGCTCTGCTGGCGACGACGCGATTGTACACACGGCAGTCTGGATCTCATCATCACCCCTGTCAAACCAAGTATCTCCGTTCCAGGTTTCAGGGTTTGTACTACACGTTAATCTAGGAACCTGCCTGACTGGATCAGAAGGTTGCACCTTATCTATCAGCCCGTTCACCCTTTCCAACAGCTATTTAAGATGATAATTATCACTCACAATTTTTTATCAAGTCGGACTCCTAGTTTTTCTCCCGTCTCCCTCTGAAAGGCCAACAATGATTTCAACACTTCATTTTCCAATTTCAAAGCTGCATATCCTACATCAGAAACTCATTTGGGAGGAGGGGCTTCCTTAGCTTCTTGCTGCACACGAGATAAACAGGCTCCTAAAACTGCAAAAATGACACCTTCACCTTTTCCCACTCCGACCCTCTGTGCAGCTTAATTCTGCTCAACACGTTCCATCATTTTCTCCCATTCCTTCCTTGACTTTTGAGCCCACTCCATCCCAGCCTGGGAACAGGCCCGTTTTTGTTTTTGCAGCAGTTTATTCATGGCAATCCTATCTGTGATAGCAATTTTTCTGTTGCATTAAAGGGTAAAGAAGCTTGTCAGAAACTAAGCCCCTTTGCCTTCCAGCTTGTCCTCAGATGTCAGAGGGGTTGGGGGCAGCTGGGCTTTGATCCTGGGTGATTCCCAATTTGGCAGACTAAGTCTGGTCATGTTCAATACCCTGAACTATTATGGTTACCAATGCACAAATACTACAAGGCCCCTTCAGTCTTGTCACACTGAACAAACTCACGTGGCCAAACTTAAGGATTTTTGATCACATTCAATAGGAGCTCTCACAGATAGATTAATGAATTGGTGCAACAACAGCACAGGTTCTTTGGGATAACCGGTGATAAATACACTGAGGAACACCTGCAAGTACCACAAATATGAATAACAGAGCTGACTGCAAATGGATTAAATCATGAAACAACTCTATCAAGACTTTGAAGTTTCCCAGGGAGGGACGTGGTATAGCTGAGTGCTTGAATCTCACCCAAGAGGCATCCCTATGGGGGAAAGAGAGGTTCAGCCCATTGACTGATCCCAGAAGTCAGCCATGACCTTCTGACTTGTCTGCAATGGTTCCTTCCCTAGCATCCCCCCTTTATTAAGCCTTTTTTATACTATTTTCTTACTTTCAGGTGGAGTTTGAGTTACCCTAGTCACTCATACCTTTGTTATGACTGATGTAAGATTTTCCCTCTTCACTTTTGAAGTTACAGACTTAAAAAAATTCACAGCACAGGCACAGTGGCCACACCTTAGAGCCAGGTAGCCTTTGGGATGGGGGTGTGTTTTGGTATTTGGAATGAGCAAAGTTCACCCAGAGGACATGATTTTGACAGAAAATGAAAAAGCTGCTATTTCAGGGCTGGCTCAGCATAACAACTACACAGATTATCACTTCCATAGTACCATCGGTACTATCACGTTCCTGTCCCTGTGGTGTTATCACAGAGCCTGGCCACAGTGTCTCCACTCTGCTCCACCCTCTGTGCTGTTTGTCTCAGAGTCAGTATATCAAGTCCCCCCCTCCAGTGTCTGCTAACACCTATAGATTGCAGGTTTTGTTGTCTATGGAACAGATTCCTTGCAGATCCACCCTGGATGTTTCCTCAGTGCTGTGCTTTCTCTTAAGATGTAACTTCAGCCTCAATAAGCCACCTCCAGTAATTATTCCGCAGGAGAGGGAGGTACAGAAGAAAAGAAAGAAAAAGAAAAAAATTACTACACACTTTGCACACAGAAGAGGAGGCTTGCAAGCTCTTTTTTTTTTTTGCCATTTCGTTTACACTGATATCTTACAGAATCACAGAATCATAGGGATTGGAAGGGACCTCAAGAGATCATCAGGTCCAACCCCTCCTGCCAAAGCAGGTTCCCTAGGACAGGTCGCACAGGTGGATGTCCAGACGGGTCTTGAATATCTCCAGAGAAATAGAATAGACTTAAATCAACAGAAGTAATACTTTCTGTCTCATGGGCTGCATGAGCTCTACATTCCTACGCTCCCTCCCTCCTTTAAAGAGAGGAAAAAAGAGTATTGACTTCTACCCATCCAACAACGTGTCGTGACTGATCTCTCCCATGCTGTGCAGCAATATTCGGTTCTGACGGCCACGGAAGACTTACAAAGCCTCAGGGTGAAATTTGTCATGACAATGAAATTCTGAAAAGTGCAAAAAAGGCAGTCAGAATGTAGGAAGCCTCCCATAAATTAAAATTATATTTAATTCTGTATTAAAATCCTTTTTTCTGGCTGCTCTCCAAGACCAGAAAACAAGCAGCAGTTTGTAAGAGTGGGAGCCAATCTGAATAACCATGGGTGACTGACATATACAGTCCAAACAAATCCATTTACCACTCAATAAATGAGACTAATAATTAATTCTTCCTAGAAAGTGAACATCTGGTATTTCCAGAAATCACATTAGATTTTTCCCTAGTCATTAATTTGTATTTACACCTGGTTCCTCTGACAAACACTTATATAATCAAAGGAAAACATTGATCCATTTTATTAGGCACGAAAAGCATTTAATTTTATGCTGCATGCCAGGGCAAATGTAAACATTTTGAAACAGTGGGGTTTAAAATGTTTACTCTGAATAAAGAATAGTAGCAAGCTGCGAATACATAATTGAATCAAAGTAACAGTATGTTATCCTACTAATCTGGAAATAAACTTTACTCCCATCAAATACCATAGCTCGTTTAAACCACTTTCATTACCTAGTGTTTTCCTAGTAGCTTTTTCCTTCATGATGCCACTGTTTTCCTATTTTAAGTCAAACTAGGGTTTGTGCAACTATAAGAAACAAAAGAGTAAAAGACCAAGAAAAAACCAAAGAAAATCAAGAACATGAAAACCTACAAACGTTCTAGTAAGGTACCTGAAGGATTTTTAATTGAAGGATCAACAGAGGTGGAATATTTTTTTGCTACTAACAATTTTTTTTTTAAATAATTTTAACATTTCATTTAAAAAAATTTAAGAAGGTTGAAACTCAGAAAAAAATTGCAAGAGGTACTTTATTTTTTAAAACATGTCAAAGAAAAACAATAAACTGTTCTGATTTTGAAATTCATATGCTTCAGTTTGGACTTGTAGCTGCAGTGGATACTGTACCAATACAAGTCACCTTTAACTATTTCACCTAGGTACTTGTGGAAAGGGAGTCAAAACCAGTAACAAAATCCCACAGAAATCTGAAGATACAGACTACAGAAAATAAGAGGCAGGAAAACTCGAGCTTACAAAAACCTGAATCCCTAAAGCATTTTTCCAAATTTACTAAACCAGAAAGATTTTCTAACCCATTCAGTATGGAAATGGGAGGAAAAAAAAACCCCAAACACAAAAACACACACACAAACCAAAGTAAAAACATGGGTTTGTGTCCATAAGTTTTAGAGCCACATACTATAAGGACACCACTTTGATCGTGGGATGCTACAGTCAAAGAAAACAAGCTCAATCTGTAGGCAATAAAAGAGTCAGAATTATGAGATAGATGTTTCTTCTCATTTGTGCTAACTGAGGATCTCAGTCATACACTTGTGCAACATGTACAGGTGTTGCTCTGCTGCCATGGTGCTATGTAAGAGCAATAAACATCTCTACTTGGAACTCTTAATTATAGATGACAAACTATAAATCATTAGCTTGTTGCAGCAGCAGAAGCCTCAAGATGTGATCCATCATGTCTACATATCAAGAAATAAAATAATCCCTCTGTTTTCTTTAGCAGAAGGCATAGATTTATTACATCTGTTTAAGAGCATGATAACTTTTGCAAGAAACAATTAGGGCTATGTTTGTCTTGAATATCACTTTCATCCATTCTTCTGCCATTGTCTATGCCATTTTGGACTGATACCATTTGATACCCATGTTATGCAAGCATAAAACCACACAAGGTGCAAGGAAGTGGAGAAGCAAGCACTGTGTCTCAATACAGGGTGATATATACAGAGGTGTTTGCTCAGACAAAGAACAATCTTATTCATGAACTTCCAAAAAAAGTTCACATTATAATCCAGGTACACGATATTGGTAAATGTTCACTGAAAAGCATCAACTACTTATAGCAGAGTGTATGTGTGTGTATCTGTATGTATCAGAGAATCACAGAACAGCTTGGGTTGGAAATGCCCTCAAAAATCATCTAGTTCCAAGCCCCCTGCCATGGGCAGGGACAAACGTTTGTTGCCCATATCATCAGTTACTGTAATTGAGGCAGAAGCACCCTTAGATGCTACAAACAAGCCTGAAAAACATTTGGAAATTTAACAGCCCCAAATGAACAGTGGCAATCGCTCTTCAGCAACAGTAAGACAACAGTCCGAATTTGACAGGGGACAAAAAAAACCAACTGACAGTTGAAATCAGTTTAAATCCTCAGGTACTGAAAAAGAGTTTCCCACAAGTATTGTATTTCACCATTCTCTAGGCTCACCGACGTTGTTTTACAATATGCTGGTAAAGGTCGGGTGTGCAGGCAGGAACTTCCTAATGGAAGGAAAAACTGCCTGGGCTGTGGGGCCACTCTGCCAGGAAGAACAGCAGGTGAACGTAGCGACCATTTGTGCCTCACCAGGCACTGTATATCTGCAGCAGGACTGCACTGCTCTTCAGCAACAAACCTCCTGGACCCTCCTTACTGTGATCACCAATGCGAAGTTATACGCCGTTACCAACAGTACAAACCTAGGCCCTTATAGTCCAGCTGAGCAGAAAGACCCCAAATTGCAGACTAAGCCTATGCATACTAAAAAGGCAATGAAAATGGCTTTGCTGTTTCCAACAGGAGAGGCATTTGATACAAAGAGCATTCTGGGGACATTTTGTCTCTCCTTTCTCAGAAGGTTTTACTTGCCAATTGCATGCAGCAGCATTCCCGATACCACAGAGCTGTGGGTTCGTGACAGGCCAAAAGTCCCACAAACAGAGGGACGGGTGTATTCTGGCACGCTAGCACTTGGCCAGGAAAACCCCAAAACCAAATAAATCCTGCTACTTGACACAAAAACATCCCACCAGCACAGCATACCTGAACAAAGCTGTCACAGCACAAGACAACTGAGAAGAGCAATTGACAATAATACAACAGCTGCTCAAAAACCAACCAACCATCTTTCCAGCCCGTAACAGGGTGCATATTCTCACAGGAAGCCTGATATTGCTGCTGGTGATGGAGGATCTCCACTGAAAAGGATCAGTGAGATTGTGTAATTTTGATTAATCCTCCAAAGATTTCCAGGAAGGGGTTGTGCTGTCTCATACATTTTGTGAAGAAATAAGCTCCTGATTTAAGTGAGTTTATAATCACACACTAATTAAGTTATAAGGTGTGAATTGTGCCTTGCTGCAACAGATCAAGTATTTCCAATATGAGACTCAGGTCAATAATGCCATAAATCCAAGACTGACAAAAACCCCAAAATGAATTACAACAGCTTAGTGACACTTACCTTCCCTACCCAGACCTCAGAGAACCAGAGCCTACTGAGTAGTTCAGAGGATAGATGAGAGGGTCCTGGGGGTCCTGGTGGACAGCAGGGTGACCATGAACCAGCAAAGAAGGCCAGTGGCATCCTGGGGTGCATTAGAAGGGAGTGTGGTTAGTAGGTCAAGAGAGGTCCTTCTCCCCCTCTACTCTGCCCTGGTGAGACCACATCTGGAATATTGTGTCCAGTTCTGGACTCCTCAGTTCAAGAAGGACATAGAACTCCTTGAAAGAGTCCAGTGCAGGGACACCAAGATGATTAAGGAAGTGGAACACTTTCCTTATAAGGACAGGCTGAGGGAGCTGGGCCTCTTTAACTTGGAGGAGAGGAGACTGAGGGGTCACCTTATTAATGTTTATAAATATGCAAAGGGTGAGAGTCAGGAGGATGGAGCCAGGCTCTTCTCAGTGATGGCCAGCAATAGGACAAGGGGAAACTGGTGCAAGCTGGAGCATAGGAAGTTCCATGTGAATATAAGGAGAAACTTTTTCACTGTGAGAGCGGCAGAGCACTGGCACAGGCTGCCCAGAGAGGTTGTGGAGTCTCCTTCTCTGGAGACATTCAAACCCCACCTGGACATGTTCCTATGTGATATAGTCTAGGTGATCCTGCTCTGGCAGGGGGTTGGACTAGATGATCTATTGAGATCCCTTCCAACTCCTAAAGTTCTGTGATTCTGTGATAAATATTGACAGTGCTGTTGTAGCTACATCCAGTTTCACCAGACTGGAGTTACCAGTCTGGGCTTGCCCTGTCCAGCGCAAGGGCAGCAGCAGACCCAGCTCCCTTCATTACACACACAATCTCTGCCAGTTTTAGGTTTAGTGCCACAGGAGACACAAACACCTTTGTGTTGATCCTTGCGGCAAGGCAAAGAAGACTTGGATGGATACAAGGCCTAACGCAATCTTCAAAAGTCATCAGCAGCTTATCCACTGCATTAAACTCTGTGTAAACAGCCAACCTGCTAAAAAGCTGGATTAAGTTTCCTCAAATTCTCTGCACAATTGATCCATAATCATCTCAGTGAGCAGTGAAGCTTAGTATCCTACTTTTTCCCACTGACTGCAAATTGCCTGTTCAGTTCCCTAACCTGTGTTTCAGCCAACTTTGTGCTCCATGGAAAAGGCTGTTTGCAGTGTCTAGCTATCCCAGAAACAGGAAAGCAATCACACACGGTATGCTGCATCTGTACTTGAATCCTTTGAGAGGTTTCCTTGTTCTTTTCTTTCAGCTCTTGCGGGATACATAAATGGAAAGCTTAAACTGAGCCCATGTCATAGGTTCCCAAACATCTGTAGGAGATAGCAGGAGAGCTCGAAAAGCTATTTGAAACAAGATTTTTAAACTCACTACAATTAAATGCCCATGTACAAGTGTTAACATCAAAAGATCCTCATCAAACTTGGAAATAATTGGCAAATCAGCTGCCAAACTTGCTAAAGAAGCCATGAGTGGGAAGGCCACAGACCCAACTACCTTCCCCTTCAAAGAGCGGCACCAATGTCCATGCTTTGTCTATCAGTCTGTAGGACTAATTAGTTCATTCAGTTTCTAGAACTGCCATATACTTTTTCTTTAGAAGGCAAGAAAGAAAGTAGTGCAAATTAGTAATAAAGTTCTGATGAAGAGCATATTGAGGCAGAAAAAAGGCAACCCCATTAAACTGGAACATACGATAGTTGTGTTTAAATTGTTTCTAGCTGAAAAGTGACATGAAATTCTGAGTTTAATTAAGCTTTAAAATACAACACTGTCTTTAAAACAAAGTACCTGTACTTCTCCTGCTTCCTTCCTTCCTCCATCTCTTTCTCTCAGCTTGTTCTTTAAGGCTCAGAAAATCTTATGCTCCAAAAAGACAAGAATACTTGTAAATTATAGCAAACCTGTAAGTGAAGTTATCTACAACTGCTTTCAAAAGATGCTAAGTACTTTTAAAGTTCTCTCTCTTCCTACTTTACTTTTTGCAAGGAAGATTTCCTTTTTGTTGTCTAACCCTGATGATACACGGGTCCTGCATCCATTGCTGCCCAGATGCCAGACTGTGGCTGCCCCTCTTAGCCCACATCACCTTCCAGATTTCACTGAGAAGAAAGAGGGAGGCTACTGTCCAACCAGCCATCAAAGAGCATCCATGTAACTTCAGAAAATGAGCAGTGCCATTAACTTTGACAGCCTGAGTGCTTAGACATAGGCACACATACGCTGTAAAATCAGATCACTAGCCTGCTGCTGTTAAAACTTTATAAGCATCCTCACAGGGCTAAGAGAAAAAAAAACCCACTGCAGTAGTGAAGAAGTACTTAGTACATAGTATTTGGGAAAAATGGCAGACTTCAGTACCAAAGAAAATGACATACCTGTCCACCTGCCTAAAGAAAAGCATTATTGACGTTCTTTTTCCTCCAGAAACAGAATTAAGTTCAGTAACTGAACACAGGATTCATGGTCCTTGAAAATGCACACAAAGGTACACTGTGTATTTCAACCTCACTCCATCTGCCTGTGCCCACAATCACACCCTGCAATCCAGAATGGAAGAACACAAACAGGATGCACTACCGTGCTGCACATGCAGCACAATTTATGGCTTCCAACTCGATTCCACAGAAAGATGCTTTTGAGCATGTTTATTGTTTTCCTTTGCATCCATTCCTTTTGCAACCCTATCAGAGGTTTTGCAAGGGAGCCTTTAAATATCAGAGGAAATCAGGTTGGTGTCCTCCCCCTCAGAGAAACCCTGAAAGCAGAGGTGGTGGGAAATGCTGCTCAAGCAATTCCTCACAGGTTGCACTACAGCAAGAGAACCAAAGAAATCTGCAGCAGAAGGCACAATTACAAAAGGTGCCTTCTCAGATACCTTGCTCGTAAACAGAGAAGGTCTCGAAGGGGGAGTAAGGGTAGATGGCCGTCTTGGCCTTAGTGACCATAAAGTAGTGGAATTTAAAGTCTTAGGCAAAATGAAGAAAACTGCCTCCAGCAGATTTTGTGCTGTTTGGGGAACTATTTGGTAAGGTCCTCTGGGAAACTGCTTTTGAAGGCGAGTCCATCAATGCTGGTACTTTTTAAGTACCACCTTCTGAAACCACAGGAACAGGCAACTCCAAAATGTCAGAAATCAAGCAGGCCAGGCAGGAGGCCAGCTTGGCCGAACAGGGACCTTCTTCTAGAGCTCAGGTGGAAAAAGAAAGTGTACAGCAATGGAAGCCAGGTCAGGACACATGGGGAAATTACAGGGATGCTGTTTGCCTTTGTAGGGAGAAAATTTGTGCAGCCAAAGCTCAGTTAGAGCTGAGGCTGGCCAATACTGTGGCACATAATAAAAAGGAGGTTTTCAAATACATTAAGAACAAGAGGAGGACTAGAGAGAACATTGTTCTGTTACTTGATGAGAACAGACACCTTACTAACAGGGACACAGACAAAGCAGATTCTTTTAATGCCTTCTTTGCCTCTGTCTTCAACACAGTCAAGGGGCTCTGGGACTCCACATGCCTCAAGTTAGAGGACCGTGACTGCAGTAATGATAAACTCCTAGTGAACCCTGAACTCATGGGCAATTTGCTGCTCCTCCTGGGTCCATATAAATCCATGGGCCCTGATGGGAGCTGGCTGATGTCATTGTGAGACCTCTCAATTATTTTTCAATGGTCTTGGGAATCCGGAGAGGTCCCAGTTGACTAGAAGCCGGCAAGCGTTGTCCCAGTTTTCAAGAGTAAGAAAGAAGACCCCCGGTAATTACAGGCCTGTCAGTCTCACCTCAGTGCCTGGTAAAATTAGGAGAAAATCATACTGGGACAATGCAGTCACTGGTCACAGCCAACATGGATTCAGATTACAGACAACAAGTTCATTCAGCTGGTTGACCAAGGGAAACCAGTTGATGGCTTTTTTTTGGGGGGAATTTCAGTAAGGCTTTTGATATGGTGTCTCACAGTATCTTGCTGGACAAAATGTCCAGCATACAATTAGACAAAGCCATAATGCACTAGGTGGGCAATTGGCTGAGGGTCTGGCCCAAAGGGTGATAGTAAATGGGGTTACATCTGGCTGGTGACCAGTCACTAGTGGGGTTCCCCAGGGCTCCATTTTAGGTCCAGTTCTTTTTAACATTTTCATAAATGACCTGGACTCAGGACTAGAGGGTGTCTTAAGTAAATTTGCAGATGACACCAAATTGGGAGGAGCTGTTGACTCTGTTGAGGGTGGAGAAGCCTTACAGAGAGACCTGGGCAGATCAGAGAGCTGGGCAATCACCAGCCCCATGAAGTTTAACAAGGGCAATGCTGGATTCTGCACCTGGGAAGGAGCAACCCTGGCTACACACACAGACTAGGGGATCAGCCACTGGAGGACAGCCATGCTGAGAGGGATTTGGGGATCTTGGTCAACAGCAAGTTAAACATGAGCCATCAGCATGCCTAGGGAGCCACGAGGGCCAACCATATCCTGGGGTGCATCAAGTATGGCACTGCCAGTCAGTCCAGTTTATTAAAAGACCAGTAAGTTAGCTCAAAGAGCTCACTACCAGAATTTGACAGGTATCATAAACTGAATAAACAGGTTACATTAGTACAGGGTCCACTGTTGGTGGTATTACATAATACAACGTCTTGATGCATGGACATTAACTACAAGACCCAACATTTGAAATGCTGCATAAAGGATTTTTGCATTAAACTGTTCTAAAAATACACTAGACTCTTCAAGTTTATGCCAAGTGATGGAAAAAACTGATCTGATCAGGAAAGGAATAAAAGTATGAAGCAGCAATGCAATTCACACAGGTCTCACAGAAACCATCAGAAAATAAGCATTTACAGGTTCTAAGCATTACAGGCTTTAAGGTAAGTATTTATGGGCTCTAAGATAACCGTTTACAGGCTCTAAGATGAGGACAGACTCAGACTAAAATTCATCCCAAAGTCAAGGTTTTATAGTCAAGATCTGCCCTGCCAAAGCCAGGATTTATTGCAAAGGCAGCAGACAGAGCTTTATAAACAGCATTTCTGTGCTTCTCTTCCACCTCTAAAGGAATTCCCACCACACTATCAAACCAACCCCAGAGTTATCCATACATCTGCTTACACGTCCCCTTCCCTCGCTCCGTTCTCTTGCAGTGAGAGCAGTGCTCGAGGATCGCAGTGAGAGCATTACAAGGGCAGCAGGAGGTAGTGATTCAGGATACGTGGGGCCATTAATTGATTATTTTACATTTAGCTCCAGTAGGCAATCATAGCAGCTACATGCTGAGCCATGGCATTTACTTTCTAAGCAAACACTTTCTTAAGTGAATGCTCCTGTACTTCCAGGACAGCCTTGCCTTTTTTCTTTTTTTTTTTTTTTAAATAATCTTCTAAAAGGAAAAACATATCCTGCTGAAAATTGTTCCTTGTTCAAAAACTACTTCCAACTGTGAGGAAGTACTGTAATTTCACTGGTACAGCTACAGCACACAAACCAACCCATATATATTCATTCCGTTCAAGTTTTAAACTCTGTTGCCGGCGTCTCTGTAGGTGCCTCCAACTTGCTGCCTGCTCTCGCATTCCCTAATGCTAACATAGATTCACAAGACAAGTATTTTGTGTTATAAAAAAGCTTCATCCTGCTTATAAGCCTAAGTCCAGCCTTCTCTTCACAGGCCAGTGTGCTGCAGAAGGCCAGCATTTTTCTGAATTCTTTTAACTTACAACGCGCGTGATGCTACGGTCCTTTGCCATCTTAGAAGCTTCAAATAAGCTCTCACAATACAGACATTCACCTCATACAGAACACAAACATTTCACAGAATTACTGAACCAAACAAAGTTTTTCAAACAAACATATCTGGAAAGTTTTACTATTTCCTAATACTTAAAAAGGTGGATCATCCCAATTACTGGGGGCGGGGGAGAGGAATATCATTGTAAAGAGAGATTATTCCAACCAAATTAATAAATACTTAAATGGCAACAACGGTATATTGCTTTGAGCAAGATTTTATACAAAACAAGAAGTCTGTGAGAAAGCCTAGTTCTGATATTTTTCCCATTTAAAAATCAGAATTGTCTCCATTTTTCTAGCAGTACAGCTTAGGTTTTTTCTTGAGGGAGCACGGTGTTTGTCTCCCTCCCACACTTTGTTAATTAACCTTAGCTAGTAAGTCCAAAGAAAGCACCTGCAGCTTCCATAGTATCAGTTGCAACTGGACCATGTAGCTTACAGCCCCTAATTCTCTAGGAAAGTGAGTATCAGGATGCTGCAGAGCCAGGTTTCAGTACAGTTGTTTGTTTGTTTTAAATCCTGTCTAAGCATTCTTTGTGATGTTTCATACCAGCTCTTCTGAAAACTACAAAATGCCCTTCACATGAGATCAAGTGCATTGTTTTAGCAACACAGAATAAAAACAAGAACACGAGCAAGCAGCTTTCTACACAGGAGACACTTTGAAATGCGCTATAAATGAAGACTAGTAGCAACAAAGACTCATTTAGGAAGGTTAGAAATCTTCTGCCCTATTGCATTGTTTTAATTAGGGAAGGAGGTAACGAAAGGTGGGGGGGGGCGGGGGGTGGTGCTGGGAAAGATGGATGGATTAAGTATGCAAAGCTTTAGTGAAGTCTGTAGCTGAGAAATACCATAAGTGTGCATAGTCCAGGGGTGGGCTCAAGCCTGAAAAGTTCACCTGAAACCTCAGTAGGTATTTTTGCTTTGCCTCAGTGAGTCACTGTGCCAGTACCATGAACCTGAACTTTCTATTTGTTCATGGGAACAGGAGTTTTTGTATCTTCCCCTCTGCAAGTAGGGGAATACAAACACGTGGACAAAGAAGGTCCAGCTGATACAGTCTACTCAGATTGCTGAAGGCACTTCAGAAGACTTTGGGAAGAAAATAAACAGCCATTGGAAGACTGTCACTTGGTTTAAATAAAGGGAATAATAAATTATCATTAGATGCTTAGAGAGAGAAAAGTAGCTGTTTGCCTACTGTACTACCCCAGTGGAGGCAAAATACCTTGCAGTTCCATATATTCAAAAGCAACCTAAGAAAAAAGAAAAGGTACAAACAAGGTATACAACAAAGTTTGCTAGCAATATTGCCTTAAACTAGGAAGGTAAAGGGAAGTGCCAACAGGAAGGAATGTCAAAAATATCTCGTATTATTATGTGAGCAAGCAGTACAACAGCAGACATGAACCAACACAATGATGCAATCACTTAGGTTGGAAACAATCTCTGGAAATCATCAGAACCAACTGGGTGTTCACGGCAAAGGTCAACTACATCAGTATGGTCAGGGACTTGTCCAGCTTAGTTTGGAGGATTTTAAAAGTACTCTTCCATGTAACACCATGTGCTCCAGCTTCCAACCATCTTCATGGTCTTTGCTGGGCTTGCTTTAATACGTCAATGTCTGTTTCATATCACAGAACTCATAACTGGACACGGTACTGCAGCAGCAGTCTCATGAGTGCTAAATAGAGGGGCTTCATCACTTCCCTTGATCTGCTGGACACAGTCTTGCAAAGAAACCACAGCACATGGTTCAACCTTCTCCACCAGGAAGGCATGCTACTGGCACAGTGTACTTACTCAACACGAGGTGAGGCACATAAAAACCCAAAGTTGCATACATAGTTATGAGCTGCAAACCAGCGATCACACGAAACAGCAGAGTTTGTGTTTCTTATGAAAGTATCAGCCCACATCTTTTTGTCAGTAAAAGAAAAAAAACAAAGCAGTCAAGTGCTGGCTACCATCTGAGAAGGAAACCAAGAGATGCCTAAAAAATTTTCAAGCCTCTCCAAGGCAGCAGTTACAGGCATTAAATGAAACTAGAAGATGCTAAGTGCAAGCACAAATAAAGGAGATACCACTTCACACATTGTATGACACAGCTGTGGAGCTTCTTGCCTCTAGTTATCATGAAAACTAAAAATTTGTCTTCAAAAACAGGGCAGACAAACTCATGGGGTTGGGGGGAAGTATACCCAGGCCGGATTACTAAATATAGAAACATCTGTATGTTGAGACATATTTGTTTCAAGATGAGACAAATCACAGGAACTTAGATGACTTCTTGACAAAAAGTATTCTCATGTATTTGCCTCAGACTTAAAAATCTTACCTAGGCATCTGCTAAAAACAGTCTTAGACAGAGAAAAGGACAGATGAAACTCTGGTCTCATCTACCACACTGTTCCATCTACAAGTGGATGTATCACACATATCTTATGTAAGAACTGAGATACAGCTCAATCTGACAGTTCACAAGCACAGGTAGGCCTTTAGGCCTTTAAACACACACACATACAAAAGGTAAACACGAAAGGCTGGGGTGGAGCTAAACACACAATCTCTTATACTCAAAACCAGCCTAAGACAGCCCTACACAACTGGGATGTGTTCCAGTTTTGTCAAATTTAGTTCAGGAACCTATAAGCAATTGAATCCTGCCTGATACACCACAGAAAAATTTGAGGAAGAGAGGACATTGTGGAGGGAGGACACAGATGAATTAAAAATTTCAGTCCACATGTTCAGTGAGAAAAGTGTCTGTGAAAGTAAAGCCTGAAACCAGACAGAAAACGTGACACCAAACTGAAAGGAACAAGAATACAACAAAGGCTTCCTTCAGCTCTCACATTTCTTAACTGAGACTACAAATCTTCATTTGCATCCAAGAAAGCAACTGAGAAAGCCAGGGTGAGATCTTATACCTGAGAGATATGAGACTGTAGGAAACAGTAGTTTCAGGAGAGAGATGAACAGACGGCTGAGGAAAGAGAGGGAAATCAAGCAGGGAGAAGAACAGCACAATACAACAATCATCACAACATTTTTCTTCACTCTGTAAGTTCATGAAAAACACATTTTTCACAGACTGGGGCTCCAGTGAACTTCTAGTCCAGGTAAAGCCTATAGCCACTTCTGGAAGTATTTGAAAAGAGAACAATACAACATAGACAAGTATCTGGAGCACTCGTTCTATAAATGGTGCAGATCATAGCTGTAATTTGGGTCTGAAGGGTAATTTAGTACATGTAATATCAGTCCTTTTGTGCAGCATATAAACTCAAGAATTCAGTGATCTAGCACTTCATTTTCACAGAATCACAGAAGCACTACTTTGCAAAAGACCTTCGAGATGATTGCATCCAGCCATACCTGTCCTCTAATAAACCATATCTCTGAGCACGTCATCTACCTGTCTTTTAAACACATCCAGGGATGGTGACACACCCACCTCCCTGGGTAGCCTGTTCCAGTGCCCTTTCGGTGAAGAATTTTTTCTTTATGTCTAATCTGAACCTGCCCTGGCACAGGGCATGATACACTGAATTATAAAACATTATAAACCATTTTTTGCACTCTTCATCGGTATAATCTACATCGCTTTAAGTAATGATCAAACAGTGCCCTCTTACATCTTTCAGAGGTAAACTATTCTATTCTGTTAATTAGCATAATCTAAGAATTATGGATGGGAAAAGTCATGTTGTATAAATAATAAACCTGCTCAGAAATCCTGACTTCTAGAATTAGAACAGCATAGAGACTAAAATTGTGCTGTGCACTGGAAGAATTTGAGCCCTAAACTACAACAGTTTTAATTTGTTTGTCTTGTTGAAGAGGCAACTTCAAGTAGACCTTTGCTTCCTCCTGATACTTAGCAAAAAGTTTTGTTTGTTGAACATTAAATCTTCTATAGGTCTTGGTGGGATGAGTGAGGTAAGCAATATCATCAGAAATTGAAACAACTGGGGAGAAAAAACCCACCACACCCTCCAAACCGAAAACCAGTCCCTACTAATAGTATTGAATGAAACTTCATAATATAAGATGATAATGCAGGCACACGTTTCAATGTCAAGAGCAAACTTCTAATTCTGCAGGAAGATTCTCCTGAAACAATACCATCTGACTGAAAAGGTCAGAGTTTTAATGAAATAAAAAGCCTTCAAGATTGAAATAATAAATAATCCAGTTTTACACCTTATTATGCGGTTTTGTACAGTGAGGTATTCTGCAGTGTCCTAATCAATCCTCCTACGTGAGAAAGTCATAAACTATCAATCTGGCATCAGAATGGCAGACTGTGATATACATTGAGAATACTCAGACGTTGGCTACATGAGCATTCTGGGAAATGTAGAACAAAACACCCCTTAGCTAAAGTCTTAGTGCTGAGGCGAAAGTAATGGAAGTCACTCAGAAAAGGTAATTGCCATGAAGAGGAGGATGATTTGCACAACCTTCTGTAATCACTGCAATTACTTCTAAAAGGCTTCACACACACCAAAAATACCCAAACTGGACTGAAACATACAGCTCCTGTCAACAGGCATTTCCACAAGTTCACTCTTTCTCCTCAACTGTTGCAACCTGAGACTGGCAAACAGAGGAATGCAACTGCCGCCTGCCTCCGCCAAGGTACCACTCCTGCAATGGGGTTCTAGCCCCACAAGGTATTCAGCACCCAGAGAATCGATCTCAATACAAGGACTTCACTCCCTGCCTCTGCTGAAGGAGTCATTTTTCATTGGAAACACCAGCAGTGCAAACAGAGGTTAACAAATACAGTCAGTAAGAAAAGATTATGTCACGTACATTGTGCTAGACATAGAAGATGTAATAGATTATTTCTCTCTGCCTCCCCAAGTCAGACTCCTTAGAATCAATTAATCTTACTAGGGCAGTTTTTAACAGCTGAACTATTCAAAAGCCTTAATTAAGTTGATCTACTTTTATCAAAGTACTTTTTTGTTCTGGCCACCCACATCTTATGGCTCTATACACTATGGATTTTCAAAATACCAAGAAGTACTGGCTTGACAGCGGCTTTATTCTTTCAGATGGGTGAGGGAGTAATTATTTCAGTCATTTTATTGTAAAGCACTCTGCAGAAAAACAAAAAAAAAGGGTTGAAAAATGTTAAATGAAACTCTGCAATTTCAATGTCGTGACATTTCAGAAAATGGTAAATTTTAAAAATCAGCAACCATACTCTTTACAAAGCTACCAGTGTAAAAGACTGACAGTAACTCCATGTTTTATACAGAGATAGTAGAACATCTTGAAGACATCAGAAAGACTGTAAACAGGGAAAAGTTGAGCCTACAACAGAGCCTGGCCACTTGACACAGCAACCAGACCTGACACCACAGCTATCAGGGTTTGAACCAGTTGCTTTCCATAAGCACGCATTACTAGCTTCTTCAGAGTTCACTTCAGGTACTCTTTTATAAACTGACTTTGTCATCTCTGGTTTCATCTTTTCTCTCAGAGGGATCCTTTCCTCCTATGGGTCCCAGAACAGGTTGCTGACAAGGGGCAAAATGAGACATTACTTGCACTCAGTGTGTGAGGTAACAGCGCATCTGCTCTTCTCTCAGAGGCAAACATTACTAAACATAGCTACTTACAAAAATAAAGCCTTCCAAAAAGTGGAAATGGGATACTATTAGTGTAAAAGAAAGCAACAGTTCCTCTTCCCCTCTCTAGATTCTGCCAGGTGGGAAAAAGTCTACAAAGGACACTGAGGAATATATACTAAGCATTCAAAAGAAACACAAAGACTGCACAAAAGACTTATATTATTAGATTATCCCCGTTATAGCAGTCAGTTTGATTGACAGATGATTATATTTCCACCGAGTCTTCCCCCTTATCCCCGATGCAATGTTTTGTTCTCTGCACATACACCTTTTCCCTGACGGCCAAAGTCAATCCTCTTTGTGCTGCAGTGTTGTCTTTACTCCCATGTGCTCCAGTGCCTGAGGATGGGGCTCTGAGACATCATTGTTTATGGTGCCTCACGTAGAGCAGGTAATTATTTGCGTTTGCAGGAGTCTGTGTTGTCCCTGTCTACGCCTTCATTCAAAGACATGCCAAACCAGCAGGGTGCACTACAGAGATCCCACCGAGTCTACAACAGGAACGTCGCTCTGCCTTCCCTAGAAGAAGCATTTACTGCTGTGAGCAATTCAAAGCCTTTAAATGGCATCAGCATGCAAGAAAATGGAAAATCACATTTTGATGTGTACCACGGGCTCAAGTGTGTTTTCCAGCTGCTAAAATAAATTTCTCTCCCACGCACAACAGAGAGCATTGGAAACAAATCACACCATGCAAATGCCCGATTAAAACCATCTCCACTGAGTGCAGTGTACAGCACGCAACGAGCCCCTAACAGCAGAACATCGAATGTGTCCTCTTTGGGAAGCACTGAGGCCAAAGCATCATCACAATTTCCTAATAACACCATCAACAACAGTTCATGAGCTGTTCAGCAACCACAGTTTCTTCCCTAACACCATAATGAATTACCCTCAGCTTCCATTCTTCCTTTGGAGTTTGCTGTTACAATGCAGGTGTTGTATGTATTTCTTGTTACCCGCTGGAATCACTTTTCAGCTGTCACTGTGGCGTTGCATCCTACGTAAGGTGGGTCTACTGACTGCAAACAGCAGCCTTCTCATTCTCAGTAGGGAACAGAAATTCCAGGTCAACACTTCGGTGTAAAAGCACCTCCAACATTAAGCACAAAACCCAACTCTTAGACAGTGATGGCACAGCAATCTCAGTAAGGTGCAATAGGTCTTTGGAAATTAGCCAGGAAAAATGCAAAACAGAACAAAAAGGCAATAACCACTCTTAAATGGAGTCCTGGTTCTGTTTTAACAGCAACCGTGGTAGTAAGATTTATGACTTAGCTATGTTCTCCACACTTAACAAAAGTCAAACAATTCAAAGTCTCCTCAAATATACTCTGTCACTTCTGTCCATGCAACAGTTTAGGATTTGTGGGGAATGCTGCTTGTCTGATGGGTGCTGGCTGGTGATCCATTTCTTGCCTTAGTTCCAAATAAAATGTTACTACCCAGGAATGGGTAATTCAGCATAAAACACCAGCTCAGTATGACAGGTCTTAAATGATGCATTTTGGATGCTCTTGAAGTCATGCTCTCCTGCCTGCTTTCACCAGCACGCAGTCAGACACCTTGGAGAGGTGGGGGGAACAGTAAGAAACCACCTTAGCAAAGGTAGCACTCCCAGAGGCATAATGCAAATTAACAGATTATCCAAACAATATAATAAAAATAATACTTAGGATTACTCCTTCAAATTTACGCTTTTGGAGTTTTTTAGGTAAAACAGAACATTTTCTAAATCTACCCAACTTCATACTGTGCAGAAAACTGAGCAGTTCCAAGGGAGAACAAGACAAAAAATGGTAACAAAGACAAATATAGAAGTCATCTGCAGAGCATGGGTAGTAAAGATTTAAAAAAATCTATACAATTTATTCTCAGTTCATTGATCAAAGATCTGCTAGCATAAAAAACATTTTAAAGCAATCTCTTGCTTCAGCTTGAGATGAACAGTTTTGACCATACAAATTAACTATGAGGCAGTGAGATGCACCCCATGTTTTTATGCAAACCTTAGCAGCAAAGCCCAACTCTGACCCTACTTGCGCATTTTACAGTGGAACCATCCTGACTCTCCACATGCCCTACAGAAATGAATGCAGCAGGATACAGAAACACTGGGATTGACCCAGGCATAATGAAATCAAGGAGCCTGGCACAGAATTCACGGAGGAGACAGGAGCTGCTAGATGGTAGTGAGAAGTCTAATGAAAAAACATCATTCAAGGCAAAATGTGCAGAAGCCCAAAGGTCCCAGTGAGTGTGAACTAGAACTGCACACGCAGTAACTAGCTCTTCGGTGGGTGACTCTAGGGCAGTGATAAGCAAGCACACACAATCAAATGAATCCTGACTTCCAAAGCCGAGATTGCTCGGCCGTGTAGCCACATGGGGAGAGCAGTTACTAGGAAAGGATATTTATTTGCATGACCATCCCTACCTTTACTGCTGCAGTTGCAAGATATGCTGCCTGGAAGGCAGGAAAAGGAAACAACATGAACTTCATCTTTCTCAGCCCAGCAAAACTGTCCCCAGATACTTTTAGAGGTCTTTTCAAGCACCCATTTCCTATTGCCAGCCTTCACTTCTCAGAAAGAAAAAAAAAAAAAAAGCAGGGGGGGGTGTTTCTACAGAGACCTTAGCAAATTATCTCTCTGATAGTAACCCCATTAAGAGTCATTACAAGGAGATGCATTTTATCCTTACATGACATGACTGCAGGTGTTTCAATACAAGCCCAGCGCTTCCTATTTAATGCTATGCTAGAAAGACAGCTTTTCCAATAAACACAGAAATATACTTCCTCATAAAGGTAATAAGGGAAATGTGAATACCAAAAGAAAATTATGTATCAACAGAACCATAGACCTTTTAAATATACACTCATGTTTGAAATGCTTCTCACATACATCTTGCTGGGATCACACCCTTGCTCACAGATATGCTTCTGTCAATATTCTCAGTGAAGAAAATCTGGGAGTATGGGAGAAGGAGGTGGTGATTTTTTTTTTTCCCCAGAAAGTCAAACTACACGTTTGCATAGATACTCAAGGTGAGATTTTGAAGTAGATGGTACATTTCAAGCCACCACTTAAAACACAGTCGAAGAGATTCAACATGGAGAGCAGTGAATGTCATCTACCTTGACTTCAGCAAGGCTCTCGATACTGTCTCCCATGACATCCTGATAGAAAAGCTGAGAGAGTATGAGATAGATGAGTGGACAGTGAGGTGGGTTGAGAACTGGCTGTCAGACCAAGCTCAGAAGGTTGTGATTCGAGGAGCAGAATCTGACTGGAGGCCTGTAACTAGCGGTGTTCCCCAGGGCTCAGTGTTGGGTCCAGTCCTGTTTAATATCTTCATTGACGACCCTGATGAGGGAATAGCATCCACCCTCAGCCAAGTACCCGATGATACAAAGCTGGGAGGGGTGGCTGACACGCAGGAACACTGCACTGCCATCCAGAGACCTGGACAGGCTGGAGAGCTGGGCAGGGAGAAACCCGCTTGTACCAGTACAGGCTGGGGGATGACCTGCTGCAGAAGAGCTCTGTGGAGAAGGATCTGGGTGTCCTGGTAGATGGCAGGTTGGCCATGAGCCAGCAGTGTGCCCTGGTGGCTAAGAGAGACAATGGGATCCTGGGGGGCATCAGGAGGAGTGTGGCTAGCAGGTCGAAGGAGGTGATCCTCCCTCTCTACTCTGCCCTGGTCAGGCCCCACCTGGAGTATTGTGTCCAGTTCTGGGCTCCCTGGTGTAAAAAAGACAGGGATCTCCTGGATAGAGTCCGAAGAAGGGCTACGAAGATGATTAAGGGCCTGGAGCATCTCCCATATGAGGAAAGGCTGAGTGATCTGGGACTGTTCAGTCTAGAGAAGACTAAGGGGGGACCTAATTAATGTTTATAAATATCTTCCGCATGGGATGCAGGGGGAATTGGCCAGCCCCTTTTCAGTGGTCTGTGGGGACAGGACAAGGGGCAATGGCTGTAAGCTGGAGCACAGGAAGTTCCGCACCAACATGTGGAGGAACTTTTTCCCAGTGAGGGTGACAGAGCCCTGGCACAGGCTGCCCAGGGAGGTGGTGGAGTCTCCTTCCCTGGAGATATTCAAGACCCGTCTGGACGCCTACCTGTGTGACCTGTCCTAAGGAACCTGCTTTGGCAGGGGGGTTGGACCCGATGATCTCTCGAGGTCCCTTCCAACCCCTATGATTCTGTGATTCTCACACATGCTACCTTGGTTATTTCAAAGCAGCAGGACAAGATCAGCCACATAACTGAAAAGCAAGTTATAAATTGCTTGCATGTCAAAACCAGTTTCTCCCCACAGTTAACTGAAGATTGTAACCCAACTGCAGGTTTATGCTACTGCAGGATGGAATTTCTGGAAAAGGATGATGAGGCTAGCTTGCTGCATCACCTTTGGTATCTCTAGAGGCAGCAAAGCTGAAAAGACATGACTGCTGAGCTATTTGTGTATGCCTGGAAGTGACATTCCCAGGGCAAAGGTGCTGTCAAACCATAGAGCCATCCATGTTGCACCATTCCTGATCAATTTAGAACATCTCTGCCTGAAGGAAGCACTTTCCACAGTCTTAAATTAACTTAAAATGCAAACTAGGAAAAGCATTGCCTATAATACCAACAGGAGTTTTTTTTAACTCAGTGAATAAGATTAACCAATTTCAGTGCCAATTACAAAATTCCTTTTAGTTTAAACTCATTAAACTCCCTTACGACTTAACATTCTTAGGGCTGCATGATCAGTATGCAATTTCTTCTACTGAACCAATCAGCCGCAACAGAACTTAAGCTAAACATTTTCACAAGAGGACCCTCTCCCTTCTCCCCACGCCTTATTTCACAGGCTGAAAATTCTACTTGCTGAGGCAAATCTCACTTGCCTGTGTGACTTCTCTCACTGTCTGTCATGAAGTTACAGGAGTCCAATGTGAAAATAAGCATTCGTGAAAGGGGCTGAGAAAAATGCTGGCTAGAAGATTTATGGCTAGGTGGCTAGAAAGTTCACAAAGTCCCTGTTGCCCAACTGCAGCTTCCATAAGTATTAAATTCATGCTTCAGGTCACATTTTCCTTACCAATGGCTGAAATTTGTCCAGTTCTGCCAACAGTAAGCAGATGCCACCAGTGGGACATATTTTGCCTAAACTTTTCCAGTTTACAAGTTTATATGATACTGGAATCTTCTGTCCCACTGTTGCTTTACTCTGCTAGGCAGCTACAGCTGTTTTCATGAAGGACATCAGGAATCGCCCCACACACTTCTGTAAGGCACTGTTATAGTTTTGTGTAGCTGGGTTCTGGTGGAGGAGTGGGGCTGCAGAGATGGGACCTGCAAGAAGCAGCTAGAAGCTCTCTGCAGGGCCCACAGAGCAAACACCAGCCAGCTCAAGGCCAAGCCCATCAGTGATGGTCACAGCGCCTCTGGGAATCACATTTAGGAGAAAACACCCCACTAGTAGCCACTTTTTCCCAACAGAGAAGAGAGTGAGATATAAGAAACTGTGCAGACACTAAGGTCAGTAAAGGCGATGCTCCAGGTGCTGAAGAGAAAGATGCCCCTGCAGCCCGTGCCGAAACCCATGGTAGAGCGGTTGTCCCACCACAGCCCATGGAAGAGGATGGGGAGCAGAGACCCCACCTGCAGCCTGTGGAGAGGCCACATGCTGGAGCAGGTAGAGACAATACAGAGGATGCTGTGACCTGCATTGGAGCAAGCCTCTGCCAGCACTTGTAGCCCGTGGAGAGAGACAGACACAGAGATGAGCGAGGGAGAGAGATCCATGCCAGAGGAGGTTTGCGGGGGGGGGGGGGGGGGGGGCTTGTTACCTATGAGGGACGAGGCTGGAGCAGTCTGGGCCTGAGAGACTGAGACATTGTATGATTTATGACAGCTCACCATAGCAGTGACCCACAGTGGGGCAGCTGGTGAAGAGCTGGTGCACCATAGAAGGACTCACGTTGGAGAAGTTTGTGAAGAACTGTCTCCCATGGGTGGGACCCCACAGTGCAGCAGGTGAAAGGTGTGAGGGATGCCACCCCCCACACACACACACCTTCCCGGCTAAGAAGGAAACCAACTTGTGAGGAACTGACTGAAACCCCCATTCCCCCAGTCCCTGCCCCTCCACATGCCACAATGGTGGGGGGGGGTGGCAGGAAGGGAGCAAAATCATGATTAAAGTGAAGTCTGCTAAGAAGGGAGGGGTGTGGGGAGGTGTTTTAAGATCTGGTCACACTTCTCATTACCTGACTCTGGTGTCACTCTGTGTGCAGTGCAGTGTAATGAATTAGAGAGTTTTCTTTCCTTTATTCTGTGCTGAGTTGGTTTTGCCCATGATGTTGATTGTGGAATGATCTCTCCCAGTGCTTACCTCCACTCCTAAGCCTCACAATATGTATTTTCAGCCAGCTGAAAAGAGGATCAATGGAGCAGCTTTGGTAGGCACCTGGCTTCCAGCCAGGGCTAAACCACCACAGATACTCAGTTCCTCAGTTTCATACTTGTGGGAAGAGATGAAACAAGATTTATTGTAGTTACTATGTGGCCAGATCATTCCTGATACTAATAAAGCTTAAAAAAAGTCTTGGCAGCTCCCAGAAGCAAACCTGCCAAACAGCAGGCAAATGAACAAGGGACATCCCCCTGATCCCCTCTATCGATACCACTTGGATTAAGATAAAATAGAGGCAGGACCTGATGTAAAAAAACATGGGAAGAAACAAGTGAAGAAGCAAAAGCTATAGGAAACAAGTAAGAAAAAGAGAGAGAGGTTGAAGCCTGAAGTACAGAACCTTCTTCCACCTTCAGCTGCAATCCTCACATGTGCCATTACTACAGTGACCTTTTGCTTGTGTTCTCCTGCTGCAGCTTCCAAGGAAGAGCTGTGAAGATTCCCATTTGTTTGCTGCATTCATTGTACCAGCCTTACATTGCACTGCCTCAACCCTCATAATAAGTCCACAGTGCAGGAGACTACCAGTTATCATCAGGAACACAACTCACAGAAGTTCTATTCCAAAACTCCAGTAAATTACTGGCAGTAAATTGCCCAGCTCATGGTAAATTTTGCATTCTGAAAGACAGAAATTATCCTGGAAATAAAAATACACCTCTGCATAAGGATTGCAAAAAAACAGTGGGTTCCATGGGCCATCCACACTGACTTTGTGCTTCCACCCAAACTCCCATCTCTCTCCTGGCACTCATCTCGTGACAAGTTCTTTGAGGAGTTCTTTGTTCTACCTTGGTGCAAGAAGGTTCATGGACTCAAAAGCCTTCCATGTCTCTCATCTGCCTCTAAGCACCTCAGTGGCAAGGCAGGAATCCCATTACTCCAGACTTTCACTGCCTTCATGGGAAAATAAGAGCTACATGGGGGAAGCTGAGGGTGGAAGGATTCTTATTTTGCTAAGGCAGCAGAAATTGTGCTGCTCTCCCTGGGAAACACTGGCAGTGACCAGTGCCCAAAGGTTACCAGCTGTCACCTGTGCTATACCCCCCTCAGCAGCAGAGACGTTTTTGCTTCTTCACACAAACCCCTTTACAAGAAGTAGAGCAGGAGAGGGAAGGAGAGAGCAGGTAAGCATATGCCACACACAACCACTCGCTGAGAAGAGATTACAAGGACAGCCAGCTACTTTGGTGCCTCAAAAGCAGCACCCTGGCAGTAGAAAAAATTAATCTTAACTGCAGGTGACCTTGCACAGATGCCAGCTGCTGCCAATGGGAAAAATAAAGAGTGAACTGTCATGGGCCACCTCCACAGTATTTTGTGTGCAAGTTAGTGTGTGTTAGTTTATATATCAGGTCAAAACAAGCAAAGGAAACGAGTGAGACTGCTCTACACAGGAGCTGCCTCAAATGCCAAATGCAGGAGGTTAGTAAAACGTGCTGGATCCTTCCATAGGGCTAAAAAAAGAAGCAGAATCAGTAAAAGGAGTAAAATGAGAAAGTGTCCTGACAGAAATTTGTTGCAATGATGTGACAGGCTGCTGGGAATGGTGGGGATTAAAAAAAAAAAAAGGGCGGGGGGAGGAGGGGCAGAATGAAGACATGTGGTTCTTAAAATTATTTCTGCTTGAATAACAACTTTCCAAAAACTTAGTCTTTGGAAGAAGATTGCAGATTTAAGAGAGGCAGCAAGTTATTGACAGCCACAGAACGCATGATTACCTGGAGCTCTAAGTTTTTTCATAGAGAGGTAGAGAGCATATATTTAAGTATGTCTACACTGTGAGAACATAAATGTAACCAATTCAGCAAAAATTATTAATGAAGGACAAAAGGGGTGAATCAACTCCTGTTATTCTTATCTCTGAAAGAGAAGAAATCACTTTTTCACAGAAGAATCCTGGAGGAACAAGTATCTGCTACAACAGCCAAACCATGTGCACTATATTCAGTTGGATCAACCAGTCATGGATTCAGGGCAGTCTGATAATGTCTGAGAATTAGCTTTTATATAAATTCTGGCAAAAAAAAAACCAACCCAAAAAATCAAGACTGGCTTTATACTAATACCTGTGTATTTGTTGGGAATGGGTGATTTGCTTAAATCAGATTCTTAATAGTCAAAGCAAAGCTATCGATACAAATCAGGAAACTTAAATAATCTTCCTCCTACTGAATGTAATTCTGCCCAGTTTCACTGCTAGAGAATTTATTTCAGCTCTGACAGAGATATGGGATTATAAAGGACATCTATACTGGAAGTCCGTCCTGCTGAATTAGTAGGAATAAACATAAAGGGTTGAGCTAAAGCACCGACTGAAACTCCAATTTTAATAAATCCTGGAATAAATGTCCCATGTAGCACAAATACAGATGCACAGTTGGATTTGCAGATGGGCATCTCTTTAGACTTCAGAATTTGCAGACATCTTCCTCTCTGCACTGCAATGTTACTGCAGGCAATTTACAGAAAATTACTGTGGGTGCAGAATGAGGGATCAAGGCAAATTAAAATTTCACATAGATATATATATATGTGTGTATTTAGCAACCTAAATGGAAGGCCCCAAGTACATTAGAGGTTACACTGTACTTAGAGTCATTGTGGAGAGATGCCAGGAAAAAAGCCCCTGTCTCTCAGAAGTGATAAGCTCTGGGGCACTGTTGGGTTTGTTCCCAGTTTTGCTGGCTGTCTGATGAGAACGAGGCGACGTAGGAACAGGCACAGCTCTGAGTTCATGTTTTTGAGAAAGAGCTCACTGTCACAGCTGCCTTTCAATGGAACAGAGCTGCATAAAACAGTGCCAACTTTTCATATACAACAACAGACAGGTTAACTAACACTTAAGTTCTAAAGAGTATCTTAAACCAACCCACATGTAGAGGTCTCCAGCTGCATAAAACCAGAGTCCAACACACCAGTGTTGGTCCTCCAGGAATACCAAGTGAATTGGGCAAGAATCCCTGTGTTCCATAAATTCATCCACTGAAATCAGTGAAATTTGACAGCTTTTTGCTCATGATTTGTGCATAACAAAGTCTATTTATGTAAATTTACCTCTGGGAAGCTAAGTACTACTATGTCAGTCCACCCCAGCCTCACACCTTGCTTGATTTGTTATGCTATCCTTAACTCAAGCTTCACTTCCAGCAGTCTCACACTGGTCACAGGCCTAATTTCCAAGTAGCTGAACCAGTCATTTCACATCAGATGAATCTTTACCCTGAAAAGTGTTGAAAAATCTTTAATTGGGCTTGGGACTTTGAAAATATGTACATAATTGATTTCTTCAGGATGCCACAGAGGAAGAAGTGAAGCAGAAAATGGATTCTTAAGACTAGAATATCACCTGCTTAAGGCACAGCAGGAAGTAGAATTCAGACATAAATCTTCTGATGCCAGAGCAAAACATAGATCCGGTTCAGTAACTTCATGGCTTGTCCATGCAAGCATATTTGTGCCATTTTTTTTCTTTTAAGAGTATATATAGGCTGCAAAACTGAAATGCAGAGATTGGGAAAAAAAAAAAAGAGTAAAAAAAAGAAAGAAAAGGAGCAGCATGTCAACTACCAAGTAGTAAAGATCCAATCCAGTCTTCACTGAATGTCCTACAACATGTAAAAGCAGACAAAAAACTTGAAATAAAAAATTACTAATTATATTATTCCACTACTTATTCATTAAATGCCTTTTCATGATCACATGACATCAGCATTACAAAACTCTGTCTTTTCTCAGGCACAGATATCCCACTCTTACAAATCTACAGGAGAATCAAACCTGAAATTTTAAGATCCTTACATATGCATGTAAAAATCAGCACCAAACATGGTGGACATGTGGTAAAATTGCCATTACTTTCTCCCCCCTCCCCAAAGAAACATTCTTATACATACCATATCATGTAGATAGAAAATCTGCAATAGAACATTTTAGTTTCAAAGTACCTTTCCTTCTATGGGTTTTGTTAGATGTTTTAACTAGGTACACACAGACACCTCTCTTTGCACATTTCTCACAGGAGAGAACAATGAACAAAGAACCACTGATGATCACAAGAATACTGACTTGATTTTTCCAGATTTTTTCCAGAAGTTGAGTTTTCACTACATTAAATATGCAATTTTCATCTTTGCTCATTATTTCCAGATTTTTCTGACCATCAAGAGGTTTTTTTCCAGCACATTTATAAGAATCTTCTTTTTGTCCTTTAATAAGGAAGAAGTATTGATGATGCTGTACCCTGATACATGTTTGCCTTAGCTCAAGGTGTTTGGTGATGGTGGGGTTTTGTTTAAATACTCCAATCCCTGCAGACTAAACTGATTCATGGTATTTCAGTGATTAAACAGGATGTTACAAAACTATTACACATTCTTCCTTACCTTGCAGTTTTTTGGGTAAGATTTCATCAAGACAGCTGAATTTAACTTTGTGCACGACTGATTTGGGAGAGAAACAAAATATTAACATGTATTCCAAGTGGTCTGTATGCCAAACAAAAGTAATTCTACTACTAACACTCGATCAGTATCTGACTCATAAGGGCATTTCTCTTCAAAAAGGTTCATCTCTCTTTCAAAGGTGGTAACAAACGTAGGAAGAGGAACTCCCATTTCAGTTTTCTTTGGTGTGTTTAAAAGCCTTATAGTTTTCAACTTCATGAATAAACCTCTGCAACTGAAGTAGCATTGACACAAAGTAATGTTACTCGTTTTTCAGGGACACTTCAAAAGAGCCACAGCATGAGAAAGACTCCCAAATGGTTTAAAATTTTAAGCAACAACAGAATAAGCAATGCTTTGACTTTCAGCACAACAAACTTTTCCTCACCACCCAAAGCTCACTAGTTTGCTTCGCTGCACCAATGGGAATTCTGCTTTACAGTGGAAGCAAGAGACAGGAAACAACAAAAATTAACTTTCCATATTCATGCCCTTCCAACTCACTATACACAAGCAGGGATTAGAGCCCACTGCTTCTTCCCATTTTAATTACTCAAAACACTGTTTTCTTCTGTGCAGCTTCTAATGTGGTTGTATTTGTGCTCGGATTCAGTTATTACAACTTAGTGGAGCCACGGCATACCACCTGAGTTGCAGTAGTATGTCAGACAGGGGGGCAAACACTTTCACCTAAATCTCCACCCAATTGTCTGAATGTGTTGGAACACCTGGTACATAGTAGGGAGGCTGTAAACATGGATGAGTTACTGTCCAGCAACAGTAAGACGTACAACTCGATCACTGGTCTGGATTCTTCATCTGAAACAGTATTAATCCATCTCATCTCATGGTATCCTTATGCTATGCATGTGTTTTTGCCAAGTACTCAACCACTAGGATCAGACAGCCACATAGCAGAACCTTAAAAAAAATTAAAACTTGACAGTTCTTGTGTGAAAAAGCAAGCATACAACAGCAGTTCCAGCACAGTCAAGACCATACCTAAATATCTAATGGAGGAATGCAAATCAAAACATGCCCGCTAAACTGGGAAGGAGAGGCCAGGCAGGTAAAATCCAAACCACCCAAAACATCTGTGATGAGGTTTTCCAGCATACAGCTGTTTTCTGTATTCAACTGCATGCATCACATGTGCACTGGAACAGGCACACATTATGAGAGCAGAGCTGCTTCTCTCATGGCAACTCCAGACAGATGGGAAGAAAAACCTCAACAACTGCAATGCTCTTTTGAAGAAGAAAAATCACCATTACTAGCCTTCAGTACAGAGACTTCAGAAATGCATAGGTGCTGTTTGTTCCCCCCTAAAGAAAGTCAACCACAGTAAAGAGCAATGATCCCAGAGAGGCAGTGTTATATTAGGGACAATTCTTCCACTGATACAAACGAACACAGTTCCAGCTTGTATCAATGGAAGATCACATTAATTCCCAAGAATATTAATGAATTGCTCACTGAAGACATTTTCCATTTACATGTACCTCTGCACTTAGGTTACACAGCAGACATCTGGCAAAACAGTGACAAATGTCAGGATTAACATTTAGATGTAGTTCTATTAAAAAGGACAAGTGCTGCACTGTTGGAATAATCTCATAAAAGCTCTGTCTTTAAATCACTCTTTCATACTGATTCCTTTTCAATGCAATTTAAACTCGTTATGTTAAATGAGCACTATTATATTTGCAATAAACCAAACATAAGGACTGGTTTTATGCATGTCTATGAGGTAAATCACCCTTTAAAAAATACCAGAACTCAATCAATTGCAGAGTACTTAAACACACACCTTGAAGAGCTGTTGGTAGTTACTCTCTTTTCACTTGGATGAGCTGGCCCCTGAAGCACACACAGATACAAGTAAAATCTTTAACTTTTTAATTTTTTTCCCCACTTACAAGTGCTTATACTTCCTCTCACAGAAACTGTCCCACTACTTTGATCAATGATGCAATTACAGCAAAGACATTGTCCTGTCTTCCGTATGGAATACTAACAAAATCGTTAAAAGCAGTTGCAAGAAATCCTGATGCATGAAGAAAAAAACTGTGGTGTTAAGGCTTAGTGTCATGACCAGCTGTGTATTTTAATGAGCAGATTTCCCTTGGTGTCTCCATTTTCCCTGCCTGTCCCAACAACTGTCTTCTATTCCACAAGAATCTTCCACCAGAAACAGGGACATGCAATCGTACCACCTGCTGCATCAAGAATGGACTTGGTAGAGGAGTAGCTGAAGATGAAAACTACTTTTTTTTGAACAGATAATATTTCCTGTCATGAAAAGGGCCAGCACAGCTCCATTAGGTCAAAGGAAGACAGGAGCTGAAGAAATGGAAGCTTGAGTGAAAAACACCTAACTTCCCAGGTTTGATCATGCAGGTGGTAGCTACTGAATTTGTTTCTGCTGTGCAAGTTAAAAGCAACTGTCACCTGAAATTAAAGCAGTGCATAACTGGCAGGATACTACAGCAGGTTTAGGTCAATCTCAGGCCTATCTGAAGGGGTAAAATTGGATATTTAGTCTTTATATCTTCAGAAAGATCATGGTCCTGTTGCTTCCGTGAAGATGCACAACAGCTCTGCATCAGTTATGCCCATTTTTTGTGATCTCAGAACCACCATTTGCTTGGATCTGCTGCATATATACATTCTTGATTATGAATGTCAGAAGTTAGCAATAGCCTGAGGAAACTCTGCTATGCCTTGCATCACGTTTTAGGTTGACTGTGCTATTAAAGACGTACTCTCTTCCTCATGAATTCAGTTAGTAAACTTTGAGGCTTCTAGACTGGAGTACGATAAGGGTAGGGTCAGCATACTCACTTGTTCATTTCCAACAGCAACACCACAATTCTCTATGTAACATTCCATTATAGAAACCAGTCAAATGCCTTTAGAAACCGAAATTAAGGTTTTAAAGAAAAGGAAGGGGGTTTTGTTTGTTTGTTTTTTAAAGACACATTGGAGATGCAACAAAAATTGAGCTAGAATGAGCAATGACAGAACTCTTACCATTTTACTGCTGCCGGGTGCCCATTGACTTTGGCAGCTTCACAGCAGGTCAAAGAACATACTTGCACATTTCAAAGGATCAATGCAGCCAGACTAATTGTACATCTTTGTTTACAGGCTTAGCAGTGAGGCCAATGACTGACAGGACTCTGGGGCTTAGCTACCATTTCCTTGCTAAAGGTGGTGCCTCAAAGTCTAACTTCAGACTAAGGTAAATCTTGACTGACCAGTCACTCGTCTGAGCAGCATGTATTTCAGCATCTATCTGTTGTTCTGGTATTCATCGCTCTCAGTCCACTTGTCAAAACATTTATATTAGTTCAAGGGATCCCAGCTATTAGCAGTAGCCAATAAGAAAGCAGGCAGAACGCAGCTGGCCATGCTTTTTACACAGGCTACCCATCAAATACAGAAATATTTCCATTTCTTCATTAGGCAAGGTTGTAGAAGTCAAATTAGAACTCTATCAGCCTTAACTTTATTATCTTTGAAAGTTACATTAAGAAACAACCCTTCTCAGTAGTACAGATCTCCCTCCTAATTTCTTTGTAGTGTAGAGCACGAGTGTTCTCCCATACAAACATTGTTTGCATGAACCCATTAATATATAGAAATAAATAGACAAATTACTTTTAAGGAAATCCCTACCATAATAGAGTCATAGAAGTCAAAACTACAGTTGTGCTTTTTTCTTAAAAGAGTTCTGTGAAGTTACACAAATTTGCTGTAGCACACAATGTTATCTGTTGGTGACACACTGCATTGTCACACTGGAGTCCCAATATCATGCCATGCCATTTTTTTCTTACAGGACAAGAAGATTTGGTGCTAAAGTTACTTCGAGGGATCTGAAAGATCAGGCAAATGCATTCCATTTTTATAAGGATATTTATTCTTAGACAAACTGTATCAGATACACATTGTTTCCAAAACAACTGAATGTTACACAGGTTCATTAAGAGCAGACACCAGCTCAGCTGTGCCTGTAATTGGGATACTTATTCACAGACCAATACATGAGGCTCAGATCAGACAGAAGATTAGAACGTGGGAAAACAAAACAGACAGGAATTAAATTTCATCATAAATAATAATGTGATTTTCTTAATAAATGCCTTAACTGCCTGCCTTTCAGACCTGTGACTTCATGTCTACCTTTTAAATGTATTCTAGCAGAGGTTTTAAGTGAAGTACTTTGTGGAAACAAAAAACCCCTATCACTACATTTAACAAAACCTGTGAAAACCTGTTATTTACCAACAGCATACTAACAAATCTGAAGGGAACAGCACACATGCTGTTTTACTACTAGCCATAAAAGCCAATGTTCTCAAAACCAATGTAGCTTATATAAGGTAAGGCACCTCCACGGGATGGCTCTCGCGAGCAGCAATTCATTAACCCCAGTAACGAGTATCCATAAAAAGAAATATTCTTAAAAATCATTTCAATATACCCAGTAACAGTAACAGACTAACCACATAAGTGTTCAACAGGGAAGAAAAGCATTGATTTATATCAACATGCCTCTCCAATCCCTCCAATGCCAAGTAAGAAAAGACATCATGCAACTGCAGTTGTCCCTGAAAAACAGAAAGGCACAGAGCTTGCAGGAACAGTCCTGCTCACTGCCACCAACTGTAAATATCAAAAGTTTAACCTGTTTTTTGCTTTTTAGATTTTTATTTTTTTTAAAGCAAGAAAATTAGTGACCCAGTTAATTCAATAATTTGTTCCATACCAGTTATTTACCTTTTTGGTGCTTATATAAAGCACCAAATTGACTATAAAATACTCCTTGGTTTCTTCCAACCACACCAACTCAACAAAGATTTTACCCTCTGTATCTGCATAGTCTGTGGTATAGACAGGACCCATGTAGTCGTAAAGGCTGGATGCCTGGGAAGTCAGTTCCATGTAGACTGGGGCACTGAAACACCAGAAGGGATTTCCAGTTTCATCCAAAAGAGTAACATCCATCACACAGCAGTCCTATAAGCAACAAGCAGAAGAGATTATTTCCCTATGCCCACAGTAAGTAGATCTGTCCCCGATCTTAGGAGAAATATCAAGGGTTCAGAGAGCAATTTTTGGTATGAAGACTAAAAAAAATAAAAATTTAATTGATAGTGCTCCACTAACTGCTGTAAAGCAACAAGTGCTTATTTAGAAGTTTCCCACAGAAATCAAACTGCAACATACAGACATCACTGTGCTGCAGGAGGTTGCTCTGCAAACCCAAATCAGATATTATTTCTTGAACATTTTTTAAGCCTTTACCTTCTGTGTTTCTCAATAATTTGTTACCTTACCATTCAAATAAAGGTAGTAATTTCAACATGAGAAGGAAAGCTAAATTTATGTTGATGCTAAACTTGTGTCAATGCAGCAATGCTTGCAAACCTACTCAAAGAGACCACCCCCAAGGCAATGTACATACACAACAATTACCCTCACATGCCAGGTATAAACGAAAGCCATGCAGCCCTTTTTGAATGGCTGGAAGCTTCCATTCCCAAAAAGGTAGTATTAATATATCTTACTATGGTCTGAGGAATTCTTCCTTTCTAAGAGTCTTGAAAGCATTTCATTACAACCCTACTGAATTACATCATTTTATAATGCTAAAGTCAGGATGCCAGTTTCTGGGCACTTAAAAACTGATGGGTTTCACAGGTGCCATAAAAGATATGGGTTGTGTGTTGTTGTTGTTATCAGCTGTTACCTGTTCTCATGAATTCTGAATCACTACATGAATCAGATTAGCTTCATTATGCTGTATATATGAATTACTTCCAGGAATATCATGTGCTCCAAAAGCATAAACAAACCAAGGTCACATATTCCATGCCAAAGCAAATCCATTTGGAATGCTTCCTTTCACTGTGCTACACATTGCGCTGCCGTGGCTTTAACATTTCTTTTGCTATTGCTGTATCTCAGTCAGACAATGCAAAGAAGGTGGCACAGGCACCTGAGGCAATGTGATACATAGTTTCCATAGGCTTGTTACTGTAGACTATGTTGAAAATACAAAACTCAAACCAAGTAACTTATACAAGCTACAATTTAACTTGAAATATGAAAGAATTACTATTTTCTGGTCTGGTATCTTGCTGTTGTGGTTTATACCTCAACGGAAAAGCTGAGGCCACAAAGGTCAGACCAAAAAGCCCCCCTACCTCTTTAAGAGGTGGAGGATGGGCGAACGGAGCTAGCTGCAAAGCCAGAGGAAAAAAAAACCACAGGCTTGCAAGGTTAGGATAAGGATAGTTTACTAAACAACAGGGAAAAGTATGAAAACAACTAACTACAGTGCTATTATTATATACAGTGCAAACCTCTCACCACACTATGCCATTTGAGCCGTGCCCGAACTGATTCAGATTCCCGAACGCAGCACTCCCCGAGCCCAGCACCCCCGGGCACCCCCCTCACCACCTCCTGCCACGCCGATCCCGAAAGAGAGCGAGAGAGAACCCGGAACTCCCACACGCCTGCTCAGACCAGCACTTCCCGTGCCCGGAGCAGGTAGTGATAGGTCTGGAGTCTCCCCCGGAACTGGCACTGCGGCTGCCCAGACCGGGACTTCCCGTGCCTGGGTCCGAAGTCGCCCCTGCAAAAGGGGGGGGGCAGCCTGTCGGATCATGATGCAATTGGTATGGAATACTCTCAGGGCTAACACAGCCTGCTGCTGGGCTGAACCCAGGACATTATCCACCCCTTATTCCATACCATTTACATCATGAGCAGGACCAGCAACCTTCTTTGGGTCCAGGGAGTCTCTCACATCCCTACACATGCATGTACACATGCACACACATGTATGTGCATATAGATTCAGTCTGTGGACGTTTCCTCCGAATCTGTCGGTTTCGTTCAGTCCACGATCCTCAGGCTCACTGGTCCCTCTGTCACAACAGTCTCTCAGGGTATGAAGAGTCATACGTGCCACTGGATCGTTGAATGCTGTATCTTGGGCTCTCGAACACTGCACCTGGCATGATCCATGCTCATAGTCCGTGGGTCAGAGGTGTTTATTACAAAAGAGAAAAGAAAGAGTTCTTGGGAGGCTGGTCTTCGCTCCATCATCACGGCACCGATGACCCTAGCTGTAATGTCATTAGTATAACATACAGTATCTATAACAACAATAAAACAGCAGTGAATTATTTAGCATGATATTGGCTATTCTCACCCAAAATCAAGTCCCCTTGAGGTACACATCGAGTTTCTCCATCCTTCTGCATTACCCACCAGGTACAACCAGGTCCTTGAGCAAAAACAATCCCAGATATGGGTTTACCTTTGCCTGTAGCAGGAATGACCCAAACTGTCTTTCCCAAAATACTTTTCATGTGCACTACTGGGACTCTGTCACCTTCTACAGTATGTGAGAATTCTGACTGGGCTGGACCAGCCCGATTGGTAGATCCCCTAGAGTTAACCAACCACGTAGCTTCTGCTAAATGTGTATCCCAATTTTTAAATGTTCCACCACCCATTGCTTTCAGTGTAGTCTTTAAAAGCCCATTATAGCGTTCAATTTTCCCAGAGGCAGGTGCATGATAAGGAATGTGGTACACCCATTCAATGCCATGCCCTTTGGCCCAAGTGTCTATGAGAGTATTTCGGAAATGAGTCCCATTGTCTGACTCAATTCTTTCTGGGGTGCCGTGTCGCCATAGGACTTGCCTTTCCAGGCCCAGAATTGTATTCCGGGCAGTGGCATGGGGTACAGGATATGTCTCCAACCAGCCAGTGGTTGCCTCAACCATTGTAAGTACATACCGTTTACCATGGCGAGTTTGTGGAAGAGTGATGTAATCAACCTGCCAAGCCTCCCCATATTTATATTTCATCCACCGTCCTCTATACCAGAGGGGTTTTAGCCGCTTAGCCTGCTTGATTGCGGCACATGTCTCACATTCATGGATAACTTGTGCAATAGCATCCATGGTTAAGTCCACCCCTCGATCTCGAGCCCATCTATATGTTGCATCTCTTCCTTGATGACCTGAAGTATCATGAGCCCATCGGGCTAGGAATAACTCACCCTTATGTTGCCAGTCCAAATCTACCTGGGCCACTTCAATCTTAGCAGCCTTATCGGCCTGCTGGTTGTTTTCATGTTCCTCCATGGCCCGACTCTTAGGTACATGGGCGTTCACATGACGTACCTTTACGGTAAGCTTCTCTAATCGAGTAGCAATATCTTGCCATAAGTCAGCAGCCCATATGGGTTTGCCTCTACGCTGCCAATTGTTCTTTTTCCACTGCTGCAACCACCCCCACAAGGCATTAGCTACCATCCATGAGTCAGTATAAAGATATAGCATAGGCCACTTGACTTTACTTTGTTTTATAGCAAAACCAGCTTCTAGCAAGATTTGAATTATCTTTTCTCCTTTTTCAAAAACTTCCTTTGCTGTATCGCCCCATACAATGATGTCATCAATATACTGCAAGTGCTCTGGGGCTTCACCCTTTTCTAATGTACTCTGGATTAGTCCATGACAGATGGTGGGACTGTGTTTCCACCCCTGGGGCAGACGATTCCATGTATATTGGACACCTCTCCAGGTGAAAGCAAACTGTGGCCTGCACTCTGGTGCCAGTGGGATTGAGAAGAAAGCATTTGCAATGTCAATTGTGGCATACCACCTGGCTGCCTTTGATTCCAGTTCATACTGGAGCTCTAGCATGTCCGGCACAGCAGCACTCATATTTGGAGTGACTTCATTTAGGCCACGATAATCTACTGTCAGCCTCCACTCTCCATCGGACTTCCGCACTGGCCATATGGGACTGTTAAATGGTGAGTGGGTTCGGCTGATCACTCCCTGACTCTCCAGTTGACGAATCAGTTTATGGATGGGGATCAAAGAATCCCGGTTTGTACGATACTGCCGCCTGTGCACTGTCGTCGTAGCGATTGGCACTCGCTGTTCTTCGACCTTCAACAACCCCACAACAGCTGGATCTTCCGAAAGTCCAGGCAAGGCACACAACTGTTTAGTTTCTTCTGTCTCCACAGCAGCTATTCCAAAAGCCCACCGGTATCCTTTAGGGTCTTTAAAATACCCTCTACGGAGATAGTCCATACCTAAAATGCAAGGAGCTTCTGGGCCAGTCACAATGGGGTGTTTCTCCCAGTCCTTTCCAGTTAGGCTCACCTCAGCCTCTAGCACAGTCAACTGTTGGGAGCCCCCTGTGACTCCAGAAATATAAACAAATTCTGTCCCGTCATAATTTGATGGTATTAGAGTACACTGGGCACCAGTATCCACCAGAGCCTCATACTCTTGTGGGTCTGATGTTCCAGGCCATCGGATCCACACAGTCCAATAAGTCCGATTATCCCTCTCCTCCACCTGGCTGGAGGCAGGGCACCTCTATTGCTCCTGGATAGAAACTGGTGCAACATTCCTCTTGGCATAACCTCGTGCACTTGCTCTACCTTGCAACTCATTTACTCGTGCTTGAAGGGCTGAAGTGGGCTTCTTATCCCACTTTTTCATGTCTTCTCCATGATCACGCAGGTAAAACCACAATTTGGCTCGTGGTGTGGCTCGTGGTGTGGCTCGTGGTGTGGCTCGTGGTGTGGCTCGTGGTGTGTACCTGCTGTGTTCTCTCTCTTGGGACGATGGATGACTTTTCCGGATAGCTGCAACATCGCTCTGTACAGGTTGGGAGTCGGCCATGTGTTCGTCAAGTTTAAGTTTAACCAGTTGCTCTACTGCTGCAATGACAGAGCGTGCAACGTTGTCTTGATAAGTCCGGAGTCGGCGGATCACTTCATACACGGTTGGTGGAAACATCTCCTCGTATTCCATCACTGCCAGTGAATTCATGTGCCCTGGTGGTGCACTTCGTATCACCTTACGCCACATGTCTGGAGTGCATCGGACATCATCAGGATCATCAGGGAGCCTTCTGTTGTCCGACTCAAAATAAATCAACTCTCGTACAGCTAATTCTCTCAGGTACTGGATAACTGTCTCTATGCTGTCGCTCTTGGGTTTCAGACAGGTAATATATTCTTTCATGGGGTATCTTTCCCGCACACTTGACAGCAATCGCCTCCAAAGGCTGAGGATTTGTGACCCCTCCCCAAGTGCCTTGTCAATACCTCCTTCTCTAGCCAGGGATCCCAACTGCCTGGCCTCCCTGCCGTCTAATTCCAGACTATTGGCCCCGCTATCCCAGCATCTGAGCAACCAAGTGATAATGTGTTCACCTGGGCGGCGGCCAAAATCTTTTCGCACCTCACGCAATTCACTCAGGGTCAGGGATCGGGTAACAATCTCTGGTTCTCTTACATCCTGATCTGCTCGAGATGGCTTTGCCCCATTCTTACTTTTCTGAGATGGCCCTGCCCCATTCTGACTTGTCTGAGATGGCCCTGCTCCATTCTGACTTTTCCATGATGGCCCTGACTTTTCATCCTCATCCTCATCCGGCCATTCTTGAGATAATGGTTTTTCACCATCATCCTCATCCTGACATTCTTGAGATGGCCCCGGTTGTTCACCATCATCATCTGGCACTACGCGAGCTAACTTCCTGGTGTGTTTCCTCTTTTGAATGGGAGCCACAGACTTTGGTGTGGGTTGGCCAAGATCTATTGTAGAGGTTGCAGTATCTACAGTATGCACTAGTCTATTTCCTTTTCCTCCCTGACAGTGCCAACAGCACTGACAGTGCTGACACCTCTCTTGAATGGGAACAACAGACATTGGTGTGGGTTGGTTCTCTGAATTATGGGCAAGGTCTATTGTAGACGTTGCAGCATCTGCAGTATGTACTAGTCTATTACCTTTTTCTCCCTGACAGCACTGACACCCTTTTTGAATGGGAGCAACAGACATTGGTGTGGGTTGACCAAGGTCTCTTGTAGAGGTTGCAATATCTGCAGTATTCGCTAATCCATTTCCTCTTTCCCCCTGACAGTACTGACGCTCTGAATTAGGGGCAAGGTCTATCGTAGAGGTTGCAGCATCTACAGTATTCACCAATCCATTTCCTTTTTCCCCCTGACAGTACTGATGGTCTGGATTATGGGCAGTGTCTACTGTAGGGGTTGCAGTAGCTGCAGCATTTGCCAATCCATTTCCTTGTTCCCCTTGACAGTGCTGACAGTACTGACAGTGCTGCTTGCTATCAAGCAGTGTTTGGTAGATGGTAGCCAAGCCCCAGCACAGTGCAGTAGGGCGTATTTCTCTGGGGAGCCCACTACAGTTCTTTTTCAGATATGCAGCCACCTTATTAGGATCCTGTAGCTGTTCAGGAGTGAAGTTCCAAACCACTGGGGGTAAGAAAGTGCCTAGGTACCTGCTCATATTTCGCCATTTGCCCTGCCACTCAAGCTTATCCAGCCTCAGGGAAAACTCTTGGGTGGTATTCATAAACCTGTGCCTAATATATATACATATATATATCGAAAGCAGAACCATTTGCACCAAAACCAACAGTAGGAAAATGCTAGTTAGAATTTCCCAGGGATATTGGAAATTGTTAAACACTCTTACAAGGCCTGTTTTATCCCTCCTTGTACCAAACAGCAACAGCTGATACAAGTACTCTTTTAAGTTCATGAACTTAAACGTTATCCAATCATAGGCTGTTATCACAACATACACTAAACACACGTACGGGATGGCAACGAATCCTGGCAGGATTAAATGCAGCATGCCACGAGTTGGCAACCATGACAGCATCCTTAAGAGTAAATGCCACAACATTGTACATAGAAATTACTTAAATAACCGGACCTATCACAACTCTATCTTAACTGCAATTGAGTTAAGGTCAAATCTATCGTTACCCCAACCTTTTTGCCCCTCTTGGGGGTCCCCCGTCGAGCCCCACGTTGGGCGCCAAAAGTTGTTGTGGTTTATACCTCAACGGAAAAGCTGAGGCCACAAAGGTCAGACCAAAAAGCCCCCCTACCTCTTTAAGAGGTGGAGGATGGGCGAACGGAGCTAGCTGCAAAGCCAGAGGAAAAAAAAACCACAGGCTTGCAAGGTTAGGATAAGGATAGTTTACTAAACAACAGGGAAAAGTATGAAAACAACTAACTACAGTGCTATTATTATATACAGTGCAAACCTCTCACCACACTATGCCATTTGAGCCGTGCCCGAACTGATTCAGATTCCCGAACGCAGCACTCCCCGAGCCCAGCACCCCCGGGCACCCCCCTCACCACCTCCTGCCACGCCGATCCCGAAAGAGAGCGAGAGAGAACCCGGAACTCCCACACGCCTGCTCAGACCAGCACTTCCCGTGCCCGGAGCAGGTAGTGATAGGTCTGGAGTCTCCCCCGGAACTGGCACTGCGGCTGCCCAGACCGGGACTTCCCGTGCCTGGGTCCGAAGTCGCCCCTGCAAAAGGGGGGGGGCAGCCTGTCGGATCATGATGCAATTGGTATGGAATACTCTCAGGGCTAACACAGCCTGCTGCTGGGCTGAACCCAGGACACTTGCATATCAAAGCCAATTATAATGAGGAAAGCAGGGTGGCCTTGAGCGTTGGGGGGTTTTCTCTTTGCTTGTAATACCCACTATCTGTTTAAAAAATACCCCAAAGTCCAAAAAACAATCCCCTTTTTTTCTTTAGAGGATTGGACAAAATTAAAATTTGATGCAATGGCATGTTCTGCTGCTGTGGTTGATTTTCTTTGGCCTTCACATATTTTAAGTGTGAAAATTTTATCTTAAAAGCCAAAGATTTCCTACCTCTTGCTGTATGCTTTTCAAGGAAATAAAGCATATTCTGTATTTATGTGCTACAATCCCACTAACCTTAAACATGCAAAAAGTTCTAATCAAATGGGATACACCATAAAAATTAAATTTTTTAGAAAAAAATTAAAATCTGAAATTTTTCAGTAGCCTCAAAGGAGCACCTATTCGGCATTACAGTCCTCAATGAACATTCATGGCAATTAAAGAAAGATGGCAAACAACTGCGTTACAAGTATTTTCTTGTTAGTATGAATTCCTTTTAATTACCATCACAGAATATTTTTATTAATACACACAGTGGAAGGATTTGTTGTTCTTCTGATAGCAAACACTCAACTCAAAAAGGAACTGAGAAGAAACGCACATGAACAAACTTGTCACTATGCAAACAAGGAATTTGAAGGAAAAAATTTCCATGAGTAACTAGAGAGGGAGGACTGAATAGATACTGTAATCCATGCTCAACTGTATCTGATGTTCCCAAAACAAAATTACAAGGTTGGAAAAGATCTTTAGGATCATGAAGTCCAAGGGTTCGGGTCCTATGCTAAACTATATCTCTAAGTACCTCATCTACCCTTTCTTTAAACACATCCAGGGATGGAGACTCAACCCCCTCTCTGGACAGCCTGTTCCATGCCTGAACAACTCTGTCAGTGAAGAACTTTTTCCTAACATCTAATCTGACCCTGCCCTGGTGCAGCTTTGTGCCATTTCCCCTTGTCCTATCACTTGTCACCTGGCTGAAGAGACCATTGCCCACCTTTCTACAGCCTCCTTTCAGGTAGTTGTAAGTGGTGATAAGGTCTCCACTCAGCATCCTTCAGGCTAAACAGCCCCAGCTCCCTGAGCCGTTCCTTATATGATTTGCCCTCCAGACCCTTCACCAGCCTGTTTGGCCTTCTCTGGACTCACTCCAGGACCTCAATGTCCTTCTCATGGTGAGGAGCCCAGAACTTTAATTTGTGCATTTTAAGAATATATTTGGTTTGGATTTTAGTAGAATATGGCTGTGTTGTAACTGTGTGAGCTGCACACATTTGGAGGAGCGATCCCCTGTGTGCCCAGCGCTGCAATGAAGGATACCTGCTTAATAGTCACCAAGGCCAGTGAGTTTTGATTCCGGCTTTCCGAGGCATCAATCGTTCATCGAGGGCATTGATACAGATGTTGAACAAAACTGGACCCAGGACTGAGGCCTAGGGACGCCACTCGTGACCGGCCTCCAGCTGGATTTGGCTCCATTTACCACCACCCTTTAGGCCCGGCCACCCAGCCAGTTTTTAACCCAGCTGAGGCTCCACCTGTCCAGGCCAGTGTCAGCCAGTTTCTCAATCAGAATGCCGTGAGAAACCATGTCAAAGGCTTTACTGAAGTGCAGGTAGACCACATCCACAGCCTTCCCCTTGTCCATTAAGTGGGTCACCTTGTCATAGAAGGCGATTGACAGGATCTACCTTTGGTAAACCCATTTTTGCAAACAGATACTAGTAGATTAATAAGAAAATTAAGACAAATATTTGTCATTGCCTAGGTAAGCTGGATGACACTGTAACCTATAAAACAATCATGGCTATGAGCAAAATATTACGCTACCAAGCAGAACACCATTCTGCATTTATGTGCAATTTACAGAAATGAGTTTCATCAATTTTTACTTTTTTCAAAGTAAGTGCCAAAAATCAAAATCAAGGCTTGAACCAGATCATTCTTCTGTAGTGCTTGAGCATACAAACAGGAGGGGAATCAACTTTTTTAAAGGATAGACAGTGGCAGGACAAGGGGGAATGGTTTAAAACTAAAGGAGGGAAGGCTTAGATTGGATATTAGGGGGAAGTTTTTTACAGAAAGAGTGGTGAGGTGCTGGAACAGGCTTCCCAGAGAGGCGGTGGATGCCCCGTCCCTGGAAGTGTTCAAGGCCAGGTTGGATGGGGCCCTGGGCAACCTTGTGTAGATCCAGGCCTGAGGTTGGTGGTCCTGCCTGTGGCAGAGGGGTTGGAGCTTTATGATCCTCGGGGTCCCTTCCAACCCTTGCCATTCTATGATTAAGTTAATTTATGAGGATTTTTGGTACCATATTCACGCAGCTGAAGTACATTTAAAAATATGTGCCTTCACCACCATGCAAAATCTACAGGACTACTATCAAACTTACATTAAAATAATTCTTTTAGGAATTACAAGAGAGCAACTGACAATTCCCCTAAAATACACAACAGTTAATCCAGCTGACTCATGTACATGAGGGAAGAAGAGCTAGCTGCTGACTGCAGGAGTGCAGGCTGTAGTTTGTGTCCATCAGCACTTTACTGTTCCCCAACAGTTTCTACCTTTCATTGTGCATACCTGCTACAACACAACCACAGAGTATTTCCCCAGAGGTTCAAGACTTATTGCCTGAAAAAAACCCATCCAACGAAACAAACAAGCCCCCCCCCCCGAGATGTACTGCACATCTGCAGCACTTTTTTTTTCCCAGCATTTCCAAGCAATGCTGGTCATTCACAGCATCTTTGGTGAGTGAAAAGCACTGCAGTCACCACACATACAAATGGGTCTATCAATCTAGATTCTTAAGACAGAAAGGATAAAACTCAAAATTCACATAATTTTGGCAATATTCTAACTGAGGTTTTTCCTAGTTACAGAATATTTCTACAAATAAAAGTATTTTTTAAAAAAAATAGCATATTTAGGATGCATAAGCATAATTCTGTTTTGAGAAAAGCATTTCAAGAAGCAAGAAGGACTGACCTTTACGCTGCCTTTAAATACCTCTGTTTCCCAGGATAAACCAACTGTCCCAATAAGAGGCAAGTGCTTTCTATTATCCTTTAAGGTTACAACTGTGAGCCTCAAATATCCATCTTCAATGTCACCTGCAAATATTAATAACATACAACATTATACTACTACAAATCAAACCAAGCCCAAGCACACTGTAAATGTTCTCTGCTTCTCTCCATGCCTTCAGATTCCTCCCACTCAACAATCGAGAGCCCTGACATACACCAACAGCTAGATATCAAGCACATTATAGAGAATTTAAGTTGCAGTTTAGAGCTTTGATTCTGTGATCCACAGTAGAAGCAGCAGCTAAAAAAAAAGTGGTGCAATTTAGTATAAACATCTAAATGTCACCTAAAGGCATAATGCAAGGATGGAAGGAATGGAAGGAGTGAATTCCAAGTTCAGTATTTCAACTTCATGCCATCAGTGCTGCCATCACTGCCCACTCCCCAAAAGCCAAGTTCAGCATGTAAAACATGAAATAAATTATGAGATACTCCCCCAACAGCCCTCACAGATGCCAACCACTATTTTAAAAATCTCTCTGCTCTGGCTGGTAACTCAACCCTATACAACAGAGTATAACAATAACTAGGTATCAATCTTGTCTGGAAAGGGTATTTCATCAATTAAACTGAAAAGCGTTTTGCCTTGATTGGAATCCAGTGTTTAAATCATGGGGTTATTTCACTTCTTAAATACCTCTCCGAAGGCTTACTTTTTTTTTTTTACTGACAGAATTCCTAAGATTTCTTTGTGATTTTTTTTATTACTACACATAACCATATATCTTCAAGAAGTCTTCCTCTCCCCCCAGAAGAGATCAATCTTTCTAAAACTGCTGTTTTTCCCTTGTTATTGGAGGGGGAAATTTAACCAGGGAGTCCAACATTCTAATTATAATTTAAAGCACGTCATAACAAACAAAATCTCTGGCTGAAAAAAAAAGGCACAAGCAGACTTCTTAGTAGGACATTGCTTAAACAAATTGAACAAGAGACATTCACTTAAAAGAGCAAACGAAAGCACTAGAGACATCAAAGGAAAAAAAGTATCTAGCACTTGCATGAGACAGACAGGAAAGAAGAGAAGGAATAAATACTGCTTGTTAGAATCCAGTGGCAGGCCCTGGATAGTGGATGATAAGTGAAAGGGGCTTGCAGAGGTTTAAGATACAAGTTGCAAAAGGGAAAAAAGAGAGGGAAGTGTTTTGCCTGTGGTTCTCCTTCAATCAAGCACAAGCAGCAGCTTGAGGCTGAAGAGCAAAGGAATATCAGAAAGGCTGGCTTTGAGTTGGAAAGCTATAGTCTGTGTGAAGGAGCAGCAAAACCCTCTGCCTGATGGCTGTTTAAGGCAGACAGCTAGAGGCAAAGAGAGAAAGAGCCCACAGGTTATCACAGAAGCCAGAAGCTTCCCTGAATTGGTACTGTGGTACCAAGCAACTCCCAAGAGACACCTGGCCACAGACCAACGCTGGAAAGACATGGCTCACCAAGAATACTTACTGTGTGGAGAAAGCAGCACAATACATGAAAAAACTGCTGCTCCTGTTCTCTATCAGTACAGACACTGTCTGGAATAGGAGGGTAAATACAGTGGCACTGGCATGACTGTGCCCAGGAAATATTTTGGATGGTTGAAGGAAAATGCATTACTCCAGAGAGTGATACCCACTGTCCTTGCAGTGAAGTCTCAGAAAACTCAGGGAGGAAAATGGGAGAGGAATTCGTTTTCAGGATCCATCTCAAAGTCCCAAAAAAAGGTCATTAAATTGATCCCTACCACCCAAATGGTTCAGTTCCAAACCTCACTAAATTAAATCCGAGTACAAGATTTTATGTAAGACAAAAATATTTTAGCTAAATAGTCAAGCTTTACTGAGTGAACACTGAAAGCATGCATTTAAAGTTGAGCTTTTATACAAAAGACTTTAAACAACACCAGTCAATAAGCATTTCTTCCAAAAGACTATTCTGTTATCTGCAGTTCAGATGTAAATGAAGCCACTATTCCTACCATTCATTCAAAACAAACAAAAATTTTAATGAAATAAAAAGAGACTGAAAAAAGCAGACTGCTAATAAAATAATGAAGCCCAGGACATGACCTCTATTGCATGACATTAATAACACAAACCTCTGCATGACTAGCTGGGTCACTTAGCTAAGGTGTAACTTTAAGCCAGAATGGAAAGAGGCAACACAGATCAGAAATATGAAGGCTAATTATTCATGGCTAAGTTAATTCAATAGTTATTACTTCTTTTTTTATGATTATAAAAGCTCCACTGCAAACGTCATATCCAGAAGAAAGAAAAAGTATGCCTACAAGTTAGCATGAAGCTGAAGTGCTCTAAAATCTCCCATTCCTCATCCCTATCAAATAGGAAAAAGGAAATTAAAGGGCAGAGCAAGCTACGTTAAGCATGGAGGAAGCCAACTGGACAGGGCTTTCTTCAGCCTGATCTAGAATTCATTTAATTGTCCCCTTATAACATTTACAGCTCAGAGTTTATGCAAGGCATGTACAGCAGCAAAGCAGCCCTTTAATCAGTATAGATCATAGGAAACACGTATTTCAAAATAAAGGGCATAGCAATATAGAGAACATATATCATGCAGACAAACCTCAGGGGAAAGAAACAAATAGCACAATAGCTCAAAGGCACCGACTTCAGCTAAAAGCCAAGTGAATTTCTTTTGCTAACCAAGCCTTTGTTGAAAGTTGTAATTTGATTGCTATTGTCACAGGGAAGGCTGTGCTTAACACTAATTCTGGTGGCAACTACCAGGCTTATCGTGCTGAAATGGTCATTTAAACTTGCAAATCAATCTTCCAGATGAAGCAAAAGCAACTCAAATACGCGATGTGGTGTTTTACAAACAGATCTGAAAAGCTCTCTAAAACACACACAAAAAAAATCACCCCATCAAATTTTGCAAGCCCAACACATCAACGTACATCAACAAGGACTAACATGGAAAAGCCAAACCTTAGACTGCCATATGGCTATAAAACTATACTTTAAAAGTTTAAAACCTAGATAAATACATGTCAAGAATGTTTATTTAAAAGCTAGATGTCTTCTATGAGTCATATGAAAAGCCTGTCAGAGCTTCCTGAAAACAAGAGAAGTTTTCTAATATATTCACATCAATTTGAAAGTATTTAGCATATTCACCCTACAGTATCTGTCAAGAAGACCATATTACCAATTCTGTTTAAATTGCAGGAAGCATAAAATAAAATGCTAAAAAAGAGCCAAAACAGGGTGGCAAAACAGCTAGTTACTGTGGTGCAAGTATTAATAACAAAAGTCTGAAGCTGTATATACTCCATCCACTTGGTTCAATGAAGCATGACAGCTTTTTTAATGCCAAGAACTTTGCAGAAAGAATTGAAAACAGAGCAGCACAATGAAGCACAACATGCATGAACACTAACAAAAAGCAGACAGAACCAAAACTAAACATGATCAAAGGAATCAGTTATTCTGCAGAAAAGCAAATGAGCATTCCCTGGTAGCCTATGAGTGTCGAGAACTCCTAAGGGAAACAAATAAGTAAAACCCCAGGATCACAGCTGACAACTGAGCTGTGTCTCAGGTTGTGGGAACTGCTCTTGGCATGTCACATCCATAATTCAAAATAGATCTGGATTGGGTGAAGAATTCTAAGAAACTGACAGACTTCTTACTATGTCACAGACCTCCATGCTTCAGAGCCCTCCCACAGAATGGGACAAAGAGCATCATTAGAAGGGAGACAAAAACCAAAGCATAAACCATCAAATACAGCTTGGACAAACCTACACTGCTGGTCACATTCAGAAACACCATGTTTACCAGAAAGAGCAAAATGAACAACAAATTGCTGTGAAGGTACGTGACAGCAGACAGCCATAAGCTGCCTCTCCACATCATTTTTTCAGTCAGAAATTACAGAGGAAATCAAGCATTTTCCAAAAGGAATTACTGTGCAAGTACATGAAGGGACTAGATGACAAATGAGCTTATTGCCTGCAGAACCATTCAGCTGGCTGATGTCCTGTGTGAACAGAATCCAGTGGCTATCACACAGCTAAAGGCCACAAAACCAAACCAGTTCAGAAAACACTCATGATCATAACACAGATTCTCTAACTATCAAAGTGAGATGGCACCACAACCACAGCTCCTGGACATTTCCAACAATTTGCATAACCATTAGCTTAATTTTTAACAGAAGTAGCTTCTAAGCAGCATGTGATACCAACAAAGAAAAGTGTGCCACATATTGCTTTCTCTGGTACAGCTGTATTGCTAGAAGCATAAAAATTTCATTTTAAAAAACAAAACATGACATTTATCTCCTTTACTAACCCACTGATTGGGGGTGGGGAGTGGGCGGTGGGTGGATAAAGAGGACTTCTGTATTGTACAGCACCTCGGGAGAGACTACTATTGGTACATGGACAGAATTGCACTCAAATTTTACCCTTGTAAATATTCCTCTCTTTCAAGCTTGAAGCTATTTGGGAATCTGAAAACACAAGTCTTTCAAATTCAAAGGACTACAACACACTGTGCACAAGCCTAGAGACTAAGTGACAGTTCTTAGAGTCATCAAATACAAATTTTAAGAGAAAAAGTCAAAGGGAAGTCTGTGCTGACACTGTAAAACGCTCAAGCCTGATAACAGTGCCCTCTACTGTCTTCATCAAAAATAACATTTTCTGAAATCAACAGAAGGCTTATTAGTACCTATCAGAAAAATAGTGGGAGGCAGTAATTAATTTACAGTGTTTAACTTTTATTTTAATATGTCTCTGCTGACAGAAAGACAGCTGTGTAGCTGTAGGCAGGGCTGTGTTGAAGTTAAGTCAAAAGAGTGATCACCCGTATATTTTGCAAAACCCTGGTAGAATTATTAATTTGGGCTGAACATGAACATGAAGGATGGGTAATTATGCAGCATTAAAGGAAAGGCTAAGACCAAAAAAAAAAAAAAATAAAAAAGAGAGAAGTACAGTCAAAAACAATTACTGATTTTCTTCATTACCAAGTGAACAGGTGGCAGAATAGGAAACCTTAAGCTGACCTAAATAAAAGCTATATATCTGTCAATGCACCTAAAGTGTCCTTCAGAAGACTTCTACAGAAACAAGTCTCTAAAATACGTAAGGACAAACTCACTCTCCACAAGGAAAGATGTAGAACTGTTGGAGAGGGTTCAGAGGAGGGCCACAAAGATGATTAGAGGGCTGAAGCATCTCCCCTAAGAAAAGAGGCTGAGGGAGCTGGGCTTGTTCAGCCTGGAGAAGAGAAGGCTGCGGGGGGACCTCATTGCAGCCTGCCAGTACCTGAAGGGAGCATACAAACAGGAGGGGAATCAACTTTTTAAAAGGGCAGGTAATGGCAGGACAAGGGGGAATGGATTAAAACTAAAGGAGGGAAGGTTTAGATTGGATATTAGGGGGAAGTTCTTTACAGAGAGAGTGGTGAGGTGCTGGAACAGGCTGCCCAGAGAGGTGGTGGATGCCCCATCCCTGGAAGTGTTCAAGGCCAGGTTGGATGGGGCCCTGGGCAGCCTTGTGTAGATCCAGGCCTGAGGTTGGTGGCCCTGCCTGTGGCAGGGGGTTGGAGCTTTATGATCCTCGGGGTCCCTTCCAACCCAGACCATTCTATGATTCTATAGTATACAAGTGGAAGGAACATCAACCTGCACCAAAACTGGTGCCACTTCATCAGTGACTCAGCACTGAATCAAATTAAAACATCCTGACAACCTGCAGAACTTCTATCTCAGGCCTGACTCTATGTCAATGTAAAAGCAGGCAGACTTCACATAGCACAATCTTACAACATCCCACAGCTCACCATGCAGATATAAAGAAATCACACATGGCCAGCTGCACAGCTTACTCTGCAAAATCCGTTTCGGTTTCTCCCCTTAAAACAGAGATATTGGATAGAAGAGGCAAATTGTAACAGCAGGGATCATTTCAAAACAGACATTACTGTTGTGTCAACTCTACCTTTTCTGCAGAAGAGGTTCTTGAACGTTCCACACAGGTAGGTGCAGCTGCCACCATGCATGTCAAGATGCAGAGTGTAGTAATGCAGCCCATATTCTGGGTCAACATCATCCAGTATAGGTTTATTGGGTGGAATGGCATATTGACTGAAAAAAACCCAAAAAACCCAATAATACTAGAATTAAGCAAGGGGAAATTCCTTACTAGAAAGAGATATTGTAAATAGCTCTACACTGAGACTATCATCTTAGGAGAGATTAAGAGTGGAAAAAATTATTAGAAGATAATAATGTTCTTCTTTATGGCTGCTTTTGAAAAATCAAACAGCTTTGGTTTATCATGCTTCTTTTAAGCTGTCTAGCAGTGTCTACTACTTCTAATCAGCTGTCCAGTCTAGCCAAAGGCAGAAAATATGTCTGTCAACTTATAAAAGAGCAAGCATCAGTTTAACTACAAATCTAAAAGCCAACTACTGCAGATGACTCTAGAATAGCATTCACTGAATAATTTTGGCTGTGCCTAACCTAAAAGAGAAACTACTGCACACAAACAACCAGAAGAACCTAATTCCCAGAGTAGCTCCTACCTAGGATCCTATTTAGAAGAAAGGGAAATGGTATTAGGTCTTACCTTCTGTGTGAAAAGCAGGAACATAAAACAACCTATAGATACAACAGTATCTGAGCAGAAAGCTAAGGGGGTGGGCAGGGCGTAAGTCTCAAAAATCATCATCTAAACCTAAAAAGAATCTATCTTTTAAAACAGTGTATAAACAGGTATTATACACTGCAATAAATACATATACACAAAGACGTCATAGGAAATCCAGCTAGTTTTTCAGTGGGACTGAAAGATAAATGCAGGAATCTTAACAGTTGACTGTATTTTTTCTCCCCTCTTACACAGCTAAAGATTATTTTCCTACTTCCTAAAATGCCTCCCTCTTTTCTAGGTCTTTCAGATAGGAAGAAGGAATAAAACGATTTCTTGTGAAAGAGGAGAAAGCATGGGCAGTGTATTTCTAACTTTCTCAATACAACAAGTACTAATACACTTGTGTGACTAAATTATCTCCTTAACAGCATAACAATGGCAACATTTTAGTATGGAAATACTTCTACAGCTTTGCATGTAGTTACCATAACTGTTGTTTGTATTAAACTAGAATGGTTAATTACTGCCTAAATATAAACCTCTTAACAGCAGCCAATTTTAACTGTAAAACTCAAAGCTTTATTCAAAAGGTTATCTTTATTGCCCACAAAGGAGAAACCAATACTTACACAGTAGCAGAACCCAAAGCACTTCTCTCAACAAGTTGATGATAATGAAGACTCACCATAACAAAAGCAATTTCATTTTCCTCCTGAAAAGTTAATTAAAGTAGATGTATTTTCATCTGGAAATACTTTTTCTCCACAAGGTCTTCCTGAGCATTAAAATTCATAGATAAATGCTGCTGCATATTACTCTGCCAGTTACTGTAATAATGTTAATAATGGCTTGCTTTAACACTTAGGACTCCTATAACCACGACTGTCTTTTCACAAGAGTACAGAATATACATAAAAGATCACAGCATTTCTGTGTTATGGGGAAAGCTGTGCAAGGGCAAAAGTTATCAGCAGCAATCCATCAACTGTATGTCTCCAGCTTCTACTTACCACTTCAAACAGGCCTTGCTACTAAATACCTAAGCACCGAGCTTATTTTCGTAGGTAAGGAACTATTTGCAAAGAGGGTGAACATCAGTGAGGAATACAGAGCTATTCAACAGAAATATTGAATTTCAAAGTAAAAACCCAGATGTCTTCACCAGATTAGGAGCTCCTGGGAAAACGGTAAGACATACCTTCTGTGGGCCTACAGAGCTCAAAGAAAACTTCAGAGCTCAATGTGAGAGCTGAACAGAGCCAAAGGTATCTATTCCCCTCAAGAACACAGAATGCTAAGATTTCAGCTCTTCTTAAAAATAATTTAAAATTACATTTTTAAATCCTATATATATAGTGGCATACACATAACAGTGGCAAAATTATTCACTGCCAGTATCTATTCCTGTCCTGAAAAGTGGGCACCTCAGGGTTACCAAAGAGAAAATGGCACCCCCTATTCAACCCTACCTTTTTGGGGGATTGTTGGGTTGGTTTTTTTTCAGCTACTCCAGTACTTTTGTAGTACACAATTATGGCTACACAATGACAAAGATTTATCAATGATACAGCCTCTCAGTCTTTGTCTATCCAAATGCCTGAAGGCCCCCATAACCTGTCCTCGACTGTCAACACTACCAGCATCAGCACTTCCCATTACACAGCTAAGCTACATGTAAAAAACCAAGATGTGTGGCATTTAAGCAGGAAAAGCATATACTAAGGTGAGAGGTCCAATGCTTAACAACTGTGTGGAACTTAACTACGATAGAACCATTTCCAAGTGTGAAAAGCAACAGGGAAGAGGTAACATGCTAGCAAGACCACAGGGACACAATCTATTAAACTTCTGAAGATATAAAAGAAACAGCTGTTCACTTATTGGAGCTTTCCACAGACTGAGTCAACCCATAATAGGCTCCCGCAGGTCAGCCAGTCTCAAGTTTCCTAGGAAAGGGACACCTTTAAGTAAGAGTGAAACATTATTCCTTCTGTGGTTTTGAACAATTCCTCTAGTGATTGTGCACACTGGAGGTAGCAAGAGTTTCCAGCTGAAAATGAGACCGTTTTCCCTGAGGAAAGTTCCTTGCCAATCCTGAATAATATCAAGTTTACCTCAATAACATGGCAGGGGGGAAGAAATAGCTGCTAACCTCTGAACTCAGTCCAAGAGCAGAACCCCTGAGATAGGGCTTTCATAGCACCCAACTACACAACTTCAGGCAGACAGAGGTCCCAGTGTATTCAGTCTAGTTCTGGAGTAGATGTCTACTGTAGATGTTCTGCACTTCTCTCTAAAGACATCCACTGTTGCAAAACGGGTCCACAGGAGGGATGTTGCAGAAGGGGTCCACGGGAGGCCGCCGGAGTAAACAATAAAGTCCTTAAGGTGGTAGAAGCATTGTCCTCCTTTATTGCTGAAACCACACACCTTTATACACTGTCCTGTGTTTACTCAAAATAGCAAGCTAACTAATTGGTGACACTGGGAAGTACACGAGCCCCCCTTTAAGGATTATTGGCTTCCCAAGGGTGAGCGCGCGATGCCCACACCTTTACAGGAATGCTGTCTTATCTGGTTTTCCGGCCGCTTCTCCTGTCTGCAGTTTTACTTTATCTCCTTGCAGCCTTGGGATAGAGACAGGGCTCCCCTGTTCCAAGCCACGCAGCTAGGATTGTCATGTTACAGCTGCAGCATCAATAATGCTCTCTGCAATCCACCTCTACACACAGCCTACAGAGGCTCTTAAACTCAGACACAATACCAAGAACTGAATATCCCCAAACAGGCACAATTTACACCCTTCCTACTGCTGGAGCAGGATATGACCGTACAGTGATGTAGATTAAAGTAAACAACTAGCAAAGTTGTTTTGTGGGAATTCATCCCTTTGAGTGCTGGGGACAGGGAAGAAGCACATCTCTCCACAAACTGTTCTCTTTAAAATGCCTTTCGGATATCAAAGTTTGGCACGGGAAGACTGCAAAATAAATGCAAATGAACAGTACAGTATCTAATTGTGGTTTTGTGTGGCAGGGGTCTGGTGGAGGGGTGGGTGCTGCAGGGGTGGCTTCTACATGAAGCAGCCAGCAGGGTCAAACCACCACACTAATATACTACAGTACATAACTGTTCTTTTGAATTAGAGGTGGTTGGGTATTTCTTAAAAGAACAGACACTCCTATGACAACTCTTCAGAATACATCACCTAGCTGTCCCTACCTCTATTTTCTTCTTGTTAGTTTAGACAAGATCTTTCAAAATACAAAGAAAAAAGGAAGATTTAAAAAATAAAAAAAAAATTTAAAAAAAAGCAAAAACCCACCTCACACAAAAAATCCAAATCCCAAATGACAAGGCAAACAAGTATGTTTCTTCAATCATAATAAATTATTGAAACTAAATGCTATCTTACCTTCCAAAGTCCTACTAAGAGTCCTGGATTCAAACCAAAGAGTTGGACCAGCTTATCAGCACCAAGTGCTACACTACTTTCAGTCAGGTGAGCAAGATTGTATTCAGCAATTAAGGAACGTCGACGAGGTCTTTGAAAAAAACATACAAAACACAGCAACAAGATTATGTCTTCTTATTTATGTAAAAGTTCAGAGTTAAAAATGAAATTAGGGTGAAGTCTGACAAATAGCACAGGATGAAAATTGTTTTGAAAAGTATTCAGCATACACAACCATCAACTTTTCTTCTGAACAAATATAGCATACCAGCAGGTAATAAGCCACCAGGAGATGGTCCAGAATACTACTTAGATGAGGAAAAAATTCCATGTTTGCCCAATATTTCAAAACAGTTACAGAATTACTTTCTTTCTAATACCATGTGGTCACTAGATGGAATCACTGCATATTTACCCATATCAAGCAAGCTACTAAGAAGGTACATTCTTCCTCTAGAGAACCAAAATTCCAAGGAAAACATCAAACTGTACACATAATAAACCAAAAGCTGCTGTTAGATGAAGATTCCTTTTTGGGAAAAACTATTTACAGATTTTGCCTGTAATTAAAGCTGTTCAGCTCTGTGACACCCTTTAACTAAACTTCATGCTTCACAGGTCCCTATTGGCTAATGACATATGAAATAGAGCAGAAACTGGAGGCTGCATTACCTATTCAGAATGGACAAATAATGCCTTCTAAAATGTTTTGCAGACGTTGGCTCTCACTCTATTCAGAACTGTTCCTACACTTCTCAGTAGTATAGCTTGCCACTAGACACTGCTAGGAAGAAAGCAACCAACATGAACTTCATCACATCACCTTGAACTGTAAGATTTAGGGCTGGGACAGGACACCAACCCCTTCCATCTTTAAGTCAATCAGACTGGTATAAATATAAGGATTTCCCCCAAAGTCCCTGCACTAGCTCCTCGTAGTCTTAACATTCTGAGTAACATTCTGATGTGAATCACTGTGAAATCATTACCTTTACGAGCATTCAGAAGCTCTAAAAACTTGCAATTTGGTGAAATAAATACACTAAATGCCTGAAAGTTTTATTATTCTCTATGTATGAATCATCATCCTGGTAGGAACAACTACACCCCCCGCATAATTTGACTGCAAGACACGTAGCCTGCACTGTTCAGTTGACTTTACACAAGAGAGTTCTCTTTCTTCATTTTTTTTAGGCAAATACTTTGCTGCTTCTTGAGGAACCCTGTTTTTTTTGTGGGTAAATGACAATAATCTCTTTTCAGAGCTTTAGTGCTAGGGGTTTTATGTAAGAAGCATGTAGGTGATACTGCACATACTAAAACCACAGAGACATGTGGAAAATTCCTTGATAGTAACCAACAAATACATAATATATACCTCAAATATACAATTTGAATTTAATCTTCTCAGAATGCCAGAAAAATACCGTACAAACTTCAGTTACAAAACAACAGCTATCCACATTGTGCTGTGGACTATTTTTATTTATATGCCTGTACTTATATTCTACATGCAGCCAAACACCAACTTCCCTAAATTCACATGCAGGCCTATCAGAGAAAAAGAAAATCAATGTTAGGAACATCGATTACCTGATGGTTGCCACATAAACATTATGAACTGTCCCAATCTAAATGTCTCACATCAAATTCTTCTAAATTTACATGTTTGTTTCATGCTCATTTGTATCTACAATATCAGATTCAGTTTTGCAAGGCAGGACCTACTAACCTGCATCTTGCAGGCTTTAGCATGCCAGTAGCTGCATCAACCTATGAATTAATGTCATAGCTTGCTGGATAATATCTATTCCTTGCTAAAAAGCTCCACCGATGAAGAGAAGGACACAGGCTTTGGAAGAAATACTAGAGAGAGGGTTTCTACAAAAGAATTATCTTGTTAGAATTGAAAGAATTATCTTGTTAGGTCAAACCTAGGTCAGACAGCTCCTACAGACACATTATCAATGGTTACATTAAAAAAACCCTCAAAAATCCTCTGTTAAAACTTACCCATTCTTGCTGGTAGCTTTGCTTTGGTCAGGAAGCAACGGCATAACTCCAAACAGTTTTAGGCTTGACAGGATGTCTAGGCATGGCCAAATTGCACTGTTCCAAAGTATACTAACAGATGTCTCCTTAAATGACAGTTTGGCCTTCTCCATTACATGTTCCTTTCCATTTTTGTCCTTTAGAACAATTATCCAACTCAAGCCAGAGGCTCTGTTATTTAGAAATTAAGAGGGAAGGAGGGTATTTAAAAAAAAAATTCTGAAAATGACAAAACTTAAACAATGTTTTCAACAGAGTTTTTAGATCTCTACAGACTGCTACTTATCTTTCTCAGGTTATGTCATCCATAGGCTACCACTGCATCTTCCCATTCTGATATACATTTTATAGACCCATTTCCATCCCCCCGCCCTCCCCCCCAGCATTTCCAAAGCCATTAATATTCTGTGCATTGTTCTTCAGTAAATATCTTCTGTGACAAAGCATTGCTTACTTCATAGCTTCTTTGTTTTTATATGGAAGACCTGTATAAGCATCTACAGGTTTAACAAGTCGCATTACTCTAGCTTTGACAGCAGCTATTTGTTTCAAGATGTATTCTTTCTTCCAGTACCCAGGCTTTCTATCACGTAGAGCAGCATGGTCAGAGGAAACGGTTTCTGTTTGTTCAGATTTCATTGTCCAAAGTGTCCCTTTTGGTTGAAAACAACTGGAATAAATTTTTAGCCAGATTTCACTGAAAATAAAAACAGAATAAAGAGGAAAACCACATACATTTCAAGAAGAGTTACTTAATTATTCTTATGCGCAGGTCTCAGCTATCACTGAGCAACATAAAGCCCTGGAGTATCTGCAAACTGTGACCTAAATCCAAGTGTATAGAAGCCCAGAAACTCTAGCCTCCCAGGTGCTAGTCAAGAAAACACAAAGTCACCCTTCTGCACATTTCCTCCAACAGGGAGGAAAACCACAGAATCACAGAAACCAACCTTCCAACAGGTCCTATCAGGTTGGTTTCCCAGGTGCAAACATGAAGGCTGAGGAACCAAAACATGGTAGATGTCAGTATTTTTTATGGATTTATTACATTATCTCAAAGCATATGGAATCGCTGAATACATTTCTTCTTCTGCATTATACTTACAAATGATGCATTTATGACTTTCTGCTCTATCACAAAGGAAAAAAACCAACCAAAAAAAAACCCAACAAACCAGCACCCACACAAAAACAGGTCAGTTATTCAGTTTATTCTTACAACATGCCAGTAAGTAGTGCTCTAGAAAGTAGGATCATTAGATATTGGGAACTTCCCACTGTCTTATGTCTCTCAATACAACAGTAGTGTATCTGGTTTTCAAAAAGTCTTCCTTTCTCTTATGCTGCTACTTCTTTCACAGACTACCCCTTACACTGAAGATTTGGAAAAAAAACCCCAAAAAACAAAAAAACCTGCCCAACCCACACCAGTACACATTTGAGAGAAATGTATCATGAAAAAACAAAAAAAGGTAAGCCTTCACAGAATCACAGAATTGCAGGGGTTGGAAGGTCCAACCCCCCTGCCAAAGCAGCTCCCCAGCTCATACTGCACAGACAGGCATCCAGACGGGTCTTGAATATCTCTAGAGAAGGAGACTCTTCTTGAAAAAAATTCTTCACACAAAATTAGCTAGTGCAAAAAAAAAAGTGTTTCAATACATCTTGCTCAACAATCTGGACCCTTCAGGTTTCTCATGCAGATGCAGCTGAAAGCGAGGTGGAGGAGGATAATTAGAATCACCTATGTTTGGTGGTGACACCACCATCATGTCAATCCCTTCTGCTCTCTCTTTTGAAAAGCTCAGTAAAGAGAAGTCTTTTTGAAGAGATGAAAGAACCATGGAACAGGAATGAGTCAGGTTTGGCTCTTTCCTGTCAGGAAAAGAAATGAGGTCGCATTTCCGCTCTCCACACCTCCAGTATCTCTAGGCCAGTACAGGGAATATTGAGTACAAGAAGTTACAAGAATTGAAACAACCACTGGTGAGTAAAGGTTTCAAGCAAGTTTTCTAATTTTAAAGTGCTAGCCACACCGTCTACATAACCTCACTAAAGAAAATTAATAGCAACAGAAACAAATTCTCAAGAGAAATTCTCTGCCATTCATCAGCAAGATTACCTTTATCAGTCCTCTCTTATCCCCAGGCAAACTTAGACCAACGTGCTTTGTAAAGCATTTCTCCCCCCCTTAAAGCATTAAGACTGAATGCAGCCCACACTGCCTCCTACCCACGAAAACCACTCTTGCTTCATCAGCTGCTGAGAATAAATCCCCACATGCTGACAGCCAGGCTCTTCCTTATTGATGCAAATGTCCCCGGGAATTTTGCAAAACCCTTTCTCCAGCCGGCTGCTCTGCAGATATGGGTACAATCTCCCCTCCCACTGCCATTATGTGAGTCAAAGCTGCTTAAAACGCAGAGACCCATAAGCTTCTATGACTGGTAAAAGGGGGTTCACAGCCAACATAAGCTTCCAACTTTCCTTTCCCAGAGGCTGGAGGGGGGGACAGGGGGTGGTGTGAAGAAAAATCTCGTAAGTAAAACAAACATTTAAGATACTTCCATTTTGAGATCAGTAAAGACAACCCAGTTACCAGACACTATAAAACATTTCTGATGGGAGGGAGGAAATTTTTATTTAACTCCAAAGCAGCTCAGAATTGAAGGATGATGAAAACAGAGGAGAGACGTCCTTGAGACACATCATCTGGGGAAACTGAGCTGTGTATCATACAACTGGTCTTACTCAGCCTAAAAAGTCCACTAAGATGTCCACCTGTAACTCCCTACTTGAAAGTCCCTCCCAAAATAGACATCCTTTCTTCCATGGGGGGAGATGCTCAGCATCTAGTTGCATGATGCTGAAGAGGCAAGGATGGTTGGCACTGCCTGCATTTTGAAGGTCGTCTCTGGCAGTGTGAGCTGAACGATGACCAACTTGCCACCAGTACCTACCACCCTTCTCCTCACTATCAGTTACATGCTGATTCTTCCTTTCCCAAAGCAACATGGTGCAGGCATATGAGAAATCAGTTCAAGCAGCTCAAAATTTCAGCAAGAGCAGGGAGGTGAAGGAGAGAAAAGGGGGACTTGGAATCACAAATGTTTAGGGAGGTATCACTGCCCCTTCATCCTCAACTTCTTAAGAACTCAGGGTAGACAAATGAAAAAGACATCCAACAGAGAAGCATGAGCTTGCCTTTTTCACAGTAGTACACATACCACTTTTAAGTATAATATTAATCTGAAGGCCTTTTACTGTTACAAGCCAACCCAACCTCTTATAGCTAACTCAAAGGCCAGAATCACAGATGCACCGCTGTCAGTCATCACTCAGGCACAATGGCAAAAAGATCTTTCCCTGTGCTCTGGTTTCTCCTTCCCTTTTTCATGAGCACTTGGTACTGGTGATCAAAATCCCCAGGCTTTCAGACAGACCATCTATCTGAGCTTCTCATGCTGCATGAGAGGCAGACCAGAATAAGGCCACAGGCTAGGGCAGCAGGGTCCAGAAACATTTCCTGCCTTCAACAGTCACGGTGAAGACATCAGTGCCAAAGAACTGTTAAAGCACATGTATTTTTTGAAGACCCCAAAGACAAAGCACAGCATTAGGCAGCACAGATGTATCACAGCAAAACACTGACTGTTCTGCTGCATCAAGGTCAGCATCACTTACACCCAGGGCAGCAAAAATATCCTCAAAAACACAGTCTGCCTAAAAGCCAAGATCAGATTTGTCTCAGAAACACACAGGGACTTCAGTTAGAACTTCTGTTAATTCACCAAAAGATTCAGGGACTTAAGAAGGTCCATGGAAATCCAGCAGGAAAAAATGACCCGGTCCCACTGAACTAGTCAGCCTCCTAGATAAGGGAAAGTATCTCCTCAAATCCCATTTGTGCACATACAGTTATCTCCATTTGGATCAGAAAATGGAAGAAGACATCATTGAGGTGGAGACAGATGAATCAGCTTCCCTTGAACAGCCACAATGATTTTATCCCACCTTACTATCCTGAAGTGGAAAATGCTTATTAAGATATACAATTTCTGTCAATTATGCACCTATATATGTTCAGTTCTGGGCTCCCTGGTATAAAAAAGACAGGGATCTCCTGGAGAGAGTCCAGAGAAGGGCTACGAAGATGATTAAGGGCTTGGAACATCTCCCCTATGAGGAAAGGCTGAGAGAGCTGGGGCTGTTCAGCCTGGAGAAAAGACGACTGAGGGGGGACCTAATCAATGTTTATAAATATCTCAAGTGTGGGTGCAGGGGGAATTGGCCAGCCCCTTTTCAGTGGTCTGTGGACACAGGACAAGGGGCAATGGCTGCAAGTTGGAGCACAGGAAGTTCCGCACCAACATGCGGAGGAACTTTCTCCTAGTGAGGGTGACAGAGCCCTGGCACAGGCTGCCCAGGGGGGTGGTGGAGTCTCCTTCTCTGGAGATACTCAAGACCCGTCTGGATGCCTGTCTGTGCAGTATGAGCTAGGGAGCTGCTTTGGCAGGGGGGTTGGACCCGATGATCTCTCAAGGTCCCTTCCAACCCCTAAGATTCTGTATTCTGTGATATGCATCTGCTGGCAGCCTCAAAAAATAAATCTGGATTATGGCCTTCCTTTTGAATTCACCAGTTCTAAAGGTATCAATGCTGGTGTTAACCAATTCACTGCACAAGTTTTGGTAGACAAGTGAGAAATGGATGAATATCAGATGCAGGAACTTCCTACATAGAAAGATATTTTCACATTTAAATACTACTAATACACCAGAATCCTAGGAAAAAGTTATGCCCAGGTGTCCTACTTATCACGTACAACCCAGATTCTCTTCTCTTGATCCGTTCACAAAGTTATCATAATATTAGTAGAAGCAATTTATGAACTCTGTATAAGCCATCACTTACAAAAAACTGTGTCAGTATTTAACTCTGTCTCTTTCATCTTCATTTAGAAGTCACCAAGATTTGACAGAAAGTGCAACAGATAAAACCCACTAATGGATCACTTGACTAAATGCAACCCTCTACAAAAAAAAACCAAAAACAACATAGTAAAGAGCTAAATAAACAGGACTTCAAAATTATAAAAACTGTAAGAATTCTATGGCTACACACAACTAAGGATAGCCTGAAAAAAAAGCCTGTGCAGGTGCATCTGGATGCAAACACATACATGCAAATTTTACAACAAAATAAATGCTAATAGCAACATTACAAAACACTGTATTTAGTTTCTGCCTCATGACTCCCATTGGACTTAACAGGGCTTGCACAGCCAGAATGCCACACAACACGTGGTACTGTGAGCTGTGCAGCATGTTTTCAGCAGAGTAACTGTCCATAGTAGGTATGTCCATCAGTGCTCCAGCATCAGAGAAACTAAATTAGACAGACTTACAACTCAGGTAAACTCAACTCCACCACAATTAAGACTAGTACTTGTGCTTCCCTCTTCCTTACTTGTCATTGGCCAGATGATAGAAGTTCTTATTCACACAACCAACACACAACAGGGACCCAGCATCCAAATAGCTAAGTATTTTTATCAGCATTTCTGGTGGCATGCTGGAAAACAAGAGAAACACCATTAGACTTGGCTGTAAATTCCAGAAATGACAATGGGAAAGAATTTTAATTCAAACCAGAGCAAAACAAAACATGTGGAAACTACCAGCTTCTAAATACACAAATCAAAACTCACCTGAAGAGTTAATGGCAGTTTGGGTTCTGATTTATCTAAAACATTTGCTCACAACAATTCACCACAACCTATTCAAGCAGCACAGCACAATTATGTGAAAAGTTAGAGATTCGCATTTTTGTTAAACTTTGTTAACTCAAGAATCATAGAACAGAATCACAGAAAGTGTTAGCTTATAAGGGACCTTTAAAGGTCATCTAGTCCAACCTCCTTGCAGTAAGCAGGGACACTAACTAGATCAGAAAAAAGTCTCCAAATCTAACACAGTTTGACATGAAACAATTTCACTGAACTTCAGTTTCCCACTGCTTGCACCACGAGTTTAATACCTGGTCCACAAATGACAACATCTGTCAGAACTGCTCCTGACCCTGGTGTCAGGTCTCAGTGTGGACCAGGAGAGAAACATCTCGGTCAGTGAGACCACGTTCTACCTGATAAAAATCTACAAGCCACCAGTGCTCAGGGGGCCCATAGGGTTTTCATTTATGGCTATGGAGATATGTGTACTTCAGAATAAGAGCTGAGTGGCATACTGAGAACATTCATGTTTCTGTGAATCTGAAAGGCTGCCTGAAATGCAGCTGCCAGCCTAAGTACAAACACCACAACATAACCTGGAGACAAGGCACCAAGATTTCTGTATTAACAGACAGAAACCTCAGACCCTTCAAGTAACATGTAGTAACTGCACAGAGTATTTAAAAAGACATATTTTATACTCTTAACTTTTTTGAGCATTATAGTATGGTAACATCAAAACCATCATTGAAAACACAAGCTGCTGTAAAAGTCAACACCTCAATTGTGTCTCTTGTGAGTTTACTACTCTATCAGTTACACTTGCTGCTTTATATTTTATTCCAGAAGCATAGAGCTTTCAAGCACAGAATGATAATAATGGTAACACTCCAAGTTTTCAATTCAAACTCAGAATCCTAGGTGCATTACCTGAGACGTAACTATGCCAAAACTTGCAGTTCTGTGAAATAACTCACAGTCTAAGCCCAAAGGAATTGGTGCATTTGTTCCACAGATAATTTAGAAATGATCCTTCAAAAAGCTGAAAATTAGCTAAAATAATACGATTGACCTAGAATTCTCAACAGCAGTTTTTACAACCATTCTTTTTCTTTGAAGAAAGCTGATAGGAAGGTTTTTCCTTTTTTTTCTCATCTTTCACACCAAACTAACAACAAAAACTGAAGTGGCCTTCCAGTGGAAAACAAAGAACTACACAGGAAGCTGCAAAATGTATAAAAGAAAGAAAAGTAATTCATCTTTCATATAACATTTTCTTACATGTTTTTATGTGGAAGCCTAACAGATTTTCAAAACAAGTATATTGAAAATGCCCTTTCACCATCCAAACTGTCAAAAGGGAGGGAAGCATTTACCTTACAGCAAATATGCAGCAGCCACTTTATTCCTTTCCCCCTTCATCCCATTCAACCATCCTAAACCCCTCCAGACAAAGAAACAAGCTTCGAGAGAAACATCAGAAGTTTAATTCCAAACTGTCTTTTACTGAAGTAATATAATACAGTAACAATTTATATTCTCAGGGAACATGACAACCCATGATTTGCAAAGGAGTTGCTGAAGGCTTCGTATGACTCAGAGAACTTGCATGCTTCAGATGAGCTTAAATAAGGAGGGAAAACCAGGCTTGAACACATTGTAAAGTCAACAAAGTAGGAAAGCAAATATTTTCAACTCCAAAGATCTGGCACAGAAATCTCCAAAGCATGAACATCATAACTGTAAGCAGCCAAAAGATGGCTTAATGGTGCGCACGCTTACTCCTAAACTAAAGGCATACTCACCTCTCAATGCACAAACTAGGTTTTGGCTTCGTGGAAGGCATCAAATACAGACTTTTAATTCCAGCAGCTACAGTTTCAGAACATTCCCCAGGCCTGGCAGCAATGCTTCCTGAGCTGTTTCTAAAAATAGAAAGCTGTTAGGAGCCACATCACCACAAAATGAAGAAATACGCACCCCGTGCAGACCTAGACACCACATCTCAGCTGAGATTCAGGGAATACATCACATGATAACTCATTATTACCAGCTCACCCATTTGAAGAATTATCACCAAATTAAATACCCGACATCAAAAAGATGCCAGATTTAAACTCCTAGGTGTCTCTCCTATGACTGATTTCTCACAGCATTCAGAATGGAATAGTGCTGCACCACAAAACCAGTTTCAATCCGACAGAGATTACCATTACAGTTACACCACTGAGGCCACCATAATCGGGCTCCAGACAGGCCCCTGCAGCAAGTCAAAATCACTCATTAATCTTCTGTTGTGCAATATTACTCTGGAGACATTTTCAAGCAATTCAAATTCCTTCAGCTATTAAAAGACATAAAATAAAACAGTACCTTGAAACACTCTCAAAAACTGACAAGGCTCAAACATAGTATGCAACAGAACAATGTTTGAAAGACATTTTTAGTCTCATTTCAAATTTTCCTATTAAGCCACTAGAAACTCTGCAGATAAGTGTTTGATTAACAGGCAAGATATGTATCAATGCTTTTATTATCATAGAACCACAGAATGGTCTGAGTTGGGAGGGCCTCAAAGCCCATCTCGTTCCAACCCCCTGCCATGGGCAGGGATACCCTCCACTAGACCAGGTTGCCCAAAGCCCTGTCCAACCTGGCCTTGAACACTGCCAGGGAGGGGGCACCCTATGCTGGTACCACACTATCCTCACAGGGAAGTTCTTCCTCATAGCTAATCTAAATCTGTCCTTCAGGTTAGAACCATTATTCTTTGTCCTTCTAAACAGTCCCTTCTCCATCTTTCCTGTAGGCCCCCCTTAGGCACTAGAAGGCTGCAGCAAGTTTTCCCTAGAGCCTTCTCCTCTCCAGGCTGAACTGTGCCCTAAACTGTGAACTGTGCTATGTAAAAAAAACAAAAAATAAAAAAAATCCCTGAAGTTTCACTGCGAATTATTATCAGCGTAACGCAGAGACATGCACATTTCAGCTTGGGAGTCAACCTGTAATAGACTAACAAAATTAACGACTACAAAAAAAGTAATTGTGTGCCAAATACACCTTGAAGGTCAAGCAAATGTTTTATTCTCCAGAAGTTCAATTAGATTATGAGATAAGGTTATAGCCCACAGGTTTTGAAAAACACAGTCCTGTTCAACAGCAACAGAATGGCTACTTCTCTATCTTTCTGCGTAGCACCTCACAGGCTGTTCTGCCCTGCATCTATGCTGAAAGCAAAAGGATACCTAGTTTGGGCGTACCCTACAGTGACATGCTTACACAGGCACCAGGTACAGCAGCAACTCAGATCAGGAGCTGGATCCTGGATTTTGCAAGACACTTTACCCAGTACCTAACCTGTATTCATTCTGTCGCTCTCCTTTTAACTGCTCCTCACATCCCTTACTTCTTCACCCCAGGAATGAATCTCTGAAGTAAAAGAAATGTTGCCTACACACGCCTTGAAAACTTCTACTTTTAACAGACTGGTATTTTGTAAGCTTCATTTTTTAAAAAAACCACTTGGTTTCTACATCTTTCAAACAAAAAAAAAACCCATTCTCAAGGTCTGAAGACAGAAGAGCAAGTCCATTGCATTGGCTATTTTTTAAGTATTGTGCGTGGTAAAATTTGAAATCATTACTAACAAAACACTTCTACACCACATGGACAAAACCTGCATGCCCAAGGTAAAAATCATGGGCAGCTGTTACTCCCCCTCTTCAGAGGCTCCTAGTCGCAACTGAGATGCTCTGGCTTTGAGACACAAGCACCTCAATTTCCATTCCATTAGCTTTTAGTTTGTGGGAGTCATTTTGGATTATTTTCACTTTCATGCCCGGTAGTACTTGCAACCTGAAAGTTGTGTTTTTGCTGGTCAGGGAACAAATCTACTTCAAGGAACAAGTTTTAAGTAATTACAAAAGCTGTCTCCTTCTCCAAATGTTAAAACGTATGTGGGAATAAAAATAAATTAGAGAGTTAACATCTGGTTGTTGGGTTTTTCCCCCCCTCAGCTAACAATTCCAAAGTCTCTTAAAAAGAAGGTATTGCCAATCCCATTTACAAGCTAAAAAAAAAAAAGGGGGGGGGGGGGGTAGGCATGGAACAAAACAGCTGTGAAACCCGAGGTTGTAGAAATGAGTTAGCAGAAAATCCTGCTTCCTCGACATTGCTTCTAAGATTGGGGCTTCAAATTTTTGGAAGCTGAACCTGTAAGGATTAAGCTTAACCACGCCTTCCACAATGAAATCCTCCCGTTTGTTACAAAAGCATAACTACACTGGACATCACATCCGCCACCGGGCCGGGTAGACAGGCTACTGCTTATTCACAGGGTGTCCTCCCAGCCAAAGCACATACCCAAGATAAAGCCCCACCACGCAGACAGAAAGCAGCACGTTATGTTTAGGTCTTCGTAAAGCCAGAAATGCCTGTGTATCACAAAAGCACACTACTTGTACGAAGATAGCCCCTTCCACAGGGCCAGGGGGAGGGAGGGGAGGCCACCACAGCCACGAGGGGGCACCCCGAGCTGTGGCAAACAGAACTGGACACCAGGGCCGTGAAGGGGGGCTGCCGTGGTTCCCCAGAGCTGCAGTGGGAACTATAAGGGAAACAACAAGCCACCCTCCGCGGACAAGGTGACCAAGGATGAGCGAACAGCCTGGGGCTGCAGAGCTGAGCTCCACGCTCGACGTTCCCTCCGGCGGCCTCTCCTCAGGCCGCGCAGGGAGACCGTTACCTGGGCCCGGCGGCCCGGCCGAGCCAAGGGGCGGCGGCGGCGGCAGCAGTGGGGACGGTAAAAGGCCGCGGCGGCCCGACCTGGGCGGTACGGGGGTAAGCCACCACGTCGGCTGCCGGTGCCGCGCCGCAGCTGTACCGCCACAGGGCCCTGCCGCGGCCCGTCGCCGAGGGGAGCATCGCCATGGCACTGCGGCTTCGCGCCGCGCAGGGGGTGAACGGGGCGGCGTCGCCGCCTCCCACGTGACGCTAGGGAGCCAGCCCGGGAGGCGGGCGGCCAGGACGGGGGCTGAGCCCTCCGGTGCCGAGGCAGAGGCAACTTGCGGGGTGCGCGTTCGCACTTAAACGCTTTCGTTGGAGACAGGAGATACATCCTCCAGCGTGCGTCGCTGCAGGCGCCAAAAGCACCAGCGCGGCGAATCTGGGCTAGGATGGCCGCGGGGCGGGGCGGGGCCGGCTGCCCACGGCGGCCCTGGGGCCATGAGCCGTGCCGTGCCGTGCCGTGCCGTGCCGTGCCGTGCCCTCCGCGGCGGCGTTGGGTTCCCAAACAGTTCGGTGTGCGGCACACGGAAAACGCTACCGCACTGAGGAGCCGCAGCGAGTGCCGCCGCAAACCCGTACGGCGGCAGGCGTCCCGTCAGCTTCCCCCCCTCCCGGCCCAGCGGCAGCCCCGCGCCGGTGCGCTGTTCCTCGGGGGGCACGGCCTTCGCGGGTAGCCTGAGAAGGGAGACAAACTGGGTGCTGCTGGCGAGAGCCAGGGAGGTGCCTGCGGCAACGTTGAAGCGAGTGGTCTCGAGGAAAGGGGATGTGTGGATCTTTAGGCGCACAGACGGACGCGGAGACGCCAACTACACCGCTTTTGCCCACCTGTGCGTGCAAGACCCGAACCTGGTATATTTTTAAAATAACGATACGCTTTAAAGAGCCCGAACACACAAAACGTCCCAGGAGCCAGCGGGGCCCCGCCCCATGAGGGCGGGATGTGGCGGCGGCGCTCGGCATGGCGGGCGCTGTAGTGACCCTGCTGAGAGCCGTTGGAAGCGGTGGGCACAAGAGGGAGCCCGTTCAAACTACCGCTCCCAGGGCCCGCCGCTCCTTCTCTCCCCGCCACCCCCGAGGTTTCCGCCGGAGCAGCGTCGAGAGGCGGCTGGCGGCGGCTAAAGTGTAATGGGGGGTTCTGACCCGGAGTACCGGTGGCAGAGCCGCGCTCAGGGCAGGAGGCTGCCCTGATTATCCCCCAAGGCTTTTCTCCCGGAGAACCAGCGGCAGAAACTTGACGCTTAGCTCGGCTGCCTCCACCGTGTTTCTGTGAGGGCCCCTTGGGAGCCGTGCCCCGGCATGCTGCCCGCTTCCCTTGCCCGGGCGGGGCAGTGCGGCGGGCAGGTGCGGGTCTCCCTGGGAAGGTGGCTGCTCGCTCCCGCCGGCCGGGCGCTGCCGCGGCCGGGGCTCTGCCTCTGCCTGAGGTGGCGGTACCAGCCCGCCCCGCTGCTCCGGGCCGCCGGGCGCAGTGTCGGGACACGGGCGGGGGTGCTAAGAGCTGGAAAAGGTAGCGAGAGTAGCAAGCACGTGTCTGTGCCCAGGGATCGGAAAGAGGAAACGCTGCTGTCGGCTGCTCAGAAAGGTAAGGCGGGCTGCGGTCTCTCATGAGCGGGAGCACCGGGCGCTGCTCAGAGGGAGACGGTTGCTGCTGCTGCGCCTGAGGTGTTGTAGCCTCAGAACTCCGGGGTTAAAAAAATAAAGAGTCCTCGGGAAACCAACTGTTCCGTTTCCTCACCTGGTATCATTTGCAGCGCTTGGTACGTTCCACCGTATGTTTTGCACAAGCAGAACAAAACCGGTGTGACTTCTAGGCAGCTGCTTGTTTCGTGTGTCCCACTCTGCTTTGCCCTGGTCAGGCCCTACCTGGAGTACTGTGTCCAGTTCTGGGGTCCCTGGTGTAGAAAAGACAGGGATCTCCTGGAGAGAGTCCAGCAGAGGCTACAGAGATGATTAAGGGCCTGGAGCATCTCCCCTATGAGGAAAGGCTGAGAGAGCTGGGGCTGTTCAGCCTGGAGAAAAGAAGACTGAGAGGGGATCTGATCAATATAAATATCTCAAGTGTGGGACACAGGGGGAAGTGGCCCGCCCCTTTTCAGTGGTCTGTGGGGACAGGACAAGGGGCAATGGCTTCAAGCTGGAGCGTAGAAAGTTCCGCACCAACATGCAGAAGAACTTTTTCCCAGTGAGGGTGACAGAGCCCTGGCACAGGCTGCCCAGGGGCGTTGTGGAGTCTCCTTCTCTGGAGACCTGTCTGTGTGCCTTCCTGTGCAACCTGGTCTAGGGAACCTGCTTTGGCAGGGGGGTTGGACCCAATCATCTCTTGAGGTCCCTTCCAACCCCTGCAGTTCTGTGATTCACGTCCTTAGGGGTGAGATGTAGTAGCTCTTAGGTCTCCTTTTGAAATGGGAAATTGTCACACACAACCTGTCTTCATGCTGTTAACACAAGTTTAAGTCCAGCAGAGTTGTCAAAGCTCTACCTGTGGTGCTGTTTTCAGTATAGGATGGATAGGATGGCTGCCGCTTTGGTTGGTCTCCCTGGTTTCAGTGCAAAGTGGTTACTTTGTAATTGGCTTCAAAAATTCCAGTGGTTTGAAGAGGTTTGTGAAAAACATCCCTAACTGATTGGAAGGCTGCAGGGGAAAGTGTTTTTTAAAGTTAAATACAAGTTACCAAGGAAACTAAAGGGCATACCTTATCGCATAAACAGATCGGTAGCCTCTTTCCAAGTTTGCAAAAAACAGTTTGTAACAGAGAATCTCCCATGACGCTTCTGGAATGTAGAACTGACACTTGCACATTAGATCAAAACTAATAGATCAAAACCTATCTGGTAAGATGCAATTGATGGTCTCAATAAAATACATTTTGGGGACTAATATACCTCTTTTTAACTCCTCACTTGATCGACAAGTCATAAAATCACAGTGCTAAATACCCCGTTAGTTCTTAAAGAAACTACCTGTCTACATGAAAAGTAATAATAAGTGCTATTCTGGGCCTTGAAAACACCTAGGAGGAAAACGGAAAATAACAAAGCGTAATACAGAGCTATAAATACGCCCTGCACAACATGAGAGACTTTCCATGGTCTCTTTCTGGAAGCTGTTGCTGGAATTTTTTTCTTCTGCCAAAATGCTATTTGAGTTGCAGACTAATAGAAGAGCATTTATTTAAGTAAGCTATGCAAGTCTATCTCTCCAAGATTGTAACTCCTGTGTTGCTTTCTATTTCAGTGAAAGAAGCTGGAAGAGACTTTACCTATTTTATTGTGGTGCTTGTTGGAATTGGTGTTACAGGTTATTTTTTAAAATTATTTTATCAGCAGATGTTTTTCATTAATACCACCTGGTTTCATTATTTTTCATTCCATTTGCTGTTGTTTCTGTTACAGGTGGTTTGTTCTATGTGATTTTTAAAGAGCTATTCTCTTCTTCTAGTCCAAGTAAGATCTATGGAGATGCCTTGGAGAAATGCAGATCTCACCCTGAGGTTGGTTTTTTAACCTTAGATATAAGCCTACGTTTCTCAGTAGTTACTGTCTCTCTCTCAGTCAAAACTTTGCATAGGGAATCTCACAAGCAAAGGAAAACCCTCGTGGTGCTTAGCACCAGCAGATCTGCCTAGGCTTTTGGCTAGCCAGAAGTAGGTCAGCTCCAAATTTGAACCTATATTAGAACAAGTCAGTGCAAGCACTGAGTGAATTACTCTGCATAAAGCTGAGTGAGCGTACCATGGCAAAATAACTGATGTAACTACAGCATCAGCCCCTTCAGAGCACTTGTGCCTCCATACAGAAGGTCTTATAGACATACTTGAGTGCCTACTAAATGTAGTACCTAAGCAGTTCTGCAGTCAGGGAAGGAACTGCTCCTGCTTAAGTTCTGTAGATGGATCCTGCTGCCTTTCCTCAGCACATTTATTCTGTTGTGACACTTCACTAGGGTCCTGTCATCCTGCAAAACACTGTTTAAGTATCCAGGAGTTCAAACTGCGTTTCAAACGCAGGTAGCATTCCTGTGGCTAACAGGGAAAGAGAAAGAGAACAGCTGTGTGATCACACGGCCACATAAGACAGCTAGATGTAAACAAAAATTAATCTAAAACTAGATTGTAAAAACCACAACTGGAGGTAAAACAAGAAATGCATAGAATAGCTTTCAAACAAGGTTACCAGAGATGCCAGTGAGGATAACCTAGAAGTGACAAGTTTTCACTAGAGCAAAAATGAAGATTGCCTTGGAACAAGTTTGTCGAATTAAAATTTCTCTCTAGGACTTACATGGTAAAAATCACCCTTCCTTTCTAAACAGCTTTAAAACTAGCATCATTTGGTTTGGCTTTATAGATCTGAAAAAAATGTAATTCTTAAATGGTAGTAGTTTTTAGATGATGTGAAGGGGAGTGCATTTGCATTTGAAACATTGAAAAATATCTTGGAGGAGACATGAGCAAATATTTAATGCTTTTTTTTTCTTTTTACACAAAATGTCAGTGAAGTATAAAATACACAGTAAGAAGAGAGATTAAAATGTCATAATCTCAGAGGATGGTACAAATGGAAGATACCAGTAGGATGTATTTTAGACAATACATGACTGTAAGGAAAAGTACTGAAATACAGAGGAATTTTCCTTATGCTGTTTTCTTTCATGAACTGTTCTGTGCTTGACACATCAGACTCACAAGGGGCATTTTGCTGAAAGAAAATGTGTTCACAGCAGGGGCATCAGCTGATACTGAAATATCTGTTTGAATGTGATACCTTCTGACAACTCACACCTCTCTTCTCTTGTAGGTAATTGGTGTTTTTGGTGAGTCTATTAAAGGCTATGGGGAGTCAACAAGAAGAGGAAGACGGCAGTTTGTCAGGTGCTCTTTGGTGTTTGCCCCATACAGACACTAGTTTTTGCTCAGCAAACACATTTTGGGTCACATTGTACCAAGTTAGACATACCCTGGCACTTCTGAGTGTCAGGTGTTTTGCAGTTCTACTGGTGTGGCACATGCTATATAAAACACTGATTCTGAGTGCCCAAAACAAGCCATGGTCAGCATGGTAAACAAAGACTTGGTCTCTCAAAAAAATAGGACACCTTTGAAGAGTGTAGTGCAGGAGCCTAGGCATGCATCTGGGGAGCAGGCACCTGACTGAAGCTGACTATCTGAAACCCTCAAATAGACTGAAATTTTTCTTTGCAAAATTGTTCTTTGAGAGTTTTTCTCCTATTGAAGCAGTAGTCCTTAGCAGGCCAGAAAGAGCAGGAGGTACTAACTGTGAGACTTTGAAGACTCCAGCGTGCTCCATATAAAGCTAGGCTGGGTCTGATTGTACGGGTCATAGTCACCAGGGTGGTATTGTCCCCAGCTGATGTGCAGTATAGCCTGCACATTTCTTAGGTTGCTTTTTTGGTATTTGAGGCCACATCTGTGTATGTAACAGAACATTTCTCACCAAAACCTTTCTCCTCTTGAGGGAAACAACAGAACTAATTCTTAGAAAGCACAAGTCCTGCCTGTACTATAACCATATAAGGGCTTCATCTTTTCTGGTTTTTCATATAGGATGGGACACATGAGCCCAGATACACAACTTGAACCATGAAATTGAGGTTATTTTTTTCCTGGAGGAAGGTGACTTTAACTAAGTCAAAAGCATGTGCACAAACATTTTAAGCATCTCTCTGTAAAACAAGCTATGTAAATAAGTAAATGTACTACCAGCTTTCCATCATTTTGAAAACGTATTATTTTAAATAAATTTTTGAGCTGAGGACTTTGTAAGATTGTAGAATTTATATATGCAGGATGACCTTAAATGTCTCAAAAATGTACAGGGTTTTGGGGGGGGGGGTTGTGTATGAATACCTTGAATGTAAATTTACTGCAGTAAGGCTCTTCATTCATCTTTGTTCCCTGTAACCCATCGTATCGCCTTAAACTGTATTGGAAGCTAAACTCACAGTGTGCATCTAGGCATGACTGATGGAAATAAGAGCTTGGTAGCTTGCAGCAGTCAGTCATTTAGGAAACATAAACTGGCACCAGAACTCTAGTTTGACCGTTAGTTTTTGGAAGTGGTTGCCTTGATGTGACCTTTCTATTTAATATTTGAGTATAGCCTAACTCCAGTCTAAATATCAGTATTTAGGTTGGATGTGTCAGTGCCAAAGTTACACAACTTCAGTAGAACAAAATTATTGCCAAAATAAATAAGCATAGACTAAACTGTTTTGATGTGATTTAACCAACCTGAGTATTAAATTGACAAAACATCCTTTGCGTGTTTTGGCTCGGTAATTTAGCTTAAGTGCCTAAAAAAGTATCTTGGTGATGTGGGTGTTCCTTGCCACATGTCAGGCTTTGAGTCTGGGGGTTCATTAAAATGAATAGAAAGAAATTCCAGGATCTTCAGACATTTGATTGATGTTGAGTTTTATGGGGAAGACTGAGGTGAGGACATTTGAGCCCTTCATCTGTTAATCCTAAACTGCTAATTAGTTCTTTCTTCTAACTCTGCTGCTTCGTATAATCTTGCAGTAAAGCTTGGGAAGAGCAGTAGAGAAAGGAGCTTATGGTAGCTTAAGGACTGCATCAGAATATGCTTTCTCACAAAACAGCTAAGCAGCTCCTCTAAACTGTTCAAATTTGAAGTTTTAATTATCCTGTAATATGTATCCTTGCTGAGTGGATTGGTGTTTTGTTTTCCTGCTTTTAGTCACATTGAATTTGTAAAGGATGGACTGAAACATATGCGTTTGAAGTTCTATATTGAGGGCTCTGAACCAGGGAAGCGGGGCACAGTCCATGTGGAAGTCAAAGAGGTATGTACAATTGCTTGCTGTAGCTGACAAGCTTAATCTTTAATTTAAACTACCTAAGAGAAAAAGAAACAGATGTTGAAATTCATTTTCCTTACAGAATCCTGAATCAGGAAGACTTGAGGTCCGTTACATATTTGTGGATGTTGAGACCTACCCTAGAAGAACCATTGTCATAGAAGACAACAGATAGCCAAGGATCAAAGTTGCTGCCTTGTCTCATTGAGTATTGGGTGATACTGGTGTAGCCAGTCTATACACGGATTGTTTGGTGGTGTTGATCGTATCTTACAGCTTTGGGGCTGTGATACAGGACGTAGCCTCGCCAGGCCTCCATTAAGGTCTTTCATAGTAACAAATACAGGATTTGAATTGAAGCCAATGAAAAACTGTAGAGCCACTTACAGCAAATGCTTTTAACAGAAAAATAATGACGGAGGATGAACTAAGAGTTTATTGCTGGATAATGCTTCTACGTACACAAAAACCTGAGTCTTCCAAGATTATCGGTTTGGATGGGGAACTTTTTGTCTTCCTTTGCTTGTATTTCCCAATAGAACCACAATAAAGCAATATTTTAAGTGTAGACAAACTTGTTGCATTCTGGATGCCTTCATGTGGATAAAGGAGGTAAAGGAAGTTCCGCACCAACATGCAGAGGAACTTTTTCCCAGTGAGAGTGACAGAGCCCTGGCACAGGCTGCCCAGGGGGGTGGTGGAGTCTCCTTCTCTGGAGATATTCAAGACACATCTGGACACCTATCTGTGCAGTATGAGCTAGGGAGCTGCTTTGGCAGGGGGGTTGGACCTGGTGATCTCTCGAGGTCCCTTCCAACCCCTACAACTCTGTGATTCTGTGAAATAAGAATGTGTGTTAGTGATACAAAGGGGATCTAGCCCAAAGGCACATAAGAATATGGATAGTGGATGCACACATCCATGGCAAATGACTGAAGATAAATACTTCAATATTGGTATCTTTTAAATAGATTACAGCACACAGAACTCATCACTGTCTGTTTCATCCAACATTTGCTGTCCTGTTCCTCTAAATAATGACAGTTCTGTAGCTACTCAGCCCTGGCCAGTTTTTCTGTTAGCTTTACTAATCTAAGTCTTCTGGGAATCAGATTCATACAGGTTTACCCAGACTGAAAAGCTCAACTCATGACCAGATTTCCCACCTGGATTTCTTCCTCAGTGCAGCATGGTATAACCTTGTCTTTTAATAGTCGGACTCAGCCATGCCCATCCGTCCAACAGCCCCAACCAAAATGTTTCAAGCTTCTTACATTTAAACACTTGCTTAAACACCAACTAATGCATTTTTCTGTTGTCACCCATATATGTTACTATGTTTTTGGTTCACTAGCTAGTTATCCCTTCGTTAAGCATGCACTGATGTTATCAGCCCTTATTACAGGGGCATTTAAGGCTACATTTGGGCTGTTCTAAAGTTCGTGCAATATTCCATCATATGATACCACAAATACCATATATAGACCTTCAGTAATGCTTAACTGGACTTCAGTAGTCCTGTCCATCTGACTCCAGGTAATCTTTGCACAATCTTAACAACTAAACATAATAGTTTGTTAGACCTGGATAACTTTGCTTTACATTAAGCTCTTCAATCCTGACTTCGATCAGATACTCATGTTTTTGGAAAGTATTCAGTGAAGAGGTATCACACATTCATTTGTCGTTGTGTGTGACCAGAGCAAAGTAACCCCCAGTTCAATCTGTGTTAAACTGCAAGGCACTTGGGAATTTCTGCACTATATACAATACAGCTGACTTCTGTGCAGGCCAAAGGGATGTTTACACAACCTGGAATAGCAGTTGAGATACTGCCCAGAGTGATTTCATATCCATTAGTTTCAGCAGAGTTAGGAATTTGTCTGCTTGCTTTCCTCCCTCTGTGGATGCTTGTCAAGACCAACAAGCCCACGATTTTATGCACAGTCAAAAGCTGTTGGTGGCTCTCTATTGTAAGTATGAGAAATGGTTGTGGTGCTTGATATATCACAATGAAGTAACTTCAGTAAACTTATTTTTACATACAGGTAATGACATCATTAATGTCCACCTGGAAAAGCATCTTTAATAACAAAAGCAAATGACTCCTGTTGTTTTCTCTGTTATTTTCTTGAAAGCAGCAGAGTCCATAACACTTTTGACTTATGTTTATGACTCTTCCCAGTTCTTAGCATTACACTTGCTAAAGCTTGTGTTTCAGCAGACATTTTCCAACCAACCTAATAGTCTTATAACCCAGTAAAAAGAAAGAATAAAATAGCTGAGGCCCTTATGGTTTCATTGCAACCTGCTGCAGTCCCAGCTGTGGAAGCATTACACACCACGTTTACCTGCTAAGCCTTGTGTCCACTTGCTGTGTGTCACACCATGGTGGTTACTGAAAAACACTTCTGCCAGAGTTTTGTGAATGCAAGGTGGTGCACATCAGAAACACTGCAAGCTATATACATTTATAATCTAATACTAGGCTTACTAGCCCTAAGCCCACACTATACCTTGATAAAAATGTAATCATTCACTTTTTACAAAGCACAAAGCAAGGCTATATAAAAATATGCAGTTTAAACTAGAAAATGTGATACTATTTTTGCCCTTCCTTCATGAGTTTCTACCATAGCAAGTTGCCTGGAAGCCATTGTAAACCTCCACATCAACAATAGAACTGACAGCCTAGTTTTTTTCCTGTAACTCTGCATCCCAGCTGTGTTTTATTAATCCAGCTGTGGCTTCTTTTCAGAAAGGAGTCCTTCCTAGAACAAGATGCCAAAAACCTTTTTTTTTTTTTTTTTTTTTGTAGTATAGTAAACATCATATCTACAGCAAAGGAAGGCCAGCCATTAGATTTACTTCTGTCTTGGTTTAGAGCCTTGTTTGCACTGAAGAAACTGTCAGGACTAAAAACTTTCTGGGAACTAAAAGATGCTGACCTCGCGTCAGGCTGGATGTTTGTCCAGCAGTGCAGGTACATGCAATTGTATGTCAGGCTTGTGGCAAAACAGCAAGAATTGGCCATTGGGTTAATTCATGTTTGGCTCTGGCCAATTTTATTATTTGCAGCCAGGTTTCTTTACAGGGTTTTAGGAGTCAGGCCTTCCTTAGCTAGACAGAGATACAGTGTATTTCAAGGGTTGTGTGAAAGAACTGTATTTGGAAATTGGATCCCTGGTTGGTTGGTCCCTTTGAGACATGAAAACATTTTTTTCAGTTGTCTGTAAAGCTGTCACTACCTTAGATCTTGCACTAAGTGCCCTTGTCGTACTTTGGCAGTCATGTCAGTACTCAGTATCGTGCTCCCTAGCTGGGAATAAGGGCTACAATTACAGGTGTCAGAAGAAGTCCCAGCAAAGTCAGTGTAATGATGCTGTCTGGCCCTTTGGCAATCATTCCAGACCTGTGTGAGAGAAATGGAGACAGACCAAAACTGGCTATAAGGAAGTGACGTGAGTGTAATTGAAAAGTCACAGATAGATGTGGAGTTGTCCACGGTGCAGCTGACCTTCACAATTTCTCTTGTGCTATGAGTATATAAAACCAAAGTACAAACCTCTGGTTTATCCATTGCATTTCAAGAAATTGGAGAATCCAGAGAAACAAGGGATGGCTTTCAAGCTGATATTTGTTTAGGGTAGCCCCAGTATGACAGGGCTATAAATAAAATGTTTCTCATTCTGTGCTTGCATGGAGTGCATCGTTTTCATTTTCACAACACATCTTTCCCCCGTGGAGCTGGAAGGAAGCAGGTGGATGAGCACGCTGGCTCGGAGCAGCGGGATGCTCAGCTGTCGTGGCACCCTGCATGTACTTCATAGCAAACAAAACACCTCACAGTCTGGAAGGAAGCTGCAGCGGAGGAGTGTATCGTATGTAAATCAACTTTGTATATCACCCTGCTTTGTAAATAGCAGGAGACTAGAGAGGCAGGATCATATTTTGCTTCTAAAAAGTGGAAAAATAAAATTGCCATTATAAAATGTAAAATGGGCATTATCTCCAGGAGCTGCTAATTGCTGTTTCCTAACTAAAGCTGAACCTGCTTTTAGGTTGTTGGGAGTCCAAGGAACGTAGCAAGTCATCAGTCTGTCCCCTTTGGGCAGGGGTACAGAGCCCTTTCAGCATGCCTTCAGTCATCCGCTTTGCTCCAGCTACACTACACACCTTATTGTGGTTAGGGCTAGAAGATACTCACAGACTTGGAGACCTCTAACACTTGAGGTGTTCCTCTTGGCCACCTCCCCCAACATCATCACCCCAACAGAAAAGGGAGAAAGAACTCAGTAGCTGTAACTAGCTTCTGACACATAAGTCTCATCAGTGACATGGACAGTACTCCAGGATGAATTGTGTATCACAGGAGGGGTTTTTAGCATGCAGTGCTGGTTACTCTCCTGTTCACAAAAGGGCACATAAATAGGACTTTTAGCTCTACAAATGCTCTCCTCTAATGTTAGGGGAACACTTGGTATTTCCTTTAAAGCTGCCTTTGCTGTGCCGGTGAAGTAGCGTACTCCATCAGGCTTTCCAGCCCTGTTATCAAAACACTAGCTACATGCAACAGTAAGAAAGATGGGCACACACGGGCACACACACACACAAAATGTTCAGGGAGCCAAATGGTAGTGAGGTCTTCACCAGTGTCTCTGAGAACACTATCTTACCTTAAGTGGTGTTCGTTACCTTCGAAACACACTGAAAAACACAATATTCCATTTAAACTTCTTCCCATCTTGTCTTCGTCTAGAAATAGTATTAACCAGCATCCTCAGTCCATAAGTGCATGAAGTGATCCTTGTGATTGTTTCAATTATTTTTTTACTGCCTGAATCACCTCTCCAACTAAGCAGAAATTCCTTCTGGAATGGGGGAACACAACTCCAAAGGAAATCACTTTCCTTACTTTGTGAAAAAGTTGATGACACACCTGAAAAACATGAAGATAAAATAAAAGAAGTAGCAGAAGAATTCCACTTCTACCTAGGCTCTAGATACATTAGCATTCTTATGGGCAAATAACAAATACAAGGTTCACATGCTTTCAAATCTCAGTGGAGGAAAGGTTTTGTGAATCCTTTTTCTAGTAAAGTCTCTTCAGAGGAAAACTATAAAAGGGAACTTCATAGCTTGATCCTCCTAGCTAGATACCTATTGCCAGTGAGACCGTTTAAGCCTCATGAGATTTCAAGAGTATTAAAGTTTTATAACTGTGTAGTCTGGCTGCAAAAAATAAGTTAGACTCTTGCTAACATAGAAGTTTTGTGGGAACTACTTCGTTCTTTCCATATGCCTTGTGAGGCTGAAGCTGTGTGGGAAGCATGTTTTAAAAAGTATTTTCTTAAAGCCTGTTTAAAGCAAGAAATTATGTGGCACTCCTGTTGTAATTTTGAAGACTGTTAGACTAGATTATTCCTTAAAAAGCTGTCCCAGTGTCACCAGATCATTGTGCTACCAGTAAGTCATGCAGAGCTCCTGCGTGGCAAGCAGCTCAGAGGTTCTCCATCCTCTCCCTGGCTGATGCTTGGCTGGGGAGTAACCAAAAGGTTAAAAACTGTGTAAAACTGTCATGTTACTGTTACTAAAGCTGTGGGGAAAAATAACTGCCAGGAAGTCAGAGCCAAAGCAATGACATTTTCATGGAAATCAAACACATTTTACACAGTCAAGTTTTGATCATGGCAGAATTATTAAATATATATCTTCTTAAAACCCTGATCATTAGCAAATGAAAATATGTCACTCATGGGTGAACCACTGTTTTGCCAGAAACATTGCATAGCAGACTGCTCAAAATATATTTGAGAAACTATGCAAGTGCTCTCAACTTTCCTCATCTCTGGCCTCATTTTTGTGGATGCCAAAACTTGTGTATATAGAATAGGCAGCCAACATCCTTGCAGTTGGTTTGTGGGAATAATAATAATGTTACTCCATCATTTACATGACCTCTATTTGAGTCTAGGTCCTGCGTATACTTGCTGTATCGTAACAAGAAGAAGTATACCTTCAGGAAATTATTTTGTGAAAACTTCAAAATATCAGAAATGATTATTTCTTTACTAAGCTCCAGTAAACAGAAGGTCATGCAAAGAAAATAGGATTTTAGAGTGGGATGGGAAAAAGTTGTGCATGACTGATTGAGTTTAAAAATGACCTCAATACGTAAATAATTCCAGCACGGAAATCAAATTTCAACAACTGATTTAGGCAATGGAGTCATGATCTGGGAAATAGTTGCAAATAAATGCATATCTGATACAAGAAACTCCAGGAAACTCACTTAACAAGCAGAGGAGACAGGAATATGAATAAGGCAGTTGTTGTATCACATGCCAACTGCAGAAATAAAAAAGACAAAGAAGTCGTGCTGGGGGTTCTTGCCATTAGTTTCAGTTCACTTTGTTCTCAGCCTCATCACAGTGTCACAAGGGATTCCATCCATCCAAAAACACTCGTGGGTTTATTCCACTGTGTAAATTACCAGCAACCTAACCTGTTAAAAATTAGGTCCTAAAACCCACTGGGGGCACGTTTTGGGTCACAGACCACTTTTAGGATACATTGCAGCCTGTAAGATGATGGAAATACATAAGGAAAGCACAAAGATGAAAGAAGGGGAGAAAAAAAAAAGATTAAAGGTTTAAAAGTTTCAAGGAACAAGTTGAAAAATAACAGTGAGAGCTCGTAACTGGCCTCTTTATACTGGACTGTAAACCCTGCTTGCATATTCAGAATATAGCTGGCACTGGAAAAACAGATACATTTGAAAGCTAAAAGATCTCATGCCTTTTGTTTGTTTGTTTTGCAGGGTGGGAAGGGAAGATTTAGTCCCTAGAGAGATTTTCACTTTCTCAGGATAAATAATAAAACTGCAGTGCATTCTCCTTAGGTAGCTGGGAAGATATATCATTATGATATAGTATACCAAAGATTATGAAACAATAATTCCAAATTGTACTGTAAATAATTGAACAGCAGAAGTATTTGATAGTTTTTCCTTAGTAAATTCTTGGGGATTTTTTTTTTCCTATATGCTATGTAAAATAATTTATAAGAATTATAGAAGAATATGAATTAATACCATCCTGTATTCAAATAGAGTATATTTAGTTTTTCTTAATAATGATACATAGTTAAAAGTTGAAAATGCAGCAAAAATATTTTGCACGTTAAAGGAATAAAAGGAAAATTTTCATTAAATTAAATTTAATTAAAAAACTAATTTGGAAGTCCTGTAGTTGTTGTAGGAACAATACATTTGATTCTCTTCATCTCATCCAGGTCACCAAGGAACATTTGTAATTCCACAGATAGCTTCAGTAGGCAGTGAGGTTTGGAAAGCCCTGTTTGCTCTGGATCAGATAAAGTTTCATATCCTCTCAGTGCTCAGCATCAAGCTACTGCATTTCAGCATCCACATTAAAACTAATGCCAGTTATGGAAAAAAAACCTGCACTAAGTAAGCTGATAATTACCCACATAAAGGATGACACAGTATGTCCAAAAGAAAGTACCAGGGACTTTAAACTAATGGAAAATGCCAGATTTAGTTTTCCTGCACAGCAAGCACAAATATTTACCCATCTATGCTATACAGCAGTTTGCTGTATATACTTTGGTACAGGCTTTGCCTGAGGTGGTGGGGTGGGGAGAACACACACACCCTTGCCCCCCTGTCTGAGGGTGGGATGCCCTCACCCTCTCCAGCCCAGAGCCATGCTGTGGCAGATCAGCCTTGGCCAGCACCCAGGCTCCAACCCTGCTGCTACCCACCCCCAGCAGCCTGGAGGTGCAAATAGGGAACAGCAGGGAGATGAAGACAGGGAGATCATTTGCCAATTAAAGCCACAAGCAAAATAGGCTTCAAAATTAACTCCATTTATTGCCTGTTGCTGCCACTGCGGCCTGTGTTGCTGCACGGGATGGCAGTGCAGGCAACCTGCCGCAGCGGTGGAGCACCGAGGGAGTCTGGCAGCAGCGGCACCTCTACTTCCAGATCACGTACACACATCTGCCTCTGCATCTTAAAACCTCTCACTACTGTTCTGGGAAACCTTTCCAGGATAATCATGTTTATCCAACCTCCATTTAATTACAATTCCCTTTTATCCGAATCACAATTATGTTTTCTAGCATGAATTGCCTTCTTGTATTACTCACCACAATTAACTCTATTAACCTTCAATTATCCAAGTGCATTTTCACTTTTTATAGGAACAGGGTTGTTTTGCAATTTCAATCCTAATTTTTTTTTTTCCTACTAAAAGCATAACTATCTCAGCCATAACAATGTCTTATTACAACCATTTTAAACACATACTAAATTCGTGGCAGAGATCTGATTTGCTTCGTTAGTGCTACAGCATCCATAGAGGAGCTGGAAGAGAATTGCTGGTTTGTATGCTGTCTGGGACCACGGATTACCTTGTGTTTAATAACATGAAGCCAAATCCCAGTGGCATAGCAGAATACCACTAGTCTGGCAAGGTCCAGGCACCCTCTCCTCCTATGTGTGGCTGCAAAGGTAAGGATAAAAGTGGTGGAGAAAAATAGCTGAAACATCTCAAGAATTAAAACAGAGAGCAGCTTTCTATCAAGCATCTTGAGTATGAAAGCCTCCTAATACATCACAACTATTTTTCCCTGAAAATATCAGTGAAAAATGTCCTACTTTACTAATTTTTTAAATTCTTCCCACTTCTTTTCCCTGAATTTCTCTTTTAGCACTCTTTTTTTGGGAGTCCTGCCAGCTTCTCTCTATATATATTTCTCTTTTCCTTCAAAATATTACGCCTAACATCCATGTCTGCATTTCTCTTCTTTACCTATATTTATTTAGCAGAATGAAAGCTGAGGAAGAAATATTACACCTTCAGTTTCCAAGGTTTCTAGAGCTGGTGGCTTTTCTCCTGTGGTGCTCCAGCTTTTCCATCATGCTGACTCACATAAGAGATGGTATGAAGTCAATGTCTACAGCCCGTATTTCAGCAGCATCTGGTTGATAAGTAATCTTGTAGCTACCAAATATTTTACCATATGTTAAGGTAAATAAAGTGGAAGGGTTTGGGGGAAATAATTTTAATTATACTGAATGTCTGATTTCTACATGAAGCACTGGCAGTATGAATTCAATTTATTGCCTCTGAAAATCTAGATGTATATCAATATACCATATACATAATGGTTATATCCAAAATAAAACTCAAGGAATTCATTCATACCCCATCAAAACCAACAATTAATCCCAAAGAACAATGTCATCCAAACCAGCCCTTTGCCAAATTCTGCATCTTTTTCCATTTTTATAGAAACATATAGAATCACAGACTGGTTTGAGTTGGCAGGGACATCAAAGACCATCCCATTCCAACCCCCTGCCATGGGCAGGGGCACCCTCCACTAGCCCCATCCAACCTGGCCTTGAACACTGCCAGGGAGGGGACAGCCACAGCTTCTCTGGGCAGCCTGTGCCAGGGCCTCACCACCCTCACAGGGAAGAATTTCTTCCTTATATCTCCATATCTAAATCCACCCTCCTTCAACTTAAGGCCCTTACCCCTTGTACTATCACGACTTTCCCTTGCAAACAGTCCCTGTCCAGCTTTTTCAGGTACTGGCAGGCTGCAATAAGGTTCCCCTGCAGCCTTCTCTTCTCCAGGCTGAACAAGCCCAGCTCTCTGAGACTGTCTTGCTAGGAGAGGTGCTCCAGCCCCCTGATCGGCTTCATGTCCCTCCTCTGGACTTCCTCCAACAGCTCCATGTCCCTGTGCTTAGGGACATCAGAGCTGGACACAGTACTCCATGTAGGGTCTCACAATAGCAGAGGGGTAGAATCACCTCCCTCAACTTGCTGGTCATGCTGGTTTTGATACAGCCCAGGACACAGTTTGCTTTCTGGGCTGCAAGTATACATTGCCAGTTCATGTTGAGCTTCTCATACACCAACACCCCCAAGTCCTTCTCCTCAGGTCTGCTCTCAAGGTTACTCTGGATGGCATCACTTCCCCTCAGACTGCACCACACAGCTTTGTGTATTGGAAACGTGCTGAGGCTACACTGGATTCCACCATCCATATCACCAAGAAAGCTGTTAAACAGCACCTGTCTCAATACCAACCCCTGAGGAACACCACTCATCACTGATCTCCACTTGGATGTCAAGATGTTGACTACAACTATTTGAGCATGACTGTTCAGATAATTCCTTATCCACCAAGTGGTCCATCTGTGAAATCCATGTCTCTCCAATTTAGAGACAACGTTATCATGTGGGACACTGTCAAATACTTTGCACAAGTCCAGGCAGGTTATGTCATAGAATCATAGAATTGTAGGGGTTGGAAGGGACCTTGAGAGATCATCGGGTCCAACCCCCCTGCCAAAGCAGCTCCCTAGGACATGTCAATTGTTCTTCCCTTATCCACCAATACTGTGACCCCCCTCATAGAAGGCCACCGAACGTGATGTATCTCCCTACATAAATATATATATATATGTATATATATAAATGTATACATATATAAGGTAAAATATATGTTTATAATGTACATCATGTTTATGTATAGGTAATAGAAACACCAGCCAATCTACACACATATTTATGTGTGTGTGTGTGTGTGTGTGTGTGTGTGTGTGTTCTTGACCTGACATTGGTAAGCTTTTCATGTAACAACAAAGTCAAACAGCTTCTGAGGCCATTCAAAAACAGACACCTACCACTACTGACCAAGTCAGGTCGAAGAGTAGGTCTCCAGTGATGTTTCTGAGATCACTGTGGTCTGTGTAATTTGCAAATGGTGAATTCTGAATGGTGGGTCAGATCGAAACGTTCATTTTTGAACTATGTCCAGCACCCCATCCAAACCTGCAGACACTGACAGCTCCTGACATCAGTTGGTGGCAAATGCTTTAAGGGAAATTAAAAAGAAGTCAGATAAGCCCTACGAGTATATGAGTTGCAGTAAGATTAGAGGCAGTCAACTCTAATCTTTTCTCCAGTACTGAGTGAATCATGATGGCAGTTTCTCCTTGATAGTCCCTCACTCCATCCTGCACTGTATAAATAAAGGCCAGAAAAATACTGCTGCGTTCATCAGCAGTTGTCAGCCTTTGGGATGGAATACCAAAAAGGAAGTATATGGATTTGGGTTTTGTGGGTTTTTTTAGAAACAGGCTTTTTTCCATGTTGAATGTATAAATTCTAAACCAACTGCCAATGCCACAGTCAGTTGTGTTTACCCACAACCTAACCATTGTGCTGTACCACCCGCATGACGGATGCTGACACACTGACTTCCTTTTTATGGAGGTCTGGCCCTGTGCTTCCTAAGCAAAGTGTTCCACATGACATCCTCAAAATAATGATCAACCACAACATAAATATCAACACATGCATGCACAAGATCGACTTAACCCATATTGTCAAGAAAATGAGAGCGAAGCCTATGTTTTTAGATGTAGCATACTTCTCTGAACGCTGTCAAGCAACACTATAATCAGTGAGCAGCCTGAGAGCATTTTGCTATATCCTGTGTCCCCCATCTGTTGTGGTTACCTTGCTGTACCTTGCTATAGAGTTCAGGAGCAATCAGCACATACCTATCTATGTTGAGGTCATTGTGATGGCTTATAAAGGACTTTGCTGCTGTGACCACCGATGTCATACTTGTGGGAGTCCCCACATTTCAAATGGCAGACATTTCGTGGCTTTCTGAAACTATATTCTATTCACTCTTGGAGCCCCAGGGAAGGTTCCTGTCTCTAATTCAAGGGTCATTCATCTCTTCCCTGGGAATCAGCAGTGGTTTGCCAGAAGCCAGCTGCAGGCCCTTCCTTTAGACCTCTGCATACCACGCACATTCCTCAGGCCATGCTTTCTGCAGCAATTCCATGCAGATCTCGCTGGGATTTTAAAGACAAGAAATGATGTGGATATTTTTGGAACTGCCTATACATCACTGCCGCAATGTACAGAATTGCATGAGACTTTCACACTGAAATAATTTACTTAGTAGAAATAAGGACTTGTCAGTAATGATACAGATAGCTTCTGCATCACATAAACTAGTAGTAAGTGCAGGGCTGGGAATCAGCAAATAGTAATTCTAAACTCATTTCTGTCGCCCATCCCTTCTGCAGGCCTGGAGTGGCTGTTTATGTCTCTCTCTTTGCTCAGAGAATGCGTTGTTGAGAATCAGGTAATGACCTGAGGCTGCAGAAAGCCTGGGCAGGTAGGCAGGACCCTTGGAATGAAGCAATGAGTTTGAGAAACACAGAGGGATGGATGGGGTTTAAGCAACTCTCAACCACGTCACTTAAACACATTTCAAGTCAGGCATTTTTCCAGGAAGAAGATCTCCTCACTTCTGTCTATCAAAGTGATGAGTAAAGAAAACATTACATATCATGTCATGACATTAAAAAATATATATAAATCGCAATATCAGCCTTTCTCTCAGGCTATATGTCATAGTTTTGCATGGTTGGGTTCTGGTGGAGAAGGGGAGGCTGCAGGAGTGATTTCTGCAAGAATCAGCCAAAAGCTCTCTGTGGGCCCCAGATGGTAAACATCAGCTGATTCAATGCCAGAGTCATTGTTGACCAAGGCCGAGCCCATCGGCAATGGTCACAGCACCTCTGGGAATAATGTTTAGGAGGAAAAAAAAAATGCAAGCAGACACTTTTTGCTACCAGAGGGAGTGAGAAGATGTAAGAAACTGTGCAGACACCAAGGCCAGTGAAAGGGGGAAGGAGGTGCCGTAGAGAAAGATACCCCTGCAGCCCGTAAAGGAACACATGGTGGAGCGGGTGTCCCCCGACAGCCCATGGAAAAGGCTGAGATCCCACCTGCAGCCTGTGGAGAGGCCACACACTGGAGCAGGTGGAGACATACAGAGGACGCTGTGACCCTTGTTGGAGCAAGTCTCTGCCAGCACTTGCAATCCATAGAGAGAGATAGAGAAGCAGAGACAGGCAAGAGAGAGATCCACGCTTGAGCAAGTTTGCTGAGGGGAAGGCTTGTGACTCTGTGGGGGGCCAGGCTGGAGCAGTCTGGGTCTGAGAGACACTCTATGATTCTATGACTGCACCCCATAGAAGTGACTCACGCTGGGGCAGCTGGTGAAGAGCTGAAGCCCCATGAGAAAAGACTCCCGTTGGTGAAGTTTGTGAATCACCACACCATACCTCAAGAAATCTGCACTTACACAGGAAGTTCTTTAGGAAACTGATAATATTAGCACTGATGATGAAGGGCTAAATTTTCCAGTAGCCCAAACCTGGTATTCCTGGACATCCCTCATCCCTGCACTGCATTTAATCTCTGGTTTTAATGAAGAGGTCTTCAGAGTTGAAAAAGAATGTGACAAGCTAGAAGCTCACTTTTAAACTCAGATTAAAAAACAGAGCAAACTGGGGAGTTCTATGCATAACAGAACAAAACCCATCACTCAAGGACAACATGAACATCTTTATGCATATAAGAATGAAATGCATTTCTCTGAGCTGGATGCAACTTTCTTCTGATGTGAACAGGAGCCATCGCACCGCGTGCCTTGAGTGGGAGCACACACGTCGCTCCACGATATAATAGACTGCATGACTAATAGCAATTAAAAGTCATTGAACTGCCACCCACTCTAAATGAAGATGCTGCAGTTTACAGAATGTGATCTGGAAGATCATTTTAAGCCTAACCATCACACAGTACTGCGGGGTTTTGTTTTTGTGCCTTTATAGCTTAACCCCTCAGAAAGTTTTCTTTCACTAGTCCCATGGTGGGTCTGGCTGGGGAGGAGTAGGCGAGGCTGGAGCACAGCTCCTCATCTCCAAGTGCAGGGACATTGTGCAGAGCCTGTTAGGATGAGTCACTTGTGAGCACAACTGCCCTAGGTGAGAAGGAGGGAGGAAAAGCAGATTTGGAAACAAGACCCAGCTGAACACAGATGTATTGTCTTATGCTGCAAGTGGTCTGACAGGTGGACGGGTCAAGATTTTGCTCCTTCGACTGTCTTTCAGTGGACATTGTGAAACACATGCAAAGAGACATTTGAGGGGTTTTTTTCTCAGATGTGCTTCAACTCCAGAAGGACTACGCAGATGATCCCTGCTGAGGAACTGCTGCCAGCAGTCTGTGTGCCCAAACTAGCCACGTTGAGCTGGTTTTGGCTGAGATAGAGTTAATTTTCTTCCTAGTAGCTGGTAAGAGTCTGTGTTTTGGATTTGTGCTGAAAACAGTGTTGATTGATAACATAGAGATGTTTTAGTTATTGCTGAGCAGTGCTTACACAGAGCCAAGGCCTTTGTTGCTTCTCGCACCACCCCGCCAGCAACAGGCTGGGGGTACACGAGGAGTTGGGAGGGGACACAGCCAGGACAGCTGACCCCACTGACCCAAGTGATATTACATACTATATGACATCATGCTCAGCATATAAAGCTGGGGGAAGAAGAAGGAAGAGAGGGACATTCAGAGTGAAGGTGTTTGTCTTTCCAAGTCACCATTACACATGATGGAACCCAGCTGCCCTGGGGATGGCTGAACACCTGGCTGCCTGTGGGAAATGGGGAATGAATTCCTGGTTTTGCTTTGCTTGCACATGTGGGCTTTTGTTTTACCTATTAAACTGTCTTTATCTCAACCCACGAGTTTTCTCACTTTCACTCTTCTGGATCTCCCCCCCATCCTGTTGTTGGGGGAGCGGCTGTGTGGGGCTGAGCTGCCAGCTGGAGTTAAATCTGGAGTAAACGTTCAGGGAATAATCCACAAACTCAGCTGTGTTGGAAATGAGCAAATTATTTGTAAGAGTGACCAAATGTACGAGAACAATCAAGCAATAATCTTCCCATCTGTATTTCTCAAGCAAAAAGGATGGCAGTAACCGCCGAGTGTCTCTTCACTGCAAACAGCAGGTCCAGACGCATCATACCTGGTTCTCGCTGAACATTTGCTTAAAAGTTTGTGGAAGTGAGAACACTTAGAACTTCAAAAATCTTTTTTAGTCAACACTTCAAAGTTTTACATTATTTCATCTCCATGCACATTAATTCAGATTTCTAGGAGTTTTCATAATAGATTTTCACCAATCATGGAAAAAAGTCGCTAAATTGAGAGCAGATCTTGATGCTTACATGACAAAAGTAACAGATGCCACAGAAAGGATTGAGCTTTCCTAACACAAAACTGGGAGCTTGATTAAGAGATTATAAATTATATTACCCTAAGCCCATTCAACTCCCTTTTCAACTACCTACAACATTTCTTCTACGATCTTTCCGGATTTCAAGAAACAGTAATCACCACCGGTAAGTCCCTCTTTATCTGCAGAGAATGCACACTCCCTCGACTTTTGCCATAACTGGTAGTTTAGCACCACCTTCCTAGACACCGAAGAATGACAGCTTTGCACTACCAGATCTTTTACCTGAAGCCTTTGAGCAAAAGCCAGAAAAAATAGAAAAATGCAAAGAAGAGCGGTTCCTTCCTGATCTATTTTCATTAACAGACATTTTTAGTAATGAGATGGAGCTCCTCACCAGCAGCTATTTTTAGAACTCAGCAGTTTTTAGGGACTGTCACACAGACTGGTGCTCCACGTAGCACATTGGTTACAGCAGGTCTGTCGATAGCTGTGGATCTCTGCTGTCTTGAGGGTTTCAGGGCCCATGGCTTACCTTTCCAAGCCAGGAAAACTGAAGTTTCTAATGCAAACTGTATTTTGTCCTGAATATAGCTTATTTAGTATTAAAAAGGAGATTGTTAGTGCTTGATCTGAACTCGGTGCATTTGCTCAACATTCTAGGCAGTAAGTTTCAACTGGTTTTCTACACTTCATCATAAACAGCTGTCAAGGAAAGAGTTTAAAAGATCCCTTGAAAAACCAAAAAGAATCAACAAGTGTTATTTCATTGACAGCCTCATGGATGATGTAAATATTTTCTTCTACAATCCAAAAAGGTGAGAAGAAGAACAGTAAAGGTGACAGATGTAAGGACAACTGACCTGTATGAGCCTCCAAGACAAGCCCATATCTCAAAGAAAATTCAAGTGAATCATCTATATTATTCTGTGTAATGCATTCTTCAGTGTTCCCCTTCTGTGTGTCCCCCAGCATGCCCTCACTTGTATGGGGCATGCCCAGGATCAGCTAACCAAGAATAAGCCTAATCACAAAATTACCTTACAGTCACCCTTTGCAAAACCTCCTTCTAGGCTGAGCTCCTTATCTTGTGACCCAGAAGCTGCATATACCCCCCATGACATGACCTGTCTTACAAAAGTATCACATGTTGATACGTAACCAAAAAAAAAGAGGTCTCCATACTTTTGCTTTGCTTGCTGCTTCCCATCAGAGACTCACAGGAGATACTCCCCAATATATGGTCACAAAATTCTGGGTGACGTGGCTGTGACAGTCCTGCCTGTGTTTGTCAGGACAGCCTGGTGGCTAAGCTGCTCACTGCCATGTTGGATGCTGAGGCTGCATCCCCTCTTAAGCTTTTGCTTCCCTTTCTGGTTGTAAAATTATTCTCCACCTAGACAGAACTTTTAATGGGGGGAGGACTCCTCTTAGGCATTTCGTGTCTTGGCTTCTTTGCCTATGCAATTACTTAAGTGTGATCTGACTGTGAACCCCTCATTTTTGTCTCTTTGGGAGAAGAAAAAGAATAGCAATATTGCATCTTAATTAACCATCACGCTTTCTCTTCTAGGTCTCCACCTCTTTTATCATGCACTTAATTTCCAGAAATTAGAATGCCAGTGGCAACTGACAGTGGTTTTAGTTATGACAGTGAGCTAAGGAATGGATACACATTTACTGACTCTGGGCAACACCACAGAGAGAAGTTGATAAATAGAAGAGGAGCTGTAGGTATCAGCCTTTAAAATCTTCCCTAAATACTACATGTGAATCAGGTATGGTTTCTGGATGCAGCCTCAAGAAAATGTATGGAAATGAGTCTTTTAAGGTGGATTAATTTAATTTCTTTATGCTTTTAAGTGGATATCCTCATTCAGAATAAATAAAACCCTCAAACACTAAAGTGGCCTTAATTTCATGTACTTTATTTCCAAAGAGAACTAAAGCAGGTCAAGTTAAGGATACTAATTCTGGCTAAGAGTGTCCACGTAATCTTGTGTAATGCAGTTTAACTCTTACATTTTCAATTCACATTTTTAGTTTGTTTGGACTGCATTTCCAGAGTGGCCTCAAGAAGGCAAACTCCAAATGCTTTGCTGTTTGAAGAATGTCAAGATAACATGCAATGCTAAGCATAGATATATAATTTTCTTGTCCCAATTAATGAAGCACGAAAATGTTTCCATAGGCATTGCTACTCAATAGAAGCAACTGCATAAACAGATCTATGTGCTCACATGACACATACTTTTGATGCTACTGTTAAATTTGAATTTTATTTTCATTGCACCTGGAATTTGCATATAAAATGTATAATATCAGAGAGATCTTTCACCTGTACATGTTGCTTACACTAGCAGAAATCGCTGTTTTTCATATAGACATGCCCAGTGTAAACAGATTAACTCCTACTTAGCAGGGAAACTATTTTTAGATATACTTCCCTTGGCTCTCCAGACCTTCTCAGACACCAATTGTTATCTCTAAAACATCTTTCAGATTCCTCAGTATCAGATCCAGACCAGCTACAGTGTGACATATAGCTCAGTCAGGAAGGCCATGAGGAGGACTCAAGCATCATGGCAGTTTCCAGTCATAATATTTATATGCCTGTTTTGTTAAGTTGATTTTGGCACACACTGACTTCTCTTTGTGAAACCTTAGCACTGTTGATGAGCCAGCAGGTATCTCAGGGTGTCATTCAACAGTGAGCCCTTGGCAGCCCTGGTCCATCAAAAGCCATGGTCCCAGAAAGTACAGGGCTCTGAGCAGGCTAGCACCTTGGGTTGGTGCTAGCTCTCCACAACCCTTGGCATTGCTGGCAGTGGTAGATGCCATGGCCTAGCTGTCTACACAAAGAGGGAAGCAGCACCAGTGTGTTTTAGTCATCCTAATAAAATAGTTTGATTTTAGGAAATTACAGCAACTATGCTAGGGCAGGACAGGTTATGCTAAGAATGCTGTACTTCAATAAGAATACACACCAAGAACTGCCTGTCTCCAGAATGGTTGGGATCTGGAGAAATATCCAAAAGATGAGATGAACATGCATGAGAATAGGGTTCAATCAGAGGACACAGTGAGGAAGACTATTGACAACCACCAGAGGACCCCCACTCAACACAACTAGGCATGCATTAGGACATATGCACATGATAAAGAGTTCCAGGAAATAATACAAATATGAGAATTGCTTTTTATTCAAGCTACTCAGTAAAGTTAGCCAATGTTTTTTGTAGAATGAGAATACATATATATGTGTGTGTGTGTATATATATATATATATATTAAAGTAACCAAAACCAGTCATTGCAAAGGTCATATATAAGTGAGAGAGTGTGAAGAAGTGAGCATTCCATGCAATTTTAAGCAATGACCCTGCTAAAAAAAATGTATAAATATACTGTGATTTGTAACTAACTAACTCTGGAACACGTCTCTGGTGAAGCTGGCTCCTGTGTTCCCCAGCGCTGGAATAAGAGAAGTACCTGCTTATCTACATTGTGTAGCTAAGTTCTTTGCTATTGCAACCGCTACCAAGAGGACTTTTGGGCCTTGGGAAATTTAGACTGGAAAAGATTCTGTGGGATGCCCATGAGTGGGAGTTATGGATGCAGTCACCTTGATTTAATGCTTTTCTACAGTGTAATCCGTCTGCCCTCATGAATGACTGATAAGTAAATCAAACTATTTTGAGCAGTAAGATAGTTCTACCTTGAATGCTCTGGCCTGGTGAAGACATTTGTTTGCCAATTGGTTTTCTGTCTTTCAGGTAAGTGAACTTTGCAATTAGCCCCCTGAGCATGGTATTTGCATGAAAATCATGCCATTAAGGATGCTGTCTTTGTCATCCAGATGCTGCACTTCAAATTTGACAGCATTGCCGTGTTGTTAGAAATTTGAACTGAATGAAGGGCATACAGAGAGAACAGAAGGCACACAGTATTAGCAATTATTGTTTGATGAATACAAAGCGAGAGCACCAACTGTAAAAGCTAGGAAAGTTCTGCTTACAGTTGTTTAACAACTTGGAATTAAATTTTACACAATGAGCATCTGTTACCAGTTGATTTCCCCCGCCCCCCCATACTCTGTCACTTAAAGCTTCAGCCAAGATGGTATGCCCATTTCTGGCTGAACAAAAAACAAGTGTCTCCATTTCTCCTCTGCCTGATACAAAATACCAAGACCCTTTTCTGTCAGCTCCATCAGCCTCTAATTTGAAGTGGGAGTATTGGATTTGCCAGCTTCTGCTGCAGAAATATGGCCTTTTATTCCCATGGAAATCCAGGCAAACTTTGCCAACGCACCAAAAAGTGATAACAACACTTGTTTGCTTCTCACAAGCCAAAGCAAATGCACTCTGCCTGTGGTTATCTGCAGTAACCAGGACTGGTAGTCCTGTGTGGGGCATGGCGACTTCATATGCCTTGGGTCACCCACACATGGGCACCCCATGATGACCATACCCCACCCTGCCTTGGTTGTTGAGCCGTATCTGTGTGGGTATCCCACTGGGCAACAGAAAATCCCCCAGAGCCTTTCCCCAGCACCTCACCCTTTCCTCAGAAGCAACAGGGAATAACATGACAAACTTTTTCATCATATTTTTAAAAGGGAACAGCATGTTCTTGACTGAAGCTTTTTTTGTATGCTGACAGATTCCTGCATCCTTCATGCTCAGAAAAGTGAAGCCAACTGAGCAGCTCGCCACTGAACCGAAGTTTGTGCCGCTGCGAAATCCATTCGACAGACCCAACACAGCTGCCATGGGGAGCCCGTTACCTCTACTTGGGCACCCAAGAGATGATTTCTGATTAAAGCAGAACTGTGAGATTCATCTCTAGAGAAGAATATCAATAACTGGTGTAAGGATAGTTTGGCTCAGTTCCACAAACAAGGTTTAGTAGGGCACCAGGTGACTTATGAGGGGGCTGTAAAAGCAACTCAGCCTTGGATTGTCTTGAGGGTCCATCTCTGCAGAGACAGCTCATGGGGATCTGTGTAGATAGCTCAAATCTGAGCTGGCCTGTAAACTGAGAAGAAACAGGGCAGTGGTCAACAAATGGTAACCTGGGTTGAGCCTTGAATTCTTTCAACAAACAATATACCCTGAGTGCAAATCAAGCCACTATTCAGCTTCCTGGCAGTAAGGGAAAGGCAAGCCAGAAGGTCCCCATTTGGCTTCAACGGGCCCAGACAATGCAAAAATATGAGACAGAGAGGGCATGAGATAAGGAAGAACACCGCTAATGACAAACATGGAAGGTGGCACAGTCCTGCCCACTGACACATAGATCAAAGAAATAAAACCAAATAAAACCCCTTGGATTTGGCCAGAGAAGGAGGAGACACTTCCCCAACTCTGTGAGGAGACCCTTCCCCCTTGGCTGGGATGCTGGCTGAGGGAACACGCTTCGAGCCCGCACCTGGAGCGATGGGTTAGTGAACATTTGATGTGCTTTAAGTTTGTAGTCTCGGGTGACAGGCTCCCACCCGTGCGGTATTTAGCGCACTGAGAGCTGTGACAGCGCGTTCCATGGTGCTGCTGCGGCTGCAATAATGAGTCCTGTGAGCTGCCCAAGGGCAGCAACAGCGAGTGACGTGATGCTGCGGGGCATGAGGCCGCATGGCCTGGCTGCTGTGCGGGCAGTAGCGCGGCCTGTGAGTCTCCTGTGGCTGGGATAAGCATAGCCGTGCTTCTGAGCCGCAGCAGTGCATTGCTCCCCTGTGCCCATGGAACCGGCAGTAGTGACGGATTGAATCTGCATGTGGGCTTTTAACAAATTATTATTATTATTGTTATTATTTTGTGTCTTTCTGTCACAACTAGAAAAAAATAAATCTTCTGATACAGTTTTGTTCCTTTTTACCCTCCTGTATGCCAAGAGCACTGGCTGTTTATCCTCAGTTATTGCAGTAGCACTGGCAGACGTCCCTGGCAGGGGCTGGGCCTGGAAGACCTGGTTTAATTAGCACATCCCACCTCAGCCTGGGGACAGGTGGCTCCTTTGGGCACGATGTCTCAGGCATACCCAGTCATCTCCCTAAAGCCTGTAGGTTTTCCCTTTCACCATAGAAAAGGTGATAAACAGAGGCTGGAGCTGAGGCCTATAGCAATGGAACAATGTTTTTCCAAAGGCATTTTGCAGCAGCACTTACCGAATATTTGCAAACTCTCATGGACTCCTATCAACTGAAAAATTAGGCAAAAAAACCCAAATTGGCTTAGATCACCTGTATAAACTTCTACAAATTGCACTCTGCAGGTACACTAGTGAGAGGGCTGCCAGCAGACAGCAATGAGGACCCACCAGGGCCATCACCTCTTCCCTTGATACAGTTGCCCCAGGAGAGGATTTATTTCCATGGCCTAATGACTGAAACCCCTTAGTTTTAAGACCAGCTCAGACTCATTAAATCCACTCTGATGCCTTTAATAAGTCCATTTTTCCACTTCAGAGTTCCCAATGTGGTAACTGGATTAATCTGTGTTTACGCAGAGCTTTGTGATGGACTCTAAAATGTGTTCTGTAGATTTAGAACTGTTAAGAAAACAGGTTCAAAAAAACTGCAATATGAAGTTAATTAAGGGTTTTCATTCAGAAAAATGCTTATATGAATTTAAGCATGCTTAAAATTAAGAATTTGGGTTAAGAACTCCCCTAATTTCAAGCCTAACTTCATTGATTTCTTACACACAATGAGTAGTTTTCCACATTGGCATGAATGCCAGATTTCAACAATGTTTTATTTAAAGGTGTAAGCAAATTAAATTTTTGTCAGACACCTGTAAATCTTACTGAAAATGTATCTGAGGTATTTTGCATAAATAATCCATAAAAGTATATTGGGAAATTTAAAATGTTGGGAGGCAGGTGCCTCTTCTACATCCCTGAGGGAAAAAATGAGAGTAAAAGTGTCTAGCTGTTTAGAACAGATGGTAGAGCAATAAAAGAGCTGAACAGCTATAAAGCAAGCATCAGAAAATGACATCCATCAGAGAAGAGCTACTAGCAGTGAGATGCACAAGTACAGCTATTAGAGAGAAGTTACTTAAGAATGAGACTTTTTATCCCACGTTATATTCTGTCAGCCCCAGGTCTCTTTGCTCCTCCTGGTGCCAGTCTGCAATTGAGCGATGAACCGAAAATCTACAGAAGTGCTTTTGTAGAAATGGGTCCAGCCATATTCAGCACTTATCCCTCATGAGCAGCAGCAGGTTTATGCTGTATGTATTACTGATTTCTTCACCCACCAATGCTGAAAACAGCAAACATTTTTCACTGTAAATTAGAAATCTGCCTCATACAGCCTGATTTTGCAAGTCCAGACTTCGAAAAAAAACCAAAACCTTTTAAGAAAATGTTTTATCATCCCCAACACAATTTTTTTTAATGAAGTGATTGTTTGAATTTGTTGCAAACTGTGGTGCTATCACCACTCCTTCCCAAATTTCTTATCCTTTTCCTCATTTAGGTTCTTAGGCTTTGAATTAAATTTGAACATGTTCTGATTTTCATCACAATCACAGAACCTACAAACCTGTAAACTGAAAACCTTGGATAAATCACTTGACTCCATAAACAGAAGATTTATGCACATCACTTCTTCAAGAAAAAGAGTAGCACTGCAACTCTAGTAGCACTGCAAGTAAAAGTCTATAAATAAAAAGGAAAGAAAAGTTTGGTTTTACTACACAAGTTTAATTGAATGCAAGGAGTGGACAAGAAAATAAAGTAGAAAAAGTAGATGAGCTATTTCAAGTTTTTGATATAAGAACTTGTGATAGACAGATGAGGATTATTTCTATCTGCAAGTATAATTCAGCTTAATCTTTATTGGTTTGATTCCACTGGGAGTGCTTAATCACATGTGTTAGACATGGAACGGATGTCTCTGAGGCTGCACAAAGTAATGAAAATCATGTGGAAATTCCTGAAGAAGTGGAGCTAGGCTTCTTTCTTATAGAAGCACAGAAAATATCTAAGTTCATTTATTCTCTACAAATAAAAAAAACCCTCTTCCCTTTGGTGGTTTCTGTAGAATTTATGAGATATAGTAGAAGGCATGAAGTCTGTTGACAGCAGGAGGGTTCGTATCAACTGACTCTACATGGTAATGCCTGCTGCCTCAGATCTGCTGATGCTTTGTTTGCTCTGGGATTCATCACCACATAAAAATCAGACCTGTGAATTATGGTTTTGCTTCAAAATTGTTTTGTGGTTGTCTAATGCTTCACACTACATCACAGTGTTGCAATGACAGGTATTTTATCCGGAATGAAAAATAGATGAAAGGTAGCTGGAAATGCAGTTTCTTTTTCTGAGCAAGACCAATATCTTTCCTTTATTCATAACCAAACTTCTTCAGCTGACCTTTACAAAAAGCGGGTATAGGATTTCATAGCTCTTTTGTCTATATCATGCTCCACTTTTTACATAGCTACAATAACATACTATAAAATGGGAAAACAGCTTCCAAACAAGGCTGACAAGTTTACAAAAATTCTTCTGATGACCAGCAGATTTAGTTAGACTATTTTTCTTTCCATGCTGTACGTCAACAGACTATGACTCATAACAAATTCACATAGCCCCTAAGAGGAGATCATTAACTCTGGCTAAAGACAAATAACTCCAAGTATTTTGTGTGAACAGGAAACAGATTCAGCACAAATCTTGTGTTGTATCTGAGATTAACATTGCAACAAAGGGGATGTAGCAGGCAAAGGAAGGAGCTGTCTAATTGGGAATGCCTAATAGTTCCTGAGAAGTGCAGAAACATCTTTCAGAGTCCATGGCTAGTCCCTTGGAGTCAGTAAGTCAACAGAAAAACGCCTACTGACTTGGCTGAACTACCTCTGGATGGATATTTAATTGCAGACTTGCCCGGAATTCATCCTGGACAGTCAGCCTGCAGGCACCACTCCTGAACTACACAGGAAGAAAGAATTTGAAATAGCTACATTGGCATAGCTGCTAACATACTAATCACAATGTGTTGCACAACACAATAACCATTGAGAACATGCCCATGAAAATATAGTAGCTATTGGGAGATAATAACTTTTGGTCCTTCTCAGTTGTGCCCCCATTAAAGCCTAAGCTGCCTATTAGTTCAAAACATTGGCCCCTCCCCCCCCCTTTTTTTTTTTTTTTTTTTTGGTGTGGATGCAAAATGCCCTAGTGTATCATGGCAAAATTCAAAAGAAAGTGCACAGTATTTTATCATGTAGCCAGTATACAACCTATGCAATATGTCTTAATGCAATTCTCTGCCAATTAGGAGAAAATGTAAAGACTAAAAGAATGAAATTGCAGTAATTTTTAGCACTAGCACAGTTCTCTGCAAGATTCCTGAAATGCAGTTCATCCTTTTTTTCAACCAGCTAGCCCATCTTTTCTGTAAACCCAAAAGGTGTTAAAAAGAACCCAAGGCAACTTGCTGAAGGCATATACCTCCAGGAGCATTGTGGCAGCATGTAAAGCTAAGGATAGGTCTTCACTGTACAATGAAATACTGGGGAGATACCTGTCACAGCTGAGACAGAAGCAGCAGCATGGATGCATTAGCATGATGCCATGCCAGTGTTGTATCCTACTCTCTCATCCCACTACAAACACTTTGAACTGTATAGACAAAACCTCTGATAAAAACGAAATGGACTTCAGTTGATGACTAAGAAGTCATCAGCACCCACAGAAACTACTCTCAACAGTTTTCCTCCAGCTCTGCCCAAAACCCTGAGGAGACCCTTGTGGGATCTGCCACTTTTTCAAAGGGCAAGAAGGACACCTGGCATTGTTCTCTGAACCCACAGACCACACACACCTGGATGTCTGTGATTCAAACCCACCACGGCTTTATCTGCTTCATCAAAGACTTTTGCTGGAACCTGCTGTTACACTGCCTTTGACCTTAATGTTTAACCCCCCACTGGCTGAACTCATCATTCTAGGTAACGTATGCACAGGATGCTCCAAGGCCAGTGCCACCAAACTGTGTCAGAACAATGTACGCAAACCCCCCTCACACACCTCAGTCTGGAAGTGCTCCCCAAGCACACAATTGGGTGCTCCCCAACCACACAACAGGTTATCACGTGCAGCTTGGGGCCCTGAGGAAGGTAACAGTGATGCCCTCACCCCTACGCCCTCGCTAATGTTTCCCCTCTGCTTTGCAGGCAGCAGCATGGCTCCTCTGGAGTTTGGCTAAGGCGATTACTCGGTCTCTTCTGAGCAGCTGTTCCCTGTGTACTTAACTTTGAGGACTGCCAAAATTTTGAAATCTGGAGACCTTTCACTGTACTTGCACAAGGGAGTGGTTTTTGCAGAAAAACACACCCCAACCATTTCGGGTTCATCTGCATCCTGAAACTGCAAACTGCTTTTGGATCTGAGAAGTCATGGAGGAGACAGACCTCTACTCTCATGCAAGTGATCCACCTCTTCCTGAGATGCTGACACATCTCAGACCCAGAGCCAACACTGCCAATATCCAAACAAACGCTAAATGGCAATAAATTAAATTGAAAGCAAGTTGAAAATACGTTCTAACAAAAATATCTGCAGCGTGTTTATCAACAACATCTAGGGACTTTCCAGAAATGGAGAACAGGATCATTGTTTTCCCTCTAGAAACTACTAAACAAGGGCAGATAAACGTTCGGGGATTCTTATTCCCAAGATAAACTAGAAGGTAAACAGAAGTTATTTAATTACAATTTAAAGAAAAAAAAAGAATTCATAAACTGGGGAGAAGTTTTGAAACAGCCCCTGAATCCAGCAATTGTCTTTCATCCAAAGTGTAACTTTGAAAAAATGGCTGAAATGTCCTTTCACCTAAAAACTGTTTCTTTTTGGGATCACAGGGTAATTCCAGCTGGATAGGAGCTCAGCCCACCTCAGTCCCACTTCTTGCTCAGAGTGGGGCCAGCTCTGAGCCCAGGGCTTTGGCCACTTCATCCGCTTCTCACCACAATGGATTATTTTCCCTCTCAAAGTAAGGGAAAGAGAAGGAAGCTGTACTGATTCAAACTGAGCAACCACCTAGGCCAGGACCTCATCTCCAGTAGTGCTCCACCAGCAGGGACATCAAGGGCTGCCTTCGTTCTGTCCTTCATGGGTGGCCCCAGGCAGCTTCACCTGAGGTCCCAGTGCTGTACTGGGAGAGAGGGCTCCAGTCCAACCTAGCTGTACCAACCATGATTTTATACCCCTCAGAAGCTACAACAACAGGACTTCCTCCTTTCCTTCTCCAGTTTGTTCCATTTCTTCTTTTGCTTAATTAAAAAATGTATGCTAATGAGTCCATAGGCCAGCAGTACCTGGTGTCTAACCTTTCAAATATGACAGAAATGATGCATTCAAACAGGACCAGATTAAGAGCAGCTAAATCATTGTCTAGCAGAAAATAATGCAGGCCTGGTGAAATACAGGTCCTTGTATGACCTTCTGGGAGAGAAGTTTGCACAAAAGGAGTACATCAAAGAGTATTTTTTCCCCCTAAAGATAAAATTCTAGGAGTGAATAAACATTCACACTACAGAAACTTTTCATGGTTTTATAATAAATTTGGTCTTCCAGAAAATCTAAACTGCCATGTTGAACTGGAAAAATGCTATTATAGCTTAAAAATGCTAAAATCCATGCTAATTTAAAATTCATCTCTGGCATATCAAAGCTTCCTTGCAATATTGTAAAACAAGTACTTTTGAAGGCCACTAGAGACATCCACCCAGAAACCTGAACTGAAACACCTTCTCCAGGACACAGAGACATCTCAGGATCCATATTGTACAAATGTGAACAAGCTCACTTTGCTTTAGTTTTATGGAGGACATCAATTTCTGATCTAGCAAAAAAATGTTTAAGAAAAATGCTTTTCATTTATGAAAATTAAGTCCCAGTTGTTGGGGTAACTTAATCTGGCTGCAAAATCCATGTATTTGTAGTGTTGCTATATTAAGTATTTTTCAGCAGCAGGTAAAGACTTTTTCAAACCAAGTTTGAGAGAAAACACTCTGAAGTTTCCCATTAATTCATATTGTTAGTGATAATTCATCAGCTTGTAGATGTGCCACTTGTGAGACTGACCTGCCCTGCCTGCAAAGAGATAGCACTTATCTCATCTGTGTCCCTTGGAGGTGATGGGTTGCCCTGGTTCCCACCTAGCTCCTGCTGAGGCTAGGACAGCAGTTTGCTACCTGCAAATAATGGAAGAGAAAAAAATCCCAAAGAAAAATAATTGCTGCCCTGTTTTCCTATGTGATTGATTTGGTAGTTTGGGGCACAGAAACATGTTATTCCCTTGTATGGTACCAGCAGAAAATTAATAGCTTCCTTCTTTTGCTACAAGGGAAACAGTGATAGCTGCTTGCCTGGTAGTGTCTGTCCTGTTTCTCAGATTATTTATCAGGAATGAGTCCAGATGAGGAGGATTTTGGATCTTCTTCTTTAGTTGAATAAATGATGATTAATTGTTTCAGATTTAATTCTGTTTGTGTTTTGCACCCTTCTCCAAATCATATGCAGTGACATGTCACTCATCTCCAGGAGCTGCTTATTTTTACATTTTTGCATGCCTTGCCTTATAGTACCCTGACACATGTGAATATCCACTGGAATGCATTTAACAGCTTTCTTCTGCTTGTGTTTATTTGCAGCTTTTTTTTTGGTCTGTTCTTCTTGTTCCCTGGCATGGGAGTCATCGACACGCCAAAAAAAGCTGCTTTGGCATCTTGCCACTACCATGTAAAGCTGTGTTTGAGTTTCCTGATTTAAGGAATGCTACTCTGGTGGTTATCAGGGAACAATTCTTGCCATAAAGAAACTGAAATCATACAACATTGTGTAGAAGTCCTTGAATAAGGGTATCAATGGAAAACCAGTATTTTGGATACAAACCAATTAATTTGATCGAAGTCTACTCAAGTATAACCTCTGATGCAGTTTTTAACTACACCTGAAGATGCAAGTTTGTTTTGAGTAGACAGGTTTTAAGCAAGCATGGAAAGAAGGCTGGGTACCTGCACCATCCCTCAAACATATTTTGTATCTGCTGAGTTTACAAGGTCAAATAGTTCTCACATAGTCAGCCCTGCAAAGCCAGACCGATGTCAAATTAGTGTTTGGGGGGTTTGGGGTGGGTTTTTTTCCTTTCATCTTCATTAATTAAGGTCTTCCAGAAGAGCAGTTTTCCATGTTCCAGCAGCACCAACTGTACCCTACTCATTGTTAAGCTATTTAAACTATGTTGAAAACTGAGAAGTGGCTTGAATGCTTTTGACTAGCTTCCTGGTTGCTTTATAACATCAATTTTGGTCCTGACTGCACTTGCAGGAGAGAGCTAATTTGTTCTGAGCTCTCAGCTTATGGGTCCTGTCAACATTTGGGATTTTTTACACAAAAATCCCCTGTTACTGCAAGTAAAGCTGAGAAGATACACACTTAATGTGCTGCTGAAAAAAAATGCCTGGAAGTTTTGTATGGTAATATATCCAAAATTAACATTTAAAGATTTGATCTCATCAGAGAGAATGAAAAAGATCTAATTACAGATGGGTCTTTTTACATCAGTATTGTGATGCTAACAACTCTAAAAGACAGAAATAATTTATTTTAATTTCTCAAATATGCATAATAGACTTCACATACAGCCTAGATGCAAATTTACTAACACAGAAGACACCATTCTTGCTGTCAGGTGCAAGAGAAGAATTGCATTTTAAATATAATTAAAACCCTCAGAGAGACTAGTTTAAATATTTAATGATTTTCAGGACTTGTTAAAATGATGCTAATTATTTTTCAGATTCTGCACCCTCCCAGCTTTGGGAAATGTTTTTGCTGTGAGTGTTACATGTTTGCATAAATACCTCAGGACCACTGAGACTGAAATTTAAATTTAAAATTATCAGGGTGGTAGATTTTTTTCCTAACTGTAATGACCACAGTACACAGGATGTGCATAGCACCTGACAACTGTGATGTCCCTCCTTCTCCCACCTCCCCTTACTTGGTTTGCAGAAAATACTGCTTTTCAAAATTCATTAAAAAATTAATGGAAGCTCTTTCAGCACTTGTTAATCCTGTCTTTCTGCACATGCTGAGTATTCTGTGGATAAAACCACACTCAATAGTAAGAGTTTAATGTGTAGGGAGAGAGATGGGAGCTGGGGTAGAGTGAGGTCATGGGAGGAGCAAGCTGGAAGGAAGAAATGTGGTAATGCATCATGGCTGCAGGTAGACAGCTGGTCTACAGATCTCATTGCTGAGGACTTTGTCCAGCTGAGTCTTCCCCACACTACAGCTCAGCCCTACTGCCACGGCCTGGAGGCTGGAGACAGTGGGGTGCTTTTCCCCAGACAGTAAATGGTCCCAGAGGACACTTTGAGCATGGACCTCCATTACCAAAGCTGCATGAGATGGCAATGCAACCCTCCAAAACGGTGTTTGCTGTGTCCTGGAAGGCTGTCTGAAAACTCCCTATCCCTTCTGCCCCACCTTGCCCCTTCTCTCAGTACTTTGCATCAAGGCTTTCCTGCAGAAATAAGGATAACATACAAGTGGTTTTCATCAGTATACAAGCCATTTATGCAAATCAGGCTGCCTAACCAGTCTTTTAACATGTAGCAACTTGTGACTAATTCTTAACATTAAAAATTTTGGTACCTAATCATTTAATCACACAGTTCTCTGCACTCACCAAATTAAGCAGGACTAGAGAGGCCCCATTTCCTTACATTTCCTGTTTGAATGACTCTTTACATTAATCAGTCTAGCCAACACCTCTTCCTCAGGCATCAGACATTATGATTTAACCATCATTCATGTAGCCGTAAGGCAGTAAAAGGCCACAGGAGGTCAGCAAGTCTAGGCCCTGCTTTAAGGCCAGGGGAAATTACACCTGAAATTAAACCATCTAAGCTAGTGATCTTTTGCTGTGGGAGCTCCACAACCACCCGTGCAGCCTCTTCGATTGCATCTTACCCTTGGTCTGTTATTACAGCAGTTTGGAACCTGCGGTCCCCAAATGTCACAGAATCACAGAGCTTTAGGAGTTGGAAGGGACCTCTAAAAATCATCTAGTCCAACCCCCCTGCCAGAGCAGAATCACCCAGACTAAATCACAGGAACACATCCAGATGGGGTTTGAACGCCTCCAGAGGAGACTTCACAACCTCTCTGGGCAGTCTGTTCCAGTGCTCCTTCACCCTCACAGTGAAAAAGTTTCTCCATAAACATCCCCTGATCCTTTCCTATGCAGTGACATCACCATGATAAAAGGGATTCCTATTTCAGGTTTCTCAAAACTTTTGAATTCTGACTTCATTCCCCTGCATTCACACCTTCTCATATCCAAGAAAGTCTGCACAAGAGACACAAGCTGTAAATTACCTGCTCTCCAATCAGACATGAGTGAAGGTGTGGCTGCATACTCTCCACATCAGCCTCCCACTCTGTGTCCACACACTCCGCTCCTACACTGCTGTCCTTCAGGGCATGCATCAATGGCCTTTTTCCTTCGTAGCTGGCCAACTATTTTTACAAGTAGAGTCAAACTTCATAGTTCCTACTGCCAAATTTATTTGACAACAGCCAATAATTTCAAAATTACTCAGGGGAAATAATAAACATCTTTGCTTCCAAAAGTGGCAGTTCTCTAGAAAATCGTAAGAGAAAAAGACAGGTTAAGGAAATTTGTGCTCACATTAGGTAAATAATTTCTTCATCAGCCTAGTAAAATTAGATTAATCTAGCCTATTCAGCCCCAGAGCACCTAGTTTTGCTGCTATCATTTTAAAATCCTGACATGGGATGACAACTCTTAAAATAGTGACAGGCTCAGGCAGGAAGAAGACAAAATGTTTTCTAACCACTAAGAAAAGAACTGCTGAAAGAGTTAATTGTTCTACCAAAAATACATTTTGATAGTCATCTTGTTTTCAGAGGCAGTGGTTTTTTTATCCAGAATAACAAACATGGTGTGAAGGTGTATTTAGTGCAATACTTACTTTCTAATTTGAAAAAGTTGCATTTCCTTGCTTTGAGTTTGGGGGTGGGTTTTTTTTGGTTTTCTTAATGGTAGAGTCCTGTTCTTTATACTTTCACATCATAGTATTCCAAATCCAATAAGCTTCTGATTCTCTTTTCTTCCTCTCTCAAAGTGGCAGTTTGAAAGGAAGGGAAAAACAACTACTCTTACAGTGCCAGTACTTCAGATATGTAGAATAATCTGTAGTTGACATATTTCATCACTAGAGGGAAATCCATTACAGTGCTCTTCTCAGTGATGCTGGCAGGCACTCTATTCCCCAGACTTGCAAAACGTGCAACAGCCTTGACTTCAGATGCAAACGCTGTAGCAACTGACTATGACATAGAGAACACCATTTCTCCCCTTTCTCAAGAGTGCCTAGGGGAGCTGCCCCATGTCTCATCACATCACACTATAAAATAAAAAAGGTCTGGAGCACAAGTGTACCCAGGAAAGACAGAATCTCTGACTCGGCCAAGCATAGCAAACCAATCGTCCTGCACCAGTGTCTCCAAGCCAAAACCAGGACAGAGAGCTATCACCCCCATGACAGCACAGGGAAGTAGACAGTGAAGCCTGTTTGCACCACCAGTCCTCAAACCATGGGCCTTTAGAAGAAACAGCAGCATTTTGAGACACCTGTAAAAACAACTTCCAGCTGCTCTAGTCTCCATCTTAACTCCAGAGCCCGTGCTGCTGTTAACCAGATATTGAAGACACATTGTTCTGTCCAGTTTTAAAGGCCTTGGACCAACAAGCCAATTTGGAAGGTAATGACCATAAATGAAAAGCATGGCAAGCAGACAGCTGAGTTGCTGCAAAGGCAAATTTGTTGTACTCTGCCTTACAGCCTTGATGTCCCCTTGCATATTCCTGCACCTGATCCATGTCTGCTACACAGACTGCAAACTTTGATGTCATGACCATGTAGGGCATGTACATCTCCATGAGGACCTTGGTCTCGCTGTGTCCAAACCCACCCGCTGCCAGCACTGCTGCCTGGGACAGCCTCTCAGTCCAACTCCTACCACACATCCCACTGCAAACCCAGCACCCACCTTTGCCCAGATCCCCAAGGGAAGAATCCCAGCCAGCACCTGCCCTGGGTATTGTTCTGCTGAGGATGGCCTGCATTGCTAAGAGAAAGAAAAAAGTGAAAGAGAAATGCTAATGATGGAGCAAACCCCATTTTCAGTGCTGGATCTTAGGGATTTCCTAGCACATTTTATCTTTGACCTCATTTCCTAGGAATCAAAGCAAGTCAAAGAGAGAATAGAATAGGATTGCATGAACTGCTGCCATTTTGCATGACAGTTTGCCCATTTCTAGCTTAAACAATTCATTTTGAGATAATAAATTGAACTTGTCTTCAGAGAGACTATTTCATGCTGGTTTTACAGTGACCTTCTGTGGTAAAGCACTTAAGTCAGTGCCACATGTGTAGCTGGCATATTAACCGTGCTCCTTTTAATCAAAGCCTAATTTTTAATGGAACGTAGTTGCCACAAATCAATTCTTGCTGCTTTTTATTATTTTCCTTTTTAAATAGTGCTATGCTCCTTACTGTCCAAACATTGCATCTAGATATCAGGACATTTAAAACCCTGAACTTTATGCTACAAATGAAAGACATAATAAGGGATTTTGGAGTAATTCCTTGATAGATCCTCACTTTGCCCTCCATGCTTTCTGGTTTGTAATTTTATTTTTCCTCTCCACTACAGTGCCATACACTAGTAACTGATTTTCTGCTCTGGCGTCCTACACCCAAAAGCTGAAAGATAAGAATAAATCTTTGGATTGGCACAGGGTTACACTGACTTATAGTGGCAACATCCTAAACTCTGATCAGCCTCCTATATAATTTCCCAACTACATTGTTCCTTTAACCCACTGCAAAGCGATTTTCATATTCTTACACAACTTCCTTTGAATGATGCCAAACATTAGATTACCAGACTTTTAGGCCTCACAGATGAAAGCCTGAACTTAAAAATCATCAAACCCCTGGAGATCAGACTGAAGAAATACTTGCTATTGCTATACAAAACTATTCTAGTTTTGAACAGCCATCAAAATGCATTTAACTTTCAACATTTCTTACTCTGTTCCAAAAACTACAGTATCTCTGTGTTTGCATATTGAACTCCAGGAAAAACAAGATACAGAAGAATACATCATGTGTCCTAGGAGGCTTTTTGTCCTAACAGTATTTTCTTCCATGAACATATATTTTAGCACATGTACTATGGTCATTTTAAAAGGACTTATATGGGTCTTAAGTGCTACTCCTCAGCAATAGCAACTGGAAAAACACCCCAAACAAACCAACCAAAAAAACTCACATCCTCTGCCTCACCTCATCCACCCCCAAACACCAAGGGAACTTGCAAGCAGACTATCATAAAAGACCAACCAAGACAGACTAGTGGAAACACCAACAACTTGCCTCCACCCTGCCTTAGGCCACCACCTCCTTCAGTTGCTACAGGTCACATTTTGCTGTGCAGACTAGCAGGACTTCTAGATTTGCCTGTTTCAGAGCTAGAAATGCCAAAATACCCATGATTCAAGCCTGCCCCCTCACACAGGTCAGTTGTCCTATAGCTGATTTTTCCATACTTACATGTTTTAAAATGGCAAGATAAATTACAATCATTTTCTTCATTCACTGATTTATCCTTCTGACAAATTTCATACTCATGTTTTCAGGGAAAATGATATCCTTAGGCTGAAGCCGTGGAGTAACCATCTTTCAGTACTTGACTGCATACACATATATGCATACATGCAGAGAAACTCAGAGAAAAAACTCAGTCAGAAGGATCCCCCAATCTCACCTGGCCCAATCCCTGCTCAAATCAGGGCCAACCTTGAAAATAGATTCAACGTTAAAAGGAGATCAGATTGCTCAGGGTCACGTCTAGTCAAGTTCTGATTATCTCCAAGGATGGAGATACATGCTCTTTCCATAATAAACATGTGGCTTACATCCAGAGCACAGGCAGCTCAAGGACTTAACCTTTTGGAGTTTATCTTCAAAATAAATTAAGGACACTAACAGAAGGGATCGTGTGGAAGCAGAGGCATTTCGTCCCATTCACTAGACTCAGACCTGGTCTTGGATTATAAGCTACTGTTCTGTGATTAAATTTGCTTATCCATTTCTAGTCTTTTACTCTCACCCAAATACCACAAAAATGATGGGTAATCAATCCCTGTGGTGTAAAACATAATTATGTTTTACAGAGGTATACAATTTAAGGGCTAAAATGAAAATTGTATTAATATGATTCCTTTTATTTTCTCTGCTGCACAGACTCTGAAAAACTTCCTTTACTGATTACTAGACTTCTGACAATCAAACAGTCCAAAGTTTTACTGGCAGGACTGAACTCTTTTGCACTTTATCGATGATTAGCCTTTTTAAAGAGCTGTAAAAGTAATTAGTTAGGCTTTTTAATAAATTACCTGGGGATAAGAATTTCCTTTTCACCAGTTCAGAGATGTCAGCAAGCAAAATAATAAAATCAATTGGAGAAAAATATGTTCATTTCAAGATAAGTTTCATAATGTTGAGGCATTTGATGTGTTCCACATTTATTTTGAAAGGGTATGCAAAATGTCCAGCATAATTGCTTAAAAATATACAATGTTTGGGGGAAATTTAGCATAAAGTATATTTTAAATAGACAAAATATTGAATAGCAACATGAAATTTTTCAGCTAGGCAAGACCCAGCTGAAATACAGGACCAGACTAGAAAACAAGGGCTACTGTAGCTTAAGCTAAAGTTGCTACAGATATTCTTGACCCTGATGAAGACCTCTTTTCATCGTTGAAGGTTGCTGAGACCATCCCTGTCTCCATTCTTCATCCATCAGAGTTATGAGCACTGCAAACCTCTCTCTCATTAAGATGGACTTGCACTAATAAAGGCCCCAACAGTATGTGCCTAAATCTCCCTGCTACGTGTCTCTCAGAGCTATTAGGCTCAGCAACACACAACATTAAAACATTTGTTCTCAAATGAAGAACAGACTCTGGATTCCTTCTCTCTTTACCTGCCCCCCTCATCTCTTACAGGACCAATTTAGCATTACCCCTGTAGCATGCTGACCCTCAGCCTGTACATGTTCTCAGAGGGTACCAAAGCCATTCCTCTCCGATTAAGCCCTTTGGGACTTTGAGCAGGACATCTATTTTATGATTCACCTGATCAAGGTTTCAATTTGCTGAGCCTGGTTAATGCTGTGACATGTTTGGATGCACATACAAATGCTACTGTAGTTCTGGGGGAAACTTAAGTCAGACAGAAAGGTTTTTCTCTGGATACTGAGGCTCCAGGGTTAAGCATTGCCCAGGACCTTTATATTGGACTTAGGGTGATATTTTCATCTGGCTTCACTGCAGAGACCTGGCCCAGGGCATCCTTGCACAGCTAGGAGGGCTGGGGATGGCACAACATGCACAGCAGCATGAAGGCTATCCCCAGAGGTCATTGCTTGCTGATGTAGCATCATTACTCCACGGAGCACTAGGCAAGTGACACAATGTCATGTAGAGATGACCACAGACCAGGAAAGCCACTTCTTGTCACCACATCTGACTTCTCTCTGCTAGCCTGGGCCTCTGGTAAACTGTGATTGCCATCAGCTCCTCTTGTCCTCACTTCCAAGAAGAGCACCCAATAGACCAAGCTGTCAGTAGGCTCAGAAGCGTGATCCTAAATCCATCCTTTAACAGGGCCTCATTTCTCATTGCCTGAGTGAAGACAGCCCTTACTGTGAGCAGCCTGAGCCATAGCGTTCCCAAGTTGTTGGCATGTCATTTTCCTGTTTGGACATCAGAAGGCTGCCATAACCCACCAGGACGCTTGTCCTGTGCTCAGTCTCCAGCCTTCAAAAGCTAAGCCTAACTGCAGCACCAGCCATAATCTTACCCTGTCAGCTGTAGGACAGAACACCGTGAGAAGTCCCAAACGTGATCCCTCAGGGCTCCTTCTAACCGAGACCTTATTCTTGTCCAGTGAACTCAAGCACACCTCTTACACCCCACTCCTGCCCTTCCAAATCAAGGGATTTCCAAATCAGTTCCCTGTCTGTCCCAGCCCTTCTTCCAGTCAGATTTTCCATCATTGCAGCCCAAAAGCAAAAAGCTGGAGTTCCCTCCAAAACAAAACATTACCTGTTCAAATCAACTTCCAACAAACGAAATGCTCCTAAACCATAGCCCCAGCCCTTGACACATGCTTTAAAAGGCAAACCTGATCGAGCTGTCTTCTTCAACACTCAAGATATTCTAAGCTCCAAGCTAAAACCTCAAAAATAACCAATAGCTCAATAAAGAAATTAGGAAATTATGCCTAAAAGACATATTTTATTTCCCTAATTCCTCACTTATTCAACTGAAACCTGTAATTAACTCTTAACTACAAATTATCTGAGGGAACTCTTATCAGCTCAAGAGGAAAATCAAGCTAGGACGTGTTTGACAGGACTGGGCATTTTTTCTGAATGCAAGACACGCCTCTATTTTTAGATGACTGAAGAAATCTACCCCTGCAAAGCTTATTCAAACTGTATCTGTTACTAGGGGGGAAAAAAAGGTGTTTTGTGATCCTGAAATGCTGACATGAGTGCTGGACAACAGGCTATTTGCATGTAGATACTTTCAAAATGTACCTTCAGACCATGCCAGTGCACGCCCATAGCTTGGTGTAGCTGCCCTTTACACCAACCTACTCCACTGGAGAAAAGGGCAATCCTTCCAGAAGGGACTCAGAGGAGCAGCCCCATGAGTTCACCTGGACTCACAGCAGCCCAAGACAGCCATGTTTTTTAAAAAACAACTGACCTGTGTCAGAAGCACTCTACCAAACCTCGTTTCAGAAAAACCAGAGTCCAAAACATACAGCAATAAATTCAAAACTTGCTCAGACCTCACCTGAGAGGCATCACCCCCACCTCCAATAATCTGAAACCATAGCCCTAAATACATTTTATTTATTCTAAATTGCTCCTAAAACATAAAAATGCTCCAAAACATCCCCCACTTACAAATCTGTTCAAGATAGGAGACTGGGGATAAAGTTAGGAATACAATTTACCTCAACAGTAGCCAAGATTGCTGCATGTTCATTACGAAACAAATGAAGACTCCTATCCCACCCATCAGGATTAAAAAGCAGCGTCTCCAAAAGGCGGGCCACCAAACCCATGAAAAACCCATGCTCCTCTGCAAAGTTGACATGGCAAAGGGGATCCCAGCACAGCATGTGACCCATGCTGCCTGGCAAGCCAAACCCTACACTGCTGGTCTCTGGAGATGCCTGAAATTGCTTTCTTGAGAGGACTCTCACACCAGAACCCTGTCCCATAGGGGATGGTCATGCTGGATTACAGGCTCATCCTGAGAACAGGGTAGAGGGCTGGGTTGAATTTTGAGGCCATGTGAATATGGGGCCCATGGGCTCAAAGTGGGGTTTCAGATCCTGTGAAGCTCAACACAGGAAGGTGGCTGAGCTGGCAAGGGCTCACTGGACTGAACTGAGGGCTACTCTCCATGTTTAGCACCACAAGGTTTCGGCACTCGAAGCTACACAGGATGCCTGGACCAGGATTAGGTTTGGGCTAACTTCTCAGGACTGCATGAGTACCCAGGTTTAAAAAATATGTTATCCAGGACACAGTGCAGGTTGCGGCCTTGTGAAGACAGCACAGCTGTTGCAGGTAACATGGCACAGGCTTTGCTTTGACTTTGCAAGGCCTTTGTAAGAGGTTTATCGGACTAGCTTTGACAGAATTTGTCTAGACCTGCCCAGAGCTTTCCTTTTATTTGGTTTGATTTGTTGCTGTAACAGCCGTTTTTCCTAACGACGAGTTGGCTATGCCGAACTTGTTCTGCTTATACAGGCAACACACAGCTGTTCTGTGTAGAGTGAAGTATTTATGACCTTAGCAGAATGATGTAACACTGGCCTAGTGTCAGGGAAGAGGCCCTGAAGATCAACTTGCAAGAGGTGGTGTAGAGGAGTATGGGCACAAGATGATGGAGACGGGGCAGGGGGTAATGCTGGGGGCTGCAGGGCTACAACACACACACCAGAGACCAGCTAGACAGGTGCAGGCCTGGCAGCTGAACAAAACCCATTTTAGGAGTAACAAAATTAGAAAGAGTTTCTAACATAGATAAAATGCACCATATACAGTAAACTCAGGTGTAATGAAGAAATACAGACTGATGAAGAAAGAAAAAGGCACAAATGTAATTGGGAAACATGAATGTGGCCTTAAGCAGGACCTAGAAAAGGAGAAAGAAACCACCACACTCCTTCCAGCAAAGTACTTGGGATGTCCGGTTGTCTCACCATACTTGTTTCCCCCATGCTGAAGCCCACAGGAGCAGTGAAAGGGTGAGCAGGACACCAGGGGAAAGGGGTAGAGCCTAGACAGTGGAAATGTAACAGTCTTGACTGTATTATTATTACTGAGGCTTTCCATAAATATAAGATTCCTAATTTCCCCCCCTCTTTATTCCTGTTTTGAAAAACAAATGAATCAATCTGAATAATAACAATAATTTTATGAAGTTGCCAAGACTTCAGTTATAGTAACACTAAATTCTTGGTGTCCTCTGTCCTTGCCCCCCAAGATTTTGAAAATCACAAGGCTTGTACAAGCACAAATGTATGTTGGTGAAGAGTGGCAAGGGTTTGCTAGACTTTGGCTAAGGCTAAAGGAAGAGTTCAGTTTGAGGTTGGGTTCATAGCTCAGGTTTGAAGGGCACTTCCATAAAGAAAAGAGCTTGGGCTCCAAAACATCTGTCAGGTGTGTTTGAGCTAAAGCAATATGTCTCCTGTGACTACTTCACAGCTACCTTTTTGCAGGCATCCCTAACTAAAGAAAGCACAAATCCTTGTTGAGTGACCCTGAGTGGAGGCAGAGCTCCATGACCCACCAGGTATCACCTAGCAGTTTAACCTGATGCCACCTTTTTTAACCTAGGAGTTGCTGTGGTGTATCCCAAATCCCAGCTGCAGCCAGGTTGCAGGCAAGGATGATGGCTCAGGCTTGCAAACACCTATAAGCAGGAGCAGGCTGGAGATGAACCTAGCTGGTACCACCAGCACTCCTGCAACTTCCCACCTCCACTGCTGCAGCTCAAACGTGGGGGTCCTGAAGCTTGGCAAAAAGCCATGCTGTGCCAACAGGAGGTGAAAAGGAGAGAGGCTGCCCAGGGAGAGCCCAAATCTGTTCACTGTCCCTGGGGCTGCCTGCTCTCTGGTATCTCTGGACTTGGCTTAGGTCTCGAGGAATGCATTACTCTGAATGTTTTTCCTTCCAGTTTGGATATTGAAGCGTGACAGTGGCTCTTAGGCAACAGAAATAGTTAATTTAGCAGCAAACCTCTGAATGGAGTTGTCCTGCAACAGGGTCAATTTAACTCTTTTGCCTTGGACTCTGTCCCAGGCCTGTTGCCTCCACACAGTCCAGAAGGGCACAGTCAAAGTTCAAGTAAACAAAAGATTATTGGTCTGCTTGGGCAACTGGGAAGAAGAGGAAAGATAAATTAAACTGCCTGGGTAACCATAAAAAGCTTGATTATTGTTTCTAGTGCAGGGCAACGATAGAGAGGATAAGAAGTTTATTCAAGTTTTGCAGTGACAAAAGACAGACAAAACATCAAGAACAAAGCCCTTCCCACTCATATTTATATGAAATTACTCTGTACAGAAACACTGATTTAAAAAAAAAACAAACCAAAAAAACAACAAACCCAGAATGAGTAGGAAAGAAAAGCTTTTTGTGACTTCTCCTCTTTTTAGAGGAATTGATAACCAAATGCAAACAACTTTCTTACTTTTAAAAATATTAATCACCTTCTATTCTGTTTACACATTTCATTTTTACCAAAAATTACTAAGACTAAAAAGATTTTTATTATCTATTTTGACCTATCCTTACACTGAAAAAAAAAGGTAGATCTTAAGGGATCTTTTCCATCTTCCTTCATCTTGTTGACACAACAGAAGGAAAGGAAGCCATCCAGAGGGATCTTGACAGGCTGGATATTAGGGGGGAAGTTTTTTACAGGAAGAGTTGTGAGGTGCTGGAACAGGCTGCCCAGAGATGTGGTAGATGACCCATCCCTGGAGGTGTTCAAGGCAAGGTTGGATGGGGCCCTGGGCAGCCTTGTGTAGATCCAGGCCCGAGGTTGGTGGCCCTGCCTGTGGCAGGGGGTTGGAGCTCTGTGATCCTTGGAGTCCCTTCCAACCCTTGCCATTCTATGATTCTATAATTCTATGATCTTTGGATGTTTTAGTAAATGGTAATTTTTACAGAAGACAACGCTTATTCCCATTCAAGGAGTCAGTTTCATTACGTTGTTCCAGTTAAGCCCACGGCCTGACATAACTATATTCAACACCATAAAAAACCTTTTTGACTCCACCAAGGATCCCAGCATAAGCTGTTCCCTTAATGCAACTTTACGATGCCTGGCTTCTAAGGCCACCATATTTCATTAACATGCACTTGTATGACACAGCTGAACCAGGCACACCCTCAAAAGAAACTCTCCAACAACCTCTCCCACCCCCCTAGAGAAACGTTTGCTCTGAGGCCTTACCAGGCTTCAGAGGTGCCTGTGAAAGGACTCTCGCAAATAAAGCCATACTTAGAGGAAGGAAAGAATTATGGAAACACAATAGGGAGCCCTAAAACATCACCTTCATCACCCAACTCTTCTACAGCCAGACATTTGTTGGAAAACCCTGAGCTGTAGCTAATTAAGCCCTTGGCCACGGAGGGAGTCAGCAAGTGCCTTCAGCCAGCGAGCCAGAGCTGGCAAGCATTGAGAGAACACAGGCGAATACAAAATCTTTTCTCTGCTGGGTGTGCAGCATTTTTTCCTCCTCTGAAGCTTAATAATAATAATAAAAACTGCTAAGAACAAGGTAATTATCAAAAAACTCCCCTGGGTACAGACCAAGCCCCCGTGACTCCGAGCCCCATTACTTCAGCACAGTGGGTAGCAGTTAGCCTGAACTTAGGGTCAAGCAACATTAAGCTCAATGTTTTTTCAAAGCCACCAAGTTTTCTTCTCCCTCTGACCAACTTTTAATTAAAGGCAGTATAAAACTGGGGAAGTGGGACTGAACAGGGTATTTATAGCGATCCCCCAGCTGCCCGTGGCTGGGGTTCATCCTGCCTCACCCACGCCAGAGAGGGTAAGGCTTTGAAGGAAGAAGCCATAGCAGCAGCTCTTACAAAAGCTAGGTAACCCCACATGGTGCATATTTCTGTAATTTTATCTTGACAAGGAAAAAAATTAATAGATTGCCTCGACCTTGTAGAAAACCTTTTGTTCCTCACTGGTCATGTTGCCTGTCAAGAGAGCAGCTCTGTGTTTGGGCTGAGATCGGTGTCTCAGCTGTGTTTTGGCACAGCTACAAAATCCAGACACTGGTTTTGCCGCACAGGATGAGTCATTAAGGACTCAGGAGTGACAGTGGAAGAACTAGTCATTCCGAAGTATAAATTTGAACACAAGTTTTCAAAAAGAAAGGATTTTCCAGTGCTCAGTTCTCATGGATGAGCAGATAAGCCTGAGAAACTTTGGGGTTTTTTCACAATAGCTTTCCCTTTCTTAGTTGTTAACATACATTAACATATAAGCAGCTAGACAATCAGGAAGATACCTAGGTCCTTTCAGCAGCACAGAACGATATTCCAATTAGGTCTTGGCATTTTGCAACCCTAAGATTTACCTTGGCTCAGCAAACCGGTTTACTCTGGCCTTGTGTTTATGATAAATAGCGTGCCTCTAAAGCACACCTGAGAAGCACTAGGTTGCAAGAGGCTTAGTGCATGGATGGAACAAGTGGGTGAAGGTGGCTTTGTTTTACCAGCACAAAGCCTCTGGCAAGAGCAACTGTCCCTGGTATCAAGCATCTTTAAATTGAGGCACTGGTGTCCATTTCAGCTGGATCAGCCTGTTCCATGCAACAAAGCACCACCAAGAGATAACCTAAAACACCTGAGGATGCTTCAGCAGCCAGAGTGCAGTGGCATAGCAGACTACAGGAACTGCAACATGTGAGGAGCAGGGTAGGGAGACAGTCACCACCCAAAGACAACTCTAGAAATCATAGAGTGGTTCGACTTGGAAGGGACCTCAAAGATCACCTAGTTCTACCCCCCTGCCATGGGCAGGGAGATCCTCACTAGACCAGGTTGCCCAAAGCCCCATCCAATCTGGCCTTAAACACTTCTAAAGATGGGGCTTCCCCAACCTCTCTGGGCAACTTGTTCCAGTGCCTCACCAGCCTCATAGTAAAGCATTTCTTCCTAACATCTAACCTAACTCTCCCCTCTTTCAGCTTGAAGCCATTACCCCTTGTCCTGTCACTACACTCCCTGGTGAACAGTCCCTCTCTCCCTTCCCTGTAGGACCCCTTTAAGTATTGGTATGCCGCAATTAGGTCACACCAGAGCCTTCTCTTCCCCAGACTGAACATGCCCAACCCTTGCAGCCTGTCTTCAACAGTTTCATTAGAAACTGGAGGAAGTTTTAGATGCCAACTTCAGTGTTTGGCATGCTAGTTTAAGAAAAAAAATGAAAAGGAAAGAGAGTAATACACTGGTGAAGATCTCATTTGTCTTTTGGAGTGGAAATCAAATCAACCCTGTGAATTCATTGAATGTACCCTATGAAAATTTTACTGGGGCAGAGATATGAAATGCCAGGACTCTGACTTGGGCACACTAAATTGTAATAGTAAGACTAAAACTATTTATAAAATGGAGAATCTGGGAGGAGAATGATAACCAGGGCCACACAGTATCTCTTTTGCTAATGTCTTAGTCACGTAAACAAAAGCCACTAAACTTATTTTGATGCTACTTTCTATTGTTTCTAATGCAACATGCACTGAAAAGGAAACACCTATTTTGTAATACTTGTAGAAGACAAAATTTATCTTACACTGAATGGATTTCTGGTCAACACACAGCTGATTTATGCAACAAGCTAAAAAAATACATATATCTAAGCAAACATGTTTTTGGAAGAAGGCTATCTTTATTCCAGAGCATTTTGACATCACTTTGTTGCATAGACTGGGTTGATCACTCTAAAATGGACACTGTTACCTCAGTTGAAAGTTTCTTTAACATTTTAAATTTAAAAAAAAGGAGGATTTTTATGATCTAATAATCTGATTTCTGTGGAAATGCTGTTTTCTCCATGACATTCCTGCTCACTGGTCTCCAAAGGTAACATCACAGCCCAGATAAAATCAATAAATCCTAGAAATCATAATGCTTATATGCTTCTTAGATAACCTCTTTTATTGTGTTAATACAAGGAATATTAAGGTAAATTTAGCTGCCTTCTAGTAGCATTGTATGAGATTATTAAGGGGTTTACCCACAAGACAGAATGCCTAGAGCGCAGTATGCCAGAAGTAGCAGCAGGCTGAGCGACATATGTACTCCCCTTTCTTACTTTTAAAGAGCACTCCATGGCATAACACACACAACCACAGCATCTCATTTTGTGCTCAGTTTCAAGACAAAGTTTGTAGACTTAATTCATTCCATACTTCGGATTTTTTAATTGTAACAAAAAAACCTAACACTGACAGGTATAAATGCATAAGGGAACTCAGGCTCACCCACCTACCTGTGAGCCCCGTTATGACACCCTTTTCAGCAGCGTCATTAGTACTAAGCACTTCGAAGAAGATTAGAACCCACTTGTGCTTGGCATTAATACACACACGAGACTGAAGCCCCTGCACCCATGGCTTTAAAATCTGTGAGTTTTTAAGGCACGGAAAGAATGCAGTTGGGTGATTTGTTATTAAGGTTCCCACGCAGAACTGGGTGACAAGTCTGGAGCTGTGCTCTCGTGCTTCATGCAAACCAGGAGCGAGGCCCAGCAGAAGCCAGTAAGGTCACGCCTGCAGGAATGATGCAGACGCATCCAGGCTCGCTCTAAACTAGGCCAGAGTTTGCCCAAGCTGCAAAACTTTGTCCAAGAACCCAGGGTAAATATCCAAGCAGTTCATCCGTTCCAACAGACGAGACAATGATGGATTCATAGTGGCTTGAAGAGAGTAGGGCTTTGCAGCTCCACAGTTAGGGAGGGCACAGAGCTCAGAAGGAAAATTCCCACATGATAGTCCTAACTTCACAGGCTATTTCCGTGATCTCCAGTAACTGTTGCTGCTCTCTTGTCTGCTAAGACTTACCTGCAGACAACAACTTACTGTATGGAAAAGGATAATTTGTCGTGAAGAGCCTGATCTTGTTGATGTGTGTCATATGTGACCTGAGACATCATCCATCGAGACCCTCACGGGACCTTGAGGCAGGATGGCCTTGTATGGTCAAACTTGCACATCTACTAGATGCTGAGCTTCTCAAGCATGTGATCACATATCCTTCAGCAAAGCTACAATAAATTTTCTTGCATGCAGCTAACACTAAGAGCAACCCACCATGAGGAGCTGCCTGGGAGTAGCTAGTTATGTTTTAAATCTACACACACCAGCTTGCATTCTAGTAACTTGTCCACACATATCCTCAGGTCTGAAGATCTCCTCACCATGACAACAAAGCATGTAATAACCTCTATTATTCAAGTGTCTTTTGTTACTTAAATAGGGTCAAAAAGTAGTTCTATAGAATCACCTAAACATAAAACAAGGTTTTCTCATTCTAATCCCAGAAGCTGTAACTGCTCCAATACCAACATCTCTTTATTATTCATAAATTGCTTGTCCTCCTCAGGCTGATGCCAAGAATGTTACCCGCTGCAACTTTACTCTGAAAATGGAACTGAACAAGTACAAGTTTGGAATCTATTCATTTTACTATGAAAGGATCTATGTGCTTGTTTCCAGTTACCAGCCCACCACCCTGTAGGCTTCTAAGCAGCAGGTAGGCTCAACTCCTACATTGTGCATCGTGCTCTTAGGGATATTCCTGCAAGCCATGTTAAGACTGGATGAGTTACACTAAAAGCATCAACTGCATTCAGAAATCTGACAACTGTGACAAGAGACTCATCTTCCCTTATTTTCAAGAAGTCTTTCAGGAAAACGCTCCCCTTGCTTGGCCTACCTTTTTCTCTCTAACCAACCCCCTCCTACACTTTGAAGCCTTTTCCAGAACACATTCTGTTTAGAGACATTTTCCCACAGCTGACAGGTAAAACCCTTGTAATTTCAAATAATAGGCTGTGTTTATCCAAGACCTAAGTAGGTAGAACTCCAGAGATACCACAGTGTGCTCTCACCCTGCAATAGGATCAATCAGCTTTATCTGCAGACCCAGGACTGTAGAAAAATGCAAGATTTGTGACAATTGTGCTACTGGGTATGGTTTCTTGACTCTGGGGGCCTGCATGAGTTCTGTGGTGTCCTGTGTCTGGAGATATCAAAAAAGCTTTCCCTAACAGTTTTCCTGTGCCTAAGTCTTCTTGCCTGGCAGCGCTACTTTTCTCTGTGAACAACCTGATGGCCCTTGGCAGTACACTGCCTGCCTAACTGCAGCAAAGAGAGACACAGGCACCAAAATTGTACTAGAGAGAGTGAAAATAAAAACCTATTCCTTACACAGCAGGCCGTGGGGTATAGCCAGGCCCACTCAGAGCTTTGCCTTAGCAGCTATCAATACAGAGCAGTAGTCGCATTGTATGACCCTAGTTTCAGAAAGCTGGCAGAGAAAATGTCAAGGATTGTTTCATGCACACTCTTACATGTAAGAAGATTAAGAACAAGTCTAGCTAGTTTTCAGAAAGAACAGAAAATCCAGCATTAATCATCTACCAAGATCCAATGTCCCAACATTTCTCATTAATTCACGTGCTTGTCTGCCCACCTACTTATAAACTAGGTCATTCAAAGCCATCACATAATGAATTAATCATGAGAATGAATGCAATATAGTATGGAAAGAAAGTAAAATTCAAGTATCTGATCCATTAGTTACTAGCTTCACCTCAGATCTGGTCAGGCATTACAGCTAAGCATACAGGACCATGAGCTCCCTCCTGCTCCTCATTCCTTCTATGCCCTTTCTGGAATCCTTTCCCATGCCCAGGAAAAAACCCCTGTACTACTATTAGCATTGCATATGTTTTGTATAACACTTTGATATAGCTCTTTCACTCCGAGTCATAATCTTCATTGCCAGCCTTGCAGAAAATACAGATTTAGCCCCAACAGCCAAGAACTTGTATTTCATTTACCCTCAGGAGTCTGAGAAAATTCAGACAGCAGCGACTTCCCATGGTTTTGCCTCTGAAGACAACGTGTGATCAGCTTCCATTTGCCTAGCTTTTACCCTCTCACCCATCCCTCTGCAGTGTGCTGCAAAATCCCAACTGCAGCCCAGCACTCAGAACTGGAGAAACACTTTGGACCAGTGTGCCAAAGCAAGTGAGCCAGCAGAATGGGACAGTGTACTGGTTTTTTTCCTCATCCTAGCAGAGGGAGCAAGCGAACAAGTTGTACTGGCTTTTCTCCACAGACACCGTGAGGGAGCCAAGGTCGTCACCATTTAAGGGAGCTCTTTTTGCCACTACAATCTTAGCAAATACAGACCAAAATAATTTAAGGCAGTACAAGCATTGGTGAGGTTGTACCTGCAGACAAGACAAGGTTACACCAGATTTAAAGCATCAATGGCCAAAACAGCCTCCCTAAACAAAATTTAGCATTTAAGTTAATTGTCCAACAATTAGAACAAGGCCTTTCAGATCAGACCTGGGGACAAAAGACTTTGTTCTGAGAAGAAAGGAACCTTTTTTTTTTGCTGTTAGACTGAAAAAACATTGAACTACCCTCAATTCTCTTGTCTAATTTTTCAATACCGGAGTCATTCATTCCTCTCCACACCCATACACCTTTTCTCTTCCTCTCATTCATAACCAAAAGCTAAAGTCACATAAACTCCTGTATTAGTCCCTATGGGAAGCAGCCCTAACCTTAGTGTATTAAAATAGAAAATTACAAGCCTGATCAGTTTTATGGGTTCATCAGTTTACATCTAAAAATCAGTCATATCCATCTCTGAGGAACAACTTACATGAGCACTGGTGTAAGGGAATATGATCAGACCAAGTACAGGGAACAAGCTATGCACATTGGTGCTCAAGGCCAGGTTGGAAGGGGCTTTGGGCAACCTGGCCTAGTGGAGGTTGTCCCCCATTGCAGGGGGTTGTAACTGAGTGGTCTTTGAGGTCCCTTCCAACCCAAACCATTCTATGACAAATCAGCATTTTAACTCCTATCAGTTTTTGAAGCATTGCCTACTTGTCTCCACTCACTGTGTTTCCAGTTCTCACCACAGAAATTCCCTGCACACACCAGATCAATTGCTTGTAGATGGGACTGAGATTGCAGATACTCCAGAGGACTGCATAAACAAGCATCTGGTTAATAGGACCCAAACAAAGCTATACCCTACCCAAACTCCTGAGACATACACAGCACAAAAAAGGCAGCCTTTCATATCATCTACTTTAACTTATGGATCCACTTTGATTGTACTACCCTGTCTGCTGATGTGGACATAATTATCACAGCCAAATTCTTGCAAGAGGAAACATGAAAGCCTTCATAAAGTTGTTGGGGTTTTTTTGCCTCGCCTAGACATGTGAACTTAAGTGTTATTTTTAAAGGTGAATAGAAAATTCAGTACTTGAAACTTGACTTATGAATCTAAATACCAACTCAGGGTTGATATACCCTTTTTAGAGGTTCAGTGAAAAAGTCAATAAAAGCCTGAATTTATCTCCACTTTGCCATATTCAGAGGAAAAGCTAGGGCAAAAACTGGACTGAAGTTAGTGCTAGACACATCCCAAGCCCTGCCACTTATACTGCAGGATAAAATCTGCAAGTTCAGGAACTACTGGAAGTGCACATGCCTGCAAACCAAGTCTGACAGAAGACATGAATAGAAACTTAAGAGACACTCCACACTTCCACAGTTTAAGCTAGAATATCCTTATTTGCTGTAACAGTGAGGAGTTTTGACAAAAGGAATCCCATAATAAAGCTTCAGGGTGGAGGAGGGGTTTAAGCTCACGTTTGTCTCACACGATCTTTCGATTTGATTTGATAATTAAACTACATGCACCATCCCTGGTGCTGCCAAAAGCAGCACTGTTCCACCCTTGGATAGTGTTTCAAGCCCTGATTGAACGTCATGGAGCCATCAGTGGTTTGACCCTGCAAGCCATCAGATGGTGGTGAGAGCACAGATAAACATTTTCAACATCATGAAAACTGCTCCATAACACATTTCCCAGTTTTTACACACAACTTCCCTGCATGAGGAATACCTCTTGACTTTCAGCATTCAAACAGGTCCATCTGAGAAGTGCCCCAATACATAAAATCACCCCTGCCAAGGCCTCCGAGAAAGTTCCAAATGAATGCATTTGAGCCAGGAGTACACAATTAAACTTTTATTCATGATCATTTACATATGACTAATTGTTTACCACAAAATGCAAACTTTGTTACCTGGTATTCAGCAGTGAAAATAGTCATCTCTTCATAGTAAAGCACCAAGGAGCACATCATAGAACAGTCAGAAACAGATTCCATGGATCAGTTTTTTCCCTCACAATGTACATGATAAAGTTGAAAATTTTATAAAAGTCTAGAGATTTCAGAACAAACTCTAGAGTCACCTGAGTGCTTGGCAGGAACAGTATTATTTAGTAGCAGTTACTTTGTGCGCTTTCTTTAAAAAAGCCACTTTTCACAAAACCGAGACAGGCATAATTGGGCCAAACTGTGTTTCATATTTCACCTGAATTTTTTCAATGGGAGCCAGACAGAACAGTTTGCTAGTAGGAGTACCTACAACTGTAAGATCAAATGTCAATAGGAAAGGGGGGAAAAAAAAAAATCAGCTCATTATAGCCTGATTAGTAAGGCCCAACCACTTATAGGCACCTCTACCCACTACTCCCCTCAGCTTTTTCCATTATGTTTCATTAGCATTTCATTCAAGCATACTATGTGAAGACAACATAATTTTAAGTGAAGTTGTGTACATGGACAAGTACATGTACACAGTTTTGGTAGTCATTTAAAGCTGTAAATCTTATATGTAAATGAGAGTCCTACAGACTCCATTAGAGATTAAAAATAACCAGAATCAGTGTTACATATAAAACAATATTCTAATACAGAAACCAATACAGTTATCAATTCATTAGAGAATAAAATTGTTATACAAAACCAGAGGAGCTGCCTCTATCACTTCAGATCAGCAAATAAGAAGGCAGCATTGAGAAAAGTGCGCAGCAGAAAAGAAGAGTTCAGTTTTCTGAAAAAGCTGGATTTTTCTTCTGACATCAGGCTTCTGTCTGGAAACATATCAGGCTAAGACCACTTATACTCTCTCCCAGCTCAGTCTCTTCTTGCATTAGCTCTCAGTAAGGCGCTTACTCTGACATGTAGGAACGATACAACAGGGCCACAATAATCGCTGATATCGCCGGGATCACCCAGTTGGACCATGAACTGGAAGAAAGTTTTTGAAACAGCAGTTTAGGAAGCAACAGTTGGTAAGGATTTAAAAAGTCATAGCTTAAAAGTGTCCTTCCTCCCCACTCAAGCAAGCAAGCACTTCAAAGTTAGGGCAACAGAACATCCAGGCAGGTCAGCCAGGTTAAAAGAAATAAAGCTGTTAAGGCTTTGTACTAGAGCTTACAAGAAGTTTGCTTTCTAGAGAAGAGTACAACTTCAGTCACATTTAGAGCCATGCATGCTGCCCAGAATATCATTAATTCAAAAGCCATTGAAGTATCAGCACTACATGACACTTCAGCATTGAAGCTCTCCACTCAGAGGGACGTGGATCAGTCCCCTGAGCTTCCAGCAACAGGTAGCTGTCCACAGGTCAGAACTTAATGAATTTGGATTCAGTGGATTCCCCTACCCCCAGTTCTAGCAGGTTTTCCTTCTTACAGACACAACCCTCTTATTTCCTTTAGATGCAACAGTTGTAGCAAACTTTCAGTGTGAGGCATCCATGCCAGTAAAAGTCAGCAGTGGCCCAAGCATCTTCTATTCACCTCCTTGCACAACAAACCAACACGTACCAGTGTAAAGACAAAAATCTAGCTAGTAAGCTAGCATGATTGTAGAGTTGTACATAAATGTCAACTTGAACTTTATGTAGAGCATGTACCATCCTCTGACATCTAAGCTTCTACCAGACAGAAGCTATCTGGCTTTCTAAGCTTCAGAAACAAAGAATTTCAAGTTTGACATCAGGGGTTATACTATACCTGGAATTAGACTGAACAGTGGTAATAAGAGTTTCCTGGAAAGCAAAGCATAAAGAGGTATTTATATTTACATCAGGCAGACACCTCTCTCCATCTTAACTAGTCCCTCAATTTCTCAACACCCACTAAGCACAAAAAAAATAAAACACAACTCAGTGCATTGTATTTGGAAATCATTTTCTTAGAACTCCTATAACATGCTGTTGTATTAGAAGACAGCTAGCAGCAGTTTCTGTAAGTCAAATAGCATTAAGAGGATTGGGGTTTTTTAAATATTGCAAGTATATACAAGGACTTTTGCTGCAGGTTTTCCATGAAGGCAGCTTCAACCTCAGGTTACATCTGAAAAGTTTCAGTGGCATAAAAGACAAAAATCCCTTTCTTGCCTCAAGTCTAAATGAAAAGACCGAATACATAAATATTTCTTAAGGTAAACCTACAAGAAGCAGGCTGCTAATTTACAGCCACAAGGCTTAAGCTCAGGTTTTTTGGTGTTGCAGAGTGAGCCAAGTTGTAGTTTCTGGTATTATTTGGGATTCTTTCCATTTCCACAGAAAAAGCAGCACCACAAAAATCCCAGTTGTGTACATGTGTACACAGTTTATAGGAAGACTTGCAATTTGAATACAAGTTGCACATGGCCCTAAGCTAATTTAAAAGATTCAAGCACTAAAAGTGTACTTAAATTTGCTGGTAACAAGATCCATCCCCTGAAAAAAATACTTCAGTGTCAAAATACTTGCAGTTCCCAACATCCTCTCATAGGTTCAAACAGGCTACTTTTTCAACCTCCCAAATCACCAAAGGTTTACATGTGACAAATACCATGTTTAAAAGATTCAGGTGATTACACATACACTGGCTTTGCAAGCACCTCCATGAAAGACTAACCCCAAAGCCAAACAGCACAGCTTGGGCCCACACTGTCAAGGCTAATGACACCTACAACAGGCTTGTCACAACCAGGGTTGGAAGCTGGTTCCCCACACACAAAGACAGTAAGAAAGACAGAGTCCAGCTCCTCAAAACCTGTTTGAGTAGTGTGACACTGGACATGTGCACCAAGAGTACTTTAAGTACAGTGCAAGGACAAGGAGGGCATTTAAGTGCATAAGGCCTTCTGATGGGTCTCTTCTGATGGAGAGCCAGGGTATGGGGGGCTAACATGTCATGTTACACATCCAGAGGATAACAAAGTGAAACTGTCCCAGCAGCTGTGCCCATACATCCTGCTGGACAAAAGTGCTCCAGCTTCCTTCTGGAATGATGGAGAACATGTTTTTTATACTTTCTTTCCTGTAATGTCTTCATGTTACTCAAAGATTTTACAAAATTTTGATTCTTAAAAGTTTTCTCTCAAACAGCAAGAGTAAGAACTTATTCCTGCTATGCTTCATTTCAAAATAATCTTGAACTATTTCCTAAGCATGCTGTTGTACATGCAGCCCTGAGCAAGCACCCTCACAACAGCAGTGATTGCCTAAATGAATCCCTAATGCACTCACTCCACTAAGGGACATCTGAATTTTGAGTTTGATAATTGAGTGCCAACATAACATCATTCTATCAAGAACAGAAAAAACCTAGAAAAGTGCAAAACTGCATTGATAGAGGACACAAAGACCTGCTGAAACTGTCAGGAAGCAAACAACATTTTTACCTTGAAAAAGGTTCACAACTGCAAACTAACTGATCTTAATACAGCAATCAAATGCTTCTACATTCACTATCTACTAGTGTTACAAATATATTGACATCACATTTTTCCCAAAAAACACTTAGTTTAATCCATTCCATCTATCAACTAATTTGTTTCTTAAACTGAGTACTAAAAAGCCACAGATTGATTCACCTTTTAGCATCACACTTAGTAAGCTCTTGGCTCAAAACTACACAACTTAAAGAACAGCTAACAGAAACAAGTACATGACAGATCAACAGGTTTAAAGAGACCTGGAACAGCATACTTAAAATCAAGCTGAAAAATTACTGCTTCTGGGGGTATACCATTTACAGAGGGCCATCAGCCCTAATGTTAAAAGAAAAAGCAGCATTTCAGGAATCATACTTACTGTTGGTTTCTGAAGCTTGGCTCTATCATCCTGCAAGAAGACAAGTAAAAAACCTTTAGACAAAGCCCCAAGGCATTCAAATAACATTTATCACTAAATTCCCATTGATGTTCTAGTCCACTAACATATACCTATCTGCACCTAGGAAACAGACACACAAAAGAGCAGATGTCAGTGTATGGTTTTGAGCTACCACAAACAAGATCACTTCCTCAAGCAATACTCCCTAGGTTACAATAAAAGAAACCTGAGTCTCCAACATATGTCATTTCTTGTGCCTGTGTTTTTGCATTTCCTTTGTCTCTAAACAGGACACAAAACCTTAGCTTATACATTGATCACACATTACTTCTACTTAATTCTACTTGCATTCTCAGGAAACATCATCTAACTGGTTTTGGCCCAACGTCCAGTACAAAGGTCTAAAATTCTATGGATCTTTCATCAACTTAGGAAGTCTTAACTGAAAATCACATGCACTGTTGGGCTTTTATTGTACTCCAGATGTATTTGACGACCAGATATATTTGTACCTCAAGCTATCAAGCCGTTTCCTATCAACTGAAAACAACCACCTGTCAAACAAGGAAGAACTGGACTGGTAACCAGGTAAGAACATCTTTACTGACATCAGCTGCCATCTGAAATATATGACAAGCCTGCAGAGTTACAGATGTGCATCAGAGCCCAATTATTATATATCAGAAGCTACACTATTAATATTTATCAAGAGGAACTAAGACACAAGATCAGGAATCTTGTTTAATGTGCTACTCAAACATTTACCCTAAATGCAAGACAAAACATACACAAGAGGTAAAAGAGAAGCAGGGACAGGCAGTAGAACAGACAGGCACACTCAGCCTAAGTCTCTAACAAGTGGTTTTCACCTATTAAGGAGCAGAAAAGCTTGAGTAATGCCTATCCAGAGGAAGCCAAGGCAGCCGCTGTGTAGTTAGAAATAAATCCTTCAAAGCTTGAAGCAGCAGAAATGTGCTTGTTAGAAATATGGGAAATGGCAAGGGCAGAATAGAAAAGGGGAAGTCACAGATGATCCCGTGGGAACTGATCATAAACAACCCTGGCAGCTACAAGTGGGGAACACTGACACAGCAGAAAATGAGGGACACAGAATGGGAAGACAGAATATTAAACTAGAAGATGCTTAGAGTATCCATTTTCTAAACATACATATGAAGTGCCAGGACCACAGTCTCATCATAAAGCTCATAAGGTACACCAGAAATGGCATTATTCCATGTCCAGTTTATCCATGAACCAAGCCATAAAGTATTTCAAAACAGCAAACTTCTAGATGGAACCATCTTTATGGTACACTTCACACTGGGGGAACCTATCCCCAGTATAGGTCCATCTACAAACAGCTGCAGGGCTGGCATCCAACAAAACTAGCAGCTCCCACTTATTCCAAAGTTACCAGTGAAATACAGATGCAAAAGCACTATAGTAAGCAGCAAGTACATACTCACCGGATGAAGTTCCCCAATGATATAGCTTTCTGACATTGTCCTTGCATCTGTGGAATGGCCAACATCTTCAAAGTTCTCAGTAGCATCACCCCCAGCTTGCTCTCTGAGGACTTCTTCACCACCTGGGTGCTGCAATTTTTAATGAGTTGGAATGAATTTCAGTAACAAAGCCATGTGCTAAAACCCCTTAATTTCTACATTTCTTGAAATACAAAATTGTCATTGCAAAATCAGCTGCTGGACTTGAGAAAACGCAAGCCTCCCTGACTAACTAGAGCTTTATGTATTCTCTGAAGCAAAACCAAAGGAAGCTAAGTCTCTGCTCTATCAGCAACTGAGCAGCAAGAGGCACTCCTACCCAACTGGCATTCAGAACATTAAGGGAATTGGTCTTTTAACAGTCCAAGCTATTATCTAAAGTTACATTCTGTGTTCAGTTCTGCAAGAAATGTGTATTTTTATCCAAACAATGCTTTATACAACAAGATAAAAGCCAGAAGGTTTAAGTTGCAGCAAAAGCATTCCAAGTAGATATAGCAGTTGTCAACAAGAGCAGCAATCAAGTACTGAAACAAGCTGTCAAGGGAGCGTGCAAAATCTGCAGCCTTTGTGGTTGCCTAGACAAGGTGCTAAGAAACCTGATCTTCAAATTAATCCTAGTTTGAGCTGGAGGTTGGACCAGATAACCTCCAAGGATCCTTTCAAAAGAAATCTTATGGTTATCTGGTAAACCAGCTACTCTGAAATTCTATGAGCTTTCAGTTGTGCTTAAGCAAGACACCAGAATCACAATTTGGTTTTAGCAGGCTAAGGAATCCCAAACTGCTACTAAAATCCTTTGGATGTTAGAGCACTCATCTCCCAGTGTCTCCTAATACCTCAACCCATCAGTATTCCCTTAACCTAAATCCAACTTTCTTTCTTCCCCAGGACACACTTTGGGGATTGCATGCAGTTCCACGTTTTCACCCATCAAATAACTCTGTACTGCAAGATACATCACATCTAGTTTAGTGACTTTTCTCAGCTTCAAGTTACTCACATAACAGGTAAATAACATGCCATAAGAATTCACCACTTCACTTTCAAGTAGGAAACTACTACATAAACACCAGGAGAGGTTCAGCAAGCAAGATGAAAACACTACTGCCTCAGATTAAGGCAACCATTAAGTAAATACTACAACTTTAACAGTGACAGGGGAGGTAACACTTTGGAGCCTCTGTTCTGTTTTTAATGCTTTGACTACACAATCTCAAGTTATAGAAGTAGGTTAAAATTCTATTTGGGGTCATCTTACCTGGAGTATCACTGAACAGAAAGGCTATGCTTAGACAGCAGATGAAAGACAAACAGTTCCCTTAGGGAATTCAGGTCAGCATTTACTTCAAATCCACCACATTAGCCTCCTATCTATCCTTCTCCAACAAAAATAAGACTTGTTCACACAGCTCAGGAAGACACTATTACTACCAGTTTCCAGCAATACTAGAACATCAAAACTTAAACCTCTGGATTAGAGGCAGGCATTTATTTTCATAGGTTAAGGAAGCTAGTTTAAAACACTCAAAACAATCCAACACATTTCTGAAGTCAAGATACCATAGCTATAAGGGTAAGGGAGCCCTACCATGACTAAGCAAAAAACAAGATTAAGCAATTGATAGAGAGATTAGGCACAGCAGCTGAGCCAAGAAAGGTTAAGAGAGTGCATGCAGAGTAAAGATTATGCAACCAGATGTGCAAATACTGCATGCTCACCAAACTCCTGCCCTTGAATCCATTCTGGTAATATTCAGGGAAGGGAGTGGACAGAAGTTGAGGTATTGTGTCCAGTACCTTGAGCTGTGTAGTACATTTAAGCTAGACTTGGGTCTACCAGGCTCTCCCAGATACTGCCACAGCTGTCTTCAAAGAATTCCTTCAACAACATGGGGGTTGGGTTGTTTGCTTTGAGGGGCTTAATACCATGCTAAAGAACTGCATCCCCGAAGATAGAAAATGTATATAGCATCTTCAGCAGCAATGACAGACATCCTTGAAATCATGCTTACCAAAGACATCAACAAGTAGCAAAAGGCACCAAAGTTAAACTACCTATAAAGCACTAGCATCTTGAACAGCATGCAGTATCATACTCATGCACTGCCACCACCCCAAACCCTACTCATTGTAGTGAAAACGCGGGTTAGTCCAACAAGTTGTCAAGATCACATGGCTTGCACTAGTTCTCCCTAAAAAAAATACCAGTCAAAACAGTGGACACCTACCAGTATAACTGCATTTCTAAGAGTTATGCAGAACAATTTCACAGAGCACCTAAACTACCAACAGGTTGTTGACTACAGAATGATCATATACTAATTTGTTCCAAATCCCCTCCCTCGTGCCACTACAAAGCAACCATGTCACTCACTATGCAGGCAGCTTCACTGAGGCACTCCAGCTTTTCACTAAGAGTTAGGTTTTGGTCTAATTACTAATCAATCCCCTTTGTCTACAAACCCACAATATTAGTATCTGCAGTGACTGCAACCAACCCTCTCAGTGGCCACCACACACCAGCTAAAGGGGACAAACTCACCCTGATCTCTGCTACCACAACTGGAAAACTCATTCCCAACTAAAGACACCTAGCAGACGTTGATACTAACCTACTAGGTATGCAATAAAAGTACTTTGAAGCTAAACACTAAAGATGACAATTCTGCCTAAAGATGCAAACCCTGTGCAAGCAGCTAGCATGTAATATAAGCAATTAATGAACAGACTTCACCTCCTCTAATCAAAGGGAGCAGCTGTCATGTCTCAAAGGACAAGAAGTGACTCTTCTATCAAAAGCTAAGCTTTTTCCAGAGTTTGTTTTTACAGGGCCTTTGTTGGCACTTCTGCATAGGTAACAAAGCTTGCCACCAGAATTGCTACTTTGACAAGGAGCCTCTGGGATAGATCCTGGAACAGGTAAAGCCCACAAGACTACACAGATAGTGACTCCTGAACTGAAATCCTGCTGATACAAATAACTAAAGTGTTTTTGCAACTAAAGCTGTAGCTTGAGATAAATGAAAAAGCTTTTACTGGTAATTAAGCTAGTCCACCTGCCTCTTAGGTCGCTGCCAGTATAACAGCATAGGTGTCCAAGTTACATGCTTAACAGAAGCCTGTACAAAGCCAGCACTAGGACACAGCACAGACTAATTCCTAACCACAGCACATTAGAAAGTTTTAGGCAATGCAAATAAGCAGTTAAACTCACTGCTCTTATCTGGGTCACAAGTCTGTGATTACTTCATCCTGAACTCCTATCACCTCTCTCCCTCTCACTACCATCATGCAACTTTCTCAGTACCATAGTTCAAGACTGTTAAAGTATGACTACCCTAATTCACAACGGCTGCCCCCTCCCCCTTCATGGAATCACATCTAAGGTCCAACTTCACCTCTGGGGAGATAAGCAAAGCTCTCCATCAGTGGCAATCTTACAAATTCCCTTCTGCACTACAGGGAATGACAAGCACACAGAAGCAGCAACACAGCCAGAAACACACAGAGAACCTCAGCTTTAGTGTGCAAGACAGACACTTCAGTGTTTAGTGTTCCACATACTCAAGGAGCCCTCCAAATTATTTCCATCACAAGTTCCTGGAGAGAAACTCAGTGCTTAAGTAAAATTTTAGGAACCTTGGAAAGAAGCTCTCTTTATGAGTGTGTGTTTTTTGGAAACCTATCATTGAGGTTTCAGATTAACTGCAGAAGAAATGCCCACTGGCTGAGAGCCCTTTTCCCACTTGGAAAATTACAGCTTGTGGCATCTTGCATACAAGAGTGCTTAGGAAGTGCCATGTTCCAAAGCACTTTCAAATCTTCCTGTGAGCCCCAGAGCTTATGGAAATGACAACACTGGGTTTAACCCTTAGTCTGCATGGTTCTACAATAAAAGCCCACATGGTATGCTGGCCAACTTCACTGCATCAGCACCTTTTGATGCAAGCCATTTATTACTCTAAACACAGAAGGTATTACCCAACTCCTCTGAAATACCATCAATATTGGATGAAACTTACCACCTCACAGTGAAGAAAACATTGCTCAGAGTAAAAAAATATTTGTGTTTGTGCACTATTTGATCAGCATCCTGAAGCATTCTGTGGGAGCCATCCACTCTGTTTAGAAACAGGACTAAGGAGGTACAACTTCACACCTTCTGAAGAAGCCACCTTCATTGGCCACAGTATTTTCACTGAGACCACTAAAAAATGAGGTAACCTAAACAAAGTCTGCATCAGATGAATATTAAATACATACCATTTCTCTCAGGTAAAGAAGTTCCTACTCTCATTGGCTTCTCTGCCCAGTTTAAGGGATCTAAATAAGTTACCACAAAAGCCACAGGGAGGACTCTCACCACAGTGGGAAGCAGACCAAGACACCAATCACTTTAGTCTTACATTTACAGGCCCAGCTACACTGTTTAGCTCATTAGTCTGCTGTCAAAGCCTGACTAGTGGGATTGCTTTATTAAGCTATGAAGAAATACTATCAAGCATTACCAACATAATCCACTAATTGACATGTAATATTATTCTCATGTAATTGTCTGTAATAGAGAAATCTCCATGAGATCCTGCTGTGAACACAATGCTGAAATTCACATGCATTTCCAGTAGCTGTCTTCCCTGAAATTATGTAGGATCTGAAATTATGAGAGGGCTCCCCAAATTTTCTGTAATACAGGTCTGACAGCCTTCAGATAAAAAGATTATATACAAGTTTCTGGTCTCAAAAATAATCTTTCACGGCAAGAGCTTTCAGGTACTGCACTCCAAAAGCTGGGATCCCTGGATTTCCTCTCCTAGAGAGCAGACTTCCATAATTAAAGAAAATTCGGATATATATATTCAAGTTATAAAGTCTAAGATCTGCCATTTTAAATGCTATAAAAAAAGCAGTTGCTAGAATCGTTATCTTCAGTAGGATAAGGCATTGAAGTACATGATCCTCTCCTCCTCCAGCACTTCATCTGTATTTCAAATTATCTTTTTCAAGCCTTGTCCTTTGACAGCCAAGCTAATACAGTCACACTCCACAATGCCTCCACTCCTTCTCAGCCTCACCACTCCCAACATGGGCATATCACCGGCTCCAGTCCACTTCAAGTGTTCAGAGGCTGATGGCTCCCAAAAAACAAACAAGTTTCACTAAACATCTACAAGATTTATGAAGAGTCAACAGATGGACAGAGGGAATACATCATCTTAAGTACTGTAAAGGAGTAAAAAGCAGAAGCATAATGAGGAGAGGCTGAAGTCCCTCGACTTGTACAGCCTGGAGGAGTCTGAGGGGAGACCTCACTGCAGTCCATGGCTTCCTGACAAGGGGGAGAAAAGGGGCAGGCACCAATCTCCTCTCTTTGGCAAACAGTGATAGAACCCAAGGGAATGGTATGAAGCTGAGACAAAGGAGGTTTAGGCTGGATTTAGTAAGAGGTTCTTCACTGAGAGGGATGGCCAGGCCCTGGAACAGGCTCATCAGGACAGTGGTCACAACACCAATCCTGACTGAGTTCAAGAAGCATCTGGACACTGCCCTCAGTCATATGCTCCAACTTGGCTGGTCCTGTGTGGAGCCAGGAGTTGGACTTTATGATCCTATGGGTCCCTTCCAGCTCAGTGCATTCCATGATTAACACTTTCACTTATTAGTTATTGGAGCATCCAGGGTGTCTAACACTGAAGCACTGAAGTTTTCAACTTTATTATCAGCAAGAAAATATTTCCCTAACTTAATGCAGTGGCTGAAAGATTGCTTGTTGAATTAAATGGGACTGAGAAAGTCAGCCCCTCTTCTCAGTTCTTCACCCACTAGTAAACCAATACATTTACTCATTTACTACTTAGTAAGAGCAAGGGTCAGAGGATACTTCAGTAGTGCATCCTCTTTAGCACTCCTAGACTTTAGTAGCCTACATATCTTAAGCTTTTCTACTCCTGCAAGGAACTGCAAGAAGTAAAATTGAGTTTGACCAGTAACACTATTGAAATAGCCAACATAATCCCCACTTCACTGAGAAGTGTTTATCTTACTCCTGAGCACCACATCAAGAAGCTAGCTCAAATTTCTCCTGATCTATCATATGCAAATGTATCAGGGTGTCTTGACAATGCCAAAATAATTAGCACATCACTTGAAAGATTAGCCAGGTATCAAAAACATTAAAAAATAAAATAGCCCAATAAAATATTTTAATTCAAAGGTTCCATCCCAGAAGTCACCAACAAAATGAACACAACAGTATTCAAGAGCTTTCCTTAGGCATGCAATTTCATTTAGATAATTATTTTCAACATAGTGCCCAACATCATTCATTTATTATCTCAGAATGAGTCAGAAAGTTCAGTTCTGAAGCCAGGCATATTAAATTGAAAGCTGTTGAGCATACAGGTAAATTTTGAACCACATGTAGCACAGCAAAACAGACATCCCACAATCATCCAAGAAGTAATTATGTAACTGCTTAAAGCAAACAGGATTCTTTTGATATGATGCAGAGTTAGCAACCTTGTCCTGAAGGCTGAAAGGCTTTATTGGAGAAATTCACACACCTCTTGGTATTACTAATTTCATCACATGTACTGAAGGAAGAGGCTATCAACTTGTTTGTGCAACTACTTAACTCCAAAAGCTCATTAGAGCCTTGATTTTTTTGGTCAAGTGTGTGATGGTGTGTGTTAGATTTGGTTGTTTGGGTTTTTTGAGGGGTGCCATTCCCCCTCCCAATCCGGAAGCCCTTTACACAGCTACACATCAGCCAAAACTGATCAAGTTCCCAAGAACAGCCACTTCAATTTCTCAGCCTGCATTCTCAGCCAGAGGTTCTGTAATTAAATTGGCCATGTCTGCATAACCAAACATTTCCATAACTAGAAAGAAGAAGCAGAGCAGGAACAGAGTTAGATTAAAAACAGTAAAAACAAACAAAAAAGAGTCAGTAGATAGATTTCACAAACTGCCTTGCTGAAAAGCCAAACTACTTGTGCTGGCAGACGGCTTAAGGAGCCGAATACTACTTGTGTCAACACTGCCTTTGAAAGATTGCTCATCACCCTCTTACTTGCAGGGTACTGGGTTTAGATGTTAACTTTTAAGTGGTTACAATCACTTAATGCGGACTCAGAACTACACCGTCACTACCAGTCACATCTGTATCCTCACACGATGTAAATCTGTAGTAACACGTTTCAGTCGGGTGCTGGACTTTTGAAGATAATGGGAGGGAGGGAGTAAACTCAAAATATCCCTAATAAACCCTGCCTACCCCTAGGAAACTACTAAAAATGCTGAAAATGCTGCTGGGCAGCCACATTTCTCTAACTCCACAGGAACAAAGCAGGTAGTTTCAGTGCGGTATGCTATTAACCACAAGTACCAGCGATGACATCAGCTGCGCAGCACCGCCGGGGGCACCCACCGCTAAGCGGGTGGGACCCCCAAACACCGCTGAAGGGAAGCTGGCGGCGGCACTCTGCGGCCGGAGCCGGAGCTCTCGCCGCACCGCGCTGCGAGCCCGCCGCCGCCGCAGCAACAGCACCGGGCAGCTCCGGCTTCCACGGCGGCAGAAAGTGTAACGGCTGCTGAAGGGAGGAGAGCGGCCGGCAGAGGGTCACAGGCCAGTCGGGGCCGGCGTGCTGGGCACGCCCGGGTTCTCCCTGGCCGAGAGCAGCTACTGCCCCGCCGGGGGTCCCCTCCGCCCCACGGGCAAGGCCCGGCCTGGCCACCCGGCTGCTTCCCGGGATCGCCGCAGGCCGAGGGCGGCACCCGGCCGTGCCGCACCCGCCTCCCGCCCGCGGTCCGGAGGAGGCCGACGAGAGCGCGCAAGGCGCGGCCCTCACCCCCCGGGCGGCCGGAGGAAGCAGCCCGTAAGCCCGCTCAGCCCCGCGGCGCTCGGCGAGGCTGGGAGCGGCGCCAGGCCCCTGCCCGCACAGCCCGCTCCTGGCCGGCCGGGCACCCACCTCATCCAGAAACTTGGTGACGTCGTAGATGCGGTGGTGCAGGATGATCCAGGTGCTCTGGCTGTTGTTGTGCTTCTGCACCTCCTCCAGCCGGTAGTACCGGCCCCGCCACGACTCACCGCCGGTCTCGTTGGAGCCCACCATGTCCGGAACGGCCACACCAACACACCGAGCTCACCCCGCGCCGCTGCCGCCAGCCCGAGCTGCCGCCCCGCCGCGAGCTTATCAGCGCCCGGCGCCGCCCCGCCTTCTTTGCCCGCTCCCGCCCCGGCGGCTTCTGATTGGCTAAGAGAAATGCCTTTCAAAGAAGGTATCAGGCGCGGGGGCGGGACTTGCGGGGTGGGTTGGCTGCTTCGTGCCCCGCCCTCTTCCTCCCCCCTGCCCCCCCCGCCCCCGCGGTGCTCTCCGCCTGACTCGCCGGCGGTCACGTGCCGCGCGGGGCGCCGCCGCTGTTGGCGGGGCAGGGGCGGGCGGCGGCCGGGCCGGGCCGTGCCGTGCCGTGCCCGGTGGGATCTTCCGAGCTGTCGCCGTGCGTGGAGCCGGCAGCTTTCATCCTCCGCGGTGGGCGAGACGCGCTGTGAGGGGAGGTTACCCCGGCGGCCGGGGGCGGGGCGCGCCGAGCCGCGGAGCGACGGGCTGGTTTCCTTTCACTGCCCGCGGTTTGTCTCCGCAGGAGCGGCGGCAGGGCGCGCCTTGCCCACTCCTGCCCGGTTTTCCACCAAGCCAGGGTCCGGCCGGGCAGCCGCCCGCAGCAGCGCTCGACACCCGCCGAGAGGGCCCTGCGGCCTCCCGGAGCGCCGGCTGCCGCCCCGCGCGCGGCGGGTCCTCGCGCCGAAGGCGGGAAGCGCGCGGCTGCTTCGGTGTCCCGCGAGGGAGCCCGCGGGAGGCGGCCTGAGGGGCGTCCCTGCCCGGAGGTGCTTCCTTACAGCTCCTCGGAGCCTCGCGGTTGCCGCAGTAGCCCCCTCGCCCTGCCCTGGGAGAGCTCTCTCGGGGACCCGGTGACGCCCCTCGCCGCCCTGCCTGGCCTGCCTCCTGAGGGCTCGGGGAGCAGAGCCTTCCCCCTTCTCCGGTGGCTCCCTTGCACCCACACGCCATCCATGTTTTCCTAAAGTCTTGTTTGAGCTAGACCCTGGCTCCTTCGCTCCGGCCTCAGATGTGTTTGCTGCTTGGGTTCCCCTCTGTCCCGGTCCCTGTCCCAGCAGCACCTCACGCTGTGCTACCGGTGGTGGGTCGCACCCACCCACTGCTCAGGTGCCTTAGCATCAGTAGCCCCGTGTGCACACTGACGTGATTACAGGTGAAAGGTGTGTGTGGGGGGTGTGTTGGTTGTTTACAGTATAACTTTAGTAATGTGAAATTATACTCAGTGTGACCTGTCAAAACAGCTTTCCTCAAAGCTGCTGCTTAGAGAGAGTTGGTTTGTACCCTGTGAGTGTGCTGTTGGTTACTGGTGTTCAGGACAGCTTCCTACTTCCTGAATGCCCGTCTCCAGTTCATTACAGTACCCCCAAGGGTAAGAGAAGCTTGGCGGTGTTCTCAGCTTTGAAAAGGAGGCTCTTCATTCCACCTTCCAGGTCTTACTGAAAAAGACAAATATCGCAGCCGGGCTCTGTGATTTACCTGCCTGTCTTGACAGAACACCAGCAATAGCCACTCTCTGACTGTTGAGCTTAGCAGGAGCTCTGGCAGTTTCAAGTTCACATTTTGTGATTATCAACATCTAAAGATGTAATTTCTCCCACGCATGGCAAGTTCTACTTACACGGAAGGCAGGTTTTTTTATTTCCTATTATTTATAACATCTTAACTGGTAGTTTTATGTCAACTGGTACTTTCCTCTTTATCCTCTCCCCTGAAGGGAGAAACCATTTGCAAGCACTCTCTCCCATTAGCTTTTAAAATGACTGGGAAGATTTAACTTAGGCCGAGTAGAAGTGGTTCCCACAGGGGAATTGACCTCACACAGCAAGCAGATCACTGGAGCTGTTTGCAGCATGTGTTTTACAGCATATTTGCCACAAAAATCCCCAGCTGGCCATTTAAGATCCTTTTAAACGTTACGGAGGGACTCAGCCTTTCTTTTCTGTGTTTGCAAATGCACAAGATTATTTTTTTTCTCATTTGTTTTAAATGTTCTTTTCCCTTAAGCTGTATCTCTTGGAATTCTCTGATGAAGTGGTAGACTTGGCTATATTTAAAAGACTTGGATATATTTTAAAAAAATATATCTACTTTTCATGATTGCTAAAAAAACCCCAACCTTGAAATGTGTTTTCATTTAGTGGTTAGAAACAAGGACACAATATTTTATTTTAAATGCCTGTTATAAAACACTGACCTTGTGATTTTTGGGGATATGCTTGAGGTTAATCTTTTTTAATAAGTTACACTCTAAGCAAGGTGAAGTAAAATCCAAACATGAGGTATCTTTGACACTGTTCCTCAAAAAACGTTTCCAGCTCATTATTTTTTCATCACAATTTCCAAAATTGCTTTTCAGGTGAATACCTGTTGGCTTCATAAAATTCGAAAACAAAATATATACCACTATCTCCCCTGCACTGGTAAAACCATTTCCCCATAGGGTTTTACAGTTTGGAGGAGGGCAAGCTGTTAAAACAGCTTTCTCTGGACATGCAGTGTTTGTTTCTGGCTTTTCATCACAAGCAGACCTTCTACTTGCCTGTTTTTCTCTGAAACACTTTGACTGAGAAAGTAAAAAGAAAGAGAAAGCACTTTAAATGTGTATTTTCATTAAATATTGAAATGTTAGATGTGCTTTTTTGGTCATAAATTTGAGTTCCTTTACACTGAGCCTGGTCTGTGCTGCAGTACATAGGGGCACACAACAGGCATCCAACAGGCCAGGTAACAGCCGTAACTTCGTATCACTCCCACTCACGTGAGGTTTGTTAGTATTGCAGCAAAGGATCACATTCTGCATATGAAATTCCTCTTCTTTTCTTTCTTCTTCTTGGTGCTTCTTAGGAAGTTCCCAAAATGACAGCGTGGCAGCACATCTGCTCGGTGATATGGCAGTGAACATACAGATACTCAGTATTCTAACTGTGTGTGAAGTAATTAGTGCCCTTCCAGGTAGTGAAGTGCTCCAAGCCCCAACTGTCCCATACTCTGGAACACAAAATAGAGTAAATAGTTTTATAAGGGGAAGCATAGGATGTGAGAGACAGCTTTGGTAGAACCACTATATGTTTAATCACATTCGGCTACAAATAGCAGCTGTGTTTTCTTCATCTTTTGATACATATGTAGGAGTGTACCTATTAAAACTTCCGCTGAGACAATATGCTGTTCTTCATGCATTTCTCCTTTGAGAGCAAGAATGGGAGGACAGATTGTCTCTGTTTGTTATTATGTGGCTGAACAAGAATCTGGATTGGTACAGCTTTCAGTCCAGTGTAAGGCTGCGCTTCATTCTGTGTATATATGATACTCACCTGTCACTTGAGAAGAGAGATGGATTTAAGCAGAAAGCACACAAGTTCTATGTACCACTAGGAAGATAGCCTGGTGTGGGGAAGAAAAAATAGGTATTTCCAGGGTGCCTGTGTGTTTCTGTGGTTTTCAACCACTCTGACAGGCCAGCTGTGTTCTATGTATGACTTAGTGAGGTCGCTGTTGAGCTCCTGGTAGGACCAACATGACAGATTCACAGAATCACAGAATGGTTGGGGTTGGGAGGGACCTCTACAGACCATCTAGTCCATCCCACCTGCTAAAGCAGGATCACCAAGAGCAGGTTGCACAGGAATGCATCCAGATGGGTCTTGAATATCTCCAGTGAAGGAGACCCCACAGCCCCTCTGGGAAGCCTGTGCCAGGGCTCTGCCACCCTTGGAGTAAGGAGGGGTTTTTTTCTCATGTTCAGACAGAACTTCCTCTGTTCCAGTTTGTGCTCGCTGCCCCTTGTCCTGTCACTGGGAACCACTGAAAAGAGTCTGGCCTCATTATTTTGATATCCACCCTTTTGATATTTTTAAACATTAATCAGACCCCCGTCTCAGTCTTCTCCAGGCTAAACAGGCCCAGCTCTCTCAGGCTTTCTCAGCATCAAGACAGATGCTCCAGACCCTCATCACCTCTGTAGCCCTCCGCTTGCTGGACTCTCTCCAGCAGTTCCTTGTCTTTCTGGAACTGGGGAGCCCAGAACTGGGCACAGACCTTCAAATGTGGCCTCACCAGGGCAAAGTAGAGGGGGAGGACAACCTCCATCAACCTGCTGAGGTCCATGTCCTTCTTGTGTTGAGGCCTCCAGAGTACTCCAGTACTCCAGGTGGGGTCTCACGAGAGCAGAGTAGAGGGGCAGAATCACCTCTCTTGATCTGCTGGCTGCACTTCTTTTGATGCAGCCCAGGATGTGATTGACCTTCTGGGCTGTGAGTGTACATTGTTGGCTCCTGTCCAGCTTCTCATCCATCAGTACCACCAAGTCCTTTTCTGCAGGCTGCTGTCTCTCACATCATCCCCAAGCCTGCATGCATAATGAAGATTGTCCCAGACCCCAAGTACAGGACTTTGTACTTGTCCTTGTTGAATGGGCCCACCTCTCTAGTTGTCCTGGTCCCTCTGGACCCTTACTTCTAAAGTTCTGTAAACAAATATCTGCCCTACAAAAAGGAATGATTGTTTTTTTCTTTTCTTTTAAGACCTAGTTGCCACTTTGGAAGAATCAACAATCTAACATGAATGATACCAGGCACCAGTCTCTGTTCTTTGTCAGTCTGCCAGAGCTACAAAAACTCTGTGCCACGACAGCAACTCTGAGTTCTCAGATACCAGAAAGTGAGACAAGGAGTACACAGTTGAAGTTTTGCAGGTAAAGAATATTGAGGGTTATTATTTTCAGAAGCTGTTGGTGGTTGTTATTCAAAGATTTTATTAGGAGTACTGGAATTAACTGTAGTAAAGTCAGAAAAATTCTTAGCAGCAGCATAAAATTGTTCAAAATAGGGGGTATTTTTGTGGGACCTTGCTGGCTATTGGGGCAAAACCCACATTTCTATTATATTTCAAATGTCATTGGCTAAAACTAACACTGCCACCTACTTCAATTTGATAAATAGTTAAAATAGTTTGCAGAAGCAGAAAAAAATTAAGCTGAGAAAATAAAATATGGAAAATAATTTTTGAATTTTTTTCTAACTTTTTCCTATAGACAGTTACTATTCCTGCATCAAGACATCCTTTCTGCACCTGTGATTGGAACAAATCAAATTGCAGTTGTAATGGCGGTCAGTATCACCCCGTAAATCAGTTATGTGTATGTAGTTACATAGTGGTGTGGATGAGCAGAAAGCACCTCACTCAGAAGAGAGAAGCAGCAATATCTTTTATTGAGGTAAAATAATAATTTGACAGACTTCAGTAAGTTTGATGGAAATGAACAAAGCTTTAACAGTGGTTTGACAAGGTTCAATAAATTTGATGGCAAGTTTCACCTTATTAATTACTGCATGGAAGAAACTTCTGAAGGAAAATTGAGTTAGGATGACTCATACAGAGACTGGAAGCATAAGGAGGAAAAGGGACCCTCCCATTGCGTCATGAGGTTCAGAGTGGACCCCCTTGCATTCTAAACAAGCTTCTGGAGCCCAGGTGTGCCTGGCCAAGTCTGAGACTAAGACTGGATCCAGGCACACCTAGTCTCCAGAAACAAGTTAAAACATCAGTGTGTTATCGATGTTACTCTCATTTAACAAGGCCAGTTGCAGAGTGCTGCACATGGGACACAACAACTCCATGCGGCACTACAGGCTTAGGGGAGGCTGGCTGGAGACCTATCAGGACCTGGGGCTGTTAGTTTGACTGGAGACTGAATATGAGCCAGCAGTGTGCCCAGGTGGCCAGGAAAGCCAATGGCATCCTGGCTTGTATCAGAAATAGTGTGGCCAGTAGGTCTAGGGAGGTGATTGTGCCCCTGTACATTGGTGAGCCATTGGTGAGGCTGCACCTTGAGTACTGTGTCCAGTTCTGGGCTCCTCACTCCAAGAAGGACATTGAGGTCTTCCCCAACATATTCATGCACACTATGGGAATCTTGTCTCCTACAGTACATAGAGATTTTGATTGGGCGGGGCCAGCTTGGTTGGTAGACCACCTAGTGTTAACTAACCAGGTGGCCTTTGCTAAATGAGTATCACAGTGTTTGAACGTCCCACCACCCGTTGCTTTCAGTGTAGTCTTTCACAGTCCATTGTATTGTTCCATTTTCCCAGAGGCTGGTGTGTGATACCCCCACTCTTGGGCCCAGGTATCTATGAGGGTGTTTCAGAAATGAGTCCTATTGTCTGACTCAATTCTTTCTGAGGTGCCATGTTGCCACAGGACTTGCTTCTTCCAGAAATCTGTGGGCACAGATTTCCAGCCATCCAGTGGTTGCTTCCACCATTGTAAGCACATAGCACTTGTCTTGGCAGGTTTGTGGGAATGTGATGTAATCGATCTGCCCGGCCTCTCCGTCCTCCATACCAAAGAGGCTTTAACCACTCAGCTTATCTGATCACAGTGCATGTTTCACATTATGGGTTGACCTGCATGACAGTGTCCATTGTTGGGTCCATCACAGAATCACAGAGTTGTAGGGGTTGGAAGGGACTTCGAGAGATCATCGAGTCCAACCCCCCTGCCAAAGCAGCTCCCCAGCTCATACTGCACAGACAGGCGTCCAGACGGGTCTTGAATATCTCCAGAGAAGGAGACTCCACCACCTCCCTGGGCAGCCTGTGCCAGGGCTCTGGCACCCTCACTGGGAAAAAGTTCCTCCACATGTTGGTGTGGAACTTCCTGTGCTCCAACTTGCAGACATTGCCCCTTGTCCTGTCCCCACTGACCTAAGAAAAGGGGCTGACCAATTCCCCCTGCACCCCATACTTAAGATATTTATAAACATTGATTAGGTCCCCCCTCAGTCGTCTTTTCTCCAGGCTTAACAGCCCCAGCTCTCTCAGCCTTTCCTCATAGGATAGATGTTCCAGGCCCTTAATCATCTTTGTAGCCCTTCTCTGGACATCCTTCTATCACAAACCCATCTATACATTGCATCTCTTCCTTGATGTTATGAAGTGTTTTACAATTTGCTAAAACACCCCTTAATGTCAGACACTTTCTTTTTCATTTTTAGATACCATTTTACAAATCAGGAATATGCCAAGCCTACATAGAGAAGCAAGGAGTTACTGTAAGTGCTGAAAGATGTCACAGTTCTTAAAACTGTAATGCTTGTAATAGCTATTGCCAGTCATGAGTCTTTTTCGTAGGGCATGCAGTTTGTACCACTGAAGCCAAGTTTCAGGGTCAAAATAGTCTGTCCCATACACAAAATGTCTCTTATACCCTGGGTGTTGTAAGTGCACACTTCGCAGGAGTCAAAAGTTTTAAGAAGTTGCTGAGCAATTTCAGTAGGTTTCTCTGCTGCACTGGGATCCTGATCTTGCTCAGAGGTGTTAGGGTTTGACCTCAAGGCAACGACAGACCTGCTCTTTGGGCTAAAGACCACCCCTGCAGTTGTCACCCTGTCTGTGACCCTGTCTGAAAACCCTATCGGTTCCATTAGCTGGGGGGGGTGTTCAGACAGCCAAACTGTCTCCCCATTCACATTTTGGGTTTATTCAGCCTGTATAGGGCAGTCTCAGATTAACAAAACAAAACCAGAGAAGAAGTGGAGCGCATGCGCTTTACAGCTGATGTATTTTAGACCATTATGCATATGCTTTACTATCTTCTAGCCTACAGTTGTTTGTGGGTTTTATGAATGTATGTGTGGACGTGTAAAAGCTGCTGAGTCAACAGAGTGATTGTAATCAAATCCAGTAGCTCTCATGAGTCAGTTGCACAGCCGGTTGGGTGTATTTTCCTTTGTTACAAGAAGTGTAAGTGTGTATCTAGATTGGAAAGACATACACTGCTCAAATATGCTTCTTACCCTTACAAAACTGGTTTATGTTGATATGTGTAACCGACCTGTCCTTGTTAGATTTTCCAACACCAGCAGATTAGTAGTACAAAGTATATTTAATAACCATTAACTATTATCAGCCCTATGAAAATCTTAAATGAATGAGTAGTGAACCTTACTTTGATGACACATGAAATCTGCATGACTACATCAAATATTGTGCTAACTGCCTCTTGTAGCTAAGTAAGTGAAAAGTAAAGATACCTAACATATGCTAGGATTTGGCTCCATGATGCAATAACATTATCCTCGATTAAATTTTGACTGAAGCCTTTACAAAATCTGTTAAATTATTAGTAATGTAATTTTATTTTCTCACTGATATTATTAGCTGGAAGCACCACAAACAGTTACTCCAGCCATTCTCCAAACCTGTCTCTCCTACACACTTGCCGCCAGACTTGCACCCAGGTGGAACAAAGCTGGTCATCTCTTGGTGCAAGGTATTTGACTCACCTGGGTCAGAGATCAAGCATTTAGTTTCAATTCATTACTGTTGAATTTATTTTCCATAATTTGATTTTCATCATTATTTCATTCATTATATTATTTCATTCGTTTATCCTATGATTTTAATTGCATTTTTATTGTTCCTTCAGCCAATTTCAATGACTCAAGTTTACAATCTCAATGGAAATATCTTTGTAAGAGGTCACATAATTACTTCAACTGAACACAACATACCAGATTAATTATTTCCAAAACAAATATTGTTGGACAGTAAATATCTTCTAAAAAAATTGGCCTGTTTTTCAGATTCATTGATTTCATCAGCTGCACTTCTGCACATAGTTTGCATGTTTTTCTAATACAGAAGGGTTTTTTCTGTCAAACCACCTCCTTCTACCAAGCTCTGTCTTTTTGCCTGACATGTCTCTTCTAACTCCTATGTTGGATAAATGTGAATTACCAAGATAAGGAAAACAAGATGTATTTCAGGCACTGTGGAGTTCTCTTAATAAGCAAAGCAATTGACAGATCATTCCAAAAATACATTGAGAACGGTGTCTATGCTCCTGTCATATTTCCAGCCACAATATTAACAGCATCTTGCTTTTAGTATCCTCAAAGCATAAACAAACCTTTTTGGCATTCATGGCACAAACAAAACTGATTTCTCCTTCTTTTTCTTTTTTTTGTGTTTTTGTTTTTCCATAATGGCATTAGACATATGGTTTAGATACTAATGTTTATCTATTTTATTTATTAAGGAAAAGACTTTTTGTCCCATTCAGGGAGGCAAAATGCTGTTGGTAAGTACTATATTCTGTTATGCTAAACTTGTGAGAGCAAGGTATAGTTATGTGCTTTCATACTGCCATGATCTTGGTATTGCCAACACAACATCTTTTCATTTTTCAATGTGGAATGACCTCAGTCAAAACACATTGATGGCAGATCGTGCTCCATATGTAATAGTTGCTAACTCAACAGCACCTTTGAAAAATTGCCTACAAGAAAAGGTAATTTTTCTACTATTAATCTACAGCCACAGATTGAAAGGTTATGATTATTGCAATTAAATGCACTTGCCTCAAATTATGAGCCTTACAAGCGATGTGAAAGTTCTGTAATAATAGACATGAAAATAAGGTAAAGTGACTGTCCTGTGTGTATGTCATGGTTTAATCCCAGCTGGTAACTGAGCACCACACAGACACTTGTGCCCCCCTCCCCCCTCAAGGGGATGGGGAAGACAATGGAGAAACTGTGGGGATGTGTGGGCTGAGATAAAGACACCTTAATAGGATAACAGAGGAAAATAATAACAACAATATATATAAAATAAATGATGCCCAAATGCAAATGTTCACCACCTGCTAAAAACCCTTGATGGCCAGTCTGTTTCCAAACAGAGATCACACCTCATAGCTGCTTCCCAGTTCTATATGGAGCATGACATTATATGTCAGGGAATATCCCTGTGGCCTGACTGGGCCAGCTGTCCTGCCTGTGGTCTCCCAGTTTCTTGTGCACCTGGCAGGGTGTGGGAAGATGACAAGTCCTTGACTTAGTGTAGACACTACAATTTCAGGATGCATCACTTCCTCTTCTGGTGACATTCCAAAATCTTTGCCTTCTGGCCAGTCCATGATCACTTCCAAGATTCCTGAGCAAGTGGGGTTTCCTATTTGATCCCTCTGTGTGTTCAGTTTGACCCACTTACTCCATATCACATCAGTTGCATGGTGTGTAGAAGGGACGCTCCTTTTGAACATCCACCCCAGCACCAGCAGCCAGAGTGCCAGGAGGAGCTGTGCTCCAGTACCAACCACTTCTGAAATGGCTCAAACCCCTCCATATGCTGCCAATAGCTCTTTTTCTGCTGGAGTGTAGCGAGCCTTGGATCCTCTATAGCCCCGAATCCTAAACCCCAAGGGTCAACCTCAAGTCTCCCCTGGTGCTTTCTTCCAGAGACTCCAGGTAGGGCCGTTCTCCCTGGCTGTGGTGTAGAGCACATTCTTTATATCTAGCTCTGTCCAGATGGGCCCAAGGGCTACTGCATGAACATTTGTTCAAAGGCTTGTCATTGTTGAGGGCCCAATTTGAAATCATTGTCACTTGATAGAGAGGGCTTACCAAACTGTAATTTGGAATATACATTCATCAGAAACCCACAGCACCTGAGTAAGCTTCTGTTTCCTTTTTGGCTAGTTGGTGGAGACACAGCTGTTATGTTATCACATCCATTGGGATCTGACAATGACCATCTTGCCTTTTCATTCCTAAGAACTGGATCTCCTGTGCAGATACCTTGACCTTTGTTTTATGGCAAAACTGGCTTTTGGAAGAATTTGGACTATTTCCTTCCCTTTCTCAAAAACTTCTGCTGCTGTGTTACCCCATACAACAATGTCATTGAGGTATTGCAGATATTCTGAACTCTCACTGTTTTCCAGTGTGGTTCAGATCAGTCCATGGCAGATGGTGGGGATGTTTCCACCCTGTGACACCCCTCCAAGTCAAAACAAACTGTGGCTTGGACTCTGCCACCAAAAGGATCAAGAAAAATGCATTTGTTACATAAAGTGGGGCATACCACTTAGCTGTCTTTGACTCCAGTTCATATGGAAGTTCCAGCGTGTCTGGCACAGCAGTGCTCATTGGTGGTGTGACTTCATTTAGGCTGCAGTAGTCTTCTCTCAGTCCCCACTCTCCATTAGACTTTCACACTGGCCACGTGGGACTGATAAAGGGTGTGTGAGTTTTGCTGATCACTCCCTGACTCTACAGTTGATGACTCAGCTTCTGGATGGGAATCAGGGACTCTTGGTTTGTGTGATACTGCCACCGGTGCATTGCTGTGGTAGTGCTCAGCACCTGCCACTCCTCCACTCTGAACACCCCACAACAGAAGGGTTCTCTGAGACACTGGGCAAAGTAGACAGCTGTTTCATTTTCTCCAAGGCAGCTATTCCAAAAGCCTACTGGTGCCCTTTTTGGTCCCTGAAGTATCCTCTACAGAGATAGACTATGCCCAGGATGCACGGAGCCTCTGGGCCAGTCACAATGGGGTGCTTTTGACACTCATTCCCACTTCTTTACCCTGAAGGAGATGTTGCCCAGAGAGGCTGTGGAGTCTCCTTCTCTGGAGATCAAGATCTGCCTGGATGTGATCCTGTGCAACCTGCCCTTGGTGATCCTGTTGTAGCAGGAGGGATGGACTAGATGGTCTGCAGAGCTCCCTCCCAACTATTCTGTGTTTCTGTGTTTATTTTCATTTTCACAGTTAAAATGCAATTTACTTTAATTTCCATGCTGCGGAAGCCCGTGCTTTTGATTTTCAAATGCAGCATTTTGACTGATTACTTTAAATAAGCATTTGTTTCTGTCTAATCAATGCACTGTTGTTCAGAACAGGGCTTTGTGCTTTCTTTTTTATTTTTAGTTCTGGACCTCAATGTATCAGAGAGACAGCTTTGCATCAGTGTGGAGGCTTGCTCAATTCGGTTGCCACCCCCTGAGGTATAAACCCATTATTTTTTCTATGTCTGTCTTTGTCTTATTAATCTTTTTTGTTAGGTGATTTGCAATTAGCATGATTGGGATAGAAGTGCTTATTTATGATTGCATTAAAATAGTTATCATCTTCACTGACTATCTGAATCTCGTATAAGTGCATAATACTCATCTATCTGTATTTATATAGAATCTTGCATTCTAGGAAGCCTTGGAAAATTGAGATTCTTGACTTCTTGACCTTTCAAAAATGCTACCAGAATATAATAGGAAGGGGTCTTTATGATTCTAGATTTCATTCTAACAGTGTTTTCTGGAAGGCATTCACCATCTCACTGTAATAAGTAGACAGTTTTGAGTAATGTCTTAAAAATGTAGCTACAGGTAAGTCGTCAGCACTATGTTTAAAGTGCCTGTATATAGTTTTTTTTGGAATCTGCTTCATTTTCTATGCATCTTCCAAAATGCTGGAGCAGCGTGGACTATGCTGCTTGTAAGAATAATTAAGAAATTGTTTAAGAAATCATGGTTGAGGTTGAAAAACTACCATCCTTTGTGACAGCCATGTCACTTATGTTGAATATGTCTGTACATATTTGTCAGGCTTGCTGGTTTCTGATCCAAACTCTTCTTTCTTAGAACAGAAGAACAGGATTTCTTCTATGACCTTGTTGGACAGCATTAACAGTAAAGCTAGCTATGGGAATCCATTTCCAAAGTGACACAAAACAATGATGGAAGGAATTACAATGTGGCTTCATTACCAGTTTGATCATTTCGATGTTTTTCTAAAACAGAAATGGCTAGATTTTTCTTTTTGGCAATAAATGCAAACCCTGGTAGACCATATAGAGAGAAAATGTTTCTCAAATCTCAGTGTTGATTGCCCCCTACAGCTAAATATTTTCACCTTGTAAAAATGTGTAGTGTTTTTTGGCTTCTCACAGGGTGAAACTGCATATCCCATTAATATTTTGCTTGGATCCATGCACCTGATTAGGCAAGGTGACATACAGTTACCAGGCTGTCAAACATGGGTTTCTGATCTGAACTTTAAAGAATGTGCATGGAAGTGAGACAGTTCTTAGTGGGAGAAATTCCTCCAGTACTCTTACCTACTAAAGCACTTCAAACAGGGTTTTAAACCTTGTACTTGCATAACTTTTGGATGTGTAGGCTCGAACATAAGGTAGTGTGCAATTTAATAATGGGACCATCTTCTGAAATAATCAGTCTGTAAGAGCTGATAAAACAATAATAATGTGTCAGCTTCAGTGTATTGTGACACACAATCATCTTTGAAAAGTTTTATTTTGTAATGCTGTAGAAATATTTGCAAAGAACTTTTTTTTTTTTCCCCTCTTTTAAGCTGGAAGATTTTGATATTTCAGCAAACACCTTAAAGATGTTTGACAGCAATGAAAATGCAGTTATTCACCAGCATTCCATATTAAGTAACTGGTGCTATGTTTTGCCAAGGTAAGAGGTGTGCTTGTATTTCAGCAGAAACAAACGATCCCTGGAATGTTTGCCATACAAATTGTGAATTTGTTACGAGTGGTAAGAACATTTCTGTTTTGCTGTCTGGTTTACATTGAGGAATCTTTCTGGTTTTTTGCTTTTATGGTCTCAATGCTATGGAAAATGAAAAAAAAAACCCCAAAGAATCACTGAATCCTAAATCACACATCTAAATATTAGTTCAATTTTTGTAATCTCTGCTACTTCCGTGATATACAAGAATATTTCTTTTTCTCAAATATAGTTTTAGTAAAAAGTGTCAATTCAAAAAAGAAACATCTTTCCAACTTTGCCACAAACTATCTCTGTTTTCACCCATGAGTTTCATCATAAAAATGTAAGAAGCAAGAATATATTTGCTTTTGTTCTGTATTCACTGGTAGTATTACAGACAAGAGAAATTAGGTTTGTAGGTGCCAAATTCTTTTCCATACTTCAGGAAATATTGCTATTGTTCTTTCATAAACTTAGGAGCTAAAGGTATTAGTCCTCAAAACATAAAATAATCCGTAAATACTTTAAATGCCAGGAATAAGATTTAGCTTTTTTCCCCCTGAAAAGTCCAGTATATTTTCAGCTGAGTTTTATGACGTCCTTTTTAAGCATTCCCTTCTTTACCTACACGCAGCATGAAAATGGGCCAGATCATAAACATCAGCCACATAATTCCTCCAGATTCTCCTTTCCATTCATATAAAGAATTTCAGATGCACTGGAAGAATCTGGTAAGAAACAATATACACTGCTTTCATTTTTCTCTCCCTTTCTTTTTTGTACCTCTTGAGCTTGTATTTGTAATACACATTTGTGGTTTGGTATTTTATTTGTTTGTTTTGTTTTGTTTTTTTAAAGTATGGCTATATTCTTCCAGAGGATCTTGAAGAGACAAAAACATACTTCAGTGTTTACTTCAAACCAGTAGGGGAAAGGTTGTTTACGTATCCTTTCAAAAAACCTTTGTTACATTTCCTCCACTACACTTCTAGCAGAGATCTAAGTTTTCATTTTTTAACATGCCACATTTTCTTCTTCCATAATTTCATAGAAGTCAGTGGAGAACTGTTTCATGAGGCAAATTGGAACAAAATGTTTAGTCAAGTCTTTGTCCTACTGCTGAAAAATAGGAAGTCAAATAGTTTGCTTCACAGCTTCTGTAAACATGATCATGCCACTCTAGATGTTGGTGTACAAGGAAGAGGTAAATTCCTGCAAAAATATGGCCAACAAAGAGTCATTTTAAGGAGAATTTTCCTGCTAGGAAAGACTAGACTGAGGATTACTTCAACTGAGTAATCTTTCCTATGGTAGGTTAGATTATACCATGTGGAAGTCCTGTGACTTCACACTTCATCCCCTTAAGAAAGTGCGTGCTTTTGTTCACTTTTTTGAAAATGCTTTAGATCTGTTCACACTTTCTCCTCAACAGAGGTGATCCATAATTACAGAAATGTGAAGAAACTTGTTGTGTGTCCCCTGAACACGTATTCAGGTACCCTTCAAGCTGCATTCGAAGTCAGCCAGTGCAGTATTTCCCTAGAACAGATTCAGAAAGTGTGTTGAACTCTTTTCTTTCTGACCTGAAGCGGAATCTTTCACATCTCTGTGGATTTCCAGTCAAGATGACAAGTAAAGCACTTTATGCCACACAGGAACTCTCCAGGGCTCTGGTGCGTGGAAGGTTTTTTTATAAGCATATTAATGGCATGTACTTTGCTCACGGTGTAAAGTGGCCTTCATCATATTCAGAACACCCTAAGAGTGTAAAACTGTGCTTTTCACAACCACCGTCAAGCTTGTAACTTCTATTTAAATGTCTAATTAAATGGTATGTTGCCATATGGCATCACTATATTGTCCACATCACAAATACATTAAAAACCTGAGCTTAGTGTTAATTAGTCTTTACCAATACTTGCAGTTTTATAGACTTTATTTTACACTTTGATATCCAGAACTTCATCACATCTCTTGCATAATAATAGCAATAATGACAAAACCAACAACAATAAAAATAACTATTATTATTATTGTTATTACTACACTTTGGTTTTTTAAATAAAAAACAAACCCACAAGAAAAATATACATCTCTGTGGACTGAGGCATTTAAAAACACTAGAGCTATAAGATTTATTCCGTGGCTGGTGATGGAAAGGAGGCAAGCAATCAGAATTCCTTTAATTCAAGGTTGTGACAAAGACTGAGACCCACATTTCCTTGGTAGTAGTGCTTGAGAGAAGAAATGAAGTAATTAAATCTGAACAAAGAATCGTGACAGAAACCATAGAGATTCTAAAATACTATAATCCTCTTTCAGAACGCAGTTCCTGTTTATGTCTCTGCAGTGATCAAAGCTAGAATGGCTCCTCTTTGTCATCTGCAGTTTTTATAGACATCCAAACTGTCTTTTGCTCAGAATAGAGATGCCCTTAGAAGTCTTAAGAGATGAGGAGCCCTGTCAGTCAAACCCTCTGCAGACCCCCTCAAAAGGGGGAGGCATTACCCAGTTGGAAAGCACTAAAGCAAGATAATGACTGTAATTTACGTCTTTCCTTCTGAGAGATATGATATTCCAGCACAGCTTATAAACAAAGAACTGGGGGGAGGAGGAAGCAAATCTTCATCTATGGTGACAGCAAAACATTGTTTAAAAATATAGTCCATTCTAATTCAAACCAAGGAAATGTATGCTTGTATATAGTGATGTATATTACATAGATACTCTATAGTGATGGATTAGGTGGCACCATCAGATTTTTAAATCCAGTTCGTTCAATTTATCCAACTGTTGTTGTATTGCAGGAAATAAAATCTAAGCATATGAAATTGTCTGATGAGACGTTTTGTGGAGTGTCTCTAGCGCAGGCTCCGCCAAGGAAACAGACTTTGCCTAGGATTTCTTCATCGTGCAGTATGGAAAACAGCCACTGGGTGGAGCGGTTGATCAAAGAGCCAGATGCGCACGCTTTTCCGAGTTGCAGTAAAGGTCCCGGAAAGGTTAGCATTGAGGCAACAGAGAAACCAATGAGTAACTGGCAAATGCCGGGAGTACCGGACTTCTCAGTCATGAAATCGTTAGGAATGGCTGTAAATTCAGCCTTCGAACTCCCACAGAAAAAAGTCAGCAAAATTATCCCAATTTTCAAAGGGAAGTTGATGCAAATGAATGGAAAGAGCACAAATCAAACGGATGGGAAGAAAAGAGGTAATGCAGAAAGACATTCACCAGTGACAAGGACGGGTGTTTCATCCTCTATGCTGACTGTGTGCAAGTCCAGCATAACTCAGATCCACAAACCCATTCAAAACATGTCAATCAAAAATCCCACTCATAGCAGGGTACTTCAGGCAACGGACACAAAAACATATGCAAAGCATGCTATACCTGTATTTCAATGGAAAACGCAGTCTGGTGGACAAACTGCTAACTCTAATTTTTCTGACAACTCAGCCTCAGGTGGGAATTCAAGCAAAGCCAATCACAAAAAGGCAAATTCTCCTTCCTTCCTTCAGAATGTTGGGTCAGTGCTTCAGAAATCAAGCACCAGTCTGAGCCTGAATGCATCTCCTGTTTCCAGTGCGAGAACAGGAAGAAAGTTTACCAGTCAAAATACCACAAAAGCTCTTGAGAAACAACACCAGTCGAAGAAGGTACATCTGCAGATTTGTAAATTAGACCATGAAATGACAAAATACAGTTTATCACAGCAACAAACAAAGAGATCAAATGAAGAAGCAGAGGTAAATATTCATGAATCTGTCATAAATGATACAGTGTGCATCACCAACAATGAAGAAAATACAGCAGCATGCCATTCTCAGGACTATATTGCTAGGACAACCAGTCATCATTCCAAATCTAACTTTGAACAGGTACAGTAAATAACAGGGCTCATTCTCACCAGTTCTCGCAAATTCAGTATGTTCTAAAACAGCTTTAAGCAATAAACAGCATGACTTTCATCATGTTCTACCATCATTCTCAATAGTTTTCTAAAATTTCTTCTGTGTAAGTTAATGTTTTTCAGTCACTGCTGCTTTTTTTTTTTCTTCCCTGAAAGGGAAGGTTATTTACTGTATTGTTTGAGATACACACTTTTTTATTTGGGACTTCTAAAATGAGATAATTAGGTTTTCTTTCTTTAAGAAGCTTAGCAATTTAACAAGTTTTGTGTGAGGTTAAGATGGTAACATTTTGGGTGTTCAGTTTGTGTTCAGATGAAACTCTATTAATGAGCAGCTCTTAGGAGGAATCAGAATTCATCAGTTAGTGGTGCTGACTGCAGTGTGCTGTTAGACAGACATGCAAGTTTTGCAAAGACAAGTTTAATTGCACTTTCACTAAAGTTTTTTTTTGTTTTCCTGTGGCACAAGTTGCCACAGGAAAAATTCCTACTGGGCATAAGGAAGAAAATAATCTTCAGAGTGAGAGTGGTTAAGTGCATGATCAAGTTGAACAGAGAGGTTGCGGAGTTGTTATTCTTCCAGAGTCTCACAACTTGACTGGAAGAGGCACAAAACAATGTGATCTAACTTTGAAGTTAGCTCTGAGTAGCTGTTGTGATTAGATGGCCACTAGAGGTGCTTCACAACCTAGTTTTTCTATGATTCGGTCTGCAGTTGGACAAAATAAATAGGTGATCTGATTTCAATGCAGATTTTTTTATGAGGGTGATATCCCAAATTGGGGACATGGATGAAACATGTTATGATTATCACTTTTTTTAATCTATAAAATGTAATTTGGTAGGTTACTTCAATTTTGTGTCATGAGGGCACCTTTTGAAAAAGAAGGTAATTTTAACACCTAGAAACATTTTAACACCAGTGGGGTTTTTTGCTAATGAACGTATAAAATTCTGTACTTTAAGATGATTTCAAGGAGCAAGTATCTGACATGTGAAACAATGACCTCAAAACCAACTTCCTCAGTCAAGGAGAGCAGCTTGGAAACATCTGTAAAGAATGGTTGTGCCAAAAGGCAACAGGTAAAAAAAAAACCCTACACATACACCCCTTAAGCCAGTCTACAGGGACCTGAATTGAGAGAGGAAATTTAAAATGTTTTCATTTTCAAATGTTCTAGTTAAAATGTGGAAGATAAGAAATCACACTGAGATAAAATTCAGTCTAAGAAACTGGACTCTGAGCTCACTCTGGATAAAATTAACCCTAACCAGGATAAAATTAACCTTTACCACTGCTTTTGTTGCTATTACTTCAAGGGGTCATTTAAATTGTTTGTCTCCTGCAAAATGTCCTACTAAAATTCAAACATTTATTCATGTTACTTAATGTCAGTAAGGTTCTGAAGCAAATTTTCTGATTCTACAGAAAACAGTTTTATTTTGCCCAATATAACTAGGGGCATTCTCAATAGCTCTCTGAATGTCTCATCTTAAGCGCTTGAATTCAGCAATGTTCTGTAGAAATCAGCTCCAGAAGGCTTTTTATAAAGTTTTAAAAAGTTATATTCCCTTAGTTATTTAATGCATTTCAGTTGTTACTGTGGTGCTAAGATGGGGTCAGCAGCAGCAATTAGGTAAGTTCTGAATATGAGGTTTTTTAATATACTTTTTCCTCTGGATGCTAATCTAATGACAGTGTGTACATTTAAATTCTTCTTAAAAATATTTTTTCATGATTCTCAACTATTGCTTTTACCTGCCACTGGGCTACACTTCTGTTTCTAAATACCAGTTCTTTAAAACTCTCTTGTATCTTCCATCTCCACATTCTCTGGTTTTCTACCCAGAAGTTAGGCCGGTTAGAATGAACAGGTTCCAAGTCTCCTGTGCTCAGTACAATTGTATTTTCTTACATAAATACATATGCATTCTCTCTGCTAACAGCCAACTGAAAATACTCTCCAGTAAGTCTACAGAGTAAGTGAGGAGGAAATGTTACGTGCACTTAACTCACTTTTCACTCAGGCTCCCTTGCCTTTCGTATTTCATGTCAAGCGTGGCCACCTGAGGTCTCATTACCCATGCTTGGTCTGCAGTGCCTTTGCCTGGTCACGTGTTGCAATATATAAACTTACCTTGTCAACATGTTCATTAGCTGTTGATTAAGAACTTAAGAGTCTGCATCCGTAGTTCAGATTCTTCCACTTAACTTTGTATGTGTTAGCATGCATTTCAGCCTTAACCTTCTTGGTTTGTTATGCTTTCAAAGCCAAATGCAAGGCAATTCTGTAACTTTTAATGGTAATTAGAAGAGCAGGGTCCGTGCTATCCGTGCAGTTCCGAAAGGGCCAGCAGAACGGACTCTGCTACGGGAACACACTCGTACCCCAGGGGTCAGGCTGCAGCAGGGGAGAGAGGAGCTGGTGTGGGAGACGCCAGCCCAGCTGCTCTGAGCTGGCCCCGTCCAACCGCAGCTGGGAAAGGCCCTTCCAAGGGCCACGACTGAATCACTCGTTGCAAGGCCCAGCACTGCAATGCTGCAGCAGTAGAGTCAGGAGTCAGTCTCACAAAGAATCAAAACAACAACTAAAGATCACGGTGGTTGTAAGGGTAACAACAACAGGGATCCGAGTAATACATACTGCAGATTAAGTCCTGAAGTCCTTTGCCTGCCACTGGGAATGACTTGGCCATGCCAGGGCTTGTGACATGGAGCTACCTCTAAAGCCTGGGCAGTCTGGACAAGCGGAGAGAGCTTGTAGCTTGTCTGGCAGCACTGCTGGGATGGGGAAGGCACACTGTCCAAGTGTTGAATCATAAATGCCCCATGGCATTCCTTTCCCTCCAGGCAGGCTGTGAGTAGGTGCAGGTACCAGCCTGAGCCCTGCAAACTACTTTTTGGAAGTGGCAGTAGTCAGCAAGTTCTCATAGTCTGCCTGGTACACTGCCAGTGCAGACTCAGCTGGAGTCTAGGGAATAGGAGAGGGACTTGCCTGTTAACTGGGGTAGAGATGGACCCTCCAGTGCTCATTAGTCTGATTCCTTCTCTTTCCACATGAAAATACAATGGTTCTGGCTGGGAACACTGCTGAACACTTCTGTCATGATCTCACCAAAAACGATCAAGTGGTTTTGAAAGTCTTGGCTGCCAGCAAGTAAAAGGTTCTTTTCAAAATAGCTCTGGTTTTAACTATTTATCCACCATACATATAAACATACTTTAAGTTATATTTACATTGGAAAGGAAAAACTTTTATTAATTACCTCTCATATTCAACTAAAGATTTCACTCTGAAACAACTTTTTAGTTGAGCTGCTTTGTTTGCTTTACTGTTTATTACCTTTTTTAAGCTGGTGTTTGGTTTGGTTTTGATTTGTTGTTTGGGGTTTTTTTGTTAACAGAAAGAAGGTTATTCAAAGTTAAAGAGAGCCAGAAGAAGTAAGCCTTCTATTTAGAATTTCCTGGAGTACTGCAAGAAAATTCTAGGTATGCTCATGACAAATTTAATTTTTTTTTCTAAATTAAAATATCACATATGTGTGATAGTTTCTGTTCTCTTGGATCATGATAATGGTATCAGCTGTCTGCAGAGGAATCACTTTGCAAAACAAATGGTTTATAGTGGAGAATAACAAGGTAAAAGGAGCTATGATCTGTGGCTGCATCAGACACTACCTTTGGGTTTTTCTGTGGAACAAGCAACATCAAATGAAAAGGCATCTTGTACTTAGTAAAAATTAGAATTTGGCTTAAATTCATCATTTGATTTGCCTCTTTTTCAGACTAAAGTAAACCTGAGTTTTGTGCTGCAAAGTTTCATTTAAATCTGAGATCAAGTTAAAACCATAAACTATTAAAATAATGTATGTTATTTTTTATCATTACATGAAGTGGAGTTGCTAAATGATTTTGTGGTGCTAAGATCTAATCCAAGGACAAAGTGGTCTGTCATACAAAATGCCAGTTTTAGTTTTGTCACCAAATATTTCACCCAAATCGTGGCTGATTGTCAACAACAGTCTTGCAGGACAGAACAAGCTTTTTCCTTTGCCTATTCCTTTGCATATTAAGGAGATAGATTTATAGCATAAGAAACCCACCAATTATATTGACCCAATGCCTATTGCAAATTTACAGTATTGAAACATGGAAGGAGGAGTAGCCTATACAGTTAAACCATTTAAGACATAAAAGTATATTTATTCAAAAGAAAATATTGATATAAGCAAGATACTCACACAGACACCACAGCACCATAATGTGCATGATAATGGGTGGATAAATTTCCTCCAGTGAACAAATATACCAGCTGCCTGCTTGCCATAAAGAAAGTCTGCTGTATGCATGGAAGCTTCCCATTCAGGGCCTTGACGCCCCACTGTTCAGCATGTCCTGTACCCAGGTCTGGCGTTTCATCTCTCCTGCTTCAATCCAGGCAGTCCAGGTGTGGTCCTTCTTCAGAGGTGATCCCTATCAGCAGCTCAGCCTGGATATCTCTAGGTCCAAAGCCTGTGACTTTCACTGAGGACATCTGAACAGAAATGGGGTCATTGAGAATGGTCAGAACTTTACTTCTCTTACTTAAATAAAAAAGTCTGATTTTTTTTTTCCAGTTTATGAGTTAGATGCCACAGGATGAAACTGATCATGGTAGCAATGTTTAAACCTTGGAGAAGAAACAGTCCCTTCCATAAAAGGGTTTAACATACGATTTCTAAGACTCCCATTGGTGTGGGTTCTTCATTGGTGTTGACGAGCTAAAAACAAGGGCTAAAATAATTTCTGCTGATGGATCAGTACCCACAATTTTGATTCTGAAAACTTTGCTCTGAATTTCTTCCTTACGTTTTGTTACACATGTATTCAGAGTGCCTGTTTTCATTTGCACACTTGGGAATTACTTGTAAGTTTTCAAATTTACAGCGTAGCAAGATTTATGGGTGAGAAGGTCCTGGAATGGAATTCAGTGATGTAGTCAACAGGAAAGACTTGGATCTATAATTCAAGACAATAAAAATATTGTTTTTACAAATTAATTGTCTTGCAAAAAGGGTCATTTTTTTATGACTAACATGCCAAGTTGCTCAGCCTCTTAACTTGTCCAGGAAATCACAGCATAATCCTAACTTTCTTCTTTTGTACTTCTTTTGTACAACTTTTTTGTACTGCTGGTGAAAATACTGGGTATGTTAGTAACACCAAGGACATGAAGCCACATGAGAAAAGTATTTACATTTGAAGGAGTTGTACATTTGATCCTGAACTAAATCATTCTCATTAATTCTGGTTTTACCCACATGTAGACAACCTCCCTCGCTCTCTGGGAAGGACTTGAGGTTTTCTTTGGCATGAAAGGAATAGCTTAGATCTTAAGCATGAGTTTGTGATACCCCATATTTAGGAGTCAGGACTACTATGGGTAAAGGGTTCTTTTTCAAGGTGGTGTAGATTGGGTCAGTGGAACCTCTGAGGTTGCTGAGGTGCTCTGCTCATGGGGCAGAATATCTGGTGCTGAGTGAACACTGCAGGGTCTGTTGGGTATGTCTACTAGATGTCCATTGAATTTAACAGGAGTTTAGACATCTAACACCGATGTAGGCAGCTAAACATCACTGGTCTAAAGCTGGAGCTCAAAACCATCCCAAGAGTCAGACTTGAACAGTTATTCAGAATGCCTTTTTATAGCTTAAATACAGACCTGCATGATGAGATTTTTAAGAAGAGGTTTATAGAACCTTTTTGAGCTATTTTGTATTTGCTATCAAATAAAATTCTGAAACTTTGCCTTTTATTAAGAAAAGTCATCCTGTCAGTTTTCAAGGTCAGAAACCACTGCAAAAGGGAAATTTGGCTTCTAAAAACAATCAAAAGAGCAGAGCTTACAATGGAGACTTTCTACAAGTACCAAAAATATATATATAAAAGAAGGATTTGCATCACTACACTCAGTGCCATGCTCTGACTTGGCTGGCCCTGTGTGGAGCCAGGAGTTGGACTCGATGATCCTTCTGGGTCCCTTCCAGCTCAGGGTATTCCGTGAACCTGTGATTCCGAACACCAGTGCTAGAACACTGGCGTTCGAAATAGCAACGCTGATGTTTCCAACCTTTTCCACTGCTCTGCAGAACTCTTCCTGTTGCTCTGCTTCTGTGTTGTCATCTGATACTGACCTTTGCTTTGAGTCACCACATTTCATTTAGCAAATGGGACTCCACACATTCATCTCAGGTGGTAAAAACAGGAGTATTTTCTATGAAAAACAACATCGCTGCCATTACTGTAAGGATATTGTATGAACACAAGCTGGAGGGAGGGCATCTGCTCAACTGGAATTAAGTAAAAATTCTCAACAGTTTTGTATAAAAGGGCTAGAGAAATATCAGAATGTTTCTTCTAAAAAGTCAATTGCCCCAGGCCAGCAATTTGTCTTCTAGTTAGAAGGTTATGGTACAGGAATGGCAACAAACCAGGTGTTTTCTCGATGTGAAATATTAGGCTGAAATAATACCTTTTAAGATAGCATATAAATATAATAGCTTGATCCAGTTTTATGATGAAACAGTTTTAACTTAGATTTGAAAATTCTGGCTTGGAAATGGTATGCGATGGAAATATTTGGGTTTTCATTGAAAAAAAGGTTATGAAAATGTTTAGTCTTTCACTTAAAAAAGCAACTTCTTTTATGGTGGGGGAAAATTTAATTTCCTAATCAAATCTAGTATCAGAAATAACCTTTGGGCTGTGTACATGAGTAGGTTTTTGGGACCTAAATACTTGAGACATGGTCCAAAAAATAGATGCTATAACACTAGTGCTATTACCCTGTGCATTTTTCATTGCTGCTGGATTGTTCCAGTTTAGGGATAATCTAATTTCCTGCATGGGTGACCATTTAACAATGCTAAAGAATAGATTCTTAAGATTTGGCCTCTTACTTTTGTGTAGTGCTGATGTGGTTGGGCTGCCTGATCTCAGCTGCTTGAGGAGGAGTGAGTAGCCTCGTGCAATGGCAGTTCCTTCTTCCAGCTCCACAACTGACTGTCTTACTTCGAGGGGCTTAAATTTCAAACCCCACACCTGAGAGGAGGGATAAAGCTGTGCATAGTACCATGGATTTATCAAGGAGATAATTCGTTCTTCTTTTGCCTAGTAAAGCAAACATTTAACTTGAAAGCTCTGAACTTTGCAAACAGAATGTGGATACAAATGTGGAAATGCAGCACCTTCTGTCTGCATGTTGAGCCTACCCTTCTGAGGTGTCTTTGGGTTCCTTTTGTGCTCTAAACCTTTTCTGTGTTTTCTTCCATGCAGGTTCCCAAGAGGATATTAACATACTTGAGGACCTGTGAGCTCTGTTGGTTTCAGATCATTGGTACCTGTTTCTGGTTGAAAACCTGAGGGTTGAATACATGCAGTCAAGTGAATCCACCTATCAGCAACTTCTCCAGGCAGTTTGGGTTAATAAGCCTCGAACAAATTAAAATGTTTAGCAAATTGCTTAGTTTGTCCTAGTACTTGCTTACACACTTAATCACTCTTCCAAGTTATTTTGAAGTTTCAAGTCTGTGTTTTTATGATATAATTATATTTAATCCCTTGCTAAGATGTCTGGGTCTTTCTGTTTCATCAGCAAAACATTCCCAAATAACTTCTCGTGGAGTCAGATGGTTAGGAAATAAACAGGACGTTTTTCCCAAAGGCTGGATTTGATTCCAGATTCTTTAATTATACATAGAACTTTTAATGAATTCCCATTTTCAGAAATGAAGCTGCTGTGTAAAAGATTTCTTTAAGTCTAACTGATGACACCATTCTTCAGTAATTCATGCCCAGTATGTTGCCACGTGAGTAATTTTGTCAGAATAAGTGTAACATCTTCAACGACCTACATAAAAGCACAGTTACAAATATGAACACACACATATATACACACACACACACACACACATATACACACACACACACACACACAGAGATGATTGTTGCCCCATAGTTGCTGGGATTTAAGTGAATGTTACCGTGCTAACTGGAAAATGCGAGTCAAATGCCACAACACTAGTTCCTTTACTCAGACAGCACACAGCTACAGTTTGAGTCTTGCTTTGGATATATATTTGCAATTTTTTTTTCCTAAAGGAATTGTTACACTGGTACTTTATGCACTTCATGAGGACCTTTTTGGGTTTATATTGCCGTAGCTGTGTCTGTATTCACCTCATTTTTCAAAGTAAGATTTTGCCCTACTGCAGTGACAACTTTTGGGTCAGTTTGGGTTTGGATTTTTTCCCCCCCCCCAAATAGCATTGACATCGCTCTAATTTCATGGTGCCATAGCTCTAATTTCATGGTGCCAAGGTTTAAAAGGCAGTTGGCACCTCAAGAAAATATAATTTTCTTATACATAATACAAAAAAATACAAAACAACACATACACTACAAAACCCAGAACAATACACTCAGCAAGAAATAAAACCTTATTTACATTTTGCCTGGAGATGAGCACACTAAGTGGGTTTGCAGGTGCTGTGGATTTGTTGTTCTTTCATAGATTTTGCCTGTATGTTACTGATCTTCTAGTTTCATGCTCTGAAAAAGCCTGCAGAGCAGTTGCCTTCCTCCTGTGCGTTACAAACTAGAACTTCACCTGATCTCTTTCCCACTGTTGCTTTTTAAGGCGTTGGGCTGGTGTGGTAACGGAGGTCCTGTTGCATTGCTGCCTTTTAACATGTTTGCATCAGTTTGTGCTGGTAGCAGATAAAGTAACAGAAATGGAATTTCTGGTACTTAATGAAGTAACTTAATAAAGTAACAGAAATGTAAGTACTGCAGATCCAGTTTCTCCCAATTAAAATAAACACTGTTGAATTATTTGCTCGTGCTGAATTGCCAAATTCCTTCTGGTCTGTGCTGTGGGGGGAGGGCCCTGTTATCCTACCCCACCCGCCAACTCCTGCAGCAAGGTGTTGATAGCCAGCGGAAAGATGCCGGGTGCGGGAGCAGCGGTGGAAACGCTGCTGATGGGGAGGAAGGGATAGTGCTGCGGCTGTCTCCGGGGATTTGGCGATGCTGAAGGGTCGGCTGGCAGAAGACACCACCTGCCCTTGGCACCTGCTGGGGGTTACAGCAGTTTATGGCTTTTCTCATCAGTGTTCCAATCGCCTCGTTCAGCATCTGAGTCGATTCGGGTTGCCATTGGTGAAGCTTGCTCTGGCCGCCGTACCGGAGGGTTCGGAGAGCATTCGGCAAGCGAAGCATTCGCAGTGTGTTCACGTTATGTAGGAAATATGTCCAGAGAGTGATCATTTCTCAGATCCTCTCACAGGCTGACAGCGTTCTTTTCCTCCCTCATCTTCACAGATGTTAAGCCGGAGGGATTTCTGACATACTTTGCATTGGCCTATGCTCAAGCGCTCGGTCAAATCTGAGCTTAGAGAATACAAATTATTACATACGTGCTCATAGCCATGGGGAAACTTGTTGGTCCGTTCTTTTGGTGCTGGTGCCATGCCAACTTGTGCTTAATGGTTGGTATAAAAATAGATTAAGACCTCTGCAAGCACGATGCCACTATATCATGAAGTAACTCAGTAAAATACAGCAATTTAAGGACTTTGCATGCTTATTTGCATCAACACAGTCACCTTAGCTCCACAAAGAAGCATGAACTGAAGAACTGCGGCATCTCTTGTACTAGTCAGAGAAAGAAATTCCTCCCAGCCCTGAAGGCAACACGGTGTCCTGTCTCTTCACAAGGCTGCACAGTTCTGCTGGCCCACTGACAGCACAGAGCAGTGGCTCAACCTCTCACCTAAAAATTTGCAGCCAGGATGATCGAGTATGCTTTCCCTGGGATCTGCATGGAAGTTGATGCAACCTCTGAACAGTTTACTTTCCCCCAGGGTAGCATTAGAATCTGGGACAAAAGAGTCTAATTTTTCTGGAAAATATGTGAAAATTGTTCTCGAAGAGTTTACAGTCCCACCAGGAAGACACAGAGCTTCTTGCAATGATGTTTGTGTTGCTCATAACAGTGATAATAAATTTTGTATTAAACCCAATCTGTGAAAGGGATTTAAGCTTGCTCCAGTGAGAGAAGTTCAAAAGTAGTGCAGGCTGATACATCTCATCTTCTTGTCTGGGGTCAAATATTCCCTTTTGGGAACAGACACAGTTTTGTTCCAGTGTGAGAGAAGCCCAATGTGTGTGTATATGCACATATACGTGTGTGCACACACAGAATCATGGAGTCATAGAATCACAGAATGTATTGGATTGGAAGGGACATTTAAAGGCCATCCAGTCCAACCCCCCTGCAGTAAGCAGGGACATCTTCACTAGGACAGGTCACTCAGAGCCCCATCAAGCCTGTCCTTTAATATCTACAGGGATGGGGTCTCCCTCCACTGCATCTCCGGGCAATGTTCCAATGATCTACCACCCTCATATTGAACAAGATTTTTCTAATACCCAACCTAAATCTACCCTTTTCTAGTTTAAAAACATCACCCCTTGTCCTATTGCTACATGCCCCTGTGAACAGTTCTTCCTCAGCTTTCTCATAGGCATCTTTCAGGTACTGGAAGGCTGCTATAAGGCCCCCTTGGAGCCTTCTCTTCTCCAAAGTGACCAAACCCAACTCTCTCAGCCTGTCTTCATAGGAGAGGTGATCATCTTTGTGTACCTCCTCTGGACCCATTCCAACAGCTCCACGTCTTTCTTGTACTGGGGACTCCAAAGCTGAACACTGTAGTCCAGGTGAGGGGCACAACCACCTCTCTCCATCTGCTGGCCACACTTCTTTTGATGCAGCCCAGGATGTGGTTGGCCTTCTGGGCTGCAGATGCACATTGGTGGCTCATGTCCTGCTTCTCATCCATGAATACCCCCAAATCCTTTTCCTCATGGCTGCTTTCCAGCATGTCATCTCCTAACCTGTATGCATAACAAGGATTGTCTCAGCCCAGGTGCAGGACCCTGCACTTGGCTTTGTTGAACCTCATGAGGTTCACTTGGACCCATTTCTGTCCAGGTCCCTCTGGATGTCATCCCATCCCATCCCATCCCATCCCTCTGGCACACCTGTATATGTGTATGTGTTAGAACACGTGTGTGTGCATGCACACATACATACCCACAGCTACGTTTCATTGCAGATGCTTAACAACCACACAGCATACCTTTAACACGAAAAACGCTGTTCTAGTCAGGACAGTTCAGATTGGGCAGCAGTGTTTGGTCCTTCCCTGTTGCCAGGTACCAGGGGGTGACGTGCGAGGGACAACTTGCATTTTGCCATCCCGATTCCCCTGTCCACGAACTCAAAACTCCGCTGACACCGATGGGAACCGACTGCTGAGGCTTGCCTGGATTTAACCCTGCCGCGTCCGTCGGTACCCGAGCTTAACTCAGGACTGTTACACCAGCCACTACCGCAGGTGCCCGAGCGTGCCTGCAGCTGGCAGTGGGGCTGGGATTTGAAATCTCGGGTGCTGCCAATTTAGCAGGGAAGGTAAAACTTCCACTCTTCTCTCCGTGCTGGGACCACTGCGTCGCTCTGTGCACTGCAGGTGCGCCTGGGAGACAACGTGGTCACCTGGGTAGGTGAGCCAAAGTTGGACTTTAATGTAGAGAAACACGGAGCAGGGGATTATACAGGTTTTTTTTCAGCTTCCACAGCCCAGTGAAATGCATTTCCCTTAATTTTGCATGATTTTAGCTCAGATTTTAGCAATAATAAGTATTCATCTCACAAAACAGCTGGCCACCTTCGACCAGAAGGGAGCACCAGGGCTCAGGCTGCTCGGTGCCAGAATGCCTTCCAGAATACAAATAGAAATAAAAAGGCTTATTCCACTGGGTGGTGCAAAAGTCACCTGTGCCCGCACAGCCAAAATAGATGCAGATAGCTCTTTAACTTTTTATATTACATTACTTTTTATTACATTAAGCTGTAGAAATATTTTTATTGCAACCGGAGCCGTGTGGCTCTGGGATATTTCAAAGCAGATGAGGTAGCTGAAAGAGAATTTCACCTCTGCTGGAAAGGGGAAAGAAGGGTGACAAGTCATAATTCAAAATGATAATGTGTGGGTTTCAGTCTTCCGAAGAAAAAGTGATCAGAAAATCAGCTGAATTTCTTTTTCTGCCATTCTTACAATGGAAAATAACATGGAAAAAAAAAGAAAACGCACCTTCTGTAAAGCAGGTCGTGTTCTGCAACGTAGGGTGCACCTTCAAACACGTGTGATCAGCACCATAAGGAACTGAAGTTTGCATAAATTCAAACTTTTGTTAACTGGCAAGAAAGATTCAGTTCCATAAGGTTTCATTTCCTGGGATATCAGGCACTTTGATGGCTGACGAAGACATTTCATTTCATCTCATATCACATCTCCCAGCTCCTTTAGGAATGGCCTCACTAAAATCCCACACAGACAAAGGGAGCGCTCTGCCCTGTTGGCCCAACCCAGGTTATTATTTTTCAGTATTATAGCACTAATTGGAGATTCTGCCTCTGCATTTTTCTTTTATTTAGAAAGAATAACAATAAAATCCAAATCCTGCACACCAGTGAGAGTAAATGCACTCCAGTAATGGAAAACACATCGCTCCCAATACCTGGGCACCCAGCCAGCCCAGCTTGGTGTTAGGCATACATCTTCATTAATTCTCATTTAGAGATTAATCAATTGATGTTAGCAGTGTGAGCTCAAGTAGTGTAAACCACTGTTCAGATGTAAAGGAAAAAAACATCAGTTTGGGGATTTTTGCCGTACTGGGAATACTGGATGTGTGTGCACATATACATCAGCTATTGGCATGGATATATCTCCTGAAATCCATGGCCCCAGCTAGGTGAGGGGTGCTGAACTGCGCTCCCCCACATCCTGTGCTCCCCCAGAAGAGCCAAATCTGCCAGCCTTCAGGTCAGAATGCAAATTTTACCTACTTTCCCAGGCTTTTTCTAGGCTGTGGGGAGCTGACTGGGTGGGAGAGGGCAAGAAGTTGTGTTAAATCACAGAGACACTCCTTTAGAAAACGTTTGACATGCAGCTACAGAGATTACTCCATTTTAACGGAGCTGAATTTAAAAAGCTAAAAGGTACTTACTTTCTGCATTGCTATCCAATAATAATAAGGCAGCAGGAATTTATTGTAACAGTTATATTGGAAGTTTCGATGCTTTCAGTGCTGTATACATCTTTATGGAGGAAAGTTCTCATCTGCTTGGATCTTTTCAAATATTACTGGGAAGTTTAAAAGGTGCTATAGAAGTATGTTGGGGGTTTTTTTTCTGCTCAAAATATTTGTGGGGGGTTTTTTTTCAAAACTTCAGTCAAAAAAAAACCCAAACCAACCCTATTTTTATGCTATCAGGTGGAATCTCTATACCCAAGACACACATATAATGCAGCCTTATTGGCAGCTGGCAAGAACACCAAGGGGTAGATCTCCCAGAAGGGCTCTATGGATTAAGTAGGGAAAAAAAAAGGTACATAAAAGGAAAGCTTTTTGGCGAGCTGAGCTGGTTGCCGGACGCATCGAGGGCGAACCCATCCAGCTGGAATCACGTCTGAACCTACTGAGCTGTGCATCAGTAAGGAGGTAACATTCCAAGTATGCAGCATTAATTTTTAAGGCAGCTACTGGTAAACTACCAGACTTTGTGAAGAGTGTAATAGACCTGTCAGGGCTACATTTTAACACCACAACGTTTTTATTTTCACATCTCCAAAGAGTCGGTATCTGTTTAAGTTACAGCAACACTCCTTTATTGTGCAGTTTCACACAGTACTCAGGGGAAATTTGATGCAAAGTTTAGCTCCTTCAAATCAACTGCCCATGCCTACTGCTGCATAATCAGGGCGAGTATTTTCAGCATAATTCAGGACATTAACACAGCAGCCTTTTAACATGTTCACTACCCAAAAAATGTTTAACACAGAATGCATCAATTTCTTTAGTATTTTTGTGAACATAGGATGAAATATTTATGCAGTAACCCACTATTTCATTAAGATATAATAGGTTTTATTATCACTTTTGGATTTAACAGTCACATCAGCTCACAAGGTCTGTAAAACTTTGGAAGTTGGGTAGCATCACTGGATTTGCCACTTACTGTTCTGGTGAGTTTATATGGGCAGCAGACATGGTCCGCTGGAGGCACAGGCTATGGATAGGAACTGGTAAGTATTACACAGAATCACAGTTTCATTAAGGTCAGAAAAAACCTCAAGGTCACCTAGTCCAACCGTCCCACTTCCACCCATAATACTCCCTAAACCATGTCCCAAAGTACCTCATCCAACCTGTCTTTGCACACCCCGAGGGACAGTGACTCCCCAACCTCCAGGGCAACCTGTTCCAAAGCTTAACCACTCTTTCTGAGAAGAATTTTCTCCTAATTTCTAACCTGAACCTTCAGCTTCTCCTAACCTTTCTAACCTGGTGCAACTTACAGCCATTCCCTATTGTTCTATCACTGCTTATCTGTGAGAAGAGGCTGACCCCCATCTCACCACAACCTTCTTTCAGGTAGTTGTAGAGAGTAATAAGGTCTTGCCTCAGCCTCCTCTTCTCCAAGCTAAACAGTCCCAGTTCTCTCAGCCACTCCTTATAAAACCTGTGTTCCAGATCCTTCACCAGCCTGGTTGCCCTTCTCTGGACATGCTCCAGGACCTCAATGTCTTTCTTGTAATGAGGGACACAAAACTGGACACAGTATTCGAGGTGTGGCCTCGCCAGAGCTGAGTACAGGGGGATGATCACCTCTCTGGTCCTGCTGGCTACGCTATTCCTGATTCATACCAAAATGTGCAAGTCACCCAGTTCCCGTTGAGTTCTTTGTACACCTAATCAGGTCTCCATTTATGATTATCATGGCACTTCTAGCAAAGGTAATTAGTCATTCATTCTGAATGCCTTGTCATTTTCTGTCCCTCCTCTCTTCCACAAGTTTATGTGGGCTCAGTCCAAAGGCATAGCTCTCTGCCTGCGCCTGAATGAGGGTCTTCCCACCTACAACGTGCTTGGCACTTTAGTGTGAGCAATGCACTTTTGGGAGAGCTCTGCAGGAAGAAATTAATGGGGCCGACCCTCTTTTCTAGTGAGCCGTGTTTGGGTCAGCCACAATTTTCATGCTTTTAAGTCGTTCACTCTTGCTTAATAGGAGAGATGTAACTAAATGCATCCAGAGTGCCAGCACCAGGTGTCTTCTGAAAAGGGGATCTAACAAGAATTGAAATATGCTTCATTTTTCCTATTTTGGTCCTTTGAGATCGAGGTATTTCATTCATACACATTAGATTTCTTTTACCTTTTCCTTTCATTCTTGGGGAGGGAAACTATTTTGACTTAAAATGAGGCTGTGTGCATAGGTATTCTGCTCGTATAGTCACTTGGGTCTTTCCTTTCCTTGTCCTTTCTGCATCAGCTTCCACTGACTCCTGCTTGTGCTTACAATGTGTGGCCTCACGGAGCTATATGCTCCTGTTTGTGGTGATGCTTTACTGCTCTTTGCTGCTTTCTGCTTTTCTTCCTGCTCTGTTCTGGAGCAGATCACCCACAGGTACTGTCCCAGCCTGTCTCTGTCCACGCCAGCCCAGCCAAGTGGGGCCAGAAGCAACTCTGCCCTCAGGCAGATGTCCCCATCGTGGTTGGGCTTCCAGGTAGAACATATGTCTGCAGCCCCAGTCAGGCAGCAGGACCCTCTCCCCTTCCCCTCAGCCTCCCCCTGCCTCACACTCAAACATGGTTCCCGGTTCCTGAACAGCTAATGGGACGGACACTGAACCCAGATCTGCCCTGTCAGGAGAAGCAGGCAGCAGGGTGATGCAGCTGCATGGACAGTGCCAGAAAGATCTTAACAGGGATGATCTTTGTTTGAATGCAGTGTTTGCTCCAAGATGCTGATCCCACTCAGTACCCAAGCCCTGGCCAGACAACTTCTTCCCCAACATCCACTCCTCCACTCCACCATGCCAGGCTTGCAGTGTTTATCCATGCTGGCTGGCAGCATTACCTGCATCTCAGGAAGCTGATTCCCTCCTGGTCCAGGCACCAGGGAATTCTGCCTGTGAGTACACACCAGAAATCCATCTCTGAGCAGCCTGGTGTGTCCCAGGAAGCCAGACAGCACCAGGTTCTCCCACAGTCCTACGCTGGTCTGACGTTTTCTTAGTTTCCCAGCCAGAAATCTCTGACACTGACAGTGTTTTTTTACCCCTCCCTTGGTTTCCACACGTGTATCAACCCAAGCAAAGATCCAGGGAGTACCAAGAAGTTTGTCAGTTATCTGGCCTTCCAAGATTTGCTCCAGAGGGACCTTTGTGAGAGGGACCTTGAGACCTGTCCTTTAGAGCTGTGGCATTTGCAGGGTGTGCTTTCTGGAAAAACTAGAACAGACTGCCCAGAGAGGTTTTGGAGTCTCCTTCTCTGGAGACATTCAAAACCCGCCTGGATGTGTTCCTGTGTGATTTAGTCTGGGTGATCCTGCTGTGGCAGAGGGGTTGGACTACTTTTCAAGGTCCCTTCCAACTCCTAATGTTCTGTGATTCTGTGGTGCTCTTCCCCTGACTGCACCGCCATCTTTCTTCTAGCTCTGGCTTCCTTTTATGCCCCAAATCAGTGACCACTGCCAAGAAGTATATTCCTCCAGGTGTGGATATGGGCACCTGGAAAGTGATCCTGTAGCATCCCAAGATGGGGTGACAGATATATCAGCAAACCCACCCCATCCCTGCCAGAGCTAGTGTTGACACAGAAGCTGTCAAACAAGAAAGTTCATGGCGGACGTGCCTGCTGCACAGCTTGGTTCTCACTAGGCACTGCCAGAACTGCCCAATGAGTAGGCATATGAAGGTCATGAAGGCTAAGAACAAACAGAGAAGGTGGCTCCATGACTGACACTAATGAGTAGCCCTGCCCAATTTCTCTGTTTTCAACATTTTTCTCCTTCGCCCCTTGCCTTTCTAAAGAGGACATCTTTCAGGCTTACTCTCTGTGACACCCCTGATCATACAATGTCCTGCAGTTGGTCTCCCCAGCATGTGGCCTCTTTTGCTTTTTCAGAGAAGCAGATGTCCTTGTTTGTGCTTGTCCTGCCATGACCAGTCTTACCACAGCCTTCATGGTGGGCTCAGCTCCATGGTGGCTTCTAGGGCATCCCACACTGGGCTGAGATTTGACAGGGCATCGAGGCCATGAGAGGGCACTTGTCTGTAGCTATGTTGCATCAGTCTGAGCAAAGCATGGGAATGAGCAAGACCAAAGGTGTTTTTAAGTGAGGTAATCCCGATGGACTTTGACCTGTGCAACTAAATGAAGTCTACGTCTGTGCAGGTGCTTGGGGAAACCCGAGGGTGCAAATGCTGATTGCTCCATTCAACTGCCAGTGGCTAGTGCAGGGAGCTCAGGCCTGGGTTCCCTTAGCCCTTCCCTTTCTGTTTCAAGTGGTAGCAGTAAATTGAAATGTAAGCCAAGCATCACCATTCACATGAGGCCAGAAGGTTAGGGTCCTGGCTGTGTGTAATGTGAACAAGCTGGGAGGGAGCTGCAAGGGCTGGGTGAAAGACCCCATGTCCCAGGAGCTGCAAGGGCTGGGGGGAAGACCCCTCATCCCAGGTCTGCCAGGATTGCCCTGAAGGGCTGCGGTATGAACACAGGAGTGCTTCACCCTTAGGATTAACCAAAAAAACCCAGGGGTCATAGAGGTGACCTCAGGGATGAATCCTCTGGTTCTTCACTCTGCTAATTGAATGTGACAGTAGTTTCCATATGTAAGGTTTGGCCCAAAACTATTCTAAGTACTTGGGGAATACATTTCACTGCTTAGAGTTTGTGATTAAATGGGGAAGTAAGTTCTCATGCCCCTTCATCTCCCATTTATCAGCATGGCTGTGTTGAAGCTAAAATAAATGACCTTAGAAAGGAGAACTTCATGTTACAAAAATACTCTTTAGAGCATATATGGGAAGCATGTGAATATTCCTGAAATATGATCAAAACAAGACCCAGATGACTCGAAGAGATTGATGTAACATTATCTTTCCTTTATTCAACCCAAGCAGAATTTAAATTGGCTGCAGGCAGTCTCTAGAAATAGCACTTAATGCGATGCCAGAATATCCTGCAGAAAAGGTGCAGCACATTACTGTGCGTGGATGGTCTTTGATTTCCTTTAGCTGTGTGAAAGGGCGCAATCAGATAACTGCACTGATGGTAATTGTGTCATTGATTCCTTCGCAGTGATTAGTTAAGTGCAGTGTTAGTGATTAGTTAAGTGCAGTGCCCTTCTTCCACGGTGGAGAAAAACAACAAGTTAGGCCATTGTCTCAAACATTAACATAAAACTCAGCTTGTATTTTTATAAGGGTCTTTCACACAAGTATTAGAAAGATGACAGGAACGTTCTAGTGGCGCTTCGCAGGTTTGGGGTTGGGTTTGTTGGGCTTTTTTTTTTTATATATAATTTTTATTTTTTTTTACTTTTCCTGCCCTTGCCCTGGGGGTGTCTGCCTGATTTTGCATCTCTCTCGGCTTCAAGGCTGTTGAATTTACAAAGCATTCTTGTGCTTGTCTCAGGTTTACAGTACGTCCTTACGGACCCCTCCCAGCATTGACCTGTGGAGTCACATTAACAGTTCTTGGACCTGAGGTGACTGCATAGAATAAATATTTCAGTCAAAGCAGTAAAATATGTGTGAGCATTGAGAGCAAAACTTCCATAGTTTTCAATGGATGCAGACCCAGATTTTTTTCCTCTTCTATCTGCTATAGTTTCTGCATTTTTGAGTAATTCCTGTTTATTCAGGGCAACTGAGGCCTCAGTCTCTCTGTCCATCTTGATTTCAGGGTAGAGTTGGCAGAGAAAAAAATCTTTCTAAGGAAGATACAGCTATTGAATGCCAAAGTAAGGTCTTTAAGGTTTATGAGTTTTGTTACAGACAGGTGAAACTTTGAGTTTTATTCCATTCTCTTTTGTCAGCCAGACTGTCGGCAGGTATTTCTTTAGTTTCCAGTGCTGTTCTGGCTGATTCCTTAGGCAGTGGATTACTCTAACTTCATAACCAGACACTTCACATGATAGACATGAATGCAGATGTTAGTTATACAAAGGAGAAAAACAAATACTTAGCTTTTTCAGTTTTGCCAATTCTCAACAATACCTGCCTAGAGAAATGTCAAAATAAAACCATATGTTCAGATAAAGCTCAGTGCCTTTGGCAATGCTATACAAACCACTACTACCCTGTTGGGGTTGTAATTTCAATTCATTTAAATAATAATAATTTTAAATGCATATATAGATGTATTTTTAATTTATTTTATATCTATATGTATATATAGAGAGAGATATAAAAAAAATAACATGTAAATGCTATATAAAAACCATCCTCCTGAGCATTTTGCTTGACCGGACACAGCTTGCCAGTGCCTGACCCTGACTTACTCAAAGCTGTCTTACTTCATGAGAAAGACATTGTAAGAATAGCTGGCTGGAAGCCAGCATCAGACAGATTTAATTGAGAAACAAGTGAGAGTGATTAGCCATTGGAACGAACGACAGAGAGAAATGCAGGGCTTTCCATGTCTGGATGTCTTCAAATCAACAATCAAATCTCACATGGAAGAAATGAGTAATTAAACAAACATTTTTGGGTCCTCAACAAAGGGTAACTCTATGAAAGTCGGTGGCCTGTGATCTACAGAAGATTGCAATACTGAATGATTTTTTCTGGGTTTAAGTCTGAGTTCAGGGCAAATTAAAATACTGATAACGTGAGCATAACTTTCTGAACCCTGAATTCTCTTGCAGACCTTTTTCTCCAGGCCTGCCAAACACCAAACATCCAACTATTGAGTGAGTATGGAAGCAATTTTGACAAAAACCAATTTTGAAAAGTTGCCAAGAAAATCGTGGGGCCACATGTCACAGGAGACATCAGTAGGTGAAAACATCTCACAGGAGAGAGAAGCTGTTTTTAAACTGGTAGGCCACCCAGGAGGCTAGCTAAGATATGGTTGCCCACCACTGGCACTCATTGTTCTTGTAAACCCCTCAGTGACCCCAACTGAGATATTTCCTTCACCCAGTCAGTTATTCTAGATTGACATCAAATCAGGATTTGACTGTCGTTATGCTTGATAGCAAGTCCAAGAACAGATAAACTGATTGACCACACTCACTGATGAGTCATCACAGGTTCTCCCAAAACACATTTTCCATCTCTGCATTGGCTCATGTGATAAAACATTTTATCATTTGATAAAACTCAGCTGTCAGGGAGGGGTTGAGGTACAGGAGGAGTCTATGACATAGAAAGTAAATCTCTACAAGGACTTATTGCATTAGATGGTGGTGATGATGGAATCTCTGCCATGAGACCAGCAGACAGATGGCACGTGGGGCTGTGGGCAGCAGCGAGTGCTGGGAGCACATGTAGCCCACTACAATTACCCCTCTGTGACAATAACTTTGATAGCGAGCATAGAGGTCACAGTCAGTCAGTATTTAAAATACACACGTGAATGGTGGCACATCTTCTGCCCATATGTAAGAAATTAATAGCATTTACTGGAAGAATTCAGTAGCTTTTCAATAAAGCCACTTAAAATTCGATAAATTATTGGGTTTGAGATACAAAAAGAGCCACAGCCCTTGCAACCCTTTTTTCTAATGTTTCCCTTGCAAAAATAAGCAGGCACAGGTTTTAATTTCAGGCTGGAGCTATAATCAGTGGTGTGGTTTTGTGGTGGGAATTTTTTATTTTCTAGAATTAGAAAGAAAAATTGGTTCCTTTTCTGAGTGGATTCCTGTGATCTAAAGCCGCAGTGAGATATTCCCCCTGTTATCAGTATGCAGCCGCTTGCTTTAAATCGCTAACTTCTGAAACACTTTTTCAAACATGCCTGAAATAGAATATTTCATGTGGAAAGAAATGATTTTGTGGAACCCTTTTAATTATTTTACTTCAGTGAAGAGATTAAAATTTAAGTCTCTCTCGCTCCACGTCCGTGTGTTGTAGCTCAAAAGAATATAAAAGAGATTAATCATTTTCACGCCAAATACAGAACAAAGTCTATTTTTTCCTTCCCTGCACACAATCTGAAAGCCATCAAGTTCCCCCACCCACCTACTGTGCCTATGAGTTGAACGTTGTCAAGTACAAATTAAGGATCTGATCTGGCAATCGCTTCTGAATGCAGCCGTACAGAGCCACGCCGGCTGCGGTGGGGAATCAAAGCCTGAAGAGCACTTCCCTCATACACTGGGGATTCAGCATCTTGGAGAAATAAGAAGGCTCTGAACCAGCCAACATGGCCCATATCTGGTTGTAACTGGGAAAAAAAAAAGAGAAAAAAATTAAAATATTGTTACGGGCTCAATTTTAGAAAAAAACACCCCCATCATTTAATAATAAAATGGCATGAGGGGGGAGGATGTGCCTGTGTTCTTGGGAATCAGGATGGTGAGGAATTACTCTCACAATTTGGTCCTTTTTGAGTTCATCATTGGACTCAATGATCTTAAAGGTCTTTCCTGGGGTGTGTTAAAAGGAGCGTGGCCAGCAGGTCAAAGGAGGTGATCCTCCCCCTTTACTCTGCCCTGGTCAGGCCCCACCTGGAGTATTGTGTCCAGTTCTAGGCTCCCTGGTATAAAAGAGACAGGGATCTCAGGGAAAGAATCCAGTGGAGGGCTACAAAGATGATTAAGGGCCTGGACCATCTCCCCTACAAGGAAAGGGTGAATGAACTGGAGCTATTCAGCCTTGAGAGGAGAAGACTGAGAGGGGATCTTAATAATGTTTATAAATATCTGAAGTGTGGGACACAGGGAGAAATGGACAGACTCTTTTCAGTGGTCTGTGGAGACAGGACAAGGGGCAATGGCTGCAAGTTGGAGCACAGGAAGTTCCGCACCAACATGCAGAAGAACTTTTTCCCAGTGAGGGTGCCAGAGCCCTGGCACAGGCTGCCCAGGGAGGTGGAGTCGCCTTCTCTGGAGATATTCCAAACCCATCTGGATGCCTGTCTGTGCAACCTGTCCTAGGGAACCTGCTTTGGCAGAGGGGGTTGGACCTGATGATCTCTGGAGGTCCCTTCCAACCCCTATGATTCTGTGATTTCCCACCTAGTCATTCTGCGATTCTGTGATTGTGTGGTATGGTGTTGTAGCGCCATTTCCTCCCAGTGAACACACTCAGCCTTCCGCCCTGCCACCAAGGAAACTGGTCACTGGGAATAAAGTGAAGGATGAGGGCTTAAATGCAGCATACTGGCCTCTGGGCTACAGCTGGTGTATGTCACGTCGCACACGGCAGAGCCATGAAAACCTTGCTTGCAGTTTGCTTTGCGGTACTTTGTCCTTTCCTGTTTGTACTTTGAGTTTTAAATCAAGTGTGCATCGATGCACCAGCTATCGAGAATGAGCCGCACGGGGTGGAGAGCTTTTTGTGAAAAACTTACTCAAGGCTAGGGGATTTTTAATGTGCATCTTTAGCTGCAACCAAAATGACAGTAATTGAAATGAAATTAGCTACAAAACAGAAACAGGAAGCTTTCACCTAAGAATGAACCAAATGGCACAACAAGAGCCAAAGCGATTTCTGATGCTGGCACAAATAAAATGCTTAGAGGCATTACTTATGCTTTGGTCTTGGTACTGAAAAATGTGAAGATTTGTTTATTAAAAAATACCTTGAAGATATTGAAATCTCTGTTATCAGAGGTCATGTCCATATTTATTAACACTGCAAAGAGTTACTCTAAAATCGGGAGGTTTTATGCAGTGTAGTGAGCACCATTCTGGTCACAGAATCACAGAAAGAATCACAGAATCACAGGGATTGGAAGGGACCTCCAGAGATCATTGGGTCCAACCCCCCTGCCAAAGCAGGTTCCCTAGGACATGTCGCACAGGGAGGCAAAGGAGCAACCCCACACGTCATGGGGAATTCTGCACTTGAGAATCCTCTTTTTGCCCAAAGTCCCAGGTTCCCAAATAGTGAGCCTGTTCTCTGAAAATCATCTTTTTGAGCTGGGGCTTCTGCAATGCTGGTTTCACAAAATGGGTTGTGGAAGCGATGGGGTCAGGCACTCTGAGGCAGCACAGAAATTAGGGCTACTCCTAGGTATGAAGATTTTGGCACCTGCAGGACCACCCCTTGTGCTGAGCAGTCACAGAACAACAGATCCTAGACATTAAGCCTAGTAGGTAACTTGGCAAATAAAAATTGCTGTAGTCTAGTGCCACTTTTGTGCTCCCATGGGTATTTCTCAAAACAGATATATTTATTTTTTTCTTTGCAGATCTGCTTTGATTAATTGGCTCTTCTCAGTCTTTAAAAAGTCAGTTTAAAAAAAAATAAAAGCAGCTGCTGTGGAGGCTTTACACAAGAAAAAAACACTTAAGTACCCTTGAATCCAATCCTAAGGAGCACTGCACATCTCTTGAGCAATTTAGCCCTAGAATCTTCTATGATGTCTGGTCGATTGGTGTCTGTTTTCCCTGGCTCTGCTCCATGCCTTCAAGTAATCGATCTCACCAGCTCACTCAGCGGCTTCAACCGCAAACAGAAGATTTCCTGCAAAGTTTCAGATATTTTTTCCCCCATGCCTCTCAGGTTTTCTGGGTTTCCTAACTGAATTAGCTTGGACCCCTCAGCTGGGATTCAACTGACAGGAAAAGAAAAAAAAGGGGGGGGAGGTCTGTTTCCTGGACTCAATATTTGATGTTTATTCACCTGATTCTCTGCTCATTCCTGCTGCGTATATGTTTCAACACATTTCATCACCTGCTTTCCTCTGAAACGCTGCCAAATGCCACCTCACTTTTATGGCCTGCCACAGAAAATGAATGAACTCGCACCGAACTTGCATCGAGCTTGCTCCTGACCCCAGGGGAGGCTGACTTTGGTGTGGGAGCTGGCCTGTCAACCCTGTCTCCAGTCCCTGCAGCTGCACTAGAGGCAGAGCCGTAGCTCCTCTCCTCCCTCCTGAAAGGGCTGAAGGAGAGAGGCGCAGAGATCTCCTTAGAGATCCCACCACTTGGTTTGTTTTTGCAGACTACAGAGAAGGCTGGTGCTTTAGAGCCACCAACCCCAGCACTACCTCAGGCTTCGGGGTGCTGTATGCCTGCTCAAAGGTCAGGGTTTCACTCGTACCTTTCCTCCAAGCATCTTGAGTCCTTCAGCATGTCAGTTCAGGCCAGTCTTAAAAGGCAGTTCTTCCAGGGAATGCATGTAAGTACTTAGCTGGAGCACCTACCTGCAAAGTACGTAGCTCCCCATGACTATTAGTCATCCAAGTAACAGTCTAGCTACTCCTTCTTCTTTCTAAAAATCATTTAAAGTAAGAGGTGTTTGAGAAACATGGAACAGTATCAAAGCCTTGCTGTGGAGAGGTATTGCTCGAGGAGAAATGCATTAACGTTTAAGGGGTTCTCAGCCTCTGTCCCCTGGAGGCTGCAACAGTGTCAGAGGCAACTCAAGCATGGGAAAATACTAAAACATGAAAAAAATCCATACCAGTAGGTTACCTTACTGTAATTTGGAGGTAAGGTGTTTGTTGCACCTTTTAGAAATTGACTGATCTTGTTTATTATGAGACAGCCATAGAAGGGTTTGGGTTGCAGGGACCTCAAAGACCATCTAGTTCTACCCCTCTTGCCATAGGCAGGGACACCCTCCACTAGACCAGGTTGCCAAAGCCCCATCCAACCTGGCCTTGAACACTGCCAGGGAGGGGGCAGCCACAGCTTCTCTGGGCAGCCTGTGCCAGGGTTCACCATCCTCACAGGGAAGATTTTTTCCATAATGTCTAATCTAAACCTACCCCTTTTAGCTTAAAGCCATTACTGCTTGTCTGATCTCTAGACCCCCTGACAAACAGCCCTTCCCCAGCTTTCCTCTAGACCCCTTCAAGTACTGAAAGGCTGCTATAAGGGCTCCCTGAAACCTTCTATTCTCCAGGCAGAAAAAGCCCAACTCTCTCAGCCTGATGAGGTGCTCCATCATCTTTGTGTCCCTCCTCCTGACCCAATCCAACAGCTCCATGTCTGTCTTGTACTGGGGACCCCAGAGCTGGACACAGTACTCCAGGTGGAGTCTCATGAGAGTGGAGGAGGAGAATCACCTCCCTTGACCTGTTGGTCATGCTTTTAGATAGCCCATCCTATAACACAACTAACCCATTGCACAGCTATAGATTCAGGTGTGGAGGGGATTTGCCAGATTGGCCCCTGGGATGTAGGAAATATGGAGATGACCCCGTGCTTAGTAAGAGGTGAGCATTTGAAAATTCCCCTAGGCCATGGGAATGAGGTTTTGAACTACTAGCCTTGATTAAAGCCTGAAATGAGTATTTTTGTGGGCTATTTTGGTTTTGTTTCTCAAGGAAGGCTAAACCTTCAAGAAGTTTGCTGTTAGATGTCACCTGCTTATTTCTCATTATTAAAAGTAAATGTACCTCTCTGCCCTGGGGTAACAAGTAAGAAATATGAGGTAGTGCATAACAAATGCATGTCAGAGCACAACTTGACTGTGTAATTTCACTTGCAATGCTAGACAAGATGTTAGTCTGTCACTAGGAAATGATGCCAGATTGCAGCCAGTGAGGACCTGACTGCTAATTTTCCTCTCCCAACAGTCTGTACTATTTTGAAAAGAAGTTTTCTTTAATGAAAATGCCATTAACATCATTCTCTTTCACTACTGCTGAGACAGTTCCATTTACTTTATGAAAAAATAATTTTTCAAATAGACTTCCCTGGTTGTTTTCTTGTTCTGGTGATGAGGAAATCTTTGAATAATGTGAGAGGAATAAAAATGTACTGCCTTTTTTTTTTTTAATCCCTCCAGAAGGACTATGTTGCAAAAGATACCAGCTCCACCAGAACTGGTTTTGCTAGAGCATTTGTGGCTTTCCAGATAGCAGGACTGTCAGGTAACTATTTTGTCTGACTAGGAGTGGCTCTCTTGACATGTCCCATTTGATAACTGATGAGACTGCACAGCCAGCCTAAAATGTTCAGTGCCAGATCCTCAGGCTGTGTAAAAAGCCCCAGCTCCATTAACTTTGCAGGAGATGTGTCTACTTCCACCAGCTGGCAGAGTGTGAAATGCAGCTATTGTCCATGGAGGGAAGAGGATATGAAATGTCAGAGAGGCAGCCACTGACAAATAGATTGTATCTGATGACAAAAGAGGAGCAGAATGAAAGCTCCATTACTTTTTTCCAGTGCTGTTATTAAATGCTCTTCCACTAACTAATGCCACAGATCTCCTTTTTCTTCCTTCAAGCAACAGGCTTGTGTTACCACAGATCACAATTAATAAAGCACAAACAACTTTTGAGGACCCTTCTAAAGTTTTAAGGTAAATCTCAGATATTTGCAGGTTGCAACACAATTAGATCAAAGATCCTTGAGCATTCAGCCCAGATATTAAAAAGTCAAAATATTGTTGACAATGGTAAGAAAACAGCTCCTGACCAATTTCCAAGAAGCCTGTACCCCTACTGAAGAGAGTTTGATGGGCTGCTTTGCTGTGGCCACACCATATTCTGGTCCAAGGCAATAAAGCCCCAGGGCACACCATAGATACAGCAGTTTTTGCCAGGGATTTCTTGCTGCTTACATGGCAGATGGCAATACCCCTAATTCCCAGTCACAAGTCTTCTCCCTCTCTCTAAGCTCACAGATTCAGAGGAGCCCATTCTATTTTCTTTTTTAGCTGATGCCATTCTCTGTTTCTTCCAACATGCAATAAAAAAGAACTCTTTGTTGATGAGTAAATTAAGGTTTTTATTGACTCCCCTCTGCAAATGTGGTAAGGTATAACAAGGCATGTTCTACTTCTATCCTTTCTGGCATTCCAATGAGCTGTGTTTTTTGGCAATGTAAGCTGCCCCCTCACTGCAGCAGAAGTGGGATGTGAGGCAGAAGCATCAGGGGCTGCAGTGAGCCGGATCCATTGCAGATTCAAACAGAGGAGGAACCCCAACCTGAGCTTGCTCCTGCCTAGAGACCCATGGGATGCATTCAGTCCCCTCCTTCACCTGATACAGGTCAGATTTATGAAGAATTACTATTTTTGCAGCATTGCAAGGGGTCAATTTCAAGGTCCCCACCGCCGTTTATTAATGAAAAATAACTGTTTGAAAAGTTTCCTAATTAGAAGATCTTAACAGCCTCTGACTTAATTCTCAGAGCTATTGTAGGTCACGTATGGGGAAATATGGTTTCTTACAATTATAAACTGATGAGAAGTATGTTATTAGTGACAATGAACTCTTTGTGGTTTCTGGTTTACTGCAGAATATATTTTAAAGGAAGACTTTGTGCTCTCGGGGAGATTTCTATTGGAACAAGAGTGTCTATAAACTGCAGGTGTCTCATTAAATTCTAGTGGTGATTAGAAGAAGCAGCCATGTGCAGAGAGGTTCATCAGGGGCTCCACGATTTGTGTTGCCACGCTCGGTTCTTCCCTAATAGCTGCACGCTACTTAGCATCGATGCTCTGCTGCTGTGAGCAAAAACTGTCGGTTTCCATTCAGAAGCGAATGGCAACGGGCCAGCTCTTGGTCTATAGGCTGGCACATGCCCCCTTTATAACAGCCATGGGAACGTTTGCTGCTCACCTGGTACCTTTCTTCAGGGGGACATTAAAAATCATTTTCCACTCGATGAACGGAAGCAGGCAGCATGGCATTTTTTAACTGGGCATCTTCACAGGGAGATCTGCAAAGGGCCACTTTATACAGCCACGCTGGAGACAGAGAGAGGGAGGTTGAGAAAGTTTGTCAGTATTCCCAGCTCTGGTTAAATGGTTTGGCCTGAAGGCAAGATGGAAATGTGCCCGTTTCTTCCCAGCATCAGCATGTGTTTGGAAACAGCAACTTGGCATAATGCTTTTTAAAAAAAAAAATTTAAAAATCCCCCCACCACTAACCAAACAGCAATTCTTTTGTATCTGTCACATACCCTACCCATATACTACTTCTTTGGGGAAAAGAAGCAGTAATAGTCAAACTTCTAACAGCAGTTATACATTATTTAGAATCTTGCTATGTCTTACTCATTTGAACAACTAAAAGGCATTTATTTTCTTATTTCTGCTGAATTTATTTTATAATTCTCTGCTAGTCACGCAGCAGCTACTTTTAAATATCTCTGTACCTCCAGTGCTTGGGTGGTCTCTTTTTGTCCTTAGCCTTGCAATTGTGCCTGAGATAAAGGAAGAGCAATGGGGTTTTCTCAAACTAAGTCACGTGGAAGGGCACCAAACTGTTGGGTTTGATTCCAATTTCTTCCCCATATTGAGGTTTTGCAGTGGACATAGATTATACTGATACCCACTCTTGCCCCTGAAGGTCATCTGCCAAGCAGTCCAGAGGGTTCCAAATGTGAACAAAAGTTCAGGCTCTGTTTATTACTCTGTCCCTGCCCAGCACCTGGCACAATGAGGCCCTTATCCATTTAGCATAGTAGAGACAACAAAATATTGAAACCACGATCATATCATCCTAGATGCTGGGATGGAGATTAAGCTTTGGGATTCGAGAATGCAGCAGAGGATTCATCCTGTTGGCAATACAACTCTTCAGTTCCTTGGCATTCATGAAACTCATGTTCTCCCGTTCCTCAGCTTCCTCTGAGCCTGAGCTGACTTTGGCTAGGTCAGAGTGGGGCATCTGTGCTTCAGTTTAGAGCAGCAGACGCCTGCAAACAAGTGAATGGGGCACTTATTAGATAGAGACCCAATATGTGCTTTTGGCTCCTTCCCATAAAAAAATATTCACAGTTAAAAGAAACATTTGGGCATTTTGAGTGATAATAGTTAAGGAAGACCAGCATGTTTCTCTGATATTTTTAAACTGTGGCTGACATTTTCGAAAGGCTGGATGCTGGCAGCCTTTGAGACATGGATGTCACCTAGTCCAACCCCCAGCTTAAAGGAGGCCCAATTAGACCAGATTTCTCAGGGCTTTGTCCTGTTAGGGTTGAATGGCTCCAAGGATAGAGACTCCACCACCTCTCTGGGACCCTGATCCAGTCACTTGACCCTCTTAAAACCTTAAAAAGTTCTTAATATCGAGTTAGAATTTCCCATGTTCCAGCTTATGCACATTGCTTCTCAGCCTGACACTGCAAGCTTCCGAGAAGGGTTTGGCTCCATCTCCTTTACATGTTCCCATAAGCAGTCCCTTACTACTGCTAAACACACCCAGTTCTACCAACCTCTTCTCATAATAACCAGCCCTATTCCTGTGCAAGAGAGAGCCTGTATTTTTTAAAGTTTTTTTTCTGATATGGCTTTCTTCTTCTAATGAAAAGGCACCCTTATCTTCTTCTTTTCATAGCACTTCACAGTCCCAGAAGCATCCACAGAGATACATGCAAGCATTACAGTAAAAGCCTGTACCTATTGACTTGGCATTGCTCCAGAGCTGCACTGCGCTCCAGCATCACTGTGGCTTGCGACGACGTGCTCAGAGCAGCTAGTTTAAATATTTATAGCCGTGTAGTTGCACACTCCAGCAACCAGACTTCTGTCCAAAACACCCTGGGTGCGTGTGGTGTGTGCCTGCACTGAAATCCCTGTTGTTCCCAGGGATGGCATCTGACCTGGCTGACAGCTTTGTGAGGCCCTGGACTGCAAGTTAGCCACAGCCTTGCTGTGCTCTCCTGTCCACAATATGAAAGGACAGAGCCCAACAGATTGTCTCTCTTCCTTTATGCTTTCTGGAAGAGTTGCCTTATTTTGTAGTGATTATCCAGACCATCCTTATCTGTTTCCCATGTGCAAAAGCAGATGGTATTAAATTCAGCTCTGCAATCTCTCTGCAATGGCCTGTGCTACCAGAATAAGTCTTTCTCAGCAAAGTTTGTGTGAGGCTGTCAAAACCCTGGAGCTGTGGGAACAGGGTGAAATCAATAGACAAGAAGTTTCCAATGGCACAACATTTGTTTTGTTTTCTTTCTCTGCCCTTCTTGACATGAATGCAGTGTTCCTCTGAGGGGTCAGTCTCAGCATGGGAAAGGCTCTTGCAGCCCACATCCAAGGAGCAGGACAGTAAGCAGTGGGGCGAGCTCTCCATGCAGATCTCCACCACTGTGCCAGCACTGGGAAGGGCCCCAGTTATGAGAGAAATGTTCTTGGAGGAGTCACCCCAGCACTGGGATTTGGGGCTGGAGACTCGTCCTCCAGCACCCTATGAAGATCCAGTAAATAAGTGATTTTATTTCCCAGTGAGCTTGCACTCAAGGACTGGGGGAGTGGGCACTCGTAACTCATTGCCTAACGATCAGCACTATGGGAGGAGAGGGGCTCAGGTACAGCCTTCAGCCAGCAGGTCAGCCTGATCTATCTGCTCATCATCCAGATGCGGGAGAGAAGAACCCATGTCCCGAAGCTTCCTGCCCTAGAGCTGAGAGGAGGTGGCTGTGACTTGGCCCCATGGCCAGACACCATTGCTGAACCAGCATCTCTGGACCGAATCTAACAGACAGCTCCATGGTCCTTAAGGAGCATCTCTGGATGACTTCTGGGGCAGCACGGCCACATGTCGCCTTTTCCACAGGGATTTCAGCTAGGGAAAGGGAAAAAAGCTCTGAGCTGTTATAAAACTTCCGTACTCTCACACTTATTAACTGCGTTTATTGCTCATACTGCTCCTACCTCTGCCCATTTCCAATGCAAGGAGCTCCTGCTCTCCCAGTGATGTGAATCAGGAGCACACACCAAAATGCCAGTGAGTTATGTTGATGTAAATCCAACTTGAGCCTTAAAGCATGCTAAAATCACATGTGAATCCATGTGCATGTGCATGCAAGGGAAAACAAATGCAAAAAGGACAAGGTGGGACTGAAGTTCTCCATCCCTACTCTTCAATGCAGAGTCCATCTGCAGGCACTCCAGTAGTGTTTGTCACTGTCCTGGCTTCACTTCTTCACTTTTGAGAGGTATCTACTGAATGGCAATGGGAGTTCATGCAGTAGGCTTGCATCACCTAATGCCTCTTCAGCGATACCTCTTTGGCTAATGCAATGTGTTTTGTCTGAGGTTTTCTAAGAGCTGGAGACTAGAATGTGATCCCCAACACGTTTACCTCTTTAATCACTTAAGAAAGCTCAGTGAAATCGATGGGTAAAAATGCAGAATCTGATTAAGCATTCCATTATTTTTTTTCATCATTTCTCTACACTGTGTGAGTTCATTCATGTTGCTAATTACTCCTGCGCTTTCCCAGTGTATATAGAAGAGGAAAAAATAAAATACCAGGATACTATGGTCTATTGACCGAGCATTTGTTACATGAAGTTACAGTTCAACAAAGAGATGCATGCAGCCTCTACTCCACAAACAACTTTGAGTATGAGCACTGAAAGAAAGACCACGAATACCATTTTTTAAGAGTTATTTTTTGTCCCTCAATGCTCTGGCTCAGTTTTGCCAAGAGTCAGCTGTAGCCCTAATCCATGTGAGAGCATATCTGAATGTAAGTTTGGCAAAGCTGGTAGCGTTCCATTAAAAGCAAAATTCTGTACACTAGAGTAATGACATGGGTATTTATTTAGTTATTGTTAGACACTGAGCCCATTAATCAAGCTTCGATAATTCAGCCACTGATAACTCTCTGCAAAATGAGAATGGTGCTTAACAGCCCTTGAACAAGAGGAGAAAAAACAATTTTTGGAAGCTGTATTTTCCCAGATATTTGCTTTCTTGGGATAATGGAAAAAAAATCCATTTCCTAAGGACAAAGATACAACCTGAAATGTCCGACACAGTAATGGGAAAGAAGTGATTGGCATGCCTGTGAAATTTGGAGTAATAAACACATTCTGCTCTTTTAATTTTCTTTTGAATGGGAAAGGCACAGAGGGCTTTAGATTATGCAAATATAGACCAATGTTAACTCATAAATGCATATGGGATATTGGTTAAAACATCTTTTTTTCAGCTGTTTACATATAGCCAGAGAACCTGTCCTTTAGAAATAAATAGTATCCCATGTTTTTTCTGCACAGCTTTGCATGTCGTACCTTTAAGAGAATGAACCCATCCTGAACTCCAGGCAGTTTGGTCTTTTCCTGCTGTAGCTGGAATCTTGGAGAGATTATAACCAATTTAAGCAGGGAGGGGGAGAAGGGGCGGGGGGGGGGGGGGGGGGGAGATTTTGTTTCTAACTAGCTACAAGCAAACTGCTAAGGATCCAGCAAAGGAAAAGGAGAGGTATACACAAGAGTCTCCAGCTTGGATTACGTGTATCTTGAAAGCACTAGCGGCAGATGCTTGTGGAAGTGATTATGTGCTGGATCATATGCACATCCTTCTGGCTGCCGTCACCACCAAGGCACGTTTGTGGTGTAGGAAAAAGCCCTTGCAGTTTACAGAGAGGGGGAAAAAAGAGACGCCAAAGTATATATTGCAGAAGGCAGCAATAACCACGGAGTTTAAAGGAGCTCAGCAATCACTCTGCTGCTTAGGGGCCCAAGCCCTCAGGATCCAGGCTTTAAACAAACCACAGGATTATGGATCATAGCCTTCCCGGGATTCCAACATTTTGCCATACTTTAATTTCCAGACATCATGACACTTTTATTGAGAAAAGCATGTCTTTCTCCTTCTATTTTTTTTTTTTTTTGGCCCATGTAGGCTGTTCATAATTAGAGCAATTTCCTGCATTTATGTACTTAGTAGTTCTAAAAGCTTTCGCTGAGTTACTGTCTTTTGTCTAGCCTTTAGGATGCAGGCAGGCATCACCCTATAGCTCAGCAGTCTGCTTGAGGGATTGCTAGATATGTACAACAAATGGCTTCAGAGATGGCTGTGTTGCTGTGGTTTGGGGAGAGGGTGTGGGGAGGGGGGGGGGTATTATTATTTTAAAGAACTGAAGAAGTGTTTGGGATTTTTTTTTCCCCAACAATTTATTGACATTCTCCGCTTTTTCAATACTGGGTCTTTTACTAGCTTTGCATCTGAGGTTAGTTGTCCTGGATTTTCATTCTTCCAAGCAGCTCGTTCTTTTCCTCTCTACATGTTGCTGCCTTTCTCTGCTACTGAAAGCCTAGTAGCCTTCCTCCCAATTTCACTGGGGATCCAGGAAAGCAGCGACAACTGAGGCTCCTGCCGAGTGACCCTGCTTGTTACTTGGACTCGCTGCAGAGGGATTTCATCATTCATCTGTACTTGGCTTCTGAGAGCATCTGCCAAGATGGTTAACCTGATCGTATGCTTCCACTGATGCTGGTTAGGGTTTTTTTTTACAGTTGCTTGTCCAGATGTGTAAACTGATGTTACAACCACGAGGCTCCAATGTTACAGCCTGATACTCATTAACAGCTGCAATTTATCACCTTCCTGCCCATTACATACAACAATATGATCTGATGAAAGACAGGCAACACGGTGTGGGGCTGCTTCTTTCTTTTTCTTTTTTGTTTAGGTTTGTGGGGCTTTTTTACAAACTACATGAAAAATAAAAAGGACAGCTTGAGTCTACGCTTTTTAGTGAAGGAAGAAAACATCCACAAGGGTGAGAAGTCCCTAACTCCTTCAAGACGGTGATCCCATTTTTCACTCGTAGGAAGTGTTTTGTTCAGTCAGAGGAAAACAAACCCTCCCTTTCTTCCCTCCCAGTTCCAAATATCTGTTGCTATCTTTCATGCTGCCTCCAGCAATGTACCTGAATGCTCTTGAGGGAGCAAGAGGAGGGTGGGTCTATGAACTCACATTTGGAAGTTGTACACTCTATATGGGGAACTGCGACTCTAGCAGTGACCCACTGCTCTGGCTTAGTGGCCATTAAGTCAACGTCAAAACATGAGGGACACCATGTAAATCCTTTGGGGCAAGGCATTTTGCTCTGTTTCACATCACTCTAGTGCAGCGACTACTGTGTGCAGATGTTTTTGCAGGGCACACAATGCCAATCAGAGAAAAATCTGCACGTAAGAAGCAGTCATCCTTTGAGAATCTTCAAAAAAAAGTTGATTTTATCTTTCCTAAACTTTCCTAAAGTAGACCTCCAACTGGACTCACCTCTTGTAAAATGTGGGAACAGACTGGGTATTTGGATTATTGCGGTGCTGAAGCACATGCTGCTAACCGAGGTGCAAAGAAGAAATAAACAATGGCTTAATGCTGTTCCTGTTTCACAGAGAGCCATAAAAATCAGAAGAAATTTGCTGAGCAAGGCACTAATGCAGCAAGTGGTAGAAATGAATCAAGAGGTAGTGCTGCTTTTATAGTGTGGAAAGGATTGTGGACCAGACTGAGAAAGCAAAGAGACAGTGCTGAGATCAATCACACACGGAATCAAAGTATCACAAGGTTGGAAAAGACCTTTAAGATCATCGAGTCCGACTGTTCCCATCCTATGCTAAACCATGGCCCTAAGTACCTGATCTACCCATTTTTTAAACACACCCAGGGATGGTGACTTAACCACCTCCCTGGGCAGCCTGGTCCAGGTCCTGACAACATTTTTAGTGAAGAACTTTTTTCTAACATCTAAGCTGACCCTGCCCTGGCACAGCTTTGTGCCATTTCCCCTTGTCCTATCTCCTGTCACCTGGCTGAAGAGACCATCACCCACCTCTCTACAACCTCCATTCAGGCAGTTGTATGCAGTGATAAGGGTGAAAGGGAACGAACTCCTTTGATTACATGGCCATTCCCAGTGCAGCCAAATGCTATCAGTGAATCTATACAAGGAGGGAATGAACACTGTGAAGAATCCTATGCAGTCTGTGATTCGGCAAAGCAGCCTAGGTGCCACACAGGGATGGCAGTGGTCAGGTGCTTTGGAGACAGCTGGCAGTGAGAGAAGCCAAGCAGAAACCATTGCAGCCCAAGTAAACAGCACAACCAGTGTGTAGAAATGAACTGGGAAGCAATGGTGACTTCAAAGACTATATATCAATCTTCTGTTTTCTGGATCTGATGGCTGGGGATAGGTGAAAACTTCTCTGCAAAAGATTTTGAGGTCTCATAAAATTCCTCATCCGAATTAGGATGAAAAATAAAAATAAAATACTGAAGGTACTTACAAACTTCACTGCAGAAAGAACACTGGTTATTAAACTGTGACTCATTTCAATCTTTGTCTTCATGCTTTGCAAACTTTTTCAGTATGAATTAACCTCAAATTGAGAAAATAACTTGCAAATTTTTCCAGGTAGAAACTTTCAAACACTGAGCATGTTCGACATCAGCCCTCAGCAGGACTCTCATTCAGCCCCCATCCAACCTGGCCATGCCCTCTGAAGTGTGTGCCAGCTGGGTATCTCTTTTTGCCAGCGCTATTTTTGGTGGGCAGTGCAGCCAAGGCTGTATGAAAAGGGCTTTGTTGGAAGGGAGCACGAACCCGTGGGAGCCTGGTTTTCCTTGTCAAACACCTGTAGAGGTATTTCTACCAAAAAATAATGTAGGTGCAAAATAAAACAGGATCAAATAATTGCATTTTGTGCTTGCCTCCTCTGGCTTTGGCAGCTGAACCAGCGTCTTCACTTTCCTTTCTTTCTGTCCCAAGAAGATAAAGGCAAGACTGCTCTTTCATTCCTGTTTTGGTCATTGGTACCTGTGCTAATAATTCGGAATATTTCACTTGCTTCACTGGGAGTCTTTTTCTCTCCCATTTCCCAGGTTTGAGTGACTTTACGAGGTAAATGAGGGGCAGTGAAGAATGAAGCCCTGTGTTCACCTAGCCTGTCAGATCCTCCTTGTCTCTCCACGCACCAGTGAAGGTGTACCAAAGCCAGCCAGAGCTGGCTATGCAGCAATCTCACAGCCCAGCCAAGCACAAATAACCTGCTTGTGTCGCCCTTGAGAGGTTTCCGAGGATTATTTGCTGCATCCTGAAAAGGAGTGAAACATAATGACCTGGGAAAGCGTGTGGCCTGGGGGAAGGAGGTCCCTGCCAGGTGGAGCTGGCTGCAGCCAGGCCCTAGGGGGTTTGGAGAAATCTGTCAAAGGCAGCTTTTCTTCCTAAATCCTGCCAAGGAGAAGGACTTTCTGAGCAGAGTGACATTCTGAGCAGGGTGACTGCCCTGGTGAGACCCCACCTGCAGTACTGTGTCCAGCTCTGGTGTCCCCAATAACAGAAACACATGAACCTGTTGGAGTGAGTCCAGAGGATGCCATAAAGATGCTCAGAGGGCTGGAGCACCTCTCCTGTGAAGACAGGCTGAGGGAGTTGGGCTTGTTCAGCCTGGGGGACACATTGTTGCAGCCTTCCAGTACCTAAAGGGTGCCTGCAGGAGAGCTGGAGAGGGACTGTTTAAAAGGGCATGTCGTGATAGGACGAGGGGTAATGGTTTTAAAATAGAGCAGGGAAGGTTTAGACTAGACATTAGGAAGAAGTCCTTCACTAAAAGGATGGTGAGACACTAGAGCAGGTTGCCCAGAGAGGTGGTGGAGGCCCCATCCCTGGAGACACTCAAGGTCAGGGTTGATGAAGTTCTGAGCAATGTGATCTAGTTGAAGATGTCTGTGCTTACGGCAGGGGGGTTGACTAGAGAAGACCTTTAAAGGTCCCTTCTAACCCAATGCATTCTGTGATTCTATGATTCCACCCACGTTCAGCTGCCATCAGGTTTCACTTTGTGCTGTTTTTTCCACCTGTTGTAAAACTGAAACATCACATCCAAGAGAAATTTAACATGACTGTTTGAAATGCAAATGTGAAACTGGGAAGGGGCACGCTGCCATGGTGGAGTGTAACACTGCTGCAAAGCACCAAGCATCTGCATGATGCTTGCTTTTCCCTGATGGTACCCTCCAGGCTTGGGAAGGAGGAAACAATTAATGGGACCAGGGAAATGGGAGAACAATAGCATGTAAGACCTTCAGGTTCCCCATCAGTGTTTAGGGTGTATGTTGAGTCACTCCTAGGATCAGTGCTGTCAGTAGGGAGGTCATGTGGGGAGCACAGGCACTCTGACCACACCACCAGGCTCAGTGGCATCATTTGCAGGGCTGGAGATCTCTGTGCCTTCCCCCACGGATTTGCACAGGTAAGGTAAAAGAGTTCCCTATCCCTGTGTCTTAGAAGGGTGGATTTTGTTGTAAGGGAATAGAAAGAGCACAAACATAAGCTGGCAGTAACAGAATCACAGGATGTGGAGACAAAAGGATATCTCAAGGCAGGATCATTGACATAACTGCATGAACATCATTCTTGACAAGCACTCACTCTTGCCTGTAGTTAAAAATGACAACTTATGAATACTGAAGTTTTCCCAAATGATCGATGTCATAGCTGTATTGTTCCTTTGTATTAAAAAGCCTGGATTTTCCTTGTCTTCTCTGTCTAGGCTGATTTTTCCTTGCCTTCCATCAAACTTATTGCTCATTGTATCCACCAAGGAAATCTGGACAGGGCAGTTCACTCCTTTTTATCAGCCTCAGGAGTGCTACTGTGCTTCTCTTCAGTCTCTGCTTCCTTCCTCAGACCGAATGAAAGTTTCTTCAATCTTACACTGTAAATAACGTTTTCACAAAGTATTTTTACTTCATTTTTCTTATTTCCCCTTCACCTCTTTTTCATCCCCTTTTCTCTACCTGAGACTTTATCTGTCCCCAACCCTTATCCATAATCTGATTCCACCCTTAATCGTTTTCTCCTCTCTCAGTTTCACAGTGTTGTAACAGGGCTTGTTCTGGAGTTGGGGTTTCTTCTTGAGTATTTTGCTTTGCCTTCCTGCTTTTGCAAAGGATGATCTTACAGGATTGAAACATCGTCTGCCTCCCTGATTAGAAGAGAAGCACAGACTGAACACACCTTTACCAGTCAGGAGCTCCAAAGCTGTAACTCTGCCTTAGCAGCAGCTTGTCTTTGGTACAGCCCCAGGCAAGGCAGCCGACCTTACCTTCATAATAAGCTTCTCAAGGGCTTATGTGATTTTTAAAATTGGGGTAGTTTATTCCAAGAAATAGGGAAAAAATATATAGCACTGGTCTGAAAATTTGAGCTAGTTTTGGATAAGTGTCAAGGTCTCCTAAGGAGCTCACATTTTTCTCATCACAGGTGGTCTTTAAGACCACTTTAAAGAACCACTCCAGAATTGTAAGGTTTAAGTATAATTAGTGCTCTCTTGGGCTTCAGGGCTGTCATAAGGCTGAGGGATATAAGGATAAAGAAGATTAGGTGCTGTTATATGTCTCACATCCACAAACCGGTATGGTCAGCCTCAATACTGAGGAGCCCTTTTGAGCTGAGGGGTGTCACAGGCTGATGGTTTATTTTTGTTTGGGGGGGTTTTAATATCTTCATGCCAAAGCCAGCTCATAGGTATATCATCCAGCATTGGACCTATATACATGCAATGTCTTCTTAACCCATGTGTGAAGATTCTCCAGCCACAGTTTGACACATTTGCATGGCAAAGTTATGACTTTAAATTAACCTAGGGATCTTTATTTATGTAACTGATTGCAAGGTAATGAATTCTTCTAAAAAGTTTCCTTCTGTTCATGAAAAAATGCTGCACAAGAAAACTCCAGGTCTGGATATTGTTCTGCTCAATGCAAAGGACAGATTGTTGGCATTCCTGGGTAAATCTGCTCTCTGGCAAAGGAGTGCTTCTTATCAAGTGCTCTGATGTTCAAGTGCCTGAGGGCTTGTTCGCAAGGGAAAATTCAGTGGCATTATTCATACCTCTTCACTGCAGAGTATGAGCACCCACATGGGAACTCAACAAGGGTATAATTATTTTTCTCTAGAAAAGTCCTAAGTACCTTCATATAATTTCTCCCCAGAAAGCCAGCTATGGCACAGGTAATGCAACACACCAGAGAAAAACACATGTGGAGGCATCAGGAAGGGCTGCTTTCTACAAAGGCAGCTCTTCACACGTGTGACAGTACCTTTCCCTCGCTGAGGTTGTGTTTTCACAGCGCTGGCCCTGTTTTGGAAAGAACCCTCATTCTACAGAGAAATCAAACCAAACACAGTGCACGTACATATCCGCACCCACCCAGTCATTAATTAAATTCCTGATATTAATTTTCCTGCATTTACACTTTTCATCTTCAAAGCACCTCACCCTGACCCACAGCCCTCAGATGGGGGAGGGGGGCTATCTGAGCAGTGACCACAGCCCTTGGTAAGCAGATGATGTGCTGAATACTGATGGAGAGGGCCAGCCCGAGCTCTGTAAATAAGCGAGAGCAGAATCCAGGTGATGTAAAACAATTTCACACTCGAAAGGACATTAACAGGACGCGCTGCACCTGCAGCCCTGGATTGCCTTAGCACAGGGGAAAAACAACCTCTGCGCTGCAAATGTAATGCAGCGGGTAGGAGGGGTGGGAAAGGGAGAGGGAGAAAGGGAGGAAGGAAACAGGCTGCCTCGCATAGAGCGTCCCTTAGCAGTAGTGGCCGGATGTGGCCCTCGCCTCCCGTGCCTACTGCGCCCTTTGCAGGTCTCGCTGCGTGACCCGGAGCAGGTGGTACAGCTCGGAGAGGGACCTCAGAGTCCTCTGGTGCCCAGCAGCCTCCACGCGCCTCGGCTCAGCACACTCCTGCACGGCCTTCTGCAGCTGGGGCTGCAGGGGGAAGGAAGCCAGCGGTCCTCTGAGGTTTGGGGAAAACCAGCGACGGAATATTTTGTCACAGATTACCTGAGGAAAGGAAAAAAAGAGCAGACTGTTGTCTTTCACAGGCTACAGCTGAGGCCCTGCTGCTTCTCTGGGACTGTAGCAAAATGTCATCTGGATCCGAAACGCCTCCAGGCATTGGAAGGGCAAGACACAGAACGGGAACATCCACAGAGGTTATGTGCTAGCTAAGGCATCCCTCCCTTCTTCTCAGCCTGCTCCTGCACGGCTGCAGAGCAAGTGGAGAATCACAGCCACAACCTCCCCCTTGTCTACACGTGGACAGCCATGACTTTACCATTAGTGGAGACAGAGATGCTAATCCCCTGCCCCTACTTCCTCCGCTCCCACATCTGAGGCACCGGGATAACAGCTACATGAAAAGTGGCAAGTAAAAGCTACTGAATATAGCTGTCTGTTTGCACTCTTAGAGATGGGATTTCTGAATGGAACTGGCGCTTTGGCCACCTCATTTAAAAACCTGTCTTCATCTCCCAGTCTTCTAGTACATACCATGTATTTTATAGCCAATGTCATTTTAAAAGAAATGGATGCATAAAGCAGCTGTGTCTACTCACTTGTAAGTTGTTATTAGCTCTCTGGGCTCCACATCTTCTGATTTTCAGATTGCATTTTGAAAAGCAATCAAAAAAATTACAGTCTTCATCCCCTGTGCAGTTCTGTTCGAGAATGTCCCTCATTTTGGGTTCAAAGAAGGCCATATCCACATCGATGGCCACCACCTGTGGACCAAAACAACATATCAGACCTGGCATGGCATAGCCTGCGGAACAGGGCTGAGCAAGCAATCCCTGCTGCTTGCTTTTGGAAATGTGTGAGAGCATCTGCCAGTGGGGAGCTGGGATCACAATGAAAGGGCTTGATTTTGCTTAACTGAGCTGTGGGAGTCTTATGAAAACCACCTCTTAAACAACAACAGGGGGCGCTTACTGCTCTGGGAAAGGAAAAATTATTTGTGGACAATACATGTCCCTGGGGTCCGGTGGGTTGATGTGCCTTACAGAGGGACTATCCAACTTAAAGACTGATCTACCTCTTGCAGCTTATGCAGATGGCACCTCCACCTTTTAATTACATGATCCACAGGACATAGGGTACCATGTCACATTCACCATCCAGATTAAACCCCTGACTTCATCGTGACAGAGAGGAGCAGTGGGATGCTCAGCAGTACCCACTCCTGGTTCAGCTCCTGCAAACCTGCCTTTGCACTCAGCAGGTTCCTATCTGTGCAGCTGTAGAGATCCCTGAGGTTGTTGAAAATCAGGACCAGTTTTGCCCAGTCCTGCTTGCTATAGTTTGACTCATTTATTGTGCATGGTTCTTGTTCTGCTTGTCCAGAAATGCAGCCAGTCACAGAGTCCAGCCAGCAGTTTGTCACAGTGGAAAAAGCAAGGGTTTAAAGGGAAGGATCAGTTTTCTTGCCTGGACACAAGGCTTGTGAAATAGTGAATACACAGCACAAAAAGGTCTGCAGAGCTGCTGCCCGTGCTGGGTATGAAGCCATCCTGGGAGTGGAGGGCAGCAATCTCCATTTCTGCCAGTGTCTTCTCCACCCACTTGAAAAAAAAAAATCACAGTAATAAATGAGGAAAGAAAGGAAGCAGAAATGGGATGGCAGCTGCTGGGCATGAGACAAACTCTGGGTGACCACAGTGAAAGCAGCCTGCCTTCAGCGTCATGGAGGCAGCAATCCGTGTACATACAGAGCGGTGCTTGATACTTCACAGTCAGGGTCAGAGACTCTCCCTTGCAGCAGCTGACAGGCGTTTCCATGGAGGGAAGAACCTGAGACCTGCCTGGGCAAAGCTGAGTTACTCGCTGTCCTAGCTTCAGCTGGGACTCAAACCGTAGTCTCATTTTTAGGATTTGACCTCCCAAATAACAGGGGAAGCTGAACTGCGTGGCTGGAGCAGGAGCTGGATCATCCCCAGGAACTAAAGATGTCTGGTCTGGTAGAAGGCCAAATAAACCTTCCACAGGCAAAAGAAAGAACAAGGTCTAATCTTCATTTTATTCTACTTCTTTTCGCCCCAGGAAAAATCTTATAGAGATGAGGCATAGCTTAAAACTCAAGTATTTTTAAACTTCTTGGAGAGCTCGACAATGATGATGTAGCCTAAGGACTTTCACACGTTTAGACAGGCATTATCTTATTTATTCTTTTATTACAATTTTTCTCCTTTACTTCCCTAAGCTTTCTGCAGTTCTGCTGTTCACTTCTTTGGAGAGGAGAGAGAAAAAATAGAGCAGGGTTTCCCCAGTCCCAAGGCTACTGCATCAGCTCTCCAGTAGGGTCTCTGCCAACACTGAGCACATCTGACAATCTATCTGATCGATTGCTCCGATAGAAAAAGCAGCCCCAGCTCCCAAACGGGCGTCTGCCAGAGGGTTCAGCGGTCTCACTGAAGCCCATTTGTTACAAAAACCTGTGGGCATCCAGCCAGGCCCTGTGAAGATAGATTCGGGTGACACTCTACCTATAAACAGCTACATTTCGGTGGGGTTTGTTATGGTTGTAATTGATGGTGAAAGTACATAAGGAAACGCAGGAAGGACCCAACTTGGCTCCTGATCTGATTTAAAGTCACGTTTAAGGTGCTGCAATCTTTCTAGTTCTGAGGTGCTGGTAAAATAGGAAGCTCTGCCAGAGCACTGTATATTCACTCAGACCTCCTTCCAAGTCTGCCCCTTGTGTAGCTCTACGGTAGCTTAGAATTCCCCTGGATGATCTCCCAGGCAGGGATCTTTCCCCTATGTGCTGCAGGAACAACACGTGAGGGCTGGAGGCTTATTCCCAACATTTAAAAATAATCCTCAAAGTGAAACCACTCAACTCCAGGCACATTTCTTTGGGCATTAGCAGCCTCGTCACCAGGATGAAAAGCAGTGGTAATATTATGGGTGTATGTTATTATCCTATACAGAGCGCAAGAAAAAATAGCAAGTGAAAGAATTGCTTAAAATAAATATGGAATCACAGAACCACAGAATGGTTTGGGTTGGAAGGGACCTGAGAGACCATCTAGTTCCAACCACACCCCTGCCATGGGCAAGGACACCTCCCACTAGCCCAAGTTGCCCAAAGCCCCATCCAGCCTGGTCCTGAACACTGCCAGGGAGAAGGCAGCCACAGCTTCTCTGGGCAGCCTGTGCCAGGGCCTCATGAGGAAAAAAAAAAATAAAAAGTTCTGGAACTGGCTGACAAAACCACCAGGAGTTTCTGCTTTTTGTTCTCCTCCCTTCTTCACTGACCAGAAGCGCCCTCTGCTCCCAAACAGCTTTCTGACTGTGTGTGTCTCCCATCTCCCAGCCCTGCGGGGCCGTAACAGGTGATGCCGACAGGCTGTAAGCAATGTACAGCTGGGAGTCATGCGTGAACAACAACTCACTTTTTTTTTTTAATTACTTCTCCTAGAAAAATACAAAATAAGGGTACTTTCCCACACCAGAAGGTGACTGCTGGTTTCTCTGGGCCCCAGAAGTGCTGGGAGGATCCTGGAGAAGCAAGCCTCACCAAGAGGACTCATGAGGGAAGATATTCTTTCTCTTTCCCTAAATGAAATCTTTTTTTTCCCCCACAAATAACAAATGCTCTGGTGTGAGCTCACAGCCCTGCCTAATTGGAAAAGACAGGCAGAGTCTGCCTTGATGGATTTCTGCCATACTCCATTTTGCCTAAATACTGGTTCTATGCTTGCTTTAGTTTGGTGCTGTGGTTCTTCAACCACTCCCCATGCCACTGCTGTGTTGCACCTGAACAAACAAACAATGGGAGGGAAGGGTAAGGGGGAAGCACTCCAACTGCTCTTGATGGTTGTATGTGTAGGCAATGTTTGCCCACTACTCTGGAGACAGGAGGGTTATGTCAACACTCAGTGAGTACTGAAAAACAGCCTTTAAGTCTTTCAAAGAAGTGCTTCATGTTCTCACAGAGTGTAGAAACTCCTCTGATATTGCCGCAAATTGTGAGCCTGCTCCAGACACCAACTTGCTGCCCAGTGCCTCCAGTGTGTAGGCACAGCTCTCACCAGTGGATTCTGTCTGCAGAATGGGTGGAAGATGCTTCCAGCAACATGGTGCCGAGCTGAGCTACATCCCTACTCAGAAAACATGCATAGCTAGTCAGGTCTGAGTTGCAGCTGCACAAAGAAAGGTCCAACAGGAGCAATATCAGAGTGTCATGTCACTGTCCTTAGATTGTTTCCAGACCAGATAAGCTGAACACTAAAGCACAAAGACATGTTTGGATGTGGGGAGTTCCCCTTGTGACAGGTCAGAGAATTCAGCCTTAGCTTTCAAAGCCAAATAAGTTCTTTTTTTCCAGCATCACTACCAAAAATAGTTGTTCTAACTCAAACCACAGCTTCCTCTACAGCTTCTGAAAATCTCCTTGCCTTCAGGAGGTATCCCTCACCACATCCAAGGGACCCTGTTGGTGCCAGTGCCTTTGAGGAGGTGAAACAAGTCAGAACTGGGCAAACAGCTACCAAAATAAAAAGCATGATCTAGTTCTCTGACACATGGCTGCATATATTACAAAGATAAAAAGTAGTAGAGAAGCTCCCATCACTTATAAATGCATTGGTTTTACAAAAACTTGTCCAAGAAGCTGTAAGAGGAGGGAAGTGTCATTTTAACACGGCCATCTTCAGACTAGAATTTGACCTCAAATTGCTGCAACGCCACCTGAGAGACCCAACTTACCGTGAGATCGTGTCTGATGGCAAAGTTTTCCGGTTTGATGTCACACAGGTGGAGTCGGTGAGAGAAATCATTATCAAAGTGCTGCACCATGTCCAGAAAGCTGAGTGCAATGTCAATGATGGCTCTCACCTTGCTTCGGTGGCCAGCAAGGGAAGGACCAACCACATTTTCCAAGGGAAAAAGAGTTTTGTGCCAGGCATGGCCAGCCGTGAGATACTCCACAGCATAAAAGTGTCCACAAGAGCCAATAATCCGTAGCACGTGTTTGCTGAGGTCCTGCAGCAGGCTGAAGTAGATGTACTCTTCCTGCTGGAGCAAGGACCACATGCTGGCCACCTGTGCTTTCCAGCGCGGTCCCTTCTTCCTTGCCCACAGGGGCCCCATGGTATTGTTAGACAGTTCCAGCCCCAGGATGTTTTTGACCTCCAAGGCCACCATCAGCAGAAGCTCTGTTTCAGGAATATCCTCTGTTTCCACCTCCTCTAGCATACTGAGATGCTGGTAGCTGGAGAAGATTTCCTTTTTGGATTTCAGGATGATGGGCTGGCCTCTCCAGTCAGCCTGGATGACCTTCTTGCCTCTGTCATAGTAAAGGCAGTGTTTGTACACCAGCTTCTGTGCCACACACAGGTCCTCACAGAGGTCGCCAGTCAGGGCTCCGCTGCTGTAGTCAAGACACTGGAGTGAAAGAGCAGAATATTGATAGCAGGACCACATGCCCATGGAGCATGTAGAAGAAAGGCAAAGAATCAGAAACAGCCATAACCTTGAGAGGCTTGCGGGCTCATGGTACCACAAGCACACACTTTCTACAACCGTTGGGTTATTCATTGGTTTTTCAGAAGTCTCTAGTCTCTCTTTTACTAAGGGGAAGGGTCTTTTTTCAAACAGGAATTCTTGGGACTGTGAAGGACAGGCTTTTTGGGGGAAAGGAAATGTGCTAGATTCCCTGTTACTCTTAAGATCTTGACTCATATGAAGTGAGTGAGCCACATTTTGAACACGTTTGGCTGCGCTGTGTGAGATTCTGGGCTGTAGCACTCTAAGGCACAGGAGGCATCTTCCAGTTTAATGCAGGAGTTCTCTGGAAGGTTTGGGGCAGAAAGACTTAGGCATCCCCACTTAAACTACAGGAAAGTCCATGAACAGCTGGACTGCTGGGACCTTCCATACCTCCACGTGTTTCAGCCTTGCACTCAACATGCTCTGACTGAAGCCGCAAGAACCTCCTTCTGCACTACTGGGAAACACTGAGCTCAGGTTCAAGACCTCTTGGATGAAGAAATTTTGGAATTCTTAAATACGTAAATACTATGGGACAAAACGACTTTTCCAGTTTTTATAAGCAACCATATTCAATTTTAATGCGAATTGCTGAAATAGATTTGTTTCTTTTTTAATTGGGAAAAAATAAAATCAGCCTGTGGAAACGTGAGAACTGCTGCTTGATAGTTAAGTGGTCACTGCAAATTTGTGCGAGAGCTGTAAGGATTCCCTCACCAGTTCTTCCCTTAACCCATAATTGTTTCCATAACATAATTTCCAAAAGTGTAGGCAGTCAATATAGTCCTATGGGCATTCAGAAGTGCAGCTGCAGGGACTGCTTTGGGTGAATCAGTAGAGGGGATGTTCAAAGGTCTCTACTGGTGAAAGGGGAATAGACTCTGGTGGTGTAGAAAGCCAAACATCTGGGAGGCAGCTCAACAGTGTCAGCCTTCTTCATTGCTTTCTGGCATTTGAACCCCCATTTAAACAAGTTGGCAGCTCCCCCTCCGCATGTGAAGTACTTGCAACGGCTGCCTGACCCCCACCTCATTTGTGACTTGCAGTTACGTACACAAGAAGCACAATCATAACATTGAAGCGATGTATTTTCTTAGGACAGGCTGAGGTGTGCACCCGAGGAATATGCTCTGAATCCAGGCAACATTCAGAGTCCAACCTCAAACAGCACACTGAGGAAAGGGTGCAGGATTAAGTCCAAAATCCCAGAATGGTGATAAATTGACTAAAACAGCTCACTGAAGGCAGTTCAGACAAGCATAAAATGTATTTATTCTCTGATGTTCTCACAACCCAAATGAGGACATTCAATGCCAGCAAGAAGAGCCAGGTAGGGAAATTCTGGCATGAATGTCCCGACTATGGTCAAGCAACCACAATGGGCTGTCCGTAGACTTAAGAGCACACAGATCAGTGTTCTTGCTTTTAAAAATCTACTTCTATGAATGTAATACAATTTTTTTTTCTCTTTTTATGTAGGAAATGTAATTTTCTTAACAGAGGTAGTTTAGCACTTCTTCCCATCTGGAACTCTAAGAGACTTTAGAGAGAAGATCACAAACAGAAGGAATTTCAGGGCTTTTCTTCACAACATAAATGTAATCACATTTAAAACCATTGCTCTCCTATTGAGAAGACTACAACCTAGCTCTGCTTCTGATACAGTAAGAGAATACCAGACTTATTCCTGTGACTGCGTCCACACGGGTGGACACTTGCCCTTGTGGACAGTCTTACTGTGGTCCATCAAGTTCACTCTCAGACAGTCCATATGCTGGGACCTCTTGCATCTAGAAGAACACACACCCAGAAGACCCACACTCAAACACATCAGCATGCAGCTTATTTTCTCATGTGGCCATCGTGTCATTCTTAATGGCATTAATGACAAAAGGCAGTTATGGAAAAAGCAGTCTCACATTTCCCAAACATGGGAAACGTGCCATTTTCAAACCTGGCTGCTGTTTAGGACCTGTCTGCAGTTCCAGTTCAACCCAAAAATCTTTGATTGTTAACACAGTGTTTGACAGTAAGGGTTCTCCTTACACTGAACCTGCACAGTGTTTTGCAAACTGGGATCTGTGAAAGAGGATGTGACCAAAGAGTTCCTGGTCTCACAGTGATGAGCCTTCCAGGAGTAATGTTCTATGCTGGTCACTGATCCAAGCAAAAATTTCAAAAAAGGCTTCCTCAAATAAGCAGCCAAGAAGTTTGAACAATTTTCAAGGTGTTTCTGCTTACAGAATGTTGTGAGTTGTGAGTCACTCAATGGCTTTAAAAATCTCCTCAGTTTCCTGTTTGTTATAACCTAGACAGTCAGCAAAGCCTAGCTTCACCTTCACATTCTCACTACTGCACCCCACTATTCCAACCTTTAGTGTTTGGTGTTTTGCCATAAGCATGGTCCACTAAGTAAGCTTGGCTCCCTGGTCCTCCCATTATAATCCTTATTTTTTCAGCCCCTGGATGATATTTGTGCTTTTATTCCATCCCCATTTCTCCTCTGAATGCTGTTGTCTGGTGTGGCAAAGACAGCCAACATCCCTTTTCCAGCTCTCCTTTGCAGAGATGTTCAGAGACTGTATCAGCCTTTTAGGCACAGTCTACACTGGTAGTTTGTGTTGGAGCAATTATTTGACCCCTCTGTTCTTTCCAGAGTCGTACGGTTTTACAAGACACTCTTCCATCCTACAGGCATAGCTTGTCCTTGAGCTCCCCACTGCACTAACTTGGATTTTACTGTAATAAAACACATTTTCACAAACTGAAAACATTTAATGCTGTGGTTCAGATTACCCTGCAATGAAAAGACGGTGTGTCTATTATTTCCTGACCCAGGAACTTTTGCACTCATGCACCAACTGCAAACCTTGCCATACAAGATATTATATCATCGTGATGACTGCTGATAGGAAGAAGAATCAATTCCCTGTAGAAATCTTCCAGAAATGGTCCCCCAACTCTGCCATGCCTATCTTAATGACTGCATGCTGAGATCTCTCAATGAGACAGTTTTATATCTACCTTATGAGCGCCCTCTGAATGCCACCAAGTTCCAGGCTTTTAAAACTAAAATGTGAAAGTGATGCTAAGCCAAAAGCCCAGTAGAAAGGCAGCTACACTACACAAAAGTGCAAACCCAGGCATAGTTTGCACTCACTCATCTGTTTCAGTTTAAAATTGGCTGCATAATTTTTAAGCTGCTTAGCACACTTATCAAGAAAAGTTTAAAAAGTTTGGTTTAAATTCATGTAGAATTTTAAACTAATGTAAACCCCACTACGGATTTATATAGATTGAAATAGCTAGCTGTATCTCCATCACTTTGTGTAGACCAGGCCTGAGACTGAATCCTGCCTTGTTACTGAGTACTCCTCCTATGTAAATGTGATACTGAGCAAGGTTTTAGAAGGCATCAAAGTTAATTAACTTCTCCAGAGAAAACAAAAATCGATCGCTATGATTTAGCATGTTCAACGTAAATAAAGATGAGACCAGTGCTAGGAAAGAGTAAGTGGTTTTTTGGAGAGTTAAAGCTGGTCTCTGCAAAATGCCCAGTGATACTTCAGCCTTCCCAGTGCAGTGAGCATTTTATTCAGAAGGAAGGCATAAACCTTCAGAAATACCTCTTGCAAGGGTATACAACCATGCAATTTTCACCCACTAGCTTAAAATAGCTCACCTTAATGAGCTCAGCTGAAAATGACATGACTAGTACAATATTTTTTCTTGGGAGTCAAATTTTGCTTCATAAAACTCAAGCTGTGGGATGATTTGTTTCATACATAAATTGCAAGCTCTGTAACTGTGAAAACTCACGGTGTGCTCAGATGTATAAAGACTTATTTGGGGCTGATGAAGTTGAGCTGATTTTCTAATTGATCTGCTGGAAGGAGAATCCCTTTCTAATGTCATCTGGGAAAACTGGTGCTTACAAACCTTAACGATACTGTTGGATACTCACCTAAAGAAAGAGATGAGGACTCACCTATGGAAACAGATGAGCACTGCAAGTTCAGCTACTCTTCCTCTGAAACTGAACTATCCCATAGAGAGAGAGACAACTTTCCAAGCTTGTCCCTGAAGCTTGATCCCTGGCTGGGCTTTTGAAGTCATGCCTGACCCTCTACAGGCTGAAGAACAGCAACAAGTCTCTGTCCATCTGTTCCCTGGCAAGGGTGATGGCAAGGACCTGGACATCCCTGAGCTTGGTGGCTCCTCACACCTCCAAACCTTTGGGCTCTTCCCAGCCACAGAAGGAGTGGGCAAGATTTATTCCTTCAGCTGCAACCCCAAGTTCAGCTGTACTTCAAGCTGAGGTAAAGAAACTGGACCTCACTGCCATTAAAAACACGCTGTCAGGACGGATGTCTGTAGTTCCTCTTTCTTTATTACACAGAATTTAGGGGAAACCTATGATCAGAATTTGCTTTCAGTGATAAATTATTCAATTTCCATTAGGATTCCTCCCTTCCCACCTAACCACTGGCACTACAAATACCTCAATTAAGAAACAAAATTCAACTCAAAGCATTAACCCACGCTGCTCCTCTTCTGGAAGCGTTTCCTACGCAATCCTAAATCTGTTCCCACCCCCCTCCCTTGTTTTTTTTGTTTTTTGTTTTTTTTTTAAGCGAGGTTTTAATGAATATCCGCCAGTCCTGCCTTGGATTTTGACAAACTACACCCGCGGAGGCGTCACAAGCTGCGGTGGGTACCTGTCTGAAGGACGGCTTTTGTACGAGCGCCTTGTCCGCTGAACAGATAAAATCTAAAACCCCAAATAAAAAGCCAGGGGAAGGTTCCCCCCCCCCCCCCCCCCCCCCGCTTCGGAGCGTGCGGGATGCGGATCTGCCCTTTGTAAAGCTCCTGGGGAGCGCACCCGCACCCCGCTCCGGGACCCGGCCCGCTGCAGCACCTGCCCTCCCCCCGGGAAGGGAGGGAGGCAGCCGCTCGCCGGGGGAGCGCCGGGGCCGCCGGCAGCCCCCCGCCCGGGCCGCCGGCAGCCCCCCGCCCGGTGGCAGCGGGGGCGGACCGGTGATGCGGCACCTCCGGCGGGACGGAGGCGGGCGGGAGCGCCCCGGCGGCACGGCCGAAGGCGGGCGCTCGGCTCATCCCATCCCTGACGGATTCCCGGCGCCTTGTCCTGCCGGGCAGCCCCCCGGGGCATGCCCCGCGTCCCGCCGGGGCACGTACCAGCCTCGCCAGGATCCGGTGGCTTTTCTCGTCCGTGCAGCGCTCGGAGAAGACGCTCCTGTGCAGAAGGAACAGCAAGGCGCTCACCACCATCCAGCAGGCAGCCCAGAGGAGGAGGAGCACCAGGGTGCATCGCCGCCAGATTTTGAGCCGCAGCCTCTTTAAGCCCAGGATGCCCCTCATCGTCGCGCCCGGGCTGGGTTTGGGCGGCCGCTTCAGCCGCTGCGGCCCCGAGCGAGCGGCGGCGGCGGGCTCCGCGCTCCCCCCCTCGCACGCTTGTCCCGCTCCCTGCCGGCGCCCATCGCCAAACGCCCCCCGCCCCGCCGCTGCCGCTCCCCCGCCGCCGCTCCGGGCCCTGGGGCGTGGGGACTTCCCCCTCTCCCCCCTCCCCGCCGCCCGCCGCCGGGTTGCACGCCGCCGCGGCACCGGCTCCGGCTCCGCTCCCTCCTCGGGCCGGTGCTGCCCTTACAGAGCCCGGAGCGCCCCTTTTGAATTTAAGCCACGTAGTTCCGCCGGCTTTTGTCTGCTCTCCCCTGTGCCAAGCGGCCCCTGCCCCTGCAGTCACTTGGCGGCTCCTGCCCGCGCCTCCCCCCCGACACCCCCCCCGCCCCCCTTCCCCCTCTGAGTTTCTCACCCGAGGATAAAAGAGGTTTTGGAGGGTGATGGGGGCTGCTGTGGGAACCCCTCCCCACCCAGGCGGCTGCCCGACGCTTTGAAAGAGGCAGCCCGGAGACGGACGGCTCCTGCTGAAAGCTTCGCCTCCCGTCAAACGGTGGTGATGGGAAGTTGTTCATTCTGGAGTAACTCCCCAGTTTGATCCACCCGGGGCTGCAGGAGGAAGAGAGCGAAGCCACTCAGGTGCCCATTCACTAACGAACCCGCCTACCCCAGGACACCTCCATGGTGCATCACACCTTGAATCTCCAGCAGCTTCTACAGCCTCCCCTGCTCGCTCCTTGCCCGGGGACTACGCTGCCCACCGCAGGCATCCCCCGGCCGCGGGGATGCGGGCTGGATGCGGGCTGGCTCCTGCCCGGCCCCCCGCCGCCCTGTCTGGGCTCCCCCAGGAGGATAGCGGAGCGGCCTCACCAAACGCGCTGCCAAAACAGGGTAGGGGATACTAAGTACAAGGGTGCTGGGGATGAGAAATTGTCTGCCTGCCTTCTGGCAGAGAGAGTGCCCCTCGACGTCCCCCTCTGAGGAGGATCGGTTCCATGAGACAGCCTCTAATATACTTGATTATGTTAATGTTTTAAGGGGTCAGAGACCCAGATGTTTGTCCCTGTGCGGCAAGGAAGATCCTGGCATCCTTTCCGCGGTCCAGGTGCAGATGCTCACTGTCTCTGTTTAGACCAGCATGTTCATATCTCTTCTCCCTTGGCTCCTGCTTGATAACATCCCACCATCGCAGTTTTCAAACGGGAAAACGCATATTCTGAAGTACAGCCCAATGTAATAAGGGTTTCTGATTAAGGTTTACTGTCAGACACGATGAAAAAGGACCAGATTCATTTTCTTTCCCTTCTATGGATGGTTACCTCAGGCGACTTGCGATTCCGTAGAGGGAAGATGAATTGCAGTCAATGAAACCCCTCAAGGGGTAAATTATTTACCCAAATGAGTGAGAACAGCAGAATCTGCCCCGTGGGTGGAGAACTGCAGAATAATGCAATACAAAGGTATTTTAGCCTGCGTAGCCCCCGCAGGTTGGTCTGGTGTGCATTTTGTTAGTAAATTGTTTTAACGGAATAAGGGGAAAGTTCACTGTTGGAGAGCTGGGTTCAGGGATATGTGTTCTCTACCACCATCTCCAACTTTATGAAAAATAGGCCGTTAATAAGAAAGATGTGTCTACTGCTGCGTGGAGCTTTACCTCTCAGAGCAGCGAGGGGATAAGCACAGGTGCAACGAACTTGCTGCTGTCGGCACCTTTTTTGTGGTCAGCACAGTTCTTCCTGACATGACAGAGCAGGGCTTGAAAGACAGCTTCTGTGTAGGTGGCAGACTATGGAGGAAAGGAAAATGGAAAGGTAAACACACCGCCGAAAATTCTATAGCCCTCAGGCAGACTGGCAGTGGGGATGGGGGTGAAAGAAAAGCAAAACCACTTTCATTTCCAAGGAGTCTCAGAGCCAGAACCATTACCACTAGCAACTTCTATTGCTACTGTGTTTTACTCTCTCTCTCTCTCCCCTCCATCTCATTTCCTCACCTGCAGAGGCTGTCTGTGGCCACCCTTCTTATATTTGCCTTTTCCCCTCCTGATCCTTTTACCAAGAGGAAGCTTTCTTTGGAGGCACTGCCAATATAGCCTGTTTCTTGGGAATGTAGTGAGCAAGAAAGGCTGACTGGGCAACTAGGGACTGAAAACTTTTAATCCTATTTCTCAGTCTGATACAGTCTTTCAGAAAGCTGATGCTGACGAGTTTTGGGTGTTCAGCTGGAAATTTCAAGGCCAGTAAGCAGGGAAGGGCAAGAGGGACATCTGCTTAGCCTTTCCTTGGTAGGGAACACCAGCTAGGCTTGAACACAGCCAACCATCACCAGCTGCTCCTGCCTCCTTGGACGAAAATCTGCAGAGCTGCAGACGTCTGGAACAATCCCGAGTTGGAGGGAGCTGTGTCCCACATGGAAGGGGGACGCAGATTGTGGGGGAAACTCAGGCATCAGAATAGCTCCCTATTGCTTGGTCCGTAACTGACTGGGTAATAATTTAGTCACTACCAAAACTACATACAGTTTACACTTTTTTTGGGGGAGGTGAGGAGGTGTGCATCTTGACTTCTCTGTCAGCATTCCCCAAAGGATATTGCTTGTTATTCTTTCTCATCCCTGTATAAGTATTGTTTGTACTTTAACTGTAGTTCTGAAAATAAATCTTAATTACTCCTGACTCTGAGCTAGTAACAAAGTATGGAGACTTCAGGTCTGTTTAGGCGTCATAGCTGAGCTGCTCTAATTGCTACTGAAAGAAACAAGCATGTTTCCCCCTCTGCTTCCCCCATCCCTTCCCTGGTTTCCTCTTGGTTTTGCCCGCCTAACCCAATCCCTTTCCCCAGTGAAAGATGCATCACCCTGCACAAGGAGTTGTCTCAACTCACTAACAGGGCAGAGAACTGCAAAGCTGCTCTTTGCTGAGATTATTTTCAGACAGGTTGGGAAGTCCTGAGGATGCCCCCAGGCACGCAGGTAGAGCTGCTGCAGGGAGGTACATTGCAGGGCCAGACGCTGAGGGATGCTGGAGGCAGAACAGTCCCCCTGGCTCTGCTGTATTCCATGTCTCCACACTAAGGGTGCAACACAGTATTATGGGTAAGGTGATCTAAATGGAAACAGTTGCTGAAAGAGCTGGTCCTGTCCCAGTTTTCACCCCAGCCATATGCTACCACTGGTTCCTCAGCAGTTGGATCAGGGTAGTTAGCCCAGCGGGCAGCACACATAGGTTTCTGAGTGCACTTCTCATTTCTTCCTGAGGCACCAGCTAAACTTTGCTGGATTTTGGAATACATAAGGAGTCCGCATCCTTCCCTTTGGTTTGGGGTCAGCTGCTGCACATAACAAGTGCAGTTCTACCTTTAACATGCAGGTGCCTGCCGCTTTAAAAGTACAGAATAAGGAGAAATCTATGAAGAAAAAAAATAAAACTCTAATGTAGCTTTGTTAAAATTTTTAATAGTTTTCACAAAAAAATGAAAGGGTGAAAGGAATCTGGTGAAGCAAATGCAAGTTGCATTTCACTCACACTAGACTGTTTACCAGTTTCATTTTATGGTAAATCCCACAGGAGGGAATAAAGCCCTGTCTTCCCCAAAGGTTTTGATGCATCATTCAGACAGGGGAAAAGTTTGTTTCTAGCTGTTCTGCCTCTGAACTTTCAAGTATCCCACTGACTTCAGTGAGAGTGAGAAGTTGGACAAATGCAGTAAATATATGTGTGTGTTTACACATACCCTCATTTTGGTGCCTGTATACATGCACACATAGACATCTTCAGAACTGATCAAGAGTTGACCCAGAAAGCTTGGATTCAGTAAAAGGCAAAAGCCAGGGTGTTTTAGGATCGGGGTATGTAGCCTTTAATCACGGTCTGGTTTTAGCTGCAAAATGCAAAGCTAGTTTTAGATTTCCCTAAAGTGCAAGATTCTTCAGGCTAGCAAAGTGAATTCTAGTCTATCCTCTGTAAAATATGTATCTAAGTGTCTTTCTGTCCCACAGCAATTTCTCCTTGGAAAAAAAACCCCTCCACATCAGAGAAACCTTGCTTCCTATACATATTAAAACGTGACTGTTTCACAGTGTGTTCCTGTCTTAGGAATATAGGAATAGGGATATAGAAAGCTATATTCCGATTTTCATTTGAGAATTAAGCTTGAAGGAAAATAATTAGTAGAAATTGAATTAAAGCAAGGAACATCAAGGGCAGTTAAGATAATGCCAGACTAGCTGTATTACTTCCTACCCAATTCCATCACCACGACATTTGGATTACTGTTTACTTTATGAGGACAACATCAAGTTGGTCTCCTCTTCATCACCCCATTGGGCACATCGCAAAATTGTGCATCACTGGTGAAATAATGACAGAGCTGAAATAACTTCTCCTGCTTCAGCATCCAGGAGCGAGATGCCTTGGCACAGCCAGGTAGAGCAGCCTACCATGGTGTCTATCGGTACTGTCTACCTATGTGTGGGCTCAGGAGCTCCTCAAGCCAAGAAGGTGAAGGGTCCTCAGCCTGAGGAGCTGCTGAGCCCGTACCTTATTAATTGCCTTCAGACAAGCTGCATTGCACAGGCTGGAGTTGTATTAGGCCATTCATCCTTATTTTCCTAATTACTTCATTATTTATGAGAATTTAAAATTTTTTTAAAAATTAAATAAAGCAGTCATTTAGAACTACCTTGGCACTCAAGTTAATGAAATGTAAAACTGGTTCAATTAGGAATTATTGTTCTGTTTGATTGATTTCATCACCTTCTGTCATTAGCACTCTGTTTTCCAAGGAAATAGGGTACATTTCTGTTAATCTGTCACAGGGCACAGATGAATCTCCACTTTCCCCACTAGAAGCTCAGGAAACTTTCAAGTGGTGCTCAAATCCACCTTGAAAACGTATTTTAACATATAAATATTTCTTTCTGATTTCCTGTGGTGCAGCTGAGTTACCGAAAAACATCACAAGGTTTGACATACGTTTGAACGTGTCCTTTAGGCAGTGAAGCTCCCCTGCAGAGCACTGAGTCCACCAGAGGAATCCAAATGTATTTTCTCATTTATGCCATAAATCAAAAAGAATATGTTGCTAACTACTCAGAGAAGTTTTACTGCAGCAGTGCGCGGCGAGTTTATTGGGTCACACTGCAAACCAGAAGCAGAAAAATGGCACAATATAAAATACAGAGTATAGCTTTGTGGACAAGGGAGAAGCCTAGAGGAATTCACTGATTTAAACACAGGAAAGTGTTTAGACAGAAAAAGCTTTCCCATGTATATATATATATTAAAATGAAGAATTTGCAATATATTTTGTCCTGTTTGCTTTTTAGCTTCAGCGGCCCTTTCTTGGGTGTAGTTGCCCATGAAATCCAAAGATACTTATATTCTTCTTCCCTTTTACCATTTTCTAGATTCCACCCCACAAATTTTAATTGTCCTGTACTTCTCATATATCCCCTTCCAATTAAGCTCTTTATTAACCTCATGCCAACTTTTCCCTCACATTTGGAATCGGTATCGTCTGGAGAAGCCAGTGAGATACCTTGGCACAGACTGCGGCAGGTTGCGGTTTACTTTTAATTCTTTGGATCAGATGGAACAATCAAGATATAAAATATTCTGGGATTTTTGTCCACACATTAAAAATTATGCCTGATATTTGAAAGCATCACCTATTGCTTTCCTGCTTCATCCCTCGTCTACTTGTGCTATCAGTCACAGCCAGGGAAAAATAGCTTAACAAGCTGTAAGATGAAGCTTAATCAGTTTGTAAGTGGAATTAAAAGTGGAATTGTCTTTGCCTGATTTTGGAGTCAAGGGACTGGAGTCAGTGACATGAGAACACTTTTTCTACCCGAAGAGGATGCTCTCCAATGGAATGTGCTGCTGTGTGGCATGTTGCGTGTCATTCCACAGCGTGTGAAAGGGAGAACAAAGAAAGGAAAATGCTGCAATCCTTCCCCTGTCTTTCTATATACAGCTTTTATTCTTTGTGCCAAGTTCAGGCCAAGTGATCTCATTATACCAACACTGAATCTGGCTCTTTGTAGCCTCCTTTTATGAGAGTCTGAAGCAATTCCAGAAATATTTCGAAGTCGCACTAAGGCTATGCAGAAAGAAAAAGCCCACACCACCTCAGAAGCTAATTCCCCATGCTTGCATTGTGCTGTTATTTACCTGAGTGATCTAAAGCCATTTAAACAGGCAGACTATTTTATGCAATATCTATACGGTATTCACAGAGCTGTGATCATTTAGACATGTGGTAGCTCAAAAGAGCAAGAGAGTTCAGTGACATCTTCTCTAGTTCAATGATGAGATTATACATTCCAGCGTATTGATAAAGAAGAATTTTCTAAGACTTGGATACTTCCAGAAAAGTTATCCCGTTATCACATAGATTAAACTCAGCCCACCTCCATGGCTGCAGGCTCTCTGGAATTAGTTTATGTCAGGATTTTGCACCGGGATGATTTTAATTTTGTCTCACTGGAAGAGTGATCTGGGGCAGCAGAAGTCCCACCCACCCGCCTCTTGTTATGCCCCAGTGTTTAAAACGCAGCCCCGGTGTTTGCAGAAGAGAACTAGAAAGCAAGCAACTAATTCTTGGAGATGGAAAAAATGCATCTTCGTCGGCACAAGCGCCCACCAAGTGGAGACTTTCGATACTGCACGGGAAAGGCTTCGTATACTGTAAACAGACCTTCCAGGGAGAATCTGCACTGCTTTTTCTCCATTCACAAAAGCAAATCTGAATTTACAGCGGTTTTATGATTGTTCTGCTCTGTTCTCGGGGTTCAAGGGCTGTGCAATATAGGACTCTGTTTAAGAATCAAACTAAACATAACCATCGCATGTGATGGACTGTAGATCATTTGCAAGGGGGTTTGTCCGTCTCTTGATTTCTCTTCTAAAATCCAAATCTGAAATAGAAAAAATCACCCCTGCGGATTTAGAAAGATCATGGATGACTTTCATCATCAGTTCTGTGCCACTTAATTACTTCTAGTTATTTCCTTGAAGCAGTTCTTTGCTGTTTCTTTGTGAATGATGAATGGCTGGGCACGGAGCAAACTGCAAAATGATCCATTAGTGAAATTCAATTTTCTATCAGTCTTCACAAGCAATTAGCTTTTCTTCAGGTAATGTATTGTTAGCTTGCACGCACCCAATGTTGCATGGCATTTGTTTAGGGAAGAGCAGACAATTTAGTTGCCATACTGCTCGCAGCAAATAGCTCATAATTACACCAAGGTCAAACACACGTTAGCATGAGCGACTGCCCCGTGTTACTCCTGAGCAAGAAATGTGTGTGTGGGATCCTGCCCAGCAGCCCGAGCAGCAGCAGTGCCACTGCTCTGTGACATTCCTCCTGTTCTTCCAGGAACCTGAGTGGTCCTGGTGGCCAGGCCCCTTTCTGAGGGGTCATTGCTCCACAAGTATCAATAGCTGACGTAATGAACAAGGAGTGCCATGGTACCAGTTTCCTTCAAAGCAGAGCTGTCTGATGCTGAGAAGCCCCAGAAGTGGATTTCCAGAGCTGCTTCTGCAGCCACAGTCTTCGCACCCTATTTGCAATGCAATTCCTCACACAAGGACAGAGACAACTTGCTTCTCATCAAAGCCAAGCTGGTGTGTACGGTTTGCTTAGTTAGTTGGGTCTTTCAGGAGAATGTAATATTCCTCCCCATCTTGTCCTATGCTATTTTGAAAACTAGCATTGAGTAAGCTCTTCCTAACACACCACTTTTTCGTTGTCTTTTGATGAGAAGCTAAAGTGACTGATACATACTTCATAAGGCAACATACCTGCTGAACAAACTTAATTTGTAGTGGGCTGGAGACAACAGCCACTGCAGTTAGCAGAAGTTATCCTAAGGTTTTCAGCTGGCTTTGGCAGTACAAGTGTCTTTCAGCTCTAAGGATGTGGGATTGCAAAAATCCCCTCTGAAGTCAGCTACCCGGTTGTCCCTATCTACACTTGTGCAACAGATAATCAAAATTTTGTCCTCTTTCTCAAAAGCAGAACTTGATGAAAGCTTGAAAAATGCCTTTGTGTAATGAAGCTTTTGCTCCAGAACTTCTTATCATTAAATTGGCATAACTTTTCTTATTTTTTTTTCCTGAAGTGACATGTTGTCATCCTTCTCCTGCCTTTTGTTTTCTGTCATTTTTCTTCAGTACAATCCCATTTCCTTCCCTATTTACAACTTTTCAGTCCTTGTTATTCTTCAATGATTTACCCTTTCTATGCTTCTTAGCTCTTAATTATCCACCACCAACAGCATCTGTCAGTCATCTCCCTTCTCAAAGTACTTTGTATGATGGAGAAGCAAGTCCCCATTCTGCAACCTTAGCCAGAGGCTTCTCCTGAAAAAAAGAGAGGCCTTAATTCTGACCCAGTATCTGTAGAACTACTTTTGATTTACTCTTAAGGGCATAAAAGGAAGAATACACAGAGATGCCATCACTAGGCAATATTTAATATTCCTTGCTTTCACAACTCCCTGTTTCCTGCATATAACTAAAATGTGGTTTCAACCCATGCTGCAGACACACATACACACACATACGTTCTTACCAAGCAAGCCCCCCCTACGCCCCCCAAAAAAAGGAAGAACAGTCATTGCATTATTCTGGATGTGATCCTCAATCTGGGAAGAGGGGAGGAGATCCACCAAACGATGGGGAACGAAACCACAGTGAAACCACAACAGAGGCTGAAGAGCAGCCCTGCAGAGCTGCAACCCTGGAGGAAAATTCCAGCTGGGGAAGCACTTAAACTCCATTTCCTTGAGGAGAGCATGCAGCACTGGCCAAGTCTCTTTAATATTTCTCTTTGACTTTGGCAAATCAACAACTCACAAAAGACCAAAATAAAGTCTCACAACACTCAAAAATATGTTCAAGGAGAAACTGAAAATGACCTCTACTTCTGCACACGGCATGTTCTGTCTGCTTCCAGCGTGGATAACATGGGCATGGTGTTGGGATGAAACACAGGGTAGTTGAGATTGAGTTGCGAAAGGGTAAAGGTTTTTGGCATTTGGGCTCAGTGGTCATTCCAAAGAAAAGTGCTGGACTGAAAGAGTCTCCAAGGGCTGTGGTTCTCATTTGTAGTCAGACCCCACCTAACCGGGATATTGACCCTTTGCTTGCCTGTCTGTTCCGCTTGCTTGTTACATGACAGACATCCCACTGTTCCCATTCCAGCCACTACCTTGTTTGATTAATACAGAGCATCAGTGCAAGCAGGCAGAGGCATGAAGTGCTGTAGTGACTCCTAGGCAGAGGAGAGGCACTGGACAAAGGGTTGTAGGTGTATTTTTTACTCCTTTTGGAGCACTGGCACAGCTGTCTTAACCCTTCAGCAGACAAGGAATCAATTGGCATGCTAAAGTCCTCCAAGGTACTGGGTAAGGGCAATTTACTAACAGCCTCTCCCTCCACTGTTTCATCTGTACCTCAAAATCAGGAGAGGGAACAGTATCTGCTCTCCCTGAGCCTAAGATCCCCAAAATAGAAAGAGTGCCTGTTCCTGGGCAATGTTAGGGCAGGGTAATGTGGGATATGCTGTCAAAACCGGGTTAACATTTAGTCAATCTGCACATTAAATTTAGGAGTTTCTGGCTCTCTGCCACTCTCTCTCTAATTAGAGGCAGTCCCTCCAGCCCTTCAGCCAGGTTATGGGTTCCTAACAGCTACATGTCCAGTTTGTTACTACTGCACAGAAAACACAGATTGCCATACAACGTGCAGACTTGGCAAAATAGCACTTAGCGGGAGGAGCAAAGGACCTTATATAAAGCCAGGAGAAAAGAAATGAAGTTATTCAGCCCTGCACAGCAAGACCCTCATATTCTACTTTGTGCACTCATGGTTTGCAGGTAAGTATAATGCCTACAATGAGTCTTCAAGGTCTGCGGTATCCTGAACAAGCTTTGTGGAGCAGCTAGTGACTACCGAAGGCGTACATAATCAAGTTTTGGTACTTTGAGAAGATACTTGAAGGATTTGAAGTTGCAACAAGCTTTTGTGGTGTCTAACAGGAAAGTTACAAGCTCACTGATACAGTGGCTACCAGAATTGTAGAAAGGTTTGATGAGTAACCACTGAGCCAGGAGACTGGGGAAAGAAAGAGGTCTATAGGAGGCAATGATGAAGAAGAAGTACCTCAGCTGCCCTGGTTGTGTCCCCCTTTGTGGGTGCCCCCCTCCTTCTCATTAGCAGGGCAGTATGAGAAGTTGAAAAGTCCTTGACTGCTTGGCAGTAACTAAAACCATCAGTGTGTTATCAGCACTGCTCTCAGCCTGACTCCCAAACACAACACTATACCAGCTGCTGGAAAGAAAATTTTCTCTATCCCTGCTGAAAACAGGACAGTCACCCAGAAAGCAGAGTCATCTTTCCACCCACAGCTAGCAGAGCAAGAACCAAGCTTAGTTATACAGGCCTCCATCCCATAACATGGTTCTCCATGGAAAACTAAACTGCTCCCAACCAGAGTTGCACTGATCTCAGGTGACACCTAGACACAGACTGACAGAAAAATATGACCCAAAGAGCTCATTTAATCCATCCCCGTGTCCAAGACCAGCTTAATTAAACCTATCTTATGCAGATAGTTTCTTGCCTAGTTTGGAGTTCAAAGAGGCTTGAGAGTTGAGCCTGTGCAAACCTCATGAATTTCAGCCAGGCCCAGTGCAAGGTCCTGTGCATGGGTCAGGGCAATCGCAAGCACAGCTGCAGGCTTGGCAGAGAATGGATTGAGAGCAGCCCTGAAGAGGACTTGGAGGTATTGATGAGAAGCTCAACATGAGTCAGAAATGTGTGCTGGCATCTCAGAAAGCCGACCACATCCTGGGCCACATTAAATGAAGTATGACCAGCAGTAGGTTGACGGAGGTGATTCTCCCCCTCTACTCCTTCTTGTGAGACTCTACCTAGAGTACTGCATCCAGCTCTGGCGTCCCCAGGACAAGAAGGACATAGGCCTCTTGGAGCTAGTCCAGAGGAGGAACACAAAGATGATCAGAATGTTGGAGCACCTCTCCTATGAGAGGCTGAGAGATTTGGGGTTGTTCAGCCTGGAGGAGAGAAGGCTCTGGGGATACCTTGTTGCAGCCTACCAGTACCTAAATGGGACCTACAGGAGAGCTGGAGAAGGACTGCTTATAAGGGCATGTCATGACAGGACAAAGGCTAATGGTCTTAAACTGAAGGCAGGTGGGTTTAGATTAGACCATGTGAGGTTTAGATTAGATGTTTGCTTGGGACCTTTACAAGCCTCAGCCATGCACCACTGCTCTCTGGTAAATATCTCCACGGGTGAAAACTCCACAGCTTCTTGGCCAACTTGTTCCAGTGCTCCACCACTTCTACCCTGGCAATTTTTTTCCTTTAATCTACTCAGCATTTCTCTTGTTGCAACTTGTGGGCATTGCTTCTTGTTATTTTGCTGTGTAGTTCTGAGTGCAGTCTGTCTCCATCTCTATATTATTCCTTTAGTTAGTAGCAGAAAGCCATTTGATACCACTTGGCCTTCCCATCTTCAAGCTTAACAAATTCCATTCTCTTAGCCATTTCCATATGTCACATCCTCTAGGTGACTTAACCCTCTTGAAGGCCAGCTGCCACCAGTCAATACAGTTTGTCCATGTATAATTTGCTGTAGTTTGCCAATATCTCCAATGTGTCTGTTTTATCAGGTTGTGGTGGTTCAGCCCCAAGCAGTGGCTGAGCATCACACGTGGCTCCCTCACTCCCTCAGGAGAAGCAGGCAGAGCCTCAGCAGGTTGGGAAAAGGACAGTTTACTGACAAAAATCACCATGAAATGCAAACAGTGACAGCCCATGGCAAATTACATTCACACCTGGTGATAACATAGAGTACTACAGTAACAGGAGGACTGACCCAACACCCCAAAAATGTTCAGACTGCCCCATAGGTACCCAGGAATACCCTTCCCTGACCAGCCCCCTTTATTGGGGTTGGATGTCAAGTGGTGTGGAAACAGCCCAGGCTAACTCAGCTCACCTGGGCTGGCCGCTTGGGGAGGTTAACTCTGGCCTGGTTGGAACCAGGACACAGGTGAGGGCAGACATTCATTTGGAGGAAACCTTAATGTATTGCAGAGAGCTATGAACTTCATTACAGAGCCTATATGTTAATATGCACATCCACAAAGGGGATCCAAACCCAACAAAGATTGGTATAAGGTGTTGAAATACATAAATCTTACTTAAATTTTACAGAAACATCAAGCCAGTTATGTGCATTCAGTAACACAGTCTGAGGACATCTTAATGGCTTTGAAGCTCAGTCAAAGTGAAATATGCTTTTTAACATAGCCATAATGAGGCATTCCTAAGGAGTCCATAAGAATTCTTTGCATTTGAAAGTATAAAAGGAAGGCAGACCCTGCAAAAAATGCTGTCCTGAAGCTTTCAAGTCATTAGCCAGATTAGTGTATTTAAGATAAACACTGTTAACGGAGTGAAATTGTCCATATAGGTACGTGTACATGGGTGTGATGTAAATATGACACACAAGTTTAGAAGGGATTAAAGCAACCCTTGAGGAATTCCTTAAACATCAGTTGCAAAATGCCTGTGTTAGCATTTTCAATTCACTGTCACTTGTCCAAAAAATACCATGTGCAGGAAAGTAAACCAACCCGTGAAAGCTGCATTGTTCTGCAACTTCATATACATCATCTTTCCTTTCAACCTGGCAATTCACCTAATGTACTGTGAGTGCCTGATGTTTAGAATGTTGGGCTTGTGAACACACTCCCCCCCTTTAAGCAGAACCACACAAAATAAAGAGAAAAAGGAGAAAACAGAGTGGGATATGGCAAGATAAATTAAAGGATTACTAATTTACACCTTTTAATTTCCCCCCCCCCCAAAAAAATGAAGTACAGTAATTGTTGTATGTTCATCTTACTCAGGAGAAAGGACAAAGGAATTGAGCAATGCAGAATTTTTAGATGTGGTAAATTTGCATATAGGGACATGACTGGCAAGTGCAATTCATTTCAAAAGAAATGAAAGTGACATTTTGAACTTTTACCACAGCATCCAGAGAAGCTTTCTCTCCCATTTCATGGTTTTGCATGGAATTGTTCAGTGAGGACAGCCACAGCTATTAAGGCAATGGTATGTATCTATGTTGGCCTCCCACAGTCAGCAGCTCTCAGTCTGAAGCTGTCCCAAAAAGGTGGTTCACACAGTTGTCCTCTCATCAGAGCAGTGATTAGGTTTCAGGCTCCTCACCTACTTACCTGCTATTGCTTTGGCTGCTTCAGGTAAGCTACACCCCTGTGATTCAAAAGCGATGGCACAAGTATCTACAAATGATTTATTTAGAACAAAATATTTCAAAGAGAACATATTAAATTCTACGAATAAAAAGGAAATAGAGAAGCCTAGATGTTTAGAAAGCTTTGCCTGTACCAGAGAAGGCCCAGCACCCACATATTTTCTTTATAAAGTACCCTGTTTTGCCTCCCTCTGTCCCTAAAGTGTTTCTGATGAATGTATTTTTTCCTATTCTTCCTTTCTGCTCTGTTCCCAAAGAATATTTATGTATGCACATATTCTTTTCACCTCCAAATTGCCAGCCTCGTAAAACAAAACTTAAAGATAATTTCCAAGGCTCTCCATGCTGATAATTAGGCCTGTTATCCTTCAAAACATTTTTGTTGCTGTCAATTGGGTAAGCTACTGCTGGGTTTATGTTTGCTCTTCACATCATTGTTTGTGGATTTTAGATCAATACAGGCTTGCAGAAAACTCTGAAAATGCAGTACACAAAATTTTCACTCTTTCCTTCCTTCGTTTTTATTTTTCTTTCAGCTTGTGTCCTTGATTCATGATTTTTGTTTGTGGGGTTTGTTTTGGATGTGAGGAAAAAAGTACCAAAATTACTACAGTGAAAGAACATGGGAATGGAAAGAGCTCATCAGGAATCCTCCCATGTCATGGCACATAATATGTGTCACAAATGCAACAAACTGCTTTTTAAAAGAGGTTTCTTATTCTTTTTTTCTCTTCCTCTTTCCTTTTGCTCCTGTGCAGGGTCTTCCCTAATATAAGAATGGATAGAAACTTGTTTCTAAGCTACATTTGTCTGTGTGCCATAGACGTGGCTGTATGCTCATCCACCAAGATGGAGCAGTGCCAGGTGTCCTGGTGGTGCTGGGAGCAGCAGGAGCTCCCTGTGGGGCTCTGTCAGGGCAGGGCCTAGCAGCCAGGGTCTGTTCCACCCCCCAGCCAGGAGTCAGCATCTGGTAGGGGGGCACTCAGGCAGTCCCAGCTCTGGGCACAGTGCACCTTCCTGGGGACAGGCCAAGGCTGGGCTGGGTGTCAGCCTATGAATCCCGAACACAACATGGTCCATGGTCAGGGATGGCAGGACTGTGATGGGTGGGAGCCATAGCTGTAGCTTGGTGGGGCCAAGCACTAGTAGCCTAGGTGAAAGCAGCTCCCAGAGCCTGGGTAGCCTCTTCCCATCATCATCAGTGGGACAGGGAATCCCTTGCTGCTCCACCCCTGGCTGGTCCCTAGCCCAGGCAACCAGACCTGCAGGGGAGGGGATGGCCCCAGGCCCTTACAGCCACTATCCAGAACTATTTTCCTTCCCCTCATGTGTTAACCCCAGCATAAATCATGCTTGCAACAAAGCCATTCCTTAGTCTTTTCTGTCTGTTGTTTAAGCCCAATTTGCATGCTCTTCTTTCTCTGACCATCCAAGCAGCACCCCCCGAGACCTGCTGTTGTGGTTTCAGTTCATTGTCTGTGGCTGATTGGAGCTGTGCCCACTTCTTTTCACTCATTTCCAATTTGTGAGCTCCCATTTATTGAATTTCATCCTGGGGTTTTTTTCTGCTTTCCTCAGGGCCATTGCATTGTTCCATTTTCCTTCTCTGTCTTGACCCCATCTCCCTGCCTCATGCCCTCAGCAAATTTTATCAGTGCATTTCCTAATGTTTGTGGCACTGAGGACCACAATTCCCAAGAGATCTGAGCCAGTGGTGAACATCCCTCAGTAACCTGGATACTTTTACTACATCCTTGGGCCAGCTGCCATTTTTACAGTTATTTTAAGAATGTCTATAAATCAATGAGTTACCAAATTATCATACCTATACATGGTTAACAGCTATTACCCTGGTTTCAGCTGAGATAGATTTAATTTTCTTTCTAGCATCAGGCATAGTGTTGCATTTTGAATTTAGAATGAGGACCACATTGATAACACACTAATTGTTTTATTTGCTGCCAAGCAGTCAAGGACTTTTCAACTTTGGTGGAGTCACCATCCCTGGAGGTATTTAAAAGGTGTGTAGATGTTGTGCTTGAGGACATGGTCTAGAGGTGGACTAGGCAGGGTTAAGCAGCAGTTGGATTCAATGATCTCAAGGGTCTCTTGCAACCTAAGAGATTCTATGATTCTAACTTCTCATACTGCCCTGCCAACAAGAAGCCTGGAAGTGCACAAGAAGCTGGGAGGGGACAAAACCAGGGCAGCTGACCCAAACTGGCTAAAGGGATATTTCTTACCATATGGCATCATGCTCTGTACATAACTGAGAGGTGGGCTGGGACACAGTTTGGCTCAAGAACTAGTATCAGCTTCAGTTGGTGAGTAACTGTGCTGTGCATCACTTGTTTTGTATATACTATTATCATTGTAGTTATTGTTATCATCCCTTTCTGCCCTATGTCTTTATCTGAACCCACGAGTTTTGCCTTTTCCCCTTTTTCATTCTCTCCCCTACCCCACTGGGGTCAGTGAGTGAGCAGCTGCGTGGCTGTTTCAGCTGCTGGCTGGGTTGAACCACGGCAGCTGTACGTATCGAAGCAGCTTCAGCAGTTCCCACCTTACGAGGACTCGCTTCAGGGAGGTCAGGTGAGGGGCAATAGCAAGCAGTGCCTGAACTTTTCCCCTTCTGCATGTGGAATGACTTTACGCCTTTCTGCCACCATTAGGAGCTAAGGAAACCCCACTAGGTGATCTCATGTCACCTAGATTGTAGGTCTAGGAAGGTGACTGTGCCCCTGTACTCGGCATTGGTGAAGCTGCACCTCGAGTGCTGTGTCCAGTTCTGGGCTCCTCACCATGAGAAGGACATTGAGGTCCTGGAGTGAGTCCAGAGAAGGGCAGCCAGGCTGGTGAAGGGGCTGGAGGGCAAATCCTACGAGGAGTGGCTGAGGGAGCTGGGGGTGTTTAGCGTGGAGAAGAGGAGGCTGAGGGGAGACCTTATCACTGCCTACAATTACTTAAAAGGAGGCTGTAGAGAGGTGGGTGATGGTCTCTTCAGCCAGGTGACAGGAGATAGGACAAGGGGAAGTGGCACAAAGCTGTGCCAGGGCAGGGTCAGATTAGATGTTAGGAAAAAATTCTCTACTGGAAGAGCTGTCAGGGCCTGGACCAGGCTGCCCGGGGAGGTGGTTGAGTCACCTTCCCTGTGTGTGTTTAACAGACGGGTAGATGAGGTACTTAGGGATACGGTTCAGCATAGGACAGGATTGCTCGGACTTGATGATCTTCAAGGTCTTCCCAGCCTGGTGATTCTGTGATTTTGCATTGCACTGCTCCTATTGCACTTTCCTTACCTGACCTACCCACACCACACGCGTGGGAAGGTGACAAGGACACTCCCATCTTTGGGTGGCGCAACCCAGCTGTCCAGACAGGCTCCGGCCGAGCTCTCCGGGTTTCTCGGGTACTGCCTGCGCCCACACCGCGTGCCCCTCTGCCACCGCCCGTGACACTTCCCGCATTCCTCTCGGGCTGCTCCAGTGCCCTCGCTCACCCCGTTTCCCCGGCGAGCGGGACGCTCATTAGCACCGCACTACCCGGAGCTGTTGCCCCCACGCAGGACCGGCCCCTCCAAAGTCCCGGGGCGCTGGAGAGCAGCGCTCCGCCCCGACCCCGCCCTCCCGGCAGGGAGGCGGCGCCGGAGGCCACGCCCCCTTCGCGGCAAGCCCCGCCCCGGGGCCGCGGATTGGCCACCGTGGCGTGCGCGAGGGGCGGGGCCGGAGCGGGGCTATTTAAACCGGCCGGGCGGCAGCCGGCGGCAGCGAGCTGGGGCGGAGTGAGCTGGGTAAGTGGCGGTGCTGCTGCCGGCGTGGCGGGGTGGCTGCGCGGTTCGGGTTCCGGGCCCCTTCTCCTTGTGGTGCCGTAGCCGGTTGCGCGGGGCCGCCCCCGGCCGTTCCGCGGCCCTGTCGGAGGCTGCCTCCGCGCCGCGGCCTTGCCGGGCGGCGCCGGCTGCGCGGCGTCCCGCGGTGGGGGCCGCCTGCGCGGTCTCGGCTCTCCCGGGCCGCGGGCCTATCGCGGCTGCTCCCTGAGGGAAGCCGCCGCTGCCCCCTTTCCCTGGCCCTGCTCTCCCTCCCGCCAGCTTCCCCCGTCCGTGGGGGGTAACGCGGCGTGCCTCCCTCCCGCCCCGGGGCTTCCCTCCGGCCGCGGGCGTGGGGCTGCGGCCGCTTTCCCTTCTGCTGCGAGGCCCTGCGGAGGTCCGGAACCTCGTCCCGAAGAGCAGGGCCTGGGGTGGGGGCTCGGGGCTGCGCGCTCTGTGCGGCGGCAGGCCCCTCCTGTGGCGGGATGCTCGTCCCGCCGGTGGGTGAGGGGAGGGGGGCGAGCTGCCACAGTGCGGTGTCGGAGCTTCGGCTTGTCCTTCTGTATAATGCAGCCTAGTGCGGTGCGAAGCTGGAGCTGTAGAGCCCCTTCCGTGAAGGTCTCCAGCCTGAAGGACCCACAGGAGATCCTGGCCCTGGTTTTTAGGGGGGCAAGTAGTGTCTGTGCAGTGAGCTACCTCTGGCTTTCCAAGTTGGAAGCTGCCTGAGGCAAACTTTCTTGCAGCTGTCCAGGGAGACTGGAGTTATTCAACAGATCTATTTTTCCAGAGTATTGCACTTTTTAGGGTGATGCTTAAAGTAGTAGGCTTGGCAGGTAGTTCAGATCTTGTTTGTGTGGGCAGGCTATCAGCTTCCATGTAGTATGTTGTGTCTTGGGCCTGTGCTGTGGAGCTAAAGCCCTGATGGTGCTATAGGAGCTGGTTGAGTGAAGGGTCAGATGTGCAGGGCTGATGCCTGTGTGCTGGTTTCTCTGAAGAGCACCGTGTGAATCAAGCCTGAGCTCTTACTGTATGCAAATATGGTGGCTTCCTTAGGGAAACCAGCCCTCAGTGAGATGCATTGCTTTAACTTAATTATGTCTGTATAGTCCTTTGGAGGCAGTCAGTTTTCACTCCTCGTGACTACTGAGGAGAGAGCTTAAGCTGTCTGGCAGTTTGTTGTTGTTCTAATTGATGCTTAAAACTCATTATTTGAATATCAACTTGATGGGTGCTGTAAATTAAATAGAAGCCATCTGTGATGAGTGAAAGGATTTTTGTATGCAAAACATCAGTGATCTGCGTAAGTGATCCTTCCTGCTTGAAAGAAAGTGCACTCTGTAAGCCTTATGTAGGTTCAGGGTGGTGGGATGCACTTACAGTGCACTATGTGTGGGGCAACCTGCAGCTTCAAAGTATTCCTTTCAGCTCTGTAGACAGCTGTTCAAGAAATCACAAGACAGTCAAATCTTTTAACAGCTAGCATACTTGTCTTGTGACTTCCACTTATGTGGAAGAAGGGCTTAAAGGATTTGGGGTAAAGCTGTCTGGACAAAATGCTGAAGTGCAGCTATTGGTGCTGCTGAATGTGCTTGTTCAGTGTAGCACATGGACTTGGGAGTTATTATCGTGGTCCAGGTCCTTGGAGTTTAGAGACATGTCTAAAGATCAATATTTTCCTGCCTTAAGAAGAGTTACTATAGCTTTAGTTTTTGCCACTTGAGTGGCAGTTGAAACTAAAAACAAGGAAGTGGTAGCGCTGAACTGGTCACTGGCTGTTTGCTCATGGCCTGCTGGGGCTGGTTTCTGTTCCTGTGGCTTCATGCTGACCTCCTTTGGGAAGGCTGGGTGGCAGGTTAGGATTTTAAAGCTGAAGAAAGCACAATGCTTCAGCTGCCTGCTTTTAACCTCCTTCATAGAGCACAGAGTAAAAGTGTAGTGCTAGCTGCTAGCATTCAAGTCATATGACACACTCTTAGTTAAACTATTATAAGAAAATGCCACTTCAGAGTAGATCTCACTTGAGTAACATATTGCCTATCATTGTGAAGTATGGGGCTTGACTGAAGCATGTCTGTAGACAAGCTTGCTGAGTTTAACATCCAAAGTTATTTTGGGGGGTGAGGTGAGGCAGAAACAGTAGTGTTGAGGTTAATATACTTTTGCTTGGCCACTTTACTGTGTTATTTCATGAGTGGAGGTGGCCTCAAGTTTATTTGCACAGCAGGTTATGTGGGGTTAGCAGGTGAAAGGTGAAAGCCTTCTGTGGTTGCTTGACTACTGACTTCTGACATCGGTGAAGGCTGACTCATTTTTCTGTTGCAGACTCTTCAGCAACACCATTCTGATCAGAAGATGGCTGCTCTTGAAACACTCTTTAAATACATCGATGAACACCAGGACCTCTATATTCAGGTAAGTTTTCCTTCAGAGTTCTGTCCTGAGCACAGATAGCTATGTGATATTGAAAGCTGATCAGTGGTCAGCTTTGAGCTTGTTGTTACACCTGTATAATCCTCCAAATAATGAAGCAATGCCAAGCAGCTGGGGAGCAGGCAGCAGGTGTCACTGGTTTGAGTCTGGGAAATGTTCAAGTTTAGGCCTATGCTGTTCAAAGGACTTAATCTCCATGGCAGATTCATTAGGAGATGCTATGATACTGTATGGTGTGGGCTGTGTCTTTTCTAGAAATTGCTGGACATCAGCTCCTGAATCTCAAACTAGGTTTATACTGCCTCTCCCATTTTGAGATGTGAGAAAAGATATATATACAAGACTGGATAAAGCTTTCTCATATGAAACTGTTTGTGTTGGGGGAGAGAGATAGGTTACCTTCTGTACTTTAAGCTGCTATTTAATTGCACTTTGTATTGAAATTCCTTTTGCCTATGAAGGAATCAGTGGTATAGAATGGTAAAGTCCCAGGCAAGAATGTCCATCTTCTGGCAGTTCTTGATGGGGGAGTGGGGAGGGGAGCTATGGCAGCCTTGGAGAAGGCTGGAGAACATCAGGCTGGGTCTGTGTTCTTAATGGGTGGCAACTGGAAAGGGACAATATGCACAAACTGTCATAGTCCTGTCCTTTCCTGCAGAAGACTGCTTTTGGTATCTGTAGCCTTTGGCTATGCTGCAGGGGCAGCTGTAGGAAAGGGAGGTTTTGGAGAGCTTTGAGTATGTTATCAATGGTTAAAGCACTCCTTTGAGCAAAAGACAGAGCTGTCTTGGCTCAAGTTTAAGCTTCACTAAGGCAGTGTATGTTGAACTGCAAGGGGTTGTATTTCTGTTGTGCCTCCCATGCTGTATCTGTGTGCAGTGAGAATCACAGAATCATAGGGGTTGGAAGGGACCTAGAGAGATCATTGGGTCCAACCCCCCTGCCAAAGCAGCTCCCTAGCTCATACTGCACAGACAGGTGTCCAGACGGGTCTTGAATATCTCCAGAGAAGGAGACTCCACCACCCCCCTGGGCAGCCTGTGCCAGGGCTCTGGCACCCTCACTGGGAAAAAGTTCTTCCGCATGTTGGTGCGGAACTTCCTGTGCTCCAACTTGCAGCCATTGCCCCTTGTCCTGTCTCCACTGACCTAAGAAAAGGGGCTGGCCAATTCCCCCTGCACCCCATGCAGTTGTTCCTCCCCAGGTGCAAGACTTTACACTTGCTTTTGTTGAATTTCATTAGGTTTCTCCCTGCCCAGCTCTCCAGCCTGTCCAGGTCTCTGGATGGCAGCGCAGTGTTCCTGCGTGTCAGCCACCCCTCCCAGCTTTGTATCATCGGGTACTTGCTCAGGGTGGCTGCTATTCCCTCAAAGTCATCAATGAAGATATTAAACAGGACTGGACCCAACACCGAGCCAGGGGAACACTGCTAGTCACAGGCCTCCAGCCAGACTCTGCTCCACTGAAGCTGTTAACCTGTCTGTGTTTCGTAGCGGCTGTCGCAATGGGTGGCCATCCAGAGCGTGTCAGCCTGGCCGGAGAAGAGGGGCGAGATCAGGCACATGATGGAAGTTGCTGCAAAGGATATTGAGCGACTGGGAGGCACAGCCCAGCTTCAGGATATTGGGAAACAAAAGGTATGTGAGCACCTGTGTGCCAGCTTAGTAGGAATATCATCTGCTCCAACACCCCTTCTAAAAGCAGCATCTGAGCAGCTCCAGGGAAGGAGACTCCTCAGCCTCTCAAATTATTCCAGTGCTGTCACCTTCACAGGGAAGAAGTGTTTTCTTAGGTTGAGACCAAACTGCTTGTGTTCAAGTTTGTGCCCATTGCCTCTTGTACTGTCACTGGGCATCACTGAGAAGAGTCTGACCCCTTCCTCTAGACATCCACCCTTTAGATATTGATAAGCATTGATCAGATCCTCTGTCTTCATGCCAAACAGTCTTTTGTTATAGGAGATGTTCCAGTCCCCTAGATGCAGCCAACTGGCTAGGTTTACCCTGCAGCCCAAGGACATGTGCAGAACAGACAGCAAGGTGAAGCTGCCTGTGCAACAGAGCACAGCACAGGCTTGAGTGTACTCAGGCTAACTATTTGGATCACTAATTCCTTGATGTCTGATGGTACTCTAGTCTGGATCACTATGCAAAGATCTTGTGGGTAGTGGGCTAGGAAGAGGTGGCAGATAATTCCTGCTATTCCTGTCTGTTAAAACCTTTGTTCATATTAAACCTCAGGATCCAAATCAGTTAAGCATGTTGTATTACATTTTAGACTGTCTTTAAAGGCATTTTAAGTACTTTAAGCATGAAAGAGCGCTTGTAAGCAAAAGTGTTAGATGTATTTAACTAGGCTGGTTATGTACCTTGGACCCATAGGCTGTAAAGGTATTGACTGAAGCTTTAAGTCTTTGAAAAGACTTAGGCTCTCCTGCAGTTGGTACATCTGTCACGAGATTGCATTGTTCCTTTACCAGAAACAGAAGGTTTCTTAATAGCATGCATCCCCTCCTTATTTTTAGCTATCTGGACTGCTTTTCCTCACCTGAGACATGTATGTGCTTATGAGAGTGGTCCTAAGGAACAGTCTATTTGAGATCCTCCTGGTTTGAAGTACCTAGTCACCACATGTCACAGCATAAGACCCATACCAACGTTTAGACTAGCATTTGGATAGTGGCATTCAAAATCCTGTTGTACTGGAATGTGTGCTGGTTTTAGAATGTGGTCCTTGTGATTGGTGCTGAAGACTGCTGGATGAAATCTATGTGTATCAGCACTCTCTGAGCAGCTCTTGCTTCTGGCAACTAAATGCACTTGTTTGTAGCACTGCAGGTAAGCAGCTGACTTAATGTGCCCTCTTGGGCAGGAGTCTGTAGGATAAATCTGGGTCTGTTGCTACCTACAGCCTAAAGTCCCATCAAAAGTGCTTCAATTAATTGAGACACTTCTTTCATCAGTGTAACTTTTGGACAAGATCTGGCTTGAGTTTTATATTAACTTTTCTCTTTAGAAACTCTTGCTGTTGGCTTAAAGCTAACTTTACTTTTATGTTAAGCATAGACAAAGCTAGTCAGCATATTGTATGTGTTGTTGCTATATCAGTGAAGGACAATGTAAAGCAACTGGTGAACTTGCCTGATGTACCTTATTTTACTATTGCACAGCAGTTTGTTCTGTGTGCTGACTGCTGAAAGTGTAAGCACTTGCAGTAATGCTTTAATCACTTAGAGCTGTATCTAGTGTAGGGCCAGATAATAAATTGATAAAACCCAGGAGTTTGGAGCCATATGAGAAGCCAAAGCTCATCTTGATCTGAACAGTGTAACCCTAGGAGGATGGGTTAGCTCACTTGGAAGGGAACCACTTTCTGACTGAGGTCAGCATGTGATAACTGCTTATGGGTATTCCAAAGGACTAAGCCAAGTTCAACTCTTGAACTCAGTTCAAGAGCCCTTTGCTTATCAGTGTAGGCTGCTACACTGACCTTATGTAGGTGTAGGCACGTGTTACACTGTCAGGAAACTTCTCTAGGGAGTTATACTGCAGGCAGGATGGAAGTGCAGTGACAGGCAATGTGGAATGCAGTATTGAATGGAGTTTAGCACTGATGCTTAGGTCAGCATCAGATATGGCAGTTTGGCATGCAGACAGCTTCCTCTGCTAAAAACCAATGCAGGATTGTCCTTTTAAAGGTAAGTTCTGAGTGGCCTGGAACATTTTGGCTGTTCCTGGGACCTCTCAGGAAACTTACTGGCATTGTGCTGCTGTGCCTTTGTCACACTGGCAGTCAGTTTAGCCTGGTTTTGTTCAGCTGTCTGTGCTTCTAATCTCATAGCATCCATAATGTTAGAAGTATGCCACCCTGACATTTCATATTTGGACAAAATGTCTTGCCTCCCATTACTAGCTGCCTGATGGATCTGAGATCCCTCTGCCACCAATTGTCCTGGGAACCCTTGGCTCGGATCCACACAAAAAGACAGTGTGTGTATATGGCCACCTGGATGTCCAGCCAGCAGCACTAGAGGATGGCTGGGATAGTGAGCCCTTCACACTTGTAGAAAGAGAAGGTAAGAGTGGTGGGCTTCAGAAACTGATGAGTGTTTCTGTAACTGTGGCATTTCTCGGTGCTTCTACTATTGTGGTTGCTCAACCAAGCCCCTTGTTTGAAGGGGGAGGGAAAGAAAGAATGGGCATAGGGGATGTTTAGTACTGCTGAGAGAAAAGCTGCAGGAAATAGTGAATAAGTAGAACTAAAGTCTCAGGGCTTGTTTCTTCCTCTGATAAACTAGACTATACTTGCATGCTGCCTTCCTTGTAGCTGCAGCAAAGTTTTAGCTGCTGCCTTCCAGGGTAACAGTTGCCACAAGGCTTTCTAGAGCTAGTTTCTTCTGATAGTCAATTTGCCATCCATGAAGTTGTGTTACAGGGATTTTGAGCCACTGCAGGCAACAGACACTCAAAGCAGCTTCTTTATGCCTGGGACAGCAGTGGTACAGCAGCCTCTCTGGGTTGCCTTATGTCTGCATACTGTGTGACAATGAGTACTGCAGAAGCTGTGTTTACAGAGCTGGCGCCCAGACAGCTGTCCCTCTCCCATAACCAGGGATGAATTCATGCTGTAACTCCTGTTGAAATAACACATTCCCAGTAACCAAGAGGAGACTAAAATGTTCCTCAAATACAGAAGCTGGTGCTATCAACTATTTCTTCTATTTCATTTGCTGAGTGTCTGTTGCAGTGTTGCATAGCTGGATTCTAATGGAGAATTGGGGGCTGCAGAGATGACTCCTGCAAGGAGTATCCAGAAGCTCTCTACAGGCCCTGGAGAGTAAACATTGGCTGATTCAAGCCAGAGTTGCTGCTGACCAGGGCCAAGCCAATCAGACATGGTCACAGTGCCTCTGGGAAGCACATTTAGGAGAAAAACCTGTGGGCAGGTGCAATTTGCCACCAGAGAAGGGAGTGAGAAGATGTAATGAGCTGTACAGACTCCAGGGCTGGGGAAGAGGGAAGTGGGGGGGAAGAATGAAGTATTCTGGGTGCCAGGGAGAGAGATTCCCCTGCAGCCACTGGAGAAGACCATGGTGAAGCAGACTGTCCCTGTGCAGCCAATGGATAAGGATGGGGAGCAGAGACCATCTACAGCCTGTGGCGAGACCTACACATGCTGCAGCTGGCTTGCTGGGGACTTGTGACTGTGGGGGACCAGGCCTGAGCAGTCTGGGCCCGAAGGTCAGCAGCTCACAGAAGGGAGCCACACTGAGGCAACTGGTGAGGAGTTGATGCCCTGATAGAAAGGACTCACACTGGAGAAGTTCATGAAGGGCTGTCTCCCATAGATGGGACCCCACAGTGCTACAGGGGAAGGGGGTGAGGAATTCCCCCCCAGCTATGAAGGAAGACAACTCAGGAGGAACAGAGTGAAAATGCCCATTTGCCACCCCTCCCCACACCATGATGGGGGGGAAGAAGGGAGCAAAATCATGACTAAAGGGAAGTCTGCTAAGAAGGGAGGGGTGGGGGGGACAGTGCTTTAAGACCTGGCCACACTTCCCATTACCTAACTGCCCCAGCCTTGTCCCCCAGAGTCACAAGTCCCTCAGCAAACCTGCTGCAACATGGGTCTTTCTCCACAGGCCATAGATGGTCTCTGCTCCCCATCCTGTCCATGGGCTGCAAGGGGACAGCCTGGGGAATCTCTCCTGGTGCCTGGAGCACCTTGTTCTTCCTCCTGCTCTTTCTTCCCAGGCCTTGATGTCCACATGGCTTCCTACATCTCATTCCCTTCTCTTGTGCCAAAATGTACCTGCCTGTGTTTTTCCTCCTAACTGTGATTCCCAGGAGCACTGTGACCATTGCTGATGGGCTTGGCCTTGGTCAGCAATGACTCCAGCCTCGATCTGGCCAATGTTTTACTCTCTGGGGCCTGCAGAGAACTGCCATCAGCTTCTTGCAGCAGCCATCTCTGCATCTCCACCTTCTCCATCAGAATCCAGCCACACAACTGCAACAGTGTCAGAAGTCACGTGAATAGGACATTAACCACTCCTATTGCAAAAGTGTTAATCATTGCCAGGAAAAGAAGGATCTGTGGTAACTGTATTTCTAGCTGTGCACTTGGTCATAGGCATCAGAGTTCAAGTTAAGTTGGACTAGCTAACTTGATAGCAGGAGCTAGACTTGCCTCAAGTTGTGGCTTCTTTCTATGCAACCTGTCAGTGTAGGAGCCATGTTTTCCAACAGCTCCTTACCTTGCAAGCTCTCTGTCTGGTTCTGTCACTATGCTTATACCTAGTCTGTAGGAATTGAAGCCATAGCTGTGCTGCAACAGTATCTGCCTCTACTGTAATCCCATGTGCTACATTTCCTGGGGTGCCCCTGTAGCCTGTAAAACTTGTTTTGACTAAAGCCTTTCCTGAGATAGACAATTATCTCACCAATCCAGAGGGGTGGTTGCTCCCTAGCTACTGAAGGCTCACTCTTCAAATCAAATTGTGGAGTTGAAACTCATAGTGGAGTAGCTTCTGTTAAAAAGGAGTCAGCTTGCTTCTATTGTGAAGGATATAGAAACAACTTAGCCTAAGGCAGTTACATCTTTTTGAGGTTTATGTTCAACTCCTCTCCAGGGGGCATCTGGGAGAGCAGGAGAACTCATGTGGTCCCCTACCTGTTGCACTTGCGTGGGTGTATGCAGTAGGATGTCAGACTGCTGCCTCAGCAGAACCAGAAGTTGAAGTTGATAAGCAGGGCTAAAGTTTATTTAAAAGAGTGTTTTCTCCTGCAGGCAAGAGATGACTGAAACTTCATCCTAATTTGTCTCCACAGTGGTTAATTTGTATCTTGCTTCTGCAGGAAAGCTGTATGGGCGGGGATCAACAGATGACAAAGGTCCAGTGCTTGCCTGGCTGAATGCCTTGGAAGCTTATCAACAAACTAACCAGGTGTGTGCCCAAAATGTGTCCTGCCTCTTTACATACAGCTGAGTCCAGCAATAAATGCTACCCAAACCACAAACCCTTGTGAGTCAAGCCTGCTTATTCAGCTGATCAGAGCAATGATGCAATAGTCCTGTAAACTCCCTGATGTCCCAGTAGGATTGAATTGACTTGCTGATGAGTTAGTCTTGTAGATACTTGGATTACACTTTCAGCATTTTTTTTTAACAAGATGTGTGGAAAGGAAAACACATATGCAAGCATCTAGAGCAGGAGGAGTAGTCAAATGTGATCACTTTCATGGAAAGGTTATCTCACTGCCACTGAGCTCTAGGAAGGGATGAACTTGGTAACACTAAACTGGAGACTCTGCTGTTTCTGTTCTGGAAAATGTGCAATCATAAATAGTGCTTAGAATGTCTGTTTTATCCTGCAAGACAAGTTAGTATTACTTGTGAAGAATTAGCAGTTCAAGTGCTGCTTAGGCATAGAATATTGTGGACTGGATAGACAGGGTAGCTCTGACTCTCTCCTACTGTGGCATGCAGGTTGTGGTTAATGCTAGTTTTCTTAGCCCTGTGACTTTACCTTTGGTAACACCTCTGCTGCATTCCCACAGTTAAGAGGTTTGGGAACAAGTTGTTCTAGAACTTAGTTAAAACTTTTTTGAAGAGTTTGAATTCCACCAAATGGAGGGTGGTGTAAGCACCCTGAAGGAAAGCACAGTCCAGACTTTGTGATACTTTGTGTATAATTAACAAATTCCACTGTCATGAGACTAACTTGTGTCTGTTTTACCACTGTGCATGTGACAGGTGAATATTACTGGTTGAGGAAGAAGTCTAATGTTTACACATTTAATCTGTTCCTGCTTTTCATTTTCAAAGGAGTTTCCAGTAAATATTAAGTTCTGCCTAGAGGGCATGGAAGAATCAGGATCTGAAGGCCTTGATGAACTGATCTTTGCTCAGCAAGACACTTTCTTCAAAGATGTGGATTATGTTTGTATTTCTGACAATTACTGGCTAGGCAAGAACAAGCCTTGTATCACCTATGGCTTGAGGGGCATCTGCTACTACTTCATAGAGGTAAGTGCTGAAACACACTGAAAAAAACCAGTATCAAGCTGATGTTTCCATTGGAAACATTCCAGTTCCTTTTCTTCAGGGAAGGTGGAACTGACTCAGACAGAACTGTTTCTGTTAATTGTCTAAAGTTTTACTATCAGTATGATATTTGGGTAGGAGGGATAGTGTTCAAGTGTACGAAGCAAGGTAAGGTGGCACCTTCACTGGGGGAGTCTCATGGCATAAATATACCCATCCAGGTGTTTCCCTAGTGTGTAGGAAGAGATGCCAGTGCTCAGGTCTCCAAGGTTGAGACAGTCAGTGCTAAGAGCTTGTGCTCTACAGAGCAAGAACAACATCTGCTTTAATGTGTTGCAACTGAGTGGTCTCACCTCAAAATTAGAAGCATTCTCAAAGTACATGCAGCAAAAAGCTAGGGTAAAAGTCTTCTGTGCATCTGACAGTGTCTGCATGCTAAAATTAACCTGAGTCTTAATTCACTTCAAACCAGGTGGAATGCAGTGACAAAGACCTTCACTCTGGAGTCTATGGTGGCTCAGTACATGAGGCCATGACAGATCTCATTACTCTCATGGGTAAGAAAAAGCAGCTTTCACTGAATGCAGCTAAAGTGGGAGTAAGAGCTGTCAAAGCATGAGTTTGCAATGGGGGTGGGGAGGTACCTAAAAGCTGCTCAGGAATTAATGCTGCTAATGGCCAGTGTGAAGCAATGGCCACTGAAATGGTGCTTGCCAGGTTTGTGTAAAACAGGCTGATGCCTTAGATACAGAAATATGAGGAAGTTCTTGCCAAGAAGTTGTCAGTCTGCTTTAGCTTCCCCTAAAGTCTCTCTGCAACCTAGTGTGTTAATTAAATCATCCCCTTTGGCTAGCTCTTCATCTGCCATACTGAACTCCTTGGGAATCCTCCTGTTAAGCAGCCAGCTGAATATGTAGCATTGGAATTAAATGCAGTTGCAAGGAGCTGTGTGGTGGGTAGCTGCAGATTCCCCATGCTTCCATGCCTAATGGTTCAGGCTCTCTGTGGTCTAGTGGTCAAGAGTTTTATTACACTTGCAGAGTTTTCTATTCCATGTAAGCATTCCCACCAATGACACCTTGTTTCTTCTGGCTAAATCCTGATAGTAGGTGCTTGTTTACAGGTTCTCTTATAGACAAGAAAGGGAGGATCCTCATCCCAGGCCTTTATGATGCAGTGGCACCTGTTACTGATGAGGAACTGGCACTATATGAGAAGATTGATTTTGACCTGGAAGAGTATGCAAAAGATGTGGGAGCAACAAAATTGTTGCATGATACAAAGGTATACTGTACTTCATCTCTACCCTGGCTAGCTGTGTTGGTTCAAGCTATTTTAGTAGAAGACAAACAAGCTTCTGTGGGTACTGTCCTGGCTTCAAGTAGTTACCAAGTGATTTAGTAGGCAGAGAATTAATCAGATGTCTTTAAAATGGTGGGAGTGCTTTAAAGACAATGTCACCTACTGACTACATACTTAACACTAGCAGTTCTTCTGCAGAGTTAGGTGCTTGGGCACTCCATGTTCAAGGCAAGCAGTCTAGGCAACTTTGAATTTCCTTGTTAGTCTATGTACAACTAGCATTTCAAACTTGTACAGGACTTTAGTGCTGTTCTCTTAATGCTAGATAAGAACTGCTGGCACTTTTTGAGAGGTCAGATAATACATCTATACTAAGTATGCTATTACTTCCTGCTTCTGAAAAGTTCAGTGTGCTGTTAGATATTTAGTTGCTTGTAGAGGTGACTTCTTGAAAGGTGAGAGAACAGCTTGATCTAGCTGTGGTGGACTGAAGGTCAATACACTGAATATCTTCCTAGACCTGGTAAGCAAGGACTCTTTTAGAATTGAACTAGGCAGCTGGCCAGATCTTTGGATGGGCTGAAGTTCAATTAACTCATGTCTGAACTTCTCAAGTCTTCATCCTGGGAGCTCTCCAAATGAGTGCTTTTAAGAGCATTGAATCCTGCAAGGTATTGCATAGTGATTTTAAAGCCCTGAACCCTAGATGTAAACACATCTATTGTAAAAAGCAGAAACAAGTCTTGTAAAAGACAAGTTTACATGTGCAGGTCTGTCTTCAATCCTAATACAGTCAGGAAGAGACTTCAGGCTCAACTTATAGGTGTTAGTAACAATTTTATATCCTTGACTCTACGTGCTCAGGTTTATATCAACTGAGAGCACACAGGCTTTGCCTTGTGTAGCCTTATGCTGTAAAGCAGGGGATGAAGTGGAGCTTGTGTATAAGGAGGGGTTGGCACGTTGCTCTTCTTGTATGATACTGAACTAAAGCTGTTCAGACTTAGACTGAAATCCTAGCTTAATTTACCAAGGGAGTTCTAACTCTGCTTGTGTGAGAAGGGCCTTAGGACTAAGGGGAGACATGGGAGGGAGGGCTGGAGTCTCCCAAGTGAGGAGCAATGTGCTTGAACTATTTGAAGTGAGTGTTAAATTCTTTGAGAAGATTAGAGGTGAGTTGTACCTGGGACAAACTTAACTGTGAGGCCCACAAAATGTCTCTAAGTCTCCTGAACCTCTGCAGTGAAGTTCATGTTTGAGATGCTGTAGCTACACAGGACACAGATACCTTGAATTCCCAGTATCCAGGGTACTTAAGCTGCTTGAACTCTGAGTTGATTGGAATGAGCATTATTGCCTTTCAGATCACTTCTGCATTTCCTCCTTGCTGCCTTGGGCACAGCAGGTTATTACAACTGATATAAGTAGGAGCATGCTGTGGCTGTCTCCACAGTGGTGAGGCTTTTGGAAGACTTGCTGTCTCCAAGCAGGTGACTTGGTGATGAAGGCACCTGCCTGACTTAAGGCAGTGGGGGCTAGAGCTTCTGATACAGGTGGTGACCAGTCTGCTTCTGACAGTTACAGTGTAAGCTTTCTAGGAGAAAGCCAAGCTAGAGATACTGAATCTCTTAACGTGCTGAAAACCCAACTGTTGTATCAAAATGTGTGCTTAGTGGGAGTAGGAGCTTCTGGTTTTAACTGAGTGATCTTGAATGAGCTTCATTTGCCTATGGTAGAGGGCACTGTTTCTTGCAAAATCTGGATCCTATTTAAGATATTTCTTCAGGGATCTCTGTTAAACTTGATATAACTTTGCATCTTTCCTTTTGCTTTTGCAGAGAGATATCCTTATGCATAGGTGGAGATATCCTTCCTTATCCCTTCATGGAATTGAAGGAGCCTTCTCAGCCTCTGGAGCCAAGACTGTGATTCCTAGGAAAGTGATTGGCAAGTTCTCAATCAGACTTGTGCCAAACATGACTCCTGAAGAAGTCACAAAGCATGTATGTTGAGATGGATTGATGGTCTCAAAATAACCAGTCTCTCAACTTCTCTTCTGTGCCTGGGGACTAGCATTTCTGGTTTCTAAGGCAGTTCTGGTTACTTTGCTATGGTCTCCTCTGTTCTGCACCTCAGTTCAGATAATTGCAGTGATTGCTATATGGTCTCACACTGGTGTGTTGTGGCCTGTCCTTTCAATTGCTCTCCCTAACTTGAAGAAAGGTCTCAGGAGTGACTGCTAGTTTAATTGCAGGGCAGTTACATTGCCAGAAGTACCTAGTCAAATGCATGAGTCTGACATACTGGTTAACTGCTCTGCAGTATCCAGTTAACTTGCCTAAAGGAGATACTCTGACTTCAGAGCAGAGTTGAAATAATTCATATAAATAGTATGTAAGTAGAATAATATGAAATACTAGTAATAGGAAAGGTGTGGCTGCACAGGAGCAGTGACCTGTGAGTCCCTAAGGTGCTTTAAGTATCCAGGCTTTACCACTGCTCATGCAAATGCTGCCTGTAGGTAAGGTTGTTCAATCTTTCTTCTAGGTTGAAGACTACGTCAGCAAAAAGTTTGCAGAGCTGCAGAGCCCCAACAAATTCAGAGTATACTTGGGTCATGGTGGAAAACCCTGGGTGTCAGACTTCAACCATCCCCACTACATGGCTGGTAGGAGGGCCATGAAGACAGGTCAGTGTGTTTCTCACTCAGCACTGGGAGGATTAAAAAGCTCTTGTTTCAGCACCTCAAGAAATGAGATCATGTCTGCAGTGGTCTATGTTTAAGTAATAAGTGAGTTCAGCATCTTTAACCGTGTTATGTGCAGTCCTTAAACTCAAGTCTGAGGTACAGGAAGGAAAAATGTTGTGCCAAGCTCATCCTACTGCCCTGGAACAAGTTCACTGGTGTGGTGTTGCTGTTGTATTAGGGTGACATGGTCAGTAGTTGAGATTGCTTGCTTAGCCATAGCCCTCAGTTGAGTCATCCTGGCATCCTTCTTAATCAGCAATGCCAGGGCAACTAGAATGCATGGGGCAACTGGAGCACATCTAACTTATGTGGTGGACTATAAACAGCCTTTCAGTTGAAGTGTTAATCGTGTAATTGAAGCAACAGTACCCCAACACTACATCTAGGGGGTAAATGCCGCAGTTCTGCTACCACTGCAGTCTGGCTGATCAAAACAGAGCAGGATTTGCCCAGCACATGGTACAGAAGTAGTTGGAACTTGATTGCTTAAGCAGCAGTGAGGATTTGTGTTGGGAAAAAAATACAATTCTGACTACAGTATTGCTTTGTTCTAGTGTTTGGAGTTGAACCAGACCTGACAAGGGAGGGAGGAAGCATTCCTGTCACCCTTACTTTTCAAGAAGCAACAGGCAAGAATGTCATGCTGCTTCCTGTTGGAGCTGCAGATGATGGTGCCCACTCTCAGAATGAGAAGCTAAATAGGTAAGAGTATTTATCCCTGTGCCAGGCTGAGTGGTGTTGTGATTCTTGGCACATGTTATGAAAAGAACAAAGCTCTTTAATCCTTTGGAAGGTCAAGTGTCACTTCTCCCTAGCAGTGAATGGCTGATTGTGTAACCAGTCTGCAGCTGAATCTTGCTGTCACTACTGCCTCTGCTTTTATACACTTGAAACCAGAAGCAGCTTTCATACTTTGGTCTCCAAGCTTGGCCCCAGGCCCCAAGGGGGGCATTTCCCTCTTGCCAGGGGAGATGCAGGAGGTTGGGAGTGGTGCCTGTTGCCTGCAACAGTAATGCTTGTAGTAGTGTGTTAGTGCTTAGGACAGACTGCAGAAGCACAACTGCTAGAAATAGAGCTTGAGTGAAAACAATGCTAATGTAGGCTGTCTTCTTTCCAGGTACAACTACATCCAGGGGGTGAAGATGCTGGGTGCATACCTCTATGAAGTTTCCCAGCTGAAGGACTAAGTTAGACACCTTATCTTTTGGCTCCTGGATCAGAAGTCTGAATTGTCTTGTAAAATGTCATCAATTAAGTCTTCCATGCCTCCCTTCTTCCACAAACACTCCACTGCTTTGGTGGGGGAGGGGGAAGCATGCAGTTCCACTTGACAGACTGTTGTATACCAAAAAAATCTCTTTAAATGCTTCCTTCAAATGACACAGGCTGTTCTCTATCTGGCTGGCAGTCCTGAACTGCATCTTTGTCCTGTCTCTATCACTTGGGAGTTGTGGCTTGCTATATCCTACTCTTTCCTCCAAAGCAGGAGGAATGGTTTGCTCTCAGTGGTTTAAGCAGCCACATCAGTTGCAGAACTGCCAGCCAAGTTTAAGGTTCTGATTTCTGGGTGTGTGCTGGAAGTAGCCAGGGTGACAGATTATGGGGCTGTACTGGAGTGTGTTCAGGCTGTGGTGAGGCATCTGTCCTGCTGAGTGATTTGGAAGTGCAGTTTGTCTCCTGCAGCTTTACCTGCCTGTGCAGGTTTCTGTTTACACTGAGTTGGGTTATAACAAATGTCACTGTGGTAATGACTACTGGCCATCTTTTTGTAATGCTGCCTTTGTTCTCCCTAAGAAGGACAATAAAGAATCATGATGCTCTAGAGTTTGGCTCTTGGTCTCTAAGAATTGAGTTGGGAGGGAAAGCAACCTTAGGCAACTTGGGAGGAACTACTCCATGGCTGTTGATGCAGATGAGTGATATAGCTATGGGCACTGTACCTCCTGGGAATCCAGATTTTTATTCCTTAGGCTCTGGCTCTAACAGCTTGTTGAGTTGACTTAAATCCTTCCCTCCTGAGGGGAAAACACATGCAAAAAAGTCTTCCCTTTTGGCTCTGTAAACCAGGTCATAATGAGGTAGCACCACTGATGGTACTACAAGGAGTGGGTGGAATCTGTAGGCAGGGGTTTGTAGCATCACTAATTGCATCTACTGAATGACATCCACCTTCAAGCTGTCTTGGGACTATTCAATATGCCTGGTATCTCAAAACAGCGGTCTGGAGCATGGTGCAGTCCTGTAGCCTCACCAATAGGTGAGCAGCATGTGATGCTTCCTCCCTCAGGGGCAGAAAGCAGGATTCTCTTGTCTGGCTGGATTTCACTGCTGCATGATCTGGAGTCTTAATAGTTGACTCTTGGGGCAGGCAGGAGGCTGCTTTTCTCATGGTGAAGCTTCTAAAGCTTCTCTGCCTTGCTTGTGTGGTTCTGTTTGGTTTGTCCAGGAGGTTGATGGCTGGAGACTTTCTGGTGTTGTTAAACTTTGTGCTTGTGTTGCAGCTGGGGTACAGGCTGACACCTATGTCATGCCCATGTCAGTACTTGCTAGCACCAGGCATCGACACAAACATGCAGTGGGCTGCTCAGTTCTCACCTGTCAGTGATGGGACTGCTCTGCTGCAACACTGGTGGGTTGGCTCTGGCTGGAGGCTGGATGGCCCCCCAAGTGGTTGCTCCTCTCAGAAGGAGCCATGTGGCTTGAGATATAGACAGGGAGACTTGAGAATTACCATCACAGGCAAAGCAGACTTGGGGAAAAATTAATTACCCATGAAATCAGTAAGGTAATGAGAAATAAAACACCTTCCCTTCCTAGGTACAAGGGCTGTGGTCAGCTCATGTCTCTGCTGTTCCTTCCCCCTCAGGTGGAGAACTCCTCACACTTCCCCTCTTGGTGTGGGGTCCCTCCTGCAAGAGTCTGTCCTCCACTAACTTAGTGTGAATCCTTCCCATGGGCTGCAGCTCTTCATGGACTATTGCAGAGAGTGTCCTCCATGGGGTCACAAGTCCTGCCAGCAAACCTGCTCTGGAGTGGGCTACTCTCCCCCAGGTTCTGCCAGGACCCATGAGATCACAGCCCCCTTTGGGTGTCCCCACATGTTCCAGAGTGGGGTGCTCCAGGTGGAACCTCCACTTGTCATCACTGTCCCTGGGCTGCAGGGAGACAGCCTGCCTCAGCATATCATACTGGTATTTTTGGGTACAAAACTGGGAGGAGTGGCTGATGCTGGAAGGTTGTGCTGCTGTTCAGTGGGGCCTGGACAGGCTGGAGAGTTGGGTGAGGAACAAAATGAAATTCTAAAAAGCTAAGTGTAGTGTCTTCTACCTAGGGAGGAAGAACCCCAAGCACCAGTACAGGTTAGGGTTTGACCTGCTGGGAAGCAGCACTGCAGAGAGGTTCCTCAGAGTCCTGGTGGACAAAATAAGCATGAACCCTCATAGCAAAGGTGGCTAATGGTATTCTGGGGTGTATCAAGAAAAGTGTTGCCAGCAGGTTGAGGGAGGTTATCTTCCTGCTGTGCCCTGGTGAGGCCACATCTGGAGGACTGTGTCCAGTTCTGGGCTCCCCAGTTCCAGAAAGACAAAAAACTGCTGTAGAGTCCAGTGGAGGGCTACAGAGGTGATGAGGAGACTGGAGCATCTGCCTCATGAGGAAAGGCTGAGAGATGGGGCTGTTTGGCCTGGAGAAGACTTGAGAGTGGATCTGATGCTTATAAACATCTAAAGGGTGGCTGTCTAGAGGATGGGGCCAGATTCTTTTCAGTGAAGCCCAGTGGCAGGATGAGGCAATGGGCACAAAATGGAACAGAGGAAGTTCCATCTGAATAAAAGAAAAAATGTTACACTGGGGGTGACAGAACAATGGAAGACACTTCCCAGAGAGGTTGTGGAGTCTCCTCCTCTGGAGACATTCTAAACCTGCCTGGATGTGATCCTGTGCCACCTGCTCTACATGATCTCTAGAGGTCCCTTCCAACCACTGCTGTTCTGTGATTGTCACTTTCTACCTATGAGCTTGAAAAGTGTTGAAACCTAAAACTATTTCCTGGGCTCATGTAAATCTTATCACAGTATGTAATGAAAATAATTATTTGGTCAGTAGGGAAGCTGATAACATCATGAGCTATGTAAGAAAAGTTAAGCATCTTTGTAATCATTTGATTTGAAACATTTTTCAGAGTCAGTTAATTGTCTCAGGTCCTGCACTGAAGACACTGCATCAGATCCTGCACTTTGTAAGTACAGTATGGCAGTCATGAAGGGTGCCCAAGCCAGAAGAAAGTGTTAAAGGTTTGTGGAAGAGGCTGGGAAGATCTTTTTTGATAACAGAAACACTATGGCATGAGGTAAGTACCAGAACCTTTTGAAAAAGAGACCAAAGCAGGACTTTGGACTGAAGAAGATGCCTATTTATGTGTGCAGGAGTAAGTTGCTAAACTAACGGGGACTTTATCTGTTTTCATTGTGTCCAGTTCTGGGCTCCCCAGTATGAGAGACAGGGATCTCCTGGAGAGGGTCCAGCACAGGGCTATGAAGATGATTAAGGGCCTGGAGCATCTTCCCTATGAGGAAAGGCTGAAAGAACTGGGGCTGTTCAGCCTGGAGAAAAGGAAACTGAGAGGGGATCTGATCAATGTTTATAAATGTCAAGTGTGGCACACAGGGGGAAGTGGCCAGCCCCTTTTCAGTGGTCTGTGGGGACAGGACAAGGGGCAATGGCTGCAAGTTGGAGCACAGGAAGTTCCGCACCAACATGTGGAAAAGCTTTTTCCCAGTGAGGGTGACAGAGCCCTGGCACAGGCTGCCCGGGGGGGTGGTGGAGTCTCCTTCTCTGGAGATACTCAAGACCCATCTGGATGCCTAACTGTGCAGTATGAGCTAGGGAGCTGCTTTGGCAGGGGGGTTGGACTCAATGATCTCTGGAGCTCCCTTCTAACCCCTGGGATTCTGTGACTCTGTGATTTATGAGATTAATAAGATTTCAGATTTGTTTAGATGTATAATTTTAAAGTTGGAAGTCATGAGCATTTGTTGTTTTGCTACAGCAGGTCTTGCTTCAGCTGTAACCTCTCTTCTTCCTGCAGAAGGTGACCACAAAAGCAGCAGTTCTTGGCCTGAATGACACAGGCAAAGTGGGCTAATGGTGCTCTTGGTCTTCACTTCAGACCTGCCTCCTTGAAGACCTCTAGAAAACTGCTTTCTGTTGCTTATGCATTGCACACAGTTTGCTTAGCCCAAGGTGCTTGAATATCAGCCCTGTTGCCCAATAGTGTCTGACATGATGTAACATTTGAGCTAAATGTGAAAACCAAGACACGTCAGTGATGCTCAGACCCTCGTGGTGCCATCAGGGTGTGCAGAGGCCACTCAGCATTTCCCACACACAGCTTTACAGCATTGCCTTTTGCCCTGTGCAGCTTACCAACAAGCTTGACTGGCTCCATTGAATATGTAACTTCAAAGCCTGTGTAATTAATACTCCTTGATAGATGCTTGTTAACAGACTTAGTAGTAAACTGGGTTAACTGCCAGACCAATCTCTAGTTAGGGGAAAGTACCACTGGGAGGAGAGCAGGGCTGCAGGTGTTTCAGGTGGGTTTGGTTAGCCTAGGTACCTGCTGTGCATCTGCAGTGCTGAGTAACTCCTGCATGATGGTATGCACTGGGAGAATGTTCTTGCTGCTTTTGCACTTCCTTCCTTGTGGTCTTTGCCTACAGTCAGTGTAGTCTGTCTGGAATTATGCCTGGACAGCTTCACTGGTGTGAACAGTTACAATCTTCAGGTTTCCTGAGCAGAGAAGAATTGTGCCAACTGTTTATAAGCAAGGGTATGAAAAGGAATGTTGTTGTGACCTTCTCTAATCTGGTATCTGAATATTGGCTGGGCCTGTAAAGGGTACCAACACCACGCTTAGCTTAGACTATTGCTTCAAGGTGTTTTTCCATGCCCAGGTTTTATTTGTCTACCTCCTGCCTCTCAGGGTTGAACCAGGTAGGAGTCCAGCTTACTGCCAGTTAACCCAAATGGCATCGTGATGCAAAGCACTGATTTATTTTTCCCCCACAAGCTTCTGTTTAGCCAGGTTATGTCAAAGTATACCAAGCTTTCACAGGCTAATGTAGAAGTACTTGGGCCACCTTTGTATCCTATTTGGGGCCCCCAACCCCAAGATAATTTTGCTTTTCATGTCCAGATTCCCTTCCAGTCAAACTTAATGGAAGTGTGTAACTCTGACTCATTTTAAAGCTGGAGCTTTAGTAAAGATTGAGAAGGTTTGTCTATCCCTTAGCTAATTATTCCCCTTGCTGGAGTTACTTAAGTCAGCAGCAGAGGCTTCCTAGAAACTAGCTTTGGGGACCTGTGAGGATTACTTACAGAAGGAAAGGTGACTACATAAATAGGCAGCTTGGGTTAAAAAAAAAAAAAAAGGAATATCATATGGTACAACACCAAATTGCATTATTCTGTCCTGTTTTCTAATGTGGAATAATAGTTTGATTCCCATTTTCCAGTCAGGATATTTCCTGGTCAGTAGCATGGTGCTACTCTGAAGTCTAGATAGCGTGTGCTTCCAGTTCTCCCATGGCAAGAATGAAGGGAGATCTACAACATGCATTTTAGTCACTTGTTGGCAGGGTGAAACTACTGCAAAATAGGGAATGCAGACTTTGAAAGGGTTAGATCCCTGACAATCCCTGATTAAGACCCTACAGTGACACATGAAAGCTTTATTTCAATTCCTAGGGTGTCACCACATCTTTGAGAATACCTCCAGAAGATGAAGACGACAGCTGAAGTTACATGAGTTGCAAAATCTCATGAAGGACACTTGCTTGGGAAATATTTTTGGTAGAATTACTTACCTGTTACAAACATTAATTGCTGTTATCACTTGTGTTACTGTGATAGGTATTGCTGTCAGTTGTGTTAAAAGAATTATGGCAAAAACCTCTCTCTCAGGGAAGGGTTCACCCAGAAACCAGGGAGGGAATACCTGGCTCTGCTGCAGATGCCACTTCAACCCACACATGGGCCAATGGAAACATGGAAGTGGTCAAATCCTGACTCAGGTCATGGAGTGGAATGTAAGGATGGTCTGGCTCAGAGTTCCACAAGCAGGTTTTGGTAATGTCTGGGGCACCAGGAGACTCATGGGGGGCTGTAAAAGCGACTCAGCATTGGATTGCCTTGAGGCCCCATCTCTGCAGAGACAACCCATGGGGAGTTGTGTAGAAAGCTCAAACCTGAGCTGGCCTGTAAACTGAGACTGAGCAGGGCAGTGCTGCCTGATTCAGCCAACCCAAACCTGGGTTGAGCCTTGAGTTCCTTCAACAGATGATATGTCCAGAGTGTCAATCAAACCACTATTCAGCTGCCTAACAGTCAAGCGAGAGGGTTTCTATTTGGCTTCAATGGCCTCAGGCAATACAAATACACGAGGTGGTATTGTCCACTCGGGCACACTCCTGCCTGCTGTCCCAGGGAGATCTGGAGGACCTGGGGCTGAAGGGTGGCTGTGACTATATATAGGCAAAGGAAGCCCAAAGTTCAGCTAGCAGACAGTGTGAGGAAGACTATGGACGACCACCAAAGGGTGAAAAGACCCTACCCCTAATTTTACTGCTCATGCTTGGAGTATGTAAATGATTTCTGAGAACTCATCAGATGCCCTTTCCAGGGAATCTGATGACTCTGTATGGCATCTCTGTGTATGAACTGATGTGCTTTGCTCACCCATGGAAGCGCCCATGGTGCTCGGCTTAATGCCAGCCCAGTTGTGATTGAGTTATCTCAGAACACCCTCCCGACTGCGGGCTCGGCACTGGCTTGTATTACTGCCTTGTGATACCTTGTCGCTCCCCAGATTTCTTGTGTGTTAGCAAAATTCATGACAGTGCATCTTGATATGGAATAGGCACTTAAAAGAGCAGCTGGAGTTATTACAAACTATTATCCCTAAATGAATAAGCCCTGACTGCTTTTTAAAATGTCGCTTTTCTTTATTTTTGCTGCACTGTGAAACAATAGCTTCCTGCACATTAGAAACATGGTCCTGATTCTCAGCTGTGAGGTAATCCCTTTTAGGCTTATTGAACACAAGGCTTCTAATTTGAAACTGCTTTTTAACTTGCAAAACAGACTTTGGTTTAGCATAATGAGTTTGGATGTACAGACTAAATCAAAACACATTTTCCATAAGATTACATGATACTGTCTTAACTTCAAGAACTTTAGCTTTGTGATCATGACCTTGAGGCAACGTGAAGAGTGGAGATAACAGAGCTAATCTAGAGAGAGTAGGGGAGTTTGTTCATTCTAGCAAAGAATTAGCTTAAAAACATTACAATTTTTTTTTCAGTGTCAACTGAACTCATTCAATTAAAATAGATTTGCCTGTTAAATATGCTTTTACATTATGAGGAGTCAATCTGAACAAATCACCTTCCTGATAATTAATAAAGTTATGCAGGGGATTTAAATCACTCTTCAGAGAATCTGCTTAGGCTACATGGGAAAGCTTAGCAGTGCCTAATTTTGATTCTAGTCCCTTGCTAGCTTGATTATACCACTCTACATCGTGATGCTAGGCTATGACAAACCCTGAATGCGAAAATATATTTTCTAGTACTTTTAAATATTAATTTTTGTATTAATTTTGCATATCCTTAGCAATTCTGCTATTTGAGGACTGCTTAAAATGCATGCCAAGGAACACATGCCAGCTGATGCTGGCACATTGGTATGCAGTGTCCTCCTTCTGTCTGGGCCAGCTTATGTTCTTCTCAATCATGGAGACAGCCCCCAGACTTCTTATGTTTCTGTCATTAGAGTGAAAAGTGAGATAACAAATGCAGTTGAGCAGCTTCTTTCATCACTGTTACAGTGTTGTGCTCTCCTCTGGAAAAGCAGCTGTCCTGTAGTGTGTTCTAGTAGTGTGTTTGAGTTGTCAGACCTGCTGCATCCTCAGAGGATGTGTTGCCTCTTTGTACAAAGTAAAAGGGAACTACTCCAAGGCAACTTCAAGAACAGCTATGCAGTTATCTGTAGCCAAAGAAAACCTGACCTGCAAGAACAAAGCTCCAAATATTGTTTGGAAGTGAAGTATATTGAGTTAGATACTCAACCAAGTCTTCGTATAGAGATGCTCCTGTGTTAGCTGATGCTTGTGAGTGTGAGCCCTACAGTTGTCACTCATAATCTGCTACACCAACAGACTGGCCTAATAAAGTTTAAGTGTTTGTAAGCAATGTGTATGGAAGGATCCTTTGAAGGCTGCTGGTTACTGTCTATATACATAGATCTATACAGAATACCTATATAAATAAACCCACTAAATATCTTCATGTAAAGATGGATCTTTGGAGGACTTTCCTTGCTCTGTTGGACAGAGTAAACTGAATTGCAAATCTGAGCTGTAATATATGCAAAATTGTAGCCAATTCCTGAATTTCAAGATAGCTCCTAAGATAGATGATGAAATTAAATTTCATGTTTCTGAACTAATTAATGGATTTAATGTCTATGTAGTGAGTAGTGGAGCCAAGGCTAGAGACGAGAATAAAAGCTGTCTTCTCTTAGACTGTTTTATGCTGGTAGGGAAAATTGAGATGCTGCTGCTGCTTAATTTCAAGAATGCCTGTTAAACTCTTCCTTAGACTTGCAGCAACCTGGAAAGGAGTGATATAAACTAACTAAAGTCTTCAAATAGAACAGCTGCAAAATGCTTTTGCAAGGTAGAACGTTGTGTGTAGTATTTGTTTATAAATATGCCTTTGATAAGGTGGTGTTTTAGATGGGTCTACAGCTTTCTTCCATCATTGACTGTGTGGGCTTTTAAATGCAAAAATTCAATTTCTGTTGATGGGCTTTTTGATAGTTCACAGAGAGCACATGGCTCTGCCTCCTGTATTCTCTCCCTATTTCTGCTCTTTCTGCTCCCCCTCTCCTATTTTCTCCCCCACTACCATTCACACTAGGGGAGCTTATTTTGCAAGGGGCACCCATGATGTTTCCCAGGAACATGACCCAGGCTTTCACTTCATAATGTGGTAGGTATACATTGGCTGCACTGAGACACTTCCACTTTCTGTGTGAAGACTGTAGTTGTTCTAAGGCTAACGTGGAGAATGGTACCAGGCAATGATCTCGAACTTCAACTTTACCCTGTAGCTGCCACTGAAAGTGTTCTCAGCTTTTGGAAGCTGGCACCACAGTATAGCAATGCTAAATGGAGTGGGAGAAGGTAACTTATTTGCTTTCAAACCCCTCTTCATTAACCTCTATACTGTTTGAGTGAACAGTAACCTGTCAAAGTTTTAGCAGGGGAGCAGCTATTTCTGACAGTCCACTGGAATGTACTTTTTTAGCTTGTGGAAATGACAGAAGCTAAAGGCAACAGACAAAAGAGTCAGAAATGGTTCCAGGCTAATCTCCTTAGGTGTTTTTCTATTGTATGTGTTGAACGCTTAGCTGGAAGACCTGAGTTCAAAGCTGTAAGGATACAATATACATTCAAAATACAGTGTAGGCTCTGTGTTGGCATTCTCAGGAATTGGTTGTCAAGCAGTGAGAATTCATTAAAAACCCAAAAAGGTTTATTCCTGCACAGCTTTGAATCTTGCTTTATTTCAGAAATGTCCTGTAATGTGTTGTCAGCCATATCATAAACCTTTGTACAAGGAGGCACAGAGCTGCATGTGACTATTTTAAGGCTGGTTTAGTTCTGAAGGGATGAATTTGGAAGTACAAATCAGGAAGAGGGAAGACTATCTGCTTCAGGAGTTCAGACGCAGGTGGTTACCTATGTCCAATTGTGTGGCAACAGTTTCAATATTAAAGAGATGTGAATAAAGAGAACTTGAATGTGGATAAGGCTGGAAAGACTTGTGGAGAGAAAGTAAAGAGGAGGCTACAGAAATACAGTGAAACTCTTCATGTGAAGGGTAGAAGTGAATGTATGAATACATGTTCCTAGAGTATGGACAGAGTTATGAGCTGTTATGAGTTTCCAGGCTTTAGTCTGCTGTTGTCCCTTTGCAGTGTTGTGGAAATTATGTTCTTGTGGATGAGAAGCAGGACATGAGCCACCAATGTGCATCTGCAGCCCAGAAGGCCAACAGCATCCTGGGCTGCATCAAAAACAGTGTGGCCAGCAGATGGAGAGAGGTGGTTGTGCCCCTCTGCTCTGGTAAGACCTCACCTGGACTACAGTGTTCAGCTCTGGAGGCCTCATCACAGGAAGGATGTGGATCTGCTGGAGCAGCACATCCAGAGGAGGGCCACAAAAATGGTTGAAGGGCTGCAGCACCTCTCCTATGAAGACAGGCTGAGACAGTTGGGCTTGTTCAGCATGGAGAAGGCTCTGAGGGTACCTTATAATGGCCTTCCAATACCAGAGAGGCGCCTATAAGAAAGCTGGGGAAGAGCTGTTCACGAGGGCGTGTAGCAATAGCTCAAGGGGTAATGGCTTTAAATTAGAAAAAGGTATATTTAGGTTGGATATTGGGGAAAAAAATCTTCAACATGAGTGTGGTCATCACTGGAAAAGGTCACCCAGAGAGGTGGTGGAGGCCCCACACCTGGAAATACTCAAGGTCAGGCTTGATGGGGCTGTGAGTAACCTGATCTATTGAAGGTTTCCCTGCTTTCTGCAGAGGGGTTGGACTACATGATCCTTAAAGGTCCCTTCCAACCTAACACAATGATATGAATTTGGCTGTTTATGAACTAAGTTTGTAGAGCTGTATATAATTTTTGGAATTTTTACTTGGTGCTGTCTGACTGTCATAGGTTGGAATTTAAATACCTTGAGGCCAGTTCGGAAGTCCTTGTTTTTTAAAGTTAATAGGAGTTTTGAGGAAGGGATTTGAGAAATGGGAGAATAAAATAGTGTCTTTCACTGCAGGTAAATTCATCTGTTGATTGCTTTAAAATAGAAATACACTAAAAAGTAGCAAACCCATTTGATGGGGTTCTCTTCCCCATGGAAAACAGGAGCACCAGATTTACTGCGTATTAAATTAATAGAAAACTCTGCTGTATTACATTGCCTGCTTTTTCTGAAAGGGTTCCTAGAGGATATGACAGGTAATTGAGTCATCAACATAAAATATTAATATTTAAGATGATACATTCCATTTTCTTAATGCGTTGTAGTTCCACATCTATCTATGTGCAAATATGACACAGATTTACTGGGACACAGCAGTCACCTTGAAGCTGTGCTCAGTAACAGCTGATTAGCATTATCTGTTCCAAATGTAAAACAGGTTCAGCTTCTCTGACCTCATTAGAGGGAGCTGAGAGTGCCTCAGTAATAAATGCTCCTCTAGCTCCTTCTGATAATTTGATTTATATGGAAGAAAGTTTTAATGACACAGTCCCTGCCACTAACAGACGAGCAATCCTTGAGGATGGAGAAGAAAGATTCTGAAAATAATTAGGCTTGGCACTGAAATGAAGAAGGAGGAGCTGGAAGAGGAAAATGTTCTTTTTCTCAGTAGCACACGGTCTCAATACAGCAGTGTCTTCATCTGGTTATAGTCATAGCCATCAATACACAAATGCAGCTAATATATGCAGAAGTGTGTGGTAATTGTTTGTAAGCTTAGATATATGTGCCTGCTTGCTTTTGAATTTGAATGGCTAGATTCTGCACCCATCAGAAATAGTTAACGTTCTGGCACGCTGTTTCTTAGTCTCTTTCAATTGCTGGATGTAAGGATTTGGGGAGATAGAACAGCAGAGAGACTCTTGGACTCATAGACCAGCTTTAAGTTTGGTTCTAAGTGAAAAGTAAAGGATGTGGTGGTTTCAAACTGCAAAATGTTCAGCAACCTGTCTGCTTTATAACAGAGCAAGACAGTAAATTTTAATTTCACACACGTTCCATAAGATTAATATGCAAAAATACAGATTGTAATTAATCTGTTCCACATGTGATTTTTATCTGTGTTGATAGACATTAACATGTCACCCCTAGTCCTTCAAACCTACCAAGTTATTCTGCAACTCAAAACTAGCAGCAAAATGGTATAAAAACCTCTTTCTTGTAGTGTGTGATTAGGGACGATAGGTTACTTCAGGTAAGACAGGTATATTGGGAAATGATGCATAAATTCATAAGCTTGGTCTGCCACTCTTTTTTTTCACAGATTTATCAGTATTCAGAGAGGTTTGGCTGGCAGAGGCAGAATGACTTTTATCTTGCTGTTAGCAGAGAAATGCAGCAAATACCAAAAAAGCCCACTCTGTAAACCCCTTATTTCAGCACTTAGTGGCACATGTCACCTGGATAACATCCACTTATCTTTCAGTTTAAAGATCAAAAACTCTCTCTGTGTTTTCACAGTGCTCTGAATTTGAGAGCGCTTGATCCCACTAAATCTGTTAGCCAGTTTAAGGCCCAATTACTAGTCACAGGAACGAATGAAATCTTCAGGTAAGATGACACCACGCTGAGATAATTCAAAAGGAATCAGTCACGCTACTTCAGGCTGACACTATTTTTTTTTTTTGCTTGAAATGTGGCTCTTTGAAAACTATTCATGAGAAAAAATGCACTTTTTTTTTCCCTTTGCTTGCAAGATTCACCTAAAGCCTCAGCTGTGTGAATTGCTTTATCTTTCTAATATCTCCACAGAGCTGCTATTTTCTTCCAGCTAAGAAAGAACAAGTCTAAGTAGATAAAAGGTGTGTTTATGTGTTGCTGGCAAGGCTGCACACTGATGAAGACTATGATGTCTCTGACACCTTTGCATTCAACTGAGGTCACTGACAAGGCACTAAGTGGATGGTTTGGAGTTTCAGAGTTAGATTCTTCTGCATGAGCTCTTCATGTAATTACTGCTTTGGAAATGGAGATAGGTGCTGCCTCTAGCAATGCTTCTCCTAATAACTTCTTTACCCCAATGGTGAATGATCAGGCAGCTGAAAGCAGATTTGTTGCGAGGGGAGAAACTGAGGATAACACAAATATATTTGTACTTGTCTAAATAGTACAGGAAAACTGGGTCCATTTCATTGTGCTGTTATCTTCAACCCTCATTTTCCTGTGCTAAATTACTTGCACAAGTTGTGGTATGTGCTGCTCAGGTGGGTTTTTGCTGCTTGCCCAGTTGGTTTCCCTGTAGGTATCTACACGAAAACAAACTATCCTAATCTCTGTAGACTTTGTGAAGGAGGGTGCCACGGGAAAGTAGGGTACATCAGAACATGGGGGTTTTTTGTTTCCTATGTGCTTTTCTGTGATCAAAGCTATTGACCTGTGACACAAGAAATACAAAAACCCCTGCTAAACAAAGTTTATTTCTGTTATAATAGAGGGATAGCAAGATATGGGTATAGTAGTTCTTCCCTATCAAGAAGACACCTCTAACTTTTCAATGTTTCATCATGGGGAGTTTCTGTGTAACTGCATTTCATGGATTGAGATAAAGGGTATCCAGCTGTACCATCGACTGTGGCTGTCCCAGCATGTAGAAAGCAACCCAAGAATGCCACACTGTCGTACAAATAAGCACAAAACAAAAGCTATTAGTGTCAGGCTGGGGTGGTTTGTGGGTCAGAGTCAGATGTTGCAAAACCTGGAGTTGGTTGCTTGGGCTGTCCAGTAGCATTTGCTACATAGGGGAGGGGTTTGGATGATTAACTATGGGAAGCCTGGAGCCTTTTGATGGGGAGCAGTGCCTGTAGCAATGCCTTGGACATGGGTCCGTGCTAGCAGGCAGCCCTGCAAGAGAAGGGAGCAAACTGAGGGCCCTGCCCTAACATCCAGCTCAGCATAGCAGGCAGAGCCCACTGCTTTCTCTCAAAGGTGGGTGATGGTAGCCTTGTGTTCAGAGGCCAGGCCTGTTTGTCATTAAAAACCAGGTGAAAAGCAAAGCTGGTGATGAGTTTTGCTCATCTTGAGCACAAGCTTTCGGCCCCAGCATGTGTCCAAGCAATGTTTATTGAGATGTGACTTCCTCCCCAGCCTTCTCATTCACCAGCTTGCAGGAGAGGAGTATATAGTTTATTGCCAATGAGGAGAACATACTTTAATTCCTGGCCAACCCAGGAAGCCTATCAAAAACTGGCTTCCAGGCAAGAGGAGAGGAGTAAAAGGTGGAACTGCTCCTCTGACGGCAGTTTGTGCATTTTATCTTTCATTGCATTTTTAATGATGCTGTCATGGGAGTTCCCCTGTTCCTCTTTTTTTAGCTCACCCTAAAAGATAATTCCCTCTGAAGCACAGTCAGTGAGGGGATACAAACTTTATGCATCTTAATGAATTATCTCAAAAATTTCTTAGTTTATATAAGGACTTGGGCACTTGGAGTGTGGGATTAATGATTTATACCCAAAACAGTGATTTTTTTTTTTTTTAGAACTGTCATTTGTTTAGAAGTTAAAAGATATTAGCTCTAAAATGTTCAGGTTCCTATAGTATAAAAAATACAAAGCCATCACTGCCTTTTAAGCCATGTGAAGGCACATGCTACGCTTTTGTTCAGAGACCTTTGAACACATGAGAAACTACTTGAAAAGGCAGTAATAGAGAGCAAAAATGTTTCTCTGTACGGGAAGTATTTTATATCTAAAACATCATGAAATGAGTAAGGAGCTTGTTTCCATGGAAGTTATAAAAAGGTTTATAGCATCTCAGCCCAAGAACCTGATCCTCTATTCCATGGGTCCGTTTTAGTTGTCAGCAGGGTCAGCACCTGCGTGCAGGCGTTTGATAAGATACCCAGATATAAATTAGCTTTCAAACCAAGGGTGCCAGTCTTGTAACTATCTGCCTCTCTGTTTTTGTTGGGATGCTGTCACATCTTTCACAAACCCAGCTGTTGATGGCATGACTTGCACAGCACATGGATGGTGCAGAGCATTGGCTTAATCACAGAATTGTAGGGGTTGGAAGGGACCTTCAGAGATCGAGTCCAACACCCCTGCCAAAGCAGGCTCCCTAGGACAGGTGACACAGGCAGGTGTCCAGATGCGTCTTGAATAACTCCAGAGAAGGAGACTCCACAACCCCTCTGGGCATCCTGTGCCAGGGCTCTGGCACCCTCACTGGGAAAAATGTTCTGCTTATTGGCACGGAACTTGCTGTGCTCCAACTTGATGACATTGCCCCTTGTCCTGTCTCCACTAACCACTGAAAAAGGGCTGGCCAATTCCCCCTGTGTCACTCACTTCAGATATTTATAAACATTAATCAGATCCCCTCTGTCTTCTTTTCTCAAGGCTGAACAGCCCCAGTTCATTCAGCCTTTCCTTGTAGGGGAGATGCTCCAGGCCCTTAATCATCTTCGTAGCCCTGTGCTGGACCCTCTCCAGGAGATCTCTGTCTCTTTTATACCAGGGAGCCCAGAACTGGACACAATACTCCAGGTGGGGCCTGACCAGGGCAGAGTAGAAGGGGAAAATGAGCATCTGCTTTGGAATCTCAAAGCGTGTGTGTTCCCCTTGTCACAGTCAGTGGCACTTTGATAGAAGAGATGTGCTTGGAAATATCTCGTGTTCCTCCTGAAGGAACCATAACCACAAAGGCCTTGCAATGGTAACATTTATTTGTTGCCATAAGATCAGTGGTATGGGGTGGGGGGTGGGGAGTGGGGGCAGTGTGTATATAGCTTATACATACATATGTTCCTATATTTATAAACAGTGGGTGCCTTTAAGCTATTTAAGAGTTACTTATATTTGTCAAGAGAAGAATGTCTCTGTCTGCTTTGACCTTCTCCCAAGAACAATTTGAAGGAGAGCTGCAGTGGAAAAAATGCTCTTAAATCTTTCTTTAGAGGCTGCTGCTCCTGGGACACCTAGATGAGATGGAAAAGTCAGCAAAGTGTCAAACTGAGTTAACTTTGTGGTGCTCCAGACATGTGCCTTGAGGGGCACTATGCATACTACCACCTCAGTGGCTTGTGCCCTGCCTCTCTAATTCCTGGACATCACAGAAATTTGGGGGGGACACAGTATGAAGAGCTGCGTAAGCACCGCATGGTAAGTATCACCTTTACCCCATTAACTCAAAAAGCCAATTTGCAATGTCTGTTTGGGAATGACTGAGTTATGAGCTGGATAAAAACCTCACCTGCATGAAGAGCATTAATCGCCTGTAAGGAAATGCTGCTCTTACTTGGCTGAGCAAAGGTATCTGAAGGATATCAAGTCAGGAATACCCTCCTGCCAACACTTCAGTGTGATTAGTAACTGAAAATGCTGTTCCTTAATCATTAAGCAAAATGTAGTTGCAGTCTTGCTCTTGGAGAAACAGGACAGTGTGTCCCTCTCGGCATCCAGTACAGAGTAGTGGAAAAGGCTCTAGACAAAAACTTGATTGTTCTGCTCCAGAGTTTTATATCACCTAAAGCCTGCACATAATAGCCTGAAATAGCCACTGGGTGCTGAGAAAGCTTCACACTACTGGTCTTCATTTCACAGAGTATCTCAAACCTTGGTGGCCCTGCTACTGGAAGGTGTTGAGCATTGTTTCTCCATGCAGAGAACAACCTGTGGCCACCAAACCTGGTGAAGCAGTGTGCAATCTCTTGCCCAGATAAGGGGGTCTTTTCTGAATGGATCTCCTTCCGCTGATTATCAATGGTCAGGTAATAATTATTAATCCAGGGTCTTGGAGGGTCTTTATGTCTCTACTGGTGCAATCTTGCTCCACTGTCTGGCAGGTGCTTGCAGCAGGCCATATTGATTAACTTGTGGTCCTAGGCTTCGGCATGAGTTATGATCACCTCAAAAGATGATGGCAGTGCCAAGTGGGAAGGAGGGACGAGGTGGAGGGACTTTCTGCTGCTGCACAGGGAGCAGAAGTAAAAATCCTCGTAGGTGAGAGAGACTTTGTGAAGGGTCTTCTCCATTCCACACTTAAATCTTCATTGTCTCCCAGAAGCATAAGTTATATGTGGGCAGTACATTCAGAAATGATGGTAAGGGATAATTAAAGTATGTTAATATTACTGGAGTGACAGTGGAATTAAGTTACTCTTGTTTGTGTCATCACTTTGTAACCAGCTGGAGCTGCTGCCCTGACATATTAATAAAAACAGTTGTGAGCATCACTGCCCTGGATGGCTTACGTCCTCAAAGGACAAGAAAAACAAAGGTATTTATGCTTTTTGCTTTATCCCATTGTTTCAGTTCTTTTTTTCCTATAATTGATCTTCTTTCTCCTGCTTAAATGCTGCATTCCAAAGAGGAGTTGCCTGTGCCAGCACTCAGCCAAACTATTCAAGTTGGTTCTTTAATCTTTCCTCATAAGTTAGCCTTTCTTATAGTTAATAAGCTACCATCAGAGCATTTTTATTAAGGAGATAAAGCTGACTGCATTTTAAAAGGCTTCTAAACAATGCTAGCAATGTTTATGATACTCCATAAATGGAATAATGACCATAAAATAAAATATAAATCTCTTACATTGTGGACTCTAAACCTTGTTCCAAGTTATAAGTTATAAAATAAGGAGCAATTAGCAATGAAATAAAAAGCTACAAAGTAATCATCATTCTTTTTTGGTTTTTTCCCCCAACAACAGTGTAGTTTCTCAGTAGTATAAGGTGATAATTAAACAAATAGTTGAATGACTAAATTTAGGAGACCTATCTCACTCCCACCGTTGTAATTCAGGAGTAGCACCAATGTGAAACATTTAAAATTAGGATAAAGGAAGGCAGGTTTCATATATAAATAGAATTATTTTAAATCAATGCAAATATTTAATTCCCTCCCCAACTTTTGCATTTTGTTTGCAAAACAGCTTATTATTAAACAGATTAAGAACTTGAATGAAGAAAATGTCTGTGTAAGGCTCTTCTCCTTTTGGGACTGAATATGATCATGCGAATAGTGGTCCTTTCAAAACAGGAAGAGGATGGTAAGGATATAAATTTACACAAACACATGCACCTAAACTCAAATTTGCTATCAACTCAGAGGTCCTCCAGTGTGAAAGAACTGGGAGCCAGATCACGACGAGGCGATCCACACTGGAGTACAGTGTGCTTAGACACTGATGTCATCCCAGCAAATCAGAACATAGTCAATATTCTTCATGCATATTGTAGGTTTTATTTTCATGCTCCGGTGTACTATGGGATGTGGTTTGGTACTTAGCTGTATCTCCCACAGTTCTTTCCTAATAACCTTTCCTCTATGAAAACAGCAAAACACAATGCAGTTTCTTTCCGAGAAGGATCTTGGAAAACTTTGTGACTGCAAAACCTATGAGCAGTCGAGCTCAGAGAATTTTGTTAGGTAAATAATTACTTCTCAGTGGGCACCGAGTGAAATACTACTTTCTGGGAGAAATTCTTCTCCTTAACAGAAATGTATCCTTTCCTTTTCCAATTTTCAAGCAACAAATAAATGTCATCTCATTTATTTAAATCTTCTAAACTACCATTGTAGACCAGTAATGCTCAAGTGCTTTCTGGGATTCCCTCTAGGATCTGGGACCTCCAGGGAGAAAAGGAGGAGGAAAAGGTGATGGGAAAATTTCTCTTGGCTTGATGTGGCCGAGATTTGGGTATCCTGCTTGGATTACTATATGGTAGAGAAGCAGACTTAAGCATCCCAACCAAAAATTAATCTTTAATTTAAAAGTAGCCCTTCATAACTGCAGAATGTATCATCAAACTGAGATAAAATGTCCCCATTTAACAGGTGGATGAGGAGATCTTTCCAGGTCAAGCTCTCGTCACCAGCCATAAAGGCAGCTGCAAAATAGAGCATTAAGAGGTAAGGGCTTTCTTTCCTGATACCACCTGTAATACAGCAAAGCCAAACTGATAAATAGGGGCTCTTTTGCTGTTTTCTCTTTTTTTTTTTTTTCTCCCTTTTTTTTTTTCCTCTGAGGCTTAACCAAGAAGGCAGTGCTAGTTATTACTACTCTCTGTAACGCCCTAAGGCAGCTCGTATTGCAACATCATGTAAAAGCTAACTGCTGGAAACAGCACCTGGCATTGCAGAGTCACCTTCCAGCTGGTGCCAGATCCTACCTTTGCTTTCTACCCAGTGTTTTCACTGCTGTTTATTGGACTTGATGCCATTTCTTTAACCACCTTCCGGGGCAATCGGTCTCTGCGAGCAGCTGTTCGTTCCTCTGCACGTGCCTGGATCTCTGCAGCTCCTAATCATTACGAGGGTAGTGGCTGCACGTGGTCGGGCCTTTGCTGGAGAGCTGCCACAGGAAAAGTCATCATCATCATCCTCCACCGAAGGTCTCAGCCAGCTGGAGTGGTGACTGAGGCTTGATTGCCTGCTTCCTCCACAGGTAGGCCACTTTATCATTGAATGCTGTTAGAGGAGGTTAAATAATAACCCGGGGATCTGTGTTATATTCCGTGATGGAGGGAACGTTCCTTTAGATGGAGCCCACTGTTGGTTTGGGGAGCTAACTCCTACTGCCGTACACATCTCTACCTCCTTTCATGTCCTGTGCTCTTTATGTTCCTTTCAAACTAGGTAACTTCTGACTTTGTTTTTCTCTGGGTTGGTTGGAAAACACTCTGTTTTCACTATCATGCCCCACCCCTGTGCTGCAAAATGGGGAGGAAGGCATGTCGTACAGCGTGTACTTTCTGGAGCAGCAAGGAGAGCAGCAAAGCATGTTCTCCAGCTGCTTCTCAAATGCTTGTAAGCTCACTTGATATTTTACCAAAGTTTCATCCTAGTTAAAGAATCAACTTGGATTTCTTGTTGAAACATGCCCGAAGAATGCTAGGTTTTCTTTTAACAGTATTTGGTGAGGTGGAAGCAAAATGCAAAATGTTCTTACCAGCAAGGAATGAAGGAAGAGAAACTGCGTGACTGTCATGCCTTATTTCTAAAAATAGTTATACTGCATTTTTCTATAAAGCAGCAAATGCTCTATAAAATGAGAACAAATTAAATACACTTGAAATTTGAACACTGAAGTCTTGGCTGGGTATTTCCTCCTCCAGCCTTTAATCAGACTTCGGAATAATTTTTGCCCTCCTCGTAACACCGAGCTATTTCAGCCTTGCCTAGAATCTTTCTATCAAACCAACTCCCTTTCTATACAAGCTTTCCCAGTTGCAAACCAAATGCTTTCTAGCAACATTGCCTTGTGTATGAGTAGTGCAGCAGCACAAAGTTCTGTCTGCTACTCCCCTCCCTTCTGCAAGCACACCACGACATAGCTACTACCTCATTTCTTGCTTGAATTTATGAGCATTTGGTGCACTGTGCTACTCTGGAGGTGTGTGTGTATGTCCTTACATTCATCTTCCCAATTTTGCCACTGCTCATGCTTATTTTTGTTTATGAAAATGACAATTTTTGTAATACTCTATAAGCTTTTATTGCTGTCTGTATCTGTTTCAAAAGTACCACAGAATTGTTTCAAAAGTACCTAGGATGTTTTGCTTGTTCTTTGCCTAGGCATCATTTTAGTTTTCTTGATTCTTTCTTTTTAACAATTAAAAGCTAATGAGACATGACTTGAAGACAAGTCTTACCTGCATCTTTCCAGGAAATTCTCATGTAAAGTGGATAGAAAGAGGAAGACACCATCACTACACCACATCCCCTGTACAAGAAGCCCTTTCGTGATTCTGACCTTTGTGTAATATTAAGATAGGTGTTTCTTCAAGTCACCATAAGCTGCCAACTATATATATATATATGCTTATTCTTTTTAGAGCAAAACCACACAGAATTCAGTGAAATTGAATATCTGAACAGGACGAGAAAATCATGTATGATGAAGACACTGATACCCATTGCACGAGATTGGTTCCTCTAGCAGCTGTGTTCTGACCTGTGTTATGAACCTTCTTGCTCAAGTGTGGCTCACTGACAGAGCTTTAAACTAGGCTCAAAGAGGGAGGAGGATAATGTTGAGACAATACCATTCTACAATGGGGTTAGTGCTGGTGGATAAGGGAAGAGTGACAGATGTCATCTATCTGGAGTTTTGCATAGCACTTGACAGTGTCCCACATGATATACTTGTCTCTAAACTGGAGACACCAAGATTTGACAGATGGACCACTCAGTGGATAAGGAATAGGTTAGAAAAGAGATGTGGTCAATGTCCAAACGTGGCATTCTTCAGGGATTGGTACTGGCACAGGAGCTGTTTAACATCTTTTTCAGAGGCATGGACAGCGTGATTGAGTGCACCCTCAGCAAGTTTGCTGATGATACCAAGCTGTGTGATGTGGTCGACACACTGGAGGGTTGGGACGCCATCCAGAGAGACCTTGACAGGCTTCAGAGGTGGGCCTGTGCAAACCTCATGAAGTTCAACAAGGCCAAGCATAAAGTCCTGCACATGGGTTGGGGCAAACGCAAGCACAGCTACAGGCTGGTCAGAGAAGGGATTGAGAGCAGCCCTGAGAAGACTTGGGAGTGTTGATTGATGTAAAGCCCAGCGGGAACTGTGTCCTGGGCTGCATCAAAACCAAAGCCACCAGCAGGTCAAGGGAGGTGACTCTGCCCCTCTACTTTTATGAGACCCTGCCTGGAGTACTGTGTCCAGCTCTGGGATCCCTGGTACAAGAAAGACGTGGAGGTGTTGAGATGAGTCCAGAGGAGGGACACAAAGATGATCAGAGGGCTGGAGAACTTCTCCTATGAAGACAAGCTGAGAGAATTAGGCTTGTTCAGCCTGGAGAAGAGAAATCTCCAGGGAGATCTTATTGCAGCCTTGCCAGTTCCTAAGGGGGCCTACAGGAAAGATGGAGAGGGACCATTTACAAGGGAGTGCAGGACAAGGGGTGATGGCTGTAAGCTAAAAGAGGGTAGATTTATTAAAAATTCTTCTCTGTGAGGGTGATGAGGCCCTGGCACAGGCTGCCCGGAGAAGCTGTGGCTGTCTCCTCCCTGGCAGTTCTCAAGGCCAGATTGATGGGGCTTTGGGCAACCTGGTATAGTGGAGGATGTCCCTGCCTGTGGCAGGGGTTGGAACTTTGAGGTCCCTTCCAACCCAGGCCATTCTGTGATTTTATAATTCTAAGTTATGGAGAAGCTTGTCTGGCTTTCTATGGTAAGGTTAAATATGGGCACATTCAATTTCTTCTGCTGCAAAAATTTTCTAAATCAAGGCTTAGAAATGGCAAGGTAGAAAGAATGAGTGAAATACGAGGGAAATAGGCATCTAGCATTTGTGGAAAATGAATGTATCAGCCCTATATTCTCTTTAGATGAACACTTAATTAAAATCCTCACATGCTGGGACCTCCCAACCTCTCTGGCAATGCCCATGACAAGACTAGGTCTGTCCCACTTTTGGATCAATGACCACACTTTACAATCTCTGCTCCTTTCACTCTCTTCAGTGGGTGAAGTGTTTTGCACCCTTTTGGAGCCACTCAGAAGTGTATCCATCAGGGAGACCTGTCCTCTCCTTAGCCCACACAGGAACCAGTTCCTCTGAGAGACCCAGCCTGGAAGCAGAAGAGGCTATGTGTGTAGTAAGGGCCAGTGTGAAGGTGAACTTCGCTCTCCAGCGACCCTGTGCTGGCTAAAGTAAAACCGAGCAATGTTGCACAAGCAGAGGGATTTCTTGGTCCTCCCAAAGCATACAGCAACAGATAGAGAATCAAAGATGAATGGTCTTCATGCTTGGCTTTTACTGAACATGGATCATGCTTGCTTCAAAAATTCCTGTAATAATCCATTTTGGTTTATACCGAATTGCTGCTGCTGTGACTGGTGATGGGAATACAGGGATGGTTGATTAGATCCACATCATGGGGGTAGAGTTTGCCTTTTTTTATGAAGAAAATGTGAGAAGCAAATAGTACTTATGATCATCATGGATTCCCCCCTCCAGCCCCTGCAACTGTTTGTTTTGTTGCTAGAGTAGAATATTTTTAGAATCAAAGTCTTGGCTTTTGACATTGGAGTCCATCCTGTTACCCAGCCCAATACAACAACTATTCCAAACTTAGCCTAACCAAGTATTTAGCCATCCAAGTATTACCCTGCTGACACTGATTCAAAAAACTACAGCAGGAAGGGAAAACTACAGGAAGAAAGAAAAATACTACTTAACATTTTATGGCTTTAAAGTCTTTCCTTCTCTTGTCAAAAACAAGATGTCAGAGGGGTTTGCAAGTACTAAATGACTCCTGCACTTAACGTTTCAGTATTGACACTATTCTTATGCAAGCACAAAAGCTGTTTGTTGTCTAAGGCTCTCTTCAGCTTCAGGATTGTTCTCCCTTATTCACATAAAATATGCAACATGTATCAGTGAATCCCTTTTCCTCTCTCCTCCTGGAAATGAAGAAAAAGAAAGATGAGTCCCCTGGGCTGTTGGAGTGTGTTGGTGTTTGCAAGTCTTCCCCTGGGATTGACTTCCCAGAACATTACAAATTGAGCTTTGTGCATTGAAAATTGATGTGGCAAATGTTTCTTTAGAAAACACGCCCCCTCTTTTACTTATATAGCAGAAATGATAAAGCTGTTCCCTCTTTGGTCATTTTTTCTTTCTTTTTTTTTTTTTTCAGTCAGAAACTTGACTCTGAGTCAATTGAAGTTTTTATGTGATAAAATAATTCAGGTATCCTTTCTTCTAGCTGGAAGAATTTAAATGAGGAGACTTAAATAGGCTCAGCACTCTGCTATTGTCTATGCTTTCTAACACTGAGAAGGCGTGTGCACTGCTGAATGTCTCTAATGTTGAGGTTTTGCCCTTAACTCTCAGGTAGCGTCCATCTCAGCTACTGCCCATGCTACTCTCAGGCAGTCATGGCCTCATCATCCTCTTCAGTGTTGGAGACTGAGATCTTCCAGTACATCGATGTACATCAAAGCGAATTCATTGAGGTAGGAACTGCGCTGCAGTGAAATGGTGAGCGCAGAACCGCTGCCCCAGAGGCCTGTGCTCTATGTGCCAGATGAGCATTCGCCACTGAGGTAATGGGCTGGGTTCCAGGCCTGGCATCAGTTGTGCCACATGGACTTCACAGTGCAAGGCTGCAAGGGGGCAGTCCATGCTGGTGAGCCTTTGGTGGAAAAGGGATTTGCACAGACTTTCCCCAAACCACATGGTTGTGGGTGTCCTCTGAGAGTGAGTAGAGGGGCTCCACTGAGCCAAAATGCACCTGCATGGGAGAAGCAGGCCAAATAGGCTGCTCTCTCACTTGCTTTACATCAGAACTGGGCTTTGTAGGTTTGCTCTCCACAAGGAGAAGAGTTTTAGTCCCATGCTCATTTGTGCTTTTGTTTTTGTCAGCTCCCTGGGAAAAAAAACCCTACAGAAACATAATTGGTCCAGTCGGTATCAGTTATGCTTTGGAGCTACAAGCTCTTCTGAATCCTTGTGAGGTTTGCTGGGGTGATTTGTACATAATACACTTTCTGTGATGCAAGCTGGTCTAACATGTAGCCTGCCTTCTCTTCCCCTGGGTTTTAGATCTGTGACTGGCAGTGCCAATGCCTAAGCATGGGCACTCTCCTGGTTTAGAAAAGCATGACTCTCAACCCTGGGGTTGAAGCAATTCCTTTCAGTTCTGAAATGCACCCATGGCACTGCTGTGATGGGACAGAATTTAGACCTTATTCCAGTGTGTTGCTTCTCATGTTCAAGGACCAAACACCGCAGTATCCTGGGTGATTTAATTGCATCTCTTTCCTTCTTGTGCAGAATCTGAAGGAGTGGGTGACTGTGCAAAGTGATTCTGTTCAACCACATCTGAGGAAAGAAGTAATACGAATGATGGAGTTAGCAGCAAACCGACTTGCAGCGCTGGGAGCCACTGTTAATTTAGTAAACCTGGGGTCACATCAGGTGCCTACATCATTTTTGTATTTAAAACACTTTATTTGCACATGTGATGCTTATAGTGATATATATATATATGTGCATGCATAAGTTATGATTTACTGGTATTTTTGGTTGCTAGATGATGATTTCTTGATAGTCCCATGGCTGCACAATACCTGCCCAACTCCGTCCCTCAGGCTGTCTGCCAACAGAGTTGGGAGACCATGCAGACAATCCAAACACATACAGATGTTACTGGCATAGCACAGACAGTTCGACACTTAACTGGGGGAAAGCACCTTGCAAATGTAAAAGGCCTGAATTTTTACCAGGGCCTGTTTTTTACATTCTTCCAAGTAATGAAGCAGGATAGATACTGCACCAAATTCTCTGCAGGAGGGAGGTAGTTTTTACAGAGAAAATGTTGCCAAACAGAAGGGGCTTGCTGTCCTGAGCATAGTCTTTGGCTTTCGGAGCTTCTGACAAACGCTCTAAGGTATTTTCTTAATTACTGTTGGAAAGCAACAGACAAGAGTTAATCCCTGAGTCCCTGAGAAATCTTTCTCTAATTTACTTATCTTACTGTGGCTGGGGGCTCCTTCCTGCCTTGGGCTGTTAGATTTCTATTCTAACAAGAATTCAGGAGTGCACTAATAGCGATTCTCTTTTCCTTCCTCTGAGGAGGATTGCAAGAGTCTGAACACAAGGGCCTCACGGCACAGCAGTACTGTAATATCTCAGGTTATGTCATTTCACAGTTCTAATGAACACATTTAAAATTAAAACCTTTGCATGCACTTACCATGCAGGTATGAATGCCAAAATATACAGCAATGGTCTGTGCAGCTGTCAGCAAGGAGCGGATCACCCGTTGTTGGAGCAGAGACCTGCTTGAGCCAAATATATCTCTGCCTTGGGCCAAAATACTGCTTCACAAAATGTTTTTTTCCTTTGATTCCTGGGCAAGAAGCAGCTGCCCGTTTGTGTTGCAAGAGACCAACATGCCTGGTGAATACAAGGGGGTACATGCCCATTTGTCCTCTTCCCATCCCTCTCTCCTGTGAGACACCCAGCCTCTTTTGACCAGTGTGGAGACCTTTTCTTCATGGTGCTATGGTACAGGATTTGTTTATCACCTTAATCTGTTTTGAAATCAGTCTGAAATAGCTGCTGCTGCCTCCTGACCGCACAACTTTGTTTCTGTATTTGAAGTTACAGGCCTTCTGCCATCTGTCTGTGGTAAAATCAAACCCCAGGTTAGTCAGGGTGGCTTTTGACTGTTTCAATTTCACAACAGCACAAAAATCAGCTTTTTCTTCTCCAGTGTTGGGAAATAAATGTAGTAACAAGTGCATTTATGACACAAAAACGTTAGAAGAGTTCCATAAAGTCCCTGCAGAACCTGAAAAGAGCTGGAGAAAAATTTTGATTTCTCTGCACAGGTTAGATCTGGATTCAAAGTCAGCTTTGAGAACCTCATCAAATCACAGCCAACTGAGTATGCAGAAATATTTTCAACACTGAGAATTAATTTTTTTTTAATAAGACTTGCCAGTTTTCAAAGGTTTATTCTTCCTCTGTTGCTTTTCTAACATTTCTCTGCAGTTGCCTGATGGCCGGGACCTCCCACTGCCTCCCGTGATTCTTGGGGAACTGGGGAAGAATCAACAAAAACCCACTGTATGTTTCTATGGTCATGTGGATGTGCAGCCTGCCAAAAAGGAGGATGGCTGGAAAACTGACCCTTACATGCTGACTGAAATCAATGGTGTGCATCTGGTTATAATTTTTTAAAATTATTATTTGAATGCATGATAGAGAAGGAGGCTCCCTGCATGTTTAACCACAGCATGAGGACTTTTGCCATGGAAATCTGTGGGACAAATCCAATGGCTTTGAGTTTTGATGACCATGCTGTGAGTAGTTAGACCCAACAGTGACTGCTTTCAGCATTTAGTATGAAAGAGCCACATGAGGTTATTACCACTTCACAGAGTATTCAACAGAGAATCTGTTTCTGCTTTTAAATTCTTTTAAGTGGTTGTTGGATCAGCTGTTATATCCTCCTTTGCATCTCCTGTTCTTGCTTCGTTTTCCTTTAGTACCTTTACCTACCATGTTGAAGCTAAGCAGCATTAGTGGTGGAAGAATGAGAGCCCCCCTTAATGTACTCATCTTTCCACTACAGCCAGCTGAGCATGAAAAAAATCCATTCACTTGAAGGACCAAAATTAAGGATGGAGGGTCAGCAGAGGTGCAAGACCAAGAACCCAGAGATCCCGATTCCCAGACCTATCCTATAGCCTAGCAGTTCCAAGCACTCTCACTAGGGTAACTCTTCTGCCTCCGCTGGGGACTGCCACTGAGAGTGGCATTCCACAGATTGATCTGTACACAAAACTGAAACCTGTCCCTGTATAGAGCTGTACAGTCAAACGCTTAAAAAAACCCCACCAAACCAAAACACTTTGATTTGTAGCTTCATGCTTCTACTGTGGAACTTATTGGTCGGGTTTTTGGTGCTTGTTACCTGGGCTGGCTAACGTGCATGGAGGCTGTGCAGTGTGTAAACCCTCCAGGCATGGCTGGTGCAAACAGACCATTCCTAAGAACAGAAGTGAAGGCAGAAATTGGCATGTAACAGAAACTACAATATGATGTATGCAAAAGCGGGGTGGTGGGGTGCTGGTGGGGAGTGTACCAATCCACTGAGCAACATCCACCACCTTACTTAAAGTCAGTGAAATCCTGATTCATTCGACACTTGACACACCACTACAGGGCTGTGGCAATAGGAATTTACTGATTGCATTGACAAGAGAAGCTTCAAAGATTGCTTAAAAACCTTTCTGCCCTTCTTCTTAAGGAAATCTCTATGGGCGTGGAGCAACAGATAATAAAGGACCAGTCTTAGCATGGATAAATGCAGTGGAAACATATAGAGCCTTGGAATTGGTAGGTATCTGTGAGGAATTCTGTCGGTGGTGGTAGTTGTTGTTGTTGGTTGTTATTATTATTACCTGGAAGGATCCATTTACCCTCCTGTGAGTTAGATATCTGTTGGGACAGAGACATTTTGAGATAGTAGCTTATTTACATACTGGTCCCACTCTAAGAATCTATCCTTGAGCATTTCCATTTTGAATAGTCCACGTGCAGTGAAAATACAGTATTGTCATTGCCCTGCAGAGAAAAACACACTAGAGGCAGCATTCAATATATATTGCATACATTCAACAGCTTTGATACCCTATTCTCTTGTGAGCTTTTATAATGGTAAAATAACATTTGTCACGGGTTGGTCATTAAGACTCATCTCTACTGTTACATTCTGTTAATCTTTGGTTTTGTCTACCTCCAAGTTACCTTCAATTTATGTGTATGCACGAAGGGAACAAGTATCAAAAACTACTCACGCATAATGGGATGTTCCTTCAATGCATTAGATTCAGCAAAGCAAATTCTCTGAACAGGTGCACTAACTAAGCAAAAATATACTAACCTATAGCCTGACATGGCTCTAAGAATTCTACTTTTGCCTGAATTATTTCAGTGACTAACAGAGGTGTCTTTAAATAAGTCTGTATATTTAATAATTTGGAGCTAGCTGTATCCTGAACGCAAAGCTAAACTGATGTGTAGGCCAAGCTTATAACGTGGCTGGCAAACATTCTTTAAGTGAATTTGCACAACATGTTTTCTTAGATAGTTGAGAAACATTTTTGTGCCTCTGTTATGATATTATGGTGCAAACTGAGCCTAACCCTTGACCTCTAAAGTCTTTTTCAAACCCTTTGGAAAACCGATGTTTTCCTCACATCACTAGGACTGAATTGACCTCAGTGTCTCTTAAGTGCCCTCACATCACTAGGACTGAATTGACCTCAGTGTCTCTTAAGTGCTAAGAAACCCTCACGTTACTTGCCTACAGATTAGCTGTTGTAAGTGGATATGGTTATGGGTCTGTCTTTTTGATTCTTTCCAGTTTTTTAAAATCACTAATAGCTATTTTGGCATTTTAACAAGCAAGGAAAAAAAAATCCTTGTAATTTGAAGCCTTTCCCTTGAAAACAGCACAGACCATCAAACAATATTCATGAACAGTTTGTTTCTAAAATTTTTGTGGTCGTTTGATGAACCATTGGTGAACCCATCCGTAACACAAGTTCATTTAATTCTACACATTTGTTCCTGCATTTAATCAGAGCACTGAATTAAAAGAGAAAGCATCTTAAAACCTGTAATGAGAAAATGAATTGGAATTGGAAACTATGCTCAAATTTATTTCTCCCGTGGGATGCGTCAGCATTTCTAGCTCACGCTATTCCATAATAAAAGTTCTCTTAATTACCCTTGGAAATGCATCCTTACAAACTAGGAGGCAAATGGATTTGTGAGTGCTAAAAGGACAATTATAGCAGAATCACCAGCAGCAGTTTTACCTCTGTGTGGCTACCTCTGGCAATAGATAATGTGTTGGGAAAGCCACAGCCAGTGGACCTCTGCCAGTGGTTCCCACATGGGCACTAACAGTGGAAGTATAAAAGGCAGGAAATTTTCTGTGAAAATGCAACTATTCTTGCCCAGTTAGACTTTCCAAAGCAATTAGACTATTTAATAGCACTGAGAGAAAGCCCATTTAATGAGAGAGTCTGGCAATCTTTCTGAAAACACAGAAGTACAAAAGATGCTGCTTATTCCCCTTCAAAAATGAAAAGTAGGTAAAGAACATGAGGAAAACTGAGTTTTGTGGAAACTCAATGGATGTGTCTACTTCCCATTGCCCTTTCTGTTGAAGCAAGGTGTATATATATCCCTTGTCCTTTTTCCTAACACAACGTGTACTGCAAACCAGTCTGCTTCTGATTGTAAAGATGTTGTATCTTTGAAAATGCTCGTTCCTTACCCAGACTTCTCTAATGTTCACTTAGGCTCTGCCAGTAAACTTCAAGTTTGTAATTGAAGGCATGGAAGAAGCAGGGTCCTTGGGGCTAGAAAAGTTACTTGAAGAAAGCCAGGGCTTTTTTTCTGATGTTGATTATATTGTGATTTCGGACAACCTCTGGCTCAGCAACAAGAAGCCTGTCCTGACGTATGGGAGCCGGGGAAATGCCTGCTTCTCTGTGGAGGTAAAGGACACGGCTTTATTTGAGCTGGTCCCCTGACTGGACTGCAGTGATGTTCCTGTAATCATATAATCTGTATCTGCCTGCAGAGAAAGTGTGGGAGCAAATACAGAGCTTTCTCCCATATCCTTTTGGGCATGTGTAGATTTCCCCCCTCATTCCAGCTCAGTTAGCCTTGTTTACTGTCATTAACGCCTCTTTCCCCTTGGTCTCTTTCCCATCCCATTGCTCTCCTGCCACCCTTCAGTTTTTCCTCCTCACCCCTTCTTCACATCAACTCCGTTCTCTTGCCACATCGTCCCTACACCCCGACTCTTTCACTCCAAAACCATTTCTTCTGCTGCTCTGCCCTTTTGCAGCAGACACTAGTTAGTGCAGTATCTGCCAAAAGAGACTCAATTTTCTTGGAACTTTGGGTTTAAAAGTCACACACAAATTTTTTTCACAACCATTGGCAGAAGCAAGTAACAGGGCACTGCAGTATATTTAGCAGCCAACATGAACTAATGTGAAATGAAGAGCAGAAATTTCTCATCTGGAAACTTCCTGATGAAGCATAAAAGGAACTCGGAGAGAAGATTAAAGAACTAGAGAACTAAAGAGAAAAAAAATCTGCATTAACCTTTATGTCTGAAAAAGAATGAAATTTGTTTTTAACCAAAAGAGCCTCGTCAGCCTTGATTCAATTCTTCTAAGTCTTGGTTAAGAAAAATGATGCTATTAAAGCATCAAAAATGATCTCTGCCGGCTACCAGACAGTTGGCTGTAATGAGGTTTTGAGAAGAATAAACAAGTTCACTGCAGGAAAATAGTTTATGATAAACCTGAGTATGAAAATGTGTCTGGAAAAGGAACCCATTTAATAAACCAAATGCCTCTCTCTATGCTAAAGCCATATGATTCAAGAGACCTCTAAATTCTTATTTGTTGCAATCTGGAATTAAGGTTGGACATATATTTTCTTAATGTGAAACAAGTTAGGCCCTTTCTTGCCTTTGTTATGAAGATTTTGCATTAAATAAAAAGGATATAGAACTTGGGTAATTTATTCTGTGATGTTAGAAACAGTAATATGCAAGTGTTTCACTTATGATGTATTTAATCTTACTGAAGCAAAAGAGGGAATGGCAAGGGATCCTTGCTCTCAAATGCCTGTAAGCACTATAGGCAGCTGCATTTCCCTCTCTAGTGCTTAACAAGAGAGCCCTATCTTCTCTTTATCAAAGCAGATTCTTCCCCATGTGATCTTTTCTATTTTTATAAATAGAAACACTCTTTTTTCTATTAATAGAAATACTCTTTTTGTGTTCATCTATGGCCTTCTTTAAAAAAACCCAACAAACAAAGCCAGCCCTGCAGCTACCAGTGGCTGTGGAAAACAAAAACTCACAGAAGAACAGGGAGCAGGGACTATTTATATGTAACCAGTGATTTTGCTACAGGTTGAATGTGGTGACAAGGACCTGCACTCTGGAACTTTTGGAGGCATCATTCATGAGCCAATGACGGACCTGATAGCTCTTCTAGGTAATAACATGCATCCTTGCTCAGGAATAACTGGGGAGCAATGCCTAGCAATCAGTCTAAAGAAGATCAGTCCCGTGTTTAACTGGCCTGAGTAAGACAAATTTACTTGAAGCAAGATTCCCAGGTTTCCAAATCTGAGCATAGCCATGGTAGCAGCAGCTGAGGGGGAAAATGCCTCCAGTAAGGCCAGGACCTCAGAGATGCCTGTTGTGCTGTCAGTCTTGTGTCAATCAAGACCATTTAAGGACTGCTGGCAACTTGAATTCATACACACATAGTGAAATCTGAGGTTTTAAAACTGAGTTGTATCTCAGTAGGATGATGTTTTCATCTCAGCTGCTGAGCTGAACCACCACACACAAACAGCAGCTCAACAATTTTCATAATAAAGATGAAAATGCATCAACAATTTTCATAATAAATATGAAAATGCATCAAGTTAGGTGCCACAACTTAACAGACACCAGCAGCTCTTAGTTGTTAGGCTTACTCGTTCAGTGAAGATGTAGGTGGAAGGAAAAAGGCATTGTGATGGCCAAGTGGAAGAAACAGGTTCTACTTATACTGATACCTCTACTTTACTTTGCAGACAGCCTTGTGGATCCCACTGGTCGTATTCAGATCCCTGGGATCTACGACAGCGTTGCTGCCCTGACGGAGGAGGAGAAGAAATTGTATGAATCGATTGAGTTTGATCTAGAGGAGCATAAAAATAATAGTGGTGTGAAAAAATTCCTCTACAGCACCAAGGTAACATAAAATCTATATAAATGGTCAGCAGGAAGGATTTAAATCACCTTTTCATAGCATTTATGTATACGGTCAAACTGAAAGATATTTTCAGTCAATGGCAAACTCAGAATAAAGGAGCACAGAGCATTAAAAGGTAAATTAATCTGCTGGAAAGGCAAGCTACTGCATCTGGGGAAAGTGACCCGAAATATGAATAATCAATGAGAAGAAAGAATGCAAAGCTAAGAGTTGCTCTCCTTCTCTTGCACTGCAGACCCTCTCCCTCTCATCTAACCAGCCAAACAAAAGCAGCATCAAAGTCCCCAGATACAGGTTACACAGTAGGAAGCAGCTGTGTTCGGCTCTGAAAAACGGGAGGCAGCCTTAGGCAGATGGGCATTGGGGCCCATTTTATTTGTTAAATTCAGATTTTGATGTCTACTGAGCACACCAAAAAAAAGTGCCTGATGCTACAAGCCTCCCTGTGCCAGCATTTAAAACAGGTATCCTAAATAAAGCCCAACAGGTAAGGGCTTGCTCAGAAAGATCTCTCTGCACAAGAGTAGCAGTGGGGAGAAAGGAAAGGTATATTATAGCAAATTTACTTATGCTGGTATAAACTCTAACATGGATGCTTTTCTTTCCATGCAAAAGCTTCTGAATTAGCCTAAGCTAGACTATAATGGTTGGTAATACAGAAGTATAATGTGGCTACACTATGTAAGTTTTGATGCTTTACCTATGTGAGGATGAAATGGTGCAAATTTTATGTGTATATAAAGCTTAAATCTCATAAAACCAGAATAGAAGGAAAGCAGTTGTGCATACTGGAGTTGAGCATGAAGACCAATTTATAAAAAGCCACTAGGAAAAAAAAACCCAGTTATTTACTTTTTCTCTTTTCTTTTTTAGAATAGACTTTTTAAAAATTTTTTTCCCCTTCCTATCTTCTCCAGGAAAACAGATCATCTTGGTTACCAAACATTATTATCTTACCCCTTGTGTTATTTAACTGCTTGTTAGTAGATTTTTTTTTTTCCCCTAGTATCATCTGGGAGGGGTCTGGCTAAGCTGGCCACAGAACTTCTGAGATTAACAGTCAGATCAGAAGTTGTTCTGATTTTAGTTTGTGCTAAAATATTTACTTCCAAGATATTTTTTTAATAACGCTCCACTTTTCTTCTTGTGCATGAAAAGCTGTTCTCATCCAAATACTGCTAAAGGTATCAAATGTTGACTAGAAAAAAGCAGTACCTTTCAAAAAATGCAAATATATTGGCACGGCTTTAAATTACAACTCTAATGTTTTTAAAATAGAGAGGTCTCCTAATGCAGGTTTCGTTTTTTCACATTAATGATATAAATTGTGACTGATTCCAGTGTCATCCCTTTTGTTTTCAATGTCACTGTTTGAAGGAAGAAATACTTCTGCACCTGTGGCGTTACCCTTCTCTCTCTATTCATGGCATCGAAGGAGCTTTCCATGAACCGGGAATTAAAACCGTCATTCCCGCAAAAGTCATCGGCAAATTCTCAATCCGCCAGGTCCCTCACATGGACCTTTCCGTTGTCAAGCAGCAGGTAAGGGGAGAACCTTTTCTTTGGCCACTACTATGTATAAACTCAGTCCTCCTTAGCACCTCACGAATTTATACCCCAAGTAGTAAACAGAAGGTTTCTAGCATTTATCTATTCCTGAGAGAAGGAAGATGAACGCTTTCTGAGTGCAACCTGTTCTCCCTGCAGGTGGTGGGACACTTGGAAGGTGTATTTGCCAAGAGGAACAGCCCAAACAGACTGAAAGTGTCTATGCCTTTGGGTGCAAAGCCCTGGCTCGCTGACTTTAACAATCCACTATATAAAGCAGCAAGAAGGGCAATAAAAACAGGTGTGTTCCTTCTTTATTTCAGTTCTGAATATGTCTGCAAGTGCAGAGGGGAAGTTTGCTCATCCACTGAGGAAGGGGGATTTCTTTACTCAGTGCTGTAGTCACCCCTACGAAACCTCATTGATTTTGACAGCCACATCTTCTTCCACACCTTGCTGCATTGGGGTTATTTAATAGGGGTAGCACAAAGACCTCATTGTCCTGGTTTCAGCTAGGATGGAGTTAATTTCTTTTCTAATAGTGGATGGAATGCTTTGTTTAGGAATTAGGATGAAAGCAGTACTGATAACATCCTGATGTTTCTAGTTGTTGCCAAGCAATCAAGGTCTTTTTCAGTTGTTTGTATTTCTCTACTAACGAGAATGGAGGGGACACAGCCAGGACAGGTGACCCAAACTGGCCAAAAGGGGGTATTCCATGCCAATTACATCATGCTCAGTAAAAAGGGAGGCTGGTGGGAGGAAGACCAGGTGGCTCTAGGATGCATGGGTTTTGGGGGTTAGTCTGTTTTTTTGGGGACAGCTCTGGGCTGCACGGCCTGAGTTGTGTGGTCCAGTGAGAAACTGCATTGTGTATCACCAGTTTCATATATTTTTTTGCTCTAAAGTCCTGCTATCATTGTTATATCTATCTTTCTGCTGTTCTAGTAAACTATCGTTATCCCAACCTGCAGGGTTTTGGTTTCTTGGTTTTGGTTTTCTTCCCCTCCCTTCCCCCCTCCCTTTCCCAGAACAAGCAACTGCATGGTGCTCAGCTCTCAGCTGGGGCAAAACCTCATCACTCATTTAGTTATTTTGTGTACTGACATGAAGCCAGGGGTTTGGAGAGTGCAGCTCATGAAATCGATTGGCCGCACACTCAAAACAACTTCTACTCAGGAGCTGTTGTATTTGAGCAGATAGCCAACATTATGGTAGCAGAAGAAATCACCTTAACAATGAATTCCTTCTATCCATGTACTTTAGTTTTTGGAGAAGATCCAGATTTTATTCGGGATGGTTCAACAATTCCTGTTGCCAGAATGTTTCAGACTATCACACAGAAAAGTGTGATGATGTTTCCAATCGGAGCAGCTGATGATGGAGAACACTCACAGAATGAGAAGATAAGCAGGTTAGGTTTTAGGTTTTTTTCATTTGCCCATTTATGCTATAAGAGGATGGGAGGAGAACTGAAGTCCCCAGGTACACATGCACCACCACTGCCAGATGGGAAGCTTTGCTCTCCACTTGACAGTCCCAAACTGGCTGTTTCTGGCAAACTTGCTGCTGTCCCAGGCAGAAAGCAAAATTCCCAATCTAGATCCTACGGCTATATAGTTTTCATGTAGTATTGTGGTGGCTTAGGCCAGTATTCACTTGGCCCTTAAAGACATCGTACTGGCAATTCTCATTTCACTGCCAATTAAATTTGTGTCACAGTTGATGATGTAGATGGGCACCTTTCCATCACAGCATCAATTTTAAAATATTCCAATCAGACATACTCAGGCTAATGGTTAAGTAAGGGTTTTAATGGTTTCCAGTATGAATGGATGTAAAGGTGTACTTGCATTACAGGGGTCAAAATTAGTGTAAGTTTATCAAAATTAGCTTGAACTTAGCAGTTGTGTTCGTTCTTTGAGGAACCATGGTAAGACAGTGTTCAGTGTGTTACCTGGACATTTGTGTAGCTTCTGAGCTTCATGCAGAGCTTGAGGAACTGGAGAATCATACAGTAATTATCAAATAATTTTTGTTGTCCCTCAGTGTAGCCTCAACACTTGTGGCTATGGACAGCAGAAGTTATGGGACATAACATTGGAAAAAATTTCCTCAGTGAATCCTTCAGAGGAATGCTGATTGTGGCACTTCCAGAATTTCTGTGTGTTTGTCCTTTTTTTGGGTGACCAGTCTTGCAAATTCCACTAGTTTGGACAGCAATGCAGGCTGACAGGGCTTTGTTCTTTCTTTCCTTCTTCACAGATACAACTACATTGAAGGAACCAAAGTGTTTGCCGCCTTTTTCTTGGAGATATCAAAGCTACATCACTACTTACGTGAAACATCCAGCACGGAAGCTAAGAACTGATAGAAGATTACAAGAAAAACCAGCAAAGAATATTGTTAATCTTAAGCTTTCTAACTTCCTGATCTGGAAAAACACGCAAATCACATATTCATAGAACGATGGAGGTTGGAAGTGGCCTCTGGAGGTTGGAAGGGGCCTCTGGAGGTCACCTAGTGGGTCTGAATTGGTGGAAAAAATATAAATGCCATGCTATTACTTGGCATACTACTAAATGGTACACATTTGTGATCTGGTTAATCAAGTGGTCTCATCCCTAATGCTGTAAGATACGGTTAGGGGTGATTCGCTCTGGCTGAGTGGAGAACAGTACATTTTAGTTTTAAAATTCAGAGCAATTTTATTTTACTTTTGTAGTATGTCCATGTTCATGCCAGTTAGCTCATATTTCAGTTTCTGCATATGAGCAATTTGCAACATGCTCGTTTCCTCCTAAATATAAACAAAATTTCACTATTTAATTATTTGAATATGGGTCCACTATCATGTTAATCTCTTTGCTGAGCTTCACAGAAGGTTGTAAATCACAAGTGTAATACAATTTCCTTGCTGAATTTGAGGCAGTGGTTTGCCAATGATCATTTACTTCTGGGAATAATTGCTGAGATCAACAGAACTGCAATAGTAGCAATAGTAAATAAACATTTCCAGGGCTGGCTTCTGCCCTCCCCCTCCCACAGCTTAATCCAAATCTCCTCTTACTGAGCCGTGAGCACAATTTTAAGAATCACTACATAACACATTTCCTTAATGTGACTTTCTTTTTGTACAACAGGAACGTTTTTGTAATTATCTGTTCTGGCCAAAGTCTGCGATCAGAAGAACACTCTTTCACCCTTACATATTTCAAGCATCACTTTACATTGATAATTAAAGGAAAATGATACATTTTGAAAATAAAGCAATAGTTAAGTGTTCTGTTTCCTGTTTAGGCAAAACGCTGAGCATAAATTATGTAATTCACATCTCCCTATTATTTTAGGGGTTTTTTTCAAAATGTGATTATCATTGCACACATGACCAAAGTGACTGAACCAGATTTTAACAAAAACTTAGTAGTGTTATCCCTACTGTTAAAACAAGTGACATTGATTAAATTATGGAAAATAGTTGATGTCTTTCTCTACTGCTCCCTGTCTTGCAGAAACCTGTAAGAATAAAGGTGATTATAAGGTGTGGATGTGGAGTCTCTAGAAGGGAATACTGTACCACAGATAATGAGCATGAGCAGCTGATGTGGAAACTTATCAGGATAAAAGCCTTGGTTGAACTCAGAAACAAATAAAGGAGCTTCTTATTTTTAGTAGCTCCCCTGAAATTCCTGGGAGCTTACACACAAAGGTAACTGGCTTCTTAAGAGGTCTGGGAGCAGTAATAATTTAGTGTTTTAAATAAACACTACATTTCAGGCTCCCCCCGGGCTGTAAGGGTCTCACAGCTAAGCTGCAAGTGCAGAGCAAAGATGCTGGCGGCATCCAAGGGGAAAAGAAGGATCCAGCTCAACCTCTCTTACTTGTCTTGGCTCTGCAGACTATGTAACTTCAATGTAACTTTTGGTGCCCATGTCAAGAGGGAGGACTCCAAGACAAGGATCTCCAAGATCAGAAGGCTCCAGCTTGCACATCATCAACTTGCAGAACAGGTCCTCAGAGCCTCTCAGTTCCCTTCGCCTGTTTAAAGCGTTTTGGAACCAGCACGGTAAGGATCAATGTGGGGCAGAGCACTCTGGCACAGGACTCAGGGCAGGTCAGTCCACACTCAACAGCTCTTGCTCCATAGAGCTTGTTAATAGTGCTACAGGTTCAAACTACAAATGCCTTAATTTGTTTGCTGGGGCAGTTTACACAAAGTTACAGAAAAGGGACGCCAACAAAAGGTGATGTCTCAGCATAAACTGGAGTGGTTACATTTTATTCTAGACTAGTTTTTACCTTGTGCTAATTTGTGTTTGTTTCAGGGTATTTCTTCACAGTGAAACCTAAGTCCCATTTGTTGGACAGATCATATTCTGTACAGTCATATAAGAGGATGCTTAAACCTGCCCAGGCAATAAGGAAACAACTTTTTGGGGATGTGTAACAGCAGCATCTTTACCTTTGAGAGCCTGATTCAAGTATCAAGGCCTGGATACCTAATGCCACTGGGGATGTCCTGTGGTACCTGAGAAATATGCCCCAAGGATGTCAGACAGAACTCAACCCTGCTGAAGGATCACTGTGAGTGGGCAGGCAGCTGGCCAAACACGGCACCCCTAAGCACCTCTAATAGTACTGGGTGCCTATACATTGAGGTCTGCCTGTCTCCCTGCTACATCCCCCCAAATCTTCCCATCTGTAGTTGTAGGCTGTACACCCAAGTTGTAGGGAAACGAATGCTCAAAGGTGGAATCATATTTTCCTACTGATTGTTAATGTGAAATAAGGAAACGGAACATTTTTATGTCTATTTAGAATTAGGGGCTTAAGTATGAAACTTGAGGTTGCTTTGGGTTTTTTGTATTAGATAAAGAGTTTTTAATTCTTCAGTAATGTCTCAAAAGACTAGATTAAAAAAATGTGGTAGTCAGCTAAAATGATGGAGAATGAGTGAAACAGTAAGATGTTGACAATAGGAGCTGAAGGCATAGTAGACTCCAGAGACTAAGAACTAATCAGGTCACCATCTGCTTAGCCTGTGAAGGGGGAAGATTAGTCTTACTCAGTAGTTACAGTTTTCCCTTTTTGGTAACATTACTCCCCAGAAGCTTGACTTTTGACTCCTGCCAAGTTGTTTGGCAAAAAGTTATAAAATGCCTTCCTACTTAAGGATGTCCACAGTCCATGTTTGGCCTGGGAAGATTGTGGAACTGTGCCCTTACTGGGCCAGTCCCTTTGCTCCCGCTGGAAACTCCTACATGAAAATAACATGTAAAATTTAAATACTGATTGTCCTGACCCAATGTTGGGGAGACTCTCGATGTGATCCCAAGGGCAAGACTAAGACACACAGAGTCAAATGCTGTTCACCCCAAACAGCGTTTATCAAAAAAAGGGTGAATTGCAGCCATAGGACAGAAAGGAATGAAAAGGTAGAAATTAAGCAGGCAGTCCGGAGAGAGTCGCAAGCATAGTCATCACCATGGATCCATGGTGTCCCAGGGGTTCAAGTCTCACTTTGCCTGACAGCAGCACATCACAGAGTCTTTTATTCAGCAAGTTCTTTTATCTCTTGTTCAGGGTCAGGACAGCCAGAGAAGTGTTAGCATCACTCCACGTTCCCCTCAGTGAGGGATAGGTCTTCGCTTCTACCTACTCTATGTGGCTCTGGTCCTGCTCTTCATGCATTGCTCACAAGACTGCCACTAGACAGCAGGCAGGATGTTTTCGCAAGATGGTACTCACAGCTGGAGGCATCTTTGAGACAAACATTCTGCAGCCAGTCTCTGACATAGCTGTAGGTAATCTTTGAGAATCATAGAATCATAGAATTGTAGGGGTTGGAAGGGACCTTGAGAGATCATTGGGTCCAACCCCCCTGCCAAAGCAGGCTCCCTAGGACATATCACTCAGATAGGCGTCCAGACGGGTCTTGAATATCTCCAGAGAAGGAGACTCCACCACCTCCCTGGGCAGCCTGTGCCAGGGCTCTGTCACCCTCACTGAGAAAAGGTTCTTCTGCACGTTGGTGCGGAACTTGCTGTGCTCCAGGTCTCGCTGGATGGCAGCGCAGTGTTCCTGCGTGTCAGCCACTCCTCCCAGCTTTGTATCATCGACAAAGATTCCACTGTCAATCTCTTACACCACCCCGTGGCACAAGGGTTGTCTTGGGACCCTTGGTTGTTTTGAGGAAAGATATTCAGAAAAAGCTAGAAAGAGCTGTTACCATTTTATACAAATTTGAGGACTGGGGACTCAGCTTTCTGGTGAAGTAGTAGCTATGAGCTGCATATTAGTTACAACATTTTGAATCAGTTGTATGTAGCAAGGAATAATACAGGGCATGAACAATAACATAGCAAAACCACGTAATGAATAGAAGTCGCTTAACCCATGGACCACCAGGGAGCCAGGAAAACAAGTCCATGTTCCAACCTTTCCAGGTTTTGGGCAGGGATGTGGGCTAACTTCCATATCCCTGGGTGATCTGTTTCACAATTTTACCACTGTCATTGATTTTTTTTAAGCAACAGTTGGAATTGTTTAGCGTACTACAGACCCCCCCTTCCTTGGCTAGCAGGAGATCGAGAACCATGCGGTGTTGGAATACTGCAGTTCACATTTGGGTAGCCTGGTCAGCAATAGATCTAGTGCTTTGGCCATTTGACTTGTAATAATTTCCAGAACGGCTTGCAGCTGAATAATTTGATTTAAATTAAATAGGTTCTCGTGCACCATGGATCCACTCATTGGGGTTCCAGGTAGCAAGTCTATAATATTGTATAATACTGAGGGATCCAATCATCTTTGCCCCAGGTTTGCCCGCTTCCACCTGTGATGGAGGTATCAATGGAGCATTTACTTCATCTCAAATCATCGTATACCTGAACACCAAGGTGGTCACCTTCAACTTCTGGGAGCAGAAAAAACATGGGGTGAATCACTCCTACATAACAAACTCCACTCCAGTTGGTTGGCCATTGTTTGGCACAATGGCCACAAATCCAGTAATGTCCCATCAAAGCACAACTTCCATTGGCAAAAGGGCTTCACGTCCCTGACCTTTTAGGATTGACCCAATAATTTCCTTGGGCCCACAGACTTGGGGAGCTTATGAGGGAGTTAGTTGCAGTGCAATTAGTACAGTAACAGGCTCCTACTCTACCATTATATGAACAGGAACAATTCATTGACCTCTTCCAGTGGGGGTTTAAGATCCCATCTGGAGACCAGAATCCCTCTGGATACTAAATACTACCCATTTCATTTTGCCATCTCCAGCCCCTTATATTAGGGATCTAAGTATTACTGTAGCTGTAAGTCATTTTACAATTAGATTGCCCAAGGTAGTTTTTTGTTGTTGGGGGCTATATATACAATATTCTCCACGATTTGGGTATCGTACTGGCCAGGCTGGTGAGATACTGTCTTCTCAATTATGTATTATTTTTAATTTCACTCTACATGCTCACTAGCCATTCAGGGGGTATCCTGATAGAGATAAAGGCCCATCTAAACCAAAGAATCTACCACATACCCAACATCTAGTAAGGGTAAAGGTTTCGGCCACTTGCTGGCCTAGGACTATAAATTAATTTTCCCATTCTCATTCATGGCTATTGCTTGGGGAACCGAGTCCTCCCCAGAAATTAAGGGTGAACAATCACCATCAACACCAAACACACAATCAACAACTTCATTTATCTTCTTCAACAGATTGTAGGGTCACCACCACCTGAAAGAGAAATGGGAAAGCAGACTCAGTTCTTCCTAAAGAACATGAAATTAGTTACTATTAGAAAGAGGGAATTACGCACCTTGTGTTGATTTTGTGCTCTTTCCCATTTAGAGGTATTGGTGAACCAGACATTCTGCAACTTCTGGGGTGATTCAATGAAACAGAGGGGTCACTTGTATTATGGGAGGAGGTTCCTTTGTTTTCCCTATTTGGGCTCATCTCCTCTTGAATGGTTAACACCTTTGTGGGTCCCTCAGATACCATGAAAATGTCACAGAATGCTCTATCTGAGCATACTGTTTCTGCACAGAGGCTCCTTAAAGCTATGGGAGTAGAGAGCCCTTATGCCATGGGTGTATTGACAGTCCAGCCCTGGCAACCCCCTATTCAATATGGATGGGGTGTGTGGGGTGAATGGGACCAAGAGCTTGGTGAGCTGCAGCTTCAAACACCAGCAACTGCAGTGCTGCTTCGTGTGGGGTCCGGTCCATTCCCGAAGGACCCCTTTTCACAGCAAATCATACAGGGGTCTGGCAGTAATCGAAAAATCAGGGATGTGTTTTCTCCAAAACACAAACAATCCTAATGCATGCTATAAATCCTTTTTCCACCCTGGCATTTTCATTTTCTCTAATGATGAAAGGGTGTCTGGTGGGATACATGTTGTTCCTCCCATCAGATTCCTAAAAACTTTACTTCACTCAAGGGTGTTTGTATTTTCTCTGATGGAATGTTCAGCCCCAAACTTTCCTAGTGGGAAATTATATTTCCCTGAGTTATGTGAACCTTTCCTGTGTCATTCCCCCCACCTCCCTCCGAATGTCGTTAATATATGGTAAACACTGACCCCCTCCTCTGAGCTATCTTGAGCTCCTGCACTAGCACATGATGAGCTAAAGTGGGGGCATGCTTATATCCTCATGGGAGTGGGGTAAAAGTATGTTGCTGACCTTCCCAAATGAAAGCCAAACAAGCTTGGTCCTCAGGCTTCAGGGGAACCATAAAACCCCACGTCCTTAACATCCACCGTCACCATGATCGGGTGGGCTCGCTCCTGGATTGTGGCTATAATAAACTCAGCAGCGTTGGGGACCGCTGCTGTCGATGGGCTGGTATTTGCATCTGACCTACGGGCAGTCTCCACTTGCTGTTAGGTTTCCACCGGAGAGTTAAAAGGGCAGTGGGTTGAAACCACAATGCCCTGTCCCTTTCAGTCCTCTAAAACAGGCATTATCTCCTCTCTGGCCCTCAGGGGTATTGGATAGGGCTTGGCATTTGTGAGTTTTGAAGGGGGGAGTAGGGGTGCACCTTGCAACAGCTGAATGTTTCTTGCTGGACAGCCAAACGATCACTGCCTCCCTTTATTGTCAGTCCAGGTCCTCCCTTTTAAAACATCAGAGTCTCAAGAGATTAAGGGGAAATTCTCCCACCACAACAGCAAACGCATCAGGAATATGGCTAATATCTATGGGTGAACATTACCAAAGGCATCCGCTAAAAAGAGTCTCTGTTTAGAAGATTTAACCCCACAATTAGCTGTGTTTTGTGTTTTAACGTCTGAAATCTGAAGGCCAGCATCTACCAAGAATATGACCAGGACTTGTTTTGGCCCCATGATGCACCAACCTGGCCGTTTTGGTGAAGCTGCCTGACATAAATCCAGTCTTCACCTCCTCCACCCCCCACCCCAACTCCCTGAGGGCAGAGTCACTAGTTTCCCACTGAACTTTGGGGGACATCCTCCTCCTTTAGCCCAATTACAGGAGGCAAACTAGGGGAATTATCTATACAATCTGTGTCTGTCTTTTCCTGCTTACTGTTTACCCAATGAGAACCTGAGAACTTCAGTGTGCAGCTAGGAAATGCTTCCCATGAAGCTGACAGGGGACACACGTTCTTCTTTCTGTGTATGTAGCTCTGCTCACATGCATGTGCCAGGTGGGTAAGATGCTGACTTAGAGAAGATGAAAAACAAGGATTAAATCTGTATGTCATGTTGCATGACTTTCTTTGCAAGTTCTCTTCTGATCTGATACCACATTAAATCATAAACTTAATGCACTGATGCGTAATGTACCAGATCTGATTTTTATATCTGAGATTGCTTTGTGGGTTTGTGAGAGATTAATTATACAGTGGCAGAGCTATAAATACTGGCAAGCTGGACATCTTCACACATAACAGATAATACAGGGTAATAAATGAATCTCTTTCATTTTACGGCAATGAATTACCTTTTTATTAAAAAAAAACAAACCCAAAACAACACAGTACAATAAAAACAAATCCTTGGAGATTTGGCATTGTCAGCCTCCAGACAGACTTGTATATAGCTGTACTTAAAAGAAACCAGACATTGTGTATGTATGCATGAATAGTGCTGATGTTGTTACCTGTCTCAAAATCATTTCGGTGATATCTCACCGTGAACTGACATGACGTGCCAGCCAATTGCATGTTCCCCATCCTTTAGATGCAGTTACAATTTAATGTTTTTTAACATCTGTAAGAATAATTCAAAGATGGTGCCAGCCGTGTCTCTCTGTTTGTGGACCTGAGGGAGATTTTTTTTCTTTTGTTTGTTTGTTTTATTTTTTTTCATGGACTTAGAATTGAAACTCTAATCTCTTTAATAGAAACTAGAAAATACAAGATATGCTCCTGACATGCAGCCTTCTGGTGTGGAGAAACAAGTGGTGGCAGAATCCTCATAAGAATTTCCTGTAAGTTTGTATCACACTTTTTTTTACACTTAGAAATCCAAGAGTTGGGACTGCTTTACTTGTCTCCTGTGCATCACTGCCTTCCTGATAAGACAGCAAATTCTGTGTAGAGGGTTAACATCACCAATTTGGCAACAGCCCTGACACTCCAGTGACTGCTGCAAATGATAGAGTTTCATTTAATCACAGTGGAAGGACTGATAGGATCTGGCATGTACATCCTTTCCCAAGCTCCTTCTTTTGGTGATGGATACTGAAAGGTAGTTATATAGTCCACTTGTTATTGAAAAGCAGTGGAATGAAACACATTTTGTTCATACAGAGAACACAATTTTAAAAAACCCAAACAAAACCATGATGAAGAGATGATGTGCTAGCTTTGTGAGCGAGCTAGCAATGAGAGCCTGGGGCGCCTTTGCTGAGCTGGCTCTGTAATGGCTGCATGGGAGAGTATGGGCCCAGGAAAAAATAAATGAATCTTCACTTGCAATTCTCTCTAGGTAGTGGTCCCTCTTAACATGGAGTTTCCTGAATGGAACAGCACAAATTCTTGAAAGTCAGGGTCCGTGGGTCACAAACCCTGTTTTCTCATTCTAGTATCTCAGCATTTGGCAGCAAGGGAGAGGAAAAAAAAAAGATCTAATTTGTTGGTGCAGTTGTTTAGATGTTTGTATCTGGAAAGCCACACCCACAGAAACATGTGATGTCACTTGTCTGCATGTTTTCTGTTGTGTATGCAAAATATTTTAGTTGCTTTTACTTATGTACAGTTCCTTTTATATGACGTTTATTACTATTTAGTCTTGTGATATTGGCTATTGTGATACTGGCTGTTGTATCGTGTAGATAACTGGTGACTATGGTCAAGGTATGGTGGATAGCAAGTTCCAGACTTCCATGTATTGTAATTGTTACACACATCTCTTACCACTTCTGAGATGTGCTGTAACCTGGCTTTGAGGAACATAACTCGAGATTATTCAGGCTCTGATTAGAAATCATGTCTGATGCCCTGCTCTGCTCTTGTGAGACCCTGCCTGGAGTACTGCGTCCAGCTCTGGGGTCCCCAGTACAAGAAAGACATGGAGCTCTTGGAGCTGAGTCCAGAGGAGGGACACAAAGATGATGATGTGGATGGAGCATCTCCTCAGTGAAGACAGGCTGAGAGAGTTGGGCTTGTTCAGCCTGGAGAAGAACATATAATTGTCTTCCAGCATGTGAAAGGCTCTGGGGAGCGGTGAAGGGTGCTGAGGAGGGGCTGTTTGTCAGGGGGTCTAGAGATTGGAGAAGCAGTAATGGCTTTAAGCTAAAAGGGGTAGGTTTAGATTAGGCATTAGGAAGAAATTCTTCCCTGTGAGGGTGATGAGGCCCTGGCACAGGCTGCCCAGAGAAGCTGTGGCTGCCCCCTCCCTGGCAGTGTTCAAGGTCAGGTTAGATGGGGCTTTGGGCAGCCTGGTCTAGTGGAGGGTGTCCTTGGCCATTGCAGTGGGGTTGGATTCTGTGGTCTCTGAGGTCTCTTCCAACCCAAAACATTCTGTGGTTCTGTGACTCAACTGCCTCTGTGAAGATGCCTCTCAGTGCATAAGCAGATCTATGGCCCCTGTGCTTCTGTGTTGCCGGCTTTGGGGATCAGTTGTGCGGCCTTTTGTAGGATCAGCATGAGGAATACACTCTGGTGGTAACTGCTTAAGCTCTCAGTTCAAGCTAGGTAACCCCAGATCTTAATTTTTCTAGAAAAAATGGGTGTGAAAAGTCTACATATATTTGCCTTTGCTAACACTGTGTCTTCAGTTATCCAAATATAAAGGCAGAGAGGATAAATATTAAGCACTTCTAGGGCATACGTTGTTCCTTGCATTTGGAACCAAGGTGGAACAAGTCCAGTTGTTTCATTTCTTCAAGAAAATGGAAGCCAGTAACTAACTGACAAGAGCAGCCCCTGACAGTGCTTCTTGTTGGCCACACCAGAGGATCTGCAGGCACCGGTATGCTCTTTCGTTAGAATTTGTGACTCTGTATCAGCCGTAGGATGGGGGTGGGTGAGGAGAAGTTCCCCAAAATTCTTGTAACTTCTACATGCAAGTTTAAACTGCTATAAATAGCATTTTTCATTGGGAAAATCCTATTCTCTTGAAGTTGCTTGAAGTTTCCTTTTCCTAGAATATATGAAGAAAGAGGCTCAAACAGATTCCTCCTAAGCATTGATTGAAGTGTGTGTGTGTTCATTCTCACTTTTCTCAAACAGATTGCCATTATAGTAACAGGGAAAGTTGGGAAACTACATTTTTATCACATTTTTACTGACTTGCATAACATTTTCTAGATAAAAACAGAACTAAGTTTAACAGAAAGTACTTAGCAGTGGGTAAGCAATTTGTTCATGTGAAAATGGGTGACTCTGTACAAGTTACTTGCCACAGCGGGGCTGCATAGGCCCAGGATAACCTGAAGTGAGCGAGCACGGGTGCTAGAGGCAGTGTAACCTTGCTGGCAAGTCACAGCACAAGGGCTCACTCGTGCCCTGATGTGGACACAAGAACCCTGGTTTGCAGAGCTAGTGTGACTGTGAGGTCTTGGTGCCGGCCAAGCGGAGGCATGCAGGCTCACGCTCACTCCCATTTTACACGAGGGGCAGTTGGGACTGTAATGCCTACCTGGTTCCCAATCCAGCGTCCACTGGGGCAGCCCTGCCACAAGCAGTTTCCAGAAAACTTCCATCAAAGCTGCTGCAATCTTGCCTTAGCCAGCCCCAGCTAAAGCATGACGCTGACGGCTGTCTGGCCTAGTCATGACTCTGCCGAGCTAGCCAGAAAGCCACCCACGTCCTTCCCCAGGGTCGCCTTTCTGCTGAGGCAGCGCCCAGGGGCAGCTGCCCCAAGAGCTGCACCAGTGGCAAGTGAGGGAGGGAGCAGGATCACACACATGACTACAGCAAACTGCATCGCTCTGAACAGTGGCAGAGCAGCGTTTTACCCCCTACATCCCAAACCTCAATGCTTACGGCAGCCATCGCCCATCACAAAACCCTAAGCACAGCGTTCTGTCTTTTGAGGCCTGGAAATTCTTTTTGTGCACCAGTCACACAGACTAGCACATCTTTCAGTGTGATTACTGAAGAACTCATACCTTTATCTCATCAGAGCCACGGCTTAAGAAAGCTGAGGGGAAGGGAACAGTGAGGCCATCACACACAGCAGGGTGACATCTCACCCAATCGTTCAAGCACTGCACTAAAAAAACCCAAAACCAAACCCAACCCCCCAGAAACCAGCACTGATACAAAAACATAGTCCTACTTCTCAACTGAAAGAAAAGCCTTCACTTGATAAGGGGTTTCAAAGCTTAACTGTCTTTTATTTGGGAAAAACATAAAGGGAAGGTATATGTGTATATATATGCATAGGTAATTGACATTAAAAAAGTTCCTGGTGTTTACATCCTGATTATTCTGTTTGATGTCTTCTTATGGGTGTAATTACATTGTTGGAATAAAGATATATGCAGGTTTTCTTCCAAAACTTGGTATTCTGGAAAAAAAGTAATGGCAGTTAAACTCTTATGGATAACGCTGTCAGCTCCCTGACTGTCCTATAGAGCCTTTGTAGAGTCCTCTGCCAGAGACAATACCTACATGACCACTGCCAGGCCAGGGCAGGGGGGTATTTTTCTAAACAAATCTGATGTGTGAGAAAACCCATAGATGGGATTACACAAGTGTGGCTACTGTGACTGACTTCGTCCTGCTGACTGACTGATTTTTGGCAGTCGTCACAAAGCTGCCTGCGCTCCCTGTGCATGAGCAGACACGCAGTGCCAGGGAGGAAAGGCAGCCAGAGTTTTTAAGTGAAGTGCTGGTACGACTCTTCAAATGAGCAATGCTTCTAGTGAAATGGGCATTTTGGTGAGGCAGAAACACAGCAACTACAGAATCACTCATAACATCATAATCTGTTAGAAAATAAACACATTCTATGTTTACAATCCATTTACAAACGGATCTATTAACTAATTAATGTTTTGCTAATTAATCAGTAACTTGTTTATTCAGCCTGCATTTTAATACGTGCTAATCAGAATTTATGCTTCAGGAAAAAGAACAAGCACTTAAACTTTCAGTGTGACTTTAAAATGTCCATACCTCAACCAGAACATTAAATGTCAGTATGCTTGTAAACATTTAACAAGAATTATTTTTGTGGTTTTAAGCTTTATTACAGACACAACTGTTATTAATAGCAATTTTGCCTTAATTGTTGCTTCTGCCATACCAATGGCTCCCTCTTCAGGCTATTCCTAAAAAAGTTGCCTCTCAATTTTTTTGTTAGAAATGGTTCAATTTATGAAAGTCCAGCTCTGTTGATCATGTCTTCTACCCCAGTATGCTCCCCCTCTGCAAGCAGGGATGAAAGAACTGATGGAGCAGGCATGCTGACCTGGATACTGCAAGTACTTAAATACAGGTGCTACGTGAGGTCGTGACCTCTTTTAAGAGGAATCTGTAAACTGAAGAGAAACTGAGCTTGAGGGACATCAAATGGTTGCTTTACCTATTTTCCCATGTTGAAAAATGTAAAAAAACCCCCAACGAATTAGACTATTATCAATTAGCCTGTTCTTGATCAGATTGCTCATTTTTCCCAGTTTCTCCATAACTTATTGAAGTCTTTATGTGTCCCCATATAGGCGAATACGTATGTATCCAAAGATGTCTTTACTACAAATTAAGGAGTCTTCCTCTGTGTAGATGTTATTATACAGAGGACAATTAAAATATGTACAAGAGATACCCTTCTTCTACGTACATTCTGTGTGATGTTACCTACTGACACTTAGCAGTTTTAAACATTTTTTTCATTCATTTCAGTCTTTACCAAGACTCTGGTCATTCATCTGGGTTACTTTCATTCAATGACCATCGCAGGCTGTAGCATCCACTCACCATCAAGCCATTCATGTCTTTACAACCCACTCCACAACATGCAGTGCTATGTCAGAAGGCAAACTGATTAGGCAATGACTGACTGGCTAAATGAAACGGTTGCTAGGCCTAATTAGTAAGCCTGATGGTGCCTTTTATACACTGTATGGCTACAAAACCTCAGTGAACTCCAAACATATCTACAACAGTGTGTTCTCTCCCCTTGACACACACCCTGGCCTACCTCTCCCCCCTCGCCCCAGGCCTTGAAGAATGCTGTTTTGCTAGGATAGTCTACTGGAAAAACAGTAAGAACATAAACAGCTAACCTGCATTTTCAAAATCATAAGCGACTGCAAAAAAAGCAACTGCATTCCTCTAGGTGTCCAAAGCTCTTTAGGTCGCATTTGATTAACATTGATACTCTAATCATGTGACCTAGTTTGAGAGAGGGAGAAAGAACATTAAGTGCTTCGATATTAGGGTTTCTTCGTGATCTTACAAAGGAGATGCTTTAGACTGTGCTCTCACCCGGAGCTGTTACCCTTCTTAAAGTACAGCTTAGAGAGTTTGTATCCCCTTCAAGCTATGACGTGACTACTGCCCGCTGTCCCGCCGGTGCCATGGATTCAGTGAGGCTCTCACTGCCCTGCCCACGCACAGGTCCCACCCCTGCACGGCACATCAGCGCAGCACCAGTAGCGGCCGTGGCAGAGGCCTTGCCAACCGCCCCCGATGGCGCGGTTCTGCGCGCTCCCAACACCCCGTTCGCTGGCTCCCGGCGGCGCCGCCTGCCTTGGCCCGCCCGGGACCCGGAGCTGCGGCCTCCCTGGCAAGCACAGCCCCAGCCAGGCAGGGCAGCGCTGACCCCTCGGGGCTCCGTTCTTCCCTCAGCCACCACGGCGCCTACCTCCCGGGCCCTTCCCGGCGAGGGAACCGGGCGGATCAGGCAGGGGCAGGAGCCGCCCGGGACTCCAGGGCTGCCGCCGCCACCGGGCCCGGGAAGATGGCGGCGGCGCGCCCCCTCCCGCGCGGCGGCCCGCGCGCCCCTCCCGCGCGGCGGCCGTTGGGCGCAGCACCTCGCGCCCGCGGCGGCACGCGAGGCCGGGCGCTCGAATAGCGCCTCACGCTCTCCCGCCCCGGCGCCGCGTCACGTGAGCGGGGAGCTTCGCCCGCCTCCCTCCCCGCACTGCGCGCCTCGCTCCGGGCGTGACGCAAAACGGCGAATCTACGGCGCGCCACTTGTGACCAAGATCATCACAAGCGGAGGCGGACGGCTCCCCCCACGCGGTAAGCGCTGCCGGACGGGACGCGGCCGTTTCCCCCCGCGCTCGGCGGCGCGGGCCGGACCGCCGCTTCGGACCCTGGCGGGGGAGGCTGACGGGACCCTGGGGCCGCGACTGGCCGGCGGCTGGGCCGGCGTCTCCCCTCGGGCTTTTTGGGCCTCTGTGCTACCGTCGTTTTTTTGGTCCTGGTGGGCGGGCGGCCAAGCGGCGCTCCGCTGAGCCAATCCCGTCTCTCGTTCCTCCCCCGCTGCCCGCCGAGTGGCCGAGGCGCCGAGGGCGGGAAGAACGTCCCGCGGGCCCATTGGCTGCCTCAGCCGACTCGGGCCGCGGCTCTTCCCTTCCGTTCTACCGCCGGTGGCCGGCGGGGACGGGGCGGGGGGGGGGAAGAGTCGAGCGACGGGGCGGCCAAGGGGCGTGGGAAGAAGCAGGCTGCGCGGGGACGCGCGTGCACAAGGCGGCGGGCTGGCGGGCGGGAGCGTCTGAGCTGCGGCTGGCGCGTGCTGGGGGGGGACACCTTCCCACCCCTCCTTCCGCAGCGGGGCTCGCTGAGGCCACTGCGCATGCCCAGGCCGCGAGCTCGGCGGTGGCGGGGCGGCGGTGGCGGGGCGGCGGCGCCCGGCCTGCGCCTCCCTCAGCGAGTGACAAAGCTGGGGAGACACCTGCCGCCCCGCGGGGACGGTACCGGGCGGCGCCCTTTAACCGCTGCCAGGCGGCCGTTGCGCGTGTGCTGCCGGGGCGGCGTCTGCGCAGGCGCAGCGGGGTAGGGGCTGGCTAGGGCGGGGCCCGGGCCCCGCGGGGCTGTCCCGGCGCCGGGCCGCGGCGCATGGGGCCGTTGCGTTACCGCCGGGGAGGCGCGGCTCTTGCCGTGCCCGAGCTGTGCCCTGAAAGCTTTTCCCTGGCCCGGGCCCGCTTCTCCTCTCGTTCTTTCCCCGAGGGATAAGTGCTGTAGGGTGAGCGCGGGTGAGCGAGCGGCGGCGCCTGTGCCCGCCGGAGCGCTGCAAGCGGCTCTGGCGGGTGGCGGGGCCAGCCGCAGCCGCTCTCCCGTTGCCCTGCCGAAGCTGCCGCACGGAGCAGGCTCGGGGCACGGTCACCCTCTGCGCTCTCGTCATCCTACGACTTTCCGCGGGGTTTTGGCCTCTTGAGGGAGCGAGGGGACCCGTGGGGTTGCACCGGGGAAGGTCCGTTCCGATCAGTGGCAGGATAACGCCCCGATAACGCTCCTAAGGAGGCGCGCGTCTTCGGGGAGAAAGGCCATTAAACCGAAACCAGCCAGTTTTATGTGGCCTTTGAGAGAGAGGTTATCATCTTGTTTAATTCGACTTACTGCAACTGTTGCTCCTTCAAATAATCAGTGTGGCCCGTGAAACGCAATGTTCATCTTAAATGTAGGGTTGCCTAAGGAGAAAGAAAAGGGAACAAAAAAAAACCACCTTAATTTTGGATCTGTATGCTGTAGCCATTGGTGCTCTCGAATTACAGTTTTCATTCTTTCATGCCCCCTCTTTGTGTAGTTGCCCTGATGCAGACTTGCAAGTCCTTGGGTTTGTCACGTGTCCGTGTTCACCTATATCAGTCTAAGCATGATGGTAACACCTAGGGAGCAGTAAATAATGGGAATCCAAAAGTGCAGGGGTAGTGGTTGCAGGAGTGATGGTGCAAAACAATAAGAGGCTAACGTATAATTTAAACATTGGATGTAATTCGCTGTGATTCCTACCTTAATAATCAAGGCGTGGCCGGTGAAGGCTATAAATTTTACATTCCTATACAAGAACATTCCTATACGAGTAATCAAGATGTTTGCATGAGGCTGAAGCTTTGGCTGCTGGGATCTATATTTTCCCCAAGTCACACCTCTTCATGAAAGATGAAGACAATTACAGGCTTCAGTTGGGTCTCTCCTGCAGCCTCCTAGACTATTCACAGCAAGTTGCATTCATCATGGAAGTAACGCTACAGTCATTCCAACCTTATTTCATAAATTATTTCAGCATGGACATATAATCAGATTGTAGCTTTTATATATAAAATATGGAGCCTGGCAGTAATTGTATAATCCATACATTTTTAAAAAAGTCAAATGCACTGATGTGACAGCATGATGATGGACTGTGACTTTTTCAGTATGTTCAAACATGTCAGTTTTATTAGCATTTTGGGAAATGTAATTCAAACGACCTGAGTTAAAAACATTGAGCCAGCCCTTTACTATCATACTTCTGTTGGAACTATTGTGTAGTAACAGCATCAATGTCTTCTAATTTATTTGCCTGAAAGTTTTCTTTGTTGGAAACTTTTTAAAAACGTAAGCTGTGTTATCTCCTTTTATAGAAAAACGTTGCTTGGAGAAAGAATCTGTGTCAAGCAGATGTCAGTCACAATACGCCATAAAAAACAACCTTTCCTAATTAGGAACAGCATTTTTGTATCAGTGCTTGCAACATTAAGGAAAACAGCTTTGCTTTGCCCAATTTTTTTTGTTGGGTTTTGGTTTTTTCTATAGCCTTTTGAATAAATACAGACGTCTGGTTTTGTGCATGAGCTGAAATTTACAGAGAGATTGGCATGTGAAATGTGGTTGAACTGGAATAGTTGAGTGGCTCCAATGTTTGAGTTTCCTAAGATGGTTTAGAGTTGCAATGTTCTCTTTCTTGGGGAAACAAGAAGGCCACACTTGATGGATGATTCATTGATGGACGATCCAGCCATCAAATAAAAACCTTGGTTAAAGATATATCTGATCTCGTCATTCATCCAAATGAATGATGCAGTACTATGATGCATCTTGAAATTGCTGTGTTTGCTTTTTAGATTGCACACCCTGGAGTACAGGTTATTTTCAAGTGAGCACACCACCAGAAATAGGGGTTAGAGGGGAAGACATGGTGACATGATTGAACAGATGTCGTGGCTTCTATTCTTTCAGGGACAATTTTTTTCTTACCAAAGGCTGTGGTGATGGGGAGAGCTCCTGCTCTGCTCTGCACAGAACTACCCACTAGGCACAGTGGGCTCGATTCTGTCACTTACATAGTACTACATAAGGAGTTAAACAGAAACGGTACTTTCATTTTGACAGATCAACAGCATTTTGACAGGCCAGCAGAACTCTGTTGTCTGTGCTGAAAAGGTCCTGCTTTGTGTGGCCCCCCCAAACGTGGGGCAGCACGGCTCCCTGAGGTGCGGCTGCACAGTGCCTGGCCAGCGGCAGCCTGCTCGCCCCACGGGAAACTGCTGAAGCGGAGTGAGCAGCGTGAATGACAGCGGTTCTTGGTGGACACAGATGCATCTGAGGAATGAGCAGTATGTCGTGCTGGTGATGCTTGGTGCTAATAAGAGGCATAGGATTACTTGAGGACGTCTTGAAAATGAATTAGGAGTAGGGCCACACGGGAGGTGGCGTTGAAACAGCTTAAATGTTGCCTCCTCCAGGGTGCCAAAGTTCACATGACATCTCTCTGATAACGTCAGAGTGGTTTAATCTTTGGTCTGTCTGCCTTTGCAGTGGACATTCTTCTGGCATTACACAAAAGTGTATGAAAGTCTAAATGAAATATACCTACTTTTCTTCTAAACTGGGTACTTTTTAACTTTTTATCTCTTCAGCCTGTGCTACAAAGTAAGCTGAAAGTGTTTATTAGCCCATGTCTATAAACCCCAACAAGAAACAAAAAATGTTAAGATGTTGTTCTTCTAATCTGTAATTTATCTCCTGCAGAAATTCCAATGGCATCTTTTTGCTAGGCAGAGGGAAGTTGTATGTTTAAAACAGGAACCACACCCACCCTGCTGCCCTGCAGCTATGATTTCTGGTGTTCCTGTTTCTGACATCTCACAGTGAAGGGTCTGTAGGTACAGAAGAGTCTATATCCCTTTCTAGGTGTTTATGTTAAGTATATGTGGAAGTTTCCTTATTTTATATCATTTCAGCTCTTCATATGAGAAGAGCTTGTGTCCCAAACTTAAAAACCAGCAGCAGTTCTATAGCTCTAGATACAAAAGCCATCTAGCTGCCTTCTTTCCTCAATATGAGAAGGAAAATTGCAGCGTTGGCCAGTTCAAACGCTTCTTTACAAAGGAATAACCCAGGTGCCATTTAGAAGCTGGCAGTAATGATGCTCCAAAAGTAAAATGCTAGTTTGTATGACTCATGGCTGCCTTCCTGCCCTGCATTAGCAGGGTCTATTGCCTATTTTTTGCTTTCCTTGGTTTGTTTGTTTGTTTTACAGCAGGCTGACCTTTTTTCTCAGTAGTCTGGCCTGCTACTGAGCTACTGTCCATAACAGTTTGGGTTATGTTTAACTGGGCTGGGAGGGTGTGAACATTGTTTCCTTTGGTCCGTAGGTACAGGCATGAATTTTAATTGCCTCTGCCCTTTTGTATCTAAAACCACAAGCTGTTAACACCCACGTGAGGCATACATAATGGCCAGGGAGAAGGCATGCAGAGTAGTTAGGGCATGAAGTATTTCAGTGTCTAGTTGTATACATCTCTATAACTTACTGTTTTGCTACAAACATACATAGACATGCCTTCCTGTCTGGTATTTCATTGTCTTATTGGGGTTAAAAAGAAGGTTTCTTGCTGTCCTTTGTCCCATCTTTGGTATTTCCAAAGTCTCTCTCAAAATACAGGTATGGAGATTGAAAAAGTACATAAAAATGTTAAATTTCACTACAGTTGCAAGGTGTAACAAAACTCATCCAAATAGTAATTTGGGCTTGTGTGATTTTTTTTTTTAATGGAATCCATGCAGTTATGTGATACACAAATATTTCTGTAGGAAACATTCCAGCAAGAGGTTTGGAAAGTGTGGTTGTCCTGCTGAGAAATGTAAGTTAAGCAAAGAACTGGAAGAGCTGTGGCCTGTGCCCGTTGCCATTCCCAACCCATTGTGGTTGGGTTTGTTTGCTTCTGGTATGTTAGTAGAACATGTTTGCTGTATGAGGTATTCCACCCAGAGTTGGTTTTAAGACACACCTTAGCAGGTGAAGGTTTGCTTACTTCACCTGTACTGATGATAGGTCACAGGCTGGCATCACTCACATCTGTGCTCAAGGGAGGAGGGTGAACAGGGCTGAGCTAGAGACATGGATGTGGAAGCATCAGACTCGCTGCTTATGTGCTGCCTGGGGGTTTGATGCCTCTAGGAAGCACCCCGCTGGCTCTGAGGGGTATGTACTGCAGCAGCATTGCACCCCTGCTGACTCTATGCCTGGAGCTTGCTGGGAGTCACGGGTTTCTTGTTCACGTTCTGCACCCTCACAGGAAATCCATCATGGCCAACAAGTATCAGATTTACTGGTGCATGTGCACAGCTCAAGGCTTCTGAGGAGCAAGGTTTGGCATTCCTGTGACACCCAGCAAACGTCCTGAGAACCGTGGTGTAGAAATGGGGCACTCTTGTATTTTGCAGTCTCATGTAGTCTGTTAACAAGGAGAAGTAAGTGCCTGTTGCTTGCTTCTCTTCCATTGAATGTTCAAATGAAATCGTGTGTTATATTTAAGTTGGATTGTTCCATGTGCTTGGGGAAAGGATTGCAAACTCCAGAAATTCAGTAAAGGCAGAATGTTGCTCTCCTAGTTCCTTGCTGTGTACAAGACCTTCCATAGGTTGACATTGACTGGGGATTCAAGACACTGGATGTGCAGCAAGGAGAGCAGTGATCCTTTTGTTTTCTGTTTCTTAGTCTTGCTGGTTTAGGTGCTAGTGAAGTTAAGGCTCCCCATGTGAGTCAAACCCTAGATTTATCTTACTCTTTAAAGGGAAGAAGATTCTTGCCTTATGCTATATAAATTGTTAATAGGATATAAATTTCTGAAGAGTCAAAATGGAAAAATATAAAAATCTGAAATAATCTACAATCTGCAGCCTGTTTGTTTGTTTTGGCAGCCACAGAATAAACTGCAATGAATACTAAAAATTACTAGTTTACCATTTGCATTCTTTACTAGGCACAGCCTGATTGTTATAAGTCAGAGCTAATTTTTTTTTGGCTTGGATCCAGTGCTAGCATAATATCTAAGTTCAAAGATACAGTACATAAAAATGCTTTCTGGATGTTGTCTTCAAAATCTGCCAACTTCTTTCCTATTGTTTTCAGTTTTATTGGTACAACAATGGAATGATTTGAATTGCATTTGTTTTTCTCCCTGTTGTTTGCATTTTCATTTTAAATTATTTACAAGTCTGAGGCTTGGAGATGAGAGCCTAATGAATGCTTTTAAAAATAAAACCTTCTTCTTTAAGCATGTTATGCTTCATGTTTTGAATTTATAACCCAAGACTTAATGAATCGTTTCCTAGTTACTCTCATCTTAGAATTTATGAGCTGTCCTATTTACAGGTTTTACCTATACAATGGAAAGATAATTTCTGTTTACCTTAAATGAAAAGAACTGTTTGTGTTAACAAGCTTAAACTGTTAATTAGGGGTAATATGGCAATAAATATTATGTCAAACCTTAGCAATGCAAACATGCAATATTTAGTTTTGGGCCTTTTCCTGTTGCATTCCAAGCAAGAGGATGAGTGTGTTGTGGTTTTTGATATCTCGTATATGTATTGGGTTAATAAAAAGTATTTTAGGGAAAAACAGTAGTCTGTAGGTTCGTACAGGAAGCAGGTTCACGTCTGTTCTACTTTTAGGGTGATATGTTGATGCCCACATACTATAAAGTTGCTATAATAACCTGTTATTGTGAGGCTGCAGATAGATGGCAGACATATGAAAGAACCCAGATGACTTCATGTATATGTGTATGTGGTGTTTTGTTTACAGTTAAGTTATTCTGCTGAAAAAAAAATAGTAGGACTAGCAGTAGTTGCTTTGTTTTGGATGTACATTAATGTAATTTAATCAGGAAGGAAAGAAAACCTGGGAGTAGAACTTGATGTCATTTACCTGACTATAAATCGGAGTATCTCCGTTCATTTTTTCAATTTATGTCAAAGTGACCAAAATCAGAACCTGACACAAGCTCTCCATCTTGTAATTAGTGCATAGGAAACCAACAACATAAAATCTGATATTTTTTTTGTCCAAATCTTCACCTGAAAACCAAAACTTGGTGTTTCAGCAGAGTTTTTGTCATACTGTGTTCTTGCTTGTTGATACCAGGAACTTTGCAGATACATTGTATGAAGTAGCTTTTTTTCCTCCCTGGTTGTGTCTGATTAGACTTTAATTGTCAGACCTACAGATGTGTGAATCTGAGAGCCATTGGAAGTCTAGGAAGCTTAAAAATTCGTGACAAGTATTTCCTTTGACTTCTTTGTGTGTGCCTCTCATATCTGCAGAGAGTTGCATGTAGGCTTTGTTCCCTGTCTGCTTTTCTTCATGTCGCTCAAGGAGTTCACAGTAGGGATGACAACCTGAGGGAGGGAGGAGGGAGAGGAAGAGGCTGAAGAGAAAGGTGACATAGGTCTGACGTTGGGGGTGTCCATTCTGCTGCTCCAAAGCAGGCATCTGATGAGATTTAAGTTGCTCCTTCTCTCAAAACTGAGAAATCTTCCTTGGGTACAAGGTTAATCAGTGCAATAGGGAGTTCTTTAGAGAAGAGAAGTGAAAACCTGTCAATGTGCTTTGCCAGCTCTGTTTGGGCTACTCAGCTTCCATTTCCAGGTGAGAACACACGGAGTGTAGCAGGTGGAGGTTGACTTGCAGGAATTTTTGTTGTTCACATTATCCTGACTTTAGATGTTGCTGATAAAAATACAGTGTGTTTGGGGGTTCAGCACTGAATAAGCTTTTTTTTTGTTGTTAGAGGATGGGTACCTTTGTATTTTGTATGCAAAGGGTAAATAACCTATCTGGGTAGATTTCTGAGGAGGTGGCACACAGGCAGAGCTAATAAATTACACTGACTACTGTAGATGGAGAAGTAGGCAAGCTTTCAGATACACAAGCCTGTCTTCAACTCTGCTGCTGATACCAGGATAATTAAAATGTATTTAAAAGGAAAACAAAGTTAATCTCTCAAGTTTCCACTTGAATGTTTTGTAAGGTGAAAGAAATGTAAGGAGTGTGTCCTATTATGGCATCAGATGATGTTTTATTTATACATTTGTTGTAAGCAGTCCAGGGTCGTTGGACTTCTAATTACAGAGTCTTATATGACACCTGATTGACAGTGCTGAGCAAACTTCAGTTGATACCACTCTGGCCATGGTTTCACTTTGATTTTATTTCAAAATTGGTTTTCATCATCATCTATTATGTTTTTAAGCCAATGGAATTTGTTTTGAGAGAGGAGAAATACTTCATATAATATTTAAATTTTGTTTTAATAAACCATACAGAAAGTGCAGAGAAAAAGAATAGTGTATTACCTAAAATAAAATTGCAGTAGTCATTTTTCTTTGTAAAGGAACATGTTATAGTGCTGGAATTGTCTAAACCATCAGAATTGCCAAGCATACATAATTACATAATTTCACACTTTCCAGTAAAGTCAGACCCTGATTAAGAAGTTGACAGCCTGAGAGAGTCTGCTCTTTGACAGTGATGTCTGTATTCCCGAAATTTGCAGAGGCTGCCTCTAGGAAAACAGACTGAGCTTTAAACGCTTCACTTTGAATGAGAACCCTTATTAACAAATGGAGGATATTCTTCTTCTTAAGAAGTTTCCATACTTTAAATGCACAGATATTTTAGCTTTTCTGCTTTCAGCTAGTGCTGATTTTGCTGATACCGGGCCTTTCTGCTGTCTTGGTCCTCACTGTCTTTCAGTATGTTTGATATTCATATTTCTTCTTTATTCCTTCTTCCTTGCTGTGCTTTTTTTTTCTTCCTTTTCTTAAACAAATAGATAATATGGTAATATGAACTCTAATAGGGAAAAGGCATTGTTTAGCTCAGTTGGGGTACTACTAATCCAGTCACCAAATGTAACCATAACACAGCATGCATTTTAATTATTAAATATAATGGAAACTTTGCATTTTAAATCTAGAGCTATAAACCACTTGTTTGAAAATGCACAGTTCAGCACTATGATTTTAGCTTGTAGTGAATTACTGGGTAGTGTTCTTTGATCAGTTATTACAAGTTGAAGATTAGTAGCGTTCAGTGCTTGTGTTAATTTTGAGAATACATATAGGAGTCACTGCAGGTCAAACTGAAGCTCAGTCCTGTATTTTTTAAATGATTTAATCAGCTGGCTGGATAAAGCCATGTGAAAATGTATAGGTGATCCAGCCATGCCAGTCATTCCAAATAAGGGTAACTGAAAAGGAACATTTTCAAGCCTGGTACTTCCTCCCTTAAATTCCAGTACTTTGTAAAATGTGCTTTATTAATACATGCAATGTTACCGAGTTTTTTTCTTCTAGATACTTTCTTGTTTTTATAGTTCTACAAAGAGCTCCTAATGCACTTTTGATGTCTGTCCACTAAGTAAGAACTGAAGAGTAGAACAACTAGTGTGTGTTAGCTTATGTTTTGGTAGGTACCTGTTTTTGTAATTAAAACATTTTAAACATAAATAAATGCAATGAATTCTAATTGAACATCTTAGTGTTTATGTGCTTATTAACATAAACAGTTGAAATACCCTTAGACTGAATGTGGGTTTCACTGAATCATCATGAAACCTTACCAATTCCTGTATAAGATGTGCAGGCTGGAAGCTCTGCTGTTTCAGAAGTAGGGGACATCACCTTGTTGGGCAGCTCCAGTAGGTTTGGAGGAGGGAGCTTTTCTTAGGTGTCAGCTTCAGGACACCTGGATCACTGGTATGCTGTAGGTGCAAGAACAAGCTCTCCAGGTTCCTGAGAGATAAACAGTGTGGTGAAAGGGTTAAATCTCTGACAATCCCTGGTTAAGACCCTACAGTGATACATGAAAGTTTTAGCCCAGTTCCTAATGTGTCACAACCTCTTTGGGATGTCCTCCAGAAGATGAAGAAGACAGCTGAAGTTTCACAAGTTGCAGAACCACATAAAGGACACTTGTTTGGGAAATATTTTTGGTAGAATTACTAACCTGTTGCAAACATTAATTGCTGTTATGACTTGTGTTACTGTGATAGGTATTGCTGTCAGTTGTGTTAAAAGAATTATGGCAAAAACCTCTCTCAGGTAAGGGTTCACCCAGAAACTGGGGAATAGAGACTGAGCAGGTAAACCTGGGTTGAGCTTTGAATTCTTTCAACAGATGATATGCCCTGGGAAGGAATAACTGTTTCTATCAGTACAGGCTGGGGGATGACCTGCTGGAGAAGAGCTCTGTGGAGAAGGACCTGAGGGTCCTGGTAGATGACAGGTTGGCTATGAGCCAGCAGTGTGCCCTGGTGGCTTAGAGAGCCAATGGGATTCTGGCGTGCATCAGGAAGAGTGTGGCCAGCAGGTCTAAGGAGGTGATCCTCCCCCTCTACTCTGCCCTGGTCTGCTAAAGACAAGCATTGTCCACCCTGGCACGCTCGTGCCTGCTGTCCAAGGGAGATCCAGGGAATCCAGGGTTAAAGGGTGGCCATGACTATATATGGACAAGGGAAGCCCAAAGTTCAACTAGCAGACAGTGTGAGGAAGACCATGGATGACCACTGAGTGAAAAGACCCTACCCCTAATTTTACTGCTCATGCTTGGAGTATGTAAATTATTTCTGAGAACTCATCAGCATGGGACTGCCCTTTCCAGGGAATCTGATGACTGTGTATGGCATCTCTGTGTATGAACTGATGTGCTTTGCTCACCCATGGGAGCACCCATGGTGGAACGATCCCCAGTGCTGCCAGCGCTCTATCAGTGGCTGCCTGCTTAATGTCAGACCAGTTGTTACTGAGTTATTCATCTCAGAACTCCGTCCTGACTGCAGGTTCAGTACCGACTTAGTTGTTTCAGCTGTAGTAGCTCAGTAGCTTCCAGTTGTCCAGGTTGCTGCATCCAACAGTGCTGTCCTTTTCTGGGTTTGCAGGAGTCCTGCTTGTGGTCTTTCTCCTCTAGCCAAGGGGGCTGTCACCCATAGGGTGATCAGGAGATGTTTTTTTTCTGATCTCTATGCGTTGTATGTGAGGTAACAGTACCTTACTCAGGACGCCAGGTCTCACTTTGTGTTCCAGACGTTTTAAAGCTGTGCATTTAGCAGTTCAGTAGTGTCACACATCCCTGGTCAATACAAGTTTTCAGACTATCACATTTTTAGAATCTGGTGTGGTGTTTTGTTCTGTAGGGCACCCTGAACCCTTAGCGCATCCTTGTCACCTGGTCCAGCCTTCTCTTTTCATCATCTCTTCTGTTTTGGTGATCTGGCATAAACTGGTAACTGATTTTACAATCACAGACTTTGCTGTTGAGTCCGGTTGTTTTAAGGATAACTTTTGTAATTGAGCACCAACTTTCTCATTCTTTCTCTTGCTTCTCCCTGTTCATCTCTATTACAAATCAAACTACAGAAAGTAATTATGATATTAATAATCCTCGATCCTTAGGATTCTTACTCTGTTGTTGTCTTTGGCCATGTGCTGTCTTTGACTGTGGCAGGGAGGTGTGTAAAGATTTTTCTGCAGTGTTTTGTTTGGTTTTACATGTTTTGGAAATACCCTCTGCTGTCTGTGTGTGTCAGGTTAAGGCTATTTTGTAAATTACGACCACCTCCAAGCCTGAATCACTGCAGAGAACCAAAGAATTTGTGAATGACTCATTTGTATTGTTCCGGAGATGGGCTGCAAACTGTGTACATTTGGCCTGTAGTTAATTGCTAAGACAACGCCTTTTCTGCAGCTAGTTAGAAACTCAGCTAAGGTTACCCATGGCCTTGGTTCGCTCTAAAGGAAGGAGTGCAGTATCTCCTGGGGCAGCCCTGAGCATCTCTGAGCTTCAGTGAAGTCTTTGCCAGCTTCCCTTGTGCCACTGAGTGGCTGCGGGCAACCATGTGGCTAGCCATGTGGCTAGCTTGCTTGTCAGTACTCCCAGCTTGACCAGCTCCCTGGCTGTACCGAGAGAACCAGAGCAGGGTTTTGCTCCCTTGCTGCTACTTTCCGTTCCTTTCGGCCTGTAAAAAGGGGACGCTGAAAATGCAGGTACATGTTGGGGTTTTGCTTTCTGTTGTGCTTTAGGGGAAAGGCTGAAAGTAAGGTCTTGGTAGTAGGAAGAGGTCTAGGTTGTAGCCTACACCTTAAGGTCAGCAGGTTGCTTGTCACATATTGACTTATGCTTCATTTTGGAATTGGCCTTCTTATGTATGATTTTTTTTCTATGCTGTACTAAATAAAGCCCTTTTTATACCTTTTAGTCCTTTGCTTCCATGAACTTACAATGTTTTTGGCTTCCTTACCTTTCTCTTGCAGTTTTCATTGCACTACGTGTTGTCCAGTCTCCCGTTCCTGAATGCTCAAGTCTGAGATCTTGTGATTGTATCTACTGTTGATTTTAAAGATGTGCTGGTTTGATTTGTCTTGTCTTCCCCCATGCAGGCGATTTTAATGCTTCTTGCTGTTCTCTCTCATTTTCAGTGTGTCCAATTCCCAGTTGCATAGATGGCTCCAGGAGATGGCAGTAGGGATAGGGAGGTTTTCCTCCTCAGCCTGAACCTGGCCCAGGTCAGCAGCAGCTGGAGGTCAGTACCTGGTGCCTCACTGCCCAGGGGCTGCAGTGCAGCCAGCTGACCATCTCTTGCCAGTTCCTCGGGCTAGAAGATGCCTCTGAATTACAGCAGATGGGGTCCTAACCAAGCACTGAAAGTTTTTAGTCTGCTTTCCTCATTCTCTTATATCCTTTGTTGCTTTTCTCCAGGAAAAGATTTTTTTTTTTTTAATTTTAAATTTGTAAAAGGAAAAGTATACCAACTCTTAAGTATGAAGTGAATTTTTACAGCTGAGTTATAAATTCCAAAAACTAGGGGGTTTATAATGGAAGCGCTTACGGGGGAGAGGGGAGGGTGTGCTATAATACATATGTAACCTTTTTTTCCTCTCTTTAGTGAATAGACCGTTTAAACTAAATTAAGTAAAGGATATAAATTCTGTTGTTTCAGTTTTTAATATTTCATGGCTGATTTTATAGATAAAAATTACATTTAACAATAAATATGAAGAAGAATTTATACAGCCTGTTCTAGTTTGATATGGAACAGCAAATCCCATTTCTCTGTAGCTGTAAAGAAAATTCATTATAATGTCTTTGGATGTAAGAGATGGCTTCATTGTGATTAGTTGCACTGATAATAAAACAACCTTTTTACAAATGGCTCAAGATACATGAGATCTTATGTCTGCCTTTTAATAGCATTGAATTTGTGCATTTGCTACCTTTATTCTGTAGTCCTTTTTTTTCATTTATAATTGGGCACTTTTAAAATCTACAGGTTATTAAAAGTAGGCTAATATAACTTAATTTTTCTTTTGAAGCGTTCTGGAGGAGTTATTAATGCAGCTATGCATTCTTAATTGTTGAGTTTTCAACATTAAAAAGCCCTAATTTTAATTACAAAAATGTGGGTTTATGTAATTTTGTTCAATACTGAATAGTAAGTTTTGAGGATAAAATAACAAAATCTCTGTGTCAGACATTACTTTCTGAATCCCTTTAAGAACTTAAAGGAATATCTTGATTTGTTTGCCCCGTTCCTAGTGATTTCAGTTGGATTTAGACGGTTGTAGGTATTCAAGTAATTTAAAACACAGGTAGTTGTCACGATCCACAACCTAGACAAGACTTAGTTTGGCAGAGGTTAAACCCCCTTGCGTTCCAGCCGAACCTCACATCGCTCTGGGTGGCTGGGGGCGGCTGGGCTTAACCCCTGAGTGATGTCCAATCACTAGGTGTTTTATCGTGATAAGTTCTTAATTCAATTCTCAGAACAGAATTGAGACTCGGAACGGAGTCAAGGTGAAGGTTGTTTTATTTGGAAAGAAACGTGCAGGGAAAGGGGGGAAGAAAGAGAAAACGGGGGTGAGAGATAGAAAGAGAGAGAGAATGGAAAAAGGAAGAGGGGTGAGGGGAGGCTGTATCTACCACCACTAAGCTACGGCATTCCTCCGATGGCAGAGTATTCTCTGGGTCCGATGGGATGGGAGAGCGCTCCCTTCGTTGTCCCTTCATGATGAAGATGAAGCATTCTTCCCTCTTGTTGCATTCCTTTTTGTAGGGATACAGCTCCTTTGTCTCCTACAAGCTTCCACCTGGCCTGTGGGAGCGCTTCAGGGTGGATGAGGGAATGTCCAATGTGTGAATGGCTCCCAATGTGTGCTCCGGATTGTGGAACAGTGGCTCCTCATGTCTCTCTTCTGGGTGGCTTGTTGAATAGTCATTAGATTCTTGGAAGCCTGGGCCTGACCGGTGGTGATGTAGTGTCTTAGGAATGAGGTTTGGTAAGGTGAGAGGAGAAGAGAGAGGGGTCGGTTCTGTTGGCAATTGGTAAGGCATAATTCCAGTACCTTACAGTAGTGGGATTAGGATGCCTACTAATTGTAGAATGGAATGACGTGGCTACTGTTAGAAGCAAATTCCTTTCCTGGCAAAAAGCAAAAGAATTTGGTGCTTCAGAATGAGGAAGGCTGCAGACCCAACAAAACAGAAGTTGCATTTGATTTCTGGAGTTTACCAGAAAAGTGAAAATCTGAATCATAATCCGTGGAAAAAAATAGGATGTAATGTTAGAATCTTCTGGAAAATACAAAATGGAACAGCATGCTTAATATTCTGTGTCAGTGTAAAAGACATAAACCAACATTTTCTTGCTCCTGTTGTCTGTAAGCTTTAATTTTAGACTGTTGTCTCTTTTCCATCAATGATTACAGCTAGGAAAAACACTCCTGTAGCACTTGTTAACAGTGTTTTCCCAGGATGAATACCTGGAAAATGACTATTGATGACTGAAACACAAGACTAAATCTTTTTACTGCCTGAGAGAAAAAAATGCTACTCCAGCAGCTTTTGCTGTAGGAAACATCCCTTTTGGCTTGCAGTCTGCTTCACACACCTGTGGTGCTCCATCAGAGGAGTGGGCTTGGGCCTGTGATTCGGGCTGCTCAGGCATCTGAGAGCACAGCGCCAAAACGCTGCCCGTCTGCAGGGGGAAAACTGACTTTGTGTCCTGGCTGTGCTCTGACGTGATAAATCGCCGTGCAGGTTGCCCATAAGGGTGAGCTTGTGGTCCCTCAGCTCCCAGGGGCGTGGGAGCTGAGTGATAGCCTGCTTAGTAATATGTCTGGTTTTCCTCCCAGGAAAGTGTTGGAGCTGGTGTCATTTCTTACTCCAGCTCAGTCTCTGGGTACTTGCTGGTGGTTGCCACAGAGTATGTTTTCTCTGTTCATTAAAACCTATTGATCTCAGGAAAGTTTGTGGGATTGATTTTAACTCGGTGCTTTTCAGGGAATTAGTAGTATTTTTTGCAATAACACTCTCCTAACCTGTTCCCAAGAGGAAGTGATGTATTGAGGAAATGCAGAGGTCACAGACACAACTTGCAGCCCTGACAAAACCATGTCCCAGGAACGTGCCATGTGGTCCTCTGTGGCCTCCTGTGCTGCCAGGATCCATGTCTGGGAAGGGTCCGACAGCTGCACTCCCTGCCCCGGAGGAATTTGGGCAGCAAGATGCAATAGCTGGGGCCACCAAGTTGGGCAGTGTGTGCCTTCCCAGCCCGCGGAGAAGGGATAAACCAACAGCTGAAGGAAATGCTCTGTTGGCTTGTGTAGCTGTTACATGGTGTGTTTCAAGGGAGTGAGAAGATTTTGAAGGCTGGGTAACAGCAAACTGATTAGGACAGTGTGGTTCTTAGGTATAACAGAAGGAAGCTGCAGCATTTTTGAAGGTATTACGGAAGGGGTCTGGTCCCTAGAGCAACTGTTCCTCACGTTGCACTGCATGCACCCTTCCTGCAAGGGAAATGAAAATTTTAATTGCCAGGTGAGTCCTTGTTTGGGGATGCACATGAACACGTGCTCACATCATGCCCAGGAGGAATCCTGCTGACTTCGTGCACGTGCTTGGGCATATTGCTGGTTCTGGAAGGTAGCTGACTTTCAGGGACTGATTAAGGTGGGCACCAAATTGGTTGCACTGAAACAAATAGAAGTGGAGGGAGATGAGTACTAATGATAACCAGTAGCATTCGAAAACTTCTTGGTAGTTGTTCCCAAAGTGTCAGTGCTGTGAATGCTTTGGATGAGAGGCAAATAGGGGTTTAGAGATGATGGTGGTGTCAGCAGTGGGCTGTCTCTTCTCCTCTATTCCTTCCCTCCTTCAATTCTAGCTGGGTAGGACCTGTCCTGGGAGGATGCAGTTTCAGTTTACGGGCCACAAGATCCCATGGTCCTTCTCTGCCAGGTGTACGGAGAGAGCCCTTTGCTGTAGCACTGCCCCTTCCCTTGTTACCCACCCGCTGACCACAAGTGTGTTTTGCTGGGGAGAAGCAGGAGCCTGCTTGGCTTTCAGCCTCTTCTGTCATCTGCTGGAGTGAAGGCACCTTTTGTAGCTACACAGATTAGCTCCAGTGAAGGGCTTGGGGAAGGGAAAAGGCTCCACATTGTACTGTCTTGACTGGTGTGGCAGGCACCACAGAAGTCACTAATAATTTTTGTATCATGTCATATCGCCAGTGCCCGGACTCACACTGCCACTGTCGCACCTGTAAGCCACTCAGTGCTGTCTTGTGTTTGTTTCCATGGACATTTGACATGGACAGTGATGGAAATCAGAATAAAAACCAGTGGTGACCCCAGAATGCAGAAGTACGTCACTTTAAAAGGTGTTCAGTGACTTCAACAGAAGCACAGGTTGGGCTCACCTGAAAGCAAGTAACGGTTGTTATGGAGGAAGCCACATTTTGCACAGCTATGTGGGGTTTAAGTCTTCGTGATGACTGGCAAAGGTTATTTGGGACAGTATGCCCCTGTGTGTTGTGGGGGGGTAGTGGCACTATTGTGATTGCTTCCATGTATTATAAGAAACCCTTAAGGAGGAAAGGTGTGATTTGACGTACAGGGGGTTCATCCCCTCTGTAGCTGTGCACATCTATCACCTTGCTATACTAGTTTCTAAGGATGGATATTAATTTATTTTTGTTAAAGATCCAGTGATTCAGAGAAGTTAAGGCTTTGCTGAAGGGTGCTGGAGGACTGACGTGTTGTGGCAGGGATTTGGGTCAGCATCAGTAGAGGTAGGGGCTGCCTTGCACTGGGGTGCACAGAGACCTTCCATGTGCACCCCAGTGCAAGGCAGCCCCTACCTCTACTGTGCTTCCTCCTCAGTTGCCCCCTGCTTTATTTAATCAACTGAGCTGATATATAAAACCTCAAAACTCTGGGCTTCACATGTCTTACAGAACTGAGCTGAAATACTTCCAATGTGCTCACATCTATTTTATTGTACAGAAAACCAGGTTTTGGCTTTATAAATAATCAGATTGTTGAGTATGCCATGTGTGTTCCTACTGGTAATACAAATATATACAGATCATAAGCATATACGTTCCATTGAGTATATATTCTACTTGGTAACAATCTCAGCTGTCATTTGGGTAGGCAGGCTTGCCACAGAAACATGGAAGGCATTCCTGTTTGATCTTGCCCTTGTCAAGTGAAACGTAGTTACTTCCTTGTGTGCAGTGGCCACCAGGTGTCATCAGAATGCTTTTTATTTTTATTAATTTCTCCTTTTTCTTTAGAAGCCTGTGTACACTTTGTATTCCTCTCTGGAAACTTTGTGAACCTACCACACAAATATTCCTAACTCCTTATGTTACCTATTCAGCCAAAAACTCACGCAGCTCTTTTCAGCTCAGCTACTTGAATAAACTGCTGACAGGAGGAAAACAAGATGCACAATAACACTGAGAAGCGTCTGCATACACACACAAATTATTACGTGCGTTCTTTGCCCCAGCCCTTTGAAAGATGGGAGACAGATACAGTAAGCTAAACCGTGTGGGCCTGGTTCACTTTAGTAGAATGTCATTGAAGAGCTACAGGCAAGGTAATTAAAATGATTATTCGGAAAATACTAGTATTCAAAGCATGTTGAATTTCCCTTTCTATCTTCTGACATCCTTCCTCCTTTTTTATGCCTTTTCTACAGTTTTGGTGTCCTAACATCGCATTAAATGTGGGGTTCTTAAATGTAAATTATTTATTTATTCAGCTGTGGGTGTTTGGCATACTTGTGTTAATTGTGGATAAAACACATGCAAACTATCATCGGCCTACATTTAATTTAAAATGGTATAGGCTAGGGTTTTTTTATCTTCAGTGAGCTATTGCTGAGTGAATAGCTGTGTAATAAATAACTGAAAAATGCTCAATATCTTCTTTTACTTTTTTTATTATATTAAAAATTCCTTTCCTGCTTACATCCCCCCCCCACATACACACTTCTTTGCAGTTTTTTCTAGTTCCTACTTCTGCTTCTCGGTTCAACTTACTAAATAAAATAATAATAATTTCTGGGCTGTCAGCTGGTAGAGAGCTGGCCATTTGTGTTGGCCTTTTCACCTGTGCTGCTACCTCCTCCAGCCTGCTCCTGCTGTGTTAGAAGACAAATGTGTCCTGTGCTGTGATGATGGAGGCTTCTTGTTGCTTTTTGTGTGATGTGGTACTATAGGGCAAGGGACCAACAAAGCCTTTTTTTTTTTTTTTCTTCTATTTTTTTTCCTGCCTCTTAGGTTTAATTTTGAGCAAAAGAGGATGAAAAGTCTGTAAAACTTGCCAATTACTAAACACCAGGATAGCAGTATAGGAAATTCCTATACCTTATATTTTAAAGGAGAACAGAGTCAGGTCTTTTAGGGCCAGGTTTCTAGGGTAAAAATTTCCAAGAACCACTTTCCAAGCAACAGCAATTTCAACTTAGTGTTACCATTTGCTCCCAAAAGTGCAGGAAAAAGCTTAAGACTTGCAACATATTTTTTTGCAGGTGTCAGCGATGGTGCCCATCCTCTTCCTCTGATGAATCCACTGTGTGTAAGAGGGTTCTACAGCGTGTGGTAGAGATGAGATTCAGGTTGCAATCCCTTATTGCTTCTCTCTAGTTTTAATTCGTGAAGTTGGTGAAATTTCATCCCACGTTAAACCATGTCTGCCAGAGAGTTCCCACAAACCACAGGACTTCTTGCTGTATGTGAAAAATGAACATTTTGTTCCTCAAAGTTTCCTTCATGGGCTTGATAAATTCTCCAGAGTGTTTGGAGAACACGTAGACAGTGATTTTCATCTGTAAATACCACAGTCCTACACAAATGTGATTTTTTTCTTGGGTCCTCAGAAGTTTCTGTTGCATTTTTTATTGCTGTTGTTACACGTATGCCTTGTTCTAGAAATAGTAAAGATTCTTTGAATTTACAATTCAAAATACACATCCTTTTTTAAATTTCCAAAAATTGAAGATCTGGGGCTAATTGACCACTTTTTAGTAGAAAGAAGTGGATTTCCTCTTGTTCTCAGTCTTGAACATGCCTGTAGATTGTTACAGCACTTGAAATGAGTGTGCATCCCTCCCCTTCTACGTTTGAAGCCCCCTTTAAAGCTGATCTAATTGGTGGTCATTGCTGCTTTTAGCAGCATTTGTCTGATTTAGAAGTGAGTGGATGATGGACTAGGGAGCCTTCCCTTTTTCCTCTATTTTGGGTTTTTTTTTGGGGGGAGGCGTGGAGCTGTGAATTAAAGAATATATTCTTTATGTTAGGAATTCATAAGAGCTTCATTTATGTTGGCAATTCCTGCTCACATCCTCCCCTCTCCCCACATGGTTTTTCAGTGGTTTGGGTGCAGAAGCAAGAAGGACGTGCACTGTAACGCAGGGCGTGTTGCCTCGTGATACCTGAGAGGAAATGAAGCTAATAAACAGGGATGGCTTGAAGTTTTCAGTGATACTTGAGTGGTGACTGTTACCAGGCTTTTTGTTTTGTTACTTTAAAGTGTTGTGGATACACCAGCATGGAAGTTTCAAAGTCTGTGAAAGCCTGTGGGTTGTTTGGAAGGCTCCCGTGGAGGTTTTGGGGCCCTAGGAAAATGAGTGGCTTTACATGAAGAACAGGCTCGCGATGCAAAGCCCCAAGCTCCAGCATTCTTGAGCTGCAAGGGTAAAGACATATTTGTCATGATTAGCCTCAAATACTCCTTGAAACAAAGGTGATCTTTGTTGCATTTGAACTAACAACCATGTTGTCTTCTGTATTCCACTGTTGAGGAGACTGCTTAGTTGGATTACTCCCTCTGAACAAAGCGAGGTAACTTTGTAAGGCCACAAGACAGACCTCTGATTTGATTTAGGAAGGATATCATGCCCTTGAAAAATGAGAAGATGTTTATTTGACACAAAAGATCACATGTTGAGATGAGTTGTTCACATGCAGTTTTGTGCAGACTATTTAAGGAGCTCATTAAAATGATTTTGCTTCATTGTACCCATGATCTCACTGAAAGAATTAATTGTCTGAAAAAGAGGAATTTTTCCTGGAAAAAAAATAAACTCTGTTTTCCATATGTCACATCCTTTACAAACACTGCAGATTGGGTATTGAATACTTGGAGACAATAATACACTGACTGAGAAGTGCGTTGGGAATTCTAATGTCAGGATTAGCATAAAAAATAAAAACCCATGTGGAATTTAGTACTTGTCAATATACTTCCTTTGGGTTCATATCCGTATCCCTCCCTTAAAGAGCTGGCATATAACCAAACTGAAAAGTAAATAAAAGTGTATTGAGCATCAAGTTAAGGAACTTCGCAGTTCATTACAGGTTTATGGATCATTACTAAATTGCTTGTCCTTCTCCTCTTAATTTAAGATTACTACTTTCTAACTTTCATCTGAGGATTAAATGATTTCATCTATTATGAAGAGAGGCTGAGGGAACTGGGCTTGTGCAACCTAGAGAAGAGAAGGCTGCAGGGGGACCTCATTGCAGCCTTACAGTACCTGAAGAGAACATACAAACAGGAGGGGAATCCACTTTTTAAAAGGGTAGACAATGGCAGAACAAGGGGGAATAGATTAAAGCTAAAGGAGGGAAGGTTTAGATTAGATACTAGGAGGAAGTTCTTTACACAGGGAGTGGTGAGATGCTGGAACGGGCTGTCCAGAGAGGTGGTGGATGCCCCGTCCCTGGAAGTGTTCAAGGCCAGGTTGGATGGGGCCCTGGGCAACCTTGTGTAGATCCAGACCTGAGGTTGGTGGCCCTGCCTGTGGCAGGGGGGTTGGAGCTTTATGATCCTTCGGATCCCTTCCAACCCATGCCATTTTATGATTAGGGCAATGTAAGCCTTACATGGAAAATCCTAACTACATGTCTCCACTTTTTTGCATAGAGGAATTGCACGCTATTTTTTTGGACGAGAGGAAAGAATATAAGAGAAAGTGCTCCACCAAAATGTTCTCTCTTTCTGTGAAAGAAAAGATCTGTCCACAAATGACGGGTGCCTTCACGTAGATCTGTAGCAGATCACAGAATCACAGAATCATAGAGGTTGGAAAGGACCTTGAGAGATCATTGGGTCCAAGCCCCCGGCCAAAGCAGGCTCCCTACTACATTAATATACAAAAAGCCTTGTAGGAAAAATACAAAAATCTGTAGTGTTATCTGGTAAAAATTGGTGGTGGCAGCTCAAGAAAAGGTATCTTAGGTATCTTTCTTTTTTTCTTTTTTCTTTTTGTAATAATTTTCTTCTTTATAGGTAGTGAGATACTGCTGAATTGTGGCTGAGAGATGTCTTTTAAATAAGATTAAATATTGAAACAAAACCTCCATGATCCTGACTATTTGGAAATCTCAGTGCATGAAAGAGGAGAATCTTTAGCTACACCGGTTTCTGTGACACAGCCAAAGTATTGTGTGTTATGCAGTTGTAATTTTAAAATGCCCGTGTCTCCTCGGAGATTTTGTAAAGATTTGTATATTTGGCCTGTGCAGATGTAGCTTATGGAGCATAAACATTTTGCTTTTGAATTTCTTAAAAACTTGTTTCACTTCTTTTGTGTACTGGGAAAATTATTGAAGGAAAGCACTATGTGAAAGACTTACTAGATATTTCTGGTAGCATTACTGAGCTTAGCTTTTTCTGTGCACAAAGGGTGAGGCCACAACAGGTTTCTTTCAAAAACTTAAGAACAGCAGTGTGCTGCAAAAGAACCTGAAAATGTGTTAGGTAATGTATGACTGTCTCCAAGCAGAAGAATTTGTTAACCTGAAGCTAATGTGGCAAATTAATTTTTGGTCATATCCTTTAAGAATCTGTTCAGCTATACTTGATTTATATGAACATTAACAAAAGATTTATATTACAAAAAGTCAACCCACTTTTGAGTTAGAACAGCTTCATTTTGAACATCAAAAATGATGTTAAGAGAGAGCTGTTTGACAGAACCGGTTTTAAAACTCTGGAAATACTGAAGCTTTGACTGCTGTCTTCTTAGCTTGGGCTTGATCCCTTGTTCTGGTGGTCTGCTCTTTTGTACCTGGTGATTGCATTGGTGCAGTCTTGGAACCTAGATAAATCTTTTCTAGGCTATTTGTGCAATACATGAATTCGGCTTTAGATGCCTGTTACTTGTAAAAGTGAAACAGGGACCTTTAATTTGAAAGGTGTTAGAGCTTGAATCTTGCATCATTTTCAGTCTTGTTGATCCACAAATAAGGTAGTTCAAGAGCTGTTCCTCCCTGATTCTACTAGTATATAGGTTGGCCAGCATTACATTGATGTCAGAAGGCTTTTTCAGGCACACCAAGGTGTTAGACTTGAGTGTGTGCTTAAGATGCCATAGCTGCAGGTGGTTGCTTGTGGTTTTGGCTACCAGTGGATTTAATAAAATTCTAGATGTTAATTCTTTGCTCCTGATGATGATCCACATGCCAGAATAAGGTCCAAGTGAAGACAAGTGATGAATGGCATTCTTCAGGGGTTGGTATTGTGACCAACAGAGTGTAACATCTTTGTTGGCAACATGGACAGTGGGATCGAGTGCATTTTGGCAGGACACCAAGCTGTGTGGTGCAGTTGACACACCAGAGGGAAGGGACGCCATCCAGAGGGATGTTGACGGGCTTGAGAGGTGGGCCTGTGTGAACCACATGAAGTTCAACAAGGCCAAGTGCAAGGTCCTGCGCATGGGTTGGGGCAATCCCAAATAAAACTGCAGGCTGGGTGGAGAACAGATTGAGAACAGCCCTGAGGAGAAGGACTTGAGGGTGTTGATTGATGAAAAGCTCAGTATGAGTAAGCAATGCATTGGCAGAAAGTGAACTGTGTCCTGGGTTGCACTGAAAACAGTGTGACCAGCAGGTCGAGGGAGGTGGTTCTGCCCCTCTACTCATGTGAAACACCACATGAAGTACTGTGTCCAGTTCTGGGGTTTCCAGCACAAGAAGAGCATGGGGTTTTTGGAGTGACTCCAGAGGAAGGCCACCAAGATGATCAGAGGGCTGGAACACTTCTGCTATGAAGAATGGCTGAGAGAATTGTTTTGTCCAGCCAGGAGAAGGGACGACTCTAGGAAATCTTATTGTAGACTTCCAGTACCTAAAGGGGACCTACAGGAAAGCTGGAAAGGGACTGTTTTCCAGCATGCATAGTGATAGGATAAAGGGTAATGTAATTGCTTTAAGCTGAAGAAGGGTGGATTTAGATTAGATATTAGGAAAAAATTCTTCCCTGTGAGGGTGGTGAGGCCCTGGCACAGGCTGCCCAGAGAAGCTGTGGCTGCCCCCTCCCTGGCAGTGTTCAAGGCCAGGTTGGATGGGGCTTTGGGCAACCTGGTCAAGTGGAGGGCATGTGCAGGGACAGCTTATGGCATGAGGCTTGGAACAAGATGGTCTTTGAGGTCCCTTCCAACCCAAACCACTCTGTGGTTCTATGATTAATTTTGTGACTCAAAAAAAAAAGTGGCTCAGCCTTGGATTGCCTTGAGGCCCCATCTCTGTGGGTGTGGTGTAAGGCTCCTTTGCATTTTTGTATTACATACGTGACTATTTTCATTTCATGCTCAAATAATTGGCAGCACCTATGAGATTTATGTTGTGCATTTTTCACTTAGTTTGAAGTTATGCCTATGAGCAGTTTACAAAATAAAATAAGGGAAATTTTTTAAAAATTATTTTCCTATGCACAACCCCTCCCCCCCTTAATTTGTGCAGAATACTGTTGAGTTGAAGACAAGGTTGGATGCCAGAACTGGGATTGCACTCTGGGACTTTTGGTAGAGCACAGAGCTGGATGGACTTCTTATTGGAGAGTTCATGACCAAATGCCTAGAAGCAAGGCTAAGCTGTATGCAAATAATCACAGAATCACAGAATCACAGAATCTTAGGGGTTGGAAGGGACCTCAAGAGATCTTCGGGTCCAACCCCGTCACCCATATTTTCATAGGCGTGCGGGTGGCTTGTGGAGATGAGGTGAATCCATGCTGGTGTGGCAGAGGAGGTGTGTTCTGAGACTGCTGATACCTGCCCATGAGAGCTGGGAAGTGTCCACCTCTGGTGACTACTGCATCTGGCTGAAAGTGGCTTACGACTTAAAGTAGTGTGACAGCCCTTTGAGGTATAAATCAAATTATAGGGTGGCTTTGAATGGGCATGAAGAGTGTCAGAGGAGAGTATGGAGTGGAATCACCAGTCCCCTACTTTATTAATATGTCCTGACTGTATGAATTTCTGTTGATGGAGAAACCCCTGATTATCCTGATACAACCTTTGATAGTGGAAATTTCCAATGCAGGTATGAGTTCACTGCTGGACAGGTTCTCTGATAAATCAGATGGTCTGAGAGGAAAGTATCCTGTAAAGAAGACGGAGAATTGGCTTGAGACTGCAGATTGTGTTGTACAGCCAAGAAAAATCTGCTGTTCTTCCCCAGGCCTTGCAAGGGACCAGTGGTCAGGTCTTGGTGGTGGGCTGGGAACCTGCTGTGGAGCTGTAGCAAGGCAAAGGACCCCTGGCTCCTGCATACCAAGTTAAGGATGGACTTGTGGCACTTGTCACTGAAGTAATATTCCCCAAGTTATATAAATAAAGCTGTACTGTAGTTAAACAACATGATTTTCATGTGATCTTTTTTTCTGTACCCCAGACAGTGCTCATAAACGTTTTCAGGGTAAGCTTGCACTTCAAAGGCTTTGTCCTCCTCTGCTGTTAATTGCTCTAGTGTTTTTGAACATACTGACAATATGCTGACTTACACAGCTGAACATAGAGACCTGATTGTTTTACTTCTGACTAATAGTGATAGTTTCTATCACAATTTAGTGAATGAAGAAAAATAATACCATGTAAGAATTAGAAAAACAGACTTGGAGAAGCAGTATCTGGATCTTCCAAAGGGATTTGTGGTCGGGAGGTGGGTTTTGTCTTGTTATTTAGATGCAGCTAGCTCAGAATAAGTTTGGTCAGTACTTTAGCTCAGTGAGAAAGCCGCAGTTGAAAAACTGTTCTATGTATGTAACTATGGTGCACTCAATTACTTATAGACCTTCCATAAATTATTATTAAGCAGAAAAGCAATTTTTAGTTCCGTAGGTAGTAAGTCTAACTGATGTGAGTATATTATTTCCCCAGTTTAATACTTTCTTACTTTGCCTTCAAACATAAGCATTTTTTAGCATGTACTCGAATAGCTTGTTTGTACCCAGTGTTGTCTGTTCCAACATTGCAATTACTTCATCTTGTCAGGAAGTAGTTACAATTGTGGTCATGGCCTCATTCAATGGGTAACTGAACAAAAAACTAGATACTTGGACTTACAACAAATTGATGTTTAAATCATAGTGTAAAGCACATAGATAAACATTTAGTATTTAATCATCTGTTAAAAAGAAATGCATTTTCAATTCTCAATCGCTTCATATCAAAATGAGAAGGTAGTAAATGTCAAGATTTGATTTCCCATCCCCTTATAATCTGTGTTGGTAGCATCATTTCTGTAGCAGTGACATCTTTTTGGGAGCAGGGAGGTCACACTGGGTGGCTGAGCAAAAGCTTTTGGTAACTGGTTTTGAATGGTTAGAGTTTGTGCTGGGGTTCAAAGATGCTGTCTTTCCCTGCACTGCTCTTTCATGAGTTTTTTCATTTTCTTTCCCACTCACCTCAAATTGGGAAATGAAGTTTTAGAAGGTATTTTTGGAACGATGGGGAACTATAATTATGGCATATTCTTTTAGAACATGGCTCTATTTGTGTTTTCCTTCTTTCTCTTTAGCAGGTAATCTAAGCAGAGGAAGGAAAGGAAGCTTCATTCTTTCAACGTTTGAAAGTTATGTTGGTTTTGTTTTGCTTGTTGCAGTCGTCGTCATTTCCTCCTAGGAGCTTTTAGATTTGGAAACCTGGATTTCTAGTTCAGAGAAAGTTGAACCATCCTATGGCTGGTTCCCTGAAAGCTGTAGTGTCTGTGTCCTAAAAATGCTTCCAGAAACAAAGGTTAGGCTTGTCTATTCAAGTTTAAACGTGTAGTAAATTACCTGGTTACACAAAAACTATTGAAGCCTGTGCTTGCTCACATGATGCTTATCACAGTGAGAGCTCTGTAACCAAGTGCCTAGAAGTTGATTTTTAGATACCACACTGAAAATGTAGCCTTGTGTATTTCATTGTGTCTGTCTTCCTGGCATGATTTAAATTTGCTATATGTTTGTGGTTTGTTTTTTTTTTTTACTTCACTCTTTTAACTTTTGGTTGTGCATAAAAGACTAATAGTAACTCTTTTTGTTTTATAGGTACTAAAACCAAATGACCTACAACTGATAGTGTTAAGAATGGATGGAGAGGAAAATAAGAAGAGGGATGATGTTGATGAGAGTTTACAAAGTGAGTTGACAGAAGAATCCCAGGGAAACACATCAGGAGAAAATGCTGGATGTGACTCTATGTCTCAGCAGAAAACAAGGCTTGCATCAGATGAAGTGTTCAGAGACCTTGAAAAGAAAGGAAACAAGAATGGAACAAACAAACGGGCACTGACAGGGTCACCAAACCTGGTTGTTGTTGAAGAAGACAAACCTGAAAGTGTCTCCAGAAAAAGAAAGCGGAGTTTTTCAGAAGCCATGAAAGATAGTGAAAGGAAATTGCACAAAGTCCTAGCTGGAACAGGAGACTGTATAGAAGCTGAAGCTGTAGAGAAGGAAGGAGCCACCAGTTGTCTTGGTGATGACATACTTAATTCAAATGTCCTGTGCCTACATTGTGATTCCAAATGTGATGATGGTGCCATATTGAAAATTCAACAGGAAAATAAACAGTCACAAGAGGTGCCAGCTGCTGTTCCTGGTAATTTATCTTCCTCAGAAGAAATTGGTGTTGGCTATACGGTTGTAAACATAGACAAAGATCTTAAAGGCAAAGTGAGTGATCAGTGTTTCCCTTCCTGCTCCCAGATGGAAAAACATAAACCAGAAAGCCCCTCTGAACAATCCAAAGAGCAAACATGCCCTCACTGTATTTGCACGGATAAATGTAGTTCAATGTTACATATGCATGTTAGACAAGGTCATGAGAAATCCAAGATCTTTTGTTGTGAACTTTGTGGTTTTCAGAGTGCTGAGGAGAATCTCCTAAATTCTCATTGCCTTGGCAAGACACACCTTCGACGCCAAAATCTTGCTGCACGGGGAGGATTTGTACAGATATTGACAAAAAAATCCCTAAAAAAACCCCATTTTACTGCAACCAAAGAGGGGAATGTCAGGGTAAAACCTGGGAGCAGTAAATTAAAGGCAAGAATTGCTGATGCAAAAGAATTAAGTGTTTCCAGTGAACCAAAAGGCTTAAAAGCAAGCTTGCCTAAACAAAATGATGGCACCGAGCTTGTTGAAATGATACCATCTTCAAACGTTCCCACTGAAAAAACAGATGCTATGGCAGAAGAAACATTGCTGCCTTCCAGTGTAGAAGGAAAAGATGAAGTCTGTTCAGAAAAACTAGCAATAGCAGGACCCTCAGAAAATACTGTGCAGAAAGCAGAATTCCCTGCAACTACCAAAAAGCCAGTTAGAAGTCTAAACATGGCAAGGAGATTTGATAGACTGGAACACAGAAGAAACTTTGTCTTGTTAAGGTCTTCATTTGGACACAGTAGGTCTTTTAGATTAAAAAAACAGATTAGAAGAAGGTCCAGTTTGTTGGGCAATATTAAGAGAGGCAAGTCCAAAACTCAGAAAATACATGTGAAGCATATCTCTGGTACGCAGCTTAAACCAGGTGATTCAAGCCCTATGTCATGTACAGAAATAGAAAGAGATGCTGAAAGTAATGGTAATACTACTTCAGAAATGCAATATCTTAATGAAGATGAGCCAAGTACCCTTTCTTCCTGCCCTACAGATACTAGAGATTCTGCTGTTAAACTTACTGCTGCTCATGGTGTTCATACTTGCACCGAATGTGGTCATGTTTTTCAGAACAGCAGAAAATTGGAAATTCATGTTGCAAAGCTTCATACAAAAAGGATCCAGTTTCACTGTCAGATGTGTAGCTATTCCTCTGGAGTCAGGAAAGACATGAAGCAACACTGTCAGGACTGCAAACACGAGATGGGGTATTGTAGCTTTAATTGTCAACTCTGTTCATTTACCAGCTTGAATGTGATCAGCCTTCGGAGGCATATGAGTGAAGCACATAATATGTCCTACAGTTGTCCAACTTGCTTTCTTTTTTTTCAAATGGAAGAAGAGCTGGTAAATCATCAAACAAATGAGAAACATGATGGCTCGTTACTTCAGCAAGCTAGTCCATTGACTAACAGTGATCGGACCTTGCAAGTTGCAACCTCCTCTGACTCGGTATCAAACGAGAGCCAAACCCTTGCAACAGAAATGGAACTATCAGTGGAAGAAAAAACTCCAGATTCTTCCTTCACAAATCACAGAAATGAGCTAAAGCACTCTGTTCTGAATAAAACCCAATTTCAGTGTAAAAAGTGTTTTTATAAGACAAGATCTTCCACGGTTCTTACCAGGCACATAAAACTCCGACATGCACAGGAGTATCACTTCCTTTGCAAAGCATGTAATCTCTACTCACTGAGTAAGGAGGGAATGGAGAAGCATATCAAAAGAAGCAAGCACCTGGAAAATGCCAGGAAAAACAACATTGGGCTACGTTTTGAAGAATGTATTGAAAAGGTTTGTGTTGGTATTGGTGGTATTAAAACAGTGGTGGATCCTTCGACTTCTGGTAGTGGGAATACAGAGCTGGATAAAGAAATAGCAGATGTTTCATCCTCCTCTGTGGAAGGCATATCAAGAAATAATGAATTTGTTCCATTTGATCAAAGGCTCGGTGAAAATGAATTGGTTTTAGATAGCGCATCCAAAAGAGGGAAACCCAAAGGCACTATTTCTAGGATGTGTACCCATTGTGGTCTTTTGGCCTCCAGTGGTACAAATTTGACTGTTCACATCAGACGGAAGCACAGTCATCAGTACAGCTATTTGTGTAAGGTTTGCAATTATTACACTGTAACCAAAGGAGATATGGAACGCCACTGTGCCACCAAAAAACACAAAAGTCGTGTTGAAATGGAAGGTTGTGGAAGACAGAACTCTGAGATCATCGTTAGCCCTGAAGGAGGTAATTTTGAATCCACGGACAGGAAGATGAACAGCGCTGTGACTGCCTTGCATGAACATGTTGAGGATGGTAGCCAGTCATCAGATTTGGAAAATTCTGCCATAGACAATCAGGAAGCTGAGCAAGGAAATACTGAGCTGGAAGTTGCAAATACCAGTAGGCTGCCAGATCTGGAGCATACTGGCAATCCATTAAATATAAACCAACAAATACTTCTGGAACCAGCCAGGGTTACTCAGGACGGTGACCCGTGCTTCCAGAGAAGAGCAGTGGGTGGAAGCGACAACAAGTGTGTACACTGCAGCTTCATTGCTCATTCTTCTTCTTCTTTAGAGCTGCATGTGAAGCGAAAACATACAAAACAATTTGAATACTACTGCATGGCTTGTGACTACTACGCTGTTACTCGCAGAGAGATGATTAGGCATGCAGCAACAGAGAAACATAAAATTAGAAGAGAATCTTACATATATTCGTCTGAGGAGGAAGCAACTGCAGCAAATAGCAGTAAAGAAGGTGCTTTTTTGTCTCAAGAGGAGCACCATCACAGTGCAGGAGAATCAAAAACTGGTTTAGGTGAGATGAAATGTGCCAGTGACACAGCAGAAGGAGCTCATATGAGTAAAAGCTTAGCTGAGTGTATTGTCTTAGATGAAGATGCATCTGCAGGAACGGCTAAAGGTGACAGTTCCCAAAATGCAATAGAAGGTGATATTGAAGAGGGGTCTAAAAATGGAGGAGAGAACCTTCTGTGTGAGGGATTCCAGGAAGCTCCTCAGAAAGATAAAGCTGTTAAACTTGACAAGGAGGTACCAGTTAAAGAAGCAGGTACTTGTCAGTTGCAGAAAAGTAGGCATGGTCAGGAGCTGCTCAACTCAGATGATGATTGCACTGCAGAAAATAAAAATAGATCAAGCAGCACACACTTGAATTCAGGAAGAGGCGAGGAAAGCTTGGAAGCAAATAGAGAAAATCCTGAAGTAGAGTGTAGAAACACAGACATTCTCAAAAAAATAGCACTGAAAAAAAATAACCTACTTATGCTAACTCTTCCAGAAACAAGTAGTGCAGTAGAGCAATCAAATTTTGCTGGTAACATTGGAGAAACGGTACAAAATATACATAGTTTAGAGGGTGACAGAAGTTTCAAAGAGGATCCTACTGGGGAGGAGGAAGAAGCCCTTATGGAAGCACAACATGAAGCAGAAGTAGCTATAAATAACGATCTTTGGGAGGCAGATGGCTCAACAGCTGAGAGCATGCAAGAAAGTAGTAATGAGGCTTTAGGAGCAGTTATCAGTGCTGATGATAAAGGAAAGGCAACGCAAAATTTTGGCAAGTTTGATTCTTCTATCGTGAGGTTAAAAAGCCATCAAGATGGGGAGGGTACTGATCATTCAGCTGAAGGACAGATGCCTGGTGGAGTGAGAGCTAGCGAGCTCGCAGCGAAAGCAGACCCTTCGCTGAGCGGTGGGAAGAAGAAGAAGTCAGAAGGAATTTCCCTTGGGGAATCGACTCGTATTCGCTGCGACGACTGCGGTTTTCTAGCAGATGGTTTGAGTGGACTAAATGTTCACATAGCCATGAAACATCCTTCAAAAGAAAAGCATTTTCATTGTTTACTCTGTGGAAAATCATTTTACACAGAGAGCAACCTTCACCAGCACTTGGCGAGTGCCGGACACATGCGGAACGAGCAGGCGAGTGTGGAGGAGCTGCCCGAAGGAGGTGCCACCTTTAAGTGTGTGAAGTGCACCGAGCCCTTCGATTCGGAGCAGAGCCTGTTCCTCCACATCAAAGAGCAACACGAAGAGCTGTTGAGGGAAGTGAATAAGTACATTGTGGAAGACACTGAGCAAATAAACAGGGAGAGGGAAGAGAACCAAGGCAATGTCTGCAAGTATTGTGGGAAGATGTGCAGAAGTAGGAATTCCATGGCCTTCCTAGCTCACATCCGTACCCATACAGGTATGGAAACGCTCTTTTTGCAAGTGGTCACTTTCAAACAGAGTGAATTGTACCCTTGGTGTTTTTCCTGCTTGCTAATTTTTACTGAACTGGCATTCATGCTGCCTGGTGAGCCCCCAGTAAAATTCAGACTTAGCTAGAGGGGTATGAAAACGCAGCGATCACAGGGGAGAAAACGTAGGAACATTTTAAGCCCAGTTGCCCATGTCCTGTTTTGCTTCATACAGAGAGACTTCCTTCCCTTTAAATTGTAACTATAAATTGGTTCTTAAGTCTATTTAATGAAGCGGTGATGGTGTGAGACAACAATTAGCTTGTCTTTCTAACTTCCTCTTCTTCGCAGTTGTTTAATATACAAATCAGTGATTTCATTTCAATTCGGTTACACTTTCAGCATTACATAATGCTTCAGGGTAGACATCTGATATGACATCATTCCTCAATAAATATCAATGAGAAGCATCAAGAGGCTTTTGTAGAAACAAGCTGGGGGAATTGGAATTGGTCAGCCTTTTTGGAAGGTGGTGTGTAAGGCTGAGGTGATGCACAGGGATGTAGCATCTGATTTAGTTTCTGTGCTGATTACACTTTCAATTCATTTTTATGTTTAATTTTAAGTGGAAAATTTAAAAACATTTTTGTAGGAAAATGCATAAGCTGCAGTTCTAAATTTATGTAAAAATCCACTGCGATGTTTCTATAAACCTGCCATACATTCTTTATTTTAAATAGACAGCTTTTCTAAATCACTGAGCTCTGCTTAGACAAGTGGTGTCTCCATGGTTGAATTTATGAGTGGATTTGAATAATAAATTCACATTTCAATGAACATATTTTCATTAAAACTGTAAGGTTTATTTTACTGTACTTTTAAATAATGGCTTATTATGGAAGCTATAGTTTAAATTCATGCAGTATTTGAAACTTAGTGCATGGTTACAAGGCAGAGAACAAAAAGGTAAGAAAAAAGAAACATAAAAGAATGGTAATTCCTGGCATAATCCTAAAATAGTTTTGTAAGGTTTTGGGTTTTTTTTTAATGGAAAGGCAAGGGCATGACTGGACAACAAAATTTAAAATTAATCTTGGGGAGCACGGGCATTGTATTTCAAACCTTTCAAAGCATTTCTCTGTAACCGCAGTATTCATGTGTACCGATAACTCACATACTTCATACTTTCAGCATTACTTCTGTCCTGTCAATAACGTAATTATCTGTGTTGCTTCAGCTAATACCCAACTTTGAACACAGCGTTAAGTCTTTAGAGGGACGCTCGTGTTCACATGGTCAGAACAACTGTAGAAGCCCTTAATATGCCCTCTTACGGCAGATAAAGCTGAATAAAACTAAGGGGGAGGATGCTAATGGAGCTCTCTTTAGAATTCTTTATGCAACTGTCTGGTCAAGACATGTTGCTTATAATTGATGTGTCCATTACTTGAATTCTCTTGTAATTATAGTCAATAAGTCTTGTAAATGTGTTAAAGCTCACTAAAAGCATACAAATTCAAGAACAGAGTAAGGCTAATAATTTTAAATAATCAATGTAGGCATTTCAGCACTTAATTTCCCTTGTGTGTTGATAGCTGATCATTCTTAATCCATTAAGATTTATTTAGTCGTTTACAATGCAAAATAGGTTTGCACTGGTCACTTGTGCCATTTGAAAATGTCCACCAGGTTAAGTGCAGAATGTAGTCCATTAGTCTTCCTTGACTATATGTATTAATTGCATTTAAAATCAAGTTAATGTGGATGTGAAAGTGAGGTAACTATCAATATATGACAAAGCAACCCTACTTACATAAGTTACATCATTGATTGTAACATTTAGTAAAAGTTAGTGTACTTTTTAACATCTTGTGTGTAGGTCTCATCGTGGAGTATATTTTTATTGTGCTTTTGGATGGCCCCAAATATGCAAAGCAGTAAAAGAATACATTTCATTTTGCAAGTCATTTTTGGGTGGTGCTTGCAGAGGTAGTATAGAAGTGTTACCAGTAGGGTTTTATCTGCCTTCTTTCTCATGGCACCTTTAAATGAAATGCTTTTCTTATGCTTTGCTTACTCACATAAATAGTAATGTAGAGACTTTTATTAATAGTTAATGGGAAGAAGGCTTTCTCTTCCAATTTTGATTTTCATATCTGTGATTTCCTTTGTGTCTTATGGAACCTTTTCTTCCAATCAGTGTCACAATGGATGCTGTTGAATTAGAAGCAAATATTTTTGGGTTATTTGGAGCGAGGGCAGAGGGAACTGACCTAATTCCACTCACTGTACATACTCTGGCAAGTATATACATGGTTGAGGCAAAGTATTTCTAGCTTCTCATCTGATTCAGGGTAATACCAGGTACATAACAGGACCTGAGCTGCACATTTTCCCATTTGTTGTACTACTTCTTAAAAAAAGAAATACTTCTTCAGCATCCAGATGGGCACATACGCTTATATATGTATATATGTATGTGTAACCCTATCCAACTCCTTGCCTTTTTTTTTTTATTGAGGAATTGGTGATGGTTTGGGGGTGGGGGGGAGGGAAAGGAAAGTTGTAGAAAGATATGACTAATGATTTCCATTAGTAGAAAAATAATGTTTCAAAATACCGTTAAATAATGTAGGGGATTTTCACATTGCAAATGAAAAGGAAGCTTTGCTGGAGAGGAGATAACAAGTAAGTCCATCACATGTTGACAAGTGAAAATGAGGATGTGTAAAGAAAATAAAAGGAGTAGTAGAGGTGGAAGACTTTTTAGTTCGCAACTGATGCAGGTCCCATAAACTTAATTAACAATCAGCATCCGAGGAAAAATCACCTGTGACCACAACATCTTTGTTTTGCTTCTCATCATATTTCTCAGTTAATGGAAGGTTTGCCTGATCTAAGTGTGGTGTCTTACTCCTCGCAACCTCATCGTAGGAGGAAACTGTATGACAGTGTTTCCTGCGTGTGCTCACTTTGCATGGGCCTGAGGTAGGGACACAGCTGTACCTGCAGGGGCAGGACACAGATCCATAGAATCACAGAATAGCCTGAGCTGGAAGGGATCCATAAGGATCATCGAAAACAACTCCTGGCTCCACACAGGGCCGGCCAAGTCAGAGCATGGCACTGAGTGCATTGTCCAGATGATCCTTGAACTCACACCAATCTCCTCTCTTTGGCGACCAGTGACAGAACCCGAGGGAACAGCATGAAGCTGCGACAGGGGAGATTTAGGCTGGGTATTAGGAATAGGTTCTGTACTGAGAGGGTGGTCGGGCACTGGAACAGGATCCCCAGGAAAGTGGTCACTGTCTGAGCTTGTGGCTGGCTTAAAGCTGAGGCAGCAATTTTTTTTCCTATAGTGTTGGGTCTCTATTGTCTTAATATAAAATAAGGACTATGAACTTCAGACTTCTCAGTAAAATGGTTGCATGTTTTGTGGCTGTCTGACCTGAACTCTTTCATTGCTAATTTGGTGGCGTTTGGGGTTTTTTTGGGTTTTTTGTTCTGGGGTTTTGTTGGGTTTTTTTTCCAATCCCCCAATTCTCTTGTTAGGAGCCTCATGGCTTAATGCTACCATCAGAAAATGCATACTTCTTCATTTCCATTCCATAATGTGTAAGTAAAGTGATTCTGTGGCTTTTTTGTTTGTTTATTTTTTTTTAAAGTCATTTGGTGGGAAAGATGCTATATTGAAAGTATTTCCTCTTATTTTTCCGTGAACTAAAAGACAAGTGTGAATCCAGTAGTATCACATTTAACACAGCATACGAGGAGCATTAAAGTTTGCGATAATAGAAGTATGGCTAAGAATGGTTAATTGCTTCAACATTGTTTCAGATAGCCTTATGGCAAATACAGATTTTTTGCCCCATTAGTTTAACGCTTAGTGTAATGTCTTTATCTGAAGTATAAAATTTTGGGTTGTTCCATCCAAGAACATACAGAACAAATTTGGCACCAGCAACCTAAAAGGGAGACGGGACTGCTTTTGTTTCAGGTGATAAGTACTGACTGGAGCCTGCCAGCACTTGAATTTTCATGGAGTTTAAATGGAGATGTTAACAGATATTCAGCTCTGGATCCGAGAAATAAGTTAAAAAAAAAACCTCAAGGCCTCAGTGATTTTTGGATGAGAGCAGTCAACAGAATAATACAATTCTGTACTGTCAGCACACTGTAGCGACGATTGGTCTTAACTCGAGTTTTTCACAAAGGAGTCATGTAAATGGAAAACAGCAAAGGTCTTGTATGGAAGCCCTGCGGGACACCTGCAGTAACGGAATGAGCAACGAATTTACAATTTAATCACTAGGAGAGAAACTAAGGGAACATAGGATTGAATCCACATGGCACTTGAATTCTATGACAAAAAAAAAAAAAAAAAGAGCAGTATAAACATCGATAGATTTTAAAAAAAAATCCCCTCCGACTGCGGCCTTGATGTTTATTAATTCTGCAATTGGTCTTAAAGATCATAAGTTAAAACATCAACTTTTAATACTCTTTTATTTAATGCAAAGATAGGCTTTTTTTATTTGCATGGGTCTCTTTATAGAATGCAGTGTTGATTTGAAATGTCACCAAATTAATGATTAATTTAGTTTTATCAGGATCATTTAAATAAACTGGGGTTTTTCAGGGTGATTGATAGAATGTGATTCCTGTTAGCTGCAGTCTCAACCTGCTTTTGACATTTAAACATATAAAGCTGACTAGATATAACCATTCAGGTGCTAAATATATTTTACATCTACTTCCAACAGTAGAAATGGAAGTATTAAGAGATCTGGCTTCATTGTCATTGAACTGTGAAATATTCAACCTTGCCTGCCCGTGCTTAGTACTGTTGACTTTTTTATTTCAGTTAGAAGATTAAAATTAAATGCTTCATTTTTCGTCAGCTTTTGGGAATGAAATTGAAATTTAAGACTCTAAAAATTTTTACTAAGATCCTCAATTTCACCAGTGGATTCTTGGAGGATATTGTGTTTTCAAGGGCAAAGCAAAAAGGTTCATTGATCAAGAATGATATAGTGCAACATTTTTCTTATCAGAGCTCTTTATGTATATTTATTAAAGATCACATATTTCATATTATGCTTAACTGTATTGGAAGAAGTGCTTCACAAAACATATACTAAACATAATATGGAGACTCTGTGACCATATTGTACTTAATTTTAAATGCAATTCTATGATTTTGATTTACTGATTTAAGGATTTAGTTCTCAGAAAATTGGAAAGTGCTACAGCATGCTTTAGAATGGCATTGCTGCCTACTAACACGGGGACTGACATGTGCCCAATTCAACTTTTTCAGTAAAAAAATTAGGTTTTGCATCCTGGAGAGAGGATCACTCTTAATTAAGGTAAACAAATAATTTGTCTTTTTGCCGAACTAATGTGAGACAAGAAATAGGCTGGTACTTCTTCCTTGGAGAAATAATTTCAGAGTTCTTTGGTCTGCAGCAGACTTTTAATATTAAAGTTTGTTCTTGAAATAAATAATAGCCAAAATGTCAATACTTCTGGTTTGCAGAATAATCATAAATTCTTGACCATAAAACAGTCATAAAGGCATAATATTTTATCCACTGTATATTCATACATTGCATGTCATTACAATAGCTAGGTGATGAATCATTTTCTGTGTGTGACAGAACAAATCTGAAATACCAATGCTAATGTGAAATCTATTCAAAGTCAGAAGACTTGTAAAATTACTTTAAATATATTTGCTAAAGAAAACCAAGGAACATTTTGCAGTTTACACCAGTATCAAGCCACCTTAAGACCACTACCTGAGTTTCAGCATTTGGAAATGGGGAAAGGTATAGAACAACTTCTGTCGTCTCACTGAAAGCCTATCAACCGACTATACCGTCTTCTCATTTTAAATGTATCTTGGAGGTTTTATGTAATAATAATAAAAAAGAGAGATAAAATTAAGAGACTGGTTTCTGTGATCTTGAACTTGAGAAAACTTCAATGAGTAATGTATAGTACATACCCCCTGTGTCCCGTGAGTTATAAATGTATGTACGAGGTACTTTTTTTGTTAGGCAAAAATCTCTATCAGGTTAAATGTGGGATAGGCTTTTTTAAAGGTTATTTTTTTTCCCAGGATTTTTTTATTTCTTTAACCGTGGGTGATATATTATTCTAATTCAACTCATATCTTATGCTAAATTTTACTTAGGATCAAAGCCATTCAAGTGCAAGATATGCCACTTTGCAACAGCTCAGCTCGGAGACGCCAGAAACCATGTCAAGAGGCACCTTGGGATGAGGGAATACAAGTGTCATGTCTGTGGGTGAGTAAATTGAAACAGTCTCCACCATGGTTAACCAGGAGAAGAGTGCAGGATATGCATTGTTTCAGAATTGAAAACTGTGATGTGAGCAAGAGTGGCTAAAATTATGCATGCATATCCTCCTTTCCATTGTTATGGTAAATTCCTTAAATACAGTTATGACATTCTTTTCCCACTTCTAATCCTGCACTGAAGATGAGCAATTTTATGGGCTACAAGGTCAATTTGAACCTGTAATCTGTAAATTGACTAAATTATAGGATGTTCATTCACATTGCCAGGGAGAACTGTAAATTCCATTTAAAGACATAAAAAATATATAATATAGACTTTACTGTGTGGGGTTTTTTCTTTTGCTATACTGTTATAATTTTAGTACCATTAACAGATTTCTGGACTCCATTAGGCTTTTCATTCTTTACGAAAACAAAACAGAAGACTGATTTTTCAAACAAACGGATCTAAAATATTGCAGGCATAAGACTTGAAAAATAAATTCAAGTCTTTTATGTGTGCTTGTGTTCTTGTTTGTTACCCAAAAAAATCTTGTTTTTCTTTTTTACTTAATCGTTATTTCCTCAGAAGGATCGTTCATAATGTTTAATTGTCCTTCAAATGTGTTGCATTTAATAGGAGGCATTGAGACTCCTTAATGCAAAACTAATTAATTTAGCAGAAATGTTTAAAAGGTTTTAAAATGCCATGGCATATATGGTACATCATAGGACATTCAAAGTTGGATTTTAATACCCTAGTTCTGATTAAAAATATATTTTAATGTTATTATGCTGGAGAAATTAAGTAATATATGCATCATATAAAAACATTATACTCAAACCTATGTAACCTGCTATAGCAGTCTTATGGCTAACGTGCAGAACAGCACAGGTTCAATTAGATGATGCAGTGCACACATGAACGGTGTGGTGTGATGCTGGGGATAATATTCGGCAGGAGGGGTTTTTTCAGCCTTAGTATGCCGATCGACTGCAGGACAAAGTGAGTTTCACATTTCAAAGGACAAGTGAATCTTCAGCTGAAGATGCAGCTGAGTGATTTTCACTGATTCATCTCTCTGTTTTTCAAATAGTTGTGCATTCAACATTATGAGATGTTTTTATTCACTGAAGAAAATTAATTGCTGACTTCTTGAAACAAGAAAGAAAAATGTATGAGCCTAATTCTTAAGTCCACTGAATATCAGTACTAGAAGAGCTTGTGCTACTCTTTATTTTGCAGCATGTTTAAAATGAGCATTATGCATGGAAGGGTATTTTACATGGCTTGAAAAATCTTATTTACCATCTTGACCGGAGGAATTGCTGAGCATTTGGCATGGAAGATAGTTAACCAACATAGATCCACAAAGCTGTTTAGCTAAGGCTAAGCTCTGTTCTCTAGAAGTTGTCAAAAAACGTGACAATAGTTCTTTATTCCATTCCCATTTAACTTCAACCGAAAAATCATCATCTTATCTAACTATGTTATCATGAGAGGGAAAGCAAGAAAAAAAAATCTCAAAATAATTAACACTGTATGTTAGAATGGTTAGGATGTGGCACAGGTCTTAGTTTTTTTCCAAAATGCCTTCCTTCACTTCAGGATTGACAGGACATGCTCTTGCAGTCTCTCTCAGAAGTCACACAACTCCCGGTTGCAATCTACAACAGTTACGCAAGAGAGAGAGCAAAACGTGCATGACTGATTTAAGCTGTGGACCTCAGTGTTAGTCACTTTCCTAGGTTGACTGCTAGGTTGACATGTCATACCTGGTAGCCACCAGGTACTCATTTTCCATTGCTATGTAATATTGTACAGCTAATTTTCATCAACACCAGGAAGCTGTGCTATTTAGATATGACAGAACAATCAGGTGGAGAGACATACGCCACAATACCCTGTGCTCAAGAAGATCTGATTCATGTACCTGTTTAAATAACCATCTTGTTTCACTTAAAGTGCACCAAAAATGTATTTGAAGAGTTATACATTAGCAGTGATTTAATTGGAAAATACAATTTTGTACTGTAGCTAACAGTCTTGAAGAACTGGGCAGGATTTGAAGACAAGGAATGACCAGAGCAGTTTGAACTGTAGTCCAAATAATGAATATGCCATCCTTAAATGTGGAAGAAGAGAAAAAAGTGTCATAGCCTGTGCTGTATTTCTGCTATTTTAATGGAGAGGATCAGGTAGTGGGTAGGTTAAAAAAATAAAGTAGAAACATTAAAAAAAAATTTAAAAAAAAATAAATTGCTGGGATTGGCTATCGGATTAGTGGCACTATAGAGCATTGGTACATTAACACCACTGACAATGTCAATTCATTATCATTGATGGCTAAATAATCTTAGAAATGCTCAGTGGACCTATTAGTTCCTGAACATAAGCAGCTCATGCTGCATTTCTTCATTAGCTTTAATTGCTATAAATTTTACCTTTTTAAAAATCATGCTTTAAAAGGTGAAGTGATCTTTCAGGAACATTAACTCTGTAATTTTGTCACAAACAGAAGGTCCTGCACTATGTTTTCTTTTCTACAGTAGTTAATATTCTATCCTCTGACTTTTAGATTCATTGTAATAAGCCCTCTGCTAGTTACGAGGATAAATTGTGTTTCAAAAGCTTTTGAATCTGCTTGGGCGCTTTTTAAAGGTGAAATGTCAGTGCGACATCGTGGTGTAGTGCGGTGTCAAAATACCACTTCTTTTTTGTTTTTTTAAAAAGACAAAAATTCCCTGGAAATTTTTTTGTCTTTAAAACAAAACCAAACAGCTCTGTCTGTGGTGTTGCTTTAGGAAGAGTTTGCGACGTCTCAATTTTCCAAATGATCCTCATATTTACATGATACAAAGTACACAATACATAATTCACTTAGTGGTTGAAAAAGGCAGTAATTTTGCTGTGTTGTTTTATTTTTTGTTAATTGAAGTTCAGGGTTTGTTTTTCTCTTCAGCTGCACAGCAGAAACTACACGACACAGAAATTGGACACCGCTAATGTTTTAACATTTGGAATAAGCCGTCTGCTCCTCATTTCCTTATCGCAGATGTGTGTTAATTGTTTTCTTTTCCATACCCACGGCTGTAAAATATATCCCATTATTTCCGAGGTGGTATCTGTTTGCTCTGGGTAGCAAACTGCTGCATATTTGAAAATAATTTTTTTTGAAAGTCTGGCTGTGAAATTGGCTGATAGCCTGGGTTAGAAGAGCAAATCTTGGTTGCCCAGCATTTAAATTTTTGTTGTTGTTGTTGTTTCGTTTGCCTGGTGAAATGCAGTGAAAAGGCTTATCGTGTACTTCTCAAATTTTATGCCTCAGGTAGAACATGAAAAATGCATTGTTCTGCACTTGAGATTTTGAACAAAATTTATAGGCAATGTTTGATTTAAAAATGCATCTATTATTCCTCTCCCTTTTTTTTCTGCCTTTGCTTTCAGAAACAGGATTTTTGGGGATGTAGTTACATGTTTCAAGTAAGAGTGGGTGCTTCTTTTTTTTTTATTCTCTCTTTTATCACTTCTTAAAAATCTACTGAGGAGGATGGGTTTAAGGTAGGTTTGGATTTTTAGGAAAATCTTCCGTGTTTAAAACATGAACATAAGCATTTTTACTACCTTCCTAAAAACTGAGAGGACACTTGTACCAGTGTCTTTGTTGTGTTTACTCCGTGTATAGTATTGCAGGCAAGTGTAAGGAACAAAAGTAAATATTTGTATACACAAAGGAATTTTTAGGGGGGTGGAAGGGTTGTGGGGGTTTGCTGCATTTTGCTGTAGTACTTCTTCCTTGTGAGGTGGTGGGGTATTTTTATGGGGGGGAGGGTGTGCTTTTTTTTGGTGTTTTTTTGGTGGACAAAGGTATTAATCTCTTACTTTTTGCTCCTCAGTCCTTGATTTGCTTTGAAACTCCTTTTCCCAATTAATTCTGGAGATGTTATAAGATGGCCTGCTAAATAAGTGTTTTGCTAAATTTGGTTATTTTTTTAAAACCCTCTTATAAACACTTTGAGGAGCTGTAGCGTCCCAAGCATGGAAATAACTTCACTTTTGCTGGTGTTGTTAATGCTAAGAACAGTCCAGAGATCTTAATCTGCCTAAGTTCAGTATTTTAATGACACTGGTGTCTTTGAGAATGTCTAAAGAAAAAAATTTGCCTATATTGACTACAGTGGGTAACAGATCTTCATACTTTATAGATAAGAATGTGCTTTGACCAACTGCATCCAAAAAATTGGCTGTATTCTTGTGTGTTGTGTTCTAAAATATCTTTTTGTTTTTCAGATTTTTTTAACTGATTACTGCTAATGTCAGGCTACTTTTAGTGAATGCCTGCTCTTAAGATTGCTTTTAGCAAGCAAAAAAGACTTATTCATAAATTTATTGGTAGGAGCAGGAAAAACATTATATTTTCAAGGATGCCTTAATGTACTGTAATGTAAATTAATTATTTATACTTGTGCAGTTTGGGAAATCTTAAATAGAAAGTTGCTACTTGAGTAAAACTATTTTTGTGTGGTATTACCTAGTTTTTGTGCATTAGAAGGGATCTCTGTGTAGATGATTATAATGTCACTTTCTGACCTTTGCAGCTTGAATAATTGTAAATCATTGCTTCATAACGTGTCAGAGAATGTCTGTACTAGGCAATTAAATGGCAGAATATAATAGACCAAATTATTGCCTGTCATGTTTTCAACAACACAGTTAGTATTTGAGTTACACTTAATCATTACGTGCATTAGCAACTTCATTGGAATCCAGCTTCAGGCTGAGCATGAAATACATTACATTATTTAAACCTCTAATGGTAGAAGTCATTTATTTGTGTTGAAGTGTACAACATGCAGAGTTTCATAAAGCAAAGAACACTTGAGAGCTTAATTTATCCAAATCAAAGTCTAAATGCAGATAAACACAAGCGGCAAAAATTAGTAATTTTTATAGGCTGGAAATATTTAAAAATACATGGTTGTGGGTAATTGTAGGCAGCAGGAATAAATTAAAATCACTATTTTAGTCAGCTCTGAGACTAAAGCTGTTGTATACCTAAATCATCAAATGCATCACGAAATTGCATTTTTGAATGAACAATTAATTACACACATCCTACCTACAGATGTGTCCAAACAAAAAATATGTATTTGGTTCAGCTGTTTAGAGCAGAGATAAGCACCTGCAAAGTGACTGCTCCAGACCCAGGTATTCTGAGTTTCTCTATCTTTGGTCCTAGCAGACATTTGTGACTACCTTTACTCCAATGAAGAAAACGAGGTGAGCCTGTGCGACAGCTTTCCAAACCGGCACACTTTTTAAAGCAAATTAATAAGTAAACACCAGAAAAACATGTGGAGCAGGGTAATACATATTATTAGATTTGCAAACCAGACCTTTAGTATGTAGTCTCTATTTTTTGCTGTTTAAGAAAACTGCTCAAAGTGGAAGCAATTTACTTTTATTCAGAAAAAGCTCCCAAGCATCTTTTAAAACAGCTGGTAGGGATCCTACGGTGTTTTGGGCGAGACTCCCTCGGCCTGGAAGTCTGCCACAGAGTTGGCTGGAGATAAAGCGAGTGAGTGGGAGACTCGGGTGCAGGCGGTGGAAGGACTCCTCTGTCTGACACCACTATTACAATTGGTACAGAAAAGTCAGGACCAACTTTCCGACATAATAAGATGCGTTTTTAGCTATTTGTATGCTAAATTGGATTATAATAATTATTTAGCAGTGCTTGCTGAAGAAAC